>JAUMJM010000045.1:18782500-20032500 GCA_033558235.1 Neomorphus geoffroyi
GTTCTGGAGCTGTGCAGATGGCTGCCAGAGCTCTCGCTGGTAAAACAGGAGATTCTGTACTGCTTTGCTTCCTGGAGAGTGAAACAAAGCATAACTACGGTGGCAGCCAATCCTGAAATACTGTAAAATTCATTCTGCTCTGATGCAGTATATTTGCTTCATCTCTGTTATTAACAAGACAAAGTATATGGGGAAATTTCTGCCTGCTTTAAGTCATTTCCTTCTGGCAGATTAGAAAGAAAGCCTTTAATTATAATACCTAGTGGGTCCTGATACAAGCCCCAGCAATCTTCAACCAAAAATTCTATTCTAATTCCCAGACACAAAGATACATCTTTCCTAGAAAAAATTAAGTTACGGCAGTGCAAGTGATAGAAGTGACTTTATTGTGCTGCTGGCAGCTTACAGATTGCACAGAAAGTCTCTAAAATACCACGACGTATATACAATTAAATAGAATGTAAAATCCAAATTGATTTGTACCTCCTTATCACAACAGTCCATCAGAACATAGTAAATACATTGAAATAAGGGAAAATCCACTTGCTCTTTTCTGTGCCATCTCTTTCAGGTAATGTCTTTGAAATAGCTGAGGAATACTTTTACAGTGCTGTTGTTTGGTTGGCTTTATGCAAGCAATTTGCAGAGCTCTTTTCAGATATCCACCTACTAAACAGAGCCTTTCTGGAGGTAAAGCTAAAAGCAAGAATGTAAAAAATACTTTTTAATCAAAGATTTTGAATGCTCAGCATCTTAGGTCTGTAGAAAACGGGGTTTCATTCTTTATTTTTCTGCTTTTTCTCCCCTAAAATATTTTTGGCTTTCAAAGAACAGTGACATCCAGTGGCAGGTTGGTTGATGACGTGTCTGAATTTTGGCGTATACATTACATAATACTATTTTCCCTTATATTGAGATTATAAAAGAATGTTGTCTTTCATATTGTTTTATGTTACAGGCATCGTTATCTACCATTGCTTGTTTCTAAGGCCCAAAGAGGTCAAATATGCAAAAAGTTTATTACTGCAACATATAGCGTGCCTGGTGTTCTTGTCTGCATCAGATCACAAATACCTATTAAACCATTGGGCCTTTTTGTTCAGCTGCGTTTAGTCCACATGACCTAGCAGAACATTATTAATTTTAGTAAAAGCATCTTAAGAAATAGAGTGCCAGTGTTGACAGATTGGTATGCCACGAGTTTTTATGCAGGTTACTGGCATCTTCATGGAATTAGGGAGTCTCATTTAGCGGATCAGTTCTGTCAGAATTTCAAAGTTTTTGGTGATTGTGTAAAACTTTGTGTGCTGCTTCTTATTAGGAGGGCTGTGTACTGAGAACCTGCAAATACAGTTTGGCCGCCAGACACTGTCTGTGCTTCTCTGTACTTGGCTCACATCACCAGAAGGCAACAGAAGTGGTGGATAATCCTTGTTACCTCTCAGTTTTGTTCTGACACCTTCAGCTCATAGCACTCTCTGCTTCCAGTCTTTTATCCTTCCCTATTACTCGCTTCTTCTTTTTATCCATTCCACTGCTCTCTTCCTTTTTCTGGTTCCACAATTTCATTTTTCTGTAACCTATGATGCTTCTGTAATGAAATTTTAAAAAGTACACAAAAATGTGAGCCAGCCTTCATACTTCAAGAGTTTCATTTCTGTTCTGCATCTTTTCTCCTGCATCCTTTTGTCTATTCAGTTAATTTGAATGGAACATGTACTTCCAGAGCCCCTAACCATTCTGCTGCAGTCTGACTGACATAATCATTAATAATGATAATTTTTCTACTTTATGAATTTATACTACGTTTTATAGACGTGGATAAATAGAAATGTATAAATCATCACAGAGAAGTTAACCATACTTTGATAAACAGGAATTTATTTTGTATGCTTATGTGGAAGCACATTGGATCTGATTGATGCATGCTTACAGCACCCATAAATCCAAAGAAATGAACAAAACATGAGTGCTTTACAGTCCAAGTTACTAGTTTCTCAGGGAATCAAAAATTAGGGAATTTTCAGACAACACAAATGACGTTGTTTTAACTATACTGTCTCCAGTAGTTAATTATGTTGTCTGCCGTTGATGATACCAAGTAGTCGTTCTTGGGTTGGTGAACCATGAAAGACAGTGGCCCTCAGGAAGAAGTGAAAGGCACTGCTTCAGCACATCACTCAAACACTTGTGGGTCAATAGAGCTGAAATTTGCCCCCTTCCCATTAGCCCAGAGAAAAATGTCTTCCAGTCTGAATATAGATTACTATTTCTTCCTGGCTTTGGATTTATAGGTACATGAGACAGAAACAAATCTCACTGGCTCTGTGATGATCTAAATTATTCTCTGGTTATAGGAAGTGGGATCAAAATCCAGTCCCCACCTGGTCTCTCCCTCCCACGTTTTTTTACCTCTATCTCTGTATTGTATGTGTTGTCCTATTAATGCCCCATAACATGGATAGCTTATGCCTGAGGATAAGCAGATTGCTGGTTTTTGGGTATAGTGTTGTTGCTCTTTCCCTTTATTATTGACACACCCGTCATTGCTTGTTTGAAATTTGCCCAGGAGTTGTGCTGACTAAACATTGGAGAAGGTAGGCTAAGTATTGACTGATACTCCCAGGAGAGCAGCTCTTCATTCTCGATGAGACTTTTTTTGGAGGATGGATTTAGACCAAGTCCATCTGTTTGTGACAGACTGTCCATCATGTTACAGCATCTGCTATGAAAAAAACGTAGTTGATTGGCTTAAACCAAATGAAAGTAAGAAAACTCTCAACACATAAAAACTTATTTGATGGGAGAAATGTCAGAAGTAATTATACTGAGTGAAAGTTAAAAACCACAACTAAACAAATAAACTTGTAGAGCTAATGTAGCTATTAGAATGAATGTGTTTATGCCCAGATGAACAGCTGTCCAAAAAATTCAGTTGGATTTATGAACAGCACATGAATTTAGTGACAGCTGGTAATTCTGTTAAGCATAGCAAACCTACAGGCAAAGAGTATCACAACAACACTGTTTTAAAGGAAGGATTAAACAAAACCAATTTTATACAGAAAAGGTGCGCGTTCATGGGTGCGTGTGGGTACACATGTTTGAGGTGAGTGTGCCAATAAGAGCACCTTTTTGCAGACAGGCTCGCAAAGTAACTGAAGTATTTTCAGGGCAGAGGGAAAACTGAGGTAGGTAAGACACAACACAGAAAACTTCTCCTAATGAATTAACAAAAAGTGGATGAGAAGTAGGATGGTCTGCAGTAGTTGTTTGCCTCCGGCATGCTCGAGGCTTATTTAAGACACTTAAGGCCACATCAGCTTAGGAAATAACATTACTTTGTTCTATGGTCTTACGAACGAACTTGGCTTCTTGCAAAACTTCCGTGGCTTTTGATCTTCTTTTTTAGTTCTCCTCATGTTCTTCTGCCAAAGTAGAAAAAGGGGCAGAATTGAAATGCATAAATGCATTGCTTTTATGTGAACTGCATCTCTAACGACTTTCCTTTGTACTTGTATAAATTTAAGCTACTCTGACCAAGTTGTTCTTATTAAATGTAGCCCTCTGAGCCTGTATAATGCCTGGAGTGAGTTCAAGAGGACTAACTTTCCAAATGTAAATGCAGTGTGAGGTTAACACTTGCAGTAGAGTAATTTAAAGACTCAATGAAGTTGCTATCACACAGTCTTTGACGTTGACTCCATACTTGTCCGTTTCCTGGAAGATGTGCTACACAAGAAGAATAACATCTACGTGACTGCATACCTAAATTGAGTAGAGGGAAAATTCCTCTAAAGGAAAATGAAGAGGAGGTTTAACTACAGATATAAATCATCTGATAAACTGACCAATTGAAAACTTTCCGTTAGACTTTATGGTAGGTATTTAAATTAGAAGTGGTGTCAGTATAGCACACAGTTGTAATATCAAGAACCATTGTGTTTAGAAGAGCTGCTAGGTTTTGAAAGATAGTGGTAGTCACTGAATTTAATCACAAATCTGTCTGCTTTGGCAAGCTGCTTTTTAAAAAAAAAATCCAAACACTTGTTTATGGTGGGTTTTTTTGTGGATACTTGAAAAGATGTTAGAGCTGGATCAGTGACTTCCCTTGGTGTTAAAATTACAGATGCTTCTATCACCTAAATTTGCGTATGTCATTTCAAATAATCCATAGGAAAAACAGAAGAGAGAATTCCACTCTATTATTGTTTTGTTACCTAATCAGAGGTAACAAAACCTCTGTGTTACATCACAGAAGGAAAACATGCTAGCGTTTTCTCAGTGGCTTTCCATTATTCCTTCTTACAGGCTTCAAAGACTTGGTTTTTCATAACAGAGTGATAAATTAGTATACCTGTCATTAAAATAGGAAGGAGGTAATCTGTGAAGATGAAACCCTACAGCATTTCAACTTCTGTAATTCCTTTATGTGAATCCATTTGAATCCATCTGAAGGAAAAAAGAAATTCGTTTTCTATTTTCAGTAAGTGCATGGAACTTGAATTATATGTTTTTGTGGAATATAAGGTGGTGAGTCAAAAAGCCTAAGCATACATAAGGCCTGTTTCTCACTCAGTGTCAAGGTGTTGGTGTTTGACATTTCTTGGCCGCTGCGGCATTACTGTGGTTTATCTCACTGTATTAACATAACAGAACATGACTGATGTAACAGTGTGTGACATATCAAAACAACACTATCAGAGGCCAAGGAATTAAGTTTTTAATAGTGCTGCAAAGAGGTTATTAATTTTTTGAAACTTTTTTTCACTCTCAAGACTTGCTAAGTTTTTGTCATTTTGATCTGAATCCAAGTGAACTTGTAAGATGTTACGAGCAGAGTCTTTATTTTAAAACTAGGAATTCTGGAGACAATGCCCTGAAATAATGTCAAGGTCTGAACACACAACAGTTATTATAACGGATAAAACTGAGAACCAAAAGAAATATTGTTTTTTTCCAAATGGCTAGTAGATCAAAAACATCATCTGAAGATTACGATGTCTTCATTTATGTATAATGAGCAAAATCTCTGAAAGCAGACTCTAAACTATGCTGATATAAACCCAAGACATTTTGGAAAGAAAACATAATTTTTTTTGGATTTCATCATTCCAACTGAGCAGAGATGACCACTTCAGTTAAAAATAGCCAGACCTTTTAATCATGGGTTCTGATGAATGTGTTAAAACTGAAGCCATCTTTTCTTCGGGAGATCCCACTGTTGACCAAAAGGCTGAGAGCTCAGAGAGAGCAACAGCAATTTTCTTCTGTAGTTACAGAAAAGAAGAGGTGAAAATGTCAAAAAAATTCTTGGGATCTTTTGTGTTCAAAGATGAAGGTGAACCAGTGTGATTCTTTTTTCTGGGCTGTGTGTACTCTCTTTAGAAATACGAGTAATCCTTGGAGGATTTGTACAAAATATCTTCAGCAATGTAATAAAGGCTAAAGGAGTTTAAGAAAACTTTCTATTAAGAAGAGTTTGAGTATTTCTTTCCTCAGCACCATTAGAAAAAAATGTGACTTTTGTTATTGTAATGTGCGTTTTGCTATTGGTGGTTACTCCAGAAATAGTACAAGTACTGTTCTGGAGTTCACACTTCTTTCCTATTTCTGAAATATTGTATCCTAGAATTTTAGCATATAAAATAGCAATCAGTGAGTATTGTGCTTTGTTTATTTATTTATATCTTTGATGATCATAATTAACACAGAAATACTGAAGGGCAACAGAAGAACGAGCTGAAAAAATAAAATGCAAGCAGGAAACTGAAAGGAACTATTACAGAACAGAAAGATGATGTGTCTGGTGCTCTGCTCAACTTATCTGACAGATACTGGTTACAGAATATGTCGGAGCTGTTTAGAGCTCACTGTATTTAAATTAACCTCAAATCAGCACAGTTACAAACTCCTAGACTAATTAAGAGAGGTCATTTTAAACCATGTGAAGCTATTTCATCTCTTCAATGCAGTTTTCTAGGTAATGCCTTCATTTTGCTTGTAGACACATCTAGTTGAGTCCAGGTAGATCCTTTCCCTCTTCGTATGAGGCTCTTACGTTTGGATTGTCAGCTTTTCAGACTGTCATTGAGAGGAAATTCTCATGGAGTCATGAGGTTTGCTTGGATTCCAAGTAACAAAGAAAACAGATTACTTCCATTTCAGTATAATTTGACATTTTGAAGAACTTTCTCTGTAGCTTTCTTCTGCCAAATACCTGATACGTAATTTATAGTGAATATTATTTAGTGAGGTGGGAAACACAAATACAAATTTTTGGGTGAATCGTTTGTCATTTGTGTTTAACCTTTCTTGGTTTATTACATTTTGAACTACAAGATTCACATTTGTGATAGGACTTACTGAAATTCTCTGGTCACCACGTTCAGTTTTATGTTTTGCAAAAAATGTCAGCATGTAATTACCTTCATAAATCCCCGAATCCTTTTTTATGTTGTTGTGTTTTTCCTTCTCCTGTTCTTCTTGGAAGGTTGTTCCAAAAAAGAGATCTATTACCTTTTTGATGGGGATCTGGCTCCAGTCTCTGTTGTGTTCCTTTGCGTATAACGTGACATCTGTTACTCTTCTGCTGGAAGTTGCTTGAAGATATATTTATTTATATGAGCTAGTTTTGCCAGTCAGTCAGTGGTAACAAGTTACATGATGTGAATATCAGCATTCAGATATTGGTATTCATAAAAGGCATAAATAATAGAGGTTCACTGAAAAGTAATTGCAGTCTTACATCTTTAATGCGTGTTACAGCTGAAATAGCTGAATTATCTAGATATCTGACTTGAGCCCCCAGTGCACGTACTTTCTCTCTTACCTATTATTATCCATTCAGCAGCTGCTTCTTCATACTAAGTAGAGGGTTTTGATAACCCATCACTCTTTTATCACATATAGTTATAAAGTGAACTTCTGTTTCAAAACACAAAGAAGAAATAACCGTCTTTGGAGTGCTAATCAGCTGCAGCTAATAGATCCTGTTCTCTGTGACAAGAGAAATAGAAGAGTAGTTCGGAATAGAATATAAGAGTTTATCTTCTCCTCCTCCTCCTCTTCACACTAGCATCGCTTATTGTCAGATACTTATAGAGTTCTCTCCTGCTTAGATTTAGACTTGTTGAATTCCTGTTGAATTTTACAGATTTTGAGGTTTTTTTGCTATCTTTTAAAGAATGATATAGGAAAATACAAGATCTAAAGTAGATGAAAATCTACTAAATGCTATTTATCAAGCTAATGAGTTTGGGAAGTATGTGCAAGTAGTCTGTGATATTAATGTAACGTACTTGTGCCTACTCAGTTCCATGCAGTATCTTTATCTACCTGAAAACTGTAAAGGAAAACAGGAATCTGAAAATTATCTGTGGTACGTATCCATATCCAGAGGAGATGATTGTTATAAGTATTCCATCTTGACCCGAAAGCATTTTGCAGTACTTGTCGTAGCTTCTGTTTTATCTCCAGCAGAACTATTAGGAAAAATGCATGTATCTTTTAGTGATCTCCATAGAATTGTAACTATTTCAGTGTGTAAATATTTGCTTATTAATGATGATGAAAATCCTCACAGACCTCTTTTAGCAGAGAGGTGAGCATATGCCCTTCTCTTATATATGGTACTGAAGAGTATGATGCAAGTGGTAAAGGAAGGATTTGAATAGTTCTGATATATGGATTAAGTTACATCACCTGTTATAGGCACTCATTTCAATAGTAGTAATTATTACTGTATAAGTAATAGAATATTTTCACTATTATGTCCACATTGGGCTATTAATTTTTATTCCAGCCATATCTCTAAAGCACTTTCTTGATTCTTAGAAAAGCCGAATATAGATTTCACTCATAGAATTCTTTTTAAAATCTAGATTTCTAATTTTTTCCTGTCATTGCTAGAGAATCGTTAGCAACTGCTGCAAGATTTATATTCTTGGAAATGTCTACAGTAGATCATAGTCTTTAACTGCTAAGGATGATGCAAGGAAAAGAGAATGTGTGTTTAGACAAGATGAATTGTGTTTGTCTTTCCACTTAGTTTTCAAATATTTATGTGTATTCTTGTAACATTACATCAGAGAATTTGCATGTTATCCACACGTCACATCACATTAAAGATGATTTGACCTTAGGCTGTATTAGAACAAGTGTGAACGGCGGTAGGAGTGCTTTACATATAATACTTTCTTCTTACAAATACAATTAACGTTTACCTTTTTTTTTAAGATTCTATTTCTTAATTGCATTCCTGGGGTCACCTTTGTTCACTCCCATATTTTACTGCATAGAAGTAAAGGATTATTGGAGTGTGTGGGCAGTACAAGTACAGAAGAGAGATGTGTTGAAAATCCAGGATCTTGTATTCTTTGAGGAAGCTTGAAATAATCTATGGCTTATTTAATTTGAATGTTCCCAAGTCATGTGTTGAAGGAACACAGCCTATACGTCTGTGGCATAAAGACAGCCGCCAGCGCTGGATGGTAACTGCTTTTGATTCCCAGTTCTTCCAGGAGGTCCAGTGGCCGACATGAGTGGGGACCAGTCCCAGAAGGGCCAGGGAAGGCTGGCAGAGACAACAAGCAAGCCTGGTCAGTGTCCAAAGCTAAAATATTCATGATGGAATGCAACAGAGAAAGTAACAGTGGTAAAAATCCTCTTCTTCATCATCATTACAGCTTTACTGCTGCACTGAATGCTGGACAAGCTGAGCCCACTGTTCCATGATTCTTAATAATGGGAGAGAAGCTAAAAATATCACTGTACCCTCTGCTTTTTTTTCAGATTGAGACATTTAAACAAATAAATACAGAAGCTCATGTAAAAAAGCTCATTTGTGCCACCTGTACTAATTTGTTAAAAAGAGCTACTACTGATTGTGCTATCAACTCAGCCGCTCGTTCCCCTGGTTGCTCTGTGCCTCACACAGCTCTCAAGTAGCAACACTCATTTATCTCAGAGTGGTATAACTGATATTTAAAGGTCAATATTGGCTCAAATCATCTGTGGGTTTGAGTGCTTAAAAACAACAGCGGCGGAGTACATGCACACACATAGAAAGAAAATCTCTGGTCAGCTACTTTTAAGTCTAAGTGATTGCAGCTGTCAAAAGTGAAGACATCTTTTGGGAGCTGATATTTCCTTTTTTCTATAGGCAGAAAGCATTGCCATATGAGAAACTTTCATGATCTGTATTTCTTTGTGAAGATCCTGATTATTTTTTGTTTTTTGAGAAACCTTCATAGTTTCAATCACAATGAATATGTCAAGAAGATCAGTGATTTTGTAGGTAGATGTTATTAATATGAAGCACATTAAGCTTATGAGAGAAAAAAATTTGAAAATGTTCATGTAAAAAAAATCTTTAATTTTAAAAGAAAATATTTATTTAATTTAAAATGCTTTAAATGTAATGAGAGAGATTGTCAAAAGGCAGCACAATTCGATAATAGTATACATTACCATGCATCAGAAGCTAAAGCAGAGCTTTCATCACTGTATGCAGTGTAGGACATAGGGAAAGGCAGGCTTTTCCCTGTGCTAGTTGCCATGAATCCTATAGTGTAGACTGCTCCTTTCCATTATTTCTGCATATATGCTGGCCTTATTGTGTATTTTTGTATATGGAGCTATGCACCTACTTTTAAAGTCCTATCCTGCGTGTTAAGTCAGAAAAAGACAAAACTTAAGTGATATCTTCATTACTTTTAATTATAGTAAAATGATTCAGTTTTACAGCTAGGAAAATAAGGTTTATAATGCAACTTTAATTTCCCAAACCAATTAACTTTCTCTACTAAGGCACCAAAAGAGGAGAAAAAAACATTGTTTGTGTGGTTATTCCCCAGAATGCAGAGCTGTGCACGGGCCAGTGAGTTTCTGCAGCATAAAGTGTGGAACCTCCTGATCAATAGCTAATTAATAAAATGCGAAGGGTATCGAGCATCACGTATAGTGGCTTTCATGCAGGGAGCTCAAAGTTCTTGAACGCCTCTGTTCTCAGCTGCCCCACAGAGGTAGATTTGGCTTTCATGTAGTGACACAAAAGGTGAAGTTTATGTGTCTGAGGTCAGAAAGATGTAATGTATCAGAAAGGAGGTGGCCTCTGCTCTCTCTGCCCTACTGGTACAAGTATTCAGCTGCTACCAAAGCAAGGAGTATTTTCCGAGCTTTTCTCTTTTTTTATAGAGTGATGTGAGATGATTTTTCACAAAGCCCTTTTGTTATGCAATCTATAAACCAGAATTCATCAGTTTTCTTTGTAGCATTTGAGTGTCTTTGTCATCCCTGTATTCTACAGCTGAAGTCAATTAGAACCTTCCACTGACTTTGCCCCATAACTTGACAGGGCTTGTGACAAGAATTTCTTCATATTTAGCATAGAAAGGAAGGATTAAAGGTTTCTCAATCCCATGACTTCCAGTAAATGCTTCAAATCTTTGAAATGTAAATTCAGTTATTTCTCTTTTTTTCAGTTTTTTGAACCTTATTTGTCACAGGCATCTAGAATAGACCTTTCACCATATAAGCAAGCAGATTGTCTCAGCTAGGCTGCAAAGTTGTCAGTGGTTCTGATAGGTGTTACACTGCCTTGTAGGGGTGTGTGGGTCTCTCACCAGACACGGCGGTCTAGATGACCATGAGGCAGTCTTTGGCGCTCCATGGGGCCTGGAGTTATTGACATCATGCTTGATATTTCAAACAGCTGAAATTTACTGTCAGGTACCTGTTAAATGTGTTCTTCTGATACTGAGATAAAGGCTGATTTTCTTTGTGTTGTCAAACTGAAATTTTCACAGGGAGTTCAGCAGTGGTCGATTGTGTAAACTGGGATGGGTCTAATGATCCTACAGTAAAGGAAAAAGGTTCAGTTCCTGGTCTTGGATCAAACATTCCTTTTTCCTGCGGACACATGCCTGACTCCACATGACTTTAGGTGAAGAACTCCTTTGTCAGATTAAGGGATAAAATGTTATTTGGGTAGGACAGCTGCTCAGCTGGTATGAATTAGCATAGCTCTGTGGGAGTCGACACACATATGAAGGATTAAGAACAGCTCAGAGCTTGGCCTAGCATCGTTCTAAACATCATTTCTTAACGTAAGCCTTAAAAACCTTTTTTGAGATAATGCCAGGGACAATACTAGGTAACAGTACAAATCTGGCAAAACCTTCTGCCCATTAAAAAAATACCTTATCCTGAGGAATGAACTTCTCCAAACAGGATGATCAATAATACCATGGAATTTGACTCTGTACCAGGGATGTGGATACTTGCATTTTATGCGTTTGACGTTCGTCTGGCAAAAGGAATTGTTTTTTTTCTCAATGAGTTTCATATTGACAGGGTTGAAGACTGGAATTGCAAACACTGCTGAGATGTGGTGTGATCTATCTAACAGAGGTGGTCAGTAGCTGTGAGCAGTGGCAGCTTCGTCTGTTTCAACTCTTACTCTGTCTTATATTCAGTCTTCTGAACTGGCCTTATTCTGTCCAGCATCTTATCTTGATAGTCTTGAAACTTTGTTGGCCTATGAGACTCAACATTCTAGTTCAAGTCCTTATTTTCCACATGCTTCCAGATTTCCAAAAAACTCATAAAGGCAGATCGAGCTCAGGCAGTGACAGGAACATCTCCCGTACACGTCACGCTTTGTTTACAAGGAACCCATTCAGGCAGATAGCGCGTGCCACTTCATTTTTCACTTAAGGTGAGTCAAGCTGCTTGCAAATGATGCAGTTTCTCACCAAATTACTCTATGTTCCAGTAAAGTGTAGGCTTATCACTTTTATTCTTTATAAGACATTGTTATTTTAAAACTACCGTGCATATATTTGTATGTTTTTGAAATGCCATCTTGAAGGTTTTGTCAGCATTTACTGATCTACAGAGATCCAGAAAGGAGAAGCACATTGCAACATTCAATGTTACTTGCCACTTGGACAGGTTTAGTGCATGATAAAATACAAGTTCTGGTACTTCTGCCAGGACATTGAGATTAATTAATTACAGATGTAGCATAAATAACGGCCATTACATGTAACATAATACTTGCACTATGCTCTATATGGAAAAAGGCTGGGATGATTTGGGCTAGGGAAAGGACAACATTTGTGATTCAGACTTCAGTTAACACTGGCATTTTACATCAGAAGCTGTGTTGTGGTTTATCTGAAGTATCTGCATCCTTCTTCTGATGTGCTCAGTGTAAATAACTACAAAGTCCATTCAAATCCACACTGTTTTCACTGATTCTGATACTTTTGCTGCTGGTATGTCTTATATTTCTTTTCTCAGGTTTTTTTTTTAATCAATTCATAATCTATTTAAATCTTCTTGCCTAAACCATCTCTTTCTCTATGCTTATGAAGTGTGGAATATAGTTTAAATATTACCAGTGTATAAGGAGTGGCCTCTGTTTCATGTGGGTGTAAAATCCTTTGCATCCTCCAAGTAAAAAAGAATGTTCCTAAAATGTCATACTTTTTACTTTTTCCCTTCTTTCTACTTTTAATTTAAATTATGAAAGATCAGTTCCTGTTCTATCTGTCCAGCAAGGGAGGCAAGAGAAGGGAGTGGTTTCCTTTTTTTCTACCTGGGCGTATTTGGGTTTGGTTGCTAATATGCAATTTGCTCTCTCTGAGGATGTAATTGATGGTTACAGTGTTTGCCTCCCTTACTTTGTTGGTAGACCATAGTTCTCTGCTTCAAAAAGACACACATGAGAATCAGGTGCTGTTGTACTCACTGTTTAGTAAAAACAGGCTTTTTAAAAAAGGGCATAACTTCTGACTTCAGCAATTAGGAAAATAACTTGCATTTAGCGTGACCGGAGGGCAGTATGTTGGCTTCTAGTTCCAGTAATATTATTGATTGGAATTGCATTGTAGGAACATGACAGTAATTATTCATCAGGTTATCTCTGAAAATTATGTTATGATGTGTAATTGCTCGTCAGTAATTTAAGTATTAGATAATGTTGTGTCTATTTATTTGCTGATTTTGTATTTTTATTTGCATGTATGAAAGGTGTAGGTGAAACGGTGAAAATCTCTTTGATCATGGTCCTTTTCTCTTTGAAATTATCTGATGAAAAATATATTTTTATTATTTAAAGTATTTGCTGGACATAATCATATCAACTGTCATAGCTTGTCCTTTACCTGGCAGCTAAACAGTACACAGCTACTCTCTCACTCTCCCCCCAAGTGGGATGTGGGGGGAATTAGAACAGAAAAGGAAAGCTCCTGGGCTGAGATAAAGACAGTTCTAGTAGAACAATAAAAGAAGAGGGAATAATATTAATAACAATAATGATCATGATCATAACGATCATGATAATAGTAATTGAATATATTAAATACATCTGCTCACCACCCGATGATTAGCCGATGCCGAGCACTGATTGCAGAGAGCACAGACATCATGGTGAGTACAGCAATAACTGTGAGCACAGGTCACAGCAAGTGCAGGGATAGCAGAGTGTGGAACCCTGAGTGTGGAACTTAGATCACCTATCACCTCCCCACACCCCGACCAAACTCCCCCTTTTATACTGAGCATGGTATTATGGTTTGGAATATACTGCTGGGCGGTTTGGGTTAGCTGTCCGGACTCTGTAACTGTACAAAACGGGGAACTCAAAAATCCTTGATTTCTTAGCAACAGTAAAAAAAAAACCCAGTGTATTTTCCTCGTGCTTCTTACACTAAATCTAAAAACCAGCAGTTGTGGGAAAGAAAATAATTTCTGTCCCAGCCAAGCATTAACATTGCCTGGCAGCAACTAAAACCATATGTGGTGTTGTCATTATTCTCATGCTCAATCCAAAACACAACAGTTACTGGGAAGAAAATTAACTCTACTGAATCCAAAACACAACAGTTACTGGGAAGAAAATTAACTCTACTGAATCCAAAATGAGGACACTGACTAAACAGGGATTTGTATATTTTGTCTATAACACATAAACAGGGGGTTGGGATCTACTGTGTTTTGAGGTGAAATACTCATCTGCTCTGGATAAGTTTAGTTTGATGTACATCTTATATAGATCTGGCTCATTTCCTCTCTTTGTAATTGATACTTGCATATAAGATACCTACATCACCTCAAATTGCAAGATTGATTTAAATAATTGGGGCAAATATGGGAAATCCAATAGCGGGGGGAGGGGGCAGCAATGTACTCAAAGTGTAGCATTTGCAGAAAAAAGAGGCCGCGTTACTTAAGAAACCCAGCATATGGACACTGCCACTATGTAATCAGTGGAAGTTGGAAACAGGTCACCATTTAGGTAAATAAAGGAATGTCTGTGCAGTGTTAATCAATGAGCAAGTTTTCAGAAGAGGAAAAGATCTTCTACTTTTTCTTGCCACAGTGGAAAAAAACCCCTAGCACATCCAGGATGTCTTCTTACTTTCCTTTTTGAAACAAAAGGAAGCTTTTGTGTTATGTGCACATAAGTCCCAAGCATCAAAGATTATTCTTAACTTTTTCTTTCATGTATTTCTGAGACTAAAGCTAGTGCAGATAATAACGTGATAATTCTTGACACTAATGCAGCTGATACCAGGATGATCCTCAACAGTGCCAACTTCTGAGGTTTAGTGGTTTATTTCTAGTTTGCTCTGGCTGTACAGCTTAAATTGTAACAACAGAATACCTTCAGAAAGTTTGCTTTTGGGGAAGACAAGCGTGTGCTGAAATAGCCTGGTGATGGATGTGGAGGAGTAGGGTGTCAGAGAAACTGGGCTGTAAGTTCTCCTTAGTCTAATTCTAGGTCTTAATTAAAGTCTCCTGGATTTAAAGCTGAAGTCTTGAAGACAAACATGTCAAAAACTGAGAGAGTCTTTTGTTTCTACAGATACTTCTGTGCACTGTTTTGACTATGAGGAAACAGTGATTTGGTAAGATTTTATTTAGCCTAAGTTGGATAGGGCTATTGGCTGGCTGTTGTTTCCTCCAGAACCACAGATCATTTCGTATTCTGACCCACCCACCAGGCTTTGCTTGCAATTTCAGTAATGAAGTCATGACCTTTTGGAATCAAGAACTAGATAAATAGTATTTGGTACTCTGTCTTGTTTAATATTTCTTAGGAAATTTTAATAAAGTTTAAAGATTTCAGGCCTTTGCTTTTCAGAGTACCTATCCATAGAATTCACTATATGTGAATTCTCTGTGGTCCCAGTTATGTATACAAACTGACGTTATTTTGTGTCTTCTTTTCTCAGACCTATGCCAGAAGCCTGATTTGGCATAGCTCAAAGCTTTAAAGTATATTTGAGTGGATTGTGTTCACAACTGGATAGAAAAACACTTAAAAGATATATTTGCAAGTATTGTCTGACACATTATGAAATATTATGTGGACAATGAAAGAACATGTAACCCAGGTTTTGTTTCTTAGGCACAGTTCCTATCATCAGTAACAGTTTAAAATTCTGTGAATTTTTGTAACGGAAACGAGTTCATGATTTCTTAAGACCATCTAAAGCATAATTTGACAATGAAATTTCTGTATTTAGACAAAGGACATTAATGTGTGGTAGAAACTTTTGGCATGCAGTCTGAGGAACTGAATAGAGGATGTGGTTCTCCGGTAAGAAACTCTCTGTGCACATGACAGCAATGGACCGCCAAGTTCAGTGGACAGGATCTGGTAGATAAAAGTTGCTTCTTGCCTGCCACTTCTAACATTTTTTCATTAATAACTGATGATGTCATTTGAAAAGTGACTGAAAATTCTGTTGCTACTAGCAGGTATATCATTTACTCACTAGAAAGCATATTTAAAGAGACAGTTTTATTAGCTGTTATTCTGTCGTAACACCTGAGCATTCGTTCTGCCTTATACTCTTCATTAATCAAATCCTGTGATACTTATGTCATTTGCAATAGAAGTTGACAGATAAATGCCCACCAGGAACTTGACTCTGGTCATGGTGGGCAAGTGAGTTCCCTGTGTTTGATAAAGAAGACACAGGACATTCTGTGTAACCAAGTTACTTAGGCCAAAAGGAGGCTTTTATCTGCCTGGTCATGTCTAGCAAAAAATCACCGTAGATGCAGTGATGGCAAAGGACAAACTCACCACCTCAGTTTTGTAACATTTACTGATGAATTTATTCTTCCTGGAAGGTGTCCTGCCTGAGAAATTAGGCATCATGAATAGAGAAAGGGGTTAAAGATTAAGAAGAACAGAACAAAAATATAGTTGCGAGGAGTACAGAGATCCTTCCTGTGTTTCCACCATATCACAAAAAGGCAGTGATTAATCTGCTTTTACAGCTTTTCCCAGATGTCCAGTTCATGCTGCGGGATTTTGCATTCAAGAATATGATGAGATGCTAATGAGTTTATGGCTTTTGGGAAACAAAGTAAATATGTTTCTAGATGCCAGGAACATCTATCATTTACAGTCTACCAGAAAACAGTGGAATTGCCCCATCCTATTCGCAGTGCTAATTTACTGGAGGTTTCCTAGAGAGAAGAGCTATCATTAGATGACATACAATTTCTGCAATTAGCTGGTTAAGCAGCATTTCTTTTTTAAAGTAGCATAAAAATGACATGTTCAGGAACAGCACATTAAATTTTCTTCTAAGTGGCTACTCTAGGGAATAGTATTTGTCCTAGAACAGAAAGGTCAATGATAATTGAAGAATGTCAATAATGGCCAGAGCCACTACAAAAATTCATATAAATCTCACAGACCATTTTATATGTTCTTTCTTCATTAATATCACAGGCGGCGATAATCCCATAAGTCGAATTCTGTAAGTAGGAAAGTGTCTGACCTATCCTTCAAATACTTGGCTTGTGGAAAGAAACATGTTAAATTATGACATTTATCCCTTAGCATATTTCTTTTTAATTAGTATTTCTAATGGGTGGAGTCAGGTGGCAACCCAAAACCTGTCATGATGCATTTATTTGTGATCTAGGGAACAGTATGAAGGAACAATATGTTGAAGTATGACCTTAGGAGAGTAGAATTTTTATATATATAAATCTTTTCTGCTAACCTGCATTATCTATAACTGCTTGCTGGGAAAAGGCATGAAAGGAAGAGCGAAAAAGTAAAAGATAAGAGAATGAGAGTTTCTTCCTTATATGCAGTAGAAAGCCTTGATGGTTGTCTTGAGCCTAAAGAAACAAAAGGCATCTGGGATCTAGCAGCCCAGAAACAGGACCACTTGCATTCTAAGAAGTGTGTCTTCCATGTGCCAAAACATGAAGAAAACAAATGGGTTTTGTCCCTCCTGCTGAGACTGTGTTGTCTGGCTAAAGTGGCAGCACTGGACATGTTCCATTGCATTGAACCTAGCATCTAAAATACCCGTGCGACTCTGAATGTAGAAGTATTGCAATGTTCATTTCTAGTATTTGAGCTTTACTGCACTTTTAAAAAATTAATAAGAACATTTTGGAGTTCACCTAGATAATAATTTCACTGAAAATATAATATTCAATTTCTCAGTTTTAAATGCAGGAATTAATGACAACAGTACTCATAGTTCGATGCGTTATGTGGGTTTCCTCTACAAACTAATTCTTTTTCTTTCACATTTCTTGGAGATGATGAACTCAGTTCTTTAAAAAAGAACTCGGTTTCTTTAAAAAAAGAAAATCACAAAAAGTACTTCTTCTAAGGGAAGAAATTTTCCAGGGTGTGAGCAGGATATAGTAGAATTTGGTGACCTGAGAGACTTTAAGTTTCATTGGAAGTGAAAGCAAATATGGTGTGCAGAAAAGACTAAAATCAAGATACCAGTTGTTTTTCCTCAAGTCATGTAGACTTATGCCTTCTTTTGGTTTAGTTTTGAAAGTCAAATGCAGAGGCTTTTTGCTGCTGTTTTACTGCTGGTTTACTGCATTTGATTTACTTTCTGCATGCGTATTTGAATGTGTCTACTGATTTCTGTATCACATCGTACCATGTGTGCAATTTCATGTTTGTCGGTGCTGTGTGTTGATGTATGATGCATCTTCTGCATATAGATGTTCTTTGTTAATTGCATTCGTGAACATAATACAGTCTTGCATCCAATTTTCTTCTCTGTTTTGCCTTTCAAAACCTAACATGGAAATATATGGATTGACATTTTTATTCATTATAAGTGGCCTGAATAGATTCAGAAACATTCAGGTACAAGCTGCTAGTACAGTTGGTGTTTTCCTTTCCAAGAAGCTGTTGGCCGGATCTAAATAAGAAGTGTTTGTAAATACTGTGGAGATTTGGCTCTGCTGGCTACTAGCTGTGGTGTTATTCTCCTGAAGTACCTTGGGAATGACATTATGCTGGTACTCTTTCTCACATCTGCAGGCATTTGTGATGGAACGTTACCAATTAATTTTCATTGTAGCTTTCAGTTGTATTGAAAGCAAGGCATAGCAGAGGTGCAAATGAGTTAGTAGAGGATTCAAATGCTTATGATTTTTTCTTTGAAAGTCAGTCATGATTTCAGACTTAGAGTAACCACTGGCTTCATCCGGTACAATCCCTCCAAGAGCACTTGTCGCATTGATAAATGAAGTGATGGGCGTAGAGTTTGCTGGTGGCATTAGAAATCTGCAGAACATGACATGGCACAAGACAGAGCCAATGTAAATTGATACCTCCACAGTGCAAATAGTAACTCAAAAGAAAAAAATAATGTCTGTGTAGTGAAAGTACAGCAAAATAAAATGTAATTAAGTTCTGTTACGCTGTCTGGAAATCAGTCTTTGAATGTTCCATAATGCAAGGATGTCAAGCTATTTCAGTGTGGGGCCATACAGAAATAACTGAGCGAGATGTGAATGAGGCAGTCCCTGTACCTGCAGTGGTACATGCTTAAGAATCAAAGTGGAAAGCTGATGTGGTATTATGAGGGGGTCTTTTGCCTTGGTAAGAGAATAGCTCAAAAATAGCTCAGATATTTTTTTATTTCTGAGCTATGCTTCTGAGGCTACATAGGATTTGGTGTTCAAGTGCCCACAATATCTTACAGTGATGCCTGTCCCTATCCCTGCTTTGTATCAGAAGATGTTATTGTTGTGAGCACGAATCGGACTTGTGTTCATACAGCAATGTGTTCTGGTGGGCAATTTCTGAAACACAAATATGGATCAATCACCCACTGTGTGTACATGCGGTTGTTCTGCACACTTGAAGTGATTCTCACGCTTGTGTGTGTGTAGTAGTTTGTAGTCACAGTCAGTTGAGTAGCTTCCCAGATGTGTTAGACTCCCTTCACGTGCACAAAAAAGCCATATGAAGTATGCTTGGTAGATGTGTTTAACACGTCCCACGTGGGTCAGGGTGAATGTGTTGGCTTCATGCCAATTCGGACATCTACACCTGGCTCTACTTTGTGATTTAGAAATATCTCATTAGAGATTTCTACTTGTGGTAACGTTATTTGGTCTAACAATTCATGTTCCAATAGTAAGCATTTAAGTAATGTAATTTAATTCAGGTATACCATAATATTTTACAAGTAATTTACAACTATTAAACAAAAGGTTTAGGTGCAAATCTGACCTTTTCCATAAGAAATAGATTGTTTTCATCCAGCTATGTACATTTTTTACTCTACTGGAAAGATTACTCTGTTTATAAAAAATCCATTTTGCCCGTCTGAAATGGAAGAACTGATTTTTAAGCCAGGACTGAAAATAATTGTATATGTAGGAATGTCAAGAGTGTTCAATTTACCAGCCATTACATTAAGCACTGGATAAGGTAAAAAGAGTATTGAATCACAACTTTAGAATCTGCTGTCATATTTTAAGCAGGTTTGACACAATGGCAGAAATATGAATATATCCAAGTTGTACAAGTTGCTAAAAAAAAGCTATAAAGAAAAGAAAAACAAAACAAAAGAGAAAAAAACAAATAAACAAAAAGCCAAAACCCCCAAAGCAGTAGATGGGGAAGAATCCCAGCAGATGAGAGCTGCAAGAATTCAGTCTTCCTCAGTTTTAATACTCACACAAGTACTGTTTTTTGAAGGTCTCAATCAGTAGGTTATTTGTCAAAAGACAGCACAAGAAAGCCTTTTTTTCCCCCTTGGTTTTGAATCTGAAATACAATAGACTGAGATAATCAAAGGTACCAAAGATGACAAAAAAAGAGATTCATGCTGCAAGTTCTTGTATTCCTCTTACAGCTAGAGATGTAGTAAAACTATCATGGAATATAATCCAAAGAAAACTGTGCTGGACCAGTTCATATTGGCAGCTACATCTGGAATGATTCCAGAGCATCTCATCTTTTATTCAAAGAAAATTTGAAAAGGGATTTCACTTGGCATAGTGTCTCAACTATAGAACAATGAAAGTAAAAAAGTAAATAAAAATAAATGCAACAATAAATGCATGTCAAAACACTAAACCGTGCTAAAAAACTGCATAAAACTGACAAACAGAAAGGAAGATGAAATAATAGAAAAAAAAAATGGAAAAAAAATAGTAGAATAAGTGAAATAAAATCAAGTAGGAAATTACATGTCAGAAAAAGAAGTGCAGTGGAAAGAGGAAACAGGAAAACCATGTGAAAAGAGCAAATAAAGCAGAACAATATTGAAAATCAATTTAAAGGAGAAAAATATATGATTTCTTGGGGGGCTATTTCCCTTGAAAGCATTTAAAACATTAAATTATCTATTGTTTGAAGTCTAAACTGAAGTAATTTTGTTCTATTCAGTAATGTACAGATTACTTTTGTCTTGACAGCAAGGAAAATACAAAGATAATTCTATCATCTAATAGTTGCAATTAAAACTGAGGTGGTTGAAATACATTGTGATGTCTTGGGTGATTTTAACATAGTTTATGCCTTTGAAATCATGGAAATTAAACATTTAAAATAGATATATATTATTTTTCAGTACTTATATCACTAGTGCCCTTCATGTTGGTTTTTAAAATATTGTCAATGATTTGAAAATTAATGAATGAGCTTGCAAATGAGCAAAACATGAAGATCCACTTGAGGATCATGAATGTGAAATCTTGTCATCAGAGTTCCAGACTTTTAATCTCTGTCTTTTGCTTCTTAACTGCTCTCTGTAGTCCTCTGTTTCACTAAAGTTAGACTTTGCTAGCTCCAGTAGTAAATGCAGCTTCATATGAACTAAGAGCACTTTTCCTTTGATACCAAAAGGAATCTTTGCCATGGGACCGTAAACCTAAGCACAGGTAATTTAGCCTACGTCTAGGTGGATTCTGCAGCTTACTTAGAGCTCCACGTATCCTGGCCAGGCTCCAGGTGAGCGGGACACAGTACAGGGCCACTGAACTGGCACTGCTTACTGCAGAATTGAACTTGGAGCTGGCTGCTTGGAGCAAAATTTGGGAAATTATGGCTGGGGTGAAGCAG
Organism: Neomorphus geoffroyi; assembly: GCA_033558235.1. Lineage (NCBI taxonomy): Eukaryota > Metazoa > Chordata > Aves > Cuculiformes > Neomorphidae > Neomorphus > Neomorphus geoffroyi. The sequence goes on from JAUMJM010000045.1 coordinate 18,803,880, forward strand.
AGAGGTAGGTAAGTCTGTTATCAGGGGGTTTCAGTGCTTTGCTATTTTAACCTAAGAATTCTAAACCAATGTATTTCAAATGACTAAAATAGTGTGTTCCAATGGCAGCTCATTTGGAAAAGGCTGCTCTTTGTCTCTGCGAACACCTGCTCTTGTATGGGGCCAACAGGATTAAACTCTTTATCAGATTTCTGAGCTCATTTAGACTTGCAGGGAAAGCCTCAGTAGAAAAGAAGGTTGCCCAAACTCATCCTGTAGTAGTGAAGTGTAGGATCAGGAAATGCTTGCTTAGAGCTTGGAACTAGTGCGTGGTTTTATAAAAATCATCAGCGACAGAAGCTGTGAAAACTTCGGAGACTGGGTCTACAGAATTTGCCTGCACTGAGCAGTTAATTTGAGCGAAAACAAAAAAGTTTTTAATGAGGACTGATGTTATTGTATTTAAAAACTGGAATATGAGAAGAGAGGTAAATGAATTACACTTTTTGGTATTATTTCTTATGCGCTTCACTGCAGATGTTTTCACAGTTAAAGGATATGTTACATCCCATGCTTCTGTTATCTGTTTGTAAATTGTTTTGTAAATTATGCTATTTGTGGTTAGAGATTTGAACATTCTTGATATTTCAAGCAATTCTAAAGCTTCGGTATGAAGTAACTGAGCTGAGACTGTAAGTACAGCTGAATTTGCCTTTTCATAGAAGTTGGAAATACTTGTGCAGTTGTGCACGTGATGATGTCTCATATTTAGCCTGTATTCTTCCCACCAAAAATATAGGAACTATGCGTGTATCCATAAGATATGGCAGTTCTCTAAAGGCAAGTTTTCTACTGGTGAGCCGTAGCTGGAAGTCCATTTGGTATTGCTTTGAGTTTCCATTAGAGAATCAGCAAGGAATGGACCTACTCACGCCCTCTCGACTGCTGCATACAGTTTATTTTCCATCTGTTACAGAATCATTGGCACGTTCATCATCACAGTAAGACAGTTTCAGTTTTACAACAGTTTGAATCTTTATTCTCATAATTCAAATTGGTTTAATTCTCTTGAAGAAACGTTATGGCTTGACAATATTCTTTCATTATTTCGATTTCCGTCCTCATGGTGGAGTTTAAATTCAGAATACCTTTTAGCTCTAGATGAAGCTGCAGCTTCCCTTTATTGTGGATCAAACACTTGTCAGAAGGGATGGAAACTGTGCTGCACTGTAACACAACTGTTTATGGAATCCTGTTGTGAATTGGATCAGCAAACTCATCTGGGTTAAAACAAACCAAAGAAAACCCCTGCAAAATAAGTGGAAGGGGAGCACTGGTGTTACTTCTGAAATCCCTCTGTTTTCAGCCATGCTTTGAGCTAATGTCTTTCATGTTTATCTTGGGCTTACTCGTTCTTTGAGCTCTGGGACAGCATCCATCTTCATTCTTTCTGAGAACATACTGATAATATCTTGGGCAGGATTCTTAATCCTCACCTATGTCTTCACCTGGTGGCCCACGCATGCAGTCCTGGGCTTGCTTTAACAGGTACATAGTGCAGCTTCTCTCCCCCACATACATGTTCCTCTGTTGTTTTTTATATCCCACTGCTACTGAAGTGATGTTCCTACTGTTAAGGATGTTAATTCAGTCATATGACCAATAGCTAGTTTTTTTGCAGAATATGGTATTGAAAGCAGTTAATGTATGGACTTGATAAATACATTTCTAACCACTAAACACTACGTGGTAATGTGTATATGCAGAAAAGGAAAAAAATGCACCTATCTTTAAGTCTTGTTTTGGTTTCTTAGCACTGTGGAGCATCTTTTGAACCTCGGAAAACCTAGAATTCTTTTGTGGCTTATTTCACCATCTACTTTTATGACTGTGGTAGCATTTTTCTTGAGTTCAGCACGGTTAGGACTGTAAGACCTCAAATATTTTACCTATCACCATATTGCATTTAAAAATTACAATCAGTTAGAGTTTGGAGGAATGCATAAGACTCATTCGCGGTTCAGCTGTCTTGCTGGAGGATCTCTTTTTTCATACTAAGCCCCTTTTTGCAAAACTGACAGCCATAAATAACTCTCATCCAAAGGCAGTCACTAAGGTATAAGTCTTAAACTTTTGGGCAGAAATGTGTGAAGGATTTATGAAGTCAGAAAGAGATACATAAGTATAAGAGACTTGCAGTCTGTCAGATCACCTGAGATTTGTAGGTTGGACTCTACTAAATTAAAAGTAAAATTAAAAAAGCTGCTGAAACTGTATTCTTGTCTCTTTGATCCCTTTCCACTATTCAGATTAGACTAATGGTTTGTCTAAGTTCTGCTGAATGTTCAATATAAGCATTTATAGGCTGCACAGACATTGTGAACAATAAACAACTTCATTAATAATTACATAAAAATTATTCCCATGTAAGCAGATTCTTCCCTGTCCACACTCATTCCGGTTATTGGGAACAATGCAGCATTCAATTTCCTAAACAAAAATAGCTACTTATTATGTCGGGAACAAGATGCAGATTGCATTAGGATGGCATTTCATCTTATCTGTTACAGCTTCTGGGATTATTCTTTCCTTCTCCCATTTCAAAAGGAATTCATTATGCTGTAATGTACAGCAGGAGTACAGCTCCTTTTATAATATTATTAAGCTGCTTTACAATTAAAATTGCCTTATTTTCTCCTGTTGCTGTTGTTTATAAGTGAGAAGAAAAAACGAATGCTAAATACAATTATTGTAAACTTTGTGCTTATTCTCCAGAAGTGTATTTTTCCATTTTCTTACGAAGTATTGATGTTGCTCCAGTGTGTATTATTAATCACATATTTTATTTATCTCAGAGTAGAGGAAGCCCCCAGTTGGGACTGGGAGTCCTACTGTGTGATTGCTGCACACACATGTAATAATAAAAGAATAAAAGAGATCCTGTTTCAATCTGTACAGAAGGGTTACCACCAGCACAGCTAAAGACCTCCTTTCTGCAGGCCTCGTGGGGCAATAGCTTCATTCAGATTTTGTTAACAACATTCTTCCACTGTCACAAAGTCCACAGGGAACAATTGCTGCATCCAATTAAATCACAACTACATGGCAACGGATTTCGTACGAAAAAAAATAAATTTAGAGAATTCTGTTGTCTTGTGGGAGTTTATTTGGCACTGCAGCTGGCTTTAGAGGTGGTGTTACTCTTGTAGTGATTCATCTTGGCATCATAACCCAGAACACAAGGCAGAGCTTAATTTATTTGGATCTTATCAGAGGAGATCCGGGAGGGAAGTTTGGTCATTGTTCTTTGCCTCACAAAGCTTTCTTCAGGGGGACTCTACTAGGTTTCACAGTTTACGTGTGGAGTAGTTGAAGGCTCTGAGGACACATTGATTAAGAGGGTTATAAAATGTCGAGGGTAGTTAGCTGTCTTGCTTTCATTCATCCAACCTAAAAGGAACGACATTTTACATCCTAATTCCTGGGCCATGAAAGAGAGCTATCTTAGGCTGACTCTGGGTGAATCCGAGCTGATATTGGTAGTTCTAGAGAATCAGCAGGGTTAGGTTGATTTTTATCTTTTTTCCTTCGGGATAGAGCAATAGGATGTAAAATATCAGGTAAAGAATGAAAATGCTGGAGATGGTTAATTATCTAAAAATTGTCTGGTCTGAAAAACCTGGATTACTTGACGAACTGTTGTTATCAAGATGTAATAAATGGAGAGTAAAGAAAAAGGAACAAAGATCACACCACCAGAATGTGGAGATACATCCTAGAAACTTATGATTTTAAAAGGGGCTTCAGTGAATCCTTGTCAATACTAATTAAATATGATGTGATAGCAAGATGAATTAATTTCATAAAGAATATCAAGAAAGAGCAAAGTGTAGCAAGTGAAAAGCTGAAGGCTGGCCTCAGTCCAGCTACTCATTCCTGTCTTCTGTTCAGTGTTTCGTTGTGGCTGTTGGCGAGAAATTGAGTAACAGTATCTACAATGCATTGAAAAAAAAATTACATGTGCTTAATTCTTCATATTGTACGCTCTGTATGGTGAACACATCACACACTGGTGATAGGCAAATGATGCTATATTTTAATCAAACATTAATTAGGAGATGACGTTGAAGTGATTAAAACTACATTATATTCCGATGAACCTCTGTTAAAACAAAACCAACCAAAAGCAGAGTTCAGATGTGAAGACTTCAAAGGTTTGTAGCATCTTAAGTTAACCAAATATTTCAGTAAAGGGTTATTTTTTTGGTTTATAACAAGATTTTATAGTAATAGCAATAAATACATACAGTCTTTATTAGTAATGTGGCATGTCGATATAAAGAGTAAATACATCATCAGGTTTGGAATTGTGCTTCATTAATCTTAAATTTAAAAGTGATGAAGGATAAAATCTGTCACACCTCTTTAAGATTAATTTTAACTGCATGTGAATATTATTGACTGCCTCAGTTGAGCGCAGAAGTCCTCTCTGCAGGAAGCAGAAACATCAAGGACAACACCTATATAATTTTTATATACTGTTTTGTCAATGTGTCTGACCTGTGATCAGACAAAGACTATTTCTAGGAACAAAAGTGCAGTTAGTTTCTAGCCTCGTTAATCCTCAGCCTATCTAATGACATGTCCAACGTGGGTTTGAACTGATTTTTCCTGATACAGATTTCTATTCCCTCAGAGCTAGACTGAATTCAGTCTACTCCCTTTCCCAGGTAGGTGATCTGCTGCTAGATGGCAATGATTTAAAATCAATGTTACACTGAGAAATATTTGTCGTTGTAGTCTAGAAAAAGAAATTCTTATACTTTTTCACCATCCTATGTTTTCCACGGTGATTTAAAATTTAAACCGGATTCTAAAATTATTTTAGAAAAAGTACATCATTGCTTTCTTGTAATATTATTGTCCTTTTTCAAAGAAGAGTTGATACCACCTGAATCTTGATTTGCCCTGCAGAACCAGGGAGGTGATTGTGCCCCTGTGCTCAGCACTGGTGAGACCGCACCTCGAGTGCTGGGGTCAGTTTGGGCCCCTCACTCCAAGAAGAACATTGAGGGGCTGGAGCGCGTCCAGAGAAGGGTAACGAGGCTGGGGAGGGGCTGGAGAACAAGTCCTACGAGGAGAGACTGAGGGAGCTGGGGTTGTTTAGCCTGGAGAAGAGGAGGCTGAGGGGAGACCTCATCCCTGTCTACAACTGCCTGAAAGGAGGCTGTGACGGGGTGGGTGCTGGGCTCTTCTCACAAGGGACAGCAATAGGATGAGAGGAAACGGCCGCAAGTTGTGCCAGGGGAGGTTTAGACTGGACATGGGGAAGAATTTCTTCACTGAAAGGGTGGTCAGGGATTGGCACAGCTGCCCAGGGAGGGGGTGGAGTCACCATGCCTGGAGGTGTTCAGTATTTTATCTTGCTTATTACAGCATTTGCTTTTTGGTTTTAATGGTTTTGTTGGGCATGTTTGGCTCAAAGACAGACAAGTGCTGGTTAATAAAGTGGAAGTATAGTTTGACAAAGGAATTACTTTGTTGGCCGCACTAAATTATTACTAACAGGTATTAATTTCTTATGTAGTATTTTCTGACATACATGTATACATGTATTTTTCCATATGGTTTTATAATCTCAGGGAATTCTTTTTTGTAGCTCTGCTTCATTTTCAATGAGTAATTTCAATTAAAATTGTAAGAATACAATAATTTATATTCTCATTAAACAGTGTATGCTACAGTAGTGGTTTTTAATATTAAATTGACTTTAGGCGACTGTGATAAGTTTTTGCCAGGATATTGGTCTGTATGGTTTGTATTTCTGAGTAATCATAATATTCACAATAAATCACAACATTTTACTTTTTATTTGAGGTAAAAGTTCAGTGTACCTTGTAGACACTTTGTTTATTCCCCAGCTTTTATTTTTTAAAGAGAGAGAGTGACAGAAAGTCAGCAGCTTTCTGCTGCTAAGATATTAGATTTGCTGTTAAGATATAACTTTCACTGGGACTTGGAAAGAGACATTTGTATAGGCATCCTATACTATTCATTATCGGAGGAACTATGTCAGATTACAGCAGGATTTTTGACCAAAGCAAACAAAAATCTTATCATAATGTTCTGTTAGGGCTGAGATTTTTTTAGATCTGACGAGAAGAAGGGGGAAACCCCCCCAAATTAAGGTCATGTGCTCCTACAAAATGAATAGAGATCAGTTGTCTTGGGAATGTTCAAGTTTATTTCGCTTCAGGAAGGACTGGATCTGGAATCTCTCGTTACAACCGGATTCCTACATTTTTCTGGAGAAGGATTTTGAGTAGAACCTGTGTGATTACCGATCTGTGAGAAGGGTGATAGAGGCTGTGTAAGGCAGTAGTGTTGGTGCATAGCAGGAGCTGAGCCAGTGCAAGATATGTCTTTGGAGTAAGTGCACCGGAACACCAAAATCCGGCCACAGAAATGGTTTCTGAGTAACCACATGGGCTGCGCCATCTTCATCAGCTTTCCAAATGCAACTTTCTTTCCACCTCTGTAACCAACTCTGTGTTTCTCAGCAGAACACAAACTTGCTGGAGAGTTTTCAAGTACATTTGTCGCCCTGCATTTAAATGTTCCATTGTGAATTCTTGGTCTTTGGAATGTATGTGGTTACCTAGTTTTGCTGAGCATGGATTTATACTTGTATCATTTCTGATGATGCTATGTCAAGGCTGCAGAGTAAAAAGGAAATGGCAAGGACTTATCAAGCTCTCGTGATTGTTTGCGACTTCCAAGGGAAAGTCTTGTCATGAGATGCAAAAGGAGGAAATGTCACTTGCATAGTAATTTTACCTCAAGTTAAATGTGAGCTCTTAGTATTTTTAGCACATAATTGGCAGAGCAGAAACACTTAAGGGATTATTATGGACTATCTTCTTGTCAATATTTGATTTTCACAATTTGGTTATGGAGCTTCAGTAGTTTAATTTTCCACAGAGTCTAATCTAATCAGAGTTTCTTCTTTCCCTAAGCCTTACATGTACATAACTTCTTAATGCTCCTGGACACAGCACAACTCATTCAATACACTGAAAAAAAGAAAGGGCCAGCATAATGTTTTTCAGTTTCTAGTTCTACGTATGTTTTGGGGCAAGATGCAGACATAGGCTCAGGATGCATCATGTAATAGATTACCTGTCAAGATAGATCCTTGTTAGACCACTGTGTTTATGGTGGCATCCTTCTGACAGACAGCAAAGCCAGGACAAACACGGTTTTTCTCTGAAGCAGAACTGCAGGGCAAAATAGATTGCACTTGCCAGCAACCAATATGAAGGCAAAGTAGAATCAGAATAATTAAGGAATATTTAGGACTGTCATTCTGTTTATAGCTTGGCAAGCTTTCACCTTTGGTCCCATTCAACTGGGATGTTTCTTAGAGAAAATAGATTAGCAATGACATTGTTCTGTCTCTTGCAAAAAATATTTCACACCACTGCAGGGTCTGGTGACATGGAAATGTGCAGATCTTTGAGGAGATGGTCACATTTGCACTTTGGGCTTTCAAAATCTGTCCAGAGAGAGAGTTCCCTGGAAATGTGAGCAACACAGGACCTGCTTCATGAACTCCCTTCATTTCACAGCTGTATGGGATGCAACATCCAGAATTCCTAAAATTTTGATTAAAAAAACAATGCTTAAAACATCTTATTTTCTCCTTTGAAACATTACCATAAAATCAGATCGAAGCAATATCACGATAATATAATTTCTTTAGAGCAAAAATATCCATGTCTGCCAAAAATCTCTATATTTTGTTCTTAGAACATGTTCTGGGTTATATAGCAGCCTACTCCAAGTGCTGTTGAAGATCAAGATTAGTTTTTACAATGAAGACACAAAGCTAAATGCAAAGATCAGATCAGAGGGACCAGAATGGGTTGGTAGCTGAACTGTGAGTGATTGAAATGCCTACAAACCCCTTGTCCTCATCTCCATGTGAGACAAACTTAAGTAAATGCCTTTACGGGTGAGTTAGTTGTACAATCTATGTAGCTTTGTAAAGACTTATAGATGAGGGAGTCTTCTGGCACTTGTGTATATTTGACTGATGAGTATGCTGTGTTACTTCCCAAGAACCATTGTAAGATTCCTAAGTCACACATTTTTCTAAGAGAGGCCACCATCATCTTGGAAAGGAAGAATCCATGATTGCGGCATGGAAGAATTATGGCACCCTCGATTCTCTGGTACAGAGCCATTACTATTGAGTATCATGTACCTTCCAGAGATCTACAGTGTAATTTTCAGATTAGAATTTAGGAAATAGAAAGAAAATGTGAATTAAGTCTAAGCACAGGAGCCAGGAGACATTATAAATACTGTAGCTATTAATTTGCTATGCAGAAGAATAAATAAGACAAAGACTTTAATTACCTCTCTTTGGGGTGCATTTGACATTCCTTTCTGCCACAGTGTGATATTGCTTGTTTTCTGGGCAAGATTCAGACCACCTCTGCTTTCAGCAATGCAATTTCCAGTGATGCTGACTGAGAAGAACCGCTGTGGCTTTAAAATTAGTGCCGTCTTATTTGTCTTTTCAAGTTCATTTATGTCAGTTGCCACCAGAGCCAGAGTGCAATCTCTTTTTAATCATTTCTTCATTCCCCCTTGAATGGTCGTAGTATAGCCAGTATAGAAACTGAGATAAAAAACTCCACTTAATTTGGTTGCCTTTCATCGGGAACTTCACTTACTACAGAGCCACTCTATTAGACCACAGATGTCAAGGCAGCTCAAGACATTAGCTGTCAAAGTAACTCTCCATAACCACCTGCTATTTACATGCAAAACATGCCTCCCTGTTGAGACTAAAACTGTAAACACATTTCTAGGAGAAAACTACTGGCTTAAGCTGTGACAGAAACTTTTTCTTTCTTGCTTTTATGTGATCTGGAAAAAAATTCCCTTGCTGTCAGAAGCCCCATTTGGAAAGGGCTCTTAGTGTTGTAAATGCTTCCACAAAACTATTTTGATTTTACTTTTGCAAAAAGGATATAATTTGTCTCTCTTCGCTCCTGTCTACCCCATAGCAGCTATGATTACATGCAAATAATAAAACCTGATTGTCCTGCCTTGCAGTATGACAGAATCACTACTGCTGCTGCTCTACTAATAGCGGGTTATTTATACCATTGTGCTAATTTAGCTTGCTGAATTATGCTTCAGGTCAGCTTCTCACCCATCTGTGACCATTTGCTACTCAGCTGAACATGTGAGATGTCTTTTTTGTCCAGATCCACAGAACAGCTATTGAATGAAAGATGAGTCTTTTAGTTCCTTCAACCTCAGCTCATTCCTTGATCCTTAAGGTGCTTTAAAAATAAGAGCTATTGCACTGGTAGTGTGAGACTGTGGCCTAAAACTCTTGATAGTATTAATACCTTTCAGTGATCCGTGGTCTAGAGATGTTTGCTGACACCATATGGATGTGGGTAGATAGTCTGTCACAACTTCTGCTGGTGAAACTGGTTGAATACTGTGACTTAATTAAACAGATGCCCAGTTCAGAGGCTGTTTACTGTTTTAAGTTCCTACTGACTACAGTAGCACAAGTAAGACAGTGGTGTCACTGAGAATTTGCAGAACTAAGCAGAGGGCAAATACAGACTATTAGCTTTGGCAGGGAGGTCATTATTTTTTTTCTGAGAGGAAATGCTAAAGTGTATCTTTAGGTATTGGTAGTCATCTATCTGTGTAAGAACGTTCATTATTCGGGAATTTCAAGGTCTTATCTTCCTGCTGTGAGGACTAGAGAGGTGTATTAGAAAGTCGGTAGTCACTGCCTTAGCATTAGATGGAATTTCATCAAGATTAAATTTATTTTAGTACATTCAGAAAGTAATTATTGCCACAGAAATATTATACCAGTCTAATATTTTTTCCAGCTAATACAGAGCCCAAAACTTTGGGTTATGTGTGCCAAGTTGTTGGGTTTGATGTCATGACTCTCTGAGCATCTCGTCCTTTATTCCTTGTGTATACTGAATTGCAGCTCCTCCTTGAGATTGAAAGGAGACGTGGGGAAGAGTATATGGGGAGGAGTGTATGACTGTATTACTGAAAAGAAATCTGTGTATGGAATCCCAAGCAGGCAACTTCTAAATGAAGCTGAGGATATTTCAACTATGCAGAACTCGGTTTGTGCAGAAAGATAGATTAGGTGACCTATTAGGAGTTTTTCCATTTCTGATTTTATACTTCTGAGAATACAATGCTTGCCACCAATGCCTGAAAGTCATTATTCCAATGTTCCTTTTCTGCTGATGAGAGGAACACCCCTCGGAGATTTCTACATGTTCTTGGCATCTAAGAGATGGCAAATTAGGCAGGGAAAATGGGAGTAAGTTAAAGGATATTGTAATGCCTAAATGGAAAAATGATAGACTCCCATATAAGAATATCCCATCTACCTACGAAAAACCTGAAAGTTGTTTTCATATGAATTTTTTGGCTCGTTTTCCTCCTGTGTGCATTATGAATAGAAAATGAAAGTGATAAAACAAATTTGAAGGTACGTAAATAAAACAGTACCCAGTAGATTAAAACAATCCATTCTGGAAGTGCCGCTGCCACACGTATGTTTTGTACTGGCTGCTGCCACCCCAGCCCACAGAAGAAAGTTGTCCTTGTTGGGAGTGTGAAGGCAGACTGTCCGGTGTGTGTGGCACAGCTGCCCTCTACTTTGGTGGCAATCGGGCAGCACCGGCAATAATTGCAACAGCAGAGACTGCAAATCTGGAATTGTCCCCAGCAAATTACGCAAAAGACCTAGTGACGAGGGAACCAGTACAGAGTACAAACTTAGTCAAAGCTAAAGAAGGACAGGATTGTGCACTGGAATTAATTTTCTGAATACGGAAAGATGGATATTGCAAATATAACTATTTTTTTCGTGTTACATCTTTTAAGCAAAAGGCAAGGGGTATTTTTTTCTGATTTTATGAACAGAAGAGAAAAAACCAAATGTATTTCGTAGCTCTGAGGTTGCATATATTATATTTTGTAGCATTTCTTAGCAACGAGAAAGCTAAATGCATAAAGAAACCCTAAAGCTTGAGATGCTCAAGGTTCCTTAGAATAATATGTGCAGAGAGAAAAAGTGTTCTTTGGGGGAAAAAGCTTTCAGGGACATTTCTGAACAGCTTTTGGACTTGTACTGGAACTAACTTTGGAGATACTGCAACAGTATGTACTGTACACATAGAATATGAAAATACTGATTGGTTTCATTGCTATAATTGAGAAACTTCAGTCATATCACTGTTAAAATAATTACTTTGAATAAATTTCAGGGACAGAAACTTGGAGTAGAAGCGTAGAGGCTCAAGTCTGTTGGCTGTAGCCTATATATATTTATTAATAAGGATTTAAAATTATATTCTTAGCTGTTCTATAATAAAATAATGGAATGGTGCTGCTCTGCACCACCTGATTTCGACCCTACATGTTTTCAGCCTCATACTGATCATGGAATCATTAAGGCTGGAAAAGACTAAGATCACCAAGTCCAACTGTCAGCCCAATACCACCATGCCTATTGAACCATGTCATAAAGTGGCAAGCCTATGCGCTTTTTGAACCCCTCCAGCGAGGGAGACTCCACCACTTCCTGGGCAGCCTTTGCCAACGCTTGACCACACTTTTGGTAACAAAGTTTTTTCTAATATTGAATCTAAACCTGTCCTGGCACAACTTGAGGCCATTTCCTCTTGTCCTATCACTTGTTACTTGGGAGAAAAGATAATCACCCACCTCACTACAACCTCCCTTCAGGAAATTGTAGAGAGCCATAAGGTTTCCCCTCAGCCTTCTCTTCTCCAGGCTAAACAACCCCAGTTCCCTCAACTGCTCCTCAATAAGATTTGTTCTCTAGACCCTTCACTAGTTTTGTTCTTCTCTGTTCACACTCCGGCTCCTCAATGTCTTTCTCGTAGTGACGGCCCCAAAAGTCAATTTGAGGTGTGGCCTCACCAGTGCCAAGTACAGAGGCACAATAACTTCCCTGGTCCTGCTGGCCACACCATTTCTGATAGAAGCCAGGATGCTGGTGGCCTTTTTGGCCACCTGGGCACACTGCTGGCTCGTGCTCAGCCAGCTGTTGAACAGCATGCCCAGGTCCTTTTCCACTGGGCAGCTTTCCAGCCACACTTGCCTGTAGCATTGCATGGGGTTGTTGTGACCAAAGTGCAGGACCTGGCACTTGGCCTTCTTGAATCTCATACAGTTGGCCTTGGCTCATCAATCCAGCCTGTCCAGGTCTCTCTGTAGAGCCTTTGTGCCCTCAAGCAGACTGACAGTCCTCCCCACTTTGGTTTAATCTGCAAACTTACTGAGAGAGCACTCAATTCCCTCATCCAGCTTATTGATAAAAATATTAAACAAGACCAGGCGCCACACTGAGCCCCGGGGAACACCACTTGTGACCGGCTGCCAACACAGGTCATTGTCCGAGTTTAACCTATGTATCCTGCAGCTGATTTTGTGTCTCTGACACAGCCTGGGACTTCAGGAAGCTCTACACAGCAGGATTTTTTTTTTTTATTATTGTTAATTAGGTATTTCTTTAAACAAGCAGACGCTTGGACATTTACCTAACATTCAGCTCTGTATTCTCCAAAATAATTACTGACATGAGGTGAGGACTCTTTTCATGTCCTCTTTACCAGAAGGCGTTCCACAGAGAATCTGTTCAATGTTTTGGGCTTCCTGCAATCTCCTTTCCCAATAATTAGTTCAATTAAAACACAAATTCATCTTTTAACTCTCGTTTCTGATTGTAGAGAACTTGTGTGCAGTAGCTTCACTACTGTTCATAATTTTTATAACAGATAGCTTTAGAGCTATTTATTGTAGAACATAAAAACCCAACAAAGGCTTTTGATTACTAGCCTTTGATAAGAGACCAGATAAGTTGGCAAGCAGATGGACTGGGAGATGATAAAAGAGATCAGCCTTAAATATGGGGAGACAGAATTTAGGCAAATAGTTAAATCCTGATTAAATGTATATTTCTTGAGTAGAAGATTTCCTTAGGTACAAGATTTATTGACTTTACTGGTTAAAAAGATACAGTCTGTATTACAATGACTATGATTGGTTCTTTAGCATTGGGTTTGAATTAGCATTGTATGTTGATTTTTATACAGAAGCACATGACCGTAGTTCTTGGAGATGTGGAGAACACCTGTAAGGTAACAGGACTTGGGTAGCTTTCCTGTATCACAGTTTCAAGTCAAAGAAACCTCAGTGGTGCAGGCTTCCAGACCAACTCCAGCAGAAAGGTGCCTCAAGGATCACTCAGCACATGGAGTTGTGGCACTGAAGCCAATATTAGAATCATTACTGGAAAAACAATCCCAAGCAATAGACTGAGAAACTGTAAGTAACTGTAAATAAGGACATCAGTTCACACCACTTTGAGCCAAGGTCCTTGATAATGTTTTTGATCAAACTACCTACAAATGCTGTATAAATCCAATCATCATAAGAACAATGTGTGATAAATAGCAGAGTATTTATTCAGAAACTATATTACTAATATTGATGCAGATACACTGACCCATGCTGTTGTTGCACAACTGTTGTTTTTACTATGGTGCAGTAAATTTACGCTACTAGAGTAAACGAGGATCTTTAGGGGTTTTTTTCTGCAACGTAGCCCCTTTGCAATCTGGAATAGTACATTGAAGTGATTTGAGCCACGGTGTTGAACAGGGCCAGACTTCAAAATTTTCATGACCTCCTTTACCTCTGATATGCTTACGGTAGTTCCAGAACTGTAGCATTTTCTTTGAATTATTAATTTAACCACATTTCAGATCATAATTCACTGGAGAGGGCAGTAGCTGAAGAGCCTCTTCGTCTTGGGAGCGATAGGCCTGTAATAAACATTGTCTTCTTCCCAAACAGGACCACAGAGGGATGAAGAAGGGAAAGGTAAAAAGCACACGTTTAATGAAGGGAGATAATAGTGCTGCTTCTTATCTGGACATTATTTTCCTCCTGTGTTGTTTTCATCCTGAAGGTCCGAGTTACTCAGGAAACAGGTGCTTTTAAAGGCACCATTATTTCTATGTGCAATTAAGCCGAAGGATAAATATGTGTTCTAGCTGTTAAGTGAAAACCCAGAGGTTTTGTGTCCATTCAGATTCTATGCATTTAAGCCTCGACTTTCATGAAAGTTAGATTGGCTTCCTGTATGAACACTAAATTCAAGATAAAGAAGAAAACTGAATTAGGAGATGAGTAGTTTAAGTGAACTGTTGAATTTCATTCCTGATTTAAACTAAGTAGCTATTATATTTCTAAGTACCTGAAAATTTAACTTCTATACATTAAATAAATATTAAAATGTAATTCTTAAAAATTACTAATACAATATTTTATAATAGATTAAAATATAATATACATGCTTAAATTAATCTTTTTATTTGATTAGGATTCATTAATAGAATTAGCTTTTAATGATTCTTCCTGAACATTTTTTTTCTTACATTGATACTGTTCTTTGTAATTTTGCATAATGAATACTTATAGAAGCATCTGTGAGTATTTGCTTCATGTACTTGACATGATTCTGGCCTTGTAACTTTTAAAACATTTCTCCAATTAAGCTGTTCAAGCCCTTAAGGCTGTCCACAGCTGATGCAAATTGATTTCTCCCATGATGGTATTTAGAATCTCTTGCTGAAACATGAGAGGGCAAAACCCAGCATTTTTTAATGTATCTTTTTTATCCTTTTGGACTTTCTGCACATTTTTAAAGGTAGTCTGAAAGTTGCATTTTTCCTCCCTTTTTTTTTTCATCATCTTCCACCTATACTAATCACCTTGGAAATGTTTATTCCTAAGGGCCATCTTCTCTAGGGTTAATCTTTCAAAAAAACCTCATGTAGTACCTTCGGTTAGAATAAAATTGAGGTGCAAATGAGAAGACCTGAAAGATCATTGAAATATAGTTGTTCCTGTAGTACCGTAAAATTGTAAGGTTGCTTATGTTCAAATATTTTCCCATTTTTGCAAATAATTATTGGCTAGTAGTAACCCATGTGGAATCACTCATTAGTGGTGATGCCAACCATAGCCTGAAAGCTGAGCATCAATTAATTCCTGTAAATTTTTTTGAGATTTAACTGATGGAGAGGCCTTGTATTGGTCTACTAGATGGGAATTGATTTTTCAATTCACTGAAAATATATCTCTTACTGCTGTAGCCTTATTTCTAATGGTTCACTCTAGAGATTTTGCGTTTGATCCAAAGACTTGTGAAAACATTTGGAGGACACTTGTTTGGTTTCTGGATATGAGGTTCGACAGAAAAACCTCCAAGACTGTACCTGTAAATCCTTTCATTTAACAAATAAAGAAAATGAATTATAATAACCTTCAAAATCTAAAAACTTGCTGCATACAATGCTGCCAGTGTTCAAAGCAGTTCTGCAGAGCATTTTCTGAAAGGCTGTTGAGGATGTCTACTGTTTTGCTTTCACATCTTCTACTGACTAGGGATGGGCTCCTCCAAGCACCGATTTGATCTTTGGGAAGCAGTGAGAGTTGCAGGGAACCAGGTGTGGTGAATAGAGTAGGTGCTCAGGCAAAGTGATGTTGTTATTAGCTAAAATCTTCAGAGACAAAATGTTGTGGACTGGCACGTGGTCTTCATCTTAAACGGCTCTTCAGTCTTGCCCACCGACATCTTCAAACTGAGGGTAACTAAATGTCTCTATTTGAACACGTGTCCACTTGTACTGAGTGAGGTGATCGAGCTGAGCTTTGTCTCACTGTGACAGGTTAGAACATGTTCTATAACCCTCTCTCCGTCTCTCTCTTCCCACTCTTGCTTCCCGAGCTGTAGGGTTGGTCTGGGAGATTGTGTATCAAATATCATAGACCTGCACATCAGCGCGTCAGCTCGCCTGGCCTCGCTTTTATCTAGATAGCTTGTGTAACAATGAAGACATTGTGGTCTCTTCAAGCCCATAAAATTAAAGCCTTGTGTCATCACAACAAGGTATTTAGATTAAAGTTAACATGTATGTATATATGCACATTTTTTTTCAAATTTCAAATCAAAAGATACCAAGCAAGTCCGTGATCCAGGAATTCCATCGTGACTGGAAGGATTGTCAAATCTCAAAAAATTACTGATTTTCTGAAGTTCCCCCCCCCCCAAAAAAGAAAATAAAAAATCAGCCAAAAAAAGTGTTCAATGTTGCTTTACGAACAAAGAAAGGAATTAAGCAGTTACGCTAAATGTGAAATTCCTAACATGGCTATAAGTTTGCGTATTTCGCCTGGACATTGATCAGGTGCAGATCCCTATTAACGGAAACGTTTAGGGGAAAGTTACAGTCATAACCAGGCAGACAGGATAACTCATGTTAGCTGTAATTTATGTCACGCCACAGAACATTGATGGATCTCTACAGTCATTAATATACTTGCATGGATTTATATCTCGAGCTTTTCAAAATAGCCCTTCTACAAGTACCTGTTAGCAACTCTGAATTTAGGAATTTGGTTTTCCTCAGACCATTTTGCAAGTGTTTTATGACTGAATATTGCAGTGAGGTTTTTTCAGTATGTTAGGATTTCGTAGGAGCATCTGAACACTGATAAATGAAGTTTTGCTATTCCTGGATGTTAAAATCTGGCCAATGAACCTGTTACTTACAGCAGGGAGTATAAAAGCAGTGACTCTGAATTGGCAATCATCAGAAGTAAAGATTTTATGATATTATTTAGTTTGACATTTAATCTTCTCATTAACCGCTGACATCTCCTGCTCCAGTAAATTCAGGGAAGCCCCTTCCCCTCTAAGCACTTTATTTGATAAAGGCTAAAATGTAATTCCTTAAGTTTCCAGTCTCATTAGTTTGACATTAAATCAGTTTGCTTACATAATTGTTATTTGCCCACTGTTATTGATGGACATTTAATACTAAATTTAAACCTGCAGTGAAGTAAATTTCAGACAGGTGGCCGATTAGGTAACACAATGATTAAGTCTCTGTTATCAGGAGCACCATTGCTCTGTTAAATAGTGTGCATGGTTTAATTTCATGTCATCTAACTGTTATCAGCAAGCTGCCATTGGTTCATTAAAATCCTTACCTATCGAAATAGCAACAGTCTAATGACTTTATATAAAGGTCTGCTTCCAAGGGACTTTGTTGTTCGTTGTAGACGCAAATTAGAATGAATTATTCTGAGATTATTTTTTTTCAGTTACTACATTTTATCCTAATTTTTAAAGCAACATTCTGGAATCTAATTTGTTTCTTAAATTACTTTTAACATCTAAATAAGGAAGAAAGCAAACAACTTTTTGTAGCAATGGCCTTACTTTTTAGTGTCTTGTTTATAGACTTTTTAGGTTAATTGCTTCTTTTCCAAATGATTCTGTCAGCTGAGCTCATTGTCATATTTATGCATATTTTCAGTGACAGTTTTTCATAGCACTAATTATGAGAGAATTTAGTATTATTCTCAGAGTTTGTGAGCTTTTTTGAATGAAGAATGAATAACAAGTAATTTTCATATCAATAAATAAAACATAAAAAATGTAACAGTTCACATACACCTTGTTTTAAGTAACAGAATAGTTGAGGAAATTTTGGACTCCAAAAATGTAATATCTTCATTGATTTTCAGAAACTCAGTATTAAAATGTCCCATAATCTTGACTACTTTATTGCCTAAAAAGGAATTTTCCTATATGGTTAAGCTAACTCAAACATACTTTGTAACTGTGTATTACACATATTTTAGTATCATTTTAAATATGGTTTGAAAGAAAATCACTATTGAATAGTGAAGCACAAGAAGGTGTCTCTCTAAACTTCTGCCTTAAAATGCAACCTGTAGCCAGAGAGAAGGAAATGTGTTAAAAATATTTACTTAAGGTCTCTTGGCACAAATAGCAGCAATGTGTAATCATCTCCTTGTTACGCTGTGCTCACTGATTAACATTGAAGGGGAGGGACTGGGATAGAGTCGGCATAGCAGGAAGGCAGCCAGCACATTAGCTGCCACTTGTGTATACATAACTCTTAATAAATCAAATTGGCAACGTATCAGCTGGCACTTAGTTACTGAGTGTGTTGTGCAGTAGTCGTATACAAAATGTATTTTTTTTGACATAATCAATAATTATTATTGGAGACATTACAATTAAACACTTAGAAGCAAATTATTAAACTCTGTTGATGGTGTTTTCAGGGAGAGGTAATGAACTGTGCATACTAGAATTAATCTTACTGGTTTCCACTGAATTCGACTCCAAAGCCACTTCAAGCAAGACATCAACTGACAGCAAGTTTAGAAGCTTTTATCATTATGACAGACTCTAACCGTCACTCTGTGTCCTGAAGGCACAGTAATTTTACTCTCCAGCTTTGTGTAAATCTTAGTGAATGCTCAAACATGCCACACTGCTTATTTGTTAGTAAGCAATTAGTTTTCCACTGTCTTAAGAAACTTACTACATGAAAACAAATAGCAAGGAGCATATCCATTATAACTAAGTTTTCACATCTTTGAACTTTTTCCTATTCTAATGAGAAACTGTTTAGTCCCAGTTGTTAAGATTTTCATCTTTTCAGCACTGAAAATTCTCTTTTGAAGCTTGACATTGATAACCAGAACTCATTGGTATTGCTCCTTTGTTATAGCCTTGTTTACTCTGTCTATCTCAATGCTGCACAAGTTATACTTGCAAATACTACAAATCCATGCAGCAGCAAAGGCCATTTCTGATTCTGGTAATCCTCTGGAATAAGAGCATCTTGCTTGGGAGTGGGCAACAGAGACTAATGTTAAGAATGCAAGGTCATCCTCTGGGCCAGCAGAAACTGGGATGCCATGAACCTACATTTATTTTGCAGTGTGAGGTGCAATACAAGCTCTAGTGAAAAAAAAGAAGTCTTTACAGGGATAAGTGTGTATGTATGTATGGCACAGAGTCAAAGAATAAGCCAGGTTGAGAAGAGACCTCCTGAGTTTAGCTCGTCTAATACCCTGCTCAAAGCAAGGCTAACTTCTAAGTTAGTTCTGGTTGATGAGTTTTGTTTTCGGCTTAAAGGCTTTTCTGGCAGCAGCATCCTCATCGGGCAGTGGAGGAGAAGTGAGGGTAGCTGAGAAGAGGGGTGTAACTATAGGCAGCTTTGTTTAATAAATAGCAGATGAAATGTGAATTTGTGTTGCTCCAAAAGATGCCATGAAACAGCACAGTATTCTTTACACTTACAATAAATAGTTTCGCTGTCGATACTCATCCAACCACTACCTCACTCCCTCTCCTCAGTAGGACAGGGCTCGGCTGTGCCCTGCGCTGGATCCTTTGTGGAGCTGGCCAGAACCAGCTGGAATTGGCCATGATTGGCACCAGACAGACCCAGCCTCTCCTCATAGAGGCCCCCGCAGCACCCTCGCTACCAAAACCAGAGCACTTGCACCCCAAAGGTTAAAAGCGTATAACTTATACTGCTGTGTTTAACACTAAATATTAATACGGCTTGTCTAAAACATTTTTGAGGCCAAGATTTTAAAAATATCTCTTAACATTTTTATTTGCTGATAGTTCTGCAGCAGCAGGTGTTGGTAAAGTACAGCTGTGTATGGGCTCACCAGGGCGCAGGGCTGAGCTGAAGGTCTACGTTTGGCAGATCTGTCACCTCAGGTGCTGCTTTTGTCAGACTTTAGAATCAGCATTTAAAAGCACAGCCAAAAATGTACATCGGCTCTAATGTAAGTAGTAGAGGGACTGTGTTACCTCTTCAGAATGTGGGATGAGTCTGTAGATTTGTTCATCTGCTCTCTGTTAGTTCTTGAAAGATGAGAAGATTTGTCAGAGTGGAACGTGTTGCAATAAAACTTGCACCTTCAGAAAGAAAAAATGAGCCACTCAGTTCTGATAATGATCGGATTTTTGCTTTTCAAATTCTCTCTCCCAGGACAGAAGAAGTTATATTAGAACGTGTATCCTCTTCACCCTTATCCCCTCCAAATTTATACAGATTCATATTCTAGAATTGTTTAGGTTGGAAAGTGCCTTTAAAACCAACGAGTGCAACGATTAACCTAGCACCAAGTCCACCACTAAACCATGTCCCTAAGTGCCACATCCAAATGGTCTTTTAAACGCCTCCAGGGATAGTGACCCAACCACTTCCCTGGGCAGCCTGTTCCAATGCTTGGCAATCCTTTCAGTGAAGAAGTTTTTCCTAATATTCAATCTAAAACTCCGCTGGCATAACTTGAGGCTGTTTCTTCTCGTCGTATTGCTTGTTACTTGGGAGAAGAGACCAACACACAGGAAAAGATACCATAACCCACTTGCCTGTTCTTCATTTGGAAGATGTGAGAAGCCTGGCAGTTGTCTGTAATGCTTCTAAAGGTTAGATAATATCTGTAGAGAAAAAAAGCTTTCTGGTGTTGCAAAAACATATTCATCACAAGTGTAACAAATATATGTACTAATCTGCTTCAAGGTCTTGCTGAGAGTAAAGTTTCTGAATAGAAAGGGAAGTTGGTGTTTCTCCCTGGAATATTCAGTCTATACAACCAGTTGGGGCTTACAGAGACAATGAGGGTTGTATCCATACTAACGGAGAAGTGTTGTTTTAGCATGACACTCCACTAGAATTAATATCTTCCACTTCTTTGCAAGGTTAATTAGTGCCACTCGAGATGGGGATAAGCACATCTTAAGATGAAGTTGCTGACTCCTCTCATGTTTTAAGCTGAGCAGATGTATGATGGCAACCATGGATTTCTTGATACTCTTAACTTTTGCAGTATATGAGCCGCTAGCCCAAAGGTAGGTGGGGTTTTGTGCTTAATCTTTTGTTTATTCCTTCTCTTCACATTTTTCAATTAGCGTTAGTCTCAAATGAAATGCCAGATTGTTTTCTATAGATATACAGCCAACACTATGTTGGCTTAAAAATTGAAGGTTTTATTTACACCCTATTCCCCCTGTAACAATCTTAACAGCTTGCTACAGAAAACAATTAAAAACTTAGCTTTGCTGTTTTTTTTTTTTTTGAAAGAGATCCTGTAATTTTTAAACCTCTTCTAAGCATCTGTTCTGCCATTGCTCTCTGTCAGAGCATTTAGACAATTCGTGATGTAGCTTTCCTACTATTGACGATGCAGGCGAAAACAAATGAACACCTACTGGGTTGTATTTTGCTTTGCAGTGACAATTATCTGAGAATAACATGGTAATTACGTGACAAATGTCCTTGTATGTAGTGAGGAGATCTGTTATCCTCCAGCGATAGGGTTGGATGTACCTCGGTATAATTCTCGTTTCTTCTGAAAAGATTTTCTTCTAAACAAAAACAAATTTGTTGCTACATGGTAACTTATTACTAAATTTATAATTGAAGTTAATTTTAGGTATCATACACCGATTGTCCTTCAGTCCTTGTTTCTTGAACAAATGCACACGTACCCACATTTCCCATCCAAGTGCAAATTTCACCTCATGTTTTACAAGATCTCAGTAAAAAAAGGGAAAGTACCCTGTGAACTATAACTAAACAGAATTTTAGAAAAACTATTCTTTCTGTTCTCAGTATTAGTTCTGTTCATCCAATCAGCTGGTGTGGTACAGCACCAAGTAGCCTAACTGATGAGTAAGTATCATGGAAAGTTTGCCAGATCTTGAGAAGAGATAAATAAGCACTGCCTTTCCTGGAGGGAGGGAGAAAAAAGATTCAATCAGGTGAATCATAGAATGTTAGAATAGTTTGGGTTGGAAGGGACCTTAAAGATCATCCAGTTCCAACCCCCCTACCATATGAAAGGACACCTCCCACTGGATCAGGTTGCTCATGACTCCATCCAACTTGGCCTTGAACACCTCGAGGGAGGTGAAGATGGCAATGAGTGCAGCAGAGAAGAATACTCAAATAAAGGTTCCTTGCGAGCTGCAAAATAAGATTTTCATATTATTATAAGTACAGGATGAAATACATTTATTTACTTTTAAAATTCTGTGGTATTGTTATCCAGCAGCTATTATATTTCCTATAATATAGTTTTGTTGGATTAATTCTAATGCTCATCAGGCCTGACAGCTTTGTTTAAGCACCTATAGCTACATCATTTTGGAGTCACCCATATGACTTACCCTAATACACATCTACCTACCTGCACATACTAACATGCACGCACATATCGAGATGTTTAACTGTGTTCTGTCTCAGTTTGTATTTTTGGGTGCATGGGCATGATGCATCCACACCATGTATGTGTCTCACGTCTGACAGACGTGTTAGCTGGAAATAAAAGAGAACTGCATTTATTGTTTACTTCAGTGCCCTGTCTTTCAGTGGACTGTTCTTCTAACTGAAAAAGTGGGTAATGTGTGTATTATCTCCAGCTGTACTAAACTGTCACTGGGTTTGAAGGAACTAGTGTGTCTCAGTTTAGAGAAGAGGAGGCTGAGGGGAGACCTCATCCCTGTCTACAACTGCCTGACAGGAGGCTGTGATGGGGTGGGTACTGGGCTCTTCTCACGAGTGACAGCGATGGGACGAGAGGAAACGGCCGCAAGTTGTGCCAAGGGGAGGTTTAGACTGGACGTTAGGAAGAATTTCTTCACTGAAAGGGTGGTCAGGGATTGGCGCAGCTGCCCAGGGAGGGGGTGGAGTCGCCATCCCTGGAGGTGTTTAAAAGACGGGTGGATGAGTTTCTTAGGGACTGGGTTTAATAAGGGAGATGGGCACGGTTGGACTCAATGATCTCAGAGGTCTCTTCCAACCTCATGATTCTGTGATTGAGGAGGGTGGAAGTGTTTGGGGTTTTTTTTACGTAGACGTACATTTACCTTTCCCCTTGTGGAATTAATATTATGACTTACTTTAGGAGTATTTGTTCTTCACAGGATTTTACAATACTCCATTTGGGAGAGTAAATGCTTTCATTTTTACTGGATGCTCGAAAAGGTAACTGTATGTGGCCGGCTGTTAAGCTACAAAAGTCATGCAGAAGAGATGTTTGTTAAAATGACTGGGATTAGACGAGATATAGTGCAACCGTTGAATTTTCTCAGTAGAATTAGATTGCAGAAAACGAATTTCCAAGGATGAAATATCTTTACAGTAGATACTTGCATGTTAGAAGCAATAGCTATGGTCAGCAGAATTGTCTGATAATCTTTAGTGCCTTAGTATCGGTTAAAGCTGCTCCAGTAAAAAGAAAAGTTATAGTAATGATGTGCTTTCAAGACCCTGTTGCAGATTTTCTGGAAGTTGCACTGAATTTGGTTTTGTTCCTTCTGCTGTGTGTTGGAAGTGGAGCTGTGTGTTTATTCCCCAAATCCTACCTTATTTTGAAAAATGATTGTCAGTAACATAACTGCAACAAAAGAGCCTGCTAAATTACTGTCTGAAAAATGTTATCATCAATATTTTGTTCACTTAAAAGTGTGCTTTTGTGTTGCAAATGTGCTACAGTAATTTTCTTTCATTTCAGCTATTATAACAGCATAAGTCATCTCAGTTATAAGCTTAGTTCCATTGACTATGATTTAGTAGTAACAAACTCTTTTCCATTGTAACATCAATTCAGCTACGGGTATAACTATATAACCAGCATTTACCCCAGCTGATTGTAATTATCATTGTGGCTCAAATAAAAAATAATAAAATTAATTCTGTGCTACAAAATGTTCTCTTTAGATTTTTTTCTTTTTTTCCCCCATAGGATCAGAATTTATATTGGAAGAGACTCGTATGTGTTCAAATGATTTGCAAGAGGAGCTCTTCAAAGAATCAAAAACATACTGAAATGTAATTTCTACAATTTCACTTTTTATGTAAAAACCCTTTAACATTTTTGTAATAGTCTTCTCTAGGATTTGAATAGAAATCTATAAAACTTTAGAAACCCATGCAATTTAATAGAAATTCTATATCTGTTGTAAAATTCTTTAGACTGCTTTAAAATTTGTAGATCTAACTTATAGTTTGCAAATTAAATTTTATGGGCATCTTCGATAAGAATAGATTTCAGATTAAAATGAAATAAAAGGCACTACTCTTGTGTTTTACCACAGTGTGTTGTGGGGATTTTGTTGCTGTTGTTTTTAAAATAAATATATCATTACAGGGAGGGAGGGTATTGGTACAGAATGTAATGTGGCCAAAACTCATTCTTCTAAGAAAATAATTCTAAAATAAATTTAGGTAACAACCTCCAAATATCTGAACTTTTTCATCACAGGTTCAGGGGAAGCTGCTATTTGCAAGATAGATCTTTACCTCAAAACAAGTTCCTTCTGGAGACTTGGGCGTAGAAATTCCTTATGAAGACAGACGGTGAGTAAGTTATTGCAAATACCACTTTTGCCGAAGGTTTGCAGTGTATAAAATTTGCCAGGACAACCCTAATCAGTAGGTGGCTGTCCCCAAATTTCTGTGTGAATTAATAGTATGAAGTAAAGCATTGTTGTTGGAAAGCCATCATAAATGATTATACTGTTTGAACTGTGATCCCAGCCTGACAGATGAAATTAAATGCATGCTATCTATTTTGGTTATGTTATTCCTTTTAATAAATTTATGCCATTAACTGAACGTATAGGACTCTACAGTGGATAGTCTTAAAAATGTGAAATGTTATATGGGTATAGAAGGGTATTATTTTCTGATTTATACAAATGAATTAGATACTGTTGCTACTTCAGCTTTTAAAATGGTATCCCTGCAGTTGGATATTGACATCGATACTACAATTTCAGAATAAATGATCAGACTCTGTAGAGATTGTGTCAGATGCTCTGTTTGCCACTGTTAACATTCAAAAAGAAAAACATTAATCTGGCCAAATTGCTGGTTTTGTTTGTGTGTTTGCAATGCCAAGCCAAATGACGTTACAGTTGGATGGAGTTGTCATGTTGTACTTCAGCAGCAGAAGGTAGGAAACACAGTAAATGGCAATAGGATTGTCAGGGAAGGGATGTCCCAGTGTCAGCACGAAATAAACTGGGGTAAGCGAGGAGGAAAACCTAATATGGCCGTACTGCTTCATCAGTTTAGAGAAACGAGTGTGGGTGAAGAGAGCTTAACGGGCAACCTGGGCCAGGCTCTTGGGTTTGGGGGTGCACAGCCCTGACGTTCCTCATCTGCCAGCTTGGAGCAGCTTCTGACATCCTGGGCTTGTCAAGCCCTTAGGAAATTTTCTGAAAGGAAAAAAGACACTTGTGAGAAGATTTTCCAAGTGATTCAAGCTCTGTTCATTAGTGAATTTCTTCCTTTGCTTCATCACTGTTTCTCTGGTCTCCCCAGTAATACACAATGAGGAACCAGCATGCTGGTAAAACCACAGTGCGGTGCGTCTTCCTTCAGACCTTTGGATGTGCACGACCACCAAATCTTTCAGTAAGGGAAGCCTTTGCTGTTACTCATTAAAGTGTCTTCCTACATGTCTCTGCTTCTAATGAGACAGAGCTGTGGCTGATTTCATTCACTGCTGTTAATAAATTGTGCTTTCATTTTTTTCTCTCCTACACTAGCTCCTAATGGTGAAAATCGGGACTCCGCAGGCTAATTAATGATAAGCACAAGCAAAGTAATAACTATCACGTGCATTTAATTACATGTGTTTTAGTGATTCTCATGATCTTCAGAAAAGCCATTCGCACATCATTTCTTATGCCATTCTTACAAAACACTGTGACAATTAATTCATCAAACGTGTTTTGACAAGACTTCTGTAACCTTTCAACAAAAGCCATTTTTAATAAGTAGCCTGTATTTTCAAATATCAGAAGTACTAATGATAAAAGTACTAATGATAAAATACCAGGTAACTGGTGGAAAGTGATGAGGTGTGCTCCTCATTTCAGCGTATGCAAAGGTAGAAGATACTGTACAAATTCAGATTGAAAGAACCATATCGGTACAGGTACCATCTTCTCTGAATGCAGAAAAACTGGCATTAGCTGTAGCTTAATCTGTGAGTAACAGAGGTTTCCTGGTCTACCTGTGGATGTCATTGTGTTTCTGAAATACGCAGAGTGTTGGGGGGAAAATGCATGCAAGTAGAACTTGGCTTCCCTCCTGCAGAAGAGTTTTATGCAGAGGGCATGCATGAGGCTCTGGAAATTAATAGTCAGGTCTCAAAGCTGTTCCAGCCTTCAGGCTGTAGTAACTGATGGCAGCTCCTGTGCAGGATGCTGAGGACATATGGTCGATAGTGTTTCCACTCTCCTGCTTTTGCTGCACCCTTTTCTCTTACTGGCACAGAGATTTGAGTTGCATCTGGTGCTCTCTGCTGCCCTGCAGTTTTCTGACATGAGGCATGCAGTAAAGCCGAGGACATCAGACAAGAAAATGTAGCCACTTTGACAACTTTTTGTTCAGCCTGGAGAGGGAGGTCACATTGTCTGGTCACGGATAAAATTGGACTCCCTTGCATCACTGCCACATTCCATCCTCAGTGAAATGGTTTCTTGGTGTTTGTTGTACAGAAACACTCTTCTTCTCATGCGTGTAATTTCAAGATAAAGTAATATTTATCACTGGATAGTTACACTAACATATGCTATTATATTTGTACATAATTCATATACACTCTATATTATACAGTATAATACTGGATACAATCTCTTTGCTTAAGCTCGTAGAAGGTGGAAAGACTTAGACCATGATTATTTTACTAACTATCCATCTGGACCATGAAACGGAACAAGTCAGAATAACCAAGAGCTGTGTTACATGGCCTATGAAGAGTTTACCTGTTATGTGTCACTGTTGTGGTTTCATTCCTTATTCTGCTCTTCATTGTTCTGCTGCGGGACAAAGAGCAAGTGATGGGCTCTAGTTAGCAAAAACACTGCTTCTACGCACACTGCTGCATTTTCATCTCCCAGTTGAGACCTCGATGCTTTACTAAAATAGCACCTTCCGAGCCTCTGAGAAATCTCATTCTGTGTTGCAGTGAAATGTATTGTGAGACAATATTTCATGATAAAATAATACTACTTTAAGTAAAAATGCCAAATCAGGACAAGCTTACTGAGAGGAGGTGCTATTGTCTTCTCCCCCATTTTCTCATGGAAGTCCATGCCGTGTATTGTGCAGCAGAAAACGGCGTTTTCTGTTTAATCTTAACAAAAGACAGAATCAAACAAAGACACTAACAGATCTGTTTACAACCAGACCTTAGTGCATTTAAAGGTTGGTTTGAATTCCACTGGAAGTGTTTTCTGAATAATATAATAGTTGACTTAAAAGATTAAGGATAGTAGATTTTTATTTACTATAATCCCTGGATTTTTTCATTAAAGCTGAAGAAAATTTGTTATAAAAGGGAGTGCATACAAAGTCACATGTTCTCACTTTGTGGCTGCTTTAAAGAACCACCTCAGCATTAGCTGTTCCTGTGCGGCTGTGCCAGAGCACTGGCTGTCGTGGCTAAATCTGCCAAGGCCGTTGGACTGGATCCGATAACTACTTGTTTCCTAGCACATCGCAGAATGTGTATATCGACCCTTGAACATGCAGGTCGTCGCTTCAGTGACCCAGTCGGTCGGTGAAGGAATCGAGAAGTGCTTTCTTCTGCTATTGCTTTCCATGGTAGGATTCCTCATAGCAGATATTGAGGATGCTTGGTATTGTGCAAGACTTCACTCAAGATGTATATATATGAAATAGAAAAGTGATTATTCAGAGCAATATTTCAGTTGCAAACACGAGGAATGCCATTAAATCCCATGAGAGTTGTCTTATCCTTTTCCTTAAAGAAAACAGCTATGGTCGGTGCCATTTTTTTTCATTTGTGATGGTGAATGCATAAATGGAGAGAGGAAATAAATCTTTGATTTCCTGGTTTGTGTTCTCAATTTTTGGAATTCCTTTGAATTCCAAAGCAAACAATTACTATGAAGTTCTTACCTAAACAGGAAGAAACAAAAAGCTCTTGCTTGGATCAAAAGAGCACGACTTTTTCACCATTGCCAGAGTAATCACTTGTTTTTACAATTCTGCTTATTTCTGTTTTACTAAATTTACCATATGTTTAGACTAAGCCAGCAACTAGTTATTACAGCAGTGGATCAAGAAGTTTGATTTCCAAAGTAGAGCTAAACAAAAACAGTTTTCTTTTGTTTTAAGGCAATGATAATTAATTTAAAAACTTTGAATTTGTTACAGAAAAGAACATTTTGGGATTCCAGCAAATAATGTGGAAATTATTTTATTTTAAAAAGACCTTAAATGTTTCCTGTCTATAAATTTCTTATGAAATATTTTACATTTGTTTTCTGAAATCATTGGCTGAAATTATTTCTCACAATTTTTCAGGAGGTGTGGGGGAAAATTATGTCAAAATATAGAAGAGGAATCTGAATTTAAAATACAAATATATTTAAATGTCAACAAAATAAACATATATGAAATGCTTTAGTTTCCCTATCTCAACTGTGTCACTGGAAGTATTTTTTTCCTATCTAAAAAGTACCTCTAGGCACTTTTCTAAAGTACCTTTAGGCAAGTAAGGAATGGCAGTGTCTGTATTTAGCCACCAAAGACAGAAGGCACTAAGCTAGTGCATTCTGGCTCTTTGTATAATGTATAGAGAAAATTAGAATTAATTAGACATTGCAAAGTAAATTAGAATTGATTCGACAGCTTCTAAAAAATACTATTTTTCATGGACTATGCTATTGACTTCCTCTTCATACAGGTGATGCTTTACTCATCTATTTCATGTGTCCAACGTACTAAATTAACTAGCAAACATAGTAAGTAAAATCTTGCAGGAAGCTTAAAATATTAGACCCTCCTTGTGTTCAAGTGCCGAAGGAAGGTCTGAAGGCAAATCTTTGTCAGGTTTCTATTGAAATGTGTGACAGATACATGAACACAAACTGACTTTGTTCATACCTGATGATTGTATTCCTGAAAACTTGTGAGCGCATGCAAAACAGATCGGAATTTCTAAACAACAGCAATTGCACTCTAGGGAGGCTAAAAGAATATAAAAAGTAAGGCAAAATGAAGATTATAGTAATACTGTGGTACTTCTATTTATGGGAGGCGTGAGTATTCTAAGCACCACAGATAGCACAATAACCTGTGGAAGCATCATGCAAGCAAGATATTCTTAAATCACGAACTCCATTCTTAATTCATACAGTGAAAAAAAAGGATTTTTGTTCTTTCTGCTGGGTTTTTGTTTCACTTTTGGTTTTGCTAGGGACTTTTTCCAAATAAATTGGGATTTCAACATGCAAGTCTAAAATACGTGTGACTGCACCCTGAAGTCCCCTTAAATTGCTACACAATATTTTTCTCTTAAAGTTTTAGTCACTCTGTTAGGACAATATGGCCCTCATTCTCTGTCCTGATGATTGTTTATGGTATTGCTTTAAATCAAAGCTGGCCTACCTTCTATTATTTGTTTGTTTAAGTTAAATATCTATTAATATGCATCATCTTTAAAACAAATATTTATATTTTCAGCCGTTCAAGCACCAGATAAATGCAAAGAAATTATATTTCCAAGCTGATAGCCAAAGAAGAAAGAGAACTTTGAAATATTAACTTTAGAGAAGCTGCTTCTGAATAATAATTACTTAATAATCTAATTGTGTCGCTTTTTGCATATGTACTAGTAGATTTATTTCTTCTATGGCTGTCAAAGTTATTAATAAATAAAAGTTTTATAGTTCTAGTGTAGTCTTGTACTTTGGGAGCTGAGTTCCTTCTGTTTGAAATGAGTGAAATATATTGTAAAAACTAGTGGCCATCTCTGTCTGCATATCTCTGTTTTCTTTTTCTTATGCAGTGAAGAGAACGGGAGCATCTAATACATTAGTATTCATAGAAATAGTTTGGAAAATAGCTTTGTAGACTTTCTTCTGGTCTCAGAAAATGAGGAGAGCTAAAAGTGTGATGGCAGTTCCTTTTTAGCTCATCCCCCCTGGGTATTCTAGTGCTTGTAACAATACCAACCTTCTACATGACTCTGGAAGAGGCAGAGAAAAGTTCTTTTCTGGCTCTACTGTGATCAAAGCTGGGCAGAGTCCGTCGCCGGTTGTGTGCTGTTCTAGTTTGCTACAGTATTGTGGTAGTTCTATTTGTATAAGTACGTTTTATTGCTTAGATATATATTACTGTATTTTAAATCAGTAAATGCTAGTCTTTAGCAATTAAATTACATACAGTAATTTACAAAACCAGGGCTGCAATTTTGTATCTATCTGCAATTAAAGATTACTATCTTAGTTACATGGAAAGTGTTGTGGATGAAAAACTTTTACATGGTTATGATTTAGTAGCGATTTAGTAGCAATTTATAATTTATTGATAATCTAAGGTAGATCAAATAGTTGGATCTTTAACAGTACTTAATCATAAACCAATTCAGTGTTTAGCAAGGTGATTGTATGAAATCTATTATAATCAGGAGAGTGACTTAATGACAGGTTTGAAAATGTCAAGATTCACTCCTACTTACTACACGGTGTGATAGATACATAGATCGATACAGAAATCCTAGAGATCTGTATGCATACAAGGATATATCAGTATTTAGGCATAAGAGAAGTACAGGTCATGACAAATAGAGAGCCTGAAAATTTCCCTCTTAAGATTGGTGAGAATGCTGACAGTCACTGCAGCAGTGTTCCCGACAGGCGATGGTCGGCTTTCGAGGAGGGATGACTTCTCTAAGGCTTTTTCATCTGCTGTGTTGGCAAGTGAGTTCACATGCTCTACCTGAGAGGTGTCCCAACCCAGGGCTGGTTGGTTGCTGGTCTCAGCCTGCTGCCATCCAGAAGAGAGCAAAGGGCCTTCCGTAGAGTCACACGCTGATAGGAATTTTGAGATAATTGACTTTTATCAGATATTTGAATATTCATTTTGATGTTTTAATATTTGCTTTGGCTGCACTCGGAAGATGTCACACCAGTGGAACTTTCCACTGGTTGCATCGGACCACCTCGCTTTGGCCACAATCCAGGTATCGGGTGTTGGGAGTTGGGGACCAATGGTCAATCTCTTTTCTCAAGAGATGGAACCTCTTCCTCCCGATAAGGGAGTTTCTTTCCCAATTACAGCAGTTCCAGGCAGGCTGAGGGGCTGCATTGGTGCCCTGGATGACTGCCTCCATACAATGGGAATTCTCCCCACAAAGGCTGTGTTCCGCTGCTCAGGTAACAGCCCAGAGAAGGGAGGGAAAGTTTATTCCAAGTGCATTAAATAAAGGTCATCTTTTTCCTTTACACTGGACTTGTATGTAAAGAGAATAAATATAGACTAGTTATGAGCCCAAGCATTAACTAGCAAAGTTTGTTGTCTTAAGCTAATATTATACTTACATTGTATTAGGTCTCTTCTTGTTAGAAGATGCTGAGACAGTCCAATTTTAAATATTAAAAATAAGATTATAAATTAAGTAGGTTTGCATGTTTCTCTTCCTAAGGGAAATGATTTTTTTTTTGCACAAAAATTCCAGATAACTGTCAGTTCCCTGTAGGCTTTCATCATCTCTGGTTTTGTTCCATTTCTGCCTCATGATTGTCCTTATTCAAGGTGTTAGCTCATTAAAAATACCATTTACCCTGCTATATCTACAGTTCTTGAAAATCTCATTGATATTCTGGAATCCCAGTCTACTTTCCTCTCAATTAATGCTGTTTACATATTAAGAAATGAAAAGGAATTAAACATAAAAGATATTATTGACATAATAAAAAGTCTCAGTAAGGAGAAAGAAATCATCCTGTTTAGATATGCAAGGATACACAACTTCATATACAAAAAGAAGAAGGCTAGAGGTTGAAATTAAACAGTCAAAAAAGGATCTTGAGAAATAATAAATGCTTGGGGGTTTTCCCTGATACGTTGTGCCTTCAACTGTTTCACCTGTTCCATATTTTAGAAGGCTCATGATTTACCTAATAAACATGCATGTCTACTGCTGCACGTACATGTATTTTAGTCACTTTAAGATATAGCCTTTAAGAGTTAAACTGGTGATATGTGGAATTTGCTTTACTAACTCATGGTAGGTTTGATTTTAAGAAAAATAAAATCTAAAATGTGTAATAAAAGTTTGCATAATAAATGCCAACATTTATTCTTTGCACTTAACGTGGAACTTTTCTTTGCTAATCAGTGGAGATGAAATAACGGGATAATAGAGGCATAGCAGTGGTCTGTAAATGATGGATTAACAAACAAAAAATTAGAAAATACAGGCTAAAAAGGTATGTTTAAAATTGAATCCTGAGTTTGAGTGGAACAGAATTCGACAGAAGGATGCATATGAATTTTGCCATTGATTTTAGAAAGGGAAGGAGGGAGTCACAAGCCTAAATGCTTTTACATAATGAGACTTGTTTCTTTTTTAATAGTGCTATATCATAATTTTAGCAAATAAAACTGTCCTAGTGCAAAATGGAAGTCGGGCAGCAGTGAGCCATATCTATTGATTCCTCAAGTTGTGCTGGAGTAGAACTGGTGTAAGGGAGGTGAGTACACTGGTAAATCAGGTCTTCTGTCTGCAGTGTGCTGCTTTGGGCAGCGCCTGTAGCATTGCGGTAGGCTTAGTAGCTCATGTTAGTGGGACCTAGCTTAGCCAAAAGTAGGTATGGCTTTGTTTCCTTGTCCTAAACTATTTAGGTACAGCAGTTCATTCCGATTCTTGTGGTTCCTCTTACTTTTCTCTCTTAAGTGCTCACAGCTCAGTTCCTCTTTCTCTGTTTTTAAGAAATTGTGAGCTGCAGCATTTTGGTCAGGACTTGCATTCCCATTGGTATGGAATTGTTATTGAATAATTATTGATCTCCACATGTGGCAAGCTATTGTAATTTTTAATGCCTCTACACATGTGCGGCTTCATCTTCTAAGTATTCTTTTTTACTTTTAATATATCAATATCTTCAACGTTGCCCACTTGGAATCCCTGTCGATGTTGATTTGTAGCACATGAACCAGCACTGAAGGAAGAAGAATTCTTTGTACAACATTAGAAGTGACCATCATAATGAGCTGCCCCAAATGCGGACAATCTTTAAATCCATTCTGTGAAGTAGTTTTTTAAGTGCAGTATTGATTCTGTTCTCATTCTGATTAACAAAACCGTGATGTTTCAATCACAGTGTGTGCTGGTGTGTAATTTTTTTTCTCTATTCCCCCACCTTAATTTCTTATATTATACTGTTGAACGACCTTGAAATAATACAATCTGCACTGTTCCTGCCCTGAAACTGTCATACTTGTGTCATAGACCTCAGGCAATACCAGAAGCAAATAGAAGACTGACTTTTTCAGTACTCTGCAAATACAGACAGTTTTCTATTTTCACTTAAAATGCTTCTACAATGAGTTTCAAAATATTTTTAGGAATGAGCAGTCTGATGGGGAAATCCTTTTATCAGATTTTTCTATAAATGAAATTCTAAAGTGATCTAAATCTCATTTGCAGGGTCTCGTCCTTTCCATCTGCTGCCAGCTGTGTGTTCCTGCCTTGTGCTGCACTGGCGTTTATGGCATCGTGTTTGTAAGAGGCTTCAGGAAGCTGATTATCTAAGACTAACCTTATGCAAAAAGATACCATTTGAGGGCTGATTAGCTTCCTAAAATGCCTTATCTGGACTTGTACAAAGTAAGTGGTAAGACACAATGAGCAAAGGCTCTGAAATGCCTAAGAAAGGGTAAGGGAAATGCCAGCTGTAAGCCTGGCTGTAAGTTAGCTTAGTGACCATGGAACAGCACTCAGAAGGCTTTTAGACCTCAGTCCAGAAAATTAGTGCCTGAATAACTTAGTGGCTAAACTTTGAATTTGGCATAGTTACTCTCCCTCTAAGTTACATGGCAAACCAATATGTTGGAAGGCAATACATCTTCAATAGAATGTAATTAAAATTCATCCCCAGGGATGCTGATATTGAAATATTTGATTTAAAATACAGCTGCATTTGTAAAGGGATAATACGTATGACCCGAAAACTATAGCCTGGTTGTGATATAATGCCTTGAATTTCCAAATTCCTTTTCTTTACTTGAACGTTGCAGTTTACAATGTTTATCTATTTTATTATAGATCTAGAGACTTAAGAAATAAAGTTTTAAAAGGTGAAGAAAACTTTTTAAAAAAATTGTACCTGAAATATAACCTATTCACAGCTATTTTTGTAAGTCTTTCTTGTAAAATATGAAGGCTAAATGCTATCTGTTCTGAAGGAACACTGAGCAAGACAAAGTATTTGATGTGACAAATTCATGCTTTGCTTGTCAGGCAAAGCAGTTTTCACTATTATTCACTGCCCTCCATATATTGAAGAACATATCTAAAGTAAGTTGAATGCTCTTGTGTTTTGTGATAGTGTGTTACTGGGAAAATAAAACAGCTACAATTACCTGCTCAACAAATAGAACTTGTCAGCTGGCAGGCATGCAGAACTGATGCAGATGGCCAGCTCAGAAAAGCTGTCAAACAGAAAGACTGAAATAAAATATATTTTCTTCATATTCTGAAGGCTTTCTAAAATAGTAAATTTTGTACAAGTCCGTTCAGAGGATTTTAATGCTCTTCATGGTTTTCCCAGCTTCTGGAGAAAAACAAAATTATCTTCCAGACGAAGAGATATTTCCAAAATTGTGACAGGTATCTTTGGATGTCACGTTGAGATTATGAAGAGGATCTTTGCGTGCAAGTGTCCTCTCTTTGGAACAAGTGAATAGGATAATGTCTACTGTATGTGGAGGTTTTGCTTCCATAAAGTTAGAGATTTTGTATAATCCAGGACAGGTAACTGTTTTCCTTTTTTGAATGAAGTCCTGTTTTCCTCTCCTTTTAGTTACATCTTGGCAGCAGCTTAGAGAAACACTCTTCTATTGCAGAGCATATTTATTATTTACAGTTCTTTCAGTTATTTTATTCCTTACAGGTAATGAAAAATAGTCCTTTGGATCTACTCATTCTCTCCTGGTGTTATGGCTCTGTGCAGCACAGACATGTAAGGGATTCTACAAAATATTGGACTAAAGTAAAAAGTACATTGAACAGTTACTGTTAGCGTAGGGATTGTTGTACATATTGGAGAAACTGAACCTTATTTATTTATTAATACATGTTTTTGCCTACCCTGCAGGGTGATGGTATGAAGAGAATGCTTTATGTACAGTAATTCAGTCCATCTGGAATGCGTCTGTTAATATTTTCACAGATAACTGTTAAGGTAGTTTTTTCGTTTTGTGGTGTCAAATTTCCAATTACTGCTTTTGTTTGGTTGTTGGTTTTTTTTTAAATTGATAATATGCAGAAGGGGGTTTTATTCTGTTTCAGTTTAGTTTGGTTTTTTTAGTGGGTGCTTTGCTGGGCGAGACTTTTTGTCACGTAATTTGAAAACAAAGGCATTTGCTATGACTACAAAGGGAAATAAATTGAGAACAAATAGAAGGAGACTCAGGAGTGCCACACTATATATTCGGGCTGTGAAATGTATAGCTGGAAGCGTTGAGTCAATCAGCATGGACTTTTCAAAGGGCTTCTGTGTGAAAGCACACAATTGGATAGATGTACATTATATGGCGACGTCGGCCTCCTGGGGAGGATCACAGGCACACCGACGGTCTGATCCAGTAAGGCGCATCCTTTGATCTGAATGATAAGAAGCCACCCATGTGCCAGTATAAACTTATTTGATTGCACTAGCTCTTGTTATTTCCCTTTGCTCTGTGGCATACCCTCGTACAAAGCTGAACTGGAAGATTAATATTCACTTTTGTGTCTGTATCCTTTGTTGTTCCCTCTTAAGGAGAAAAATGTTGAGCAGCCTTTATTTATTTTTAATAGAAATCCTAATGCGCGCTGTAGCTTCCTGTAATTCAAACCACTCTACATCCCAGACTGGTATGTGGCAGGTTGTACACCGTTCTTTGCTTAACTTCTTACAATAAAAGTAGCTCGAGGCTGTGTCAAAGATTAACCTGCTCGCAGGATTCATGAGATATACAGCTGGATAGGGTGAAAAGCAGCTACGTTTTTGGTGGCATTTTTAATGTCTTCAGCATC
Organism: Neomorphus geoffroyi; assembly: GCA_033558235.1. NCBI lineage: Eukaryota > Metazoa > Chordata > Aves > Cuculiformes > Neomorphidae > Neomorphus > Neomorphus geoffroyi. The sequence continues at coordinate 18,839,946 of JAUMJM010000045.1, forward strand.
TTATATATAAAAAGCTGCAGCACCTGCTGTTCTTTAAAAGATCTTTTGATCTTAAATTCTAGGATCCTGGGGGCTTTAAGAGAACAGAGGCTGCTGAAGTCCCACTTATGGGACCTCCAGGGAAATTTACAAACACAAAAAATTGGCACAAACGTCTTGTGCTCCGCTGTGGTGTTTATTTCATTAATATTTTAAGAAGCTTCAAAAAATTTTCTTTAAAAATTATAAACATTCTTCAAAATATTTTAGGTTTTGTTCAGGTGTCACGTGCTGTGTGCAAGAATAGTATATATTATGCTTTTACTGTGGGCTTTTACATCTGGGCTTTTTCCTTTAGGTAGCTGGATTCAGAATGCTAAACTTCAGGAAGAATTATGAAGTCCTGAAAAGAACTTTTCTTGATATACATTTATCGATTCATACATGTTCCTGTGCTTTAGGAGGCTCTGTATGTATATGTATATATTTATGTGTATATATATATATATGCATACATACTCAAACATATTTGCCATATATATGGTTATTTAGTTTTTCTGTGTAGGTTGGTGACTGTACATGTATTTACATGAATTTGCCCACTCTGGTTTTGAAGAACTTGTAGCATCTTCAGTAATTCAGATCTCTGTTTAACTGGAATTGTATTTTGTCTCACCTTGAAAAGCTGAATTGGATTTGTTTTTAAGAGTTGAACCTGATGGATCTTTTTCAAACTACAGAGCAGAAATCAGACCAAAATCTTAGTCTTCAGTAGAGACCAGTTGGTTTCTGACTTATAATTTGTTGGCTTCACACAACCCCTACAGCCTCCAGTCTTTTTCTTCTTCTTGGTTCCGGGAGGCTTTCAAATAGATTGTTGACTGTTGAAGTTTTCCTTCACTGATTTCTTTGTTGTTGTTATTTTAGCACTGTTTTATTTGCATTTTGACCATTTCAGTCATTCAGGGCTGTCAGTGTAACTTTCCTCTGCACACATTGTGTTTGCCTGAAATATGGGCATTGGAGACATTTGTCTTACGTTCTTCCAGATATATGAGCAGAATTTGCAGTATGGGAACTTAAGAACATGGGACATAAAGGTTTATTAGTCTTTCAACAGAAAATGCAAGTTATTATTGAACATTTTGTTGTCAAAGTAGTCCAACATTTTTTTTTACAAGGAAGTCCAGAAGAGTTTATTCCAAGAAGTCTTCTACTTTTTATTTATATGATATGACGACCATGACTTTTTACCTCTGTAAGGGTGGTGCAACATTCTTGTTTTAGCATTGGTTTTGGTCCATTTATCCCAGCAAAACAGAGGAAAACACAAAACAGAACAAAAAGAAAACCCAGGCATAGAGATTATCACAAATAACACTGAAACCCATGAAGCTCATATGTTTACACACACAACCCACTTACTTGCCACCCTGTAACAAAGAGCTAAAAAGTGGAAGCAAGGAAAAAGCAAATTGATTTAGTATATAGAACACATTCATCATTTAATTGCTCCACAATAGTAGTCACGCCACAGTCACTAGCGCTTCATACAGTCAGGCATTCAGGTTTCACATATTGAATTTACTCCGGTGTATCATATATGCAATTGTAAAATCACAGCTTGACACATCTTACATTGATTTCCCAATGTTACGATATTTTCTGGCCTTCTGTTACTGCTATCAGCATTTTTTTTTAACACTAGCTGTTTTGGAGAATTCTTCACTCTATCATTAATATGCTCCAAAAAGAGAGAATTCTAATTTCATTCAGCTCTTAAAGTTGAGACACCTACACCAATGGCTGACTTTGAAAATGGTGTCCTGGTACCTACTTTATTGAGCAGTAGGCTTTTCTAAAATTGGTAAAAGCGCACCTTAATATCAAGACTTTGTCCCCCAGTGGTGAACCAACCACACCATACCTGGATCTTGATGCCAAATGTTCCTGTGATAGTCTTATGGTTTCATCCATTCCATTTATTTCAGCAGAAAAAAAAAAATATGAAAAATACACTGAAGACACCATAAATGGGTCTTGCACCACAGCCAGATTATCTCTGGAAAGAAGTATTTCACTTTTTTTTGACTGTTCCATTAGTAAGAACAGAACTTGCCAAAAATGATCAGACCTTAAACAAAATGTAACAGGTTTACATGTGGCCAATAGGAACTGCATAGTTAAAACAAAAACAAAGGCAGAAGTGGAGAATTCAGTAACCTGTGACCAGTAACTCAGAGAGGCTCTTAAAATTTGTTGGTCATCATAGCACCACAAATAAACATTAAGATCTTGCACATTAAGTATCAACGTTATTTTGGGTAAATCAATCATGAAAGGTAATTTCCTGGAAAGCTGTTTGTAAGGAGGATGTCCTGTCTGCAGCAGAGAGATGCAATACCTGTCCTTCGATTTTTATTTATTTATTCTTTTCCTCCCTTCTCTGGAACTCATGAGGAAATACAGTATATCCAGCAGCACAAATCCCGATGAAAAATGTTGATGGTGACTGCATTCCAGTTCAGGCAAAGCATATTGTAAATAATGTTCTTTCTATTTTTTCCCCCCACCTCTTTATTAGCTTCTCTCCAGTGCTGACTCTATCAGCGCACTTTTATATCGGTATCAATAAATTATCAGTATCCACAATCGATCTGATAGTGAGGACAGGAATGAAGTATTTAAATCCCAGCTTTGATTTAAAAGTTTGTGCTGGATGCTTTTACTGCCAGAATTCCCGTACTGAGAAGCTGAATTCAGGAAGATCAGAAAGCCTGTGCTTGGAGTCTTCCCATTTCTCCCTCTTCCCCCATAGATTTTTCCAGCAAATATTTTCATAAAAGGCAATTCAGCTTTAGTAGAAATTTTATGGCTGATGTGAAAGCTTACCAGCTGTTTTGCTGGAGCAGGGCTACTGGTACAGAGCACAGAGCTGTGGATAAGACACTACCCCCATACAATTTTTATTTAGGACAAGAGATTAACTCTTAACTTTCTCAGCCCAAAGACTTTTCCTGGACAACATTCAAATATTTCTGCTTTGGTTTGGATTAATTTTTTTTATATACTGGGGCTGTTGCTGTCCTTTGGTTTTGCTGCTTAATTCTTTGCTAATTTTTTTGGCTTAGAAAGGACTTTGAATCCTGTGGTCAGTCTCTGAACGACATTGGTTTCTGGCCGTAGCTCATCATATGAAGACGTTAGAGGGGTTGCCAGACCGTGTCTTTGGCTTTGACACCTGAGGAAAAAACATGCATATAATGTCAACAGAGTTACTTTTGACTTTGCGCACACACACAACCTCTCATTGTTATGCTTGAGAAGAAAACTCAAAACACTTCAGTGGTTCAGACATATTATTTTGTCAGGTCCTTACTCTGTCTTGTTGACAGAATATATTTTCTCAAAAGCTGAAATCATTCTGTCGAGGAAACTTATTTTGTTCAATAATCCCGCTCGTTGACAAATGTTCAAAAGGGGAAAAATGTCTTCAATTAGTCTGGGAATGTTCTGCCCGGTATATCCAGGTTTATTTATTTTTTCATGGAAAAGAATGGTTATTAGTTTGTAGGTGAACTATCCAGGTCTTGATGTAATGAAAGGAAAACCTATCTTCCTTATACTTACATGAGCGTGCTTTAGGGGAGGCTGTTTTTTAAAGAAGGTTGTTCAATTTCAGGTCACATTCCAAATGGCTGATCAGAAGCGGAGGACAGGCAGCACGTGCATCGAGTGAGTGGGGGAAGGATGAGCGGAAAATGGTCTTATCCGTTGTTTATGTCAAGCAGCCATAGCAATGGGATGAAAATAGATTTTTAAGCAAACTACTCTTAATGGTTGCATATACAAATAGGCAAATATAAGAATGAAAAAAAAAATGTTCACACTGAGCTGTTTCTACTGTCTTCCCCCTCCGTGCTCCAAAATAAATCAGTTCCAATTTAGGAAGGTGAATTCTGAAGTTATGGTTTGTGTTTCTTTTCCACTGAAGGAGAGCTGAAAGTATGACAGATCTACTCCATTGAGTGTCAGGAGTGGTATAAACACCTTAATATTCAAACCTGAATTGTCGTCATCTCAGAACTGGACCCTGTGTAAGGATATATATACGAGGCACCATGAAGAACCCACGTGTCAGTGCTTGCTTTTGTTTCTAGTGACGTGGGTAACAGAATTACACTGATTTTAGTCAGTTTGAAATAGGCTTTTGAGACAGAGACCAAATTGGCATTTCTTCAGTGAGTCTTAATGGAATTTAAACTTTTCAGTCATTTAAGGTTCTTTGGAAAATCCTGTTGGACATTGGAGCATGTCAGGGAAGAATTTTAATCTTTTATTGATGGTATTTTATGAGCTCTACTTAAAGCTTTTTGTTTAAAATTTAGTCTAATGAGATTCTTGTGTTTCCGTAGTTAAGCTTTATGAGCTATCACTGCTTGTAACCTTGTATCCTCTCCACTGCATATTTTCAAGTGATGGCCATGTCTATATTTTAGTTCCATTCTTCATTCAGCTTCATTACAAACCTTCGTTTAGTCCCATAATCCAGTTCTACAACAACTTATTCTGTTGATCTTTGGGTATGTTCAGGTTCCTGTTGTTCTCTAGAATTCTTACACCAATAAATAAAGTCGATAAATCACAAATAAATTCTGTGATTTTGTTTTGGAGAACGATTCTAGTCCATTAATTGATACTCACAAAGACTTTCATTCTTTAATAGTGCAGTCACTTTTTTATCATGTTTTGGCTTATTCAGTTCTTTCCTATTGTATTGTCTGACACATTTTATTAGACAGAATGGTGGATATCTTTTTTCCTTTTCATACATTTCATTTATTCTATTGATTTACCAGTCCTTTGTAGTCTTACTGTCAATTGTCTCGATCTCTTTAATTCCTAATATGCAGCATTTTTGTCATACATTAAAAAAAGATGTCATTCTATCTGATTTTCTATTCAAAAGAAATTCAGATTTTTTAAATAATAAGCAGTGTGTTAAAACGGATGCTTCTTTGACACCTTTAGATCAAAGAGAAGAGCAACAGGGTTTTTAATAGATACTCTTAGATGTAAATCGTATTGAAAGCCTGAGCAAAAGTAGAACAGTCCTGACTTTTCCTTTCAGACAGGCGGCCCTTCTATTTATTAGTTTCATCTCACATCACAGTATTAGTTTCATACCTGAATGTGTTCAGCAGAGTATCCAAACAGTATAGTGAGGTTTCTCCATCTCTCATGTTCTCACCTTCGGACACAAAATTTGAAGAATGTATTTTTATATAATTCATCAGGTATGATGCATTTTTGAATTCTTTGACTTTTCTGTGGCAGATTCCGTGGTTCCCATTGTGGGTGCATTTGGAAACAGCCGCTTGGCCATTAGTGTTTTGACAGCTGTGAAGAATTTATGCGGTGGGAGCTGCCCAGTGCTCTCATTGCAAGAGCACAGAGTTGCTCCACACAAGTATGACTGCTGCACTGGAAATCAGCAGGGGAAACTATACATTTTTAGGAGAAGATACTGGACCTAAGCAAAAAAAAAATATAGATAGCACTGGAAGGGACGGACTGTGATTTATTTTAGACGGCCTTCGTTTTGCAAATGTCTCTATTCTGTTATTTGTTAGTTAAGAAATCTGGGCTGAGATTTTACCAAAACCAGGGTAACATGTGCTATTAAATCACAGTTGTAGTTTTTAAGTCTTCATTGCAACCTGCCAGGGGATGCAGCACATTTCTGTGGTGGCAATGATGAATATCCTACATTTTCTGGTGAGATAAACTTCATCTGGAGTTTTCTAGTACCAACAGGGTTTTGATACATTTGTACTTTGACATATCCTTTCTGATTGTGTCATTCTCAAAGCTAATATCTGATCAGAACTTTCAGTTACTGTGTTCCTTTTAACTCAACACTTTTTATTCTTAATTTCTTCATGTTTCTCTGATAAGATGAGCTGCTGATTCTTTGTCCTCTCAAGGTGCTCATGGTAGAGAAAAAGGTTTTATTGCCGGTGGCATTAATTCATTTTGTGTATCATTTAGAGGATCATCGTAAGTTGAAGCCTTCTATTTCTGGTTTATTCTCCAAAGTAATGAAAGATTAAGGCCAAATGAATAATTTAAAATAGTTGCAGTTAAGTTCATTTAGCTGATTGAGCGTCTACAGAGAAACTAAGGCAACTTTTCTGTACTCAAACTCAGGATAAACATCAGCACACCTTAATAATCATAGAATAGCACAATAAATCATTATAAAATATCGCTAGAAATTACCATAGTGATTCATAAAAGGCATTGTAAAAGCACTCAGCAATATTTTCACTGTCATACTACTAAGACAGTGCTTTAATAATTCACATTTTGTAAATTATTTTTAATCATGCTGAAATTATTGTACTATTTTATCTTTTCGTGTGATGATAACAAAAGCAGCAAGCAAATTTTGCCTATCTTTCTTGGATGAGCAGTTATTTTCTCTTGATACTATAGCTTTAAAATATGCACCTACAATTACAGCAGCTGACGAGGTAGAGTTGTATCTCTTGAAGAAAAAAATCCGAAAATCTAAAATCTCTCAAAGCATTGGTTGTAAAACTTCAAACTTGGAATGTCCATTTCTTACTTTTGAAACACCTTCTAGCGACGTAATCACCAACGGGTCCCTGAGAAGCGGAATCCAGAGCACCATTAGGTTTTGCTGAGAAACTGGAGCTCATGTGTCCCCCAGAGGATCACTCCAGGCTGATAGCTGCCTCTCTTTGAGAGATCTCACAGAGAAAGAAGTATCAAGCAGTGCCAATAAAGCAGAAGTAGTTTCCCTTCGGCACCAGAGACAGATGATGTGGTAGAGTGCTTTGTTGTGTTTGAGGTTTGCTTTGTTATGTTTGAGGTTTGCTATGTGGAAGAAGCACAGCACTGTTTCGGTTGGAAAAGACCATTTAAGATCATCGAGTCCAACAGTAAACCTAACGCTGCCCAGTCCACCACTAAACCACGTCCCTAAGCGCCACATCCTCACATCTTTTAAACTGAACCACTCTTTCTGAAGCAGCCAGATGATAACCTAGGGTTAACTTGGAGAATTCAGTAGATCTTTGTGAAGAAAGAGAGAGTATTCACGTTAAGTAGCGCTGTCCCACAAACACCGGCTGCTTTGATCCAGCGCAGTCATGTTCTTAACTCCTCACATTCTTCGGTGCAGTTCCTATGTGTTCATATTACGTGTTCTTGAACGTCTTGATGTATGATGGGAGAAGAAGCCTGAAGATTAAGAAATGAAAACTAATAAATCTAAGGTTTTGCTATCCTGTCTGGATACCTGGAAGGCCCTTAATAGATAATAATGGCAAATGTAACTGCGTTGGCTGATCAAGCAAACAATAATACAATAAATACTGGGAGGGTCTAACTGAACAGGTAACTGTAAATTCCCATGCACAAGACTTGCTGAAAGAGGGCTTCATCACGGTTAGGAATTTAGTGTATAGACATTGATTTATTAAAAAATATATCATGGAATACTGTTGAATTGTTAAATATATAATTAATTGTTTAATTTATAATAGCAAATTTTTCTTGATTATGATCCCCTTTTGTCTCTTCTTATCTGCTTTGTGCGGAGATATTTTTCAGTGATTTAAGAACAAAGGAAAAACATCCAAGATGAAAATAGTCCTCTAGTTATAGCAAATTAATTTTCTTTTCACTGTTTTCTGTGGGAGTATCCATTTAAAAATGCTTACTGTTTATTATATGCCAGGAGGATTTTGAAAAAGTTTTCTAAATGAGCGATAAAATATTCTAGTGCGGTCTTTGTTACGCTATTTTGAATATGCTGTCAGAAAAAGCCATTACATATTGAAAATAGATTTATATTTTTTCAGGAATTTGTTCAGTGAAGTTTGCATTGCATTCTTTTGCTAATTCTTTTTTTTTTGCCTTATATTTTGGATAAAAAGGTCCCTGAAACATACCTAACATTTTATTTCATGGCTTTTATCTTGTTTCAGTGAGATTTTTTTTTTTTATATTTCAGAGATACTGTTGCACCTCGAAAGCAGAGGTGTCTAGTCACTTGTATATGGGTTTTTTGGGAATAATACAAGTCCCGTATCGTCTGAGACTTGTGAGCAATATCTGAATGTAGACCCATAAGGCAGAACTGTTTTCTCGTGTTATAAAAACCAGATAATTCATCAACTGTAATTGGCTACAATATCATTAACAAGGATGCAAAGCAGCTGTCTATCCAAATCCTTTTTTAACTTACTGGCATTTTCTTTTCTATATATTTTTTTTACATTCTATAGGAGATATTAGAAATTAGATAAACTTTATCAAATAGGTAATGGCTCAGACAGTTAAACCAGATTTTTTCTCTTATGACATAAGATACATCTTCTCATATCACAGCAATACATTAAAATAGTCTTAAAGGTTCAATTTAAGACTAGTAGAGCAAGCAAGCTAAGGATTTCATTCTACCAAGATACAGCAGTTGAGAGTTAGCAAGTTGCTACGTTTTCTTGACCTTGAAGTGGGGTCTTGACTGTCCTTATAGTTAGCTGTGAATTATCATGTTTTGTGTAACTGATGTCTTTATTACTGCAGTGCTGTAATTAAATGTAAATGTGCAAGAGTTATTTCTGTTGGTATTTTGCTTTCTGGTTGACTGTTCTGTGTTGTGTAGAGTTTGAGAAGATGTTAAAAAAAAGTTTAAACAAATTAAATCCTCCGAAACTTTGATAATTTTGTTAATGTCAGCTATGTACAATCGTTAAGGCAGGAAGTACAGCACCTCCTACATCCTGTTCGGAAGGAATGTGGAGCATACCAGGAATGCCTGTTCTCAGCTCCTTATCCTGATCTCTGGTTTCTGTATCTCTGCTAGGCATCTGGTGCTCGGGGCATGTCCCTATCAGGTGCCACAGCTGTGTAATGATATATTGCATCTGATTGTGGATTCCACAAACCTTCATTGTCCCTTTGATCTCAGTAGTACCATCAAAGTGGTAGGTTAGCTCTGAGGAGGAAATCTGAAGACGGATACCATTGCCATAAAAGGCAGGAAGGTCATAGATATTTCCGTGCTTGGCTTCCCATGGCACGATGGCTGTGTTCACACCTCCGAACTCCCTCAGATGATGTCTTTTTAAGGGTGAGCTTTGATTCATCAAGAAATGATGAAGAAATCTACAGGTTGGTTCCACTTGTCAACTTTTCTGTTAGTGAACTGAATTTGCAAAAAGAGAGTGAATGTTCACAACAAGAAGTTTTTACCTGGAACTGGCTGAGCCCTCACACTGTAGAGCCCACTTGTATTCTTTCAGAAAGGGGCTATAATCCTTCAGGCCTTTCTCTGCTTCATCGTGTATTATGCTTGAGTTCTTTTACTCCCTCACTGTCTGTATTTGAGCTCTGCCATCAAGCTGTTAAAGACCTAACAAAAGCCAAGTAGTTCATGTGAGCAAGGGAGCTTGAGTTTTATAGATAACAGCCAAGGGACTCAAGTGTTTTCTTTCTCTTATCCAGTCTCAGTTCAACCATGCAAAAAGCATGACTGCGTTTCCTTATCTTCTCCACTAATTAATGTTCATCACAATAGTTCTGAGGTAAATCACTCATTTAAAATACTACACTGAAGTCATAAATATGAGTTTCAGACAAAGCATTTCTGATTCAGGTTAAGAGCAAGATACGTGCACAGTGCTGCCACAAAACTCACGTAGATAGGCTGCAACATCATCTCACCTAGGATACAGCAACAGGGCCTACTTTGCCCTTGTAAAGTTGTAAACCTCAGTTAAACAGTTACTGGGTGAAATGAAAGGTATATTTCACATTATGCATCACTTCCTGATGCTAAGTGTTGGCCTAAAATATTCTATAATATTTCTTCCAATATAAGGAAAATGTGTGTCGTTTACTATAATATAAGATCTGAATTTGAGAAAAAAAATTAGAAAAAGGTGATGCAAACCCATTTGGGAAGGGAGCTGACTTGTGTCTTAAGAATCTGTTTACCAGATTACCCAATATTTTTGGCCACCACCAAGAAGCAAAATAATTTTAAAGTATTTGAGTCAGCAGGTGGATTTATAAAAGTTTAGAATAGCCAGATATTAAATAGTAAGCATTTTTCAACCGTAACTATACTGGAGCTGCTATTCAGCTGTAATATATGGAAAATAAGTGAAATAATTCACTTGTGTAATACCTGCATTGCATTTTAAAGTTTTAACATCTCAGCAGTTTTTATGAGAAAGGATGTATTAATATGACAAATCATATACCTTATAAAAATTAGAAGATGTGCTTAACTCCAGCATTATATCAACTTTCTGCCTCAGAAGCCTTCTACTGCACACTTTTGTTATATCAAGTGAAAGAAATTAAGGTCTGCTCAGATGTCAGTGACAGAGCCTACAAATCTTGTTGAGAAGTTCTTCACAAAAGCAGATGTCAGTCATCAGATATGTGTTACAGTGACATATAAGCCTACGGCGTAGCCTCTGTGAGAAGGAAGTTCTGAATGTTTCAGAGCTCCATCATCCCAACTAGAAGTGTCACAGTAAGGGAAAGACCCTGCTTTTACTATTATTTATTTTACTGCTGCATCTACTCACAGCAGTTTTTGTGGTGTTCTTTATCAGGGCCTTCAATGATCAGTGTCTGGGTAATTTTCCTTCGTTCCTTCCTTCCTTCCTTCCTTCCTTCCTTCCTTCCTTCCTTCCTTCCTTCCTTCCGTCCATCCCTTGGAGCATAAGAACTTAGGAGCTGCAGTCATGCTTATTTCTGTCTGAAGTAGGTCATAATTTTAATTACAGTATGTAGAAGTTGTGATAAAATAATTTATTAAAATACATTCATGAAAAGATGTGTTGCTGCACTTTCTGTGCATGGTAGTCCAGTTGACTCCCAGGTGGACATTTGACTAATAATTACTAAGCAGGGTATTTCCTCCTTCTCCTCTTCAAGCCTTAAAACTGAAAATTGCAAAGTGCAAAACATCACTGGCAGATTTCACCTGATATGAGACAGATTTTGTACAGAAAATAAGACTCATCAGTAGATTCTCAGGCTGTCAGATCTAGTAGAGACTTAGAGTTCTACTGCAGAACTTCATATAATGATAGCAAAAATATTTCACTGGGAAATTTCTAAAGATGTTGTAGATGACCATAAGTACAACTGAACTTAATTATTGCAGCAGACTATCCAGCCCTGTGGCTCTGCCTTGGAATTTAGTTTCTTCTGAACTCCTAGAGATGAAAATGTAAAGTATGTAAAACAATCTACAGATTTATTATTCAAAAAGCTTCCTCAGCAATGTCCTGCCCTCAGTCTAACGATAGATGCTGTAAAAGAGTAAATGAATTAGGCGTATTTATTCTGTGCACCTTGATGATTTCCAGAGAAAGTTGTACAAAGCAAGACACGTTCAAAATAATTTAATGGTATCTGGATTTCCCTGATGCTTAGCTGCTACAGATGTCATTCCAATGCACGTGGAAAACAGGTTTCTTGACAGGTGTGCTTTTTTCTATCACATAGCAAGAAAATGCACATTAGCAAATTAGGCAATCTTTGTACGGCACATCAGACACAATTTAGGGGTTTCTGAGGATGAAAAACCTCTTTTTGGTGTAACATCTGGATCTTGTTATTTCAATAGCTTTTTCCTCAGTGGTGGAAGCACTGTGTAATGTGCACCTTCTGTCATGCTGATTGGTTTAAATGTTTATTTGGGAGAAGAAATGAAAACCTTTTTAGTACTGTATTTCTACAGCTTGAATCCGTTACAGCATTGCTTAGATTTAGTGTTTTTAAATTCTGGGGAGCAGCTGGTTCTCCAAACCTTTAGACAGTATGCTTTTCCATCAGTTCTAGGATGAGTGCAGGTATTTATGCCTGGTATTGTAAAAATAAGTAAATTTTTTTAAAAAATAGACAAATGCCAACGTAGTATTTCCCAAATACATTTTTATAATGTGACTACTTGGATGTTAGTTTTGCTGAAAGTTTATCCCTCTCTCTTTTTCCCTACCTTTGGATTTAGTTAATTGAATCCAACACTCTAGTCTCACGATTGTGATGGATTTCCTTTGCACGTTATGTCTGTTGTATCCTTTGTTTTCTTGTTTTTCCCAAGGAATTTTGTATCACCTGCTATTCTGTGGTTGGTTAAAGATATGATTTTATATATGATTAGCCATTACTTTGGCGGTAAATACTACCACGAGAAAATTGGCTTCGGTTTTGATTGCCAGTATTGTAGCAAATGCAAATCATGCTTGGGATTATTAGAAAGAGAGCGGATAGGTGGGTAATTGCACGGACACTTTAGAAATGCTCTCGGGTGTAAATGTTATGTAACAATGTGTTCACAAGTCGCTAAAATTTTTAAAAGGAGCTTTTGAGAAGATGGTAATTTCAAATGCAGGCTTACTGAAGGAAGAAATGGATGAATGATATTATCTTGCTGAAATTAGATTGTAGTCCTGTTGTTTTTATTGATTGATTTAACAGTTTTGGAAGCTTCCAATGTACTTAGCAAGGTTATGAGCTCCATCTCTGGCTTCTGTTTAACTTCTGTCACCACGCAGCATTGACACTGTAACACTGGTGTACAAAGTCATAACTTCACAGTGAAGCTACAAACATTTATAAGTAGGAGAATGAAACAAATGAAAATACTTTCATCTTTTAAAGCAGAAGCAATGCTTAGGGTGAGGGTGGTGGGTTAATTAGTGTTTATTTGTTTAATATGAATTGGAAAGACACCAAGCAATACATCGGGGTGACAGCAGTATCTCCCTCACCTCAAAACCCTGCAGTACAGGCTCTGCAGAGGTGGAGGAATGTTATCGCATTTTGTTTAGTCAGAAAAACTGAAACATAGTTTTGGTCATGCAGAAGCTCCATAGCTTTTAAAATAAATGGAATGTCTAAGATGTAAGATTTAGTGAGCTGAAAACGATGCTATGAGCAGCCTCACTTAAGGTACTGTAGGTATGTCAGTTCATTTTACACTTACAGAGAAGCTCATCTTCTGTTAAATCACCGCTTTTTTAAAGATGTTACTATTTTCTTGGAAATCTATAAATGTAATTTTCATAACTGGGCAAAATCTAGTGATATGTAAAATGACAGCAGGCTTAAGTTTGATTTAAACCCAGTATTCAAGCATATGTTTAATGCCACAGTTGTGAAATTAATAGGATTAATTGTACCAAACATGTTAAATATTATTGCAAGGTACTGAATTGAGCTGTTTCAGAGATTATCTAAACCTAATTGTTAATAAATATTATATCTAGTGATTTACTATTTAGATAGAAGGGCTTGCCGCTATGGAATATAATCTAGTCTGAAGTAGCTACATGAGTGGTTATTTCCTAGTCATCTAATCTTTAAACATCTTCTAGTAAAAGACATTAGATAGTTAAATATTAATAAAAGCATATAAAAAATGGAGAGGGTAAGGCAGTATAATATGTGAAAGTGGCATGGAAGAACAGCATGTAATTAAGTCTAAGAATGTTACGATCAGACTAATGCTGCCTGAAATATTCTTGCTATATCACTTTTATTTACTTTTAATAATTTATTTTTCATTTAGAGAAAATAAAAATCGGATCACAATAAGAAATTATGTTTGCGAATGAGTGTTCGTATTGTAAGTCATTTAAAAAATGATAGGTGATATTTTGATGAAAAATGTAAGCATGAAAAAGATTACTTTAGCAGTAAAAATAAGTTTAGAAAGTATTACATTTGTAATAGTAGCTTACATTTAATTTTGTAAGCTGAAACAAAATATATATGAGGAAAAATTTCAAGTAAGTTATAATATAGAAAAAATTCTTTTTTATTAAAGGAAAAAACAATTCTTGTAAGTTACTTTTCCAAAGCTAACTCTCAGTTTTAAAAATATCATTAAACAAAATATTTGTTTATATAAGATGCCAAGACTGATTGCTGTGAATATTTAGGTAACAGATTATACAGCCAGAAGGGATTAATGTTTTCGTCTAGTCTGACTTCATTAATTAATTTTTGTTTGTATTAGTGCAGATCTACAGGAAAAAAGAAACCACCTCATCTTTAAAATGATTAGTGTTGAAAAATATTCTATTTGCCCCTATGCTGGCACTGTTACAAAATTGAACCTTCTTTCTGCCTGTTTCTAATTTATCTTCTATCCATTTAATCTCATAGTTCTGTCTGGTCGACTGAGCCCATCGCCAGAGTTTTTCTTCTACAGAGCAATAGTTGATCTCACAGACTTGACCTGAAGCTTTTTGATAAATAAAGCGTAGTGAGCTACTCCTTTCTCTCATGCACATTGTCCCAGCATTCAGCCACTCCCATGGAATGCATCTGAACAGATCTTGTGTTTAAGGTTTATTTTGATGGTTGGTCTAAACTTGCATCCTGCATTCTGAGTATTTTTGCTTACTTGAGTTTTTTTCTGTTTATTTGTCAGGTTTAGACCTTTTGGATTCTGCTGCAGCCTCACATCCTGGCCGGTTATCCACTGCGATTTCAAAAGCTGTTTCAAGAGCTGTAGTTTTGCAGGACAATATCTACGGTTATATAATCATCATTCCTTTGATGCTGAAGGTAGGACCATGTTTGGCTCCAGCAAAGTAAACGTGTGCACCTTACCAGTCTGTTCAGCCTGCTTTGGTTTCAGGGACTATCCGCTTTTTTCGTTTAGTGCTTTTTGATACTCACGGATTTTTAACATTTACCAGAAAACAGAGTAGGTGATTTTTTTCCCAATTAACTAAATAAAAGTGAAACAATGTAAGGTCGAGAATTTATCTGTTTGAGCTCTTGCTGGAAGGACATATTGATGAGAATTCTACTTCTATGACTATAGCTGAAAACCTTTCAACTGATTACTTTTAGGCAGTTTAACTTGTGCCTTCTTGATTTTCTGTTATTCTTTCTAGTTGCTTGAAGTATGCAGGATTAATTGTATTTCCCTAAATTTAATAATCCCCCTGGTTACATATCATCTATTCCACAATTTTGTTTGGGATTAGAGTTTATTAGATGTCCATGTGTCAGGCATGACGTTTCCCTAAAATCTGTCTTACAGCAACAAATCTATTGCAATCTGACAGAACGTAAGTGAATGTAAACTATTGTCCAAGGATAGGATTCTGTGTACCTGCAGCTGTACATTGTAACGACCTCCGTGTAGCATCTTTCTGTGTTGAAATTAATTGGAAACGGCGGGCAGTCATCGCAGGTGAGACACAGTGTTAAAGACACACCTTTATTCAGGAAAGATACAGTTTAGACTTTGTATGCGCGCAATGCATAATGCAATTCCTGGTGGACTCACTGATAAATATGTGTTAAATTTACTTTTTTAAATGGTGCTGTTTCATTCATGCAATTTGATTAGGGTTTGGTTTTTTTTTTAATCTTATTTTGGATTTGCTGTAATCAGATATCCTCTTCACTTTTTAAAATTTTATGCTGCTGTCTTACTTTGGCCAGATCTCTTCAGGTGTATAACAAAGTAAAATTAGAAAAGCTCAGTAAGATTCAATTCTTAGTGATTTTTAGTGGCCTTTCATGTGATTTGTACTTTTGCCATTTCTTTTCTCTTTTCAGACTTGCTTAGAATATATTCTAGAAAGCTCCTATTTTTACTAAACAACTACTTGACTATTTGCAGTTCACTTTCTGTGCGTAATTAGAGTGTTTTCTTTGACCAGAATCACTCAGCAGTTTGGGTTTTAATAATCTGAATGAGTCTTTCATTGTTCTGCCATATTTATTGTGCCTAGGTGTTATGGTAGTAGATAGCTTCTCTGATGGGTCCTTGATTCTTGGATTTAGACATACTCTTCTCTCATCCTTTGATTTCTTCTCTATATTGAACTTTGTTCTGAGCTGAATTCCCACAATGTGCTGCTGATTTTGTTGCTGTTGTCATTGAACCAAATGATGCCCTTAGAGTCAAAAGAGCACCACAGTTCATTCTCAAAGGCCAAAGAACCCATTTCATACAGGAGGATAAGGCAAATAAATTATAGCTTTTACAAGGCACTATGGCTGCCTGTAAAGAGAGGTTAATGCTAAATTGAATTGTAATGAAGAGTTTTGATTTGAGAATGGTTAAACTTTTCATTTTGATTTAAAAAGTCAAAGTAATCTTGCAGAAATTATGAATGGCTCATTCTTTGTCGATTCAGGCAATGTATTTTGGAATTTGCTTTTAAACAGCAATATCTAAAATACCTCGGCATAATGTGTTGATCATCCTTTTTCACTTAAAAACAACTTTCTTTTTTTAAGTGCTATGACATTGTCTTTAAAAACTTCTGCAGGGCATATTGGCACATTTCTGATCTTTCAAATGCAGATCCTCATAACAAAAGAGTCCAGATCCACTTTCTAGACCCAAGCAAGTTATGCTGGAATGAAGAGCTGCAGATAGATCCACATTCTACTTGCCTCATGCTCTGGGTTTACCTGATCCAGAACTGCGTAACTGTGCGAAAATGACTCTGTGCTTGGGATTATGTGCCCTAATGAGAGACAAAACCCAACTGTAATCATTCCTATGGCCAATTTCAGATGTTGATGTTCAGGATGAGTTTGTCGTTAGTGATGTCAGTGATTTTTGTTCTCTTAGTGCCTATACCACATATTTGCTGTGATTTTTCTCTTAGTTATAGTAAGTCCCTTAGTTAACAGAATATGGTGTTACTGGTCAGGACACAAACTGAAACACTATGCAAGTAAAATCTTCATGGTCCTGACCCTTTGGCTCCTACTCAGTTCTCCTATTAGACTTTTGCTTTACCAGAAAAGCCACTAGGATACTTTTTATGGAGTTTACTTTATTTCTTGAACTGACCTGAGTGGCAAAGTAATGTTTTAATATTTAATAGTTGGAAGAGCTGCACAACTGGGAAAAAAATAAAATATGTGTTTAATGATTGAAACTGCTCCGAAGCTTCTTGCGAAGTGTATTTATGGTTGGTTGCTATAATAGAATTTTAAATCTACTAGGAATTAAGACCAGTGTTCTGGGTAGTAGACAGTTTCCAATGGGAAACAAAAAACTTTGCATAGCTTTCTCACTCACTGCAACTGGTTTGCAGTTAAATGTTACAGATTGTACTTTTCATTGAAATAGAAATGTATTGCTTTCTTCAACTGGCATTAAATAAACATGCAAAGTATGAAGATGGTTATCAGACTCAGGATAAAATGCTGTAGTATTCCACAATCACAAATGGTTTCCCCAAACAGTTGGTATTGGTGTTATTAGTCAAAGAAGCACTTACTAAATTGTCGCTCTTAGGCTTTAGAGCAAATGCACCATAGCTATGGGAGACACAGCTTTGTCCTCCTGACACCTCTTGTTCCACAGGCAAGCTACAGCCTCGGGGAGTTAAACCACTCCTAGCTAAGAGGGACAGCACCATAACAACATCCTGGGTCATGAAAACCTACCAGCTTTTTCCCTCTTATACAAAAATACCTTACTGTAATTAAGTTTGATCTGATAATTATGCTGCTAATACATGAGACAGCACATAATTCTTCTCCTCTCCTCTCTGAAAGCTGCTTGGTGGTGCCAAGGGGTTGCAAAATGGAAGAGTTTTGCACTTGAGTTCTTCACATAAGCACAGCTGAAACACATTTTCACCTGAAAATTATCCGACCACCACTGCAATTTGCTCCTTATAAATACCTTGCATTTATTAAGTCATGTTGCACGGCACACAAAATACTGGAAATATTTCTTCTTTTCTTTTCAATAGGGTACAAGTAGCAATATCTGTGCACAAATATTTTGTTTTGGGGGAAACTAATGATATTGTGAGTATTTGTGAGTATACCGATCAGAATGTTTTCTTTTCATATTTTCTAAAGCTTGAGAATAATCTGAATAATCTTTTTTTTTTTTAATAAGACTATTCTTCATGAATTATTCCATGACTTTACCCAGATGGATTGTGAATATAATACAGAATTGCATGAGAAAGAGCTAGTGACAAGTGATAGGTGACATGTCTCAGAATTTACAGCAAGGGCTCTGCATTGAGACAGGGCATTCTGGCAAGCTCTCCCATATCTGGCTACAAGTCACAGAAAAACTCATCTCCTGGCATCTGCGCTACCAACCCTCTACCTATGTACCTTTCACCCAGACACGCGTTGGACAGGCAGGGACATGCTAGTGCCCAAGCTTTTAACACTCACGGTGACAAATCCTGTCTCAAGAGGCAACTTTCCTCCAGTTTGACCTCAGGTGACCGCAGAGGGCAATTCCAGACTGCTAAAATGCTGTTAAGACTGTGATTCAGTTGTGTTTTCTTTTCTAGTTGGTTGCATTGATTCTGATAAAGGTTTTAAATACTGAAATTATTTTCATAAGGCAGAGTTACGCTTCTGTTACTCTATTTTAAAGCATTGATTTTTGTCAATAAACCGTATAAACTTACTAATATAGTATGCAAAAAGGATCAACAAAGGGAAATAACGATTTTAGGCTTGCATAACTGAACAAATCTAAGCCAGTCCAGTGACACTAGCATTTAACATCAGTCTCTTCCAACTGCATTTCACTTGTATATGTTTTCCCATTGGAAGCACCATACGATTGTCTAGGAAAAATACTGGTCTCCTGAGGTTTTGCTCATTTAAATTCAGAATTGCGTGGCATCAGGCAGAAAATAAGTCATCCCCTTATCCTATTCTTATTCTGACATTTCAGAAAAGGAACTTCCTTCTAGGACGTAGCCTATATGAACTTAAATAAGAAGCACAGCCTAAGGTAACATCCACTTTTCACATTACATAAAGCAGAAATTCGCTTGTGGAAGATGATATTGCTGTTGAAGGTTCCTATTTAAAATGCTAGTGTTTTAAAGGTTTCATAACTGTGAAAGAAAGAGGGCTGTAGATAAGCTCTCAAATCCTCATCTCTAGAAAACTCTAGGTCAGGATTTAACTAGGTTTGGACATGACTTTTAACTTGCAGTTAAAATTAAAACATACGGAAATCAAAATCTCTGAATTAATAATAAGAAATATTTCTCAAATATTGTAAAGCTTTTCAGTTAACTGACTACAGAATGGCAAAAGAGGTCCCCAGAGAGATGCCTAGATGTACTAGAATGCCCTGTGGAGGTCTTTGTCACCTGTTGAAGGTGGGTAGTGTAGGGAGAAAGGTAATACAAAGGCCCTGAGCTAGGTCTGCCACTCCTGAAAGTATTGTCTGTATTGTTCCGTTCCAAATGGCCATGCAGATCTTTCATGACCAGCTTTTAATTTACATAGCTTCCTCCATATTACCTGATTTCTTTGCAGTATTGAAAGTTCACTCGCAGGTAAGTAACTGTCATGAATAACTGTAGAATGGAAGGTTGACAAAAAGAAGGCTCAAAAATGTGTTGAGGAGAGTTAAAGGAATGAAAAATTGGCAAAATATTTTTTTCAATAAGGAAACAAAGGGAATAGACACGTTATGCACTCCTAGAAAGAAAAATAATCAGTGGTTTGTTTACTCTCCTACACATTCGCTGCACTGTTTTCTACTATGTCATCTATTGTCATCATAGATATCCTACAAGTGATGGATATCATATGAATATGGCTGTGGTATTGGTGGTATTTGGTGTCTCGATGACCTCAAAGAGAGGAATTATTTTCTTGTGGAATTCTAGCAAGCAGCTTCCTGTCAGAATGCAGATACTCCTCTGCGTATACATAACAGTTTCCTAATTTAAAACCAAATCAAAACTCTTCTCAAAGTATGCAATTACAATATGGTTTTAAAATGCTGTAAACATGAAATCAACAATTCAGCAATTTAGCAGTTTAAAATGGCATAAAGAAAAGATTTAAAATGTTGAGTAACTACTTACTGGGAGTGTTAAAACTGCATGTATTACAACAGAAAGCAATGGCATCAACTTGGATATGAATCGTACCAGAGACTGTCTAAATAAAAAGTGGAAGGCAGATGTTGAAGGGTCTTTGCATTAAGCAGAAAGAGTACAAGTGAATAACCTGTTTTCAACTGCAGAGCCTTCTGTGTGACTTATATTGCTTAATCCCTTATACATGAGTTCTCAATGTGTAAAACGAGGACGATAATAATTCTATTATAAATCCTACTCAGGTATTATTCCCAGAGAATGGATGTTCATGTCAATCATTTCCATAGTAATCACAGGGGATAGTAGGGATATCTTTTTCTTGCATCTAGAAAAAAAAAGTCATGAAAGTGAATACCTCCAAGTGAAGCTGTATGATTCTTGTATTTTTGCCGTATTGAAAGGTGAAAGGCTTGCATGCCTGGAGAGCTTTGATGGATGTATGTGAGATTTTGCTTAATTCAGTATACGTAGTGGAAGAGCTCTCATACTGAATTTTGTCATAATTTGTTCCATTTGATTATGGTAATTCAAAAAATAGGTATAATTATGGTGTAACATTTTAACTTTCTCAATTTTAATAATATTCAGATTTGACATTCCATTTCAAGCATATTTATAACATATACTGTAATTTATTTGTCATGGTAATTTTTGGAAATGGAATTGGCAGAAAAGATGAGGCTTCTGGATTCCCTGAAGTCTACATTTTGGTTCTGTATTTGAAACACAGTGACACCTTTATGAGAACAGGTACATACATGTCAGAAATGTCACTTATTAGTTTCCATACTGTAACCCTAAACTTTAGTGATACCTAATGAGTAAATTACTAGTTAGGTAAATCACTAGTAAATTGCATACTCCAAATTAATCTCCTGTGCAGTATTTCTTGTCTGAAGTCATACATTTTTTTTTCTTGTCTACTGAGAGCTGCTGAGTACTATTACAAATCAGCTATATGATGTTTCTTTAAAGAAACAGATGTAAATTATGCACTAAAATCATTAAGTGCAAGGAAAAACATGTATTGGTTGTTATTTCTGAAGATGTTGCGTTTTGTTTATATGTATTATGCAGAGAACTTTGGCACTAGACTTTGATCTACATTAAGTAGAGCATATATGTAGGCAACTGAATGGTTGCAAATGTTGCTCTGAAACATTCTAATAGAAAATATATACCGTGTCTACCTTGGCTGTAAGAAAAAACACACGTACAGGCTGAACTTCTTCCTTCAGCTATGTTGTTGGCTCTTCATCCAGAGATTCTCATTTCGCTTCCATGTTCTGTTGTTCACTCGCTGAAAGCAGCAGCGATAGATAAATGATATTTAAGGAAGAGTATACAAGTCCACAGGTGGTGCCTAGCTTAGGTCAGGTTTCTGTTAGACTACAGGGCCCAATCTTTGTGTTACGACTTTAAAGGCCTGCTGCCTCACCCAGATGGAACACGTGATTCTACAGGCCAAAGTCAGAAGTTTGTACTCTTCAGCTGTGGAATCCACTCTCTGGGTACCTTTAGTTTCACTTTCAGGTCCTTTAGTCACTTGTGAGACTGCCACAAGAGTCTGGGTGTCAACACAGCTGAAAATGTGCGACCCTATCTTGTGGTGATCTATAATCTAGATGCTCTTCTATCGCTTTTCCTTAATCCGATACCCATTCCTGAAGCAAATGAAGCAGAATAAACTTCAGATAAAAGATGCCTCCTGATCTCCTTATGAAATAGCTGACAGATTAAAATGACATGAGAGGCTGTGCTGATTCTGTCCTTCCTCTGCCTGAGAGAGGCAGGAGGCAGGGTCTCCTCTGTGCCTGCTTCGGCCTCAAAGCTAGAGGGCCATCAGGGTCAGTGCTGCTGTGGTGATCTTGGCTGAAACTACTGCGCAGTCATGGGACTGGGAAAGAAACAGCGAGCGTGGTCACGCTCAGGTGTGAGGAGAGCAGGTAGCAGGTGTGTTCAGGTCTCAGCTCTGAGAATTCTAGTATTCTGTGTTCACGGAGGACGTTTCGATGTTTTTTAGTGCTTTTATCTCAGCCTGACAAACAGACAGACATGTTGCTCAATTTCTATTCAGGAAAAAGTTTCTGTGGTTTGTCAGCCTCAAATCTCGGGGCGTTCTCAGATTTGGAATTGCAGCTTGTCATAGTGGTGAAAGATGGATGTCTCTCAGGAAGTAAAGAAAACCTGCTAATAACCAGGCAGATATTCCTGCATATTCAGAACTATCATTCAGTGTCAATATTTTTTTCCATTTGACTGCATCACCTTGCATCTTTGAGATCTGCCAGTTCTTCGTAATTTTAAGTTTTTTCCTGAACTCCTAAAATGCTTTGTCCCGTAACTAAAGCAGAAGCTCAGCCATCAGTTCAGGAAGCTAAATTGCAAAGCCA
Source organism: Neomorphus geoffroyi (assembly GCA_033558235.1). NCBI lineage: Eukaryota > Metazoa > Chordata > Aves > Cuculiformes > Neomorphidae > Neomorphus > Neomorphus geoffroyi. The sequence continues at coordinate 18,862,249 of JAUMJM010000045.1, forward strand.
AGCCCACTTTTTCAATATTTTGTTAACAAGAAAGAGAAAGCTTTGATAGCTTAACATCTCACTCCCATTCACAATGTCTTTCCTCACAGGAAGACAAAAATTAATCCACTAAAAGGGGTGAACTATTAGGGAACTGAGTCTGGAATTTAACAAACTTCAAAACTAAATGGTCAATGGTAACACTGTTCCTGAGCTGGTGTTGTTTGAAGCTACAGACAGCTGAGTTAAACAGGATGTTAATACAAAGTATTTGAGGCCAGTCATTCGGAGGATATCTTACTATTCTAGCAAGGCCACCAGCATTCGAGGTTCCAGACAGTATCCTATTTCTCACATCCGGTTTTTTGATGTTAAAGATGACATGTTCATTTTTTGAATAAGGGGACCTAACCATCTTTTGTGGGTGGTATTTATAGGAGTCATGTCCAAACGCCTGGACCGATGACTGTACTCTCCAAGGAGCTAAACTTCTTGTGACTGTTTCTAAATAGTTCCCTGCATGTCTGAGAATCTCTGTCTTTCCATCAGCTCCTAAAGGGAAAACCTGTTATCTCCAATTGACCAAACATGACCTTTGCTGTATAAACGCTGAACTCGGATGCATTAGGAAATGTATGATTTGGTCAGCTATGATCTTTAACCTTCCTGGGTCTGATAGAGTGCATTAATTAACTCCGTTCTTCTGTTAAATAATTCCTTAAAACATGCAATTTATGTTTTAGGTTAGAGACTTAATTAGTCCTTGTACCTAGTTACCATCAAAAACAAAGAATGCACCAAACCTTCTCTCATTGGTATTCATACAAAGTGAATCGCTCCTTTCAGTTCCCATTCATTATTATTTAACCGCTAATGCAAAAAGTTTATAGGCTCATGTTACGATGATGATTATTTTTTTGGTTGGTGTCCAAAGGGTCCTTTTGAAAGAGGCTCATTTCAGAAGGGTTGCAGAGTATGTAGATTTGCAGGAGCATTTAATGTGTTTTGCTTCCAGTCTTTCTCTCGCTGGGCAACAAGCCAGGAACTGTCTGAGGTTTGCTTTGTACGTACTGAATCACTAATGCAAAGGCAGTGAAAGTACATAGCTATCATACCCATCTGTCCAATATTACTACACATGGAACTGACCATATTGAACATATTGAATTAATTCCACTGCAGTGTTGCCCATCAAATTACTTGACTCTTTACATCACCCTTTTTTTTTGCTCCCTAATGCAAAACATCCATTTTATTTGACAAGCCCCTCTTTGGCTTTGGCCTAAACAGAGAATGGGGATGGTCTTGGCTCACTTCACTCTAAATAATCGTTCTTTAATTACACTAGAGGTGGTATCATCTGCAGTAATTACTGAAAAGATGTCAGCTCTCAGATAATGGAGTAAAACATTAATGGAACTGAGCTGGCCCAGACATTTCCTCATAGAAACCAGCCACTTGTTATGCAGCGTCTTGGCACCGTTCTTAGCACTGTGTCAGTCCTAGTTAAGGTTTCAGCTGAGTACCTGACTTAGGATCCTACTTCCTTATGTCATAATTCTTATGTGTATTGGTTTTTGTAGAAACTAATCTTGCTGTTTCTTAAGAAAACAAAATAATTTGTGGCTTGTGATAGATTTTTACAGCTACCTGAGTTGTATCTCTAGGTCTTCCTCGTAGCCACCCAAATCTCTTTATAGAGGCCTAAGACATCTTGAGATGGACAGACCATACAGGACATTTTCAAGTTGATTAGCAGCAGCAGTAAAATCTGTGGTATAATTTGAGCTGAAAAGAACACCCTTCTTTTGGCAGAAAGTACTGGATAATGCACTGGTAAATGAGAACTATTATCTTATAATGAGAATAAACCTTTTTTTTCAGCTATGAGTGAAATAAAGATAGAATATGGACAGGTAACACTTGCGGTTTCTTACATACATCTACTTTCAGGTCTAGAGGCTGAAGGATTCTGCTGGTAAATTCATTAGCAGTAGGGTTTAATTCATTTCACAGTAGTCACATAACATATCGAAAAGCTACGTATAATTAAACCATCACAATATGATAGTATGTTTGCTTTCTGTTTTATTTATCAATAAATTAGTTGTTTTATCTTATCCACATTTAGTCTTATAATCACTTTTTATAGGAGAAATCACTACACAGAAAACATATACTTTCCAGAGAGGTAGAATATAGCTGCATTTTTGAGTTCTGTGATAAATTACATAAGTATGATAGACAAATATATGACTTTCCATGGCGTCTATGTATTTCATACTGTTTAGTCCTCATTCTCCTTTTTTTTTTTGCTGTTATTTTTGCTTTCGTATTCAAAGAAAGTAGAATCTGAATCTATCGGTCTGTAACTGACAGTAATACTTAGCGAAGCAACAGCAGTCATTTGCTATTCAGTTAGATAGAAAATCTAATATTATTCCAATTAAAAATAGGCCAGATGAGATCTTCAGAAATCACTTCTTATGCATCTCCTCACATATGTTACTTTTCAAATGAAAAAAACTAACATATGTGCAGAGCTCTTTGATCCATATGGTACGCTCCCCTTGATATTTTTTCCATTAAAAATCTCTATACTGATAAGTCAGCCTTTTGATTTATATAGTTGCTTTTTCCTCTGTATAGAATATTGAAGGCTGTTTTTCTTCCCTTTCCTGCCTCTTCTTCTTTTTCCCAGATTGAATACTATTTTCAGTGTCAGGAGGAAGTTTGAAACTATAAATTTCAGGTAGGGAGCAGATGTGATGAATGCAGGTTTGCCCTTTCTTCTCAGAACTTGTAGTGAAACCGTAGGTTGTACTGAACCCAGAAAAGGCTTGATGTGTGTTTTCCTCCCTATTAAGAACAGCTACGTGCTAAAAAGCAGCAAAGATTTAAATGGTGTAGTGTGCACTCAATGGGTGCCAAGTCTCATTTCTGAGACTCTCTTTTCAGTTCACATTTCTTCTGGAAAATAACCTTTCTTGTGAACCCTTATGAAATACAAAATCCTAGAGGTTTATTGGTATTCAAAAACTGATTTGATTCCAGTTAAACCTTGGCTTTTTTACGTTTTCCAAAACATTTATCAAACTTAAATAATTTGTACTTATTGATTGATTGGATTAGCACCTAATACATAAAGTAAATGTTGACTGACAGGAAAATTTATTTATTAAAGTATTGGAACGAGGTATTTGATCTTGCAGGAGTGAATGTTTTCTTCCCATTTGACACTATAATGCAATCAACATGATTTCACCTGCATTTTGATTACAGCAGGATTTTGCACTTCAGTTGATTGTAGCTTCATCTCTTTGTTGGTGTTTTTTTATAGACCTACTTGTGCTTTTCCACTTCCATGTGTAAGGGACCGCATAGCATGGAGCTGTGTATTTTCTCTGCTAATTCTGACACTTCCTGTGTTCCCTGTTGCCCTACTGTTAGAAGTTTTGGAACTGGAAGCGAAAAGAAACAGGAATGTCTGGTTTGACTGTGAGTTTCTCCAGCCCTTTGGCTAGAAGAGTAGCTCATCCATGTGCAGCTTTGTGTGAAATTGATAAGAAGTAGACTTAATCAAAGCACTCAAAAAATCTCTTTTACTGGAGGTATCAGTAATGTGTGAGAAAAAAGTTTTAAGGATTCTGCAGTGTCCTTTAATGTTCTGGGTATGTTTTCTGCTACAGAAGTGAATCCTGTCTGGATAAGAAACTCCATTGTTTTTACAAAATTCAGAAGCTTTTCCTACATTTTCAAAGATATTGCAGCATACATTTATAAACAAAGTTCTTTTTTGCTTTCACTGGAGAGTTCTACTTATAAATTGATGTCAGGGTGTAGACTGTGGGTTTTGTAAGTGAAGTTCAGGAGACAACCCTAAGAAAATAAAGACGCAGATTAATTAATGAAAGAAGTTAAATGAACAATGTACGCTTCCCACTCCTAAAGATGGCTACTGGCATCCTATTTGTAATTATTTTTATTTAGGTAGACGTAGGATAAGTCTGTTGTCTTGGATATATCTCCACGGTGAATGCAGTGATCCTGTCACATTTGGAAGGAAACTTATACATACGCATCTTTATTATACCACATAGGTTAACGTCAATAATATAGTATACATCAGTCTGTGTAGGTGCAGCAGCTTAGCCAACAGCATTAAGCTATGTGAAGGACACAAGAAGCACACTTAGACAGTAAATCTTGCAGGTATTTCAATGAGATAGTATTTCTTTTATTATAAAACACGAAAAAAGGCTTTTTTTTAATGTATCGCTTAAAGTTAGCTTTTGTTAAGACATGGCATAGGCAGTATGTTAATGATGCATGCTTTATTGTTTTAAATAATAGCTTTGTATAAAGAACTTAGTTACTGGTACTTTTTTGGTGAAGGTTATAATTGTTTGTAAGCTTACTGTATATTAGACTTGTAATTTGAGAGTGCTCATTTAAATCTTTAATGAATACTGTCATAAAAAAGTTAATATAAACTGCTATTAAATTCTCTTGTGATGGGGGAGAAGTTACGCGCTATGAGAAATTATATATGTACAGTAATAATAGTAAACATAATTTACAAATTTGGAATGAAAGAGGCATAGTCCTAGAAGAAAATCTGATGTCTAGGCTTTAGAATGAAGACTCACTTAAATTTAAGAGGAACATTGTTTTAAAAGATACTACATTTAAATTTGTAATAATTCTCTACAAACACAGAGTTTTACCTGAACGTGGGAAGAATAACTAACATTCAGCTGGCATTTAGGAAACTGGATCTTCATAGGACATTCCTCTAGTTTATATTTAATCCAAAAGATTAATTTAGTATGAAAAATGGTGACAGTTGGATATTTATACACTATGATATACTTTTGCAAGCTTGTAAGCTGTTAAAAGGCACAAGCTGTATGTATCATATTTTGAAAAATGTTAAAAAATCTCGGTGCAATTGCAGCTAGAATTGTCCACTGCTCCTCACCGTGGTATAATATTTAATACGATGTCAGTCTTACCTTGCCACAATATAAAAGACACAGTATATGCCAAAAAGAAAGACTTTCTCTATAGTAATTTGCAAGTTTTTCACATTATCATTTGAAAGAAAGGACGGTCTTTTGAGATGAAACACTGCAACGTGACATTGCATTAATTCATGACGAGGTGTGAAAAAGACCTTGAATGAAGAACTGTTGAAATTATTGGAATTTTGACATTGACTTTTGTGTGTTCAGGATTTCATTCTTCATACTTTTTTCTTTTAGCTGTCTAGACTTAGAAAGCAACCTTACTGAGTACATGCTTCTGCCTGGAAAACCCAAGCTGATGTATGAGAAAGATGACAAAGGAAAAGTGTGACAGAAAACAAGAGGGAAGCCAGGACAAGGTGAGGATCTGTATGTGTGGACCAGGCCTTTCTGATTTGCAGATACCGAACTCGGAAACGTATAGGTAATCACATGGCACTTGATTACCAGGTTCACCATCATACACGTGTGCGTGCAGGCGTGCTGACACGGTTGCCTTCCAGTGGGTATTTGACTCTTGGAAGACAGATTCATCTTGTTATTACGAAAGAAATGTGTTGGTGGTTTGCTGCAAGTTATATATATTATCCTGTCATGTATTGGACAGCCACTGTAGGCTGTTCTTGTTGATAGTCTTTTTGTCTAATTGTATGCAAGTCTCTCCAAGTGCAGTTTGCTCACAAGGATATTTGGAATTACCTGTTTGACTCTTCTGGCTGTTCAGGAAAAAAGCAAAGGATAGAATGCAAATTGAGATATGTTACTCTAATTATTTTTTTTAGATTAGACTAAGGCATAGCTTAGTGCTCTCTACTTGAATGGACAGTGGATACAGTTTTGCCATATAGTAAGGTATTAATTAAGCCTCACAAATAAGGTGAGCGATATTAAGAATCGCCCATCAAATTTCCTGTAAAGGTAACCTCTGATTTCAGAGCATTAGGATATAACATAGCTTTTCCTTCTCTTTATTATGCTGGGCTTGGTTGTTTGGGGTTTTTTTCTTATTATTTTATTCTGGTTTGTTTCAGCACAGGCTATGGAATGGATGGGTTGTGTTCTGGCTTTCTGTTTCAGAAAAACTATTATCAAATCCTTGCTTAAAACAGACATGACTGAAACTTGATTTAGTCCCGTAGTTTTAATTTGCAGAATTGCCACATTGTTTTACATGGCTCAGTTCAAGCAGCAGTTTGCTAGAAATGGATGCTGGTCTGGAAGAGTAGGTGTGCGTCGGTCAGGAGATGTGTGTAGGAGCTGTGAAGAAGCTCACTTTGTGCCTGGCTCCGTGTGTGCCTCGATCTGCCCAGTTACATTACAGTCTCAATTCATAAGTATTAAATTCATCCACGGAAATGATAAATCTTATTCTGTGTCCTTTCCCGTTAGTCAGATTATCTAGGACAGTCATCTAGTCCATTTGCAGCTGACAAGAATTTAGTGCTCTTCTTTGTGTTCATAAATAATACATCAGACCTTTTGCTTTCTATAGTTAAACTGATCTCCCTGAAGACGATATTGGCTGCACAGAGCTGAAGTCTTTGCTGGAGTTTAAGACTCTTACGGGAGACTTTTTTGGAGAAGAATATCTCATATTTCAAAAGTTTGCAGAATTACCAGTGACCACACAGGCTCTTTGTTTCTACTTTCACTGTGTTTGATCTTCTACAGATCATATCTGACACCTTAGTACTTCTCCATCGGAGAGGAGACCAGTTTTCATTCTTCATTATGAAGAACCCTTCACATTGTTCCAGCTAGAATCTGAAAGTGATGTAACAAACCCCAAATCTTTATTAGGGTGAATGAAAGTAAAACAATTTATTGTATTAGCAGGAATAAAAATTTAGTCTTTATTTGGATACAACTTAATTTTGTAAAGATTTATACTTTTTCTTGAGGAGAACAAGAAGATTAACTATGTCTTGCTGTGTTTGTGTGGAAGATGAACTGCAACCTGCTGGAGACCACAAAACTAGATACAGTAGGGATTTGCCTAGAAAGGAAATACAGATAATCCTGCAGAAAAGATATATTTGATGTCCTTATGCATTTTTGGTAATGCAGACTTAGCAGTATGTTGATAATGGAACACTGTCGCTATTTGTGATCTTGAAAGGAAGAATATCCTCTTACGGCTCTTTGCCATGCTGTTTCTGACTGACTCTGTGAACTTAGGATGTTTGAAAGGTGGAAATACATAAAAAAAACCTGTAAGGTATCTTCCTCTTGTTAACCATAGATATATCTTTTTTTTTTTTAATAACACACAGACAATATAAAGAGTATTTGGAGACCTTAGCAATTTGCAGCATTATTTTATGTACGTTACTGAGCTGACACTACTTTTCTTTTTTCTCCTTTTTTTTTAAATAACTGGAGATCAAGATGAAGAGATTCTATATGACTAACTAGGAGAGATTATATATGAAAGAAAATATTTTCCTGAAGAATGAGAAGAATGTGGCATTTGCTTCTAAAAGTCTGTATTGGGTCTGATACCAGGGAAAGGGAACAATGCAGGTATGCAGGTTCCTGGCTTGAGCACCGTCTATTGACCAGTATGCCAGCTGGAAGAGGAGAAACATACCAGTGTGGTAGTTATATGAGGAGATCTTGTACTTAAATCTCACACCAGCAACCCTTACTTTCCATGCTGTAAAAACATAAGTAGGCTTTTCTCACAGCCTTTTTTGTTGGCTTGTGGCCACCATGTAAACTGCATTGCCATGCAATAGCCCAGCTTCTATTCCATCTCACCTTTGGTCCCCCTTAGATGTAAATTACACACACCACTCACCTTTATTCAGAAGTGGTAGCATGTTTCTTGTTAAACCGTTTGTGGAGAGAGGGATTCCAGTCCTTCACAGTCCTCTTGAGAGGTTCCACCCCACAGTCAGTGCCATCACTGGAGGTTAAGTTGTAAGGCTACTCAGGAACTTCAAGTGTAAGGTGCTTCCTACGGAGTACCCTTACACAGGATTAATTATTGTATGAAACAAAGAACACAAACAGTGCAGTTCCATTTCAGGAAAAAGTCATTAACAAAACCACCATTTCTAGCTCTGATTTCATAGGAAATTTTGCATTTTTCTATACTATTTTAGGGATGTTATTTTGAACTTCTGGCAGCTATGTCTTTCTCATTGCAGGACTTTTGCCTGAGGCTGCTTTTTCTACAGCACCACTTATGCCCTTGTTCTTGGTGCTTTCTTATCCTCATACTCTGCTGAAACCTAGTGTACTTTGTACCTCAGCGTAGAAGTCTCAGGAGGATGGACTATACCAGGACATTCAGCCAGACGTAGCTTTTTCCCCTATAAGCCTTTAAAGTGTGAAACTCAGAATAAACTGAGCGAGAAGAATTCCTTCCTTCCATGTTTCTATTCATAACATCAGGAAATATGCTCATGAATCACTCAGAGTAACTCTGCAATGACATGACAGCCTGGCCCAACTGAACAAAAGCAAGGAGATTTAATTCCAGATGCCTTTCTTTCAGCCAGTCACTTAGGATGTTAGAAAGAAAAGTGACTCTGACATAGCTTCAACAATGTTATGTAGCTCACAGCCCCTTCAAAGGAAAGCATAAATCTTGAGTTTTCTTTATTTTGACTTTTTTGTTTTAAATTGAACTTCTCAGACTAATGATAGTTTTTTTTCATTATTAGGTTCAATGGCATAATTTGTCCATAACTGCGGGAACACTTAACATAAAAAGTTACAGATCATTAAGAGAATAAAAATCCAGATTTTAAGCACACTGTATTAAAGATTCTGTGATTCTGTTCCCATTATTTCATTTATAACAATACTAGAGTCACATGGTAGAAATGGTGCTAGATGTAGATTTAATCTTTTGTTGATGTTTTCCATTTCACAATATATTTACTCATATATTTACAAAACCTCAACAGATGCAGAAGGAAATTGTGTAATGCACTTTGGTTCTGAACAAACAGCAATAACAGGAATTTTGGTTGAGCTATAGAGGGAGGAAGGAAGAAATTCAGGATAAATCAAGGTATTTTTATAAATAAATCCTATTTCATAGTATTAACTCCTATTGAACCTAAACAAGTTTGCATTGTATTTCCCTTGATTCTTTCTCTGTTCAGATCTTCCTTCTTGGCAAAACCACTTACTTGATACTCTTACTCTTTTTTACATTCTTGGAATTGTGCTAACTGATTAAAGAATATCCAAATATCCAGCCTGTCCTCTCTGTTCAGGAGTTGAAATCTCACTATTTTTCCTGCTACCTTATCCTTCCTTTCACCCCTCTTAAGCTCTCTTCCAGTTCTTGAAATCTTCCCTACCACTGCTATTTCCTAACCTTCACAGCGCTGCATTTCTAATTTGATCTCCTTCAGCACTAAATGGCTCCTTAAGATAGGTTAATTTTTAAGCGAATTTGGTGAAAACCAATAGTACCAGAAAAATAGCAATGCTATTGGGTTTTGATAGTCATAGTTCACGATATTCGTGCATCTTGGAACCTGGAGGGACTCACACTAAAGGAACCCAGTCTCAAGATAAAGTCTGATAATTTCATCTCCATATGCATAAACTGGTACTGTAAGTAAGATGAGGTGACCTCACCTCATTGGAGAGGACCCCAAGTTATTCTGCCATCAAAAGATCTTGGGGTTGTAACTGCAGGTGCAAACAGGAGTTCACTCCTGAGTATAAAACTGAATCTTGGACCACTGTCCCAATTACACTCACATTAACACCAGAAAATACCAAATCTAGTGATGCTGACATTTCTCCATGAGAAGCTATTGACAGAGACGTGATTTGTCTTGCCTTTCAGAAGGTAATGAGTTTCAGTCACCACTGAGGTGAACTGAGTTGAAATTGGTGACCTGAAGGTGAAAGAAGTTACTCTGCTACTTGTTCTGCCTAATTGCCTTTAACAATTTCTGTTCCTTTGAGCAACTGAATAATTTCATCTCAAAATTCATGTAGGGGGTTTTGTTTTAGTGTTGCTTTATGACTGCATCTTAGTGAAAAGCATAGAACATATTAACAGGACTGTTAGAAAATTGGGCTATGAAGGACTCTAGGAACTGCATTTGTATTAATACGTAGAATAAGCCAGGCTCTGTTGTCTGGCTCCGAGATGAAATAGTACTGCATGGCTTACACCCAGATGGCGAAACTCTCTTCCTCTCAAAATAAGATTGCCTGAGCGGTATTACCAACTGTGAATGATTCTGAGTCCTTGCAATCCCCTAAACCATGCCCAGACGTTTTGTGGGAGCATCCTAGTTGGCCTTGGCCAAACTGTGTGTGGTTATGCTGACAATTAACAGCTTGGATGATTGCCTGACAGTTCTGAATCCTGAGATGGAGGTCCCAGGGATTCCAGAGCCCGTCTGTTCCTATGCTTAACTGTCCTTACCACCAAAAACAGTGTCTAATTAGAGTCTTTTTTTTTTTTCTTCCAGTTCATTTTTTCCTTCCGTTCATTTTTCTCCTTCAGTTCATTTGTTAAGTCCAATTTAAGGTGAAGTTGAGCTCTCTTTTCCTTAGCACTTGCAAGGGCAGCCATTCCATGCAAGCTTTAAATAGTAGACTGATACCAAAAATCTTTAAATTTCTTAACTGACAACCACTACTAACACTTCCTTAGGTCTTTCTTTTATTATGATGATTATTACTATTACGGAAGTGTCAAAGTCAGAAAATTGACCATCAGTTCTCTTTATAGCAGAGTGCTGCATAGTGGTGTTCTTTGCCTTTTTGTGTGGTTGGCTTCATTCTTGTCCAACGTGCACATGGGATGAGCTGTTAGCTACAGAAATCTAAAAGAATTGACACAAATTGCCCTGTTTCCTAAAACCCCTACTGGACCAGCATATATGTGTTTTTCTGTCTCAGGGCCATTCCTAAACTACGATCATCCTCCATATAGGAATATCCATACAGCAGTAGGGGACAGCTGGGCTCAGCAGGACAGACGAGTATCACAAGCATTCAGTGACATCTGGGATTTGGGTCCGTTGGGAGCATCATGGAACCATAGAATGGTCTAGGTCTCTCGTCTTATTTTCTGAGGACAGTACATTTTCTTTAATCTTTTTTTATCTGAGCAATGTACCAGTAGAAGCATCGTATCTCCTAGGAATATCAGCTTATCAGACAGGACTGGAGTCCTCAAGAGAAGGAAGCTGTTAGCCACTGTTCCTCTTAGGAATAAGGATTGTGAATCTCATGGACTTTGAAGCGCTTAACCTGCATGCTGGGCGTGTAGGAGTGGAGCCTGACAATTGACTAATGGTGTTCTTCTCCCCAGTAGGGAGCACTGCCAGGCTCCAGGGGAACTCAGCAGTCTTCCCACCTTTATGTTTGCTCCTGTAGAACTCTGTAGGTGTGCTTCTCCGGGGCATGGGCCCTGTAAGAGAATATGTTAAACACTTAGCTTTGCCATGTAATGATTTCTACATACTAAGAGGTGGACAGTTTTGAGGTTTTCCCAGATGATAATTAGGACTGTGTAATGAACGCAATTTAGAGGCAAAGATAAAATGCTTGCATGTTTTTCTCAGCCTTTACAAATCATTTCTTTATAGCAGTAAATTTAATTGCAGAAACCATTTTCTAATAATGCTTAATCAAATATATGGGGGGGAACTCTGAAAAATAGAGTAATTCAGTAATCAGTTTAATTATGTAAAATATGACATCTTTCTAAGTTTAGACTATTTAATGATCACATTGGGAAGCTTAGCAAAGGAGCGACTGAATTGTTTTTAAAGTGAGACTTTGGAAGAGAATATAAAGCTTTTATACATCCTATTAAACTGGCAAACACCACATTATTGATTATATATGCACAGTTAGCTTTTCTTATCCAGTTATGTATTATGGCTGGATTAAATTTCTCTGAAATACTTTATGGTGTATCCTGGTGTTTAAAATGTTATTGCATCCCTGAATACTCCTTGTAATAGTTTCTTGTACAGAGTTTTATTCTATGAAATGGATTCGCCATAACAGATGCATTTACGTGTTATTCTTTTGTGTTCTTTTCAAATCCACACGGAGCTCAGAATAGGCAGCTCTACATTTTTATTGTGTTAAGTTTTCTCTCTTATCACGAGTACATCGTCAGTGGTCGATGGATGAAAATTTTGTGCATCAGATAGAGGAAAGTGCTGTATTTTCCACGTCGTTCTCTGAAGGGCAATAATTAGTGTACTTTTATTAGATAAGGAAAATATATCCAAGATTTAACAGAAATAAATACGTCTGTATCCAAACTGTAACGTCAACATTTTAAAACAAAACCTTTTTTTTAAAAAAAAAATTTCTTAAATCATGTGTATGGTTCTAAAAGCTGAGTAGGGGTTTCAGCAGGTGAAAAATCAGTATATAATTTCACAGCGCGTGGGAGCAGCTCTGTTGACACCTCTGAGAGTCTGGCCTGCTTCTGTAAGCTTGTGGTCTTTTTGCTGAGAAAGTTTTTGCCTAAACAATTAGATTTGTGGATGCTGTTTTGATATCTGTATAGAGTTAGGATAGCTACCTTTACTTTTGATCCTCTCAACAGAAGGGCTGGAATCACATTCCTGTCTCGGATCAGAATTTCACAACTGAGAGGGCATTCAGGCCGAAGTATACTCACAATTCAAGAAGTACTGATTTATAGACACAGAGCAAGGCTTATTTCCTAGGTAAAGAGATAAATTTAAATGAAACGATGAAAGAATCACTCCAAAAACCTGTGCCAATATGTTCCAAATTTATGATAACTCAGTAATCTCCAGCTCATATTTTCTCATCATAAAAGGAAAAACCCATAATGGTTTCTAATTGGCAGTCTTGCAAACCCGAAGTCAAATAGGTTCTCTTTGGCTCACAGTTCATAAATAATAAAAATTTTGCTTTTAGAGTGTAATTAACAGTTCTGTAATGTCTTAACCGGAATCCAGCTCCTTTTCCCATTGATATCTTGGCTTTGTAAAGCTAAGAGGAATAAAATGCAATAAAAACATTGAGGTACACATATGTAAGAAATGTCACTTCTTTATAGTTACTTTTAGAAGTGCGATTCATATTCTTGTGTTCTCAGACCTGGCAGATTTCCTTGGGAAAAAAAATGTCTTTTATTGAAAGATGAAAAGCAATTAAACAGAAAGGAGTTAATTTCAGAATTCAAATATTTTTCCAGCAATGGAAGTAAAGAACAGTGATTATTATGCAACACTTAGAGTAGGATGTGTATGTCAGGTATCGAACTGATTGCAGCACAGTCATAGAGAAGAGAACAAAAGATTGATTCTGCAGTTCAGCATCAAGGGAGTTGTGCTTTATAAATTGAGCAGTTTATACCAAAAGTAATAAATATTTTTCTCTTATGTGTAGAAAGGCGTAATATATGCAATCATATCTATTTTTATACTAAAACTAATCATTTAGCCATATTTCCTGATAGCCATGGTGTAGAAGTAAAATCAAGGTGCATCCAATGTAGCAGTGCAAAACCAGGAAACTGAAGATGGCTCTGTATAATGTCTTTCCATTTTTCTTTGGATTATCTGTTTTAGAGAGCTAAAGGTGCTATTTTCTGCTAGAAATTAATTAGTAATATCCCTATGATATTAGCAATCAACATATCTGCTACCTCAGCTATCCATGAAGGTTAAATAATTATCAATAATAAATAATTATTCAATATAGTTGTACCTAGTTTTGCTCTTTCTTGGCATCCTCCTTCAGAATAGAGCTGCATATCGTGTAAATAAATACTAGTAGTATTTCGCAGTTTGTGTTACCATTGGTAATGCTATGTTTTGGGGTTTTTTTTGTATTGTTGTGACACTGGGTATAGGCCTTTAGTATTCGAAATCTATACATAAAAATATTTGTACATCTTTTGTTTATGAAAAGTACCATATGTGTCGATTTTGGCCAGGTTTTGATGTAGAATCTATGTAGTTAGATTTGGGTTTGTGGATAGATGAAAAATGAAACCATGCCTATTATTAATGACAAAGTGTTTACCATTTCTAATAGTTTTACATTATCTGTTGTAAACAAAGCTGAATTACATCTTTAACAAGTGGGTAAAACTATTAACTTGGGTTTCTGTGACAAACCGAAATTACCTGTTTCCATGACCTCAAAGCAAAAGTATGGGCTGATGGCATTTTTGATAGTGTATCCTGAAGTCATAGCAAAGGATTTCAATATGCCTGATGCGTGCAGCTGATCTGTGGTAATCAGGGATCTGCTCTGCTACCAAGACCTGAGAGTAAAAGTCACCACTTCAATTTTATATCATGCAAAGGCATGAGGGCAACAGCATCTTCAGACAGTTATTTAAAGATGTTGCTGAGATGGTGTCATGAGATTTATTTTATCTGATCACTTAAAAAGTGAACTGGAACCAGAAAATCCAACATTCACAGGCAGAGTTGCTCTTTAAGTTGATATTAAATCATAAGAAATAGGAGAGAAGGAAGCAGACTTTATGAGCTGAAGAAAGCTGGTAAAAAGGGTTTTAGTCTTATCAGTGTTTAAGGGGAAAATGGAGAAGTGCTGCATGGCAGAGCTTTAAAGCAGAAGTGTGAGCACAGATAGCTTTTGAGTGATCAGAGAAAATGCCAATTTTTTTTTTTTATATCATATGCATAACAATGAAAACTGAAGTGAGACTGTTGGAAAATAGCACCCCTGGGATGCATGTAAATACACAAAAGCTTAGAACTCAAACCAGAGCCTTAGGGAATTCAAAAATGCACAAGGAAGATAATAAAAATGTCATTATTTATGGTCACTAATTGAGAGCATTGACAGAGGGACTGTAAAAATCCTGACACGCTCCATAAAGATTGCATTTTGTGGAAATTCTTCCAAGAGATTCAGCACTGAATCTTTTGCCTGAGAGGAGACAGAAAACACGCAGCAAAGATCACCATGTTGACATATAACCCACAATCAGCGTGAAAATCCTTTGAAATCACTTAACCATCATTTTTAGTAATAACGAGTGATAACAGAAAACTATGAGACAAATTCTGACATAGTATTTCTTTTTGAATAATACAATTGCATGCTACGTAGAAAAAGACTTTTCAGGCCATAACGAGACAAACAGTGCCCCCAGCGAAGTTTCTGTAATCCTCTGCTGCTATCCAAGCAACCCTTTTATCTGCTTTGCCAGCTTGTCCCTTCATATACCTTGTAAGAATCAACCTACCCCGTCTGAAAACCATAAGTGACCTCTCAGTATTTTGAATGTTCTAAAAATGGGTTTGTCAACTTCTTTTTGTTGTAGCAATCAGGCTGTTTCCTTTTTTTTTGTATATATGATGGGTTATATCTTTGGGTTTTTATTCAGTTTGCAATAACCCATGAAGAAGAGTTAAGTCAGCTTGTGTAACAGTCTTGATCCTAAAAAGTGCTGATTTCTTGTGCCCTGATTCCATGAATATGCAATGACTAAGTTATAAGAAAGATCAATTTGTCTGCGTGTTATCCTCTAGCCATGTTGTTCACGGCTGATCACTTCTTCCCCGTTCTGACGTTGCCTTGATATACCCAACAAGATTAATGCTTGGGGCTCTGGGTTGGTCCTTCTTCTGAATTACGCCGTAATTCCAACAGGAAGTCACTGATAATAAGGGATTTTCAGCTGGAATGCTCAATAGCTAGTTTAATTTAATTTAGATTAATATCTGAGCTGCAATGGTGCTGCTCCAAGATCCTGCCATGTAAAATAATTACAATATGCTATAAAAAGAAAGCCTTTCTGCAGCATTTTTTGGCTAGAGAAAAGGAATAGAGCACCACACTGGTGATACCAAGAAGTGCCAGTACAGAAAGCAATGTCTCACAAATGGAGGGTCTCACTTTATTTTTTAAAAATACCAACAACATGTCTTTGAAAGACAAGTGAATAATAGATCCATAGCAAAATCACTATCTCCCTAAAGAAGTGTTTAGTTTGAGTACTGACCATTCCAGCTTTTGAAAGCTCTGTTGCAGTAGTTCTGCAACTCTTTCAAACAATTAATCACAGAAACAGCAATACCAACATTAATTTTTGTTTTTAAGAAATGCAAAAAGAGAAGTTTCTTACACAAGTGCTTTCTTGTATCTCAAAGATGTTCCCAAATTAAGTAACATAGGTGTTGGGTGAGCAACCCATACGCTATGAATTTTACAAAAAATATTCATGAGCAGTGTGCCAAGAAATTGATTCTGAATTTAAAATACCACAGCCTAATCAAGAATGTCTACCTATTTTTTTCAGATCCATACTAACTAGTAGAGTAGGATAAGGAAGTAAAGAAAAGCCAAGGTATGCAATAATGTATCAGGACCCTGAGTTTTAACTGTAGGAAGAAGTATAATGCTTCACAGTGCAGTGAAAGCAATCCAATCTCTCAATAAAAGTAATAGCTATAGGAGAGAAGTGGAAGATAAATATATTAAAGAAACTGAGATGTTTATATAGAATGAGAAAAGAGATAGTAGAACATGGAGATACAGCAGTGTTGGCTTGGTATTATTTATTAATGATTGGGTACTCTTTATACTTCTAATATTTTGTAGTATCCAGGCTTGGGTATGTAAGAAGGGGAAATATTGTGGCAATCAGCCTTGTTCTATGGGAACATTTTATAATCTCATATCAGTCTCCCTCTCTCTCATGCTACTGAAGAGATCAATAGATGCTGCCTGCTGAGAATGTTATCTTTTGTACCAACTTTTTAATTAAGTCTTGTCCTGAGCTCAAAGAGCCAAGTTTCACAGTAAAAACTCTTCATGTACAAAGCGGATCTGACATTTATCAATTACGCTTCATGGTATCTGGTAGTGATCAAATGATGGGGAGCTGTAGTACTGTTGGTTTTCCAGTGATGACAAAATAACAATGATACCCTTATCAAGTACGTTTATATCACTCTGGACCCTTTTTGAACATGTTTACCAGTCATTTTGTGAAGAATACTACGTTGACACTAAAGAGAAATTGTCACTACTGAGATCACATTGTGTGTATTAGACATGATAGAGGTGCTACATTTAGAATACTTTTAATTTAAGTTGCTGTCTTGATCAAAAGTCAAGGAAAAAACCACTCTGCTTGCACTTCCTCACTGCTGTGACCATACGAGAGTTTGTGTTGCTTTCCTTTGGACATCAGGGAAGTATTTTCTAGAAGCTGAAGCTTTCTTTGGGCATCTGTGTACCAACTCACAGGTCTCTGCATCTGGCTTCTTCCTTTGCTTTTCAGGTTAAAATCTAATTTATCAGAAGTGAATCAGGTGCAGTACATGAATCTAGATGACAGGTTTTCCTTAGGCAGGGCAGTCGTCCAGACTGGCGGTTTTGTGAAAGTGTTTTGTTTTTACTGGCATCCCTGAACAGTGCAGCTATTCTGTGGTGCTAGAGGGAGACCCAGTGCTATCAGAGTCCCTGAGTGCACATCGGAATCTCCCTCATCCTCATCATTCTTATTGTGTTTTGATTAGTAACTCTTAGGATGTTTTCCAGAGATGATACAGACTTGGTATACTCTGTAAAAGCAAAATAGAGTCTTAAAATATGCACACTTACATACTTCTAAAATTGCAAATTAAAATGTATTTCCTCATATTCCTTCTGTATTTCCTTTTTTTTTCATTGATTTCTGAGTATTTAACTATTTTACTTGAACACTGTCGATGCGTGGGGACAGTAGTCAAACTAATGTTTTTAAAAAGCAACAAGGACAGCGGCTGCTTAATACTGAGTATAAGCGTTCTTATTTGTGTAAGGGACTTCTACAGGATATCTAGGAAGAAATTCTCTCCCTTTCTTTTGAGATCTCGTATATCGAAAAACTATTGAGGTTTTAAGAGCCACTATGTCTTAGGAAGACCTCCTAAAGACATCTTAATTCCCAAATCCCCTTGAGAGCCTGTGCACTTTTCAGCAACAAAGCTTCTGCCTCTGTTATTACTGTTTATTTTTGTTGAAGGAGACACTAACATCAAGAAACAAATGGCGATCTCTCCCAGCAGTCTTATTCTATTAAGGACAGCTGTTATTGTGTCTGCAGCAGTGTACAAAGCAAAGGATATAATTTTTTGTTGTGGTCCGCTGATTGCTTTGTTCATCCCCGCTGGTGACAGATTAGCTTTGCAGCACATCCATAGGTCACCAGCCACCCTTTTTGTATTTGTTGTGGTCAGTGCTGTGAAGAAAGATTTAAAATTGAAAATAACACTTTCTTTTGTTGTCTTGTATTTTGGAGACCCAGAACTGTGTAGCAGAGGTGCCACAGGTCATACTGAAGATCCGCTAGCAATGATACACGCAGGAGCTTCTATAGTAGTACTGGTCTCTCATTATACCTGCTGTCAGCTGGTCCTGTCTGTCCATGACATTTATAAAATTCTTTTCATAAAAAATTTAAGGTTGAAAAGTGTTAAGAAAAAGTATGCTGCCATGGTTTACTAATGAAAGAAGGAAAGGTTATTTTATTATCAAATGTACAAAGGAAAGCACTTCCTTCATCTTAGCTGGATGTTTCCTTCACAAAATGCAAAAGCCCTTATCTTTTATATTTCATTTTGATCAGGTTTTCCTGAAATAGGTCTAATTAAATACTCTTTTAAAACTTATTACTGAAGCATCAAAGGTGTATTTTAAAACAAGGTTTCAATTAAATTCTTTAGAGACTCTGTAAGATGCTCTTTGCAAAAACACCTTAAAACCAAATCTGTCTTTTCAAGGAAGGGGTGGCATATGTTGACAAAATTTGAAAAAATGTAATAACGGTGCTGACTCCAGTTCCAACGAATGGATAGATTCATCCAATCTTCCTTTGAAATGACATTACAGAAGTGCTGAAGCACGGTGACGTCCTTTGTTTTGATTCATGGAATGTGTGCTGCTCCACAAGACAGCCCAATGCAAAGCAACACTGGAGAGGCAGCACTGGTGAATCTCTGGCCTTATATAGAAATTGACCTCTTACTTCCCTCGTGTCATTTCCAACTGGACTTATTTTCCTGTTGGTAATCAGGTGAGAAATACCCTTTATTGTTGGGACCAAATTTTAAAGTGGAAGAGAAGCTTTGGACTTTTCAAAATTAAAGAGACTGCCAATTATACACATTTTACCTGAAATATATTTTCAGTGAAGCGAAGTTTTCTGGACAAGCAGACTGATTTCAAGAAGGAAAAGCCCTGTAAGTAAATGCATCGGCGTGCATTGAGCACTAAGAATCTAGGGAGGGGATTCTGCTTCTTTTTCCAATTTAGTTCCTTCCTCTGTCTTTGTTTCTCTCTTCTGCCTAGCCAGCAGCACTTTTTCTTTGAGGTAGCATCCATATGAAATGTGTTGGATAAGGCAGCTCCAATGTCCACTGTTTAAAGACATGAGAAACCAAGGAGGATAAATCAGTCAATAGATCTAAGGTTATAAATATGTTACTCTTTGGTTTAGATAAATAGACTAAAAATATAGCATCACCACAAATGCTGCAACAAAATGATTTCAGATTAGTTTAAAACAAGCTAAAACGGAGATGTTATCCTTTAGATACAACCAGGCTGTTTCAATTGAAATTATGTGCATTGTTTCTGCACAAGATCCACTCAAATGATGACTATACTTAACATTCTCACCAGCTGTCAGGGCTTTGAGGTGAACTTTCCTTTTCATTCCTAGTACAACCGGAAGGTTAAGCCTCTGTTATTGAAGGTTTTTTACTTTTATTGTTTTTTTTAATATCCACGATATAAGTTGTGGTATAGAAATCTTCTGGGTGAACTTCATTTTTCTTTTGGAGTCCTGACTGGGGAAAGCAAGAAATTCCTGTCTCTTGTCTTCATTCTGCCTGTCTCAATGAACCACAGCCTTGAAAAGAGTTACAGCTGGCAAGTGTGCTTTCATAAATGAAGTGCTTAAAACTGCCAAAAAATTGCTATGTCTGAGGTAATTTATTCCTAGACAAAAATATGTTTTAGCCCTCCTTACCTTCAAGTAAACTGAGAACTTTTGCCAAATATGTTTTGGTAGTAATAAATAAAGACTTCTTTGGAAGATGGATGCTGCTCATCTCCAGACATGTTCAGAGTGAATAAGCATTCCAGTATATCTTGAACCTTGTCAAAATACCATTCCAGTACAGCTTGCCAAAAGAGTCCCAGAGAACAGTTCTTTATCTTCTTGAGAGCAAAAAGATGAGTCTGTGTTGTGGGATAGACTTACTTATCAGCAGTACAGTTCGGCTTTCCTGGCCCATTCTTCATTCAAGATAGAACCTATTTAATGGATACCCCTGCCAGAAATTGTTAACAGCTTTCTTGGGGTGTTGATAGCTGCTCATACACCTCATCAGTTCTGTCCTGCTATATGAAAGGAAAAGAACCACTGTACAGGCATATGAAGATCCTCTGCTGGGACTGATGTGGAAAACGATTTTGAAAGCACTATATACTTCATTTCTATAAAAAAAACGAAGAGAAGAAAATATGGGTTATCAATATACCCAGCGCATCACACACTGAAAGCTGAATTTAAAAGTAGCTTTTGTAAAACCCACTAGTTTTGGTATCAAGGGAGAGGCAGTTCATGGAACTTGTACTGCCTGCCTACACCTTGAAAGTCACTCTGGCATTCTGGTAGTTTATCCAATTCTGGAAGGAATATAGTGTAACGGTATTCATTTTACAGTGAGGAGTGCTACCATAGTATTTATGAGGATAATTAAAAAAAACTGTTCTCGGTCCTTCTTTGAAATTTTCAGAGCTTGTTATAAACTTTTATCTTCACTGTGAGCCTCGTTTGCCATGCTTACATTTTTCTGGTTTTTCCTTGTCCAGATAGAAATTCCTCAGTGGAAAACATCCTCCAGATACGTTGCTGTTGTCTGCTGAACACTCTGTAACTTCCTGTATGATTTTGGATTTGAAATTAAAACTTCGCACCCTTTTCTGTCCATGAATTTCCTACCACTATTTCAGTGATAAATACACCGACGTAGGAGACCTTATAAGAAAATCCATTTCTGTTACTATTTTTGATAATACATTATAGCTTCTCTATAGCCGAGTTCCTTCTCAGCAGCAATTAGTTTGAATCTTGAAGGTCATCTGTGTCCTAGTGCTATGATGTCCAGTGATTCACAGTTGTATAAGTAAAAGAGTCAAACATGTGGAAATAACATTATGGATCCCCTCCAGTTTTTTCAACAGCTCTGTAGCCATCTCTAATCAGTTTCTCTAACTATAATTTCTTCCAAAAGTTTATTTATTCAAAAGCTTGGCAGAAAAAGCATCTTGTTAGTCAAGATGTTTTCAGTCCTTCTTTTTAAGAATTATCCAGTTTGTATTAACAGTTCTGACTGCCTCATTACTTTTCTTTCCAACTCTTTTTTAGCATTCTTCAGAATCTGTTGAGTAATTACATCTGCCATTTCATCAAGAACTTCAGTAATACTCAGCAATTTCTCCTACAGAGTTCTGAAAGTATTCTGTTCAGAAAGAACTATGACATGCAGAAGATTCTTTGGGCCATGGCAAGCACATTTTTAATAATGTGTTCACACTTTGTGCCTGAATAAGAAAATGTCTTGTCAGCAAGCTTTTTTCTATAGGTTTTCTTTTTTGACCTACAGACCAAATACTCTGGCTGTGATACAGCATGTGGTATTCTTATGTTCCTTCTTGCAAATTTAAGTAATTCTTTGTCTTAGATTTTTATTTTAGAGAAATAATCATCTAGACTTCAGGAGAAAAAGAGTAGTGAATTTGATTTGTGCTTTTAATGTTCCCCACCTGCCTCATCACCCCAGGTAACAGAAACGTTGCACACCCTGCAGGATTCAGAAATTTCCTTACTCATAGTCCTCAAATGCAGAAAATACTTTTGAAATTGTTTACTGAAATGACAGGTCTTTTTCTTGGACTGTGTGGGAGTGCTTTGCAGGCTAAATTAACCCAGCAATCTTCAGAAACTTTTCATCGTTTCATTTCTGGAAATCCTGCCTCAGGCAATCCAGTGGAGTAAAGCCCAGAAAGATGTTTTCAAATCTCTTTTAAATGCCCTAATTTTGTTTAGATATGAACCCCTTTCCATGCTCTATTGACATGCAGTATTTTAAAGTCCTGATATTGAGTGCACTTATGTTGTTTCACTATCAGCTTAATCAAAATATTCATTAACTTTGGGATGATGACCAGTTCCTACCAGTGCAAGTAGACTGTACCGTGTGACTTATGTCTGCTTGCAACTAAGCACGGTAATTTACAGTCTCAATAGTAAGGACTGCAGCTGAAGAGTTGTCGAAGTGAATGCAAGTAAAAACACAAACAGATCATCATACTGAATATTTCACTGCCAGAAAAAAAAAAAAAAAGAAATCTTTGCCAAGAATTAATTCTTTAGTCTTCAACTTACATTTTTTTCAATCATTTCTGTCACTGCTGAAATGCACCCATGCAGCACATTGGTTTTAGGCAGGAAGTGAAGAAGAAAACTTTTTCCAATTGAAGCTGCAGGACCAATTTTGATAGTAATTATCTGTGCCTGGGTCAGCTCACTGGATGTTATTATCTGCTGCCAAACTAAAAATGAAATTTATGAAAAATGAAACCTTTAATGATCCTAAGTGGTTAGACCCTAATAATGGAAGTCATCCAGAAATACAGATCTCCCTGCTGCTGAAGCAATCATTTGGTGGCATTTCTTCTGAGTTGCTCTGAAGGGAAGAAGTCCAGTTAAAAAACATTAATCCCATGTGAATATTATTTTCCAGCACTGTTGACCCTCATCCCAATAGGAATCCTGCATCTACGCCATCACCATTTAGACTGCAGGTGCCAGTTGAGATAGGGGAAAGGAGAAGTGTGGGGACTCAGCAACACAATTCCATACATAAGACTGAATTCTTTGAAAGCTCCTGTGGCAGCAGTCCCACAACTGAGTATATTGATTGTTTGTATTAAGCACCCTTTTAAATTACCTACAATATTAATAGATTACACTTCAACATGCTTTCCACTGTCATGCCTATTGAAAGGTGAAGATCATGCTCTTCAGCCTTGCAGTAGTCTCTTCAGGAATCCCATCATTTCTTATGTGTGCTGTTCTGTCTGAGGTTTATCAGCTGGTAGAACAATGAGGATTGCTCCACGTTATGTATAGACATATCTGATTTCTTGTCTTTTTGAACCAGTTGTACATAATATGAAATCCAGTTTTTGCCTCTGAAGAATTGTGCTTGCTCCTGTTGGCTGTATTTTTTTCAACTAGGCATTCCTGCAGACGTGTAAGCTCTACATTTGTCCTCTTTGGTCTCATATATTTTAGATAGTTCGACTGTAGCTGATTCTCTTTTAAACTTTCCTTGTTGAGATAAACAGTCTGAGTTTTAAACCTTTTGTTCAGACTGATTCCGCAGTGCTTTAATCATTGTTATGGCTCTCTACTAATCCTTGTTGATCCCAGTGGTCTAGAGGTGAAAGCCATTGTGAATTCCTGCACCTCTCAGTTCAGGTACTTGTGACCAGTGAAAAGAGGTTGTATTTCAACAACCCTGCAATCTCAGTCTCATGGAATAGCCCTGAGTCAAGAATAGACAGTTGTAAAGAGAGAAACCTTTGGACCGCTTATATTTGTGATGGAAATTGGCCCATCTTTCAATAGATGTGGATCTAGTCTTTCTACCAACTCCTGATTTTTGTGACAAGCATAATTCAACTGAAACATATAGTATCCTCACATCATTTTAAACAAAATTCTCGTACAGTTTATTCAGAAGAGCTCCAGGATTTAGCTCGGTGTGATAGGGCCTTCGAATGATACAGTGTCTATTTCAACACACAGCAGAAATGTCTCACAGATACTAATACCTAAGAATCAGAAGAAGTCTTTGTTCATTGAATTCTCAGAGGTCTAGGTGCACCTTGACTTATGTCTCGTATCGAGCTGTCTTTCATATATGTGATTTAGAAACTGCAGAAGATCAGAATTGGGGAAAGTACACCCGGCTTTCATCACTGACTTGTCAATATAAGGAGAAGTGACATGACAATAACACATCCCAGCATGTTTGTTAGTGATTCTTCACCCATGAAATTTATAATCCTTTCAAACACAGAACTGTATGATTTTAAAGGAGCTTTGTAGGGCTCATGAAAATTAAATGCAGAAAATATGGAGCGAGTAGAAAATAAAGTAGCTTCTCTATCGCTTAGTGATTCGCTTTATTTGCAGGAGAATGTTTTAGCTGAAGAAGTAAACCATTTTCTATTATTAAATAAAACAATGCATGACTTTTATATGTTTTCAGACATTTTCAGTAATTGTGTGCAAAGTTTTTGAGTAAACATGTTTATTTGAATGAGTATCTCTTCCTATATTTACTTATAGAGGATTCCCAATAGCATTAACTTTTATAGCTTTACTTCTACTTAAATCAGTGTTTTACATTAAAACAATCTTTTGAAAACAGATTACTGTTTTGGATACTACATTTCACCAACGCAAACAATACAATACGATAGATTTAATGTCACTGTCTATTTCTGCTACCAGCAGTATGGAAGATCATATGGTGTCTTAGTAGATACTTATCTATAGTTGTAGCAGTGTAATTTTTTCTTTATATATAGATTAACATGTTTCCCAGGACAGTAATAGGTCAAAAATATTTATTTACACTTTCATAAGTTATAAAAGCAGTGAATTTTGTGTATCCATGTCCAAATGCAGGTACATTTATTTAATTGAAATATGTATGCTTCATTTGGCGCAGACGACTTCAGTGAGGTAAATGGCAACCAGTTTTCAGATGAATTCTCGCTATCACAATTACAGTACTCACATTGGTCCTTGGATCTCATTTTTCAGTGCAACCCTGGGAAGCTTCTTCAGCAGATCCTTCCATGACCCAGAGTTATAATAATGAATTCAGTGACTCTTTCAAGTGGCCACTTGAAGGGGCAGAGTTAAGGTTGCTTCAGTTTTTATCCTGATATTACGTCTTCTAGCTTTTGAGTTTTATAAATTTGAAGTATTCTGATTCTTCACACTTTGTTTTTCAGATACTTGAGTGACAGTTAACTTCAGTTTCTGGAAGCACAGAACATTGTTGATAACCTTAAGTATGTACACGATAGGCTTTGTCATTGAATGGTAAGAAAACCTTTTCCTGCACTAACTCTCTTATCGCTGTCCCCTTGTTGCAATAAACCTATTTTCAATGACTGCCCTTACTTAAGGTGCTGGTTTTGACTTTGCTGGTCGTTGCACAGGAGCATGGCCAAGAAATATCCAGGTATGGCAGCAGATTAAGGTAGGGCTTTCCAAGTGCAAGAGTGAATAATTTTCGTAGTTTATCATCTGCCACCAAGCACCTTTTTCTGTAGTATTTTATAGTACTCAGTTTAGTTCTTTAGTCCAGTTCTGAAATACTCTCACGACAAGACAGATTTATTTATTTAAAATTTATGTGTCCAAGTTTCTAAAATTATGTGATGGGCTGGGGCTGCACTAACAATAATTTTATCAACATTCAGTATCACCGCTTTAGAAAAAAATAAGCAAATCCATGATAATGAGATGAGATAAAAATTCAATCAGAAGAATAGAATATTTTTGTGATTGTTTTATTCATTTTCTTTCTCACACAATTCCCTCTCCTAAAACATCCTGTCTTAAGCAGCCACTTTCTGGCATATATTCCAAAGTATATAAAACCTGGCACACATGAGTGGAGGATTTTTAAATTACTAGTGAAGACTGGATACACTTTTACTTTAATCTGAATTGGAAATAGCTCAAGTAAAGAATAACAATGTTGTCTGCAGAGTTACTGATGTAAATAGAAAGATATTTCAGAGCGTAGTCTTTTATTTTTACTTTTTATTCATAACTGTTAAGGAACTGTAAATAACTTCACAAGGGTTGTTACTGATTAGAATTAAAAGAAAAAAAATACAGAAGTTACAGAAAATTGGAAAAGTTTTGAAGTTCCTCATTTAATTACTTCCTGTCCTTTTTTTATTTTTAAGAAAATAATTAAAATTTCAGTAAAAGATGATTTTTCTTCCCTAAGTTGGTACCTTATTTTCCTTATTTTTTCTCTCCTCTTCTTAGAGAATTAAAAGGCATGCATTGAGGATTGCTCTAAGCGTGTAGTTAAGCTCCTTCGGTAGGTAATTTTCTGCATATCCTTTTTGCCTCTATTCTTACATGTTGCTACAAGCTTTCTCACTAGATTTGTTGGGAGGAGAGCTACCAACAGATGTCAGAACGAATGAGCCGGGTGTGCTTGACAAACAAAGAGATATCGAACAGTTTGCTCAGTGGCTCATGCAGCTTCGTAAATCTGAAGTTTGCAGGCTTTGCATGGAGGTGTGTGTCGTGGGTAGTGTCATAAACCTGTGGAAGAACCTTTTCAGGGAAGACTGTCTTAATTATACTACATCTGTAAAGTTTTAATTAAATATTAACTGGAAACCACTTCAAAGGACAACTCGTTACTTATCAGTCATATATCAGATATATATCAATTATATACTAGTTTTGGAATTCTTTATGCTTCCACTTGCAGCCTGTTTTCCATCAGCAGACTATGAAAGACTTATATGTGCAGTTTAAGCTTCACAAGATTCCTCTGAGGTAGATAAATCATGGAACATTTTCTTTCTTGAATACAAATATAGTAGAATCTATTTATCCTGTGTTTTTTGAATCAAAGCTTTTACAAAAAGATCATGTAGATTTTTTAGTCAGTTAGGATTTATTCTTATAATAAAGTTGCAGCATCTATCT
Organism: Neomorphus geoffroyi; assembly: GCA_033558235.1. Lineage (NCBI taxonomy): Eukaryota > Metazoa > Chordata > Aves > Cuculiformes > Neomorphidae > Neomorphus > Neomorphus geoffroyi. The sequence goes on from JAUMJM010000045.1 coordinate 18,889,045, forward strand.
ATTTATTAGGTACTTAAATTAACATGCTTATGTCATTTAGATAGATTGATATTATTTTGGTATGTTTACACACGTCACAATACTATTGTGGTGTTATTCACACACCTTACTTTGGATCATTTGTGCATCCAGGAAGGGTATAGTACAGAGCACCTATTTTTATTTTTGAGCTTAAACTCTCTCTGCAGTAAACAGGGGTGGAGAGTTGTATAGCATATTATTCAGGCTACAACAGTACCCTGACATAGTTGAATTTCTTGCTGTGCTCTCTGATCCTTGTTCTGACTGCTGACGTTGAACATTTGGCCCGGTTACACCATGGTTCCCTTCCAGCTCATGTGCATAGATTACTTTTCATGTGAAATGGCAAATAAATATAGTTTTTGTTTGGCATATCACGTGGAGGATTGTTTGTCTGGAAGTGAGTCCCACACTCTACGCTCCAGGCGTAGTCTCCAAAATAAAACACACTATTCAATGCTAAGCATACCTCTTCCTTATGACAGAAATTGTTACAGCCACCTTCTCCAGTGCAGTTGGTTCCTTGAGTAGCAGAAACTGCTTGTTCAGAAATTTTGACCTCTTTGACATTTCTATCCAGACAAACTAAAATGTCCCAGCTTTTGTACCACAGAATATTCCTTTATATGCACAATTTCAAAAATTGTATCAAAACCATTGATGTAGAGTCCAAAAATGTTTTTGTATCTTTCAGTATTTTGTCACATTTCTTAAAGCAATGTAACTGCAGAGTGTGAACAAACTGTATCAGCCATTGCCTGGCTAGAGGTTTCTGTAAAGTGCTTTTATAGTTGGGGTCTTTTGCTCTTTTGCTTTAATTTTTCATATACTGAGTTTATATGTACCCATGAAAAGAGATCCAAAGAACTGTAACTAGTACTATATCGGTTATCACAAATGTAATAGAAATTACAGTTAAATATATGATGGCCATAGCTCATTTTGCATTAATACACTGACTTTCATCTATAAAGAAAATACCAAATGTGCTAGGCAAAGGATGCACCATGCCAATGAAGTGAGTCATGCTTTATGCACTCAGTGTGCGCATCACCTTGAGTATTGTAAAAAACCTATAAAACTGTCAACAAGTCATGCTTTAGCATCATTCCTGAAAGTGGCATCCTTATTTCTGCAACTGTGTTCTCAGGGATTCCACTCAGTGCGCCAGTGACATAACATCCTTGGAAATATCATGTAGTGAGTACTGACAGATGACAACTGTAGACACCAGAGGTCTTTGATGGATATATTACACTTCTAAATTACTGGTATATTACTTACACTTAGATGTGTGTAAGCATGTAAAAATAAAACATAGATTAAACAATATGGAAAACATATTGTAGACTAGTAAGTAACACCCGTTATTTTATCTTTCACTAATTAAAACCAGAGCTTGACCCAAATGTAACATAATATTAATTCTCCAGGAATCTTCCAGTTTTAGAGAGTTAACATTTTTCAGGGTTCAGTGGTAACTCCTTCTGCAAGTATTTTGCTTTCTGTTTATAAATGATCTCTGTTGAATTGGTGCTCATAAAATGTCCACTTCATATGTGGTGTTTTCTTGACCTTTCCCAGTTTTGTGCTTTAGAGACTGCTCACGAATTTCAAAAAGTTGTGTTAGAATAATTTTTTAATATCAGTTGTAAATGCTATTAGATTGAATTAAGTGTCTTAAGAGCAACTCCCTCCCATGAGTGCTGTAAGTTTTAAAGGAAAATGAACCACTTTTTAGCTTTCTGCAAACATTTTAGTGAAAACAAGGCAATTACAAGTAGACTTCAAGATATAACCCATGACTTTTGTGGGACCTAGGGTCTCAATACCTAGGCCCTCAATGTCTTGCGCGTCAGAAATCTTGGCAATAATTTAATCTGTACAAGTCAGAACAGGAAATAATGTATTTTTGAAGATATTCTGGCTGCTTTGAGACTGCTCAATAACTGTGCTGATTTACAAAACTATTCATACTTTTATAAAGCTTTCAAAACATCTAAATAATACACCTTTTATTACAAAAAAAGGCACACATAAGAGCATGATCGATAGTTAGTCCTTGTTATTATTTATCAGGCTAAAAGGCTGATCAGAATCACTGCAGTTGCAGCAGGGATGCAATTGGCCTGGAGTGTCTCGTAGTTGAGCCATCAATCATTATCTGCTTTCTGAGGGGAAAAATGAACAGTTACAGATGCAACCAGCTTTTGAGCTTCACTTTTTCTGACACTGTAACTTTGTCTAACAAGATACCTTCTCTAACAAGGTGCTTCAGAACAGCTAAGAAGTACTTGGGTGCATAAAGCCAGGAAAGAGGAAAGGTAGCTCTATTAAATAAGCATATCTGCTGGTTGCTTACATATATCTGCATGTGGAAATAAGCAGACTTTATAATACAACATTCTAATTATAGAGAACTAGATTTGTGATGGATTTTTAATACTTCCTCTGTGGTATTTTCCTCTGAAGCTAATAACTTTCTATACAATTCATAAGCAAATCTAGCTAATAACCTACCCTGTCAAAACCGTCAAATTTTCAAGTAATCTGTTTTGAAAAATCCAACCAGACAGACATACCTAAAAGGTGTGCTGTTAAAGTAAATGCATTAAACCTCCAGTCTATGAAGGACAGTGTCAAAATGGATAGAGTATCTATTTAAGATAGTGGTCTGTCCCAGAAGCTAATGTAAGAAAGAGAAGTGTCATTCACGCCGTCCAAAATGATGTGAAGATTCCGCACCTTTTTTTATGACTTCAACTTAGTGAATGTTTCTTGCAATGCTTTTAGAATGTAAGGGCTCTCTAGATCATCAAACTTGCTGAGTTTCCTTTGTTTAGTCTAGAATTTATTTTTTTCTCAATGTCTTCAGGAATATCTAAGTTTGGAATTTTCTAATATTGCACATTTATAAGGCTGATTTTTAAATTATTATAAGTAACCCGGAATCCCAGCAACGTCTATAGGACTACCTAGGTTTGGGACCTGTCTCTTTATATATTGATGTACTTTTAAGAATAACAGTACATTTACACTGTACCCAACCAGAAAATTAGGCCACTACCTCTAGTCTGCTGTGTTATTTTTTATTCTTCTCTAGTATTTCTTGCTTTAGCTATCGCGGACTATAGCTTTGGGGGATGTGGAGTTTCTATATATCTTTTGAAGAAATGAGCACGAATTTCAGATGCAGACTGTTGCTACCTGTTCAACATGATTTCTTAGAGGCAAAAAGCCTGACTGTGCTTTACAACTTTGATTTGTGAATCAATTATTTTTATCTAGCTTGAAGTAGTTTCATCAGCTTCAACTTCATATAATATATTATGACACTATGAAAAACTGAAAGTCTTGGTTATTAGCACCTAGTAAATGTTTCTCAAGTTCCATATTTATATGTTATTTGAAGTATTCCAATTTTTATATTTTCAACATTTTCCAGAAGGGCGAGAAGACACAGGATGGAAGCTTTCTGGCTCATTAGTCCATCTTTGGCATGATTCAGAAGACTTGAAGTCCAATTTAGTCAGTCTCCAGGGTAAAAAAGTATAACTTGTGAAATACAAAGAAGTGCATTAGTTTTAATTTGTCTGCAATGGTAATGGAGTTGGTATGTTCACAGTTCTCTGTCCATTCATCAATAGAGAACCTCTACAAACCAGGGTGTCCTCTCATTTTTCTTCCACAAAGGTGCTACAGCTTCATTTTGGACAAAGTATAATTGATTGCATTTGGGCAAGACTTCTTGTAAGATTAGTTACATTTTTAATCAAAATGTCATGGGGGCACTAATGTAACATCTGCGAAGGAGTTCTTTGTGTTCGAGGGATTCATTGCTCAAGAACAGCTGCAAATGCACAGCCTTGTGCTGCACTTTGTTACTCTACAATTACAGAAATACTTATGTATGAACATAAGTTTTCGTTATGAAAATGATGGCTGGATCACTTAAAGATCTGGAAACCTGAAAAGTTAGTTTAGTGCTGAACCTCTAAGTACTTGGCCTCAGAGTGAAAGCCTAATAACCTGTATATTAAGGTTTAAAATATCTGTGTAGTACATGAGGACAGTTAGTTATGTCTAAGCAAATTAAGTTCAATACCTTTGATTCCAGGCACTGGATGCTTTATCCCCGAAAGGAGAGATTAGAATTCATGATATTTTATATTCTGTTCCTCTGTATAGGATCCAGAGTTTGAATCAAGAATGTACACAAAGCTTTTGAAATTTCAAAGGAACGTGATGAAAAATGTGGATAATATATCTTAAGTATGTAGCCTCCTTGCATAAGGTTAATTCGAGAAAAACGTATGTTCAAGAGCTGGCACTGCTATAGGGTTGGAAGTGGTACCCAGTGTTAGACCGAATTTATTATTCAATTCCCTGTTCCAGTGTGCCCCTGCTTCTAGACTCAATGAGGTGAGCACAGTCTAGTGGCTGACTGACAGTTACTCAGCGCATAAAAGACTGACAACTACAGTCAAAGTTTTGAACAAATATTTTATTTTATCCTTTCTAATGATCTCAAATTTGGAGATGCTCATGCTTGCATGGGAATTTATCTTTGTCACAGAGTGGGAATTCCAGGATCTCCTCTGTGTTGAGAAGAACACTGTTCTTCCACTGATTAGTTAATTATTCACTTGGGCCTCCTCCAGCTGAGTACCCTGATATGAATGAATATAAACAAAATAGTTTCTGCCAGGTGTCAGCCCCTCAGAATAATGAATAGCAAAATAAATTAAAGTGTTGTTACTGGTGTAGTTTTTTTAAAAGAAAACTGAAAGAAAGATCTCTAGCAATTACATTGTTAAAATGGTATTTAAATAGGGTGGATGTGTGGAAGGCTTTGCAATTTAGAATGATTATATAAAAATAATGAAACTTGCTTTTTTTTCAGTCTTCTGTGAAATGGAATAATCAGCACTCTCCTGAACAAACCATATTATTTTCCCATGCCTTTTCATTACTGCATTTGAAGATATGAATCATGTATTATGGTGATACATAGCTTAGACGTATGAAGCGGAGGTTTATTTTTAGAGTCTTACCTTAAATTAGTATGACTAATAAGTGATTTTGAGGTACAGTGATTTCAGTAGTTCTGCATCTACTTGTTAAAATTTAATGTGTTTATGTACGACTTACTCTGACACTTTGCACTAGCCTTTCCAGGGAGTAGGAGACTGCTGGGTGTTAACCATGATATATTAGAATCTTTAAACTCATGAATTATTAAGCCTAAAACGAAATGTGCTTTACTGCTCAGTTGAGAAACATCTTTGCATCTGACATCTGTTATGCAGCAACAGGGGTCACATTCATACCTTCACCTTGAACTATATCATCTCAGAGGCCTTGGGCAATGGTTTGGCGTGTAGTAGTGCTCCTCACTTGCTGTTGGGACATCAGAGGGCACCAAACCAGTTTTTCACATAATTTCTGGAAGGGAGAAAGCCCTTTGGAGCTATCTGCAATGTGAATGTGAATAGGATTAACCCTCAAAGACTGGAAGATTGAATTAAACTAGAATTCTTGATGATGTGTGATATGAAAGTATATTTTTTTGTCTCCTCTTTCCTACGGTTTTTCAGGATTTGAACTTCAGTATCTGTGGCCAAAGGAAAATTTGATTGATCCTGGATATTTTCCTCCTTATGTACCTTTGGGACAAGCATGAAGGAGCAAACATATACATATTCCCTGTAGGACTTCCGTGAAAAGGGGATGTTTTCCAGACCAGACTGATAAGTATAAAAAAAAATTCATACGAAGAACTCCAATTACTGGTAAGAAAGCTTTTTCTTCTCCCTACTTCCATATTATGCTACGCAAATATTTTGTACTTTCTGGATCCAATTCTGTTCAAATCCCTCAAAAAAAAAAAAAAAAAAAAAAGGCAAAAAAGAGATCAGGAAGGCAGCCCAGGGTATTTGTATTAAAGAGCAGTTGAAGACAATTTGTCAGTGCTATCAAGATGAAATATATTTTTCAGATTTTAACTTTTTTTATGTGGTTTGTTATATACTGTGAAATATTGAATGGTTAGTGAAACTGACATATAACTTGCAAGTCCCTTTAAAATTTCAGACCAAAAAAAATTAACCTAAATCTATTCTTAAATTAATTTCCAGCATTGTTCCTTGTAGAGCTTTTATATTTCTCTTTGTGAACAGATAATTGCTCCTATCAACCCCTTTCCTCTTGGTAAAGTGGGTATTATGAACCTCAGTACAATCAATATCTAGAAACAGAAAAAAAGTGCAAGATTAAGGGTTTTTTCTTCTTCTTCTTCAGACTAATTCTTCTCCTTAAACTGTTGAAGTGTATGTATGGCTGACATTTTACTCTAGACTTAGTATCTGTATCTTAAAAAATGTAACAGACACAAAAAGCTCCTGGAACATGAGGTCATCGGCTGTCATTTCCTTTAAAGGGCAGGAGTGTGTTTGTTTTATGAGGATAGTTTTTATCAGGGGACTTACGGCTTCTCTTACTCCTCCCTCAAGGTTATGCTTTCCCTGCAGAGAATGTGTAAGAGTGTGTGTGGGTGGTACCAAGGCAAGTGATTTCACTTCTAGTTTTGGCTGCCATTTTCTCCTTTACTTACATAGAATATGTCACGTTTTGTTTTCCAAAAGCATCCTTGTTGCTTTGCTGTATTTTCTTTGGTGTTGAAGGACCCTGAGTCCCATGACCAGTGGAGTTGGGGGGAGTGTTGGGATAGTAGGAGAGGTTTGTTTTAAAATTGGCCTGGCCTGTCTGCAATCTGGCTCAGTTCAGTTGCTTCTTCCTGCACAGTGGAAGACACTTTGGAAACATGAACTTCACAGATAATACAGCAATTTTTATGACTATATCTAAGCTCACGCAACCCTTGAGTTGATGTTTTGAATAATTTCCTTCTAATCAAAAGCCATGGTGGTAATTCACAGAAGTGTAGAATCACAGAATCATTTAGGTTGGAAAAGACCTTTAAGATCATGAAGTGCAATCATAAACCTACAAACACCACTAAACCATGTCCCTAAGCATCACATCTACCAGTCTTTCAGTAGTAAATCTTTCCTGTGATTAAGTACTACATGTGTCTGCACCCCCAGGGCACTGCATTGCTCTGCTTTTGCCCAAGAACACCCAAGGGCCCTTGCCCACGTATCCTTGCTCTGCTCTCTGAAGCCTGCCGATTCCGCAACATGGTTGCCATAGCGGCTCTTGTGGAGGCAGTAGGTGTTGCAAGAGCCGCAGGTTCTGTGCAGAGAAGCAACAGGAAATTCTGCACTGCCAGTGAAACGGTGAATTGGAAGCTTATAATCACAGGGTTGGAAAAGTTAAAGCCACTCCAAGAGTGAGCCCTATCTGAAAGACATGCAAACCTATTAATTTGACAGTGGTTCCAGAAAACGAGTCTCTGTTAGTAATACTGGTCTTTATTAATCTGCGCACAGTAGTGTTCTAATGAAGCAGTGTGGTTTCCAGATGCACACTGGCTCACTTGGCAAGTTATTGGAGCATCAGCAGAGCAAGCGAAAGGTATGCTGATGAACAACTGTAGTGCAAATATCTGCTTTGTATATGTATCTGAAAAACCTACTCAGTCATCAGCAAGGAAATTGTTCCCCATGCTTGATTTAGATGTTACCATTTCCCATAATATCGGCAGAATACTTTGGTAAAGAGGAGAAACCCTTTTACGAGTATTCTGTGTATTCGGTATTGTATGCACTTGATGCCGCTTTAACAACTGAGACTGGGATTTTGGGGGTGCTGTAAAATCATAAATGAAGTCAAACCGTGTATCTGGAATGAACAGTTAACCTGAGCACCGCTGATGCTTGTAGTCCCATTCCTTACCCAGGAGTAAGGTAAACAGTGTTTTCCTCTAAATGTGGAATTGCTTCAAGAATGCTTTTTCAAGCTTTTATTTATTGTATTCACCTCAGGATCATGAATAAAACAAACAGTAAAAGATGCAATGCTGTTCTCACAATAAGGTCAAATAATATAGACTGAATTCCAACACTCTGCAGGAGGCCAGAGCAAGTCATACACCCCAATTAAGCCATCAAAGTAGATTTAAGTGGAATTTATTTGCTGTATAAGATTTGAACTATGAGTTTCACCTTTAGAGAGGCAGTCTACAAAGAACAAATGCTAGGCTTGAACTTGTCCCCAAATAAATCAATGTTATCCTGCTGATGCCACAGGAAAAAATGACTTCTAGAGTCAAGTCACTTGACTCTTGTTTGTAAATACCTATTTCTAAATCTTTGGAAAAGTATATCAGCACAGAAAATAAGGAGAACACATTCCTATCTTGGCATTATGGCTTCTGTGAATTATTTATTCTGAGTTCTGGGTGGCTTGTTTCTTGCCCTTGCCATCTGTAGGTTTAATGATTTATATTTTCACTGCACAATGTTACCCAGGATTGAATATCGAGCTCAGCAGCACAAGGCATAAGGAGATGTGTAGGCACAGGAAATCAAGATCTTCATGTCAACCATGTTCAAAGGGTGAACGAATATAGAACAAAGTTTTTGCACTATCATTTGATTATGTTCCTGGTTTAGGTCCGCGTTTGGACATTTCTAGTACACAGTAGAGACTACAATATCATTAAATCTTCTAGTATATACAGAATTTGTAGGCTCTGTGTAAACAAATATTCCTAATACACTGCCTATATTAAAAGTCTCTACGATATTTATTGAAGACGTCCTTAGGGAACATTTTTGGTTTTATACGCTTACTTTATTGGCTTCACTTAACACCGAGATTCTGAATTTGTGATCACATGGCCTTTGTCTCATTTTGTTTTGCTTTTTAATAATATAATTATTAGAAGAGCCTCATGCTCTAGATGGACCATTTCTCTCTCCTTCACATGAGCAAAATGAATTACTACTCCACTCCCTTCTGTACTATTTAAGATGTTCATCTTGAAAATGGGCAAAACACCTACATGAGCTCAGCTTCTTGGCTAAGCTTGTTTAGTTAATGTTTAGTGGAATGTATCTAAAAGGCAGTCACCAAGCAAATCAATCTAACTTGAAGGTTCTAAATTTTCTATATGTGCTGTATGTAGAATTTGGACAGAGATGTAAAATCCTGATCTGCATTTGCCAATTTATGGTTGTGGGAGCCTTGTCTTTCAGTCCACTTTGGAACGAGGATACGTCTCTCTTCATCCCATATTGAGACAGAACTTAATGGTTTTTTTTCTGATGGAACTTGCCTGCTTGAAATAAGTACATGTGATTCACTTAAATGTCTTGTTGTGTCCTTTCATATTCATATATTTTTAATTTTTTTACTGTTGCGATGAATTCGGCCCTTAAAATACATGGATTTTCTCAACGGTAGTTTCAAAATATCAGCCTTTTGTGAACAGAGCTCGTCATGAAAGAAACTGTCAGAGATGAACATGCGGTTTGTTACTGCAGGGAACCAATAAATAAGAATTCAATCTTGTCAACATTTAGCTGTAGGAAATTTGAAGACATTCAGACTTTAATGTCACACGCATTCATACAGTGCCGAGAGAGCTGTCGAAATGTCTTTAATGACACCACTTAATAGGAGCAGATAAATGTAGAATAGGACCCAAGGCTTATACCTGAGGAGTGCCATAAACAACTCTGTCAATACAGGGAAAAATATAGATCACTGAAATCATATTGTGAGTGGAATGAATGTACTATCAGAATTAAAATGTTGCAAGCGTAGCCCAATGGTCTGGAAAGCTGCCAGGAGCTTCATTAGCTGTAGGGAATTCTACCCATTCAGATTGGTTGGTATGTACCAAATAATCAGGTTAAATAAGAACTTGAGAAAAGAAGAGCTTAAGCTCACTGCTGATGCGTCACACCCATGTCTGAGATGAAATCTTTGGAAATGTCCTTTATGCAATAAGTATTCCTAAGGTTTGTACTTTCTGTAAGGCAGCAGCAGGTGACTGTGATTGCAGAACAAGCGCACACACCCTCTTCTGTCTTGGGAAAGTTACAGTATTCTCTCTTCCATTAAAATACAGGTCTTTCATCCTGTGAGGGCGTTTTCTTCGCGGCTTTAAGGACACAGAACACATCCCACTGGATAGAGACCACAGGGAGGTCCCATGGCTTTGTGAAACCAAAGTGCTCATCTTGCAGGATCCAGACCTGGGCTTTGATCAGAAGTTTGATAATATTTAAATACAACAGTTCCTTTACTGTATCTTTGTCACAGTTTGGCCCCAGCCCAGCCTGAATTAGCAGCTAAACACATGCTTGCTCTGCTCTCTGAAGCCTGCTAAATGCATTGTTACATTGTGTATTATTTAGTTTTGCTTCTCTTTTTATTTCCATTTTTTTGCCATGAAGTGACAGGAAGGATTAACAAAACTAGGCTTATCTTAAGTTGCATTACAAATAATTTAAAATGACTAATTTAAATTCTGTGATTATTATGTGCAAATACTTACGTAGGCTGAATTTTAGAATATTTAACTACTCTTCTCAAGGAGACACTTCTAATTATCCATCTTTAATAATCCTCAGTGGAACAGGTACCATTTAAAAAATGCACATTAATCATAAGTAACCTGTAATTATAAGCAGAAGTAAGTATACCTGCTCATTTAAGGACATATGTGCTAAAAGGAATACAACATTATGAAGCATTATGTCATAAAGGTTAAACACAACAAAACTCCTAAAATGCTTTTCTTTAATGAAAAATGTTGTATTTGACAGTATGATTTTTCTGCCTGTCTTGTTTGTTGCAAGACAAATTGTTGCATGCAGTTGATGTTACAATAAGAGCAAACTGCATATTTCTGGCGGTGAAATGAAATTAAAAGTTGGGTGAATGCAAGCAGTCTCCCTCTTTGGTCTGTCCTTTCATTTCTGGGAAAGTGTTTTTTTAAAAGTGAAGTGCAGGTTGCTAACCTAACTATTTAAGGTTTATTTAATGTTAAGGCTGTGATTAAGTCACTGACACAGGGGAACTTTTAGCAATGTCATTAATATTGTGAAGGGAAACAGATGGGTATCTCTGAAGGAGAATATACTGCAACAACAGATGAGTAATATTATGTACCTACAATTACAAATTTTATGTGAAATGTCTGTCAAAAGGATCCGAATGCCTTTTTGCTTATCACCCTAACAAAGGCATACAGGCAAAGGTCTAGACAGTAGAAAAGAAATAGTTGTAGGTGATTTGGCCGCAGGGTTTTCATTCCAATTAACTACACCAGTTTTATGTCTCAGAATCCTGAAGAAACTGTGCACTTTTTGACTCTGAGTGTATTATGTTCTATCCAAATGTATGTGTTCGCCAGCATTATTCTCCTATTATTTATTTTATATTCAATGAATGGTTGTACCTGGTAGATAATTAACTTGCAGCTCATGCAGGTTTTCCTAGGTATCTCACCTTAACACTGCAGGAGTCCTTTTACCTCTCTGTATTGCACACATTTTGGGTCCCATTAATGTCATTGGGAGTTATGTGCAAGTTTGAAAGGAAAACAGCGCTAGAGAAAGAGCACCTGAAAATGATAGTTACCACTAAACAGACAAATCCTGCTTCCAAGAAGGATTTCACAGATGCACGTGTTTCAAAGGGCAGAATTGTCACTGTACATAAAACAATAAACATACAGTGCCTTTATTATGGGGTGCCTGATACTGAAGTGTGCTTAGCATTATTAGTAAATCGTAGTATTTTACGATAAGCGCATGGCTCATTCGTCTACCTTTTCTATAGTGCAGGTTTTGCAAAGCTGCTCAAGTTAATTCTGATATAGAAGGCCTGTGTGAAAATAGAAGCATTTCATTAAGAATACATTAAAAGGAAACTAAAGTGATGAAAATATGCCAGTAATGAAGCTCCACAATTAATGGCCCAAATTAATGAAGGTTTCTCAATTCAGGAATGAAATAAGAGCTTCTAAAATACTTGCTCACAGATATCTAGCTTTCAGTCCCAGAAAAGAGAGGATTAATTTATGTCCTTTTTGACGGATTAATGTTATTTGGCACAATTTGTAAAGTTCTTTCTTCTCTTTCGTTCTTACGTGTAGTATCAGACCTGGATGCTGAGAGCTATGAGAGGAAGTAAGTGAATAAAGGAATAATGCATACATTATCCCTGCTTGTAGTTAAGTATCCTGTGCATCTGCAGATCCAGTTAGTTTTGGAAACAGGAGAAAAGTGCTTGGATGGCAGTAATTTTTTTCAGATATTTTTACGTGGACATTTAATATGCACAGCCTGTCTTCAATACACCTGTATGCAGTAGATTGAAATGGATCTTTTATGAAAATGCATTTATTTTGCATTATTCCTGAATACACTTAACCACATGAATATGTTTTCGGTTCTTGTAAAGCAGAAAGATAAATACAGAACAGTTATATTTAAAGGAATCCCACATCTGGCTTATGTTGCTGGAAAAGAGTGATAATCTTGCTGATAATGTAATGTTTTATTTTTTTCATGATGCTTAGGAATAATAGGTTTAAATATACTTTCTTTAAAACTTGGACAGAAATTTTTAAAAAACCTATATGTATTTCCCATTTTCCCATACACTTCTTGCAGGTTATGCACAGTTGCATAGATATAATGTTTGGTTATCCAAGTTTGTCTGTCTCTTCCTGTTTAGTCTAAGTTTCAGGTGATAAGGTTGAATATTTATGTTTATTAGCAGGGATCCACAGGTGGAGATGCCAACACCGTAAGCATACGCTGAAACAGGTAACGTATTGACTCTTGCTAAGGCATGCAGTGTTGTTATAACATGGATCATCCACATTTACAGGTGGCCAAAATGTGAAACTTTTGCAGCAGAGAAATATTTACATTTAAACTTTCAAAATATTGTGAGGAAAGCAAACTCTTCCTATTTCCTTGTGTTTATTAGCAGTGACAAACCCAAGTCCGCTGCTAAGCAGATACCTTAGCCTGTAGAGGCTAATGGAAATTCAGGAGTGTTTGAAACTGTGGGTGACCAATGTCAGAAAATTTCAGAGCATCCTTCATGCCCCTACTGGCACAGCATCAGGACTCTGAGGAAGCTACCACAGCAGCTCTTTTTCTTTCATTGTTATTGATAGCACAGAATTAAAGGACGCTGTCTCTGCTTTCTGCATTTCAGATGAGACAGAACAAGACTTGGGCTGATTCCACGGTACCCAATGGTTTTGTATAATCAGTATTTTAAGCTTGGTGTTCTTGCCAAATTCCAAACACAACTGTTCTTTCCGTTTCAGTCGGTGAGTAGATATTCTCATTATCGATTTTGCCTAGTGCTGCTGAATATACTGCTCTAGTGACTGGATATCAGGAACATGCTCTGAACTAATTTTTAGAGAAAAAAACTGGTGCTGTGTGAGCGAAGCTGCACATTACGGCTCAGCCTGCTGAGAGGGGAAATCCACCTCCTCCCCGTCCTCCCTTCGTGCTGGCTCTGTGGCTTCTTGGTCCGTTGTTTAGCCAATTCTGTTTGCTAAACCAAGCAGAAAGGTATTAATTTTTAATTTTGCTGGCTTTTTTCTACTGGTGTAGAAGGCTTTGAGGTATGTAGAACTGCATCAAAACAACAGACCGTATTATCCAAATGCTTGTCAGGGTAAAAAGTGCTGAGATACTGACTCGGCTGGAATTAGTAACTTCTGTCACATCTCCCAAATGTTGCTGTCCTCCTTTTTAAGAAAACCTGGGCCAGTTTTATGTTTGTATATGTACATATATATACTTCCTTTCCTCTGGGCCCACTTCTAGCTCCTGGGCACATAACTAGCTTCTCAGTACTTCTGTCACTCCCAGCGTGTGAGCTTCAGGCGTAGCCCAGCTCCTGGAAGGCAACGTGACTGTCATAGCGGAACGGGGACACAAGTTCCCCACCCTCTGCTTCTGAAGCCTTTAGCCTTTCTCAAAGGAGAATAGTAGTAGTACAGCAAAAAACATTAATACTCTACTTTTCTCAGGCTAATATATCCTGTTCCTCAGGAGGGATAATTACAGCAAGCTCAGCTAGAGCATCATGCCATGTAATATACCCACAGAGATGTATATTTCTAGATACTGAGTCATTTTATATTTGTCTCTACTTAGAAGTACCTGACTTGTCCCCAGAAATGTGTGTGTGGATGTATATCTATAAAACATAAACATTAAAATATGACAGATATACATCTACAAGATTGCACTATAAAGATTTAAGTGAGATGCATTAAATATTTGAAGTACAAATATTTAATAACATTTTTATAATTAAGAAATCCAAAATAGCTTTTTTCTCTCCTTTGCCATTTGTTAGAATGAACTCATCCTGTGCCATTTTTTTTTCTCCATTTAGTACAGTCTCTACTGTGAAAATGTATTTTGAGACATTTTCATTATTTCAGATGCACAAGGAAAGACTAATCAGCTAATGTTAGAAGACTAACAACATTCAAATGCAACAACAGATGGCATTAGGAATATTGCTTAAATAGGGAGATTATGAAGAGGCTCAGAACTCCACGTATATTTCTGCCTAGGTGGTGGCATGTGCCTCTTGATGTACAGCGCCTTTTGTCTGCAGGTCCCAAGTATATTTAGACACTAGAACTTATTAACTGGAAACTAAAACCTATATTGATTTAAATATCAAAACATGATCTCGCTTACCAGTTCTTAGAATATGAAATGTTTACATTGAACTATATTAACTTTGTTATTAATAAGGAGAAATGGTAATTTCTGGTTCAATATTAATGTCAACTTACATGTAACCTAACTTTGAAAAAACCTAACTATTTGGATTACTGTTCTCTGTACCAAATATCAAGGTCAAGGAAATATTTCCATTTTATTTTGTTTTCAGAATATTATCTAAAATGCTCTGCATGTGTACAAGAACAAGGGAAGGAAATAAGCTATTCTTTGCTGTGGTTAAACCAGAAAGGACCCACTGGGTCCTTACCTTTGAGAAGGCTAGTTTTTGCAATAAGGAGTTGGTATTTGGCTGAGACAGCCATTTGTCTCTCTTTTTTGTTTCCTTAAACACTTCACATTTTTAGACTTTTGAAAACGTTTGCTTATTAGATGTTCTGTGCAGGCTTCTTACTATGTGGCCACTAAATCCTGAGTTAGGTCCTTCAGCCTCAACTTGCGTCAAACCCTCAAAACATACTTGGATTTATGGATATGTATAATATCTGGGCATGTTGTACCATTCTCAAAGACTGATCAATCAAGCTGCCCACACTCAAGAACTGCATGAGCTCTGTAGACACCTTGTAATTCATACTTCATTGCACAGGAATTAAAATGGATATATAGAAACAACTCAGCTTTTGACAGTAACTAGTGTGTTATACCTATGCTTGCTTGAACTGAACTGAATTTTAAAGAAATAGAAGAATATATCTTAGAGTAGGATGAGTTAAGGTTAAATGGACCTGTAGTGGAGGACTGGATTTGGAAACTGGGAAGAAGGAGCTTAGGACCGAAAATACAATTTTTCCTAGATTCCATGGAAAGTTAACACTGGAATTTTATCTGATGAAAAATGTTAGCATGTAAGACTGACATCACATGGAAAACTCAGAGCAGTCTTCTTACAAAAGTGTGATTAATTAGAGAGTTAACCGCAAGTTTAACGTCTGGTCCTAAGACAAAGACTAACGGTTTGTTTGGTAAAGAGAAGGGGCAGAACATCTGAAATGATGTCTTGTGCGTGTCCCTCGATGAGACAACTTGAACCTTTTAATATTATATTGCAATATCAATCAGTGTCGGGTTCAGGTCAATTGAATAGCATATGAGAGACAGAGGTAGCATATGATATCTTATAATGGAGCATTAAAGTTTGTGTACCTGACATAGACAAATAACTGATCTTTCTGACTGCAGTATGAGTGGCTTCATTATGCAGCGTCTTTGAAAGTCAGCCTGCTGGTTTTTAATACAGGTGTACATATTGAAATTTTAGGCTCACATATAGGAACAGGTTGGTTAAAAATATTTGTAGATTTGCCTGAAGCTACAAGAACTGTGCGTGTCTGAGGATATCATCCAAGTTGCTACAAATACAATGTGCACTCAAAATTACTAATACTAAAATAACTAAGATGCTTTGAGCATTAAACCCCTTATTATGATTTTTGTCAGTAATTAAGTTATACACTTCTGTTCTTAAAGCATTAACTAAGATCAACTCAGGTGTTAAATGTGTCTTGCTGAAAGCACACTTTTTTTTTACAGTGGTGCTGAAACACTGTATGTCATTCACGTGATTTTGTTCTTATATTGTCATCATCACTCCAGTCCCTGAATGTTTACCAAACGTATATTCCTATGAATCAGAATCTTTATGACAGTGGAATAATGAAGAGAGGAAAGCTAACATTTTAGACAGATTTAGGATTTGAATTGGTTACAAACGTATGTCCATTTTTTTAATGAACAAAAATGGTCAAAATTAAAAATTTTTAAATGTTCAGTGAGAATTCTTGTAAACAATATCTAGAACTTATTAAATATTTCAAAACTTCATTTTCTGAATATTAACACTTTCCTACTATGTTCTTATAAATTTTAGTATATTGATTTATATATGCTCTAGAAACATACTTTTAAAAATTTCTAAGCTATTTCTTGAGTGCTTACGTATATATGCATCATGAAATAGACACACAACATGCCACAGCACAATATTATACGTATTGTAGTATGTAATTTTATATTTAACTCTTATCTTTGAAGTCATTGTGACATTTCATCAGATTAGTTTGGAATTAAACCTGGTCTGTTAATGCTTTAATTTTGGTTAGATTTATTTCTACCCAGTCACTCTGAGTGAAAGAAGAGCTTTATTTCAGGAAGAAATCTAACATAAGTTTTATTTTTCACTCTCATATATGTGTATTTACTCATGTACCTCCATGGGCACATGAGTCTGCTACTTTGCATTAACCTACCTCTATCATAAGGCCTGCTGACAATATGATTCCTGAGAAAAGGAGTTTCAGATATCGCCTCCACAAGTAAGCTTTCATACTTTATTTACTTTATATGTTCATCCTCTGAGCATTTGTCGCTTGTTTGTTAACTTCTTTAAAATATTAATACCCCTAATTCTAAGTGCATATAATTCACATTCATAATACGTAATACTTTTACATCAAAATGACATTGGAACTTTTTATCACTATGTATATATTTAACTAATTTTATTTGTATAATAGATGGTTTATTCACCAAAACGACGTTTAAGAGGCAAATGCTAGAATTTAACAAATGATATCAGTTTGTCATTTTTCTCTAACCACTAAAGGATATAACTCCAGCTTTTCAAAGTAATACATTTCTGTAGATCTGCATACCAATAACAAACTTCATTTATGTCAGGCCAAATCCAAAAATTGCCTGCTACTTCTATGAGCCTAGCAAAACCTGAGCAAGTTCAACAAAGGGCAGCTGCAATACAGAACAGCTTGAAAGATATTTTGAAAAATATTCCCTACTTGCTGCTCTGAATGGGTGACTCTAATGAAATAGCTTGACCTTTAACTCAGAGTGTTCCTATTTGTGTTGGTATGAAATGACTTGATACTTAAAGAAAGAAAAATAGTTGAAATTAAGGCATGAAATGTAAAGATAAAAATTTTCTGTGGCCATTTTATGGGACTGAAGTAATGCTGAAAAAAATTAAAATACTTTTGCTCAGTTTTCTAAGCAAATCTGAATATGCTCATGTTTCCCACAATCCTTAAATTCTAAATATCATAGAAATACATTCAGAACCCAAGACGGAGCCAAAGATGGTTTTCAGTCCAGCATAAGGTTTATGATCAGTGGTAAGGAAACCTGTTAACTGACATCTAAGTGCTACACTTGGAGCTCACTATAATTTTTAGAGTATTGTTTGAAAATTAATCTCTGAATTTGAAAAATTTTCACTTGACCTCATTTCCCAAAGTGATAAATGAAGAAATTTTGGAGCTGACTATTGTCACTCGTACCTGTGTGTGTGCTGATAGGAGGCTGGCAGGCTGAGGTCTGCGGAGATCTGCAGTCATACTTCATGAAGCTGAATCCTCTTCAAGAGGTGCAGTTCATTTCTGTGGAGTTTTTCCTTTTTTTCACCAGTGTAAAATTAGGTCCTGAAAGGTGATGGATTATTACGCTGGCAGCATTTAAGTCTCATTAAGCTCTTTGCTAGAGCCTTTACCTTGCTTGTCTGGTTTCAGTGATTTTCACCATATCTTCTGATTTCTGGAGAGAGCACATGGACAGAAACGTACCGATCTGTCTAATGGTTTCTTCCCTTTTAACACTTTTTTTTTCAGTTTTTCACTGAATAAAATAAAGTGGAAAGGATAGAATAGAAAAGAAGAGAATTGATGCTAAGAAAACCTTGAAAGAGCTGTTCAAGGTAAAAGATAAGAACTTCTGTTTTCATCCTTTCCTAACATTGTAAATTCAGATCCCCCCATCTCAGCAAGGTATATCTTAATAATAACTTGTAGATCCAACTAGGAATGGTAGCATCATAGAAAGCCAGCCTATTGAAAATGTTCTTTCCAAAGAAAGAATTGTGAAATCCTCTCCCTTCTGTGTTCTGCCATAGGAATTCTGAGTTTTTGTCATAATTCATTATGGAATTATTCTGATGACAACAATTCTGGAATACATAGGCATATTTTAACTGCTGACATATTTTTCAAAAGAGCTTATATCTTAGCTGTATTTTGCCATCTCATTCTCTGAGGCATATTATCTCTTACAAGCACATGATAGATCTGCCTGAATGCAGGTACTCTACAAGAACTTTAACTGTCGTCTCATTCTCAGTTGGCTAAACAGAGCACTGCATAATAAAATCACTGCTGCACGAGTGCAGTTGTACTGACCAAAGATGTCTCTTCTTAAAAGCGATGTTCACTTCAATAGAGAGTTTCCGCTCAAGAGCAAAAATCCTGGGGCAGCAAAAAAACCAAGAGGAAAAATCTTTACTTTTAATTACCTTGAAAACAGGCTTCTCAGAGCTTCAGTTTTCCCAAGCGCCTGCCCGCTGAGTGGTTGACAAGTACAGCACAGACAAAATAAGGTTCTCTGCCTGAAACAATTACCAGACCAAAGAAAAGCCCTAATGCAAACACAGATTGTGTGTAGCAGCAGCACTGCCTTGAATCTGCACCAAAGCCACTTCCAGATGCAACAGTAACGTATAGATTTTTGACAAGGAAGTGCTTTTTGAGGGGGGTGACAGAATCACATAGCTATCCTGCTCTTTTATCAGCATAGCAATGGAGTGGTCTTGTATCAGGAAAAAGGGAAGAACGCCAAGGGAAATAAAATCACCCAGGCAAACTTCTCACATTTGGACTGAGGAGCTGTATGGAAAATTGAAGGCGCTACAAGCTCGAAGTCTTACTGCCAACGCAGAGTTTTAAATGATAACACAAAGGCTTTTGTGAGACTGACTTTACTTGTGTTGTTGTCTTAAACATCGACTAATTCGACTTGTATTGTCTTAAAGGCGGCTGCCTCTCCCTGTAGGGGTGTCTTTAACCCCTCGAGTGCTGGGCTGCTCATTAAGGGAGGGGCTGGCTGTGCGGCTGCAGAGCAGGGGGAGGAGGTGCAGCGCCAGGAGCCCCCCAGCTCCCTCCGACTGGGCAGGGGGACCCGAAGGGCTCAGGTAGAGGTGGTTCTGGCAGGGGCTGTTGAGCTGCCAGGGACCCTGGAAACCCCAGCCCCGATGCCACAACCTTGCTAGAGGAGCCTCTGGGCGTGTCCCGATTCCAGAACATTCGCAGCAAGCCCCGCCCCCTGCTAATGAGGGGCTGTGGTCTTGCCCTATAAATACAGCCCGCCCCCTCCCCGAACCCGCTGCCCCCCGAGGGTAAGGGGTGGTCGGTGTTTTATGGGTTCCTTGAAGTTGCTGCAGGATTGTAGGAGCTCCTGAAGGTCGCGTTTTCCAGAGGTCTGTGGAGAGGTGACTGTTTTTCTCTCCCCCCCCCGCTCCGCTGACTCCTCTCTCTCCCCATTCCCTTCTTTCCCGCGGCACCGCCGTGCGTGACCGGATCCCAGCGTGTCCTGTCTGGCTGCCCCGAGGGAGCCGGGTTGGGATCTGAGCAGATCGGGATCCGCTTTTGCAGCTTTTGGGAAGCTGCAGCGTGGAGTGCACCCGAGTATTCGATTTGTTGGTTTAGCTGTGCCCAAAATATTGGTTTGTTATTTTACTGTACTGGAAACAAATACTGATTCAATGTTTAGGCTGTGCTCAGAATAAACTGATTGAGTTTACTCCGGGAGATCTGTCGGTCTCCAGTTCCCGCACAGACACCAGAGAAACCTTCCCTCTCACTGAGCAGGTCTAGGGTGGGCCTGGTGGTGGGAGAGGGACTTGACTTCTAAGGAAAGTTCCATTGTGAGTTTAAGAAGTGCTTGTACTGAGAGTTCTGTAGTAATACCACAGAGACATCTCAGCTCTTGGTGGCAGGAATCTCATAGCTGTGGCTCTGTGGTTTTGCTTTGCTCTTTGAGGTTTTGAATATAGATTTGACAGAGAATGCGAAGGATACGCAAGAATTTAATCCTAGGGGGACCTCTGATTACAGGCACTTTAGGAAAAGAGATTTGGGAACAGTTTAGATGCAGATTCATGTCTAATCTTTCAGATGCGTCCACCTTATTAACTGAAATCTAAATTCAATTAAATTTCAATATCTGAGCATCAGATACCTTCCCTGGACATTTCAGAACTACGCTACAAATATGTATTTTACGCAGATGTTTTCTTAATTCATTGATATGCTGAGGGTGGAAGAATTGTAGTTGAAATAAGCAGGACTAGGTTGAACTTGCCTTGTCCCTGTTCCCAGCCATCTGGATTAATTTCTCTTGTTTGATAATGAGACCTCATCATAATTTATTTCTCTGGTAGATTTTTGGACCTGTTCTCAACTCTGCAATCTCTAATGTTGCCCGAAGAGTTTACAAAGATAGCCTGGAAGGTAGCTGCAAAGGCATTCTCATTACTTTAATGAGTTTCTGACCACTGGTCGAGCCTATCAGCCCTATATTTAATTAAAGTAGCACAAGCTGTGTATCCACCAAATGTCTAGGCAAAGGTCAACAATCTGTTCCAGGCTCCAGCACTCTTGTAATTGTTGTTAGGACTGGAGGGAGGCTCTAAAAAATACAGAAACCCAGCTCAACTCAAGGCTTTTTAGGGATGCTGTCATCTTGTTCTTTTTTTTTTTTTTTTTTTTCCTGTTAACATTGAAGTGGCTTGGACAACTAACTGCTTCCTCCCATCGCTTTTTTGGGAGTTACTTAGCTATTCAGCTCTCCAAACAGTTAGTTGGACGTTCATATACATATTGGTGTCAGGGCTGGGACAGAGATCGAGCTTCAGAGAGAAGGGTGAGGGAAAACCAAAAGACTGTCTCTGATTTGGATTATTTAATCTTCTGTAGAGCAGCGCCTATCAACCCTCCACTCCAGCGTGTGCGTGTCAAACTCAGAGGTTTTTAAAAATCTTGATATGGATGTTTCTTTCTTCTAGCTCTCCAGCTTTTGCCCTGGTTATGTTCTGAGGCAAATTCAGCAGAGGGGAAACAGATACCCCTACCCAGTCTGCTGCCAAGTAAAAGGAGTGCTTTCCATGCTGACGTAAGTAGGTTTTTTTCTTTAATAATCAGATTTTCTTCCTTATAAACAAATCAGAACTACTGTAGCAGTAGGAATATGGGGAAATAGTGTTTACCTAGACCATAGAAGCTGCCTAGGGAACTGAATTCCTTTTAAAGCATTTTTTTCAATATCTAGAATTAATTGGGTAAGTATTGAATGGTCAACACCATTTTACAAAAGACTGTAGTTTTGGTCTGATAATCTGAGGTTGTAGGAGCGAGGTAATTAACAGCTGCCAGCATAAAGGCAGGCATGGATCTTATTACAAGCATTACTTTCTGAGAACTTAAATGACTTTGACCTCAAAATGTTAATCTTGCTGAACTCCAGAGCAAATATGAAATGTCAGGAAAATCCAAATACAAGTGTGGACTTCGAGTACTTAAATTAGTCTACCTTCAAACAGAAAGGAGTTTACAACTTAGTAGCAGAGCTTTCCCTCAACTGTAGTGTGAACAGAAATGGACATTCAGGATTCTGTGGTTGACTGATAAAGAGCAGAGAAGGTTATAACCTTCCATATTAATGTCTGAACTGCTGTTGAGAGTCCCGCTGCCTCGGGCAGAATAGTTTTATTTCTTCAAACTGATACACTCTAGAGCCAGAAGATGACACTTGGACACCTGAAGTCTGTGCCACCTATCCCCCTATTTTTCCCTTGCACTCATCATGAGATGCAAAGCTGGTTTTCCTGAACTGTATCCCCAGCTGCCAATGTGTTTTACCCACAGCTGAGCCTGTGGCTGTGCCTCTGTACCTGTCTGACTAGCAACAGATTGTCGTATACCGTAACCAACCATACTATAAACCAGTCAGCCTTGGCAGCAGCTTCAGGAAAGAATAGCAAAGAGGTTTAAAGTTTAACAGGAGGCAACTAGCCCTTTTTGGAGACAATTTTTTTTTAAATCAAGTTGTTTGAAGTGAACACCAATACAAACCAATTAAGAGTCTTCTCTGCTAGTTGGATTTCACTGGCTTTGTATGCTGTTATAATGCCTGGTGGGATGCAACAGGCTAGTAAGATTTGGTTTCTTAAAGGAAATACCTACTATGTGTAGTATTTAGTTTAACATACAGAGAACAAACATAAAACTACTTATCAATGAAATAGTTTGGTTTTGAATTACATCTTCAAAAATGATATGAATTTTCTCTTGCTTACATTCTTTGTGGGTGCAAATGAAAAACATCTTCCCTAAAGAATGAAATCTGCTTCACAAAAGTACAAAGACAGAACTTGACTTTTACCTGCTTATTGTCATTGATATTAACTGCTTAGGGATGCACTTTAAAAGCTACATAACTAGATATTTCCCTAATGCTGAAAGACTATTACACAAATCTGTTTCTAACGTGTTTGGGATCTTTTCATGCTATTCATTCTAAAGCTCCTCTTGGTTCTTTACTACTGCTTGCTCCCTGATGCTTTTGCTGCTGTTCTCTGAAAGATAACTTTAGCAACTACATTTCTTCAATTTTTTTTCTGCTATATATGTGTGGAAGTACACGTATGGCTGTGGATTTATATATGATATCTAAGTGTATACTTAAGTGATTTCCTATGCAAGCAGCTTTTCATTCGACAGGGTACTGTGAAAAATGAATGGAAAATCATTGATGCTTGGTTTGAAATTAAATAAGATTTTCTTACACTTAGTGTAACATGGAACCATAAGGAAAGTAGTTTAACCTGAATGCATCAGTACAGAAGTGCTATGTGGTAATCTTTGGAAGATTCACATTAAAAAAGAAGGAAATATATTACAGCAAAATAGGAATGCTTTTCCCTATAGTGTCATTTTTTTAAGAGAGAGCTGAAGACTTTGCTGTGCTCAGAGCACTACACAGATATAGTTCTGTGTTTAATGGCATTCCCACTAGGGAAGCTTGCTATTGGTAAAGAAAAAGACAAAAGTATCTTTGCTGTAGTTTTGTATTGATTTGGTAGCTAAGTAAACTCTTAGTAAATCTATTAGCGATGCCAGAGTGATTCTTCACTTTGGGCTGCTTACAAAAATTTGCAGTCAGTTTTGTAGTTCCAGTTTGTGACTCCAGTCTGCAAATGATTTCTGTAATATTATGGATCCTGTTCTTCTTAGGTCATGAAAATATCATACCTAGGTCAACATGGGCAAATAAACAAGCTTGTCCATTTGCTGCAGCTCCCTTGATATTTTAACTTTTGGAGAGGAAAAAGCATTCAGAGAGGATAGTGTAGGATTTCCATAGCGTTTTCCTTTCCATAAGGAGTTCTCATGCCCTACTATGAGAACATTCTCTGATGCCACTGGTCAGTTCACTAGTGGCTCATTGTTAGTGTTCCAGACTCTCTGAGGGAATTTTTCTCCCCCTTGCCAACACGGAGTTTTGGGAGCTGGGATGGGTGGCAGGGAGGTGGTTGATTGCCCTGGGTTCCAGTTTGGTGGCTGGGCAGGGGTTGTGGGAGGAGAGGTGGGTGAGAGGCTACTTCCAGTTGGTACCACTTCTGCTCGGTGGCTGCTGTGAGTGGGAGCCACCGTCCTGCTGGGCTGGTGGAGGCATTGTGGAGGGAGCTCCCTTGGCTCGTCCCCAACTCCATGCGCTATGTACTGAATCTTTGTTCTGAAAAAAAACCCCCAATACAATCTGTTTCAAAAGAAGCTTTTGGAGATGAGTGTTTGTAAAGGCAGTCTTGTTCTGTGCAGTTGCATTCAGCCTCAATGCAGGATTCCCAGTGCTCTTCTGTGCTGGTGCTTGAATTCCTATATTGTGCCCTGAAAGTTTCCTTGACCTTGACAAAAGTCCACTGCTGTTTTCAGGCATGCACATGGAAAAAGTATGAAATCCTTTGCACATAATTTTGTGACTTAGGAAGTTCAGTTATTGGGTACATAGAATAGGAATTAATGAAGAATTATTTGTCAGGTATTGTCTGATACAATCAGTTATGTAAATCTTGTTTTGTGGACATCCAAGAGCTTTCAGCTGATTTGTTTTTAAGTTTGTGTGATAGAAATACGCAACTTTCTTTTAAAAATGCACATAGTAGATGACATGGTTTGTAGAGATATGGCCAAATGACAATGTACTTTTTCATACAAATCTGTGGATGAGGAAGTGGTACCATGAGGGAATGTGAAGTGAAATGAGCAAGGAAGGAGTAATGCTAAAGCCCCGATAAGAATTAGATTTGGCCAGGGATGTCAAGGGCAACAAGAAAAGCTTTTGTAGCTACACTGATGATAAAAGGATGGTTTACCATCCAGAGGGACCTGGACAGGTTTGAGAGAAGAAGAGCCTGTGCATACCTTGTGGAGTTCAGCGAGGCCTTGTGCAAAGTCCTGTAACTGGGTCAGAGCAATCCCAAGCACAAATACAGACTGGGTGGCAAATGGGTCGAGAGTAGCCGTAAGGAAACAGACTTGACTAGCTGGTGGATGAGAAACTCAGCATGAGCCATCAGTGTGCGCTTCCATTCCAGAAACCCAATTGTATCCTGGGCCGCATCAAAAGAAGCGTGACCCAGCTGGCTGAGGTAGGGGATTCTTGCCCTCTGCTCTTGTGAGAGCCCACCTGAAGCCCTGCATTCAGTTCTGTTTGACTAAGGCATGGACTCAGATCTGCAGTGATTCTGAGACACTTTATTTGTCCATACTAGTGCCTTTTATACACTTACGAAGGTTACAGTAATTTTCCATCAGCCTAACAATCTTGTGTTGCTTAACTATAAACACACTTCCTTTATGCCCCCATGTAGTGCTGGGCTTAAATCTTTATTGCTTTCCCATAATTGGCCGGTCACGAATCTCTCAGTACTTTGATTAAAGCCTGAGAACTTGTTCCACAGCCTATCTTCTATTTCTAAACAATATTTTCCTCACAATTCTGGAGTCTTCTGCACAGGAAGGACATAGGTCTGTTATGGTGAATCCAGAGGAGGCCACAAAAATGATCAGAGAGCTGGAGCACCTCCTATGTGAGGACAGGATAACAGAGTTGGGGTTGTTCAGCCTGGGGGAGAGAAGGCTTCAGGCAGGTATTATAGTGGCCTCCCTGTACCTACAGAGGGCCTATAGGAAATCTGGAGAGACTTTTTACAAGCACATATAGTGATAGGACAAGGGATAATGGCTTTAAACTGACATTTAGGTCAAGTATAAGTAAGAAATTTTTTACTGTGACATGGTGATGCAGTGGAATAGGTTCGTCAGAAGTTGTCTGCCCCATCCCTGGAAGTGTTGAAGGCTGGGTTGGATGAAACTTTGAGCAACCTGATATAGTGGAAGGTGTCCCTACCCATCATGACGGATTGAATCTAGATGATCTTTAAGGTCCCTTCCAAACCATTCAATGATCTTGTGTCACTCAGTGCCATAAAATCTAAGATTTATTTGCTAAATGAGATGGGTTGAGTGGATAGATAGCAATTTAGATGATTTATATTGTAAGTTTTCTGATCTTTTATACACTTGACACTCATAGTAGCCAAAGCCTCTGTCCTTCTAGTCCAGGTTAGACAGGCTTCATGGATGCAGTGCAACAGGACACTCCTGATGGTTCAGGGTACCTCTGTGCTAACTGGTAGTCTGACCTCAGCATCGTGGTTCCACCTCAAGCTCTTATTTCTCCATGGTGTAAGGTGTGTATGTATGAAGATGAGTGATTCTATCTTCTTTTGGAATATTTAAGAATATTTGCTTTGATAATTTCTAATTTTTATAATTTGAGATGAACATGGGCTCTGGATCCTGAAGCTAGCTTTAAACAGAGTAACAGCAGACATGTTCCTTTACAATTCTTTTCCATTACTTAAAATTAAGGACTGGTCAGGTAATATATTCTGGTTTTCAGTTTTTGTTTTTGTTTTTTTTTTTTTTTTCTTCTCATATTACATCCAGCCTGAGAGATGAGCATTTTAAGTAAAGTCTAAACATCAGATCCCCTGAGAATCTGTATTTCTTTACTCTTGGCGTGATTTTGTCTTTCATGAAAGCTGAAATTCCTGTGAACAGTCACATGTGTTAAAGGAGTGAGAACTGTAAGACAGTTACTGGTCTGATACACAAAAAATGCATTAAGGTTTGGACATAAACCTGCAGGGCGAGGTGACTCATCCTTTAGTCACCTTGCTTTGAACTTATGCCAGGATTCAATATCGCAAAGTATAGCACACGAGTTCAGCTGATGTCTGGAGACACTCGATGGGAGTAACAACTTTTAATTCTGGATTTCCTGTCTTTGGTGGGTTTTATTCTGACCGCTTATGTTGTTTTAATGGATACATTTCTATCTAATTTCCGTTGTTTCTTTTCAAACCATTAAAAAAACCCAGAAAGAGGTGTTATTAATAATGTATTATGCCTGAGACTTCTTCAAATGTGATCAATGTTAATGGGATCATTGAGACTCCTCTCTAGAGATCAGCATTGCTCTTTAGAGCTGCTACAGATCATGTTTTCCCTCAATGCTAAGTATGAAATACAGTACACTATGGTTCACTTGTGTTGTGAGTGTCAATGGTGCTTGAACAGCCAGATCATTGATACTAGAGACTATCCATTCTAAGGTAAATTTTCTTTTCCTATTAAATAAAACCCCAAATACTCTACTTTTATTTTTTTTAAATATCTTCCATGGTAAGCACCTGTGGAATATTTAACTGATTTCGGAGAAAAATGGAAAGCTGAAATTAATTCTTATTGCAGATTTTGCAATGTTACGTGTTGTTAATTAATGTGTCTTTATAAAATGTCAAAATACCAGCCATACAAGGTGTGATCATTTCTGATGTAGTTCAACAAGCCACACTATTCTGTAACTTTTTCAAGAGATTTCTCTATCCTGAACGGCTACAATACTATGAGATTTCGAGAACTCGATTTGTTGACATGAACGACAAAAGATGTTTTGAACATTCAGTTTAAAACATAAAGATCAGAAGTGATGCCTTTTCTGTGGTTTTGGTGCACTTGCACTATCTGTGCGTCTTCCTTGGCACTGTTAAAGAGGTTTTTAATCTTGTTACCTTCATTTTTCAAATTGGGAAGTATAACGTGAGTAACTGCACATGTAATAATCAGTTTTGAATTAACAATGAAGTAGAAATATCATTTAATCATCCAAGGTGTCTTTCCTAGGAATAGCCATCAATTACACTTAGGTAGTTCATATATCACTTGGTCAGTGAAATTTGCCCTGGTTTATGGAGGATTACCTTTAAGTATGCCTGAGTCTAGACTGAAATATCAGGGCATTTGTAATGGTCGCCAAAAGCAACTTGTAAAGCATGTGAGATTAAGAAGGTGGAAGTGCCCATGTCCCAGGAATGAAAAGCTTGGAAATACTTTCTGCCAGTCTGCTAAATAGGCCATTGTGTTGTGATTTGTTGAATTTTGAGTAGCATTTCCTTGTGGTGACAGAAATCTGCCAGGAGAATCCTTCAGAAAGGTTCCCTGCGGGTCTCAGCAAGCCCCAGAGCGCGTGCCTGGGGCGTGTGTGTACAGCAGCGCTGCAAAGGGCTGGAAGAAAGCGGTGAACAAGCCTCGTGCGGACCCACCTGAGCAGTGTTTTACTCCTGTTTACCATCCACACTGTAGATAAAATATTTTTATGGCCAAATGTCTTCATGATACAGAAAAGCCCCAAAAGTTTGTATTCATCTTTCAGCGTTGCAGTAGTTTAGAGGTTTTAGAAGCTGAGTCTTATTTCATGCCGGTCTCTTTTAATGAGGGCATTTTTTTCAGGGCTGTACTGGCTTAGAAGCTGAGACATTGCAGCTGAACAGCACTGAGCAGTTTCCATTTGAAATGAGGCTGTTGACAAAAGTTTAAGGGAATTGAAATGAAGTCTGAAATATCCTTCCTGCCTTCACCAGGATGTTTGGAAGCCCTAGGGTGCTGCAGACTGTGAAAGATTAGTAATTAGAGGCTCACCTTCTGTATACTAATGAAAGGCTCAGAACTAAAGCTTTCAACATTGAAAGGATTGCTACATCCTGCGTTTTTTTACTTTGAGGTTTTTAGAAAAACTCACTGTGTCAGGGGGCATATCTAGTGAGTTATACTGAGAAAGTGACAGTATTGTTTAAGCACTTAGTCAGGGTTTAAATGTGTGCTGTGAGAATCACTTCCAATGTATTTCATACCTAGTCTGCAGTAGTGCAGGTGTGTCTGTATGGAGCAGCTTCCTGCGCTCCTGCCAGTCTGTAGGGATGACGGAATGGGGGGGTTCCTGTGGATGGCTGGTACTGTCTTTTCTGTCTATAAATATCATTTCCCCTCTTGTCAGGAGGTAGAATTAGGAGCGGACTGAACAGTATATCTTTAAAATGTGAACTGATAAAATCCTTCTGTGTTTCCATGAAATGACTGGATAGCCTTTCTCTGCTGTATTTTTGGCTTTTTCTGCAGGATTTGTCAAAGGAAGTTTCATATAGCACCTGTCTGTCATGTGGATCAATGTTTTGAATTTGAAAACATCCCACTTCTGTTTCGCTTTTTCTGTTTTCATATAAAGGAAAAATAGATGAGTCAAAAATAGTTCAACCAAGTGGCAGTCAACTTCATGTATTCATAAGCTTTACAGCTTTGTCATGAACTGTTGCGATGTTTCTAGCCATATTTCATTTTGGTTTATAATATACTGAAATACAATATTTCACGACTAATATAAGACTAGATACATGCAATATTCAGTCTACCCCTAATATGAGAAGGGCCTTCCCTCATCAAATACAGGTATTAATAGATGTCAGAGAATAAATTGATAACTCAGCACAATATTCTAGATTCTGTTCTCAAACACTTACAGAGGACTGTCATTTCAAGAACTACAGTTTCTGAAATGCAGATGGAAATAAAATTACCATGAAAATGACTATTTTGATTGAACCATACGTTTGTCCTTCCACAGGAGAACATGGTGGTCTCGGAGGTTATGGTGCCTTTTATCTTTGGATTTTCCGTCAACACAAATATTGAATTTGTTGTTAAGGCTGTAAGTTTGCTGCTGTACAGAAAAATGTTTCTCATGGACAGCTGCATTCTGCTACATTCTTGTATATTTCTGTGTGGATACTGAATCCACCTAAATGTGGAAAGAAGGGGAAACATATAATCCTTCTTTTAAGGGTCAGTAAGTTGGTAAGTGTTGTGACCTCACTTCTCATTTTTTACTGGCCAAAATAAGTAGTTGGGCATCTGATAGGAAATAATTTTTTCTAACTGAAGAGGTGAAAGAACTTGCTCTTCCTAATAGTAAGCAAACCCGAAAATCCTATTCTGCTGCTGGGTACAGGAGAGAGGGATGCCATCCCTGACTCAGGATAGACTGCAGGACTTTGCTGTATTCCAGATTTAACAGCTACTTGAAAGATACATCAAACAATTCACACTATGCATGGGAGGAGCAGCAATTCATCTAAAGGTGGCAAATCTGAGACATGACAGGTATTAAAAAGGAAAGGCTAAGTGCAGAGCCACATTTTTATTCTACTGCCTTTCCACACAGGTCATGAGAGGCAGTCTGTTCATTCCCTCAGTACATCACCAAGTTAAATATATGCACAACCACTTTCAAAGCCTGTCTTTCTCTGTTTTAATTTTATGTCAGTCAGCAGTCACTGAGACAGTCTAAGCCTTTCCAAAAATGAGTATTTGACAAAATTAAAATGCTTTGTGTATTGTCTAATGTGAGTTTCTCAACGCTTCTGGTATGTATAATGTCAGAAATAGCAAACCATATTTCTAGCTGGCTTCCCTTGCCTCCTTCTCTGCAGCAGTGACTTCAGAAAGTAGAGGTCTAAATATTTTTTTGTTTTAATAAAAAAAGGAGGTGGCGGTGGTGGAATATGAAAGTTAATTGGGTTTATTTCATTCCTCTGCATCTAACTGATATGAACGTAAAGGACAATTTGTGTAAGCAGAGAATTAGCTTTGCTGTTTTCTGAGTGACATCAGGAGTTTGAATATAAAAGTCAAACAATCTATGTTACTGAACTTTCACTTTTCAGAAACAGCATACAAAATGTGGCAGGCTGAGTATTGCAGAGATCCAGCAAGAGAACTAAAATTTAGACAAGCTGTAGGGTATCTGCCCCTGTCTAGGAAGGAAAGGACTTCAGTGATCTTGATATTGTCATCTCACCAAGGACTCCTAAGTATTTCCTTATGGCTCAAGCATGAAACTGTTGTCCTCCCCTCTATGCGATCACAATTGAACTGTTGGCTTTAGCAGTTCAAGGCTTGGAAGAAGAAATTGTGAAAAGTCAATTCTCCTGAGTATTCAAAGCCAGGAAATTCTAAAAGCGAACTTGTAAATGGCTTTCTTCCCTGCGAGATGTCAGGGTTGCTTCAGTAGGGTTAAAGGAGCATTTCCCTAGTGTCCAAGATGGACAGAACTGTCTTAGAACTGGTCTTTTAGCCTTCTTTTTAAATGAGACCTGTAGATCAAAATTTAAGACGGGAGTAATTACTATCACTGAAGGCAATCATATAAGAGTTATAATGGAATTTCCCTAACACTATAAATTATATCAGATATTATTACCTCAGAACACAGTCCATGAAGAACTTTTCAGGAAGAATCAAAATTAATTTATGAAATCTGTAATTAAAATGTTGAGGATGAAATCAGTGCTTTAGGTCCTCTATGATTGCATTATCCTTCTCTTACGTTTTTGCATAATGTTCAAATTATTCTTTTCTTTCCTTAAATTTGGCTGTCAAAGAAAAGAAAAAAATCTAATGGTTTAATTCTTCTTTCCGTTTTCCCTGATATTTTTGTCTTCATATTCCTGTAAAATTAGGGTCCTCACTAATTGTCTTCTCTGTTGGAAAAGTTGAAAGAGTAATTATAAAGGGGAGAATAAGCTGCAAATACACAAAATAATATGAGTTTATATATCAACAATTTAATATTTCAAAAGATCTATTTTGTATAGCGAATGTGCTAATTAAAAACCTGACTGGAAGAACCTGGAGCAAGAGGTAGGAAGTGGATTAGTTCTTTCTGGATTGTTGCTGATTTTGGGCATCTTGCTCTTTCTGTCTTACCCTGTTGTGATGCACCAGTTTTTGATGAAAGCTTACTCCAGCAGGCTTCTATAACTGAGGGTGCCAAGGGTTAGCTTATGAATACTAATTAGATAATAATGCTATCTCTTATGACAAAATGAGTGGGCTGCACACCACGCTTGAGGCTGACCAGAAAGAGCCCCGAAGTGGGTGTTCCGCTGTTCCCATGGTTAAGTGGTGTCATGTAGCCCCTTTGCTAATTGTAGGCAAAGCTAAGCCTCCTTAGTCTCTGAGCTTGAGTTAAGCTGAATCAAAGCTGGTTTTGAGCTGAACAACTTCCTGAACTGTCAGTTCAAAATCATTAATCTGTATATACGATACTGAGATTTTATGGTTAGGGAATGTTATTGATTTCAGGGGACACCTGCATAGTTCAGTCCACATTTTCTGATGCCCAGACACCAGAAGATACTTGGAAATTCTATTTTAACTGAGTGATTAACACCTTTCAAGCATGTCTGTGACTTTGATTCCCAGGGCTCTGTGATCAGCACCTTTGAGAACAGCACACAATGCCATTTTCTGATGTAAAAAGTGTTAGAATGGGAGTAAATTGCTCTTGCTGGTTTTGCATATGGTTCATTATTTCTGTGCTTTCCTACTTTTTATTTCTCATCGCAGCTGACACCTTTCCAAAGGGATGAAACGAATGGTGAGTGGCATCTTGTGGCTCTCAGCTTTACCACATGAATGACTCAAGCATTGGGAATGTTAGTGCCCTAACAGTTGGCAGTCTCCCACCTCAAAGACTGAGCAATTCAGTATAATAGACTGAGCAGCCTCAGCTACCATTGTGTCTGGGATTTTGCCTGAACTGTTAAATCTAGGGCTTTCAGTTGGCACTTTGTGCTGCTGCTGCCTCTGGACCAGTCATGCGCATGAGTAATTGTATAAACCACACTTTACAAGCTTGAAATGAGTTGTGGTCCTGCAAGATTAGAACAGATGAGTGCAGCTCTGTCTAGATGTCAACTATTTTTAAAAACATCCGGCCTTTATGCAGAAGTTAAAAAGGACAGGAGAAATAATGCTAGATAAAATGACTTCGTATTGCTGCTTCAATTTCCATTTTAATTTTACATGAAATAGAAGACAATAGAGTTGTCTTAACGAACTTTACAAATGTGTTGTCAGCAGTAAAGTTCCATAATTCTGCAAAAGTCTATACTGTGTATGCACTATTTCTGATAATGCCATTTAAAACTGAAGTACTTTCATCTTACCATTGCAGTATAGATATTTTTAATTCTGATCATGAGTAGAAATGGCTGTAGGCTTTTCGGAGGCAGAATGATAGTGCTGGAAAGATGGTCTTTGCAAAGCTACATCAGCCTCAGTCCCCTACCTACTCCAGCATTGTGTCAGTACTACATAATTTAGAGGAAGGGAGAATAATCCTGGGTTATATAGATGTAATGTGGGATCTAATACAGACCTAGATTGAAGTACATCCAATATATTTTATTTAGGATTTTGGTAAATCTAATTTTGTGTTAAGATTCACAAATTCAGATTTCTGCCATGAGTCTGTGCTCCTTTCATCATGTTTTAGTTTTACTTAATCTCTTTTCCTGGTTTATGGTGGGTTTTGCTTTGGTAAAGAACAGTGATTTGCTTATCTTTAGAAGAATGCCTCCATTAAGAACTAAAACTAGTCAGAAATGCTTAACTAGAAGTGCAAAGGTTTTGCTTTGTGTTTTGGTTTGGGTTTTTTGTATGTTATGTTTCCCACATAATTGTTTTTGTAAACCAAGCGGCAAATCCAAATGTTGTTTTTAGTACAACTAAGCCATCATCTGTAGTCTCCATGTAAACTGTAAGGAGATGAATAGAGTATTGAAAATGCTATGTTCTCCATCCAGTGCATCTAAAGCAATACTTATATTTAAATTTCGTTTTATCCTCTTACTATGAATTCATGTCATTACCAAATGGTAAACAAAAACAGATGTCAGGCTCACTTCAGAAAAAGTGGTGGGCTTGCAGTTAGATATTGAAGTAAACTACTTCTGAGAGCAGGGTTTTAATATACTTCTGTCCATCTCTTTTCATTTGAATATTTTCATGTTGGAAATGCCTTTAGTGCCCTTAACTGTTCATAGAAGAAAGTAACCAAAACCAAAAAAAAGTAGTGCAGAAATATCAAAGCCATTAGCATGAAGAACTTTGAGAATGTCTGGTTAGCTAAGGGTATTTGTTTATTAAGAAGTGAAGAGAAAAGAACATCTGGCCATTAAGATGAGCAGGGTATGGAATAAATTTATATAAATAAGCCTAGCTTAAAAAGCAGAACAGTTGTGTGCTTTGCTACTGAACAGATTTTGTGGCAGTACTGCAAACTTGCCAAGATATTAAGTAAATGAAAGCCAACAATCAAGTCTTTAAGTACATACCTTAATGTCATAAGAGTATTACCAGCTTACAGAGGAAGAAAGCTTATAAAAGTACTGACCTTCATCTGTACTCTGGAAGACATTCAGGTGAGTTAAAATAAGACTTTTTTTCAGTATCAAAAGACAAAACCTCAGAACAAAAGAATTGTGTGATTGCAAATATTGTTGTAAAAGTTTTTAATATAGGCTTTCATTATTCATGAAATCATAATAGACAGCATTTTTAGTCTTTAGCTATGAGGCATTCTTAGATACAGAAAGCATTCTGTAAGAGCACAGTCAATGGAACAGAGTTCATATTTCCAATGGAAATGGTGTTTTTCCTACTAATATAGAGGCAAAGTGATTACCAGTTTAATGGTATTTAGAAAAAGGTCCCATTTTTCCAGGATGACTCTTCTCAGAACTCTCAAGATTAAGTTCATATCTACTGTAAGTGCCTAGTTTATTTCTCTCTCCCCTTCTGCTACACCATGTTTATTTATGTATTGCTGAGCTGCTCTTGGAATGAGAGGACTACTTCCTTCAGACACAAATCTCGAATGAAATTTTAGAGAATTGTTTATCTGAGCATGATTTGGCTGCCTCTGTGCTGCAGAATCCTTTGATGCTAGTCCAGCAAGCTTTGCACCTGCAAAGCCCCTCATCTGCCATGAGGCCATCCTCGGCATCATATGATAAAATGTCACCGTGGCAGATTGTGACTCGGTCCTCACTTTGAATGGAAAAATCTACACATCAGGAAAAATCCCTTGAGGGATTTCAGACACTCTGAATCCAATATCCCTGGTACCCCTCCGTAAGGTGAATGTACACAGCCTAAAGCTTGGAAATGTAGTGGCATTATCCTGGCCCATAACACTGCCTGGGGAACTCCTGAGTCACAAAGGCTGATTTACCCTGTTGTCTGATGGGGTTATCTCGTCTAAGGGGATAGAGGGGACTTCTCCAAAGTGACAAGATGTATCTCTTGGTAATGAATGAAGCAAGTTAAGCTTCCAGTGATGGGTCTGCAGAGATTTGGATATCTAATGTATTTGGCAGTCTTAACTCAGCCTCCCAGTGGCATTGCATTTCCTACACATGTACTTCACCTTCAGACTAAAGAAATCATATTATATGAAAAACAGCAAGGTATTTGAAACAATCACAGTTTGAAGAAAATAACTTTGTTTTTATTGAATAAATATTTGCCTTAAGGCAACTGACTCAGAGATGACGCTTCAAAATTTGAATATTCCGTTCTTATCTGTTTGTTCTGGTAGAGTACAAACAAAAGTGTACTGCAGTTTTCTTATTGAGAGCAAAGAAGGATGCTTTCTATTATGTCAAACTCTTTAAATAGTAATATTAATGAAATTATAGTTTAGTGCTGAATCCTGTTCATATCTTACCTCACTGGGTCTGCTTCTATGAGTAGGGTGAGTAAGAAGCAGCTGACTATAATTTTTTTAGAAACTAAGCGGTTGAATAGAATTAGAAGTATGTTAATTCATAGAAAACTAATAACATTCAGGTTTCTTCTACTGTGTTCAGTAATACAAGTTTATCTATCAAAGAGAGGAATGCAGTGCAATTAAAAAGTGATTAAGAAAGCAAACAAAACCTACTGTTACCAAATTGTGTCACCATCCCACCAAACATTTAAATTAGCCTTCAAAGGCTCCTCTCAGCTGAAGCCATTCTCAAGTTCTAAGTACATGTGCTAAGAACAGAGAACTGAAAATCGGTGGGTTGTTTCAAACTATCCAGTGTTGTCTCAATATATTCAAAATATATTCTGAAATAAATGTAGGTCTTGTTATGTTGAATTTTGTTGTAGATTTTTCTATACAATACCATTTCCCTGAAAAATTATAATTTACAAGAAGACTGTTAAAGGGACTGTCATTCCAGTGGTTCTTCAGATTATCCATAAACTGAAAGAAGTTCAGGCTAGCTTTCAAGGAATGAGCTTTAGAGCTGGAACCTGAGAGCCAGAAATACATACATATTGTGAATCCAGATTCAAAATCTATGCAATATCAGAATACGTGGCAAAAGACAGCACTGGGTATTCTTGGTGTTTTGCTGGGGATCTGAGGTTCATTCTCACCTGTGGTAGCCACACAGCATAACTGATTGTCTTATCTTGGACAACTGCTTAATCTTTTATGCTTTCTCTTGCATCATAAAGAAGTTAATTTTTCATGGTTAGATTTTAAACAGGATAAGTAGTCAACAGTAAAGGTTTATATAGTAAACTGGAGTTGCAACTAATTTACTCTAAAAAAATCTTTACCTGGTTGCAATTTGAGTATTTCCCAGCCTGTATTTGGAATAAATGAGTTTTTAGTGTTTAAGGCCTGATTCAAAGGGCACTGGAATCACAGAATTATTGCTCATGAGTACAGTGTGGCTTTGGTAGGTTCTGTGGATTTGTAATCCTCTAATTCACAAATGTTCTATAAATTATTTCTTCAGATTATTAGGAGACAGTTCTTCAGTGTCGCTGTACCCCTTCTAAGAAACGTTCAAACTCTTAAGACATCAACCAAATGAAAGGCAAATGCTCAGAAGATACGAGTTAATGAATACAAATATTACCACTTTAGTTCTGATATTAAATTAAAAAGTTATTGTATTAGGATTTATTAATGCTTATGTAATATATTGCCAGTTTGACAAGAGTGACATAACAGAGCTTGTAAAGTGCTGCCTAGTTTTATTTGTAATTTCTAACTTAATAAAATGCTAAGGAGAGGTATAGGAGATACTACAAGAATACATTACCATTGGGTATGTATTTGACCTTGTACCTAAGTCCTTTTCTTGGGTTTATTAAGGGGTAGAACTCTATAAAACTCTGAAACATAATCTATGTATGTGATGAATAAATGGAGTTGGTTGCTGTTCAAGCCTCTTTTCTCCTTAATGTCCTCTCTACAGTTAGCCGAGTTGTAAGCCAAAGTTCAGTGCAGCAGTTGCTTTTTCAGGTTTTGATATTAATCAGAAAATATAGGAGATAAGAAAAATAAAACCCAAAGCTAAATCCTGAACACTGATTTGGAAAGTGTCTATATTTTTTTTTTTTAACAGATGCAGGGAAAGTGATGGTGAGAAAGGATAAGCTGTCCTAGTTTCAGTAAGGTAGTGGTTTGGGATTGCCTGCTACTGCATGGCACTATTGCCTGTTGCTATTAAAGACGATGACAAAGTGAGATCAGTTAATTGGTGCCCACAGCCAGGTATTTTGAAGAAAAACTGGTTGTTCCTGATTGTTGTGCTCAGATTGTTGAAATATTCATACAGAGAAGGACTACCAAATGCTGGTTTAAAATGTTTCTGAAGGTGTACTTCAGTTGTCCTGTAAATGTTAGGACCGAAGTCTTGATAGTCTCTTCTAAAGGTTTATGTTTCTGTTTTTATTCAGACCATATGGTCTTTCTTAACGGAGTCAAGAAAACTATATAAAAGAATGGAGGCTATTGAGAGAAAAGAAACAAATTGACGTAACAATTATGCTACTAGAGAGACGGAAGCTTTAAATTAATTCCAGAGAATCTGAAGAATTGGGGCTAACAGTAACAGCAACCGAGAAAGGATGAAAAGGGGTAAATTTGAAAAAGTAGAAATAGGTAATAATAAATCACTTGCGAAGAGATTTCAATTATGTATAGAGCAAAATTAATCTGATCAGAGTGAATTGGTTTTATATGAAAGACGCCCTCCCCCCTTCCACCTTGACATAAATCTCTTATGCATCAATGTGTATTTGAATACAAAAGTACCGTGGGAACAGCCATGAGTAACATAAGCACAAAGCAAATTAAAATGTTATGCTAGCATTCTTCCTCCCCATATCCACAGCTACCAGTCTTTCCTGGAACAGTACAGCTATCCTGTCTGCAGTTGGTTCTCTGCAGGAGAAAAAAACTCTGGGGTTGCTACTGAGAATATTTTAATTCATTTAATGGTTCAAACTTAAACATGTCCATCTAGATTAATTCAGCCATTACAGACCAAAATAAAAAAAAATAAATACTTACAAGCTTGGATTTGAAAGGACACTTCAGAAACTGAGCATTTAACATTCAGGTGGAGAATTTATAGTATTCTCATGGCATTTAAAGAAAATGCAACAATAGAAAACGAATCACTAGAAGGTGAGAGTGAATAAAATCCTTAGGATAAGCAGAAAATAAACCCCCTACTAGGTCAATTTGAGAAATGAAAATATACAGTAAGATTCAAAGCATTTCTAAGGCAAGGGTGGTTTTTTGGGTTTGGTTTGGTTTTGGGTTTTGTCCCCCTGTATGACACCGAAGGGGTTGATTTGTCATTAGAATTTTGAAGGAACAAAAGGTGCACTAATTATTTTAGCTGTTTTGAGTAGCTTTTTGCTACCTATTGTATAACAATTTAAGGCTTGATCTTTCATCTGAGTGTATGAATAATGCTACTACAAATATTAATAGCCCTTGTGCACCTGTGAACCTTTGTGTTTGCATGGCCTTTCATATCTAAATATGTAATGTGATTGCACCTGCTCTCACA
Source organism: Neomorphus geoffroyi (assembly GCA_033558235.1). Taxonomy (NCBI): domain Eukaryota; kingdom Metazoa; phylum Chordata; class Aves; order Cuculiformes; family Neomorphidae; genus Neomorphus; species Neomorphus geoffroyi. The sequence goes on from JAUMJM010000045.1 coordinate 18,927,730, forward strand.
GTAGTATTGAACTCAATGTGGTTGAGGCAATCCTGAGCACGGTGTCCCTGCGAGGCAGGGAAATGCTATCACTGCTATTCAGCAACTAGAAAAAGGCTGAGCATAAACTTTGCCCAGGCTTGTGACGAGGAGTAATTTGATTTTCTGTGAACCAAGTTAGCTCTGGCTTCTTCCTACCTAGCTAATATTCAACAGAAAATGTATCTCTTTACCTTTGAAAGCTGTCTTTTAGATGTCAATTTGGCTTTAATTCAAGAATTGTAATTTATTTTGGAATATGGAATTACTTAATGAGTAATGCTTTTTCTGCATAGTTTTGAAATCCAGCAATGTTCTTAAAAATTAAAAGCATCAGGTAATAGTAAATCTGAAAATAGAATTGCCAGACTATTTTAACTGTGATGGCATAATCTCACTAAGTTTCATCACATTTTTGAATGTGATTTATCTTGTGCTCTTTTGCTCTTGACTATTTTCATATGGAGGAGAAGTAGAGGATTCATCTGTACTTTGAGTGTAAAATGTTTATCCATAACGTGGCCCAGAATATTATCTGACATCAATGAAAGAACAAAATAACATTTCTCTTTGGCACAAATTAAGAAAGACAATTAGTCTTGGGAGATGCTCTTCCTTTGTAAATCGGAACTTCACCTCCTTTGAGGAAAAAGTGTCTGGTGTTCATAGACATATTAAATGCATTACAGAATCTCTAGCCAAGTGCTGTCATTGCTTCTGTATGGCGTGCCTTTTTTGATCCTTTTATCTTTACTGTTTTCCTACCTTTCTTGTTCCCTTCTTGATGCTTATTTGTAACCCTGCTATTGATAATGCAGAATGGACCTGGCTTTTGAAGTGCTGAGTGCTTGCAGACGCACTTGCAGTGAACGGGATGATCAAATGGGCAGCACAGGTCCAACTGAAAATCAGGCTGTGAATATTGGTCTCACAACTGCCAAATGTAAGCTTGCATTTCAGTGAAGTTTTAACACTTCTATAGCCAAAAGTCAGGAGTTGTGTGTTGAAGTAATTTCTTTATCTTTCCAAATGAGGTTTTGTCCAAATATGAACAAAAGCACTGTCACCTAAACTTCTGTGAATTGGCTATTTGCAGAAAATGATAGCTTATAAAACACCAGCATATGGGAGACAAGAAAGCTTTCAGAGAAAGAAACTAAGCTTAAGGATCAAGTGTCAAGTTACGTTTTAAATTATCTGGATTCCAATATTTGGAGAATCTGGGAAGTGTTTGTGTTGGTGCCATTCTCAGTGAGACATGTTGCCAAAAATTCATTATACTTATGTATTTCTTCTTTGTTGCCAGGTAAAGAGATTTCTATCTTTCATGCGTGCTATAGGCTATTTTCTCTGATTTAACTCTGATTTTTAATTCAATTCATTCACACGTTATTCTGATGCAGCCCAAACAAGTAGGTCCTGTAAAGGTACTCCTAATTTACACTGCAGTACAGGAGAGCAGATTGCTCTCTAGTTGCTGTGATTCTTCTGTAAGCAGCTGTTCTGTTATTCTTCCTACAGATTCTTCTTAAAAAATCCTCTTTTTAGTCTCTGTATAGTGACTGTTCATGTGCTAAGTTAAATCCTGTTCTGTTTTTCATGATTTTTAATGTTTTTATTAAGTACCTTATAAAGATATCACTCTGTTATTAAAGTATATAACATCAACTGTTAATTGTTTATTCTTCAGACAGTGGTTGTTCTTTGAAATAAAAGACGATGATGCTGTGTTGAGCATCCTAGCTATCCTGTCTGTCTGTATCCCTAGCAATTTTCATATCAGTGATTAAGGGATTAGCTTGAAAAACCACAAACACATGCCTCAAGCTAAAACATATCACTGTGGATTCTGTGAACCTTACAAGTAATACTGGGCCATTCCTTTGTTTATACAAGGCATGATTATAGAGCAGCCAGTAATAAATGAGTCTTCTGCTATTTTTTTCAGAATCACAGCCTTCTTTTCAGACCTATTCAAAATTCTTTCACAGTGCACTATATTTTTGGGGGATTCAAAGTGCCTGTTGTTCAACAATTCAGAATTTCTACACCTCTTTCAGTACTCCCACCCAGACCCAGGCTGGTATGTTGCAGGTTGCCATTAATTCTCAGCATGGCTCCATTATTAAAGAATGGTTTGGTTTATATTGGTCTGTACATCAACCTGGTCAGCTTCCTCTAGTGATTTAATGGTTTTTATTTTACATAACAACCTTGCACTTAAGCTCCTCTCCTGCTATGAATTGCAGTTTACTCAGTTACACCAGTGGCAGTTGAGTGACTCTCCTCATGGCCTCTGCTCCAGCATGAAGGCAAAAATGCTGCCCCGGCTTCTAAAGGGAAGCTGCAAACATTAGCTATCAGTGCCTCATTTGGCAGGAGACAAACTGTTATCAGATCATTCTCTCTCTTCCAGTAATGCCTACACATCTTTTCATTGTGTAACAGGTTATTTAGCCTTCCTGTTCTTTTGCTACTGGGTGAGTTGGGATGTACTCCTTGGTCCAGATAGCTTACTTAAACTGTTTTAGTCAAGCGAAGAGAATAAAGAGATCAAAGGTGAGGCTTTTAAAATGGAAGAAAAATCAGTATCGACACAATTCATATCTCCTAACAGGATGAGTAAATAGGTTACTGACCTGTGCATCCATGTTATATCATGGCTGTAAATGAACTCAGAAGTTTCAAGTCTCGAGGTATACTTCAAGGTGTAGGTCATAACTAATAGGACACTTTGATCAAGAAAGAGAGTTTTTAATACCTGACCTAAGAATCATTTCATCTGTTTATACTTGATGTTAAGTTCAGGTGATTGCATTTTTATGATAAAAGTGTGACCTGCAACCCAAATTTCTGCAGAGTCTTTTGAGTCTGCATAGGCAGAGAATGTTGGCATACAGTTTATTTTGAACTTCAGCTGGTCAGAGAAAAACTTGGACCAATTTTTATTTCCTTGTCATCTCAAGCACCTTTGAAAATCCCTGGGTCACTAAGGGGGAGAAGAATTATATTTAGCTACACATAAGGAGAAGAATAGTACTTACAATATAGATTTCGGTCAAAATGCCTTAGTGAAGATGAGGAGCAATTTGGGTAGTAGTTATTAAATGAACAAGTAGGCCTCTGTCTCTTGTATTTTCAGGCTGCTTTTTCAGTCTGGGCTGCTCCTTTAAAATTTTTCAATCTTTTGTTTAGAAGCAGTGACTGGAACGGTTTAGTAGCAGAGAAAAATATTTAAGGTGACCATAATTTTCAATTACTTCTAAACATAGCTGATCCCGCTGAAGACAAGATATAACCTGTTGAATGGGGGAGATTAGCACAGTCGCTTTGAAAAATGTTGTGAATCTTTGAACACAAAAGTGTTTAGGGATTTCTGGGAAACATCTGTGTTTGTCTAGTTGCACTAAATACTCCCCAGCGAGGAGGGTAGTTTCTGAACCTAATATGCACAAAATTGATGAACGCCTGCTTGAACAGTGGTTGCAAAACAAACCCTTCACAATGATTAACAATTACCTCAGTTTTATACCTCAGACCAGCCCCGAAACTCCTTGTGGAAAGATGCAAATTCTCACTAGCATTGTTGAGCCTGCAAAGGAGTTCCTATTGCCTGTTGGTATTTCAGCTACTAGAGATGATGTTTCCAGGCGAAAGCAGGAAGAGCAGTTGTGGTGGATGTAGACAAGAGATCTCATTGTGTGGACTCCCTGCGAGCATAGCAGTTCTAACATGATTTTGGTGCCTATGGGTTTTCTCCAAGGAAAATCTAAGTCTCTCTATCTGCATGTACCTTTTATATGAAATATTAAGTAATGGTAAAATGTGTGCGTAATGTTTCTTGTAGAAATTGTCCCTTGTACTTGGAATGTGTTTGTTGTTAAGATAGTTACTGGTTAGACTAAATTGTGAATTGTTATAACAATGAGAGAATAGTGATGCCAAAATAAGATTGGTTAGGTTTTATTTATATAAAAACTGAATTAGTAAAGATTTTCTTCTCTTGTTTTGAAAGATGGTATATCTTCCAGAAGCAACCATTTACAGCTCTTTGAATCACTTTCTTTAATTGCTCGGTGATCAGACAGGCAGGCCCACAGCACACCAGCTACACTGATTAATTATTTGTTTAACAATAGATCTTGGAGATAAAAGGCTCTATTTTCTTATACTTAATTCTTTTTTACATGGATAGTTTTAGAAACATTGGTGGAATTATTCCAGATTTGCGTGGCATGAGATGTGAATTGTTCTTACAAATTGATTTCTAGAAATATGTTCTTTAGATGCATTTCTATATTGCAAAACCAGTGTAGAAAACATCCATTGTCACGATAAAATGTGCTTGTGTAAAGGTGCGAGTAGAAAAGCTTCAGATTCATTTAGGAGAAGCATTTTACAAAGACTAGTTTTAGTGGAGTGTTTTGTCAGAGGACCACCTTGTTCAGGAAACATTTCTACATAATCATTTTAATAAATAATTTGATACGGAAGAACCACCTTTACTGGCTGAAAGTAAAAATCTATACACAAAGTAACAAACGATTAGTTTCACCGTTGACTGTTTCTGTGTGTTGTGGAAAAAATACAAAGATAATAAAAATTGATCTGTTGTTTTTATAGAATACTTCATGTCTTAAAAATGCAATTCCCACATTATGGGACAAGTTAGGATGATTTTTCATGGAACTCTATTAATTGGCTTTTCAGTTTAGGAGAAAACCGTATCCCTGATTTCTGATTCTGGACAAGCTTGAATCCTATTAAGCCTATTCCAAAGTATTAGAAGGGAACCCATTCTTCAAACACGTTGTTTAGCTCAGCATTTTAATTGCATCTACAATGGCATGACCTGTAAGTCACACTGAAATGAAAAGGCATTGCGGAGTGATTGCAGTTTATCTGCACATAGATAGCAACAAAAAGCTCATGTGCAACCTGAAATCTACTTCGACTTGAGAGACTTAGAAGATGGACAGCCTACATCGTGACATGTTTTTCCTGCCATAGCAAGCAACACTGTGAGGATAAGGCCAGGAGAAAACAGAGGAGACTTGAGTTGAGAGGCAACAAGGCAGGAAATCTAAAAGGTAGAGAGAACCTGGGAAAGACTAGCAGGTGGCTGGATGTAAGAAAAGAGCAAAATATCAAAAAAAGGCAAAGGATGTGTCCATTATTTTTCTTTTTTACTTTCCCCCCCCACCCCTCTTTCTATCCTCTTAAACTGTTCATATCTAATAAGAGAGGCAGAGAAGTGAAATGCAGATAAGGTTTTAAAATTGGGGTATTTCAGAGTTTCTTCCTCAAGGGGACATACTTGAGGAATGAGAAGTAAATTTCTTTTCCGTTTAAATCCAGTTAGCTTATCTTTCTGTTGTTGCTTAGGGTTCTTTTGGTTTGGTTTAGGGATCTTATTCCTGTTTGAAGGAAACTCCTTAGTTCTCTTTGTCCTCTGTATGCTATGTATAATGCAGAAGTAGCAGCAGTGCTTTGGATGTCTGAATTCATTGTTCATTTAGGATGATCTTCCATTAATATAGGATATGGGATTATTTACATAAGATAAAAAAAGGATTTTGTAAAACAATCTTTGGACAAAGGCATGGTGTGTTTTGAATGCATACGATTTCATCAATGCATGACTATACATTCTATATGAACAAGACCTTCCATACTATGAAGATTTTCTGCTTGCCTGGCAAAGCTTGGAGCAAAGCTGAAATCAAAGCAGCCTTACATAGTGAAGCAATTTCATTTTACCTGAAACACTGAGGCTTAAATTATAAGCTTCAGGATGACTCAGTAGAAATAATGCATGCATATAAACTACATAATTTTCCTAGTGTATTTTCACAATCAATATTACTGTGTGTTTAAAGTAGGGACCTTAGGTCAATCTTCTAAGGAGTGAATGAATAACATATTTTTTATCAGAGAAAAGCTGCTCTATGCAAATAATATCTGACATGAATATTTAATAGATTATACAGTAGGAAGTAATTGCCAACTAGTGGGGCATGCTAAAACGAACAAGAGAAATACTGAAATAACAAATCCGATCAGATTTCACTTACAGCATTTTCCTAACACCAGGTGGTCTGACAGGTCGTGATGGATATATGAAATAAATGTAATAACCTCTGCTCATATTCTAGATATTAAATAGTCCTATTAAATAACTGAACAGGAGGTTAGCTGATATGCATATGTTGATCTATTGTAGATTTAATGTTTACTGAACATAATGTGAATTATTCTTCTCTTCATCTCGAGATATTCTCCATATTGCTATTACCATCGCTATTCACTATGGTAACTGAATCCATACAACTTTGGGTGCCTTTATGAGAAAAGACTGTGTGTCTAGTAACACTGTTTATTCTTTTCATTTAAATTTCTCCTAGCTCAAGAGAAACTAATTCTTCTCTCTTCACCCCACCTTGAATACTCTTTCTATTCTCACATTACTCTTTTGTCTTGGGAACCCTAGGGCAAATGGAGACCCACAAAGCTGAGGAAGGTTTCATAATGTTTCTTACGGCAAAAAAATGCTTGATACTTTTGGTCCTTCTAGTTGTATATGAGTAACTCCTGTAAAGTTTAAAGAGGGAGGTGGTGTCTAGGAGCTGTTATATAGTGACTAAGCAGTTGCATGACTTGATGTGATAATGTTCTTTAATGTGACCGTAAACCTTTCTGGGCTTTATGGCAACTTGGCCATGAAAATAGCACATAAACCAGCCATGAATGTGCGCAGCATCTGGACCATGAGCTATAGCATTGAGAAACAGAAATGCAGATGACACACTCGCGTGCCACCCCACAAAGTTTCATCCACACACTTGTGAAGCAAGTGGAAAGGAAAGAATTTATTCTACTTTGTACCCTCTTCCAATGAAATAAGCTCACACTAATTTAGAGGTCAGTGGATGTAAAAATTTATGCCATCCTTGTTACACCTTTAGTGCCCATGGGAGCCCCGAATTATGGATGTTATAATGAAGATAATTAGAGTAAGCTCTATTTTAGCTGAAGGCAAAAGGCCTTAAATCAGAAGGAATATGTTCCAGTAACCTTGAAATTGGGGTGAAGATTACAGACTGCCTACTGGCATAACAAGTACCCAAACTCGTTGTTTAAAAAAGTTAAAGAAAATCAAGTCTGTGTTCTGTAAGGCCTAGGCTTGCTTTTGGTGGGTAAAATGTGTGTTCCTGGACTCCTGGTTCTGCAAACAACATATCTGATGATTGCAGTGTGGGCTGGGGTTCACGCTCCGGCATGATTCCTTGAAACATCTCAGTCTCTGTTAATGTATGGGTGGAAACTGATGTGACTATGACTCCAAATACCTCAACAAATTTCCAGTAAAGATTTTTCTTACTCTTTTATCCCAAATGTTCCTAGAGTGTTGTTGTTTAAAACCCTTTCTGAAGGTCTCTTGCAAGAGTTTTTTTTGTTTGTTTTTTTTTTTTTTTTAAATACTGAAGCAAATGAGCTATGGACTATTTTTATATTAGGGAGTGCTTAATTCTTGAAGAATGAGAAATGTTTGATTGTGTGTGCATTCACTGCCTCAGCCTTTTACTTTGAGGAGTACTTTTTCCTTTTGTGAGATGTTAGATACCATTTTGTGAGGTGTTAGATGTCCATTTCATTCCTCTTACATATTATATTTTGTAGTTATACCTAAAATGGAATTTTCTTGATTCATGTTCTATGAGATGAAGCCTGTGTCTTCACTCAGTTGACTTACATGATATGGTCATTTCCTTTCCTGGAACAAGACTTCAAACAGACCTCCTTTCTCTGTGATGCCCTACTCTAGTCATGTAACAGTGGCGTTTCATTATTTCCAAACTGAGCTGCTTGCAGATGGCTGAAGTAATTTGTGGCATGTTGTCAACCTCTTCAATTGACTTTTGCTAAATAATGAAATCCAGTAATAAACTGAATAGACAAGCTAAATCTCTTAAATATGCGCGCAGGGCTATACCTATTTTCTTTCTGCTCCCATGACATTTCTTTTCTTTATGTGTGAGCTGCTGCCAATGCTGGCATTTGAAATCAACCAGCCAAAGAAACTCAGAAATACTGTGGAGCATCTGATAAAGAAAATGCACGAAGCTGATCACAGTGCTCTTGACTTTTTTTTTTTTTTTTTTTTTTTTTCTGATTTACCAACTTGATGCTGCAATTCCCATGAGATCCATGCATAGTGATTTCTGGGTGTATAGTGTGACAATACAAGTAATTTCCAAAATTTGAAATTCAAATTTTTAGATTTTTTTTCTGCCTCTTTTTATTTTTTTCATCTTCTTTTTTACTTTTAAGAAAAGTTTGCATCTCCAGCTTGTTGGAGACAAGGTTTATCCCTCACAGATGAAGGAGAAAATCAGTGTCGCATGGGACAGCATAATCTGTAATGCACGCTGTCGTGGCATGAGCTCTTTGGCACAACATATGGCAACAGAATTACCTTTGTACTGCCCAACTGTGGGATGTAATTTATCCAGTCCAAGGGACTATGGTGACAGGCAATAGATTTGGCACTGCACATGTTCAGCATGCTAAAATGCAAGACTGTCCCCTTTTCTCTGAAATGCAGAGCTCTAGCACTGCAGGGCAGTTCTCGCTATTCCTGGCAAATCCTTGTTCTCCCCTTATGATGTCACTTATATAGTGACATCCTGCGATAGTAATAAAAAAGGATGTGGTAATGTAACTGCTGGAGAAGAATGAAAGACAAGCGATAAACTGCAACTTTTACAATGTGCACTGTCAGCTAAAGAATGAAACAATTTCAGGCTTGAACATTAAGGACATGGAAAGTGCTTGGAGATTTATGTGACAACAATGCTTAGATCATTTTATGGTATCATTGTTTCAAATATCTGAAATTAAAACAGTGTAGTACAGTGTTACTTCAATAATTCTGTTCATTGGAGAACTGGGAATTTTATTTGGAAAGTAAAATACCATCACTGCAAAAGAGAAACAATAGATTTTTATGGCTGGGCTGTCATATCTTTAGGATGATTTACTTGCCTTTTCACTTTTTGCCTACTCTAGAGGTCTAAATATGCGGACCACCTTGAGCTTCAGAATGTCTATCGAATCTAAACAGAGCGGTGTTATCTTATTTCTTGTCATAGAAACAAAAACGTGAGGTGCAATTTCTTTGAAAAGTCATATACTGCCCATAAATGTGTCTCAGAAACACTGGGAAAGATCTTTAAAATTTCTCAAAGGGAAGGTTTGATGTTATAGACCTAGTGCAAAATGTCTAGTAATAATCAGTCATTTGTCAGGTGAAAATCTGCTTTTTGCTTTGGCGGTAGTCTTTTATATGAGCTTGGAAGATTTAATTTGAAAGAGTTGTACTTGGTGTTCTTCATCCAGTGTAAATAATAACGTAATGCTGTAATAACCAGGGCTGACACTGTTAATATACAGTGAACTCGGTAGGTTTTCTGACATCGGCTTTATTTTTCATGCTTGGGAGGAGTGTTGGTCAGCTTTCTAATGAGATGGGTATTAGTAAATTTTGCTGACCCAGTCTAAGTTGGAAGTCCTGTTGGTGGCCAGCTGAGCCCCCCTCTGCTGGAAAAAGGTTTTAGTGATAGTATGACCCCTCACTACAGTTTAGTTTAGAATGGGAATAATACCTGGTAGCTACCAATGTGCATTCAGGTGGAAAGGAAGGACGATGACAACAGAGAAGCTGATAAAGAGCTGTGTGAGCAGAAGCTCCTGGCTTGCTGCATGCTGTGTCCTGTCCTGGGTCTGGAACCGGAGCTTCTTTGAGGTAATATCTCTGAGAGAGTAAGTTCAGGCAACGGAGCAGATTTTCTTCTGCACAGTGGGCTTCTGGTAAAATCCCCAGCTTAATACTGATCATCACCCTTAGGTCAGTGTAATTTTAGTGGAAGTTGTGGGTGTTTTGTTTTTTTTTTTAAGACAACAGTAACAACAGAAAAGGACTATGGTTTCTTTCTTGAAGTTCTGCTTTCAAGGAGGAATTCGATTAGCCTTCTGATATACTTTAATGGAAGACAAAGAATCAAGAATTAATGTCTGTCTATTTTGAAGTATTATTTGCAGAAAAAAACTTGTTTCAGAAATGAGATTTATCTATTTATCCATCTATTTATTTATGGATCCACCTATTTATTTATTTATTTATTTTATGGAGAGAAGCTTCTATTTCTTATTTGAGATGAATGGTCTGTTACCATAGTCCTGATTGACTGCACAATGATTTGATTTCGTAGCAGCCATCATGTGGAACAACTTAATTTTCTTTTAAGCAGCCCATACTCTAGATTTTTAAAATTATTGATTTTGAGATAGCTTAACAATATAATAATATTGTTGACCTGTCAGTGAAAACCAAGCATGGTTGTCTGTCTGTCTTGATTATTTGTGGTTCAGTTTCATGACAGATATTTCAGATATTTTTTGGGAGGAGAAAAAGTTGCTAACAGTTGGAGGTGGGTATTGCTATTTCTCAGGTCACTAGTGACACCAGTGCTAAATGGAGGCTGACAAATAGATGTTCAGAGGGGTTTTAAATTTTTTTTTTTTTCTGCAGTGATAGGAGTGATAGTAGTTTAGTCATGATTCCTTAACTTGAATTTGAAGAATAAGAGATTTCCAAGTGATCCTCTGTACCCGCTCTGGGGTTTTTATTTTCCAATTTCCATTAGTATTAGATCCATTCATTCCGGTGAGGCCACAGTTAATAGTGAATTATGGTGAAGCAATTATCCTAGAGAACAAGTACTTATGGTTGGTAGGTTATAAGTGGGAATAATGAGGGATGGAGGAGAGCAATTCTGGCAGTGCTCGTGGGTGTCAACCTCTTAGCAGAATGTAATGGTTTCAGGACACATGGGAAACATTTAGGATGGCATATGGCTTCTTCAAATGGGAAAGTAAGAAAAAAGTCTACACTTTGCAGCAATTGCTCATTCTGAGTCAGTTTGCATTCAGCCTAACCCACTGGATGGCTGCAATCTGTGTGTTAATACATCATTTTTTCTATATTAGTCTATCCTACTGGTAAAAGCTTGGCTTTAGGACAGTCTTAACAGTATCTCTGTTCCGACAGTGCTCAGTTGCTTAGCATATCTCACACTTAAGTGTTAGTGGCATTCGTGAAGTAACTGTTCATTATTTCCTCTGAACTGGATTTGTTAAGTGTACCTAAAACGTGTCCCCTGCTGGTTTACTCTTACCCTTGCACTTTCATTGCAACACCCTTAAAATTTAGAAGTTAACCGGAATATGAATCCTGCTGGGCAAAAGACGAAGGTGTTTAAGGTTTACTTTCCTTATTGGGTATGTGCTGCATTTCACCCCGATGGCTTCCCCTTGTGTAGACAGTTGGTCATTGGACCCAAGACAATTGGGAACAATAGTGCTGCCACTTAAGCAACAGGATTTCCTCATTACCCCAAGGGTCCTTTTCGGTGAACAAAAGCAGAGGTAGAACATCTTGAAGGAGTTACCTTGTACAGAAGTTGGATTTTTATAGTGCTGTGATTAAAGCATTGTTTGGTAGCGGTTGTCCTAATCTGTAGTCTTGGATTGCTCTTTGGTGGTACTTTTTATCCAGGTCTTGCTGTGCTAAACAGAGACCCGTAACTCCCTCCCTACATGAATATCTGTAAAAGCATCCTCTGTCTGCTCTCTCTCCTGCTCACCTCAGTAAAAGAAACGGTTTCAGTGAGAGGAACTGAGAGGTGGTAGAAACTTCCCTGTGTTTTTTTTATTGTAGTGTATGTGGAGTCATCAGCGTGTCGGATGTGAATGTGACCAGAAGAACGCGAGCAATTTAAGAAAATTGCTGAATCATTTAACTGTTTCTGCAGTGTTTGTGGCTTTCACAGTGTTTGGGGTAAAATGTTCACCAGGTTATATTTCAGACACCTGAGTCTGAGAATATCTGTGCATGTGTATACAGCAACATATACAAGTTTGTGGGGTAGAGAGAATTTTGTCGTCTTTAAACAAAAAATCCACATAAAATATTCAGTTAGTAAATTGCCACCAGTTCATATGAGGCTACGTTTAAGGACATCAGTTTTGCATTGTAGTTTCCTGAATTTTTTTCATCTAAATCCATTATTTAAATAAAATGCTATAATCTCAAGTTTAATCTGTGAGACACGTGAGCAGCATACAGGAGTATATTGGGCACCATTCTGAATTTTATGACTTAGCTGACCTGAAAGAGACAATTTAGTTGTCTGTGCAGTGAACACAGCACTCAGTCCCGTTCGGTATTTCGGATGTAGCAGCCATTGTTCACCCAGCACTCTGTCTGCTGCTGGCTCACACCTGGCTGGTTTGGACATTGCATACAACAAACTTGCATGAGCTTGCAATATGCAATACAGAGATACCTTAAAAGCCAGCATGATATCAAAAATAAGAGGGACCGTAAGAATTGCAAGTGTTTGGTATATTTGGAAACCAGGCCACTCTTGTTTCAATATCTGTCTGTAGATTGAATTTAGATATTCATATATGAAAATTGGAAGCATTTTTATCTTCTAAGCCTTCACTGTGAGATGAAAGGTTCTTCTTTAAAGAACTATTTTTCCCTGTCCTGCTGCTTTTTAAATAAGAGCAGTGCTTTTTTCAGTTTATTGTTTTTTTCCCTTTGGTTCCCTCTGACAGAAGATACCTCTTTCACACTAACTACCTGTATAATACCTGTTTGTGGTGAAAGATTGTCTCAAGGGTTGCACATCAATCATATCAGACAAAGAGGGAACCCTGCTATGACACACAGCTATCAGAACATACACTGTATACATATTAAAATGAAATCAACTGCAAATGTACATACATCACCCCAGAATTAATATTGGTGGCCAGCAATATCTAATTACACCGCATCCCACCACATCACTGCATGTTATTGCTTTGTGTTGAGGTCTCCTTTCTGTGTTAAATCAAACCAAAACAACAAATAAGTTTAAAATTGATCATTGCTGCTCTGGAAACAGTTGTTTAACTCCTTCAAAGTCTGTTTGCATTTGACATTTCTATAGCAGAGTCCTTTAGAGATAGATATCTTTTTGTAGATCTTCAAACTGAAACTCAAGGCAAATTCAAAAGACTGCAGCTGTTATCGGGAAACTTTGAAAACAGCATTACTCTGCTTTGGTCTGAAGTTACAGTCCTGCATTTTTGAATACTTCTGGGTGACTTTATGGTTTTACATCAGTGAGTTGTATGGCTGAGTCTATGCATGATTTTTTGAAATTATACAGGCTTAAATCTGTTGCATCTGCATTATTGTAGTGAACCATGCCGAGTGGGGCATGGAAACCTATCGATTCTTTCATAGTCTCAAAATTTTGAAGAAATTCAGGTGTTCCTAGGTTGTACTGTTTGCGGTTAATATTTCTATTTAGAATAAATATGGTAATAAATTTTTTCTGGAGATGTATTCTGTGATTGAACCTGGAATGCATGTCACTAGGTTTGCCCAGTTCTAATTTGGGCATTTGAAATTCAGCCACTTCTTGTTGGCATTTATTCTCCTGCTACTTTTTCTGAAACTGCTGCTGCTTGGTTTCCAGTAAGGGAGTTAGAGAAAATGCTAGGTAAATACAGACTTAATCAGACTTTTAAAAACCTTGTAAAGAGCACATTTCCTTACTAATTGCCAGCTTTTCAGGTGCATCTCAGCCACAAATAACTTGGGACCACAGTAAAACTGTGTTTTAATCTGTTACTGACAACAAAAATATTGGGCATTTGCTTCGACCACAAAGTCCTTGCTCTCTTGCCGTCCTTTCAAAGTTGGCACTGGTCCAGCTGAATTCATTTACTTGGACTGTCCTTCTTTTAATGTCCTCATTCTGTACTGGTGAGGGTCACTGGGAACTACTTGTCTTGGACCAAACTACTATTCCTGTGCTCCGGATAACAGTCTGGCCCCAGTGAAGGGATATGACCTCAGACACTGTGCATTGGAAGCAGGGCTCAGGCTATGGAGAAATGCTGGATCTGGAGCAGGACTCAAAGTCCAAACTGTTTAGTTCCATTCACCGGTATAACCAGTATTCTTCTCACCCTGTAGATTATTCCAAAACTCCAGCTCTTGATTGTCAATAAACAGAATGTAAACATAAAAACAGATGTCAGTGGAAACAGTATGTATTTAAAAAATGAAAATAATAAGAACAAGTATAAGCCAAATAGATCACTGTTATTATCACAGATTTACATTGGTACATTTGCCATCAGGATTTTACTGTAGACTGAATAGTTCCTATCAGTTTGGGTTTACTGATCTACACCTCTCAACAGTCAGACCATGACTTTCACTTACAGTGTTCGCAGTACTGTGAATATAACTTTGGTTTAGTAAGGACAGGAGTGCGTGTAAAGGAATGTTTCAAAAAATATTTTGATTTTGTTGTGTCCGAGAAGACAAAACAACTCCTAGGGATAAAGTGGGTTGTCCCTTAATAGGGTTCTGTATATTCCAGTTTGCATAGCTAAGCTGCTTTTTTAGCCTTCTTTGGGTTGCAGATCCTTTAGAGCTTCAAAGCACAGAAGGTCTATATTATATTGAAAATATAGATGTGTAATTTCACTATGAAACTGACTTTGGGGGGTTATGTTGGGCAAAATATAGCTTGTAATATTCTTCTATCAAAGTGTTAAGGAAGCTAATATTCCAAATCAGTGTTTGATACTGCAAACACAGAGAGGGAAAGGGGATATCACATGAAAGAAAAGAATCATAAATTGGGTACTCAGTAACTGTTAATTAGAGTAAAAACATTAATTAAGAATTAAGACAGCATAGTGTAAATTGGAATCTTTTACATTTTTCTGTGTAGGGAATTTTATGCATTAAAGACTTCCGTAATAGTCAAAATCTCAATAGATTTTTTTAACGTTTATTAGAACTTGCAATCCATGGTGGCCAAGCGTCTGGCATAGTTTGCTTTTAATAGAATGAGATCTGGAGTAAATTCTGTGGCATTGTCTGTTTCATAAAAGGTTATACTAGAAGCATTCTTTTTAGTATTTTTCTAAATTGTTGTAAAAAGGAAAAAATAAAAAAATCATTAGTTTTAAGCAGAAGCAAATGAATGTTTTGCCTACAGCAAGAAACATCACGAGGGTGCTTGTTAAATTATTTGCAGCATCTATAGACAATCAAAATACATTACAGCTTTCCACATAATGTTTATTCTGGTCATATATGAAAGAAAAATCACTCCAAGAATAAACTAAAATATAGGACAGATTTGTCAGCATCGTTATGCAAACATAGGGCTACAATGGTCTCTAGAACAGCCTTCAGAACTGCTTGGTCAAGAGAAAAAGATGTTCCTTAGCCCTTTTGTGTTTTCTGCAGGTATGTCTACTGGTATTGGTCTGTGCCAGTGTGACTAACCCTGCAGTTCTGCATATTTTAAAGTATCTTAAATTTGACTTAGATTAAAACTTTGAGAAGGTGTTTACTGTCTACTGCAAACCAGTCTGCTACAAGTGTTTCTGTATACACACCTTACACAGAATTAGCCCCTTATGCACCGCAATGGAGAGTTACAGTTTGACTTTCTGCTCTGAATAACGGAAATATGAGATTCTGTTTAATTCATTTGTGCTTTTGATTTTAGTGGAAGGGAGTATTATTGTTCAAAGCTGCTGGAACACTTCCTTTGTTAGTAGCTCTAACAAAGTAAACTGCTAAGCCTTTGAATTTCATCCTGAGTAGATTCAGCTGTGCCTTCCAGGAGCAGCCGAGGAGGGAGGCAAGGTGGTAGTCTGCCTTCTCTTGTGATGATATCTTGGAAGAAAAGAAGACAGGAGGAGAGCTGCACAGAGGGTTAGGAGGAAGGGAGGTGTTTTCTTCCCTAGTAGGGAGCTCTGGGGAGGTAGATACCGCTGTTAAAGCACTCTCCTCTTTCCACTGTGCTAGCAAGGACTTCAGGTGAAATACGGGGCATCATCTGGGACTCCTAGGAAGCAGAAAGGCTTTGAATAGAAAAGAACACACTCTGTGAATGAAGGTTTTCTAACGTGTTTTGGTTGTTACCATTTCTATTAAAGCCTTCCAGGCTGGGTTTTGCTCGTTAGTAGGATATTTTTGTTGTTTTTTTTTTTTTTTTTTCTTTTTTTCCTTTTTTTTCTTTTTAATACTTTGCTGGTTTTATCTGCCTGGGACAAGAGGTCGAAATTTAACCTGAACTGTAGTATTTCTGGTTTTCATGGTATAAAACTGGTTTCTAAAATCAGTATAAAACTGCAGGGCTGTCTGTCCCATTTGAGGAATTTATCAGCTGGGCTGTCTGTTGAATCCTTTCTGCAGGATTTCCTCCTGTAGAAAATCGTTATTTCTTCAAATGATGTTGTGGGAATGCTGGGTTTAACAGAGCCAAGTATGTTGCCCTGCCTCGTTGTTAAAAACCACCTTGAGGAAACAAATTGATCAACTAGAAAGAAAAAAAGAGGTTTTAATTGGGTTTCTCACGTATTTCTTGTAAGACTACCTTGGTCTTCGTCTTCCTTCCCTCTGTGCTCTTGTCATTCAGTCATTTTAGGGTGACTCTTGTTATTTCCTGTACAATCTGAATTAAAACTATTGTTCTTAGAAATTGTAAAAATATTTCTTTCATCTAGAGTGAGGATTGGAAAATTGTAGTGCACAATATAATAAAATGTTAACTCCCAAGAAATAAGCAATGTGTTCCCCTGTGAGACTGAGAGATTGATATCCGGCTTGAAAATCTTGCAGGATAACCACTGCTTGTTTGGGAAGGAAAAGTAGTTAAAAGGACTTTCAGGATGTGGATTCTAGTTTCTGTCTCAACTCTTCACATGACAGGTATTTGGAAACGCATTTAGTTTTATAGATGAAATTTATTGATTAGTGAAGACTTGCCACTCAGGCCTAGAGCAGACATAATTCTAAAATGTTATTACAAGCTTTCTCCTTCAATGTGTTGGTTGGATAAGAAGCAAAGCATACAAAAATGTTATAAAAATTACAAATTATGGT
Organism: Neomorphus geoffroyi; assembly: GCA_033558235.1. Lineage (NCBI taxonomy): Eukaryota > Metazoa > Chordata > Aves > Cuculiformes > Neomorphidae > Neomorphus > Neomorphus geoffroyi. The sequence continues at coordinate 18,944,786 of JAUMJM010000045.1, forward strand.
ACTATGACACTAATGAGAAAGCCTTACTTAAGAAAAATGTGTGGGTAGAAATCAGTCATTAACAGCTATTATGTTTAGTAACCAGCAAGATCATCTCCAGCCTAGCTCTTAATAATTCTCTTGATTATACAAAACTGCAGAAGCAAGGCACAGAGAATATTGCCTTTTTAAGTGTCTGCTTCTTATCTGACGTTGGATAATGGTGAATATTTCTGAAAATCCTAAATAAACTGTTGATTCTGAGGCTTTTCATGAAAATATGGGACAGACTCAGTTGATTGATGTGTTTCTGTAAGTAGCCTATAATGTATAACAAAGGTTAAGGTTGTTGAATATGTAAATAACTAATTATTTTTTCTGTTTTCCAGCAAGTTAAAAAAAATCTTGAAATTTAACAGATCAGTTTTGCTTTGAAAGTATTTTTATTAGTAGTATTTTTAAAAGCAATGGTGATGTTGGACATGAAAAGTTGATTTGCATAATATGTAGTAACAAAGGAAATTGGAAAGATCAAAATTGTTTTGTGATTTTTTTAAAAGTATGTTCATGTGCAGGTGTAATCACTTAGAAATCTGAGGTGATCTGGCAAAATAACTTAAGTAACTTTGTTATTATCCTCACAGAACAAAATGAGCCTCTTTCTTGAGGGAGTTAGTGATGAGGGTTTGTTCATCTTTAGGACTAAGTTGGGCAAAATGAGACAACAAATTACTGAGATAACATTGCAAGGTCTGAACTGGCCATGCAACTGAGCAGGTAGATGGTAGTTTATTCTCTTTTCCTCTGAAAAATTACTTACTGGAAACAGTAAATTGCAGAATTTTAAATTAAAATTAATCAGCTTAAATTGAACACTAGCTCTGATACAGTGGGGTTGTGGTGGGGTGAGGCAGCAAAGATATATCGCAGAATTAGGGTTTTGGCTTCAATTTGCAGTATAGTGTGGGATTGCTGGTAGTGGTTTGGTCCCCAGGTTAGCCATTATATGGTCTTGCACACACTATTTCTGTGGAGAGGCAAAAGTGTATGATAATGTTGTTAATTTTAACAGATAAACAGAAATAAACGTAAGAATACATGTCCTCTCCTCCAGAACTGGTAAGAGGAAATCTGTATCCGTGTTCAACCCCTTGGATTCTTACAGGCAGTAAATCTAATCCTGCTACAGTGAAGGTATTTTAGATGTTTTTTCTGAAAGGAATTTAATTTCCTCCAACTTTCCCAAATGCGTTACATTCTTTAAGTATTACTTTTCTGTACTTTTAAGTAAGAAATTGTGTTGAGTGTGATTCATTGCAGCTTTAGCTTTGCAGTGGTGAAATTCAGTTGAGGCTGGTGAAATTACAGTGAAGTGAAACAAATACTGCAGTAATATGCTTCGATGTGTTGATCAAAAATGATACGAATCAGAGAAGCACAAGGATTTTGGAGTGTAATTATAAATATTACAAAGCAGAAGCCTGGCATGCTGAGGTTTTGCACTGAACTTCAATACTAACCTCGTTCTTACTTTTGACATGTTTCATCTTTTTTGCTCAGCCTACTGCATCTGAATAATGAAACAGTGACTCTGACACTGAAGCGCTGATTTACTCTTCTCAACATTTCACACGTTTTCCTCAATTTTGCATCTGTTTTCTTGCTGGCAGCAACCTCTTCCATCAAAACTGTCAGTGTTCTTTAGAGCCATGGATTTAAGAAAAAATAGGGGGAAAAAAAAAATCTCCGAAATCTCTGAAGTGAATTTCAGAAGCACTTCATATGGTAGGTTTCTATCAAGAAGATATATAGCAGAGATAGTTGAAAAAGAAAAATGGCATTTTGGAAGATCACTAGATAATGATACTTGCTGGCTGCTCTCAGCAAGGTGTCAGTATTGCCACCTCCAAAGCTTTTGGGGAACAGACCGCTTTGCTGTTTATGTTACAAGAGGCCTAAAAGTGGGGAAGGGTTGAAATGGGGACTATATTCCACTTCTAAAATATACCTGTCAGCAGGCTGGTGCAGGGGAGAGCATGTGCTCTAACAGATGTGCTTAGTGCTCTCTAGGATAAAATAATATACTGTACTATGCTAAAAGGTGTTCGTTCTTTTGACTACTGTAAAGAACGTAGTTTAATTAGGGTGTTCTAAACATAAACTGCAGCTGCGACGGGTGTTTATTTCTTGATGGTTCACATGCAGCCACACAGAGCACCGCTGGAAAACACATTGATTAACCAAAACCAAAGCATCCTTGTTACTGGTAAACTGTGGAAAAAGTCTTCCATTTCCTTAGATCAGCTCAAGTTTTTGAAGATTCTCGTAAACTCTTGAGAGTATTGGATGGAAATAAGAAACAGGAAGGATATTTGGGGTAGTCATAATAGCTATGAATATCAAACAGAATTTATGAAATATATATATAATTTGAATTTTATAACCTATAAATCCTTAATGATAATATTGTTCTATGCTTCTCAATTTAATAATCTACTATAAATTTTACAGTTCATTACAATAGAAACTAATTATTCTGTTCCTACATTTGTCTTCAAGTAGGAGATGTGGGAAAATGAAATCAGGAAGACACTTCAGTGGCATAAATTTAGAATATTTAAGTTTTAACGTGAAACTTTAAGGGTGTTGTGGTACACTTCAGTGGATGGTCTTTTGAATTCAGTATGTTTCTTATTATTTCTAAGTGATGATAACTTAAAAAAAGCATCAAATTGAACTTCAAAACCAATCTCAATTCAGGAAGTAATAATAGTAATAATTTTCTTGCTTGTGTGCTAATGGTAGTAAATGGAGACATCAAAGAATTCTTTGGGAAGATAGAAGGGTGATTAGAGCTGATGGGAAGAAATGGATTATGGAAACAGGAAATATATTTCTCCAGAGAATCAGGTTCATAAATCGAAATGTCAGGCAAATACTAGGGAACTGGTTCTTAACCATTCATTTGCAAATTGTATTAAAAAGTTTTGACTTGCGATGAGACATCAGATCCTTCAATTCTGTAGTATTTTCAGATCACAGATGATAGCTGTTCTAATAGAAAATAAGTAAATTGCATGGAAATGTCACTGTTGTGTCCAGCATGAAATGGTAGGAGAGGTGAGTGGCTTTTTTTGGATTGTCCATTTTCATTAGTAGGTATAAATTTACTGTTACTGAGCCTGGTCCTGGTTGTATTGTTTCCTAGTCATCATTTCAAAGTTAGGGGGAAAAGAGTCACAATTTGTACGTTCTTAAATATGTACTGATGTGGATACATAATGCTTTTTGGTTTTGTATTTTTAAGTTGTGCTTATTTCATTTCCAGCTTGCAGCTTAGAGTTGGCAATTTGTTTTTTATGATTCTGAGATTCTGCAGCAATCATTTCCTCAGTGTAAAGTCTCTAAGTACACCTTGACTATATATTAATAGTTTTGATATCGCTTCCTTTCTGCTTTCATAATCAAGAAGCAAATTTCTCTCACCATGACAAGCAAGATTTTGGTGATCACCTGGAAATTACATTCTTTCTAAAGAAACTAGAGAAATTGGAGATATAAACATACTTTTCCAAATGTGAGACATTTAACTTTGATAAACTATTGAGATCCACATTAAAAAAGAAAAAATCATTAAAATCAGCTTGCAAAGTAGCATTGAAACCTAAGATGTAAAAGACCTCTTGCAAACTGTGGACTCATGGGATCTCCCGCTGTGTTACTGTGTTTCAGGATGCGGAAAAAGAAGAAGAAACCAGTCAGAAAAGAGGGAAAGGATTCATATTTAGAACTGATTATTATTTATTGCTTCAGCAAATAACAGTTTTGTGGAATAAAAAGGAAAGATTTTTGATTCTTTCAAATGTGAACTTCACTCAGCTGTTCCAGGGTGGAGATAACTGTCACCTCCTATCTCATTTTGTGTTTCTGTACATGAAGCCTATTCACATGCACTATTCTGCTGTTTCACTTCCCCTGGAATGTCCAGGAGGGATCAAATAAGGTTTGTAATGACATTGTGTCCTGAGACAATATCGTAGGCTGCATGGGATTTTTCATAGTAAACTATAATCATGTAAAACTGAATATTATTATTCTGTGCAACCTCACTTCCCTTGCAAAGGCTTTCCTTCCGATGAATTTTCCTCTGCGGATTTTGAAACCTCCTTTGCTTTGAACAAGCACCATGCAATGGGATCTCAGTAGCCCATCCAGTTGAAAGACGGTGGTCTATATTTTATCCTCTTTTCCTGGTGTAACTGACTGCGGTTATTTCTAGCAAGTCAACAAATCTGTAGAAGATGATAGAACCTTGTATATTTTTGCCTTCTTCATCACATCTTGCAGAGAATCTCCAATTTCAGATTTGAAAATGTATCTGTTAAACGTTTTAGAAATGAAATCTTCTGGACTTAGCTATTATCTGCTTTAGTGCCAGCAATTCTGTTCCCCTCGGTGATTTTAATATTCATAAAATTAACATTAATGACTCCATACCCAGTGAATTTCTATCACTGTTTAGATTCACTACACCTTCTCTAACACCTTCAGCTCCTTAGTAATTTTCTCAATCTTATTGATATGGTGTAACGTTTTTCCAGTAAATTGAATAGCTACCTAATCCCTCTTTGATCATTTTATAGTAAACTGTGAAGTTTATTTCCAGAAAGCAGATTGTTAACTGTGAAAATCTGTAAATTATTTATCTCTTAGAAACTATTTTAAAGCTGGTTTAATTGTCAAGTATATTTTTATATGACAATTTTAATTAAGTTTCTTCAAAAGATTTCCAAGCATGTGCCCCTACCTCACACACATTTTGAACTAAAAATATGATTGTTAGTTTGTTTCCTTTTTTTTTTTTTTTTTCTGGAGATAAGAGATGCTGTATGTATAGGAACAACGATTCTTATTGACTTAGTCCTTTCACGGTTGCAAGATCTTCTTCCTCACCCAGTTATGTTTGACCCTGGCAAACAATGGTGAAGGTGGGAAGAAAAAGCAATGTGAGCCAAAGTGTGCACAGTAGTTATTTCTTTGTATGTGGGGTTGAGAAAAGATGAGTGTACTGCAATGAAAGGTCAATTAGAGGAATATGCTGCAAGGCTACTGCAGAATGTTAAAGTGTGATTCTTTTTGTAAAGAGACTACTTGGCTCAGCAACAGTGAGCTTTGTATTCTTATAGCTTCTAGTCAGGAAATTCACACTCTGTTCCGGACCTGGAATATTTTTTCCCTTAAAAAGCAGAAGGTAACAGAGGGTGGTACATGACTACATTTTATGAATAGTTTGAATTAACCAGACCTATCCACGCTGACCGTTTCAATGCATCTGAGTCTGGGTGTCGTTTTTGCAAGTCTCTTGCTGTTGCAAAATATTGTTCCTCTATGATAGTCTCATGTTTTCTTGTTCCATTAAATTGACTTTGCTGCTTCTTTGTACAACTGTACAGTATTGCTTCATATTGGGACAATTGATGGTTGGTACGTGCTAACTTTGAATATACCATGTCCCACTCAGCAAGTCTGTGCGTAATATGCATGTCTAGCATTCTGAATGTTCGTTTACTATGATTGATTACCCCGCCCTTGCTACTCTAATTTATAGACTGGTAGGCTGCCGCTATACTAATAAATCAGAGGCACGGAACAGACTGTGTTCATACTATCAAGTTCACTGAGCTTCCAAAGCAGATTCAAACAAGTCAGAATATCTACTGGGAATAGTCTATGGTCTGAGCTAAATTCTGATATAGGATTTATTTATAACCCTACCAGAACTATTTTAGCGATTTCATAGTATAGGCAATTGAATTTCAGTCCCAGTAAGTGTTTATTCCTTTGTGCTGTTAAATTTAATACTGTATGTGTAGCCATTGGGTCTGTGTATGTGGAACCTTTTCTGTGGCAGCCATTCCCAGGGGTGTGGTGGTTTTATATGTGTGCCCAACAGCACAGCAGTTGCACAGATAGCAGGTCAGATAAAAATGCCTGAAAGGCTAAAAAAAGTTAAATAACATATACAGCTCCTGAAAATCCTCTTGTTTTGGTATTCTAAAAAAGTTTTAAATACTTCAGTGAATTGTATGATTATAACTTAATAGAATTATGGACTTATTTAGAAAATTGTTGAGGAATTAGTGCATGTTCAGTTACTGCAAGCTTGTTTGTTGTGTCAAGAACCTCAGCTTTAATTATGGTATTAGCCTAATTCTTCCCTCATAAAATTAAATCCTTTCTTACTTGGGAGCCCTTTCCTCAGTCTTCAGGTCCTTCTCACAGTAAAATGCATTGTGCAAAATTGCATGTAGCAAAAAAAAGTAATAATGCTGACTGAAAATTTTTCTTACTATTTCTTTAATTGTATAGTAAAAAATGTTCTAAAAAGAGCAAAATTTAAGATCAGGTGAAAAATGAACTTCTATTTCCACTCAAAACTAGATAATAAATAGTCAGCACCACTTCTGCCAGCAATGAAGATGTTGTCATTCTTCATTACAATACACTGGGATATCTTTCTGTGGAAAATTTCAGATGTTGCTGACATTTTCTGTATTAAGAATACATGCTGAAACAATTGCCTGTGGGTGTATATAGCAATACATTTCCTGCAGTCCTCTTCTGGTTTAATCTTCCAATATGCCCAGAAAAGATAATGCTTCTATTTTTTTCTCCACTTTCAGCCATCCTATCCATGTCTTACATGCAGTGTCATTCACTGATGAGTTTGCTCTGCATGTTGGTCCATATGTGTATTCAGTGAGTGCTGTGGATGAAGACATCTTAGCTATTTATAACTAAAAGCAACTATTTTTGCTTGGGATTTGTAACAGCTCCAGCTGTGGTTGTTCAGGCAGTGTATAAAGTTTATTCTTCTCTTGTGCCATCCAGGAAAACCTTCATGCCTTCTGAGGGAGGAAAATCTTCATTAAGCAAGCTGGTAAATGCAAGCTAAATCCCAGACAGTAATGGCACCAGTACCCTTTCTAAATATGAATAAATCTGAAATGGATTATCTTGGAACAGAAGCTGTCACTGACTGCCTCAATCCCATCTACTAAACTTCACTTTTAATGCAGTTGGTTTGGTTTTCCTTACTTTCTATACTCAAGCATGTAAATTCTTTGTTCCTAAATCTCCTGTTGCGCTTCGTGGTGTTACTTTTCACCAGGCCCCCTTCTGCCAGCATGCATCTATGTGGTCATGTTTTGATTGCAGATATTAATCAGCCCTGCAGCTTGTTCTGTAGCAACACTTCCAAATTGGCAGTACTCTGTTATTGCACTAGGGCAGGAGCAAAGGACCAAAGGTTCCACTCAAGCTTGGGTGATTCTTGGCATATTGTGCCCTATTGCTTAGTTTTGGCATTTAGTTTTCTGTTGAATCCTCTTAGAGGTTGTCCAGACTTTTACTGAGGTTAAGAAACTTCTTAAGAAGAGGCAGACTTTACTGCCACAAACAGTGAAATAAATAGCCAGTAAGATCTCTGTTTATCTTCTTTCAGTTAGCAGGATGATAAGCTTCTGATGTTGCTGTTGCTGTTAAGTACTGAATAGCCAAGAAAAAGGCAGAATATCATGGATGAGAAATCTGCATTAATTAGGCTGCAGGATGTATCACAGTGTACCTTATCAGTATCAATAAGTCTTTGGATCAAGCAATTTCAAAGACTAAGATGGTGTTGTGAGAGCAGTAAGGGATATGTGCAGGCCTGTTTTGTAATACCTTGGCATTAAGATTTTAACTGCTTTTTATTTGTGAATAAGCTGAGAAGAAGATTAATTGCTAGATTAAAAAGAATTCTTTGATCTTGAAATATTTAATGCCTGCTGTCTGTGGAGACTGATACTAAAACAGCTAACTTGGTAAAAGTTCACATAACACCAGCCTTGTCTTATTGTTGCATAGGCCCTTTCATTCATTGGGGCAGAGACAAATTTTACTGTTGTAATTCGGTGCCCAAAGACGTTCAGAGGTCGTAACAAGTAGCAAAGCAGTATTGTGCTACAGGAAGGCTTCAGTTGTCTGCACACCTCACTTAGGCAGCAGTGAGAGCTGTCTCTACACAGGGAAGAGATGTAAAGCACACCAGTTTTACGTACAGTCAGCCAGACTGGGATTTTCAGAGAAATTTACCAAAATTACATTTGTGGATTCTGGTTTAAATACAGGTAGCAGCTAGCTCTCTTACAGGTAGAAAATCACTACCCAGTTACTTGTGTGTGACTGAACTTTGAGCAGAAAATCTCTGCTGCTGTAAATCCAACTGGATTCAGTGATCTAACAGTGGAGCTATGGCAAATCTAGTTTCACTAATGTGAAGTAACATGGGAAATCGGGGTCTGTGTTTCATTCATAGTTCATACAAGCTGGCAGAGTAAGTTTGTGCTGAAACACCAGGTAGTGCTGAAAGAGAGAAGGTGATGCCGTATGTCTCATTTTCTGCTGCAGGGGTGGTGACATCTGGCCAAGTGATAATGAACAGCTGGAGAAAGTACAGCTTAGCACTGCCACAGCTGTTTCCTTAGTGAGTGTGAGTTGGAGCCTTCCATCTCCTGCCGTGCTCTAACCCCATGACTTCGCTAGACGTAGACTTGAGATTTCTACTTGACGTTTTTCCTAGGCTCACTGTTGCCAACAGGAGTTTTGCTTCCCTTTATTATCTGAATGGTGTAATTGAAATAAGGGTTTTGTACTATTCAACTAGATTCCTGACGTATAATGTTTAATTTTATATGACCGGGGAGGCATGTGTGAATCTGTCTGTGAAAGCACGAATATGCTCTTTAAACAGATAACTTGCGTAGCTCTGCATTAAAAATGTACTTATATTTGTAAAGTTTGAACACACACAAAAATCAAATAAGGAAATATAGGGCCGGTGAAGCATTTTTCCAGATTAATAGCAAATTTAAACTTTAGTCCCTTCCTGTAGTGGCAAGGCATATTTGGCATTTGTGAGTTCATCTGCAGGCACATCACTTGATCAGTCGTCTTCTACTGTAGAAGCCTATGGCATATCTGGTAGCTCAGTCACTGACATTTTCGTGAGAACTCTAATGCTCCATCTTAAGCTCTTCATGGAGAGATCTGACTGAGCTGTAAGAACTAATGACTGGTGATAGACAGGAAGCTAGATCAGATGAGATGATAAGTCTTTTCTGACCTTAAAATCTTGCAATAAAAATAACAACAATAAATCAAAATACCTCAAAGTTTCAAGCCTAAATATGATAAAAGAATAAAATTTACTTTGCCTGCCACTTGCTACACTGTTACTAAGTTTTAAAAACTTACTTTGATAATTTATAATATGCAAAGGATTGCAGTTCAGTCTTCTAGACTATGAAGACAAGGTAAAGCTTTTCTGAATCCTAGGTGATAGCTGCATAGCTCATACCCCTGCAGTTTTGAAGTTCTGAGTATTGTTTTGATCACCTTTCTGTATCAGCATTTTAAAATAGCTTTTGCATAGAATACAGAATTAACTCCCCTGGCTGAGTGTTTACAAACACTGATGTTATGTCTTTGACATGGAAATGATCAATGGGGTAACCACCTACATAATCAGGACGTTATTTTTCTATAATGATGTGTAAATAAGGTGAGAATTACTAAATGGGCTTTCAAATATTAAAGCTTATGTTGTGAAATAAAAACATCGTTTTATTGCATTTACTTTACTCACTCTGTTACTCCTTTTTCCTGAGCATAAGGTGTAGGCTTTTCTGTTTGCTTTTGGTCTTGCTACTGATGATTTGTTCTTTCCTTCTCATTTCTTAACTTTCTGATCTGTATTGCATATTCAGCAGAGATGGGCAATTGAGGCTTCAAGCTGAAATGGGCTTTTCAGAAAAGTAGTCATTGTTTAGTTTTTCTAACACAGAACCTTCCTGTCGTATTGATCTTTAGGTCACTGATTGACTGAAATAGGTCACATGCCTCCTACACTAAGGAGTTAAGCTGTTGCTAGCATGCTTTGGGCTCAACTGGGTTCTGTCCAGAACAGCCGTTGTTTGGATAAGCTAGGATGAGATATTGCATGCAAGTGCTGAATATTCCAAGATGAAGTTTTTTCCCCAATGAAGTCAACAGGAATTTTGAAATTAACTTCAATAGAGTTGTGTGTTCATACCATGCTCTGTTTCCAAAATCCTTAGTGTTCAACATCCTCATCATGTTCCATTAATATAAAGATGAAATATCCATGTTCCTACAAGACAGAAAATAGTTTTTCCTAAAAAATGATTTTTTTGTAATTAGAATGTCCTCAACATTTATTTGGGACTAGGTCGTCTTCTGGTGTAAGAGATTAATTTTGTTACATCTTTGATGTAGAACTGGCCAGAATAAGGTCAGAATAGAGGGGTCTTCAGAATGCCAAGACTTGGACTTGTATTCAAGGAGCATCAACCCAGGACAGATAAAGTGTTTCCAAACTAATGTTACGAAGATTTTGGTTTTTGTGGACTCCCAGCAATTCCAAAGATCTCCTTAGAAACGTGTCAATAATCAATATGAATTTACAAAAGCTGAGCTTAATAGAATGAACATTCCTTTCTAGTAGAAACACAAGCCATCGGTTTGTATAGTATCATTCTTACTTGTACTGACCAAAGAAACTATTTTCATTTTTAGTAGGGTTTACTGGGCAGAGATACCATCAATATCCACAGGTTAAAATTTGGAACAGGACTTGAAAGAATGAGAATACGAACTGTGTATTTCTAGTAGTTGTGTACTGTGTTTGGAAAGGTGCCTAAATACATCTATGTACACTCGTACGGTGTACATCCCTGCATTCTGTGTTTAGCTTCGGAAGATGCAAGAAGAAGCATCTTCTCCATCCACTTGTAATAAGCATCATTTGAGTAGTTGGTAACAGTATTATATGAAGGAAATACATAGACTTGGTTTTCATTTAATTCCAAGATGTGTGCACAAAGATTGGATATCTTGGGATTCATATTTCGCACATTGGCAGCCTTTACCATTGTAGCAAGGAAGCATTGCAAACGGGCTGTATAATCCTGGTTGCTGTGATATTATTACACCTATACAGAGAAAAGCCTCTGAGCAACACGAAGCGATATATTCCAGGACCTGTGGTTCCCCTGCATGGCTTTATCATGAATATTACATTTTATGCTGCTAAATATGATATATTATCTTGGTAAAAGTGGCCCATGTACCCTTAAGGAGCCTGCAAGTGTGTTAGCGTAGTAGTTAGGCAAGGTCCATGCAGACATGGAAAGCAAAGTCAGTAGCTGCAATTTAGCTGTAAAGTATAAAGCTCAGTGCATGATAATAGTAATGAAGTATTATTTACAAAAATATTAGAAATACAGACTGATTCTTTGTCACCTTGGTTTAAAATCCAATGAACGTATGCCAACACGAAATCTTCCAAAAACCCGTCCTGTGATGTCTTCACCCTTAAGTCTTTCATATTTATTATCTCAAAGATCCAGACTGGTGTCTATGTCAAGCAGAGCCCAGCAAAACTACAAAGACTTCCTCTCTTGTTTTCTGAAAATTGCTGTGGCCTCTGCAATGTGTTGCCTGCTCTTTCCCTTCCACTTGCACTCTCCATTCCTTCAGCAGCACTCTGTAGCCACATCCCATCTTCAGTAACGAGGAAATATGATAATGAGGAGACAGATAGGATTCTCTTCGTGAACTCTAATCTCTTTTACTTTCAATGGTGACAGGTGCTGGAATGAATTCTGTGCTAATGGGAACTTCTGAACTCCTGGGGTAAAATTTAAATACCTGGCAGAGGAAAATTATCATATGGTTGAAGTACCAGACTTTGGTTAGGGAGCTCTTCTGAAGACTTTTGTTTGATTTGTGGCGTGACACTTAATCTTCTGTACTTCATCCATAAAGTGTGGATAATATTGCCTTCTTTTCTTAGTCCGAGAGAGAGTGATGATTCACACAGGCTAGAAAGGAAAAGACATAGAAAATTATTGCTTGAATTTTAAAAGGCTTGTATTAATGCACTGTGCAGCAGATCTGGAGCACATATTAAATGAATTATTATTGTTTTCACTTCCTATGAGCCATCATTTCTTTTCAGCCCTTAAACAGCCCAAGTTTCTGAATCAAAGTTTACTCTGAGCAAACACTTTTCCTCTTGGAATTGCTTTTATTTCAGATTGAAGGAGAGAAAGGGGAATAAATGAATAAGAAACTAATACAAGATCAACATAAGAGAGAAGGCAGAAATCATTCTCTTTATCTCAGGCATTTTGAGTGGATTTTCAGTCCTGTGATGAAGCAGAGACCATGGGACAGCATTATTTAAGGGATGCAAATGAAACAGAGAATCAGGTAGCCCACTTGTACCTCCATAACCCAGGAAACCAGGTATTTTAACACAAATCTCCATCTCTCTCCACTGCAGTGTTGTATCACTTTCATAAACTAAGTCTTATTTCGTTGTCAGCCAGGTGAGTCGGAGGTCTGGAAAAGGGAGGTGACATCAGGGGTGTCGGCACAGGTGGGAGACACAGACCTACCTGCCTCTAGGGGAGATGAGTGTAAGAGATACAAGTTTTGCAGATGGCTGCTTTCCTCACTTTTGCAACAGGGTAACGGCATAAACTCTGCTGGGAAAGTCTGACAAGAAGTAGCTTATTTCTTAGCATAACAAGTCTTTCTACCACCAGTTTCCCCAGAATTTGTTAGAATTTCTTCATCTGTTTAATCCAAATATTTTTGTCCAATTCCCTGTAGCATAGAACCTCATAATCTTTCGGAAGTTGGGACGGAATTGTTTGTATACTCTTAGATATTGAAATAAATTTTTTTTCTTTTGTGCTAACCTTGCCATTATTACTTTCATTCAGCTACTCCTTAAAAAAACCCCATGCACTTCAGTGCTAAGATGACTTGCTAAATGTCATAAAATTATTTGTGACTTTCTAGTGAATGTTCTTGAGACTAAAAGGGCAATAAGGGTCAGAAGAATGCTGATCATACTTGACTTGGCTAGGTAAGGCTCTTATACAGAAATCTTGGAATGCAGTCAAAAGTAGATTGAAGATAATACTGTTATTACATGAAGTACAGAGTTAAAAAGGGTTACTGCTCTTGTAATCCAGCTTACTCGTGAAATGTAGGAGTAAAAATGCGTCACCGGTGTGACATTTAGGTGGCCTTGGCACATTTAGAATAAGCTTTTCTATAAACTGTGATAGAAATTTGTATTTTGTGTCTCTTGCTTTCTTTCCCCTCCACTCATGAAACAGCATCTCTGAGTTGTCCTAAGAAACTAAGTCCTAAGAAAGTGCTCTAAGTGTGATCTATGAACGTACGCTCATCACACTCGAGTGCTGATATCCTGCAAGTCTATTTCTTGACATAGCTGTTGTCAAGAGTTTATCTTGCTGTCAGACAAAAATGGAAATTGTTATTCTTCATGAAGAACTTCAAAGGTGGTCACAGTTGACTTAGGTTCCAAAATGGCCATTTTAATTAGATCTAATGACTATTATGCATGGAGACTTTTGAATGTGAAGTAAGAACTGAAAAGAAGTTAAATTTTACATTTGTTCTTCAAGCTTGGAAAATTTCTTTGTTTAATATAGCACTGTTATTTTTTAAAAAACTAAGGTGATATTTAGTGATAACTTTTAATGAAATATGAAACGTCTTAGTTTTCAGTCTAATGATAATCAGGAACAGATAAAACAGTACAACTAAACCTACTTATTAATTTTAATTTCTGGTTTAATACAGAATGAACTATTGTTACCTCACTTATGTCCCTCTTCCTTTTCACTTCCATTCGATGCTGCAATATTCTGCTCTACTATGCTCGCTATGCCATTAGCCCGGAACAGCAGTACTGTTCCCTGTGAAGGACCGTATCTGTGGTGGGTTTCGTATTAAAAACAGGAGAGAATATTGCAAATTGTGGCAGGGACAGCATGCAGTTTTTTTGCACCAGAAAGAAACAACCCAAACCTCTGCAAAAAATCAAATTAACCTTCTCATTAGAGCTTATTTAGCAAAACTGTTATGCCAAAATCAATCATTTTTATCAGAATTGAATTAAATAATTTTACAATACAGCATTTTAGCTTTCTCATGTTTCACTGAGTGTTAATGCATTACAGGGCTCCAAATCCATGTAGCTCTATGTCAGTTTAAACTACCCAGGGTCTCAAGATTTCTGTGTAACAGTCACGCTGTTTTACTGGGACTTTCTTCAGGGCAGGACTATATCTTGAAGAAAGGGATCATCTTCGAAAGACTAGCAAGGTTATCATTGAAGAAGCATAAACCTTCTCCCCTGTGCAATTAGGGAACAGGCTCACTGCTGAGCGATTAACCCTGCCAGTTATGCTCCACTGAGGAATAACCTATCAAATGTCACTTTTTAGCCTGAAAACTAGAATTCCTGAATGCTCTTTACGATGAGTAGCTGCAGCAGCAAGTTTTGTTTCCTGCAATAAAGAACCTGCTGAAAGTCACAACCACAAGGTTATTGTGTCTAAGAAGGGTCTTACGGATCGAATCAGTCGCAGATAGTGTTATTCCTGTTTGCTTGGCTCAACAGTCGCTGAACTCAGGTGTGAGGTGATGGTTGTTTGACTGAGAAATAATGACAGCAATTTGAGGGATTTTCTTACTATGATTAGTTTGTGAAAAAAAAGTGAATATTTAATCTTTTCTTGGAGAGGGGCAGCAATGAAATAAGCAAGGAGCTTTCCTCCTGCTTTTCTGGAGAGGCTTTCCTGGACTTGGAGTCTGCTACTTTAGGAGGTGCTGAGCTCTCACGATAGTTTTGTTTCTGCTGCGCATCTGTGAAATAATGTAGGAATTACACCTGTTAGCTCCACACTTCCCTCTGCCCACTTTGTCCCAGATGGTAGCACCAGGCATCCTCTTTTGTGATTTTACCATACAGAGGAGTTTAATCTAAGTGCTTAGTATTCATTTATTTAAATGAGATCAGTTAACATATTTGCTTCCAGCTCCCATAGAGGAGGACCATTAACACCTCATTCCTAACAATGTGTCTACAAAACTCTGTGCATATCAAGTAAGATATGGAAATTGCTTCTGGTTGCAGGTTAGACACTAGGCTGTTGTTACTATTCCTAAATTCTAGCAACCTAACAGGAGAGTGTGCTCTTGCAGAGAGATCTTACTGGAACGATTAGAGAAGGATTTTGTAAAATATGTTGCGTGCATAATATTGTATGTGACCAAAGCAGTTAGTGCACCTTACTGGAACAGCTGTATTTTGTTCCTTAAAGCATGGACAACTCTGCAGACTTGGCTGAAATAGGCTATGATACTTATTTTTTTGACTAGGGAAGGGTTAATGCTTTTAGTGGAGGGTTTGAAAGGGAGGATTTGCAGTAGCCTGCAAAGGATAGGCTTGAAAATCAAGGAAACCAGAAATCCAAGCAGGTGAAACTGTACCAAGCAATAATTGCAGGCCAATTACCTCCCACTTTTTTTTATTTTTACAGTTCTCCACCAATTAATGTGAAATACAAGAAAGTAAAGAGTCTTTTAAGGCAGAAAGTTGGTAGAACAAGTTCTTGAAGTGGTAGTGTTTCTAATGTTTATTGCATTTGCTGGTAAGCTTGGGAGTTTTCTTAATAGGATGGTCAGGAATCAGTCAAACAGAGAAACTATAGCCTGGGAAAAAAAAAGTACCCTTTTGTTCTCTTTTATTGGTTTGAATTTTCTCCAAGTGAGTAAGTCAAGCAGAACAGGAAGTCCTGAAAGCATTTGTTCTCTTGCTGGTCTGAAGTTGGCTGCTCTGCAGTGCTGAAATCCCAAATCAGCAGCTGAAGAGGTAAGATTTAAAAACTGTGGATACCATTTGAATTAAATCAGCATTCTATAACCTGAATTTCAGTATTTCTATGTTAGAAATGAGAGAAGCTGCTTATACCTAGGTTAAAATAGATAATCTTGTCTTGATGATGCCCCCTTCTTCAAGCTTTGGATTGATTTATGTCTCAATTAAATGAAGCTAAAATGTTTGGGCTAGTCTGGAGGCCTATTCCCAAAAGCCACCGCAACCTTTGAAATTAATAGACTTTAATCAGAAAAATGTATAGAAAAGGATAAGAGTTCTTAACTATGAATATGGGTGTGTGTGTGTGTATATATATATATATTTTTATATATATATATATATATATAAAAAACCAAAACCCGAACAGGACACAGCAACACCGTAACCAAAACCTTTAAACCAGTTAAGTTCTATCCCTGCCCCTTTTGCTGCAGTTATATTTACAGACAGCACCTCAGGAGGCAGCAGGGCCCTCTCCTCGTCCTTTTGTCTTGGCCCCCAGGGAGTCTGCAGCAAATCCAGGCAGTGGTGACCCCTCTCTCTCCGAAGGACAGCACAGGGCAAGTGGAGCTGGGGCTGAGCCAGGGGGAACTCTTTCCAAGACGCCTCCACCAGCCCAGCAGGACGGTGGCTCCGGCTCACTGCAGCCGCTGAGTGGAAGTGGCGCCAACCAGAAGTAACCTCTAAACTCCCTCTCCCCTTTTCCCCAGACACCGAACTGGAACCCAGAGCAACCAAACCACCCCCTGCCACCTGTCCCAGCTCTCAAATGCCCTGTGTTGGCAAAGGAGAGAAAGTCCCTGAAAGAGTTTGGAACTGGAACAGTATTGTATTTTCATTCTTCACGGATGTGGTGCTTTTCAGTTTCCCATTGTTCCCCTGTATGCTTACAGGATTTAAAAGCTGCTCTTCTGTTTCTAACAGTCCTCAACTCTCTGGAATAAAAAGAATTTGGTTTTGGGTCCTTTTGAAGAGAGTGAGAGAGAAAGAGAAGGGAATGTTTGTTCCTATGTGTTTCTTGATACACAACATGTGTAGACGAGTAGATACGTGTTGCTGTGCTTTCTTTAGCTTTCATGAGGAAGCAGAGATGGGCTGGATGGCTTCTTCTGGGTGCCCGAGCAGATCGCGTTATGTGCCATGTAGAAAAGGGAGAGAGATACATCTGAAAACATCCTTTATCTATGTTGTGCTGAGTAAGGGACGCGTGTGACTTTGCTCTGTACCATGCTAGGTGTGATCGTATTGTGTGTTGGCTTGACTCACGGTCACCTGGTGAGGACTGATGCATACAGTTTTCATTACTTCCCAATCTGAAGTTTACTGTCTCCTCTCACATGCAGTTCAAAGTTAAAATTGCCCTGCTGTTTTATGTAGCTTTGTATTACAGAATATACTACTATTACACTAAAAAATGTTGTTGTTCTCATGAAAATTACGTAGATTAACTCAACTTCTGTGAGAAAACATAGTGATGCCGACAGCTTATTTGCCAATCATGAAATAGAATATTGGTAAAAATGTAGAGTGGGTTGTCTTTGATTAGCTGGCTTGAACGTATGCTATGAACAACATTTAATGCAATGATCTGTCATTTTGTGCTTGACTGAGTCATTTTAGAAGTGAAATAAAACTGACTTTTATGAGAAACAGTCATACAGGAGATAGCTCAATATGTGTGTTTTAATTGTTGCTGCTTTTCTTTCTTTTTATGAGGTTTCAGAATATTCTGTTTTTTACAATTCACTGCTGTGCTGGGGACCAATGCACAGAGTAACTGGATTAGAACCAAAAAGGAAAACAAATGTGCATTGTTAAATGTACATGAAGTACATAATTCTCTGTTCTGCGTATTAACCTCTTTTGCAGTCTAGTTTGCATTCAGGAAATTAAATCCCCAGCTAGTTAAAGGGCACTGTGTTATGTAGTGTAGTAATATTAAAATACAAGTTATGTAGCATGGTGGCAGAAAAAAAAAATATCCTTCCAACCCAAAGGAACAACTGACTTGTAATAAACATAACAAGTGTATGACTTGGTTTGAAGTTCTTTTCTGGCAACTGACAGGTCACTTCTTCCTGTCATCCCTTATGTTTACTTGCATCCTCACTTGAAAAACTTATGATCTGATAATATTCCTCAGTGTGCGAACATAGTGGGATTTTTGAGAATGAGTGATAGTCCAACACAGTTATAATAAGTGGTGGTGTTTTGGTTTGTCATCTTTGTTTAAGGTTTTTTGTTGTGTTTAAGATCAAGAATTTTATTGTCATTTTGTAACTAAATATTCTTGACTATATCTACTTTGAATGAATTGCCTATACATTTAATTTTTTATAAACCTCCTTAGAATCATGTTTCAAAACATGATTAACATGAATCCGTTTTCAAGGTGATTCTGAAAATATGAAATAGTAATGAAATCTTTCCTACGTCATGACAACAATTTTTTGCACTTCATGTCAAAGCTCAGTAGCATCTTGCAGGTGAATCAAACTGAGAGATGTTTGGCAAAACCAAACAAAATACTTGATCACCTCATTCTGGGAATGTGTTGCTCAGGTGCCTTCCACAATTCTGTCTAGAAGCAGGCAGAGTCGTGGAAGGCACGTTTACAGGCAGAAAGTGAAGTAGTAATTTATACCCCAAGGAAAAATAACGGGGAAATGCACAAACAAGTATTTCATAGCTTCTTGAAGAGGAAGAATTCATTACGTTCTCCTCAATGCTGATTCAGATTATTTCCTTCAAGTAATTATTTGCTCAGAGATGCTTTTGCTTCTTCAGAGAAAGCGTAAGAAATATCTCCCTGGGTGCTTATATTAGTGTTTGTTTAAGGTAGATTCCTATTTGTCTTCTAAGTGTCTTCATCTTTGCTGTTCAAGGACAAGAAATTGAGAGTTTACTCAAACTTTCCCTTTGTCTCATCAGAGAATGCTGATTTTCTTTTACAAGGTTCAGAAGGTAGCAGCACAATTAGATACACGCATTTATGAAATGTAAGCATTAGTGTTCGTACAGGGTTGAGGAAAAAGAGGGAGCACTTACAGTGTTAACAGACCCATGTCAAGTATTTATGTTTCTCTCTGAACATGTTTTAGTTTTCAAGGGCCTGTGGTAGGAATGTAATATGAAAACAGGATGCTTTGCAAAACTGAATACTACATGCATCGTAAACATTGTTTGCAAAATGTAACTTGGGTTGGAAAGAAAATAGTCGCTTATATAACTGATGGAAAGAGAAAACTAAAGCATTCTCATCTGCCGCTACCATTATACTGGTCAAATATAATTCTTAAGCATCTGGATATTCCTTTTGTGCCTACTACATGAGTTGTACTGTATTATTTTCATATGAACTGCATTCATACATCTGTTTTACCCACTATTTGTCTCCTAAATATATAATACATATTAAATATATCTAATGTTTACAGGGGTCCTTCTGTAGTCCCTGACTTTTAAGTATTAAATTAAGAATTCAAGTTAACAGAAATGAGAACAGTTACAATAGTTACCTACAATGCTATTGCATGGCAAAGGAAGGCTTAGAATGTGTTCTTTTCTCTCTCTCGTTCACTGCAGTTTTCAATTTGGGATCTGGATGACTTCTAAGCTTTCATCTTTCTCTGTAGGCGAATGAAGCCGTTGGAGAGAAGGAATTCCTTCAGTTTCAATCCAGCTGTTTGGCATTTCCCATTTAAAGTTTATCTCTCCTTCTATAGTCTTTAAGAAACTGTGGGGTTTTTTTTAAGTTCTCTCTTCTGGTTGATTCTGAGAGATGGGGAGCACAAGGCCCAGACGTGTTTTTGTCTCCATGGTAGAACACTGCACCATGACTTTGCTATCTGAATGAGACAGGCACTCATGTCCAGAAGAAGAGCTAGTTGGGGAAACAAAATGTGAAGGTTTACTCAGAGTTTTAGAATTAGTCGTCTTTTTTCTTTTTTTCCTTGAGATGTAAAATTAGGAACTGGCTGTTTCCCCACGCTCAATAAAAGCACAGTCATTCCTTTTTGCCCTTCTTACAAAGGAGAAAGTGAACTTAAAAAGGTATTTTTGTATTTTATGATCAGCTGATGTCTGTTGGGGGGTAATACTGGAGCGAGCCATGCACGAGCAAACACTGAAACAGAGGGGCTGGTGGCAGCAGGGCTCCTGCTCTGGGCAGAGTTCCTTCTGGAGTGTGACAAAGGGTGGCCTTGAGGGCACCAGCTGTGGCTGTTTCCAACTTCTCTGGAGCCAGAGCCTTCTTCAAGAATGGCAACAGAAAGATGTACTCTGATTTCCCCTTTGCCCCCCTCTTGAGAGTAGATGTCTTGTGAAAGTAGGAGCAACCACTGCTGAAATAAAATGCTGTAGTGAGAAACGAGCTGTCTGAATGAATTTTGTTTGTTTTTCTTCTGTCGTGGCACATAAATGGAAAGGGGTTGGCAACGCTTATCACAGTAGAAAGAGCAATACTGTAAAAATTACAAAAGAGGACTTGACAAACATGTAAAGTGGTTTTTAATTTCAGACACCCTGGAGCATGATGCATTTGAAAATTTTTAATTGGGAGCTTGAAGTTTGATAGATTTAATTGCAAAAGATAGTTGAAGTCCTGAGTCGAATGAGTACAAATAAGAATGTATATAGTTTTGAGGCTTTCTTTTAATGTTAGAGAGCCACCATGTGCATAATACATGCCTTGTTTATATCATCCATACTGTGATCCCTCCTTTCACAAGTGACTACGTTAATCTCTAGTTTTCAGAGTCTTTATTTTTGAATATCAGAAGCTATATAAAATGCACACATTAAAAGAATATGAATTGGGGAATTCATAAACCTCAGACCGGTTACGTAACCACAGGAACCACACAGGGCTTTTTTGTCTGCCAAGATGAAGGCTGATAGCACTCTGTGTAAGTACCACGTGTTGTCAGCTGTCAAGTTAAAATCACTCTGCTGTGTCCTGAACAGGGTTATAACACGTTTCTTTAGAGAAAAAAAGATATGAGTTAATATAATCTGGGGGGGGATGGGGGTTAGTGGTGTTGCTTTGTTGAGCTTGCTTTATAAATACATTTCTTTCAGTGATTCTCTGGGCTTTGCTCAGATTTTCCAGCAGAGAAATTGCATGTATATTGTCATCATCTTATTAAATGCAGGGTTTGAGTTTTTTCTTTGTTTGTTTTTGTTGTACTGACACAGTATGTTCGAACACCGTTTAGCTACACCCCTGTTTACTCACTGAAATAGCTAGGTCTACAGGATTAATCAGGTCCATCTGTGGGTTGGCACACTTCTGTATTCCTCTGGAAGTGGTGCATGCTTCATTTAGGAGGGTTTTTTTAATTATTGTGAGGTACTATTTATACCTATACTGGTTACAGCTTGGAGAGCTGAGCGCTGCTGCTGATTCTGCCTACAACCATGTCATGTAGGAAGGTTTCTCCTTCATCCTGGTCCCTGAAGGTGTCTCTGTTTAGAGGAACATTTTTAATTACTCTTTATAGTGTTGCAAACCTTCCTTTGGGCTTTGTAGAGACAGTTACGGGTAAAGAACAAATCTTATCTGGAAGCCAGAAAAAATTACTAACTGGGGAGCTGAGATGGGAGTTAGAAATACTGATGTTGTAAACAGACTGAAAGACAGATGGGTTTCTTCCAGTGTCAGAGATTGCTGGGCACTCAGTGCCTGTGCTGCCCTGCTGTCTGAAGTTTCCAGATGGTCTCCAGGTGTTGACCCAAGGAAAAAGCTGCTAGAATATTTTGTTTGTTTGTTTTGCTGGTTCTTCAACTTTATATTTTTGCATACTTGTTTGATTTGGAGCTTAGAGGTTGATTTGAGTTTCATTCTACTAAGTTTTATTATCAGAGGTCTTTTCTGTTCAAGATGTCATATTTGGATAGCTGGAATAATAATTACATTTATTTAACAGGTAGTTGATAAGTCGTGCTAAGTATAAACCTTTTTTATGGCAAAACTTTAGAGTACTACTTAACCTTAATTTTCAGTAATCCCAGAGTGAAATATTGGTACCAATGTTCTTGCATTTTATTAATCACACTGGGATGTTGCACTATAATTTTATACATGCAGCATTTTTTTCTAATATATGTACACTCTGGGTGGGTAAAAGTTTTTTCTCAAATGGTTTGAAAATAACAATCATAAAAATATTAGTATCTAACTGATTTATCCATCGTGCTTTTCAGAAGATTAAAGCTTTATAATTTGTTGGAAATATCTAAGAATTACACGGTTAACTTAATGAAGGGTTTCTGCTTCTACACTGAGTACAAACATCATTAGTATTGAAAGATCATTACTGAAATACAGGCTTCACTGAGTAACCAGACTTAGTAGAGCTATTTTGTGTAATATTCCTTTCAAAATACAATTAGTGAAAGTACTTTCCTCGTGAATAGCTTGTGTAGGGCTGGTCGAAATAAATGTTTTTAAAAGAAATGAAATTGTTTCAGTCAACAGATTAACTCATGAGGGGCAGGGTGTCGGTTTTTTGTCTCTGCATTTCTTTTGTCAATACAAGACATTTATTAAGAGAAATAATATATAAAAAGAAACAAATGGAAAGGGGGGAACTACAGTAACGAATGAACAGCTTTTTGTTGATGTGTTTTGCTGTGAAACTGCTAACCTGATTTTGAAAACAATGTTCACTGTGATGTTACACAGGGTTATTTCCATGACTGCCTTTTTTATTGAGCAAAGGGTGCATATGTTTCACTGATTGATTAATAATTCTCTGTTGCCGTACGGCCTTTCTTGTTCTGTAATTTAATTTTCTTTCAGCTGAATACTTCTCAATGAACGAGAAGTATCTTTGAAAAGGTATTTGGCGGCTGGTAGGGAAAGGAAGGAGAATTTGTTCTAGAGTCAGAAAATGCTGCAGAATTCTCAATCTTACTTAATTTGTTGGAGCAATTGGGCTTTCCTTTTTCTTTTTTGTTCTGATATTCCATTTAATTTTCTGTAGTTTTACTAGAAGTTATCGACTGCATACATTAAAGTTGAAAAGAAGTAGATTAAGGATTTAGGTCAGATTACATATATCTACCTATATGATATAGTTTATGCCCACAAGGAAATGAAAGCTCAGGTTTCAGCAATGTTGTCCTAAGATATCTTTTGGAGTTGCTGGGCTCTCACATTGAGGAGATGCAAGATCAGTGACATCTTGTAGGCATTTGTTTTTTTTTTTTCCTTTATAAATTTCCTCTTTTAATTGTTGTTGCTCTTCCTCTCATTTCTCTTTACTGCCTTCTTCACACAGATACAGTATATTACATCATCTTAATGATGATTTAGGGCCACTTTTTAAAGGTGTCAAGTTAACTATTCCTCTAAGAGAGACTTCTGTTTTCACACCTTATAAATAGACAGCGAATCCTGCCCATTAGGCACTTGTTAACTACTGGTGGCAGTTTCTCAGAACAGTTGTCTATTTTCATTATCGTATTTGGTTATCACATATTATTTCATTGTTTCGACAGTTACGTTGCAGCAGGAATGATGTTTTCTTACTCACCGTTCCATCTCGAAGGAAGATGGCAGCTGCTCAAGCAGAGAGCTGATGTTTCTGATTTTGCAGCTTATCTTTGATAAGCTGGCAGTAGTGTAGTTTGGGGACCTTCAACACTGGTACATTTCTGACTTCTTCTGTAGATCATTGTTGTAGGACTGATGAGCTAAAGGCTGAACTTCCTAAGGTATGTTTGAAAAATTCAGAAAAGCTTATCTGGGAGTTTTGTTATGTTTGTCATTACTAGGATTAATCATAACCACTCACACTATTTATATCTTTATGTTCCTTCAAGTAGTCAAGATCAAAGCTATTCCTAATCATTAAAAAGCCAACATACATATATCTCAAATGCATGCAGAAAGAAATGCAAATTTTAAAGAAAACATATCCTAAAAGTGAAACTGCAAAACTGTGCTTCCTACACATTCCTGTTTGATAGATTATCACTTATTATCTTATTAAGTAGCAAAGTCTTATCCCCCTTGTGAGACCTCTTAGTCCCCTCTCCCCTGCTGCTCCTTCAGAATATATAACATTGAAATCCATCTCTCTCTGGTGAATAAATCTATTTTAACCCGTTTTCAGTACTAATCTCACTTAACCTGGTTTTAGTATGCATTGGGCAGAAACAATGTAATTTAAGAATTATGAGATTTTTCAGTGGGAGTGGGAAGGCCAGTAATTGATTCCTGTGCTTTGGTAAATGATTATTGGTGAAAATACACATCGCATAAAAGTGAAATACAGACTTCCCTTTTCTTGCCAAACATGGCACAAAACGTAAAGTGCAAGGATTGAAGCAATTCACCAGGGTTTATGTTAACAGCTAAGATGAAATATTATTATACCCGTGCTGATGGTGAATATTCTGTTATAAATGGCTTCTTTTTGATACTGTTGGCTAAATGGCAGGAAGGTACTAAAGATATGGGCAGTCTGGTCTTCGAGTTGATAATTGATTTTCTCTTTGTTGGGTTTGCTCTATTTAACTCTGAAATTTATGGTGGCTATGGTATATGGCAAAAAGGTTTCAAAATTAAAATAATTTTAAGATGAATGTATCGCATACGTCTTCACTTTAAAAGAGGATCTGGTTTATAGCTGAGGAGGTGTATTTGATGTAGAAGAATCAGCTTTATCTTTGAAGACTGAAATTAAAAGGGGAGTTACAGTATGTACTGCCTGTGCTGATATGGTTGTGTTTGTTGTCCCAACACTTCTTTCTGAGCATGCTCCCTTTTTGTGTGAACACAAGCCAGTAGAAGAGGCAAAAGTTACTAAAAGCTTGAGGAAAACACTGCAAATGGTAGAAGCTTTCAAATAACAGCTCATTTGCAACCTTGGAAAGGTGGTGTTTTGGTGTACAGTTTCTGTCATTACTCAAGCAAAGGAAAGGAAGCTGCAAAGTTGAAATGTGACTAGTTTTTCTTTGAAGTATTTAATGTATTTTAATTAAAAATATTTGAAAGTAGCTGTGAAGTTGTGAAGTAGCACCAAAGCAGTGAGATACATGTAGCAAAGCGAAGTAAAACAAGGCGTTATTTCATAGCTCTAGATTTGAACAGTGTGTTTTCTCCACATATATGCATTTGTACATATAGTTTGGTCTGGCTTTCTTTATGATTCAGCATATACTGACTTTCACTACTTAATCCTGGGTTCAGTTTTACTAGGATGAATTTCTTAAAATGCATGTTGAATCTCAAATAATGAAAACTTTACCCGAGACAGTTGGCCCAGGTGGGCTGGTTTTATGAGGTTTCCAACAAAATAACATTAACAGTGTCATGGGAGCTGGGAGTGAGCTCCGAACCGAAAGAGATTGTGTTTGACAGACCCCTGCCAGCAGCTGAGGACTGCACAGCCACTCACTCCCCTGCCCTGTCCTCTGCTGGATGGGGGTGAGAATAGAAGAGGAAAAGAAAGAAAACTCGATGTGTCAAGTTGAAGACAGCTTAATAATTGAAGGAAAGAGGAAGTATAAAACAAAACCAAAACATGTAATGCACAGGTAAGCGCCACCTCCCATGAGCAGACCAGCATTTCTGAGCTTCTTTGGAAAGACTATCCCCTGGTCATACTGCGGAGCATTACATTACATGGCATGGAGTATCCCTGTGGTCAGTTTGGGTCAGAAATCCACACTGAGACAAAGCATTCCACTGAAATGAAGAAAGTAAGTTAAATAAATTAGTAAAGGGAATGTGACCCATTACTCTCTTTTTTTAGCTATGGCTGATAGCCCACGACTCTAGAGAAGAACAGTATTTTACAGGCATACACTCAGTTACAGATAGATGCTATTGTTCAGTCAGATCATGGACGTTCTGAGTGCTGGTAAATGGGATTTTTTCTCATTTTGAAGCTTACCAGAAATTGTTGTGCAAATGAACTGCAGTCAACTACATCCGAGTCCAACCGATTTGAGTTTACTGTAGTAAAAGAATGAGATGATGGGGATTGTATCAAAACCTAAGCTTTTCATTTTGTCTGCTGAGTTTTCAAAGAAACATTTTCTGTCAGAGAACAAACATTCTTTGTGTTGTTGGCCCTATTTTCACTCACTGCAATATTTTCACTTCCTGATATTTTCTCTCTTTTGAAGTAAGTCAACTCTATCAAAATCCAAGCCCTCTCTTCAGTTTCCATTTACTCTTTAAAAATGAACAATGAATCCAAAGATTTGTTTTCTTCTAAATCTTTGAACTGTGAGATGATTAAATTTTCCATGGTAGAAGCAGGTAGCAGATTACATGTATAATGGTGTTCTGTGTCCTCAAGAGTTTATAGCAGCAGAGGCACTTTGGACACACTGAGAAATGAGAACTTTAAGAACAAACCACTACGGCAAAAAATATGCTACTTTGGCTATAATAACTTTCACATTTAATGGAATCAAGATGAAATAAAATGACTAGGAATATCCTAATTCATATAGGGGAAGGTATGTATTGACTGAGTAGCAGGAAAGTAACATACAGGTCTTCCTACTTAAGGTCTGGCTGTTAGCCTCAGAATTATTATGGTTGTAGAGCTTTAGAGTTCTAATAGCCTTTTTTTTTTTTTCCTCCTGTGAGGACATGTAGTTTTTATACCAGTGTGTTTTGATGGTTCCTGTCTATTAAGGCAGAATAATTGAGTGAAACATGAATCCTGCCTCAGCTCTCAGGGTTGAACTTAAGAGTTCTGTGAGGCGTTGGACATTCTGGTCTTCATTTCTCAATATAAATGAAGCCATCTGAACACAAACCCTGGGCTTTTCATCAAAGCACTTGTTAGCATGTGGGTCACAAAGTTTAACAAGTTCCTGTAGTTGCGGACAAGACAACTTCTGGAAGTGCCAGACCAGGTTTTAACTATGCTCTTTTATTCCTCCCTTCCAAAATTTCAGGCTTCCTTTATATTGCTTAAACTGACTCTTCCTTTTTCTGAGGAGTCTTTGTAATTCACTAGGGACTCTGCAATCTTAAGTTACTATAAGAGTAAACCTATCGTTTCCTCCATCGCGTAAGAACTCTCGTATACACATTCCACATGGCATGTGTATTTCACATGTATACAATTAAATTTAAACTTCTCACTTGCTGTATTTTTTAAAATAAAGTCTTGCAGCAATTTCTTTTTCTTAGTCTGAGCTACAATTTCATCTATTGTAGTGATGTATCATTGGTACAATCAAGTAGAATTTTCCCTTCCTTTAAAATAAAAGTCCATTTATTTGCACACTACTTTTTTTCACCATGATTTTTCTTGGGAATATTTAGAACTTTTTTTTTTTTTTTGGAATGCTGTAAAATGAATTTGCTAAACCACTTTGGCTTAGGTTTTGCATGAGCAGGTTACTGACCTGCTCAATTATTATTTTTGCTAATTCAATAAAATATTTTCTGCATTTCAGGACTATGGGCAGTGGTACATCCGTATTTGGTTAGAATTTTAGGTTCTAATTTGTTGTGAAAATTTTCACGCTGCATAAAGAATGCCAGTTATTTGCCTCAGCTTAGTATATATCCCTCTGTATTTCAGAGATGAGTTACTTTTAGAATGTTTGGCTTTACGAAGTGCGCTGCAGAAACTAAAGGAATCACAGTCTTTTTGTCTTTTTCATTTTTCTTTTTAAATTGCAATATTAGTTTGTTTAATTTGACAAGTTCTGATGATCAAAATGTGATGCTGAAAGGCTTGAATAATAGCTCAGATGATTTTGTCCTTTTGGAAGAGAAATGTGCCAGAGACAAGCTGTCCTCTCTGGCAATCTTATTAGAAAGATTGAGAAATGAATGGAGCTATTAGAAAACCCAGTTAGAATGTATATCTGAAGAATTATGGCTCTGCCCAAAGGGGTGAAAAGCAATGACTCCATTTAGATTTTCAGAATTATGGTTTCTAGAAATGTCGCAGAGGAGTAAAGGAGACTCCATCTTCATCATTCATCACGTAATTGGCTGAACTGCTGTCAAGGTTCACATGACTCCTAATGTCGTCGTCATTAGTCTCAAACTTTCAAGACAAAGATAAGAATTTTGCTGCGACATGTAATCAAAAAGATATTACTTTTTAAAGATAAATAGTTCGTTCTAGTCTCTGATCTAGATCTAATAAACTAAGATCAAAAGCAGGCTTTTTTTGCAATGTTATGAAATGCTACTTTTGGAACAGAAGTCAAAGCTTTCTCTGTTGCTTCTCTACTGCAATTCTGCAAAACTGGGCCTTATCAAAGACTGTCTTATTTCATGACTGTGCTTTAGAATTATTGATTTCTGATAAAGGTGCTAAGTAGTTGCTGTCAAAATTCAGTACAATTTGGTTTTATTGTTACGACTTCCTGATTATATCCTTATGTCTATATATATGTAAATCTTCACTATAATTAGATGAAATAGAAAACTAATTAAATTAAATAGAAAATTATGATAGATAAAAAGGCTTAAATAGACATTAAATGCCAGTATACTTTTGATGTTCTACAGTCTCAGAGTTGCAGGATGAGAATTTAATACTGTATTTTTTTCTCTTTACTGACCTATTACTTATTCTGAGCTGGTATTTTTTTAATTCCTATGGGATTTTTTTTCTGTGCTGAATTTATTAATCATTAAATAACAGATGGACAAACAACACAGGATGAATTAATGGGTTAAATTGAAAAATGGCCATATTCAAACAGGAAACAGCATGGCTCACTGGAAAGATTATTTATGACTGTTTCAGGTTTGATGTGTGTGATCTGTTTTCACAGGAGTGTTGACGTGGTAGTTACTTTTCCTAATGGTTAACTAATAGCAAAGCTATTGCTAGGGTGGTTCCACTAGGGTGATAATGACCAGTGTCTTCACATTGAGGCACTGAAGAGCGTGTCCTGTTCATCACAGCATTTCAGGGACAGAGGCAGTCGAAGCAGAGAGCACGGCAGAGGGAAGGCTAGCACAAGCCTGCCATCTGCCCTGCACTCCCTCTTTGCCCACTTGCTCTGCCGTGAAGGAAACAGCAGAGAACAAGTCACAGACAGGAAAGATGATCCATAGACTGCAGACCCACGAACCGTTGCTGGAGCAGGGCTCAAGCTAATTCCAGTTTTGTGATTTTTCTGCATCTGCTCTATCTTTGCTGAAAAATACGAATAGAGATGTAGTTAAGAAGGCAAGAGTTTGCTCCAAGTTTTGCTGTGGCTGCATGATTTGTAGTGTCCAGTTTTACCCTCTGGCTTGCTCGGGTGTGGGTTTAGCTGCCAGTATTGCATTTCAGTAGTGTTTTGGGATCTCTGCATTGTGCTATAAATGGGTCAGGTCGTGCACCTCACGTGACAGGTGTCATTCTATGTTCTGAGTGTTGGTATGACCTTTCGTTGAATTATTTGCGAGTTTCTGGACTATAAAAATATATGATTTTCTTGATTTCTGAAAGAAGATACAATTGAGGCCAGCAATCAAATTTTTTATACTGCACGATATAGTCTGTAATAATCTTTGTAACTAGTTTGTCTTTCTCATTGGATTTTGGAGGGCATTGAGTGTTCTCTCTGCTCATTACCTTATTTTTTAGGACCAGCTCAACTCTTGTTGCTAAACTAACTGGAATTTATTTCGTACAAGGTAAGGAGGCTTACACCATCATGAAAAATATTTTAATTTTTAATACGTTTTAAATTTAAAATTATTGTTTTAATTTCTTTTGTTTGATACACTCTGATTTAATTCTGGTTCATATTTAGTTTTGGATTTCATCAGAGGATAGCTGTCCCAAGACAAATGATCTCATGGACAAAGTAAAGCATTTTGAATTGTACATTGCTGCAGTAAAGAAAAGGACAACTTCAGACTAGCTCTAATGTGTAAATATACTTCAGCTTGTTTTGAGATTTTGAATAGATACTAGTAACATGATTTATGGAATTCATACAACTGCTGCTGAATATATTGGTTTAGAAGGGCAGAATGGCAATTAAACTTAGATGATTGTTGATTATAATAGGGAGTTAAGTTGTTATAGCAACTGGAGCTCTCATCTTACCACTGTGCACAGAAAAGCACATGCTAAAGAAAAAAAAGGGAAAAGACTGATTTTTCCTTTCTCCCAAAAGTCTGCAATCATAATTATAATAATTGATATTCAGAATTTTTCCTTTTGCAGTTTCTAGTACTTAACCATTACTATGCAAATACAATTAATTCTGCAATCATCAGACTTACTTCACTGAAATAATTGTATTTGTTTAGTTAATACTGGATTTCAGTTCTCTATCATTTTAGCCATTTAAATAGGAAATTTGTAATTCTTTCATTCCTTTTACAATTTATAGGGATGTTTGGTTTTGTTATTTTTCATTTCTTTTCAAGTGTTAAGGAGGTGTAATGCTGTATTCTGTCTAACTGTTGTTAAAGCTTGGTATATTCTGCTGATTGTAAACCATAGCAGTGCAATTAGTCAATAGCAGTTAATGGAAGAATTCATGCAGGAAGATTTTCTGCTCAATGTGTTGGATTAAATTAGAAAGCATTAGAAATGCAAGTCCCAGGCTCCTGTTTCAGTTTATGCTAGTCGTTTGATTGGACTGGTATGATGTTGTGATTGACTGACCTTGACTGGACGCTAAGGAAGAGCCACGATGCACTACCGTGGAAACCGTGCATCCCCCAACATGTGTCTGTCCCCTTTTCTCTTTTTTCTTAATCCCTGCAGTAGAGCATAACACTGCTTTTGGGTTACCTTATTTATGACCAGTTATTTTGAGCTGTCCAAGATTAGAAGAATACAGATTCATGTGGAAAAAGCAGCAAGTGTTTGATAACGTTTTCATAGTGATGTCTGAATTACTCCTTTACTTGAGTTAATGACACTACAGAATAGCAGTATTTTCCTTCTGAACTGGTCATCAGATGATGTGAATACTGGAGTCTATTAGGCACAGGAAACTGTATTTGCACTTCTGCCTTCAGTTGGTTAAAAGCACAAACAATGCGTTAGTTTTATGTGAATGAAATGAAGAGCACTCAGAGTTCGGATTTTCTTAGTATCTCGCAATTATTTGTTTTGAATATGTTTACCATTTCTAAAGAGAACGATTTTAGTCTAGTTAGAGCTACTGAGAACTGAAATTTCATCCAGTAGTTTTAATTACTTGCTCATGATCCTTTCAAATGTAGTTTGAAAGGAAACAAACGCATACCCTCCATTAAAACAGATGAGAATACCTAGCAGCAGAAGAGTAGTTACGTCTGACCATTAGAACCCCTTATCATTAGAGTTTGTTATTTAGCTATAAAAATTTGCTCCAGGCTGAAAATTAGACTTGGCAATTCCCAACACATGAGACTTTAAATTACTTTTAAGATGTACACAAAAAGCAAGTTTCCTTACACATCCATTACATGTACATCAATAGTTCTCTTTAACTCAATATTTTATGTGCTATGAACTAAGTGGTCTGCGAGTAGATTGAGAATGCCTACGGTCTCTAGGTTAGAGGCTGTTTTTCTACCTGCCCCAAGTTTATTTCAGGTCTTTTATGGAACCTCTAAATTACATCTGTGCAAAGTTTTAAGTATTTTATTTCCTCAGATGTAACTTTATGGTTTCAATTTTTTAATAATGTTCATTTTTTTGAAGTCTGATATCCTCTTTCAAGGCCATCTGCTGCTTTTCCTACTTTTTTTAAGAGAACTTTTCTGGTTTGGGCAGCTTGCCTTCAGCTGACCACAGGGTGAAATAGTAGAATATTCCTGGTTTGACGGAATCCGCAAGCCAAATCCCACTGTAGTGCAGGTCTCTTTAGCAGGTGCAGCTTGGTTCTGTTTCGTGTACATCATCTGTTTGAAGCCATAATGCTATTTTGTAAAGAATCTTTCCAAACCACAGCATTCTATCATGTCAGAGATGGCAATGATGCATGATTCAAGGAAGAATTTAGAGCTGTAATGGTATGTAGGGAAACAATTTCTGTTTTTCAGAGGACTTTGATGCTTCACAGTGAGGCTGATTGATTGGAACCCAAAATGTAGAAATTCTCTGAGCAAGAAAGCTCCGCGCTGGCTACTGAAGGACTGCAGACCTGGGAAATGCAGAATTTTGACAGGCTGCCTGTTTGGCTGCTAATGAGACAAACTCGTAACCTTGCAGGGAACCATGTAAATCTCGATGGCTTCTGAGCCAGCAGAGTCCCCTATCCCTTGACATCAATCCCCATGTCAATTATCACAGGCAGACTACTGGCTCATTTAGGTGTTTTCTCAGAGCTATAGGTTTTATGTACCACAAAGCTCTATTTTCAATACCTGCCTTAAAGTCAGGTTCTGATTCCATCTCAGGTTACAAGCCAAATACTGAAATTTAGTACAGAGAGAGGCAAAGATGTCATCTACTTCACCTTTGAAGGTGAAGTCCTTTGACTAGCCAGGACACATTGTGATGGCCTTTTGTAGAAAAAGTTTTTCTTTTGGAAACTTGAATAGTCACCTGTGCAAACTACATTGAAAATAAGTGAAGTTCTACGTAGTGTTACTGGGAGTTTAGGTACGGCTGTTTGAAAGTCTGCTAGTGAAATGAGGCCACCGCTTGGGTCTGCAAGGGATCCATGAACTTTAAAAGTAAGAGTCTAGCTGGCTTGCAGAGGTTTACTGTAGTCAAAGGCAGTGAAACACTTAAGGGATTGCTTCTTAAAAGATTCTTTTCTAATATTTATGATCTTGTCCATCACATGTTAAAGGTCCCTCTTCCTTGTAATGTCTGACAAACTGCTTGTTAACCATGGTAAGTCTAAAAGCGTATTATACCTGGACTGACGTATCAGCAGTTAATGAAATAGTCATTGGAATAGTCCAGTACAGGAGCCATGGGTCCTGAATTCATAATTATATCCTGAGTGCTTAATTGTGCACCCCTCAGTTATCCAGGAATCATTTAAGCATCTGGATAAAATACTATTTCTTTTAAGAAGTGCTTAAGCATGTGTGTAACCACTTGCTGAGTAGTGAGGTAGATGGGCAGTTATGTGTAGGTCTCTCTGACCTTCTTACTCTGTCATAGAAATACAGTAAAAAAAAGTGTGTACTTAAAGTGAACTAGTTCATATAATACAAAAGAAGAATCTAAAGCCTTATCTTGCTATATTGGCCCTGCTTTCCAATTTTGCCACACTGGGGACAAGCAAGAGTATCATTAGATGGGCTCCCAAAAGTCAGTTAAGAGTAGTACTGCCAACAAGGGCTCTTGAATGAAACACAACATTAAAATTAAAAAATCCAATATTAGAATAGTATGGTTTGATTCAGTCATGCTTGGCTTATTTTATACACCAAGAAAATGATTGCAAGTGAGATATCAAGACAGTTTTCTTTATCCCATTTAATTATTGCTTGATTAATATTTGATACACGGTTTGCAGAAAGATTTTATTTTAAGGCAGCAAAACCTAATTTTGGATAATATGGGTGTTTTATCTCTGATCAATCACTAAAATATAATCTTCCTCATCTGTGGGTTATTCTGCCCCTTATTGTATCAGTGACACTTTTTATCCTATGTATGTATTATCTACATTGACCAGAGCAGAAATTACTGCATGCACCCTGCAATTTATAATCCACTCTACCCAGCTCCTCATCAATTATTTTTGCTGCAAAATGTAGTGCTACTGATAGGTATTTTATCTTAGTGCTGCATTCTCACTGCCTGCGGACTGCTGCTTTGAAGAGTCTTAAAAGCATTGCTATTTAATAATACCAGCCAGTGCATCTGCTCTAAAATTTGTTCCAAGTTACCCACATTCCGTTTTTAACAATACAATTTCATACATAGACAGTAAACACATTTTTTTATACCAGTTTATTTTGAAACAAAATTTTCTGAAATCCTTAGTGAGACTACGTTAAAATGTGGGATTCTGTATTTAAAAAAAGTCCATAATATAAAAAAATTAATGTTTTTTCTTTAGATTAGTGTAATAGAATTTTGTGTAATTAAAATGTAAACTAAACACTTCGTACTTTGAAGAGAGCATTGTGTCCATTTTCACTATTGGTGTGTTTCTGAAAGAGAGATTTCTTTCTGAAATCCTTACTCAGTGAGAATTTCGCACTGAGCAAATGAAATACAGGAGTGGACAATCACAACCCGCATAATAAACACCTAATCACCCCATTTTCACAGGAACAATCACCCAAACAGGTTACAGTAAATTATTCGTGTGTGTGATGACCTGTAAATACGTTAAAGCCAATGAAAAAAGTACAAAAAAAAAAAAGTAGAAAAAAGAATTTGTTTGTAAGATTTAATTGTATTACAAATATTTGTGAGTCATTGCTGACGTCTCTGTAGTTTCTTCATGAAGTTTTTTGAGAGATGTGACTATTTTTTCTCCCGCTGTGTGTTAAATTCTCTCTAACTCTCTATAATCCTGAATCTTTTGGATAGTTCTGAACACTAAGAAGAATTTTCAGAGATTGTGCTGAGCTGTATGGTCTTTGAGATCTGTGCAGGTTAAGACGGAATGCTTTTTTCAGCTGGATCTTCATCCACTGGGTTGGATGAAAGCAATGGAATAGACCTTGGCTGGTTACTTTTGCGTATGCGAGATGGTTTGTAACCACGCCGAGCTCTGCTAAAGCATCTAGTGTAGCATTTGAGTATTGACCAACATAGGTGAAGTGATGTCAGGAAGATTACGTTTTCCAGCTAGGGATGTGCAAGCTATTACAGTGCTTGACCAATCTGTTTTATGACTTGTTGTGACTTTGGTAATGGCATAAACTAAAAAGAAAGAGATCCTTAGGAGAGGCGAGTTTTGAACACTGTTCAGCTGTGCTCTTCATTATGCAGGTCAGACTTTTTGTAGATGTAGTATGGACTGTAGCTTTGTTTATCCCTAAATTGCATATGATATAATAGTGGCATCTCACCTTCGTTATGGTACTGGGAACACTGGCAGCGCTGCAAATCTGCACTGAGAATATTTTATTTTGTATCTCAGGTGTCATTACGTAATCAGATACGTCTTATAATGCATGCCTGGCTTTGACTGGGTTTTCTTCAAGTCTAAGTACCAAATCTGGGATCAGCAAAAACTTTGGCTTTTAAATTCAGTATCGTTAGGTTGGAAGAGACGGCACAGAGCATGTGTCTGAATGTTGCCTGATATATGAAGGGGAAGGGTTTTTTCAAGTAGAAATTAATAACGTGTGGTGTTATAGCAAAGAAATAATCTTTATATAAAAAAATCTAATAAGAAAATGTGCTGAAAGAAGCATGTCTCTATTGTTCCAAACAGCCCAGAGAGTCTACTATATCGTACAAACTGTCAGGTTTTGTGACTTTGTTAATTACCAGTCAAAGAGATACAGGGAGTGCCTGAGTGAACATGAATCAACTAGAAATTTCTGCTGAATATCGCATTCTCTTTTGGTTGAAACCATGCTTACTCTTTGCCCAAGGATGGATATAGCTGTGCAACCATCTCTACAGTTGCCTTTTCTGTTTTACCCAGCCGCAGCTGTTGCGCTAGCAATCGCAGAACTAAGTGGGGACATGACATCTCCAACTTTGGATATACTTTGATTTTTTTTCTTTTTTTATGCCAAATTTCGGGTGCAGTATTTTTTTCTGTTAATTGAGTCAGTTTTATGTTTTGGGGGGATGAATCCTGAGTATATGTGTGTGCAAAATTTTCACCATGGAAAAGTTGAACCATAGTAGTGATAATTAAAGACTACAGGCACATCATTTCTCTGTTAACACACCAGCGTAATTACTCTGTCCTGCTCCTTTCTTTGTGAGCAACTGGTAGGTGGTAAGTAATCTCTTTTTAAGCTATTTTCCTCTCAATATGTCAGAGGAATTATTTGAAATAATTACGAAAGAGAGATAGAATATAAATGTCAGAATAGATGTAGATGGGAAAATATTACTACAGAGGGGTTTTGTAATATGTTGAAAATGTCATTTATGGTTCTGTTTTAATGAATGGGTAATTAGTTGGCTGAACATCAGCTCACTTCTTAATGGAATCTTAGTGGATTAACTACATGCCTCATTCATATTATCCTACAGAAATTTTCTGCCTTCTTACAATGAATAATCTTTTTGCAGGACACCAGTATGAAAAAGGAGGGGCTCTTCTAAAGTAGCGAATTTGTGTTTTTGTTCGTTGTTAAATTAGCGCAGATTCTGTTTTAAAAATACACATGTTGGTGCTGTTCTTATATTGGTGCAGAAAAAACCCATGTTGCTTTGAATACTAATCGTAACACCTGCATTTTCTGCACGGTTTTAATTTTTTTTTAAATTGTATTTTTTCATTTGATTTCCTTTCGCTGGTTTTTATTCTCCTTTTTTGTGTGGCTTTATTAGTTTGCCTTTTGAAATCACTTCAGAGATTTCCCCTTTAGAGGGCCTCATTCCTTTGCTGAAAGTGTTGCTCCTGTCCACGTAGCTGTGCTTGCAGGAAGTCCACGCAAGGCTCTGTTACTTTGCTGCTGTAGGTGAAGGCAAGAACATGCCATTGTGCTGCTTGTATTTCGTAGCCACGTGTATTGTATCTGGAAAGCTGTGATTTTTCTAATGCACACATGTACTCTTTGAACAAAAATGGGTGACTTACGGTTGCCAGACATCTTAGACCTGTCTAATATCTGTGCTATCAACTGGACTATACTGATAAATTTCATTCCTGAGCTTTCATGTTCAATCTGGGGTTTGAGTTTGGAACTTACGGCTTCTACATGTGGAATTCTGTACTTCAAAGTTCTTCTGGTTCAGATTGACAAGGGTAGGTGGTGTGTGGTGTTAGTACTTGCCTTTAAAATCACGTAACATAAGCGCTTTGGATTGTCTCTAGATTTAAATGTTGATTTGGAAGTATTTGCATTTTGAATCCTGTAAAACTTAGAGAATCTCAAACAAAGGTATTGATTGTTGACTGTCTCTATAAGTGCACAAAGACAACCCAGTTTGCTATTTGCTTTTCCTTATGTGAACACATTCCTATAGGATGTTTCTTTGTTTCCATAAAAATTGTTAACGTGTAACTCTACTTTTTGCCTTTCTTAGTGTGTATCACATCTTTGATATATGTACACTTTATAGTTACCATTACATGTTTTCGAAGACCTTTTTCTAATTGAGCAGGAGGCTCCAAGGCATTGAAAAAAAATAAATTATAAAATCTGTTTAACATTTAGCTCTGCTGTTTGCCCTAAAGCTATAATTGCTTTGGTAATTTTTTCATATCACCTGCTTGTAAACTGCTACGTTAGGTTATAGCTTACAAAAAAACCTTGTCTGAGGCATTATGTTCCTTGCTTGTGCTATGTTCACATTTGTATGTTGCTGGGATGTGCTGCTAAATTTCTAAATCATAAGAGGACCTTATGATACATAGTTATAAATAAAGACAACTTATCATGGTTCTATCTTTTCACTGAACCAGGAATTAACCTACTTCCTGAATGCCATCTTGAAAGATCAGAATATAGGTATTCAAAGAGAGAGAAAATCATATGTACATCAGTTTTTCTCAGTTGATAATTTTTCCTGTTGCAATCTCAGAGAATCCTGGTACAGTTGGAAGGAAAAGAAAGTGAGTATCAATATTATGTGGTCTGTGTTAATATGAATAAACGTATTTGTTAGTTTTGCTTAAAGTTTTCTAATTTTCTGAATCAGCACTGGACAATGTTATCTGCTGCATTCTACCTTTCGGTAGCATTATGTGCTAAGAAAAAACAAGGTGTCGTCTGGAATAACTTGTATTTATAATTGGTTTTCATTTTATTTTATTTACCATGTAGCAAAGTGTTGCTTGCAGTGAAGTTTGGCATCTCAGCTGAACCATTATATTCAGCTGTAATTAGAATAATCTGTCAGCATGAATTACTGTACATTAGTTTCAGAGATCTGTTTGGAGACAACCATTTCTTACCAAAGCAGAGGCAGCAATTTACTGTCTAACTTTGTATATTTGCAAAATACACTTAGTGTAAAATTAATTAGGTCATTAGAAACCTATTATCTTGCCTCAAAGGAACTGATTTTAAAAGTAAGCATGTTTTCTGTGAAAGGTGACAGCTTTGCATTCAGACCTTGTTGTGATTCATTCTTAAGATTTTATTCTTTCTTAATCAGAATGGAGAGGAGTATAAACAGGTTATAAGTAATTCTCAGTATTGTGCTATGTGCTAAGGAAGAAAAAGTAGTTCTTTAAAGGCCAATGTTATTGTTCAGTGGTTAGTGCCCAATAACTTATGTTCTGAAAAAATAACTTTGCTTCCTTAATTTTACACAGTAGAAGTTTAGTTAGTTCTTCCATGTTCAGAACAATGTAATTAATAGTATATGTGGGCAAGTTTCATCCCATCAAATACTATTTGTTATGACTACCTGAACCAGAGTTAATTCTTGCAATCTGTTTAGTGTTGACATCTTCCCAGTATTTCACTGATGTTATGTAATTTCCTTACCTGCCTGCATGATCTCAGCAAATGATTAAGGATTTCAGGCTCTATATTTTCCTTTCTTCCATTCCACAAAGAAACCCCTTAAATTTGGCTCAGCACAGAACTGTAACTTCCTGGGACTCTCCTGAGAAATGAAACAGAAAGGCCAAAGCCATAGTTGGTAGTTATTTAACGGGCTTTCTGACCACTTTTCTCTTGTCAGTTATAAACAGTAATATTTGCATATAAGAGTAGAATCACTTTCTTTCTGTCTCTGTCTCTTGGTCGGCAAAAGCTCTATGGCTAAGGAACACAAGTTTTGTATTCTTTCTGTATAACATCTAAGCATGTTTCTGCACAGTGATCTTTTGAGAAGCATTTTTAAAATGTTTAGTGATGATGAGGTATCGTATCACAGACCATACGTAAGGAAAGAGTACAGAAGTCAGGCTAATAGAGAAAGGTATGTCTGAACTACAAAAGTTGATGTTCTGGATCCT
The DNA here is from genome assembly GCA_033558235.1 of Neomorphus geoffroyi. NCBI lineage: Eukaryota > Metazoa > Chordata > Aves > Cuculiformes > Neomorphidae > Neomorphus > Neomorphus geoffroyi. The sequence goes on from JAUMJM010000045.1 coordinate 18,983,553, forward strand.
TTTAAAATGAAACTTCTTCTACCTGGTTACACCTGAATTGCAGATCTAGCCTAATGATTTTATTATCTCTTCAGTTGTGTCTTAATTTTGAAGAGACCGACCCTTTGTGAGTGCCATAGATTAAATTCCTGTGTGATTTCCAGTACGTGTTTAAGTGTTATCTTTACATAATCTCTAGTGAAATTTTGTAGAAGAAAAAACAAATCTGAGAAGCTCAATGGTGTGTTCTTAACTATGTTTTTGTCTCGTGTACTGTGTTCTAGGCATTTGTTATCCCCTCTGTGTTCTGTTGAATTGCCTGGAGACTAATCGGTCAGTTTCTGCCTTTCCCCAAGACGGACATTTTTGTGCTGCCTGGAAGACGGAATTTTAAAATTCTAATATTTGAAAAAATTGTCTCGTTACCTGAGGGAAACTGTGAAAAGAAAGGCCATATTATGCGACTGAGGAAGGAACAGTTTCCCTGTTCAAAAGGTAGTTAGAGACCTTCCAAGCTGCCTAGCCAATTTGGACGCCTTGGTTCCATCTATTTTGATAGGAACAAATGCTCTCAGATGGGGACGTGTTAAAGCTTGGACTAGCAATGTGAGATAAGTGTCTGGGTGAATGCTGAGTTCAATTCACAGGCAAACAGCTGTGTTTCAGAATGCATTTCCTTTTTTTTTTTTTTTTGAGTAATTGTAAAGGGCAGCTGTTCTTTTTTCCTTTGGAAGCTATTTTTGAACTCTGCTTTCTCCTCCCATCCCCAAATTATGAACTGCCTTTTAAAAATTCATAATTAATCCAGTCTTGGAATATTTTGGAACTCCTGCTGACTAGTAATGATGAAGCAGGAATGACTCCTGTCTCCTGGGTATGTTCTCTTATGGCGACATCTTACAGCTTTGTCAGCCCAGCAAAGGGCTGAGACTTTTTCTGAGTCCTTGCTTTCCGGAGAAGACGATTCTGTTTCTGCTGCCCCTGTGCTGTTTATTCTTGTGTTCATGGCTGATGGCTGATGCTTTTGCTGACTTGTTCCTTCAAATACACCTCTTCACTCTGTCTCACTGGTTTCTGTAGTGAGTCCCTTATTCTGTCTGTTTCCGAAACAGATTCTCTAAAAAGAAATTGTCTGTAATGAACAAGTGTTCTGTAGATGCATGTACTTTTCAAGCTCTGCAATGCTTTTCTCTCCGCTCCTCAAAGTAGGGAAATCTTTGTAGACCCTTTTCCTCCACAAATGTGCTGTAGGCAATTTAAGCAATTTCACTTCTCAACCGGAATTTTTATTTAGTTCCTTTCTCTGTGCTTTCTCTAAAGCCACCTACCTAGTTTTCCCGCTCTTTTGGAGACTTCCCTGCCGGGAGTCTGAATGCTGCTGATCATACAGTCAGGATTCAGTTCAGAAAAATACAGCAAGCACAATTTACCTTCCAGTTTCCAGCTCCTGTGTTGTGTCAGGGTTTTGGTTTTGTTTTCAGTGAATGCAGAAGCTTGCCACGAAAGTTCTTTTGGCTGTCTTTAAAACATGGGAAGCACTCTTTTCACCTTTTACAATCTAAACGTTTAGTGCCAAACCCTAATAGACAAATTCAGTAGACACTCTCAATGTGACAAAGTATTTTAAAATTGGGCTACAATATTTCAAGAGACTGTATCAGGTAAAGCAGAAAAGTAGCCCTACCTCATGTGTTGACCTCAGTTCAATAAAGTAGATGAAGAAGCAAAAACCCATCGGACTTGAGCAAGAATTGCCCTGAAGGGCCTGTTTCAAGCACTGGTCCAATGAATGCTGCTGGTTAGTAGTTATGGAGTTAAAAGCACATGGCATGTTTTTAAGTAAACAGACTAGTTTTCTAGAGTAATCTGGAAAAAGGATTGGTCGTATCTTGGTCCTTAGCTATTCATTAAAAGTCTTTTAATAGGGTCCTTTATTTTAATATTCCTGATTTGAGACTACATCAGGTGTTTAAATACTGAGATATCTATAAACTCCACTGCATACACAAATGGTTCATACTGAGAATGTGCATAATATTGTTATAATCAAATTTTTGGCCTGTTCTGAGCATTTTAAGTGTAGGGTGCAGCAGACTGACAGCGACTTTTACAGTTTTGCAGTGTAAGTTTATTTGACCGTAATATTCATTTGATACTTTACAAGCTAAAATTTCATTTCTGCAGAACAGTCAGAATACAGTTAATTAGCAAAGTGCTGACCAGGCACAAACCCAGATCTCTCTAAAATGTTTAGATGACAGTAAGCTGATCCTGCAAGTTTGCTATGTTTTTAATTGTCTGCTTGTGGCAAGTTTGCCCAATATTGATGCATACACGCTGTGTAGGCAACCAGTAGGCATTCTAAATACCTCCTTGCTAAAACCTGATGTGAACTTAACTGTGGTTTTGCAGCCAAACTGCATTAAATCCAGTACAGGCCAGTGTTGTGGGTTTGGGTTTTTTATTTATTTTGTTGTTGTTTTTGTAAGGTAACCTTGGTACAAGGTCTTAGCTGAATTGATTCAACTAATCTCAGGAAGGCAGAAGACCGCTGCAGTTTTGCTTTGTCCTTTCAAAAAAACCCACAGATTTTGCTGACTGGCTTCTGCTCCCAACTTACAGTAATTGGTGGCAAACACAAAGCTAATTCCTTATTACACAGTATTTTCAGAGGGTTAATGGGTGAGCTGATGAGTACAGAGTAGTAAGCCAATAAGGTGGCACCTAGGAGAGCAAAGATCTGTAATTCACATTCTCCATTGCTGCATTTTTTGGTTCATATCTCTTATCACTGTTCTGTTTTATGTAGATTCACTTTGTGTAGGGTAAAGCATAACTATAATAAAAGCTGCTTATAGTAGGTTGACATAGGACACAGTGAAGACTTGGTCATCTGTATCCAAGTAGAAAGTTCCGTGTGTCCATTTGTATCTGGAGCTGTTAAGAACTTAGAGTAAGGAATTGTAGGAGGGGAGACCTGAGAAAAATTACTAATTTACAACAGTAGAATGGATATCTTTGTTAGAAAAGGAGAATGTGATAGAGTAACGTTTTTATCCAAGTCTTTTAGCTGCAATAAAATAAATTCCCACCCTTCTTGCTGTAGAGGAGATGAAAGTATAAATGCAGAGCTCATTTGTTGTTTCTTGCTCTGATTTTATCCCATTTGTTTTTCCTTTTTATTGACAACTTCATTTTCAAATTAGGATAATAGCATCATATTCTTTCTCTAATTGTGTATATTTTAGTCTTTTTGTCTCGGGGGCTTTGTGTTAGCATAAAGAAATCCGTCTGAAATGGAGTTTTCTCTTATATCATCACAGGCAAGCTTTGTAATCTGAAACTAATGTGCTCTTATTACAGTGGCTCCCTCACCCCTGCTCACATCCTTACTTTATTCTGAAAACAGTAATAAACTTAATAAAAACACAAAAAAAGCAACAAGAAGGTGGCAAGGTTCTGAATATGTAGGTGCTTAGAGGATCTTGAGTATTATATTCATTCATTTAGAAGGGTGTGTCTGCCATTGCAAAGGCGTAAGGTCAGCTCTTTAGAGAGCTGTAAGGGTGCTGTTTCCCCCTTGTTCCAGAAACTTACTCCTAAGGCACTAAGTTACCTTTGAATTTCTAACACACAAAAAGGCTACCAGCTCGTGTGTAGGTTCCATATCAGCTTTGCATGGTTCTATAGTTCTGAAGTGAATAACCACATTTCACGTTCTGGAGTGATTCTGCTGGCTAACGCATGGTTAATTACTCTGCTACAGAGATACCTGCATTACATGGAAAGGAAAGGAAGAAGGGATATTTTACGTTTTATTGTATTTAGCTGAATCATATTTGGATTGATTGATTTTGCATGGATATGGGAATTAACAAGGAAGAGAAGGCAACATCTATACATGTTAAAAGAGGAAGCAAAATATAAAAGTGCTTGGTTTCCTTTGTTTGGTTTTGCTGCCAGGTAGAAAGTGGTAATTGTGTTTCCTGTAATTTCTCATGGTGTTTGGGGGCCTTTATTTTCTTACAAGGATGGAAACCCTGTATTAAAGAGAGGTAAACAAAGATAAATCTAGCAGAATATTTGTGTAGACTACTGCTTCCTGCCTTTTAAAAGGGTAAACAACCGAAGGCATGGGAATTTTCTTATGTAATGAACGAACAGTTGTGCAGGGAGTGTGTGGGCACTGCCAGTCAACTTTCTGGACTTTAAACAGTTGCAGACACAATGTTTTTAAAAATGGAAATAACCCTTTTTAATTTTATGAGACATCGGAAGGTAGGGGTGTCGAATGGAGATAGCTTAATTTAGACTGCACACTCCCATCTGTTTATTGTTTCATTTGTGGTGGTGTATACAACAGTGTGAAAGAGCTTAGTTTATTTATGAACAGCAATGCTAACAAAGTAATAATGTAACAAGCATGGTGTAAAGATTCTCGCCTTTAGAAAGGAAGAGCTGCAATGCAAAGAAGGCTGACTCTATTAGAATCTATTAGATGCTTTTGCAACCAGTCCCATGAGTAAAATTTCAGATAAGCCAGAACTGTGTGGAGCACGTGACAAAGTCATTAGGACGGGAAGCCCTATTTCATCAGAAAAATCATACATCTGATAGTGATATCACATGTGTGAATGGTGGCTTCACTGTTCCCAGTGATTTATGGTGATTTAAGTAAAATCTTGTTGGATTTTTGTTGTGAAATAAATGTTTCCCACTAGTGCTATAACTAGCTAGATGGCTCAACTTAAGGTGAATTGCCATTTTAGAACAAGTGTATTCCATCAGAATTATTCTGGAGAGCTTCCCGACTGACTTCGCTGCACGTTGTTATTGTCAGCTGCCAGACCTCAGGCTGGTTTTGACACTTTTGTCCTTATGACTTTTTTTTTTACCAGTAGAATGTGCATATTGCAGACTTTTTTATGAGTATTTTCCCTTAGTGTATTCACTGAGTAGGAAAGGGAGGAAGGTGCATAAGAGCTCTTGAGGCTATTTAATAGAACCCTTAAATGCTTGTTTTTGAAATTCATGATGATTTGGACTTAGAGCTGTCAGCTTGACTTAAAATTACTGCTCATACTCTTTTCTGTTGGAAAATAACATATTCTAGGTCAATAGGAGGTTAGCTGTGATGTTCTTTTTTCTGACATCCTACCAAATTATTTGTCATGTATCCTGTTAGGGATGTGTGATTAGTACTTCTAAGAACAGTTTTGTGTACCACATTTCAGTAGTCCTTTTTTTCCCAATTCTGTTTCTAATGAAGTCTTTGAGAAATTATTAAATAGCTATGAAATACAGACTTGGATTTTGAGCTTCACTAACAGCAATATCTTGTATTTCCATATGGAAATTGCTCTTCAGGACTCCAGCTGCATCATTGGGATGCCCCTTCTAGTTCTGTATGCATTTTTAAGTGAGCTGAAAGCCTGCTTTTTGTTTTAACCACTTGTTTTGGATAGTTGAAATGGAGAAGAGATCATGCAGATCTAACGTGTTTGAACAAACTTGACAATGAAGGAAGTGGTACAATAGTATTGGTGGCTCATTGCCGATGCTGTTTGCTTTGTGGCTCTGTGTGATATATAGCCCTCTGAAGTTGGTTATCTTGCGTGCATCCGCCTCCAAAATGATGACTACACTCTGAAAAGTGACTTGACTGTTGAGCAAATAAATATCTTTTGCCACTGAATCTGTTAACAGAAGTCATCAGGATGTCTGTTTTGTGTGATGATAACAGATGAGAAAAATCCCAATGTCAGACTGAAAATTAAAAAAAAAGTCTGCATTTTGTTTACCCTACTGAAATGATCAGTGCTGTCAGATTTAAGGTTTACTTTCAATGTTTTTATGAATATTAATGTGCTTGAAATGCCCTAGAAGTATTTAAGGAAAAGAAATCCCGCAGGGATAGTTTATTGGTTATTTCCTGACTCCATAGTACAATTATGTTGACTGATTCTTTACTAAACAAAAGTCAATGCACTTAAATTTAACTAAATTACGTTCATTGAAAAGTTTATCTGCTTATACCTTGTAATTCTCTTACGCAAGTTCAAGGCAATTTTGGAAGGATGGCTTGTTAAGCCATGGGAGAGTAGAAAACACTGGTGCAAGATGCAAGTTTGCCCATGGGAAATGACTTGTTAGCTATTTATTTAATGTTTCAGATTATTGAAAATGCTTTTCCTTAAAATCTGACACATCAAAAGCTTAACAGCTATCGTTAACCTGCTGTTTTGCAGCCTGTGTAACGAATCTTTACAGGAAGGAGTACAAAACCACCAACTGTCCTGACAGAGGCAGACCTGCAAGGGAAATGGTAAAGAAAGCATTAAAGATCCTTGACCTTAGTTTTCATGAGGAAAGAAGCCCACAAACCTCTGAGCCATGTGGGGGTAAATGAGCCAGAGCTGACTTCACTTTTTGTTTCTATTGCAGAGGAGGAGCTTGCAGTAAATGAATATTTGCATTCAGTTTAAGTCATTTGAGGATAAAAAGTAAAAATGTGTAACTGAAGTTTCTGGTGGAATGTGAGGAAAGGTGAAATATGACAGAAAATGTGAGGGCAAAACTGTAAGAGGTGAAAGACTGAAATAAGCCCAGAGTCGGTGGTGTTGGGTTTTTTTATTTTTTTTTTGAGCCTGGTGTTCTCTTCCAAAAGAATTAAAAGATTGACTTTCAAGTCACAGCAAATGTGTTTTGTCTGCTGCTGGTTGTGTTGGCCACACAATGGTGCACGTAAACACGGATCTGATGGTTTGGGATAACTGCACAGAAATACACACCACCCTTCTCAGGAGAGTGCTCTGTTTTTAGGTCAATTCTAAATATTGTTGTAAGTGAAAGCGCACTTCAGACAAATATAAGGGTTATAAACTTCCAGAGGAGGAATATGGCTGGTATTGTGTGTTATTGTCAAGAAAAGAATGACTTGAACAGAGAGAGAAGACAGCTTGATTTAACTTCATATTAACTCCTTAGTCGAAGTAACTTCTTAGTGTATTGCATTTATTAGTCTTGGATGTTATCTCTGCAAACAGCACTTGGGAGTGCCTGTGAATTAGATTTTATGACATGAAAATGTCATTTATGAAAGAATCAGATATTATACAAGATATGACAGTGCCCAGTGAACAAGTTCGGAGCAAAATATTTCTAGCTTCCCCTTAGGTGTGGGTTGAACTCTAGCTTTGGATATAGGTTAAATTATGTAGACTTAATAGCTTGTTTTTTGGTTTGGTTTTGGTTTTTTGATTGATTCCAAGGTCCTTAAAATACCATTCAAAAGCTATCTCCAAATTCAACTGCCTGCTTTTGTACAACAGCTTAAATTCAGGAATGACAGAGATTGTAAATCAAGCAAGATTATAGTAAATGTGTGTGTAAATCTCTGTATTTTATGCTCTGGTAGAAAGATGTTCGGGAAAGAGGCTTCTTGTGGGAATGTGGTAAAATACTTGTTTTTTATAAACCAAGTACTTGTTTGTGTTAGAAGTTATAGAGGATGGTTAAATCGTAATAAAAGGATATAATTGCAATAATACTACAACTGTAATGAGGATATCAAATGCTGTGCGTTCGGTGAAAGCAAAACATTTGCTGAAAGCAGTTTACATTGATTCCTTTGTATAGTACAAATATCTTCAATAATGAATTGATTCCTATAGTCTAGATAGCGTGTTACAGTATGAGTCCCGGCACAGAAACAAAGTCTTGTTTGATGTAAACAAAACTGTCTTTGGGCTGCTGAAATCACCGTGTTTTAATTTTACATATATCTGTATTACCCCGAGGAGAGCACTGATAATTGACTTGTGCAGCTCCGGAGTAGAGCCTATATGGTTCCAGAAGGCAATGCTCTATTGTTTATCTCTTTAAAAGGACAGTGTGTCATTGCTGCCTGGGTTTTAGTTACAGCGATGCTATTTATTTCTTTCCTTTGTATGACAGCTATTACTTTTTGCTTCATTCTTTATTTTGTTTGGGTTTTATTTAAGCCACTAATAATGCAGAAGGAGGCTTTTTGTAATTATTTGTTCTCCAGTAAACACAGACCCCTGTCTTACCATTACCTGGGATTGTTTCTTTTTCTCATTGTTGCATTAATAATCTTAGTTCCATATTAAACTTAATACATTTTTAATATCTGCTTTAAATCATGGAAGTATTTAAGATGGTTTGCTTATCAAACTAAGCTGATTAATAGGCAAGTTGTAGTCCCAGCATCATGCTTTTTTGATTCTTGTCATCGAAAACCAGACTAAAAGTATCAAGCACAATATTTAAAGTTTCTTCAACTTCATAGGTTATAAACTTGGGCTAACAGACTTCACCTAGATGGGCTTGAAATTTTGCTTAAAATTAATACTGCTCATTTACCAATAAATTGATTTATAATATGTAAGTATATTAGTGGTGAACATTGTGTCCATTGAACTAAAGGTCATTGAAGTTACATAGAACTGGAGCCTAAAGAGGCCATCGGTGTCCTTGAGTATTACTAGGATTTTGATTTTATGTCCAAAGTCTAGAGTTGCTGATTTCACTGAGGACTGACATGTTCATTTACAGTTGATCACTGACACCCCTTGCATTTGCTGTCGAGCGCATATTTTACGATGAGAATCCAGCACATGGGAGACCACAGTTGTTAGCAGTCCAGCAGATTTGAAGCCATCTCTGCTGAGAGATTAGTGCAAATAAATACCTTGATTCTCCCTGGTCGAGCTCTTTACAGGAAGGAGTTCAGCTGTTTGCATTGGATACAGTGGTTAAAAAAGCCATTAAATACAGAGTAAAGAATACTTTATAACCATTGATGTTGGCAAAGCTTTTGTCAGCTAAGTCCTAATGTAAGAAGGAAACAGTGATGTCTTTTTCTTGTCTGTGCTGTCACGTTAACCATACTGTGTCTGTCTCAGCTGTTCTTGACTTGAGGGCCCCACATACAGCAGTAACCTGAGGGACTATATTTTTTTCTATCATTTTTCTTGAAGATAATGAAATAAAGTAGAAATCTGCTCGCTGAAGTTTTGGAATCAAACAATTTTCCTTCTGTGTTCTCTGCTTACATGTATGCTGGAGGAGGAGGATTCTTTTGGCAAGTGGGAGAAAAAACACCTGGATTTTGAGTCGGTACTGATCCCAGGAGTTGTGCATCAGATGCCTTGCTACTTGCAAAGTCTCCTCACTGAAAGCACCCAGTATCTCCACACTCTGAGTCTAATTTTCTGATTTTGTTGGAGCATAATAGTACTTGGAAAAGTGACATTGCTATTGTAATACAACAATACATAGTGCTGTTCAGTGCAGTATTTGGTTCAGTATTTGTGTGATCAGATTTAAAGCTGCTAAAGCCCGAAGAAAAGCTATCTGGCAAACACTCTCACTGAGGATTTTTTTCAAAGCTTTTGTATGTACAGAGAGCTAAATTAGGGTCGATGGAGAATTTAAAGTTAAGAATTAATTAGAGTAGGGTGAAGTAGTAAAATGCTTGGTGGAAGAAATCATTGAGGACATCAGTGAAGGGCAGAAAAGTCATACTGAAAAAAAAAGAAATAATGTATTGTAGAAAATATAATGAGAAGACATATTGTGAGAGTCCCATCTACTCATTCTTAGCTTAAAAAGAATGTGTTATAATTACACATGTCAAGTATATATGATTATGGTTGCTTGCAGTTTGAAAGTACTGGCAGAAATATCTACTGTGATCTGATATTAGACAGTTCATCATAATTACTGAATTAGAGGAAAGTTATTTTGCTAATAAGTGAAAAAGTATTCTATAGAAATTATAGGGAAATAGAAAGATTTAAAGAATTTTACTAGACAGGAAAGGACATAGCTAATACTGTACTTTGCTATTAATTCGTAACCCAGAACACATCTGATCGACATCTGGTGGAATCTTGGCACCACTGAGATCAATGGTAAAACTGTATTGTGATATGGGAAGAATAATTGTATTGAGAGAATAATTTCATGCTTTTAGTGAAATTTTGCCAGATACATGGTGCCTTTACCAATGGTCTTGCATATTCTTTTATTTTTTCTTGAATTAATATATCACACTAAAACATATTGTTAGTGCCAAAGGATGCCGTGTATCAGCATATGTAGTGATACAAAAGGAATTAGCATATTCTCACGAAAAAAATAGTAATATACTGTTAGGGTATCAGTCCTAGTAGAGAGACACGTCAGTGATGAGTGACAGGAACTCACATTGCTCTAGATAGGCAGATGTTATGAATAATAGTTAGCTTAGTGAGGGGAGACATTTCAGTGTCTCAGCTGGGTCTGCAGGTTTCAGACACGCGTCTCAAATGCTTATTTTTTTTCCTGTTGCATCTTGATTAGTTTGACGTAAACTAAGGGCATCTGAGAGAGAGGTGGTATGGACTGTATTAAAGAAACTGCAGGTAATGAGGAAAGGTAGTTCTTTCAGCAATTTCTCTTCTAAGTCAGGTTTTAAGTTATGAAACCAATATAACTGGCTACATTAGTGAAATGGATTAAATCCATCTACACTCACATCCCAACCCAAATTGCATGGCCTTCTTTAACCTTCTCTAATAATTGATTTGTATAGTGATAAGTGACTAAAGAGTCATCTGGGAAAGCGTTTAACTCCAGTTCTCAGCATGCTTCCTTTAGAAAAAAACCAAATTATTTCAAAATGTGGTGTCCATGTGACTGTTATTTCCCTTTACTGTGTGATAGTTTTATGGGTTTCTGTTTCTTCCTTCTTCATGAAATGGAAGAAACCATCATCACAATGGAAACTCTAATGGGGTCTCTGCTGAATCCTACTATCAAAAGGGAGGTATGATTTCTGACATCTTCCAAGGCTCCTTCTTGAAGACACTTTTACATTGATGGAAAAGGGGTTAAATAATTTTCTGAGGAAAACTAGCTTTTGACTGTCACAATTTTGTTTTATTAGTAGTCGTAAGTGCTGATGTGTTAATAGACCCCTAGACTTTAAAAAAAAATAATAAAAAAAATCAATAAATCTCAGCAGGAAAGTAAAAATTTCCTTGCTTGCATTATCCTGGCTACAGCATCCTGGATGAGAGGAAACAGGAACATGGAGAAAATGCAAAGCTAGTTCACAGGACTGATGGAAAGTAAGACTTCCTTCAGTTCATCTGAGTGGTAAAAAATGTATTGCAACCAGAAAGTCACTGAAAAATCATTTCACTGACATCCTGAAGGAGAAGACCCATCTTAAAAAGGGATGGTAATTGGTTAAGCCATTCTATTTTTGTATATTACCATATCTTCAGTTTTCTTTAATTGGCAATGGTTATTGCTGTCAAATATTTTCCGTTGTCAGAATATCACGTATGATACAACATGGCTAGGGAATTCGTAGAACTCATTCCAGCAGTTCCAGCATTTCTGTATTGCTTTACATCAAGAAAAAATTAATATTTTGAACATAATAAATAATCTTGCGTTTTGTCTTGTGTCCTCAAAATTGAAGATGCATTGCATCTCAGATAATCTTCAGAAAAAATATTCCTTTTTTATGAAACCTTTTTGCTATTTAAACAGAGGAATGGATTCAGAACTGAATAAAAGCTTTAAAGCGGTTTTAAATGTTTCTGCTTTTTTACGACCCAGCATTTCAAAGCTAGTAGACAGTAATAAAGAACTCCGTTTCACATATTCTACCATCTCTTCTTCTGATTATCCAAGTATAGCTTTATTTTTGTATTCAGTATGTATTCACTTGTTGCCAAGGAATACATAGTAGTTAACAGCTGATGTCTAAGGGTGCCATCAGTTCAGTGACTTGATGGTGTCAGTAAAATTTATACAAGGCATGAGCTAGGATCGCAGAAATTACTATACAGCCTCAGTCTAAATAATCTATTTTTATCTGAGGTAGTAAAACAAGAACATTTAGGGAATATTGCTAAAGAATACGTAAAATGTTGAAGAAATTTTGTAAATAAATAAATAGACCGAACATGTTCAGTATTAAAAAGAAACAAGAAATTGGAGTATGTGGTGTTTTGAGGTTTTGTGAATGAACGTGTAAGCACTTGTGTCTAAACAAAATGCTTTTCCTTGTTCTTAAAATGATTGATCTTTCTCACACAAAGAATTAAAAAAAAATTAAACTCTCTATTTGAGGGCTCATATTGTGAGATTACATTGACCCTAAAAGTTTTGTGACCTCAGAAAGTATTTACTCTTCTTTTACAGAGACAATTCTTGAACATTAGAACAAGTTTTCTCATGCATGTCTGCATACAAGTCTGAAGGTTCAATTAGATGAATTTTCATCTAGGGCTATCAAAATTTTAATTTTAGATTAAAATCTTTAATTCTTTAGATGAACTTTAGTTCTTTAAGGGAAACAAAATGAACAAGAAACCGCCAACAGCCATGACAGAAGTATTCAGTATTTTAAATCTAGGAAAAGCTTCTTATCAGTTCTTTGATTCTGTTTGGCTTCAGGTTTAACAGAATATTGTTAAAACATGCTGTTTATCTTCACTTCTTGAAGATCAGTAGATAAGACTGATAAGTAGATAAGTGTGGTTAAAATAAAAGACGCTGTATTTGTATGGTAGAAGATGAAACCACTCAGTGTAACTGTCTGGCAGTTTGACCTGAGCTTTCTTTGAATCACGTAGTCATAAAACCAAAGCCCGCAAAAAAACACCAACCAACCACCTCAGCCTTTTGAGGTGTGATTACTTAAGATTTTTGCCAAAAGAAACATATAAATATTATAAAACTGAAAATGCAAATTTGGAAGAAATAGAACATCTGGTGCCAGTTGCTTATAATTATTTTGCAAATGATGTTTTTCCCAGTGGCATTATATTGTTTTAATTGATTTCCCAATATTTAACAAAAACATGCAGAGTGCATGCCTATCATTAAAACAACTCTAACAATAATAAAACCACTTCAGGATTCACATTGTTAAGTGGAAATATTATTTGGCAGGATAGTTATCAAATAAATGTCTTACTGAATCTTCTGTAGACATTCCTGGGCTATTCTTGTTGAAACAGGTGTATAAGGGAACAGCCTGTGTTTGTATTTGTTCTGCCAATGGCACAGGAAATGTGGGATCTGATTCTAGTTTAATACAAATTAATATATGGTATCAAGAAAGTTGAGATACGAGAGCTTAATGACTTAGACACAGTCAATTGCCAAATTATTTTAAGTGAGAAAAAAAAAAAAATTCTGGTTCTGGTGGAGCTAAAGATTGTAGCTGTAGGAGTAAACAGGCTCTGCCCAATGCGGTGCACAATGGCAGTACTTGCTGTGGATTTTGTTCTGTTTATGTTTCCTTAAAACTTTCACTGAATCCCCCTGATGTCAATATATTTAATGAGTTGTAAATCAGTGCCAAATTTAGCTTCTACCTGAAGCACTAAACCAACAAAAGCAAAGCAATTCTGAATTCAGTAGATCTTAATGTTGTTTTAAAATAGTTTTTAATGGGGTTAATTTCTTTAGGTTTTTCTTTCTCTCAGGGTACTATAACTTGATTGATATAGTTTCCTTTCATTTTGACATTGTAACATGGTCTCATTAGGCCTGCAATGAAATTGAATTGCCGTCATAATATCACATCATAAAGGCATATTAGCAAAATCTCTATAGACTTCTATTGGAATTATTTTTCCATCATAACCTTAATGTCATTGAAAAAGGCTCTTCGTGAGTGTGGGAAGAAAGCATAGGAAGAAACAAACTGGCTCCAGGAGTCCGATTTTTAAGACCTCGATTTTCCTTCTGTTTCTTAGCAGTTATAATGAAATAACTGGTTTTAAATTTACTAATAAATACTGTGTAGTTTCTCAGTTGTAATTCCAGTCAATTCTATTGCTTATTGTCTTTGTGATTTATGTGTCCATCCCTCTAGATGGTTGTGCTTCACTGTTGTGTAGAATGCTCTTCATAACCTCGTCTCTTCTTACTTTGGCAGACAAGATCAATTCTATCCATTTATAAAATGGCAAGATATCGCTGCCATCTTTTGGTGGCACACAGGTGTTGTCAAACTTCCAGCTATCTTTTGATCTTTCCTTGTCTTCTCCATGAGACAGGCTTTAATCTTCTTCACTAATTTACTGTCTTGAAGTCTGATTGCTTGGCTGCATTTTATAAATCTGAACATTTTATACAGCTGAACTCAAACTGGTATTGCCAGTTGATTACAGGGCACAATTGAAAACTTGGGAGATGTTTTTTGAAGGTTTTTTGAAATTATTGTTAAAGTTTCTTCTTGGGTTGGAGCTATTGTGTTTTTATTAGCTCAGCTGTTTTAACCGTCTAGGCGAGTTATTCAGGGAGCAGAAGTCAGACAGTAGGCATTACATAAAGTTAGGAATATATATTAGATTTTATCGATAGCCGTACCATATTTTAATGCAAATGAAAATACATGCTTCAGTAGTGAACAGAGACAGGAAAGAGGATATGGTAGGAAAGGTTCAGATTCTGCTCAAAATTAAACATGGTTTTCACTGTAAGTTGGAATCCATAATTCATCTCACTCATCCTAAAATTTTCCTTCATGCAGAAAGTGAAAAAGGGTTACTCGGAGTAGTCTCAAAAAAAGTCTCAAAAAAAGTGTGAGCAGGGATCATTTAGCGACATCATCACTCTCCTCATGTGCAGTGGGCACAGAAGAGTCAAATTTCACAAAATCCATGCAGTAAGCTTGAACATCTCTGCATGAGCCTTGACGTTGTGGGGCATGTGTTTGGTGTTGGAGCTGTTCTGTATTCCTGACTCCCTCCTGGTTGGAGCCTACGGACCCATGCGTCCTACAGTGGTGTAAAGTCATGAGAACTTTTTTTATTGTATTGATTTATTTGGTTTAGTACTTTTCTCATTAGTAAGTTTTTCTGTTGGCCAGTCGCAAAACAGTTCCAGTTGGTGTCGCTGAGTACAGATGATTTGAAAGTGTGTATGCTACAAAAAACAGCTTTGCGAATCGAAAGATCTGAAGACATTTGCATGATTGACACCTCAACTATCCTGGGATGACTAGGTCTGCCAAAATCACGTTTAAAGCATTTAGCCAATTAAATCAGTTTGAAAAGGCTTCATTTATTTGCAAGTTTTGAGTGTGATTATTGGTTTAAATCATAAACGAAAGTTCACAGAAACCCCCCATGAGTAGTGCATCACTTAGTATTTTATGTAACGAGGCATACCGAGATTTCATGGCTTATTCTAACACAGAATGAGAAATATATCCATATTTTTTTCATATTGACAACTGTGTATTATGTTCAAGTAAAATAAGTAACAAAAGCAACACCTCCTTTTTTAAGACAGCCCAGTCTCTCCTTCCAGCCTTTATGATCATAGCCTGAATTTTCACAGCTCCTGAATCATTGAAATATGTTTTCAGTACAGAGCTATAGAGTACTGAGAAATAATGTGACAAGCATTTCTCTCTCTCTCTCACTTTTTTTCTCTCTTGGGTATTCTTTCCAGTTCTTTTAAATGTGAATGAAAATTAATTTAGGTGGTACTAAAAATTGTTTATAAGGAACATTAAAAAGCAGGAAAATGTCTAATTATAATGTTTTTTTGTTGCCATTTGAAATGCAGCACAAAAGCAGTCGGTGCTTTTTCAGAGGGCATCCTTTATGAAGATATTATTAATCTAAGGAACAATAGCATCATTTATTAACTTTGGCTTTGTCATACTAGGCTTTTGTGTTTTTAAAGTATCACTAAAACATTAACTGACTGATATGTGCAGCACCCCTGTGAGGTAGGTAAATATTATTAAAACTACTGAAATGCGTATGCAAAAATACATCATTCAGGTCTGGGAAGGTGCTTCTCAGGTTCACACTGAGAAACCAGGATTGCTGAACTTGAGGAGTTTTGCTGGTGTCAAAGCCAGTCTGAGAAACCAGCTACAAATCATGGTCTTTTTTTGCTGCAATGTGTTTTTAAACAGACTGCGCTTCCTTCCTGCGAGAATAGCTCAGGAAAATATCAACAGGCCTTTTGCACAGCCTGGTGTGGTGGCTGGGTTTTTCCTGTGGTAGTGCGCGTGCCTTTTCAGTCGCTACATCTTATGGGTCTCTTTTTGATGAAAACTGGTTGCTAGTTCATTTGCTTCATTGTTTCAGCATCACAGGGAGATGAGTTTCTCAAATCAGTTGTTTTACGTGCATGCGAGGTGTCGGTACTGTTTTGCGGGGTGCAGTGCTCTCCTGAGCTGCTGGTGGTGCTCCTGGGTGCAGCAAAAGCTTGGTCCTACCCTACTCTGCAATGGCTTGAGGGATTAGAGGCACCCCGTTTGTGCATTGTCGTTGATACTAATGAACGTACCTTTACTTCCTGCTGACTTCTTCGTTTCTATGTATTCGGTTTAACAAACGCAAGCTAAATTGTTGATCACCTTAAGTGACCTTTTGAAGTTCATTTTCTTGACAGTTCAGAGTGAATGTGGTGTTTGTGAAGTGTGACAGGCTGGGTTGTGGAAGGATGGATGCTGCTGCAGCCATGGCACTCCTGGTGATATAAGTCAAGTGGGAAAATAACCTTCAAAAATGGCTTTCTACAATGTTTTAGAATAACACTGAAATTATTTTGCAAGGCTGATATTGTGCTTTTAGGCCTCTAGTAGGATAAAAGTGCAAAATTATATTCACAATTTTGTGGTGGGGGTCACTCATGGGCTGCATTCTCTCAGGGATGGCCCACAGTGCCTTCTCCCAGGAGAGCGTCTCCTTCTGCAGATCTCCACAGCCATCCCTGCCTCCTCATATCTCAAGCATCTCCCCGTGTCTCTCCTTAGGTGTCTCTTCACACATCTCTTCCCATAGCTACTGTAGCTCCTTCTTCAACGTGTCCGAGGGGTGAGTGGCAGCAGTGTTGGCACCCAGTGAGTTGCTCCCGTCAGGCTCCAGCAGCCTGGAAATGGCTGCAACTGGTACCGTTTGATCCATGGTCTGCTGTCAGCCAGGCTCTGCTGCAGCCCCTGGCTATGGCATCCCCACTGTTCGTGCCCAGTACAGGTAGGAAAACACCTTCTCTGAGTGATTATGAGCTAGGGAATGTCTGGATGGAGGAGGTGGAGGTTGGTTTTCGGTGCTGCTTTGAATCTTAATCTCGGATGTTACGGCAGCCTGCTTGCAAGACACGCAAACATTCCTTCGTTTTGGTCACGTTTCACCTGGAATTTAGGATATTGTGCAGTGTATTTCACACCACCAGAGAGAACTGAGAGGTGAGGGCCAGGATTGTGGGAGGCTTAGGAAGCCTGCCCAGCTGAAAGAGTTTTAATTGTTCAATTTTGAGCGAGGAAGAGGGGAGGATGAGGAGCTTCCAAGTGTCTCCACATTGCTTCAGCTAGAAAGGGGATAATTTGTTTTCCATTGCTTCTAGGGACAGAATAAAGAATAATGGAATTAAACTGCAGCAATGGAGATTTAGGCTAGACATCAGGAAAAAATTCCAGCTGTAAAAATAGTTGTGTCCTCGAATATATTACTTGGGGAAACAGTGGAGTCTCTGTCACTGCAGTACTTAAGAGAAGACTAAAGCCTTTTCCAGAGGTAATTTAAGCAGTTGATCCTGCTTTGGCTTCTGAAGATGAATGAGTACAGCTCTCCATGTTCACCCTTCCGTTCTGTTATGCAAGTTGATTCAAATCATGAAATAGATAGAATTTTATGTTTGAATCTATTGCTTTAGGACAACAGTCAAGCTGTATCTCTCTCCTGTCCAGTACAAGGTTGAAGACAGAAGAGAGATGGGTTAATCTTGTTTTAGTCCCAGCAGTTATTCTCTGTTGAAGAAAGGCTTTTACTTCCAGAAAAAGATGTTTCTTTTGCTATCTAGTTTCTTGCTGTGGAATACAAATTACAGCACTTTATTTTCTTTGTATGCTTTCCCTTTTGTCTTAATCGCAATTGAAATATAGTGAAGGTGTTGAACTGCAAGGTTCATACTGTGTGCCTCTGCATGTACATAAATGATAAACTGGGGAGAATAACCTATCACATTTAACTTGAGTTCGTTGGAATAAATGGCTAATGCATTAAAAGTGAAACTTTGTTATCCTTACTAAATTTGCTTCACTTATAAAAATAACATTATGAGATGGATGATTTTTTCCTTTTTATTTTGATGCTGGCTCAAGGTAGCAGTTGTGGAGTCTTACTTTAACATATGCCAGTACAGCATGTGAAAAGAATACCCCTTTAAAAATAGCAGACCATAATGAGCCTCTTCAAAATGTCACTACTTCTTTGCACTATCACTTGCTTATGGCAATTTTTTCACAATTTTATTGGAACAGATATTTCATTCTGACTATATTTTAAGATAGAAATTGCATATAATTTTTGTTAATTAAGGATGAGTTACTCTAAGGAGACACCATGGCAGATTCAATAACTTTTAGTTTAAAACATGATTATTCCCAGTGCACTGGGTGATGCACTGGGTCTTTTGTTCGATGAAAGCACGGTTCCTGGTGTCTTTCACTCTTTGACACAGGCGTGTTGCATCACTCGCACTGCCTGCATCAACTGGTCTGAATATAATGTGGTTTTTACCTTGATTACTCAGTATTCACACTTCTGGTATTTCAACCCAGAAAACATTTAAGTCTGAAAGTATGCCATAATTTTTAAAGATGTTTTCAGGAAACAGAGTTAAAAAGAACTAAAGTTTTTGCTTGGGAGTAGAACTAGATTTAAATGATTGGAATGGAAGTTTTTCACCATTTAAAGTTGTCACTCTTACTGTTTCTTTGGCTTATCTGTTGTTTCTGGGCTTCACTGATGACATAAATAAGATAGAGCTATTTAACATAGATCTCTCTGATACATGGTTTCATGTATTGTGGGCATTTTCACCAAACAGCATGCTCTCTATAATAGCTGAGTTCAGCTGTGTGCTATGCCGGTAATACTAATTGGCTGGGCTTGCTGTTTAGAAATGTGCGCTACTGATTAAGATACTTACTGGAGTTTGTGTTTGACCATAATAGATTTAGTAGTAGCAGAACAAGATATAGAGGTATAACTGAGAAGTGATTTGGAAGCATCAAGAAGTACAGGTGGCACTATATAAAATTTTCTAAAAAGCATTATTAGACTGTTGTTGCGAAAAGACTTGCCGTCTTTATAAATGCTTTCTTTTACGGACACCCAGTGATTATCAAGATGAAGTAGTTTATCTTCAGTACTGCGCTTGAAAAAAATAATCATCCATTGTAGATTTCTAGGCAGGTTTTAAAAGGCACAAATCTGCCAGTTTCAAACAAGAAAATCCTCATTTCCATCTCAACATGATGATATTATGTAGTGTTATGTATATAATGTGTGCAAAACATTGTTCTGCTTATATTTTCGTGTTTTCTGTGACAAATACAATTTGGATTGATGACCTACAGGGTGATTTGATAGTAGTCATTGGCCTAGGAAAATACTTTTGGTGAAATTTTAAGAGTCACATCACGAGATGTACCAATTGTGCTGTGTCGTGTACTGTTCTTTCAATTTCTACGTGTCTGACATGATGGGATGTGATCTGAGATACGGTCAGTGATGTAGAACAATGCATCGTGTCGTGTGTCAGAACCATGCTTCATGTTGTTCGATGTTCTTCCGCTTTATGTCCATTTTGCTGATCTGGAGCAGTAAGTAATCTGTTAGTAAAAACGCGGA
The DNA here is from genome assembly GCA_033558235.1 of Neomorphus geoffroyi. Taxonomy (NCBI): domain Eukaryota; kingdom Metazoa; phylum Chordata; class Aves; order Cuculiformes; family Neomorphidae; genus Neomorphus; species Neomorphus geoffroyi. The sequence goes on from JAUMJM010000045.1 coordinate 19,003,229, forward strand.
TAAGGCAAATGTAGCAAATTATCCTGGGGAAAGTTCTGTGCAAGAACTGCTGTAATGAGTGGCTTCATTACCTTTGGATCAGACCTCTAATCTTTCCATTTATATTGTATGTAGTCTGCCTGACAGCAGACATTTACTTTAGCAGGTAAGTTTCTTGCAAGGATGACTTGAGAGGTACCAGAAGTTTCTATTACCTCGTCTCCCACAAGTAGCTCAGCCTTTTCTTGAAATTCAGAACATGCTCTATCATGCTTTGCATTAATATGTGACTGTTTCTTGCTCAATCAAAATAGGAATTTCAAATCTGAACTCTACCTGCCAGGGAATGTTAGACCAATGCATATGATCAGATGTTTGATGTTGTGCTTGTCTCTGTATCTTGAAAGCAGTCAAATCCTAAAATTAAGATGTGAGTTTGTGTTCCAATGGCTTCTTAAAGTGTATTTAAACAAACGATTTCACCAACATTGTCTTTCCTCAGTTGCTTTTGTCAGATTCTTAGCTTATCTTCCAGGGACTTCTAATTCTTTTAGACTGCTTATTTATTTACAGCTGCTGTCTTCTAACCTACCTGTTTTCAAAGGCAAAATTAAAATTGTAAACAATACCTGTTTGCAAAATCTTCACTTACAGATGGGTTCACTGATAAGAACCAGGCAGTTGTCATTCTTTCTCCTTATGTTAGAATGTAAATCTAGTGAGAGTAACCAGGGGAACGAGGAGTTTTCTGTGCTTGTAAGCTACGCAGATCCATGCTGGAGGCATTGCAGGCTCCCTGTTATCTGTACATCACTGGAGGACTCTGCAAACAGAATTTAAAAATAACGCATGGAAAAGGAAAAGGAAGGAAGGGTAGGCATTATGTAGATTTACTAAAAAACTCTCAAAGTGATTTGCATGAAGTATTGTGGAAATTGAGAGCATAATAGATATGGAGACCTTTTCCTAGCTTTTCAGTGACTGCTTGTGCTTAGTATGCCACTGCCTATGCCAAATAGATGTTGAAACTGTTTTCAGTGGTCAGAAATTTCCTGCTGTGTGCACCGGTTCAGTTCACAGCTGTATGGAGTAGACACAAAGTTGGTGTAGAAAACTGAGGAGAAACTTGTGATCTGTATAGCATGATTGGAAAATACAGGCAAAGTCATAGAATCATGGAATTATAAGGTTGGAAGAGACCTCTGAGATCATCAAGTCCAACCGTGCCTGTCGCTACTAAACCCTGTCCCTAAGGAACTCATCTACCCGTTTTTTAATCACCTCCAGGGTTGGTGACTCCACCCCCTCCCTGGGCAGCTGTGCCAATCCCCGACCACCCTTTCAGTGAAGAAATTCTTCCTAATGTCCAGTCTAAACCTCCCCTGGCACAAGTCGTGCTAGGCGGCGCTGGACTTAATGAAAATGGAGATTGGATGAGGCACTTAGTGCCAGGGTTTAGATGATGAGTTGGTGTTGGGTCATACGTTGGACTCGATGATCTCAAAGGTCTTTTCCAACCTTGTGATACTGTGAAAAGTTTCTAATTAAGCGTTAATGCATGGAAAAAGTGGGTGAAGCCAGTGTTACGTAATTCTCCTTTGACAATCCATTGTTACTACAAAAAGAAACAAACGAAATATTTGGATTTCTGCTTTCAAATGTAAAAAGAGCGACTAGTTGCCAGAAGTTTAAGTTAAATAATATGTTATGTCTTAATGTGATGTTTGCTACAGTAATATCGCTTATGCATGGGATTGAAAAAAGTGTTTGGTTTGCAAAACTAAGGTAGTTGTATATTGTGTGTATGCTCAGAGGTAAGGAAGAGATCAGGGGTTGTTTTGTCCTGGTTTTGTGCTCAAATTAATCTCTTTTCCTGTCCTTTTAAGTGTTTTTACCTTGGAAAAAGCCTACAACATTTATATTGTCTGATGCAGGGACTCTTGACATGATGGATGTGAGTATGAAGGAGAAGCGTGAAGTGGGAAAACACGCAGCGGGGTTTAACAATTTGACTAGGATTTGGTACCTGATAAAGCCCACTCAGTCCCCAAGCAGCAATCTGACAAGGCCTTTTCTGTCCAAGTCTCCTGTGTGGAGATGATGGATGATGGGAAAAAAAGCATTTATCTGAAGTGAAACGGTTAAAAATGAGAATTCAGTACCTTTCTAAGGTATTCTTACACCTTTCTAAGGTGTTCTTTCTTTCTAAAGGTATTCTTATAGTAACCTGTTTGCTTATTGCAACCCTTGTGGTTGTTTGCAACAGATCTGTATTGCTTTAAAGGTGCTCAGATGTTAGGATTTTAAAGGGCATCACAGGACTAGAGATCATTTTTTTCATAAATGTGAGTCAAACATGCAACGCTCATTTAAATGTTTGGGATTTTTTTCTCCTCTTTAAATAACAGCTATAGCAGGAGCTGGAGGTAAAGGAAAGAAACACTTTTTTTACAAGTCGTGTACTGTGTTGCATTTAAATGCTTTGGAACAATTTTCAAGAACAAATGCAGAAGGAATGTTTATATCGGCCTTCAGCACAAATAATGTTTTTCATCCATACATTTTCAACTTTCAAACTGACAGAAACATGGAATAGTATGGAGTCTGGGTAGTCTGTGATGCTTCCAGATGTATCTCAAGGCCTTTTATTGTAGACATCACTAGAGTCATTCACACTGTCCTTGCTCGTGTTTTGGAACTATACAACATAGGTGAAATGAACTTTCGACTTTTGTCTGTGGAAATTCTTGTTCAAAAACAGCCCAAGTATTGTTACACAATTCTCCAAGGTGTCAGCTATGTACAGTACTGCTCACGTTGACTCAGTGTAGTGGCTGCTCTTGAAGACATTGTTTTTTCTGTATCTGTATCTTGAATGTTGCCATCTCATCAGCTGGTTGTGTACCATTCTCTACTGCTTGCTTGAACTCCCAGGTCATTTCTGCAGGAGCAAAGGGTAGGCTGAGATACCAGATTTTGTATTCATTACAACTGTTTTTCAAATAGCTTTACTTTTTTTTTCTCTCCGTAAGTATTTTCTAATTTCTTACTGTCCATACATTCTGTGTCACATATTTCTATATAAGTAAACATGAAATATCAGTTTCTGTTAGTTTGTCTGCCAGTTTTAGATAGGCTTTTTTGCCTTGGGCTCTTCCATACTGATTTCCACTTGATTCAATGAAGTAGAAGGATTTTCCTATTGCATTAAATATAACAAAGAAGTAGGCAGTGATTAGTTTTTAGGGAGCTTTCCACATATCTATTTAAATGCCAGAGCACACAAAGGTCAAAAACTCTTGAAAGGGTTTGAGCAGGGTTCTCTGGAGTTTCAATACCTTTTCTGTTACTTTTTATTCCCTTCAAGTAAACTTGACAGAAATTACTTTTTAGGATTCACTAGAAACTGATGTTCTCTATTCTCCTTTTGAACTCTGCTAACATTTAACCAAACTCATCTTGACAGTTTACTAGATCTCTCTGGATTTACCAATATCAGCATGACTCAGTCACTTGACAGGAATTGGTTTGTTTTGCAAGTGTGAAATGGTTGTTGCCAGCTATAAGTGCGTAATATTTCCAGAAAAACAAGTTTTAATTTTAGGCCAATGACAAAGATCCTTTGCACTACACATAGCACATACTTAGTTGAAAATAAAACAGAAGTCTATTTATCTCTAAATTTGGGTGAGTACTTTAAGGATGACTCTACTCAGGGTGCTAATCATGAAGATTTTTGTGAAAATTTTCATGAGCTCTTCTCTCTGCAAATCCAAGAACTAAGCGGACTTGTTGCATGAGTTGATACTGTATTTAGAAAGGTTAGAAGTTGATTGGATTTCAGTTGCAGTAAAAAGAAATGACCCTTGGCAGATTTTTCATTGCATTTACACATTATCAACAGAAGAAGGTTTTTTTTTATTATGCAGATCAATCCATTTCATTCGATAGCAGAACAATACTGTGTTTTGCAGCCAACGATAGTGTCACAGAGGGAGGACGCGCTATCAGGAGTTCAGACCTGACACGTAACTGTACACACGGGTATGATTTGTAGTCGTGCAATAGCTACCAAGGCTGGCAATACTGATGATGTGACTGCAGAGCTCTTGGTGTGATGTGCTCAGTTGATACAGCCCGTGCTAGACTGTATTTCATTCTATAAAATCATGACAAAAGTAATCCATGCAAGCTAGGGTAAAATTAGCTCAGATATGCCCAGCACTGCTCTGATCTAGCCTGGCTTGGTTGGGGAAGGACACAAATACCCTCAGCTGAGGAACAGATCAGTGGATATGAGGGAGTGTCTGTGTTAGCTAAAAAGGTGCAAAACGGCTGCTCAGAGCTTGAGTGATAGGTGGTTCGTGTCACCTTTATATATAATATGCAAATGTGTTTCATGTAAATGTCATGAGATCCCATTTTATTTAACTGACTAATCTCAGTGTGCTATGTAAGAATATCTCAGGAAAGAAGGGTTATGGTATCATAAGCTTTAATTATAAACCTCAATAACAATCCTTCTGGGCCAGCTTCTGCCATTTTTGTAAATGCTTCCTTTCTCTGCATAAAAACAAAGGTTTTCATTATGTCTTCCTCCTTTTGTAACACTATTTTAATTAAAAGTTCAAGTGGAACTGGAGCTTAGGGTAGCTAGCACAAGTAGGAACTGACTGATGAATCACATAAAAGTGGTACAACTTTTTCTCATTAAGTCTAATTCTTCTGTCAAAGGTGGTAACGTTCTCCAAATATGTTTTAATTTTGCACCAGTTTTTTACTTTGGAAAAAGCAAAGCTGCTGCCAAAATACCCAGAATTTATTGTGAAGAATAAATTATTAATAAAAACAATGATAAATCTTGGTCCTGCTACTGGCATTGACAGCAATTCTGTTGACTTCAGTGGGGTCAGGGCTTGCCTCTCATGACTATGGACAATGCGGGGAGAAAAGGCAACTGAAAGCTATTTTTGCATTTCACAGTCCTTGGGATGCTTTATGCCACCTTTTAAATGCAAAGTTGCTTGAAAGCGTATCATGTTAAGTGTCACGAACTGCCCCAGCATCTGCTTGGAAACAATTTCTGATCTCTGAATAAATGATTAGTTTCAAGTTTTGCACTCATATCTGTAGTCTTTATCATCCTTGTTTCTATCATGTGCAGGATTCTGTTTCTTTCCTACAGAGAATGAGCTAAACTGACAGCTTTATATATGATTCGTGCTAGATAAAAATGTATTAGAATTCACAGTGTGGTTATTATCATTTGGGATATTATGTGCCTGCATAAGTCATTGTATAAAGGATTAAAAGCCTAAAAAAATGTTAATAATAAAGCCCCTAGATCTAATAACTTCAGAGATTAGAATTAATTGAATTAGTCTTTGATCTTGGGTGTTAAGTTTTAAAAGAGTTCAGCAGGCATTTACCATTCTGTTTTAAAGAACCAGCCATCACCAAGTTTGGCGTTGGAATGCATTAGTACAATCATTTGAATGGCAAAAAATGGACATCAGAAGTAAAACTGAAGAGAGTTTTTCCATCCTACTTTTATGTTGAGGCAGTCAGAACCGAAGTGACTGTTGTTCAGAATTCATAGGTATTTTAACTTGACCAGTTTCATCATATTACAGGTGGGAACTGGATGAGCTGGAAGCACTTACACTTTTTTGTGTGGTGTAGCTGAAGAAATGGTATGGTAAATTAAATAGGCATAGATGGATATAAGAAGAATCCAATTCAACAAATATTTGGGTGAAAAAACAGGCAGATGTTTTGTTATTATTTTAATTTTTAATTTGAGGAATGTTTACTGAAAGATCTTTACCAGCTGATGAGGTGGTAGTAGTTAAAAATGGTGAAGCCTTTTTATATGGCTGTCTGAACATGATTATTACATGGATCAAAGTAACACGTAAATTATTCAATATCTATCTCTCAACCAATTAGTATTAGCTGACTGCTTTTGCTCAGAATGCTCTGTTGTCATCAACTGCAGGCAGGTATTGAGACTGGAACCGTTTATTCAAGATTATTGTTTTTATGTCAAGTCTGTAAAGCTATTTCATTTCACATTATTCCGTTGTTATATTTGTGTCTAATGCAAATGCCCTCAATTTTCTTTTTCACTTCCACAGTTGTGTAAGGTGTTATACTACTATAAAAATCCTAGTATGATAGTCGAAGAAGGCTCTGTCTCCTGCTACTTTCCTTACTTTATCGGAAGTGGTAAACACATATCTTCTCAGCTGCCTGCTTTGCTACACGTCATGTTTTTGCAGATAAATTTGTCTTTATATTTGTGTTGCTTTTTATTATTCAGAAAAGCTGTAAGAACTCATTCATTGTTGAGTGCATATAGTGAATCCCAAACGCAAATATTTCTTCCTGTCAGGTGTTGATGTTTTATATGAAGAGGTTTACAATTACTGGGAAAATTAAAAGAGAAAAAAAGAGAGGAAAGACGAAAGAAAAGGCAAAAACAAAGCAAAGCTACAGGATATGAATATTTAGGATATAGTCCTGGATATTTGTGGCTGTCCAAGATGTGCTACGCTACCTAACAGTATCTTAGCAACTTTGAAAACCTATTAAAGCATCTTTAGTTATATCTCTTGCCGTTCACATTTGCCTGCAGTGCATCTCCAAGCATGTCTTTGCATTTGTATGTGCCTGTATGTGACACTGGAATTTATTAAATTCCTGCATTATGTTTGCTGTGATAATTAGTAAAGCACAGTGAATATTTCAGAATGAATAATTTATCCCATTAATTTATCCTCTTAAGTAATATACAAACAGGATTCAACTTTTTTTCCTTCTATTTTAAATCAAGGATCAGTTGCAGGCATCTCTGGGAAACGACAATTCCTTTTTCTTTTCAGTCGTGATGATTAGTTTTGTTTCTTCAGGTGAATTATATGGTAGCATTGTTCACTTCATTGTCTTCAATGCCTACCTATTTATTAAGTTAAATATTTTGCAGATTTAAAGTATGTGTCAATATGTGACTGAAATTAAGCTTTCCAGTAGCAAAGATCTGCATCCTTGCATTAAGAAAGAACTGAATATTTGCTGTATCGAATCTATAAGACGTCTGATTTCTTTCTTCTTGTATTTCTCAATTCCGAAATATTTAGATGTTCTCAAGATTCACATTGCAGTACATGAACTGGCTCCCGTAGTGGGAAATGCAGATTCTGGGAGGAGAGTGTAGAGAGAGAGGAGTGCTGTAGGGATACACGCTAACCGGATCGTATTCGATTGGGCTGGCCTGTCGTTGTACAGACACACTGTGTTTAACCTCACTGTAGTTCCTGCTGCGTTACTGCCTTGCTACACATTGCTCTGTGCCACAGGTATCAACCTTCTGTGCCCACTGCCATGCAAGTCACAGGGCAGAGTTACCCAGCAGTCGGGAAAGACTTCCCACGGAGCCTCCATAGGTGACGTGGTCATTGCCGTAGCCTACTCAGAGCTGGCGAGCAGACCTCTGCGTGTCATAAGTCAGTGTGATTGCTAAATGGAGAAATACTATCTTCATGCAGCTGTAGTTCTCTGAAACAAAGCTAGTTACCCTCTTATGTGCGCTTAATTAGCAATCTCGGTAGAGACTGGAGAAATAAAAGGCATAGAGAGCCTGATTTACCCTGACGTTAATAGGTAGCATTCTTGTTAGCTTCAGTGAGATTTGCATCTGCCTGCTGACACAGAGCTTAGACACCATGACTCATAGTGCCATTAGACAATTATGACATTGGAAATCAGAAAAAGTTACAAACGCTCAGGAGACTGCTTTATCTTTTATGATGCGTGCACAACCTACAAGCGACTGCTGGTGCTCTCTCCTCTTTCTGACACGACGATATTCCTTTGGGTTGCCTACTGGAGTATGGATTTGTCCTGTGACTATCAGTCACTGAAACATAGTCTTTTGATACCTTCCTGGGAGAAGAAGAAGAAAAAAGAAATCCTTTAAAACTGGAGGTTCTGACCCGCTTTGATCATAGCTGATTGAGGTAAAGTACATGGGTCTGACAAAAGACCTGTAACTGATTGGCAAATATAATAGGAGTGCATTTAGTAGAATAGTCTGCAAAAATTGGGGTCAGCCAGTGGTGTTATCCCTTCAAGATCTAATAGAAAAACATATATTTTGGCCCTGAAAGAAAAATGTGGTTACCATCAATCTAATCTACATTAAAATCCTGAAAAAAATGAAAAAAAAAATAAAAATTAAATGGTGAGCTAGTGAAAGTGTTCATGTGAGCAGTAGAACTTTCATATTTAAGAGCAAGAAACCCTCCAACAATAAAAATCTTATACTTGTGCAACTTCTTTGCATTTTAGTTATTCAAGAAAAAGAAACTTCTATTGCACTGAAATCATTGTCAATAGATTTTGATGTTCTCATCCAAATGAAGTGAGTGTATATGGTACTCAGTATATCATCATACATACACATGACTGCATATTAATAAAATAAAGAAGACAATACGTGTATTTAATATCGTGAAGTGCATTAAACAATTAAAAAATCTAAGTGAAAACAGTTAATGCAAAATTAAGTATGTAAACTTGTGAGACAAGAAAGTCTGTCACTTAAGTTGGATAAAACCCCTTAGGCTGGAAGGCAGTTCACCAGAACCAGAGAATCTCAATTTTCCACATGACAGGCTACCATCTCATTTATAATAATGTTTTAATCATAAGACATCCTTTCTTCTAAAAGAAAAAAATCCGTGTTCTAATGAACAAGGCTTACTTTGAATAACTCTGTCATTTCTCCTGTTAGCTGACAGGTATTGCTGTTGGATTGCAAACTTTCATTTAAGAGGAAGTTTCATGATAAATGTTTCCAGTGTGAACTAGTGAATGGTAGTCAGCTGTGATCATCCTTCAGTCCATGAGAACTGTGCTTCTAGCTTGCATTGCTGACATCCTGAGACATAATTGTTCCTTTTTCATCTGAAAGGCCATGGCAAACTGGAACCTTGAAAAGAGATCCTACCAAAATAGGTTGCCTTAAGTTTTATTAACTTCTTTTTGAGCAAATATAATTAGAAATCAAGGAAACACTGATAATGTTCCATGTCATCCTTATTGTTGGAAGGAACCGAGGCTTAGGTCACTCTGCTATAATTACCTTCTTCTCTAAGTTGGGTAATTGAAAAAATTCAGTATCTGTGAGGATGAGGATGTGAAAACCGTAAGCTATTTTGTGAGGTTTAAAGAGATTAAATATTTTAATTAATAGTGATCACCTAGTAAGTAGTTATTTAAGCTATTTTTAGTTTTTTAGCTTTCTGGTCCCTTTCATTCATAGAGCAAATTGACTGAGTGGAGAAAATTCTCTTCCCTCTGTTTCTCTTAACAGGCATCTGGGAATTCCTGTAAGTGTTTATAAAGCAAAAATTCTGATACTTATTTACACTTGACTTCACATATTTTTTTCCTTGGGGATATGAAATAGTTTTTTAGACTAAAATCTTGGAGAAAATATATTTTTCTTAATGATTGACAGGGAATTACCACTTTTATGAAGCAGAGTATAATATAAAAATAAAATTAATGGTGTTGTAGAGAAGAGCTTGTTCGGATTAGCTGTGTTTGCGAAAGTGATACTTCATTCTGAAAGGCTGCAAAAATACTCAAAATTTAGTTGATCTTCAGTAAAATAAAATTTGAAAGTGTCTCCGTTAAAATTAATCAGAAACCGATGCTTTGTCTTCCTACAGCTGGCCTCGGGCCGTTTTTAAGATTTTAAATCATGGTCTAAATATAACTGAATGTTGTAACTTTTAATCAGTATCAGTTTAGTACATCCTCATAGACCTTTCCTGTGAGAAGTGCTGTACAAACATAGACACAATAACACTCCACCCCAAGTAGTTCTGTTTAGAAGGTATTTATTCACGGTGATGCAAATAGGGTTTCGCTGTTTCACAATTCATGACTTAATTGAACTCAGTGGCAGACGTAGTCTTGGAATACATGAGATAATGTGTGAATTTACAGAGCTTTCCGTTCTCAGGCAAAAACCTTGGTAAGTGATCAGGAACTGTTATAGCAGTGGGCTCCCTGTATTTTGCAATCAGTATCCGTTATTGATGCTCTGTATCTTATGGTGTTCTTCCGAGAAAGATGTTGTGGACTGGATTTTCTTTTTTTCTGTTCTGTAGATGGGGAAATGAAGCATGGAAAGCCCAATAGATTTACCTGTTGTAATAAAGGACTTAAGGGAAAATCACGAGTAGGAGCAGGAAGAGAGGTTCTTTTATATCACCGAGAGGTCTTTCTCTGGACTAATTATGCCAGTGATGATAACTAATTTTATCCGCATATGGTAACCTTGCTGACTTATCTTTAGATGCCACAGGCAGAATTTCTGAAGCTCTAATAGCAGTCTAAATATAAAAATACTTCTTAATTGTACTAGTTTATGCTTCTTTGCATCTATATGATACTCTTCATCCAGCGTTTTGAGTGGCATGCGCAGCACTTGTAAACGTTCCTACCCAGCATAACTGGATGTATAAGCCTCACAGAGGTGTATAAAAAGTAACTGAATTCCAAAGCTAAGGAGCTCAGGTACAATCAGAAAGGGAGGAGCAGATTCAAATGGCTTTGTTGATAGCCAAGGATTTTGATAGTTTGGGTTCAGTCTCCTATACTTCACAGACGTGCAGCCTTAGGAAAGCCTGGCTGACCCAGGTTCATTCCCCTTCAGCACTTGTGTGATGCAACTCGGAAGCTGATGAACTGAGACTGAGAAGCATCTCCAGAAGCTATGTCAGATATTAGGTGTGCTGAAGTGCCCTGTTTGTGAACTTCTCTCTTTTTTGATGTGGGAGGAGCATTGAACTTCCTTGTTTCTGCACCTCGGAGCACTGGGCGGGACCTGGAGAGGGGTTTTGTTGGCTAAGCTGGTGTTTTGCAGGTTGAGACTAAAGTTAGCGCCTTTGCTGACAAGGGCAAGTCTCATTCTGACCCTGACTTAGACCTGCTGGCTCGGTTTCCTGGCTTGACCACACACTGCCCTGTTACTGTGGGCTTTGGTGGATAATCACTAGATTGTGTCCCACCCTGCCTGTTGCCTCTGACTCTGATCCTGACCTGAAGTTGCAGTTCCACGCCCTGGCTACTTGTTGGTGGGAACAGTGCCTCGTTACTGTGTTCTCTAGGCTGTTCCCTGTGGAACAGCTGGCCCTCACTGCTCCCTGACTTCCCTGAAGTTAGGCGGGATGCGTTTGGGTCTTCATTTCTCTGTCATTAATTGTCCAGACAGACAACATCAGACAAGTTCGAGGCACTCCAGCTCCACATCAGTACCTCTTTGTTAAACAGCACTGTGTTAGGACTACGTTATAAATCATCGCTGTTGTACAGCTCTGTAGTACTGTGATATGATACAGAATGTAAATAGGTATTGTAGCATAAAATGCTTGTGTTTGATGTTTTATTGAAGGAGCCAAACCCAACATTCAGTGGAACCAGGAGTGGAACTTAAAGTTCTTACTTTTTTGTAACTTTCTTTAAAAATAACATATAAATTTAAAAGAACCCAAATTAACTCTTTGTGTTTGAATGTCTAAGAGAGTTAGATTACATTTGTATCTATGCCCAGTATAAGCTTTGGTGCTTTAGATTGTTTTTTAGCTCAGCAGTTTGTTCAAGGTCGCATACTAATTGCTAGTAGAGCTAAATAAAGAATCTGGGAGTATCTGCTCAATCCAAATAAATCATTCTCATTACTGGCTACTTTTCTATGACTGGCTCATGGCTCTGGGACACAGTGGCTGGCTGGCTGGGTTATTACTTTTAGGTTTACAGAAATTCATAAACTTTGAATGTTTTAACAAATAACTACCAATCTAGAGAAATGAATGGCAAAGTATCCTTAACCTGCCCTGTCTCTATATAAAGTCTCAGATTTATTGCCAATTTCACAATGATCCTGGCCAAGCGTATTTTTTTTAGTAGATAAAACTGTGACCTCATGATAGATTCCAAGACAGTGGTTCCAGTGCAGAACCCTTTTTTTTCCCCCCCTTTAAGAGAGTTTTGAGTAATGGCCTGTGGTTTATTGATGTACTTCAGCTGTTTCTTTACAGGGAACATGCCATGTGGAATGTGAAATTGCAGGTAGCTGATCTGACTTATACCTGATAGTTTTATTAGAAATCTGCTGGTGTTAGTGATCTTTTTCCTACCTTTACTAGCGCTGTGAATGAACTTCCATGACAAGGAAGCTCTCTAATTTTATGTGACTATAAGAGGAATAATGTTTTTGTAAATATTTATCTGGTAATAAAAATAAAGTTATTTCCTTTAGGTAATCTGAATCTAAAATATAATTACTCAAATTATTTTTGATCCTAATACAGTTAGGCAGCCAAAACTCCTGGGATTAAGCAGCGCTTTGAAACAGTCTTGATACAGATTATTTCTATGCTAATGACTCTGTTAAATGAGAATCAGCACCTATGGAGACAAGGAGCAGCTTATAGGCAATGAAGAGAGTTCTTTTTTATACTTCCTTCTGTATTTCTAAAAACTAAATTCAGTTTCAGTAGAAATGGTGGTTTACGTTCAGGCACTTGTAGAAACTGGCAACTAAATTATATGGCATTCATGCTGTTCAGTTCTGTCTTTCTGTGTTACAGGATTGTCTCTTTGTATAGTTTTCCCTGTTGAATTCCTCAGTCTGGGATATTCTTTTCTAGCTCAAGAGTACCTTGAGATACGCAGTACGAGGAACAGTACTAGAAAGATAAGAGACTATTTCCTCTAAAATGGAAGAGATTAATGAAAACTGTAGAATATACTTTTAGTAGCACAGAAGGGAAACATCTAACTTTATCCTGAAAATATGCTTTATGAGCTGAAAATAAACTTTCCTATTGGCCATCCAGCCATTAATGGAATTGAAAAGGAATGTTCTTCCTCTCACTGTTGGGAAATTCAGTAGGGGCTGAAATGGGCAGAGGAAAATAATGAAAAGAGATTTGCTTCTCTTCCTCTCTGCTGGGTATGGCTGTCACAATATGATTATCTTGTGTTTCTTTGTGACTGCCAGTAAGACAAAGTGACTTCCCACCTGTTAACGGGAGACTGACATTGCAGTAGATCTTTTACAGTCAATCAGTTTTCACCAAAAGCAAAGAGAATGAAAACAAGAAATGGCGAAAATATTGGGAGGAAAACCTGCAATTTCTGTCCATTACCAGAGGCATCCTAGCTGTGTGTTTTCAAGCTCTAGAAAGCTTCAAGAGATTGATTTTGCACAACATTAATAGCGTTAGATGCAGTCTGTCTTTGTTCTGACATGTTTCTTTTTTGGACCTTTGTAATGGGAAGATGTTTCTCAGGCTTCAGTCTCAGAAATTCAAAGAGGCACCTAAAGCACCTCAGGAACTCAGAAAAGCTCGTGCTTTTGCTATGAAAATACACCATCCTTAAGCAGATTGCTTATTTGGGTTTTACTTCAAGTCTGAAAAAAGTATGTATGCAAAACCTTTAAATTCAAGTAGAATTATCAATAATCTGATAACCTGTATTGAACCAGATATCCCAGATAATTATTTACAACTGGGCAATATGTTGCGAATGGTATCTGGAGTATTACATTCAAATTTGGGCCCTCTATTTCAAGAATGGTAACAGAGAGGCCATAAAGATGGAGCCTAGAGCGTGTGATCTAAAGGGAGTCTTCCAAAGATGATCAGGGGATCAGGCAGTTTGCAACTGTGTGAAGAAGAGTTGCAAAGACAATGAAGCCAACTCTTGCACAGAGGCAGAGAGTAGAGCAAGGACCAGGACCTACAAGATCAGGTTGGAGAGATTCGTAGTGCATGTTGGAGACAACTTCTTCAGTAAGACAGTATAAGAATATTGTATTGGGTTACTCAGAGAGCCTGGAGGTTTTAAAGACTTAGCTGTACAAGGCTGATCTGATCTAGTACTGCTTCACCCAGAGGTTCCTTCCAACTGGTGTTTCTATGATTCCATAATTATAACTTATATTTTTACAATATTAAAATGAGATGAAGAAGAAAAAAACTTGGAAGACATTATTAATATTCATTGCATTCTCTTGACTCTTTTTATTTTTACGTAAAAGAATTTGTAGGAGACAAACAGTCATCTTAATGGTTGTGTAAGAAAAAATAAGTCAGGAAGGGGAAGTGTTACAAAGGGTCTGATGCCGTATGACAAGAGTTACTTCTCTTCCATCTCTGTTTTTTTTCTTGCATGGTAAATGAATGTGGTATTGTGCCTACTCTTATTCATATAAAAGCAAAATACTAGAATGCATTTTCTGGTAAGGTATTTACTAAGTGATGAGATCCTAATTTCTTTTTTCATGTAGTTCAAATTCAAAAGAAGTACTGCTTTTTATGAAATTTCAGCCTCTATTATTAGTTGAAAAATAAATTGGTACAGTGGATGTTAGCCATTGCTGAAAGTCTTATTTAGAAACAGCTGTAAAGTAGTGAGAAAGTGAGGTTAAATTATAACCTGAATTTATCTGGGAGCACTGCAGAACCTGAAGTACTGTACCGTTGAACTTGAGACAAAACTTGTATCATTCTGTTCTTGACTGTAAATACTGAAAATGCCGGAAGTCCTGCAGCTGAGAAATTTGCCAGACATTGTTAGCAATGGACATTCCTTTTTTTGGCATCGGAGATCTGCCTGTAGCAGATTAGAAGATATACATATATATACACACATATATATAAAAGATATATATATATATATTCTTTTCACCTCTGAATCCAACCTTACAAGGCTAATCTGTAGTTCTTTAATCGCCTTTTTAATTCGCCATCCCAGTTACTTCCTCCCCAGCTGTGCAACTCAGATGCTGCTGCTTAAAGAAGAGTAAGAGGTCCGCTGTATTTTTAAGGAGTTGTCTGTGTTCACTAGTTCAGGCTTATCCTAAACCAACCTGCACATACCTCAAAAGAGAATTTTTTTCATGCATCTTCCACAGTGAATGAATTTTTAATCCTTGGGATGTAAGTCAATAAATATAATAATATAAGATGGATCTATTTTCTAGATGTAATTCAGTGTATCCAAATGAATTCTTTCTTGCAAGTGAAACGGGATTACGATATGATAGAAAGCCTTTCATGGGGACAAACACAATGTCAAACTCCTTCCCTCAACCTGCACCTCCGCCTCTGCTGTCTGTTCAGGTAACATGCTCAGTGCTTGCATCTGAATTACAGATGCATTGGTTAAATGATCCAAGCTAACGGAAAATCTAGTCTCTCCCATGTGTGAAGAGAAAATGGAAGCGTGTCATCTGCGTTAGACTCATCATAAATTTGATTTTTCAATTGGATTGCTGTAGATTTGACAGACGGCCTTGTTTTCTCACTTATTTAAACAGTGTCATCATGGTTAAAAATTTTAAATATACACCTGTGATATTTAAAGAAATAGTCCCTTTATTTTTCTATTTTACATCCTTCAGAACTGCATTTAGCAGCACTTAAAAACCCCAAAACGCAATATATTCTTTTAGAGATTATATGAGTTTTGGATTGCAAGAAGTCATAGCTCTTACTGGAACATTATTTACTGGGTCACAAGCATAAAAGTTAATGTAGCAGCGCTTCTATCTTTCTCTTTCTCTGGATGGGTTGTAACTGTAATGAACCTTAACTGATTTCTATTCATCTGGCTTTTTAACTACTGAGGTTTGCAAAGAGAATTAAAAATAAGACCCTTTATGTTGTCATTTTTTCTCCTTTCACTTTAGTTAATAATTAGAATCACACTTTTCTGTTATAATCAGATATTCAGGGCATGAACAATAATTTCAATAACCTCCAAAGTGGCATCATGTTGAAGTGCAATGCAAAGAAAAGAAAAATGATCTACCACATGTCATGATGTGTTGAGAATAGCAGGATTTTATTTTATATGCAACGCATATGACAATTTAACATCAGATTTCCTTTTTGATTGGTGTTATTTTGACTGATTTTTATAGATGTGATTATTTTGAAATATCTTACTTGGGTAGTTTTTCCATTTCTTTGTGTCTCGTACTTATTTTATCACAGCATGACACTTAGCTTTTAAGAATCCTTCATAAGTATATGCAAGTTCATTTTCTTATATGGACAGCAGTAAAGTCAAACGAGCAGTATTTAGTCTGGAATTAATGAAATGATTAATGTCTGTGAGTGCTAAATAATTTAAAAAATCATACATTAGAACTAGGTTTTTCTTAATTTCCTGATTTCTTTCTTCACGAATATCTGTCTATCATTCTGAAGATCCACAGGATGTGAACTAACTAGAAAAACAGAACTAAAACAAATGCAGTCTTTACAACAGAAACAGCAGGGAAAGCAATCGTCTGTGTCAGCGCTCCATTTATGCTTCCTTCTCCAGTCAAGGCACTGAGATGAATTCTTTGACGTCCCTGTAGATTAGTGGCTTTAGATTGTTTCAGTGTGGATGAATGTGGAACATGGCTTTGGAATTTTCTGGTTAGCATCCTGGTATATAGGCTAGAAATGTTACTTATTACTGCACTTACTGACACCGCGTTACATGAAGTTACTAAGAATTTGTCTTTGGTTGATAATATAGCTGGATTTCTTCTGGATTTTCTTGTTTCTGCACTGGTATTGTTTGCAGTAGTTGTGTCAGTGTTGAGTACTGCCTTTTGGGGAATGCTGTAACACAGACCTGTTGTGTCCCAACATTGCCTTTTTTTGGTTTTAGTAAAGAAAGGAGAACTGATGGGCAATACTGAATCAAATTCCCAGCCAAGTCTGATGTTCTCTAGTTCATAATTCACTCTCCTGCTCATTTCTCTAACAAAGTCAAAGGTCCGGTTTTACTAGACAATATGTTTGAATAAAACATAGACGTTAATAGCTAATTACCAATCTGCATGTTTAAATATCCTCAGATAAATTATTATCATGGACGTTTCACCTGTTTGCAAAATTGTGTCACAGTGACAAAACTAAAATAAGATAGAGGCTGATGAATTTATCTTGTCAAATATGGCAAGCAGAATACGGTATTATTGAGTGGTTTTCTGTCACAAAATAAAGCAAGTTGCTGGGGATTTTAAGAAGGGGAGGGGTCTGTTCTGTATATCGAAGAACTAAACACTGAGCCACATTTTTAAGAAAGATGAATGGGCACGGGTCAGTCAATGCCAGTGAACTTCCAGTGAAGTTCACTCAAAGTGAACTTGAAAGTGAACTTGAGTGAAGTGAACTTCACTCAAAGTCTGTGGATCATCTGTGCAAAATTCATCCCTTTAAGATAACATAAATTTCTGCTTAAAAGCTGAGCAGATTCCTATGCTTGTTATTAGAATGTTCAGTCTAAAATTAACAGAGATGCTGATTTTTGAACTACTAGGAGACAAAAACACTCGCAGAAGTGATGGGCATTGCCAATAGGAAATAGTGTTTTTCCTATATAAGCACAACATTGTAATTCAAATGAATGAATGGTGAGGCCGCACCTCGAGTGCTGGGTTCAAGTTTTGGGCCCTCACTGCAAAAAGAACATTTTGGGGCTGGAGCGCATCCAGAGAAAGCAACGAGGCTGGGGAGGGGCTGGAGAACAAGCCCTACGAGGAGAGACAGAGGGAACAGAGATTGTTTAGCCTGGAGAAGAGGAGGCTGAGGGGAGACCTCACCCCTGTCTACAACTGCCTGAAAGGAGGCTGTGATGGGGTGGGTGCTGGGCTCTTCTCGCAAGTGACAGCGATGGGATGAGAGGAAATGGCCGCAAGTTGTGACAGGGGAGGTTCAGACTGGACATTAGGAAGAACTGCTTCACTGAAGGGGTGGTCAGGGACTGGAACAGCTGCCCAGGACGGCGGTGGAGTCGCCATGCCTGGAAGTGTTTAAAAGATGGGTGGATGAGTTTCTTTATGGACATGGTTTAGTAAGGGGACAGGTACAGTTGGACTCGATGATCTCTTTTCCAACCAGATGATTCTATGGTCTGTGAATGTGGATGTTAATTCCCTACAGTGGGATGAAAAATAAAGACAGCACTGGAAGAACTTCTGGAGGCAAACTGGCATGTGTGACAGTGTAGGTTTACCTTTTTGATCAAACCAGCTGCGGAGGGAACAAGGAATTAGGAAAAGTGTTTTTCATCTGAGTTTTCTGATCCCACATTTGACCTGTAAAATATTCGTACTCTTCATCCACACCTTTTGGTCATTGAACCAGTATTTGCTGCTGAACAGTCCTGCTGAATATGTGTTTTCAATACAGTTGAAGCATGCTTATATTTGTATCTGGGAGTGGAAAGCCAATGCCACTGTAGGATTTGAAATCGCACTGAAGGCAGGAAATAAAAGGATGATTGTAATTTCAAGGAGCTGTAGAATAACCATTGCTATTTCCCTTTGTATTGCCGAGTTTGGAACAGGCCTTTTTCACAGGGGTGCTTGGTCTCCCAGTGAAAGAACATTCAGTGTTATTAACCTTGAATATCTGAGAGCAGCTGCCACAGGGAGAGCTCCTAGAAGGGCTTGTAAATGCTAATGTTTAAAATCCATCCAGAATCATGACACTCTATTGAGGAAAAAGATCATTGATGCCCAGTATCAAAAATACCAGAAATACGTTTGAATTGGGTGACTTGATAGGAAAAAGACTTCATCATGTTCATGAAAACTATCAGGATGACACCAACAGAGTATTTTTCTAAGAAATATTCCTCAACATTTATTTTGTGTTTGATCTCCTTATCTTTACTATAATTTCAGATTTTCTGTGTAGCTTTGCATACTGGCATATTATTTTCTATTTTACAGGGAGTGCGTAAAAAACGTTAAATTGACAATGGAAATGATGTCTGTTTAGAGCATCTCGTTCTTTTCTTACTCAGTGTTGTCCGTATGGTTTAAAAGTCTGGGCAATATGACTTGTAATTCATTATTTCTTGCCGTTGGATCTTGATTTGGAATTGTTGGACAGCACTGCAAATGTGGGGGAGATACAGGCACTGCAATTAGCAGTTTTTCTCAGCAACAATGGCAACATCCCTGCTAAATGATTTGTTATGTTTTTAATTACTGGATTATATCTGAAATCAAGTATTCAACTTTGCATATTTCTAATTTGTTCAAATTATAGTCACATCATTATGTTCAAATCACAGTACCCAAAATGTGGTTTTGCTACAGGATAATTAACCAATGACTTTGAAATATGCAAGCAGGGAGTCTCATTTAGGTAGACAGCAGAAGAAATAAGAGGAGCTAGTGATGCATTCCATTGCATTCTTATCTTTTGAAAACAAAGCTTCAATTTGCTTTGTTCTTGATTGCATTATTCCATGACAGATTTTGTGATCTATAGTTATCTTACATTGCTGCAACATTGAAACTCTTCACCCTTTAACACGTGCTCCTGAACTAATTGCTTTGAAGTTCCCAAAAGAATTACTTCAGTGAAAAACAAGCAGAACTAGCAAGACAAGTTCAGCGATATGCAGAGTAAGAATAATGAGTTCTACATACTATGCTTTTTGCAATATTCCAGCTGAATTATTATATAGCAGAGTATTTATATACAGTGGCCCATATTGTATCTTTTTCCTTATCAGTTGAAGTTTTGCACAAAGATGTGGTAGAATGTGGTTTTCAGTGAATTGTTAGGTGCTGTTACAGCAATCGTGCAGTAGTGTTGCCTGTGGTAACGCTGCTGGAGTCATAAGGGTGCTTTTCTTGCTTTCATTTTCTGATCCATCCATCTTAGCTGTTTCTAGGAGTGTCCATCCTTCCCACATCAGTAGCGTTTTTCAGCCTTGTAAAAAATGTGTATCGTGTGACAGCTTGCAACGGGTATACTCTTTAGTGATGCTTTTGTCATACTAAATGCTTCAGTTGATTTTTTTAAACGTACTTGGAACATAAGCCCACGTGAATGTGAACCTAAGATATCCATCCCAACGACGCTATAGCATCTTAGCAAATATAATAATGAAAATAATAGGAATGAAGATGAAATCAAAATACATGGCAGCTTTAGCTCTTATCTTAATCTCACATCCTCCCAAATATGTATTCCATTCTTTTTCCCTGCATTTAGAGATAAATGGCATCTGTCATGGACTTCAGATGCCATATGCGTGGCCACTAGGTATATGAATTTCCCTATTGATAGAGTGAAATTTAGAAAATACAAAGTGACCAGACAGCTATATTACTTTTAAATCCTTGTATCAGTTTCCTTTACCTTATGGTCCACACACTTTTATTTTTTTTTCCCACTCACTGGCTTGCTTTTCCTGCGCCGCAGCAGTGTAACTTACAGACAGTATCACCAAACATTTACTCAGGAAGACTGACATTCTTTTCTGCAACAGCCATTTAGCAAGGGGAAAGCTTGCCTACTCCAGTGAACCTGAAATAAGTAAGCTGTTTCTGACGTTGAAAAACCAGTTTGCAGTACATTCTTGGGAGGTGTTTGAACTATGTTACATATGGATACATTTTAGGAAATGTTGGAGGGGAAAACTGTATGTATGAATCCTTTATAAATTCATGAAGCTCTCTGTGATAATACTGCAGTGTACAGAAGTGTAATTTATTGGCATTTCTGAACTCGATTAACTGAATTTGAACTGGAAATTTCTCTTCTCCTGTTATGTTCTTTTTTATTCTTCTCAGTTCAGTCATTACTCAAGTTAGAATGGATATTTTTCTGTTGAAATTATTTTCACGCTACTGGTTTTATTTCTGATCGCCCTCACCTATCTCCATGGGACGATGCGAGATAGAATGTTAATACTCATTGAAAACATTGAACAAATTTTCCCATTCCTGATTTGAATTCTGATTTGAAGTATGCTCTCATAAATCTATGCTGGGAAGCTTATAATTCAATAAATGTATTCTAAACCATTGATAGATGAATTTAGAAACAGAGGTTTGCAAAGCAGTGTTGAAAATCTATAAATGTCTACCTGCCGCTTGAAGACAAGGTCTGTGCAAACTCCTGCAAGATAATTACTAGCATGATACAAATATTACAACAGTATATTTTGGTGGTGGATGAATATACATAGTATGTAGAAATTGAGTTAACGGAATTTTGTTGTGTAATGCATAGTATGCAGTTACCAGATAAGGGTGTGCTTGAACATGCTTGAAGGGTGCATTGAATGTATTGCTTTTTTAATCTAGAAATAATTTCTTTTTCTTTAGTGCAAATGTAGTTGCACGAACGATAAGGAGAGTGTTCTGTTAAACCCAACAGAGAGCTCAGGCACAGTCTTCATTAAAGTGGTACAAAGACCACACCATCTGCTACAACGAGTCCCAGATCTCACCGGGTTTGTTTGCTCAGTAGTTCCTGCTGGCTGAAGCCACCTGTTCACTTAATTAGAAGCACGTTCTTAAAATACTGAGTACTACAAGCACTGTGTCTCTCAAGAGGTGGGGTTCTCAGGCAAAGAAGCAAGTTGCAAGTAAGCTGAAACTTTGTTCAGATCTTAAGTTTGGGAAACTGAATTAGTGGAAGGAGGAAATAAACTGTAACTTTCAGAAAATAATTCACCAAATTTTGTTTTGCTGTGGGTAGAAGATGACGTGTTTACTTCTTCCCTTTCAGCACTACTAGTTGTACTCAGCCCTACTGAGCTGCTAAGACACTTCTACATTCAGCTAGCACGAGGAAAACTTGTGACCATGCAAACACAAAATTAAAGGTAAAATAAAAGAGAGTGCAGCTCTCTTTTTTTTTTTTTTTTTTTTACTGTCACCATGAATCAATGTATAAAATGAAAGCCAAAGCTGCATTTCAAACTTGAACGTAAGAAAGCAGAAGTGAAAGTTCTCAAATCTGATCCAAAACTTACTTTCTTGCCAGTCAAAATATGAAAAACTTAGAGCTTCTCATGCCTTTCAGTCTCCTCAGAAAAGATAAAAGTTCTACTTGGTTTTCTTTTCCACTGCCCAACTGGCAGAAAGCAAAAAATATCAATAATATATCCATCTGTTTTACTGGGAAAAATGTGACCTGTCTGGGTCTTCCTACAAAGGAAGGAGAATTTGAGAACACAAGAGAGAACCTGAAATGTTAGGCACTGGGAACGAGTTTCTGTTCCGGTTAGGATGTGTCTATACTTTGCAGCTGGTTTTGTTATTTTTCTTCTTACTCCAGGCCTCTTAGTAACTGCGTGCTCTGGTTTTGTAGCTGCAGAACTGCAGAATTTGGTCCACTGAATTCAAAAAGTTGATTGCGATTACTGGAACTGTGTCTAATAAATAGAAGAGTGTTCATCTGTTTTGTTTTACAGAATTTATGGTTTTACCGTTGTTTGGTAGGATTTTCGGGGAAGACTTTTTATCTCAGACAAGCGTACGCGTATCCCTGTGTGCATATCCCAGTCTTTCCCAGTTGAAATCGTACAACAGAAAAGCAACTTCTTGAAAGATAAGAACTTCAAAACACGTGTTCTTCAGATTTGTTTTGCATAACTGTAGGACTAGATCATTATTATATTAAGAAAGAAGTGTTACATTTTTTTACTTTTGAAGTAGATTAGTAAATGTTGGACCTGCAGGGTGTGTCTCTGTGTTACTTTATTGCTTGCTTTTATGCTAGAAATCTTAATGAATTAGTTAATTACTTAATGGGACTTGAAGATAATAAACCTTCACTAAGTGTTTAATATTAATTATGACTATTATCATTATTAAGTATTACTCATTTACTGCAGGAGGGACTGAATCATGGCTGCTAGTGCAGAAGATACTGTAGAATTCACAGTATCTCTGGATTTTGTCCTCTGTTTAACTCAGGGCGTTTCTGGCTGTGATGAGGGATAAAGAGTTGAATCACATAAGTGAATTATTCCCTATTGGAAATTCAACAGTGTATACAATACTTCACGACCAGTCTTATTTCTTCCTTCCTCTAATCTCTCCTGATACTGTGCTCTCATGATGTTGCAGCTTTGAATTATTTCTTGCTTTCTGTAATTACCTATTCTATTATATCCAGTTTCCTTTCCAGTCATGCTATAGTTATTATTCTTGCTGTAGTTATTATTCTCTTTAACCCTGCAAACTCCCTTTGGGGTCTGTCTTAATTTTGGCAGTTCTAGGGCTCTATATTCTTCATCTGCTGATTTCACTAGTAAATCAGATGTCAGTGAAATTCAGTGTAACAGGTCAAACAGAGGCAGATCACCTACCTTTGTGTATA
This sequence comes from Neomorphus geoffroyi, assembly GCA_033558235.1. Classification (NCBI taxonomy): domain Eukaryota; kingdom Metazoa; phylum Chordata; class Aves; order Cuculiformes; family Neomorphidae; genus Neomorphus; species Neomorphus geoffroyi. Next base: position 19,026,433 of record JAUMJM010000045.1, read on the forward strand.
TGAACCATGGGTTTATATTTCTGGGACCTGTGTGTCTGTAGTTCTCTTTCCTTTGACCGTGATCTGTGCATCCAAACATAGCACATGACTTAAGTCTGGCCATTCCCACGGATGCAGACACGGAAGGATGTGGCTCCTGTCTTCTCAGTGAACGAAGGACACAGTCCAGTCAGTTAACATATTGTGAATTTGCAGCACTTTAACCCATCAGTTATGTAATCTCTTCCAAGGCATTGAATCCTAGAACAAAGATTAGAAAAAGCGTTTTGAGTACTCAGCTCCGAGCAACTCAGGATTCAGTAGTAGATTGCTCTTGCCAGGATGCATTCAGATGTGGACTATGTTCTGTAGGTCTGGAACAGAGGAGCCATTGATTGTGGAGTCAGAAGTGTAAGAAACAATGGTAGAAAAAGGTTATTAGAGACACTCTTTTTTCCAAGATACATACGTTTTCTTGTTTGTGTTTCTTTTTTCAAAATTGTAGTCAGGGTGTAAATTAAAAGAGTAAGATAAACTTCGTTAATGGAAGAACCATGGGTTGAGTAATATTCAAAGCTTGCCATGATTTTTTTCCCCAACTGATAGAATTGGCTTTTAGACCAGTGCTGTGGTTGGCAAATACCTTTAGTTGTATACATGGGGCCAGAAAATTGACAAGCACCTTTTACGCACTAAATAAGTTGAATTTTTTATTGAGATTTTTTGTTATTTTCCTTTAAATACCGTAAAATATGGATGAATTCTAGCAGAGAGATAAATGTGTCTGAATAAAATTACTTCTGTGTATGTCAAGTTGATATAGCAGTTTCCATGGTAAACAAACATTGTACAAAAATACTTAAATAGTTGTATATTTAGAATGGTAGCAAGCTGTTAACCGAGATGTAGACACTGATAAACAAGAGCCTGTAGAGAATCTTGGTGCTTTCAGGTGTCTAGATATCCATTCAATCAGTGAGCTTACAATTAAATAAACCTAATTGTTCCAGCCTTTAATTGGAGGCTGGAGAAGCAGACAAAGGAGAAAGAATAACGACAAGCATCTTAGAAAGTTTTAAGAGAAAAAGGAAGCATTCTGAATCCATACAGCTCACCACCACAATGTAAGTCTGCTCCTGAGCCTGTGTGGGCTCTAAAATGGGAAATAAAATTCAGTTTGTATCGCAAATCCAAATGTTTTGGTGATGAGTTATATCAAATACTTCAACACAAATCATTGTATTTTCAAAATAATAGACCTTGAATGTTTAAGTGCATCTCTGTTTAGATTATAGGGGAGGGCAGCCTTTCCAGTTGAAGGCAGAAGGTGATGTCAGACTGACTGAAAATAGAAAGGATTTGGGGCTAACAATAAGCAAACAAAATGAATTATTTTGATGCTACATCACAACATTTTAAAAGAATAGATATTGAAGTTATTTATGAACACCAGTGTTCTCGTATTGTATGTTGAAATTCCTTGTGTTCCAAGGCCGGTCAGGGATTCTGGTATTTTGTACGTGTCCCTTGATTTTGACTATACCTAGTTGCTTAGAGATTCTTTTCTTCTTCCTTTTAACTCATGTCTCTCCAGGCTTATCCTAAGGCTGCGAAGTTTTGTACCTCATTGTTTCTCACATCAAGCCATGGTATAACAAGGAATGATTCATATTAACAGCTTGTTAAAATAACTTACCCACTTTTGCTATCGGCAGTTTTTCTGTTAGACCAGTTCCCCGAACTAAGTGTGGGTTTCAGTGTGGGTGATAGTGTGACCTGCATGTCCTTATGCTCTATTTGGGATTTAAATTAACGTTAGGATTGTATCCCATGTGCTTCTAATGAATTAATCTAATACTTGATGATCGTCTGTGCTGTATTACCATCATCGGAGCAGTTACTTTTTGGTTTGGTGATTATACGTGGTCACTCATAAGAAAACGTAATTGAACCTTATCTTATTCTATAGAAGTGAAACCAAATAATCATTATTTAGACAGTAGGTAGCTGGATCAAGATTAATGTCTGTCTGATGATATATCATACTTTATCTCCAGCAGTACAATTCAGGAATGATCTAGTCATGAGTGGGTGAAAAACCTTCTCACTATTGGATTTACTACCATAGAAAACAATGAACCTGAGATTGTATTAACCCTTCTGCAGAAAACTTCAAATTTTGTTGGTTTTCACATACCAGGAGAATCTAAACAACAAACAAAACACGAAGTTTCAGAATAGAAACAGCTGATTTTTTGAAAAATCTCATATTGTTCTCATTGGCTTTTTGCAAGTGTAGCCCCTCATCAGCACAGTGCAGAGGGCATGGCTGGTCGCCGGAGACCAGGAGCCACCTGGGATCCCCGCGGGCACTGGCTGGGCTGGGCACCCCGTGAGAAGGCACAGAGCTGAGGGCAAGTCAGAAGAGAGGATTAGGAGCCCGTGACTGTGACTGGGGTAAAACCACCATGTCACTGCCAGCTGTGACCATAGTGATGGGGCAGGGCTGAAGTCAGACCAGAGCATCAGCCCGTGGCTTTGGGACCATGGCTGAATATAAAGCTGTAGCTCAGGTGAGGCCAAGGGCAAGAGCCTGAGCTGAAAGCATGAGCCCTGATTCCCACAGCGCTGCCTGGGAGCTGTTCTTCAAGGTGGAAGGAGGTGGCCAGCAGCCACACTATTGCTAAGTTGGACCTGAGTCCCAGGAACAGACCTCCTGGATGGGCATTCACTCAGGGCCTTTATACACAGTTGGAAGACTGATGGTGTTCTGTCATCCTTACAGTCCTTCCCAGTTTTAAGTCAAACTGGTTTTCTTTTATCTCATATATAAAATACTGCAAAATTGGCAAACCTGTGGTCTGAGTTCAGAAGGGAAGTGGGCATGATTTCCAGACTCTGTTGTATGATGTAATTCTGTTTGCTGCTGGATTTGCTTCAAGAAAGAGAGATATTGTGCAGATTAATGCAGTTTTTAATTATTAAATTTTCTAAGTAACTGTAAATGCAGTATTCCTTTCTCATGTGTTTATGATTCATTATGATTTATGTCAGGGAGAAGCAAATGGGAACAAAAAATTGTGCTATGCATGCAGCAATCCCACAGTACTAAGGAATTATTGCACTATTTCTGTAATGTAACAAAGAAAGCATACAGATATTTTATTGTATTATAATATTTGTACTATTTTCATGTATTTGGTATGGTCTAATATTTAGTTGTCCTTAGAAGAGGTATTTGTAATAAATGGATCACTGTTTGTCTACCTGTTGCCTGGTTCATATAGGAAAGATATTTCTGAGAAGTAAATAATTTGTAAGTATAAACTGATACAGGTCCAATTCATTATTCAGATACTTATCCTAGATAAGAGTTCTTAAGTATAAAATTGGTAATACTTTCTCTTGCAGATTAAACCTATCTTTGACCTAGTGCCAACTTCCATGCTGAGTATCTCTTTATGTAAAATTAATAGGGTTTTTTAATATAGAATAGATAACTACTGACTTGAACCCGTTCAGCTGTTGAAGCGTTTTGTTTTACTTACACCATCCATTCAGGACAAATTTAGATTACCCTAAAAACAATTGAGCTTCCCTAGAATAGTTCATAAGGAATTTTGCCATAAACCTAAAGTTACCTGCCATTATGTACTTAACATTACATCTGATGAACAGCTTGGGGAAATAAATAAATAAGCGTTAGCTAAAAAGCAACAAACTAATTAATTACTGTTTGTGTTTTCTTGCTAGAACTTACGAAAGTCATTTGGAGCTGCCATTACTTGTTGGGTAAATATATTCTGGGAATAATAGATGTATAAGATTATTTGCTGTTCAGAGTAAATACATGATTAGTAGTTGTCAAAATGCATATTCTTGACAACAATAGGGCCCAACAGCTGCTTTGCTGCACTGTGCCAAGACTTGCTCAGGAACTCCTCAGTTCATGGACCAGTGAAGCAACAGACAATAACAATTCCCTTGCTGCCGTTGAATTTTGCAGAGTCACTGTGGATGCCAGGTGTCACTGACATGTGAAACACTAATAGTTCTTTGGCAGACTTGTAAAAAATAACGGAAAATCCAACAAACGTAGCAATTGCATGTTTAGAGGGATGTTCCAGTGCAAACCCAAACTCACTGCAGTGAAATTAAATAATGTCTAAAACTGCTATCACTGAGAGGAAATGGAGTGGTTTTTGCTTGTCAGGGTTTTCCATAGCGGTTCAGAGCTCTTTGATATCTCTTGTTCCGTACAATCTGTCTGGCTCAGTGTATATCAACTGGTTCAGAACTGGTTAGGAAATGCTCAATGAAAACAAACCCCAACACTGGTATGATGTGGAGGATCCATGAAGAAGCTTTACTGAACCATAGTCCTCAGTTGTAGGGCCAGTTCCATTTGACATAGACGTGTCCACAGCTATTAAAAGCGCTCTCAGGAAGTAAGTTTGGTTACCTCCACTAACAGCATGTGAACCATCTAGTCTAGCGGTGATTCCCTCAACTTTTATTTCTCTTAAGGTCTTCCTGTCTGAAGAACGAGGACAGCTGACAGTTACAGAGGAACTGGCAGTCTCATCCAGCACCCTTTCCTCAAGCAGTAACTCAGTTCGGTAGATAAAGTACTAGAAATTTGGTGTTTTTTTTAATTATTCTGCAGTTGAGCATTTAAACCCATCCGGTACCTCAGGATTTTATTGGATCTCTTGTAACGGTGCTTGCTAGAAAGTAAGTTTGTGTTACATGAAACGTATCCCTTTAAAAAAAATACAGATACTTTGGAGAAAATGGTATTATTAATTATACCTTCCTTTATTGAGAGAAATTAAGATGCAAAGATTAATCCATCTTTTGGTTATGTGACATTTGATGTTATCCGTACGAATGGATGAAAAGAGTGAGAATAGCTTGAAAGGGCCTAAAAACTCTTAACATTCTTTCAAAGAAGGTTTTGATGTTTTCTTTGATAAAGGAGGTAAATGGGAAAGAAAGAGAAACTTCAGTTAAATCTTCTGCTTATGGTACGTAGTTTGGGGTTTTGACCTAAAAAGTATGGTTTGGCCTGAGGATCTGCGGTTCCACTATTTGTTTTATCTTCTGGTATTCTGTTTATTCTGCACTTCAGATTTAGTGATGAACCTTGATTTTTTTTTTTTTTTATTTTTTTTTTTTTTTGCACTGAGTTTGAAATCACTTTTCTTAGGTGATTTTTTCTGAACTTTTAATTAAAAGGAGGTATAAAGCATTTTAGGTGATATGGGGTTTCTATTTAAATGCACAAGATTGCTTTATGCAAACTCCTGTGTTCCAAGCCAAATCTCAGCTTGAAGAAATCTATTGCAGTTGTTACTTCTGCAAAGAGATATAAAAAACTAGTAACTGTGTCCCCCAGACATCGTATAGAAGTGACTTTAATATTCTTTCAAATTGCAAATATTCTTGCCAAGAACTGTTAGCAAGAGTTGCAAAGGCCATACCATTGCTTTAACAACAGCTTTCTTTACACTTCACAGTCAGCTCATGTCAATAACTTCATTTCTTCCCTTTAATTCTAATTAACTGAACTTATTATATATAAATATATGCATAAGTGATATGTCAGGGTATTGACGTATTTCTTTTCTGAGTTCTGAGATTCTAATACATAATGATTTATCTTTTCCTTTTTGTTAATTTTTCTTACCTCAGATGGGAACGTCAAGATTCTTAAAATATTGAGTTGCTTTAAAAGTGCCCTGAGCATAAAACACACAGCTGTGGCTCCTGGTAGCTCAGCACCTTAACCCATAAAAGTTAACATCATCTGGCAAAATGAGTTCCTGTTACCTCTTGGGCAATCAACAGAAATTTTTATAGACAAAATATGTTCCAGTGTTAATTAGAGTTCCATCCCAAAGGAGATCAAGGTGACTCATATGCCACTAATGCATGTAAAATATATATATTCATTTAATTTACTCATTTCGATCTGTTATGAGTTCATTTACTAAAGGAATTAATGATATTTTAAGTATGAGGCTTCGGGTGCAGCTCCACTGCAGTTAATAAAGTGCTTAAAATTGTGTTGGTACTCTTACATCAGAAAACAATAGTAATTTCTCATATTTCTTAGGAAAATACAACTGTCTCTCCCTAAAATACCTCAGTTCATTAAGACATAGACAGTAGACCTAGCAGTAAGTTGATGCCTTATAATTAGAGTTTCTGAAAAGGAAAATTCAGTGAGAAAAAACCAATGCCTTTATCTTGCATATGTTGTTGCCAAGACAGAAATGGAGTGTATTTATTTAGAGTATCAAACTCTATAGCAAGGGATCGTGTATGTGTAAACCCAAGACAATTCACTTTGATTAGTTAGGAGTGCCTAAAGAAGTGAATGTCAGGATGGCTGGTGGAGGGCTGGATTTTGAAAAAGTCAAATGATTCCCAATGAATTATACATTTTCTCCAGTCTGCATAAATGCACCTGGTCCTTGTCTTAACAAAACTGGTGCTCTTAACGATGAAAAAGCAACGCAGGTTTGAGAAACAGAAAGGGAAGCAGGAGTCACTAGTGACTAGTAGTATGGTGTCAGCATGTCGAGAAGGGGCAGAGAGAAGGAAATGGTTTTCCATGTTGGCTGGCAGGAAAACAAAATTTTAAGATGCTGTTTCTCAAATTGAGAAGTTTTAGACAAAATCTTAAGAACAAGCAAACAGCAGTCCAAGTATGATAGCATAAAACACAGGTAAAGGAGATAAAAGTGAAATGTGGACGTGATGTTTACTTCTCCAAGTGAAGCTACGTGTTGTAACTCCCAATTATATATTTAGTCACTGAATGTCTGTGTGTTTCCTGGTGAGCTGTCCTTTCCTCTGCACGGAAACTGTTGAGGCACAGGAATATTAATTAGAGCACAAGATAGAGAAGAAAATGTGTATTCTATAGTGAGAGAGCAGATGCAAGGAGGAGATCAGAGGTGAACCTGGGACTGATCTTTGGTTTCCTTATGACAAATGTCATGCAGTGCAATGCAGAGATGCTCAAGTCAGTGCAGACATCACGATTAATATGGCCCGCTTGCCTCGGCTAATTGCATTGCTGAAAAGCTGAGCGCTTACCCTAGAACAGGAAAAGGTATTTAATGTGTGTGTGATTGTGATGTTTCAGAAAAAAGTATCTTGAATTGCAAGGGTATGCAAAAATTGTCGTTTTTTGCAAAGTAATCTTGAAGGCGGGGAAAGTACCATAGAATCTTGTTTACGGTGGTGGTCGAGGACAAATATTGCTTCCATATCACATTACCATCTAAGAGTAATGGCCTATTTACTGCACTGATACTAAAAGCAAACACTTTAGTATTTGTAGTTATAGTTCCAGTTTTTGCTTTTCTTTTTCCTGAGGCACCATAGAAAAAAAGATGAAAATTAAAAAAGTATTGCTTTATGAAAAATTGTGAGTGTTGTAAATTACAAGTGTTGCTGGAGTTCCGTTGAATTATTCAGTGTTTTTTTAAGGTTTTATGCTCTGTGTACAACAGTGTCTATGTTTATTTGATCTATTATTTTTATATAGTTGTCTGACGCTTCTTTATGAAAAAGAATAAAAGATGTGAAGCTCATCCGTGATGTCAAATTTTTATCATGTCCAAACATTTTATGGTTCTGCATGTTTCAGATCAAAGGACGCTAGCTTATCTTTATACTTGTTTGATTTAATCTAACCAAGAGAAACAGTATTTTAGAGCACATTTTACATATACGGATGTTTGGCAAATGAAGTGAGAAGTTTAGTGATTAATTTTTAGCACAGTATTTATTCTCTAAAAATATTTTGGGGATGATAGCTTTCTTTTCAGATTTTCATTTTCTATTTTGTAAAGAAGCAATAGTAAAGTATACAGAGGAGACCTTGTTTTGCAAATACATTCACAAGGCATCTGGTAGCCTACTCCGGGGAAGAGCAGTAGTAAATAAAGTTAATTTGAGTTTTAAACAATGTGGGCTTATATTTTTTACCTGAATAGTTACAGTTAGTTATAGCAGTTATAATACTGCTTTTGATTCCAACTGGTGATGTCTTTAGTTCGTTTGCTCATTGTAGCTTCACGTGGTGTGACAGTACAATATAGTCCTTAGTTTCTACCAGCTGAGGATCCGCTGCTGTAATTTTGTCATTACTCCCAAAAAGCTGATGATACACTAGCAGCAGACTTCAAAAGCTGCACCGCTTTACCAGGCTTTGAAATACACTTTTATTTGCAGAAAATGTTTTTTAGGATTTGGAATCGATACCTGTTGTATTCAGAATATTCCAGGAAGTATATTCAGGGAATACAGTATCTGTTGTATTAAATTACATGAACTGATGTCATATATGGGCTTGGCTAGAAAACCAGTATGTTTTCTAACAGTGGGTGGAAAGACATTTTTGTTTTCATTGGTGTTTACTCTTTTGGCAATATTTCTGGAAATATCTCACCTCTGCTGTAACTTTTGTACCCCCATGCATCTTGCTCCTGCCTGTACGACAGCAAACGTACAGCTTTTCATTTGATATGAAAATATACAGGTCCCAAATGCTCCCTCAAGGAAAACTCCTGGAGACTATAGTTCTTAGCTTGCCACAGATTAGATAGCCTTTCCCAGTTTATCACATACAGAAACATTTCCAAAATGACTTATTTATAAAGTGTCTGAGCCTGTTCAGTTAGGGGGAAATATGTCACTTGCTTTTAGATCCAATAAAGGTGTATTCTTTTGGGAGTGCAATAGAAGAAATGGCAAATAGATTGACTATATGCACCTGCAAGAAAAACTGTCAGGAATAAAGTGTAACACAGTGCTCTGCTATCCCTTGTGAGAGACAAAGAACTGTGTTGGAGAAATATTGAGTCAACGTTGTTACTGGCAAACCTGATATGTGATAATTTTCAAGCTTCTGTTATAGTCCTGAAAAATATTTCTTTGTTTAATGGTAGTGCTTGAATTGAATTCTATATCACATACATATTTTTTAGTAAGGAAATATTTATATTTCACATTTCTAGGGGCCATCTGTGTATAGTTTTTAGATATTCAAGCTTTGTAAGGAGTTCATATGTACAAAAATTTTCTTCTGTGATCCTCCCACTGTGCAGACCATTAGAAATTTCTTGGTACATCCTGTCTGCAAAATTTTGATGTCTGTCTTTCCTATCTAGATTGGCTATGTTTTTAAGATGGATTTTTATAGTCAGAACTGTTGACTCAAGGAAACAAAAATGATGCAATTTGGGTCTCATGTTTGGATTATAAAATTCGTAGTTATATGTATCCTGATGTGTGTTAGAATCCATGTAGGGTATAAAATTTTGACCAGTCAAGAAAGTGTTCATCCTATAAAAGCCCCAAACCTCTATGATGTCTAATTGAAATTCTGAATGCCAATTCACATATTCTATACTAATTCTTTAAACTAGAACACTTTTTTAAATTAAAAAATGTGTAACTTTGACACCATTTGTCTAAATCTTGTACAGAATGTTGTCAGGTAAAATTTATAAGAATTTAAATGAATACTGATTCATCAGCTCAGTTTCTTTAAACAGGACATGAGCTACATTAAATTAAAAAGCATCTGTATTTATTATTTCAAGTTGATAGATGGGCAGTATTTTTATAATCTACTTTCCTGTCTTTGTAGAAGTACCATTAGGAATAGATGCATTAACTATGTAGAAATGGCATTCAAATACTTAAAAAGAAAAAAGTTACCAGATTGACATTGCTAATTGACCAGTAAGAAGAAAAGATTAAAAGAAAATGACATCATCATTTGAAAACCAGTAAGAGGAAAAGGTTTTATGTGCTTTCATGGATTTGTAGTGCAGAGGATTTTCAGTTGTGTAAGAAGCGCGCTGCAGAGTTCAGGAGATGTGCTTTAGTAGCTGTCTGATTGTACACAGTTGTACGGTGTGCGATGGCTGAACTATCCACTTTCAGAACTTAGGAGGAAATCTTTCTAAATCTTTTAGGATTAATACAATTATGACTCAAATCCAAAATTAATGCTCAATAAGGCAGGCATCTAAAGAGAACATATATTTTCATTACTGACAAGTGAGCCGAGCCTATTGACTGTACTTCAGTGAGGTCAGCTGCAAGAGAGGAAATGTATTTCATTTTATCCTGAATCCACTCTTGTGTAGTGACTGCTTAAAACATAAAAATACGTTCAGGTCTTTGTTTGTCCTTCATATCAGGACAGTCTGGGATACCTTGGACAAGATAGGAATGAAATTGCTACCAAAACTAATGTTTCATTTTTTACCCTTTGGATAACTGCAGGAAAGGCTCTAACTTGTAAAATTAGCAGATGCTATATCTAAACTTGCATTTAAGTGGATATTTCCTTTTTGTCTGAGCTAATGTTTATTGGGATTCGTCATCGGAGCGCGGTCTGTCAGAGTTTGTGTTTTGTTTATTCTTGCTGGTATAACTTTGTTGAGGGGTGCAGTTGTCACCTGTGGGAGCTGGTCCAGCCTAGCTGACTGAGGCACAGCAAATGGATCAGCCATTCTCTGTCTCTTTCTGCTCTCTCTTTGCCCATTTTCAGGGAGAGAGTGGATAGAAATTTTTCCTGTCTTATGCACAGAAGGATAGAGAACTGCCTGCCTTATACAGTCCAGGTCAGACACTGGCCTTTCTGAGTGCTATGGGAAGTAATTATTTTTCAAAGAGACTTAACCCTCTGTATTAGGTTGCGGTGTCCTGCTAAATGGATTGGACAGCCTTTTTTTTGTTTGTTTTTTTCCTACAATACTGCATTGGAACTGGAGCCATCCTTAAATGAAGTATGTTCTTTGTATACAAATTAAGAGCAATTGCAAGTGAAAATCATTCCTCTAGGCAGTGTATAGCCAATTAATTCAGATCGGTGTTTAGGGCAATGCCTGGCTTTGTGTTTATTTTCTTACGCAACCTTAAAAAAATGTTTCTGAAAATCTCAGTTGTATCTTCTTTGTGGAGATTCTGTTTCTTTCTCTAGGTTATTAATTGCTGAGTTCCTGCAGTAATTTGCTCTGAATCCAAATTCATACCATCCTCTTTCTGTTTCCTTTAACAGCAGAGAAAACGTGGTTGGGGGGACAAGTTTGGTAGATGTATTCAATATATCTATGTTGGATTTTTCAGCACAGTCCATTTTTGTACTCTGTTAGATTCCATGCAGGAGCTGATTTTGTGGGTTGCCTTTGAAGCCTGTTGCTATAATTCTCTCAGAAACCAGAAAAATATTTTACGTAAATATTTTAAAGTAAGCAAGTAATAAGTGTATGCAAATGTGACCCAGGCGTAGGTCATAAAAATTTAGAAATCGGCTTTTGTACTTCAGGAATATGTATTTGCATATGTTCAAGTATATATTCATTCCAAATCCTTATATTTCCAGGCTTCATAATATTCCATGTATGAATTAATTATTGCCTAGTAGTAAGTATTGCTAAAGAGTTTTGTTTATTAATTCTGCACAGAGTGGACCTGGCTGGTTTTATTGTTTGGTTTCGTATGTTGACAGTTTTCTCTGTGTGACTGCACAAAAATAGGGTTACTACAGTCTTCACCACATTTCTAAGAGAAAAGGAGCTTAAATTATACAGAAAATATCTGATACTTTGTTCACAGAATTATTCTTGGCAGATAGGATGAAAGAAATCCCTAATTTGGAGTCCTGATTTTCTTTGGAATTCTATGTCGGGCAAAGTGTGCTTCATTCAGAAGAGAGAGGTAGAAATTTTACACAGCCCTCCTTGTAAATATTTCTGAACACCTTCTGCTTTTTTTAAGTTACATACCCTCCTTAGAAAGAAAAGGCAAAGCTTCTTCTTGGCCAAAAACATTAGTGGAAATACCACCGCCTGATCTGTGAGGCAAGATATAACAAACCGTGTCCAAAATTTCAGGTGATTTAACTCTAGGTATGGATGTAAGATATTTACAAAGAATTGTTTGTAGTCAGAACATAGAGGAAGACTTAAATGTAAAAAAAATACTTACTGAATGCACGAGGAAAAAAATTTATTTGTGGTATCAGAATATTATCACTTACTTGGTTCTGTCTACCTATGAACAGTTCCTCTGTTGTTTAATTAGGTGAAATTACTGTTAATTAGAAAGATCAAAATAAAATCTGTATGGGCAGACGGTACTGGTTTTGGATTCTAACTCAGTTTTCTATTGGTGAGAGTAATTGCAGTTTTAAGCCTCTTCAACGGAAAACTTAAAAGGCTGTAAGAAATATTATTGTAGAGCTTTAGCAGAGGGGTGTTGCTGTAATCCAGACTGAGGGTCTGGGAAGTGCTTACAAGCAAGCACAGCTCCCCACAATCTGACCTTCTCATGGTTTTGGAGCACTAAATCTCACCCTACTTGAGTTATTTTGCCAGAACAGTCCCAGTGCTTCGTGTTTGTGCCACGCTGCTCCCTGGGAGCACTGAGCTGCTGGAGCAGAATTGCTTTTCAGCTTTGAGGCAGGCACGGGCAAGTTAGTCACCGTTATCCCACTGCTTTCTTAGGCAGCAAAACTAACCAGTTCTGGTTTGGGGGAATGAAAGTGGGAGCAGAAACCACCACCTTCCTGGTCTTCACTGATGTGTGTGGAAAATTGTCTGTGATTCCTTGGGCTGTTGCAAAGATGGAGCCAGATTGTGGATTGCGGAGGGTTTTTATATTAGCGCATCGTATGGGTCTCCCGTCAGCGTGAGCTGCTCTGTGAGTGTGGCTTTGCTGACAACCAAACTAACTTAGGACTGCCAGGAAACATTCTGGTTTTGAAAGGATGCGGTGCCCTATTTCCCAGAATGGAATTATCTCACTGAAATGCCTATGGTATGGTAAAACAATTCATTTGGATAAGAGGTTGCAATGGGACTCTTACACTGCATTTTTGATTTGTTGAATGTGCTTGTTCAGTGGGTTTCAATGAGTCACTATTAATGAGATTATAAGGCAGATTTAATCTGACTTCTTTCTCAGCTTTTAAATTGTATAGAAATAAAAGTACATGAATTGGCATGTGTAGACTACAGCATACATTTTTCACAGCCAAAGCAGAAGTATTGAAGAAAGATAGACTGTAAACAGTGATTTATAGCAAGGCACAGTAATCCAAGGTGCCTTAATTTAGTGCAAATAGCTCCGCAAGTCCAGATTTGAATTTCCTAAAACATTGTGCCTTGGTTTCACAGTTAGATACAACCTCAGCTTTTAGGTTGCCATGTAGTTTGTGTGTTCTGTAGTCATAATTATTCAGTTATATTAGAAGTATTTTCTGTGTTATTACCCTGTGTCTCTGCAATATGCTTTTCCTGAATATCCTCTTCCAGGCAATTCTGCTTCTTTCATTTCAGATTTCTTCATGAGTCATTTCACTACTCAATAGAAAAGTAACAGCATGGGAAGGAAACTAACCTGTGTCACACAGGAAAATAGTTGCTTTCTTACAGCAAAGGAAGGCAGTTTGTGTTCCATGTTAGAGCACATCCTACTGAGATGCTTTCCTACATTGCCAATGAAGATATTATGGTCAATATTATTTATACATAAAGCTATGCAAGCAACCATATCTGCCTGTCCCACTTCGCAGAGAACCTGGTAAGTTTTGCCAGAGAGTATCACCTTTCTGCAAGGTGATGCAAATGTCAGGGCAACTAAATCAGCCCTTTACTCAGCAGAGAGGAAAAGAATCCAGTAGCTCGGTAAATTCCATTTGTGGTGAAAAGATTCACAGATTGGGAAACTACCTTTTCCTTCTGACACAAAATTGTCATTTTGAGATTTATAGTGGGATGCAAACCCAAGTAATATACTTAAAAAAAAATTCTTCATTTATAGTCACACAGAAAAACAAAAGAATTCAGCACTAAGAATGAATAAATTATGGATACAATCGATTTAATTTTCCTTTATTCTGACAAAGTATGTAACGTAATACTGGCAGAATGGGAGTTGAACATCAATGTTAAATGCTACATGCAATACAAAATGCATTACAGAATCATTCAACATCTTCCCTCTGGAGTATTCAAATGTATATCAGTAGAGAACACCTCATTGCTGATCTCTTCATGTCTCTGCTGTATGTTTTGCCACCATGGGCCCATGAAATTAGGCATGCAGATAATGTCCTTAAAAGAAATGCTAAATCTTTGCAAATAACCTACAAAATAGAACTCCCACTGTTCAATACATATTCACACCCTCTGAATGCAGTTATCTGAAGTTATTATCACACTTCAGTGTTGAGCTACAGTACTTGTACTTAGTTGCTATTTGATAAATTAAGGTACCTTCTTGATCTCCGAAGTGTCATGCCTGTAATTTATCTAACTAGACACACTTTCATAATCCATCAAGGTTTGATGGCAGCTTTTAAAATTGGAAAATTAGAAAATCAGAATATCTTAAAAATTTCCCGTCATACATACCTTTTCCTTTTGCTTCATTCATTCATTTTTATGTCTCAGAAAATAAATGTTCAACTGATTTGTCATAGTCTTATCATTCAATATATAAAGAGAGCTTGTAAGGAAGACTTTTTACCAAGGCCTGTAGTGACAGGACAAGGGGCAACCAATTTGAAGTGAAAGAAGGTGTATTTAGATTGAATATAAGGAAGAAATTTTTCACGATGAAGGTGGTGGGATGCTGGAATGGGTTTCCCAGAGGAAACTCTTGGCGTCCCATCCCTGGAAGTTTTTGAGTCCATGTTGGATGGGGCTTTGAGCAACCTGATGTAGTGGAAGGTGTCCCTGTCCATGTCGGAGTGGTTGGACTAGGTCATCTTTGACACCCCTTCCAACCCAAACCATTCGATGACTCCAAATGTGATGTTCTGTTTTAAAATTAATTTTTATGTCGTCTTATTAGCTCTGCAAGAGAGTACAGGGGTTGGTTTGTTGGATCTGTGATCAGCCCTCCAGGTTTAACAAAACCAATGTTTTAATACAATGGACAATAAAGAACAGGTATGGCTATAAACGTTCAGGTAAAAAATATCAGGATTTGATGCTCCCTCTGTCTTTAGAAAGACAGATTAATTGCTATGAATCACCCAGAAGTATGTTATGATAATATGTACAGAAATGGGAAGTTCAGTAAAATTTTCCAGAATCTGATGATCTGGCCAGGATGTGCCATTAAATTACAAGTGTCTTTGTTTTCGAGAGAGTTTCATGCTTGAGAGTGGTACTGAATCAGTAAATTTAATTAGTAGTGACTTTTTGTTTATTTGCTACAACTTGATTCTTTCTCTTGCAATGTATTTTCTTTGTGGTACCTACAGTTGACAACTCATTTGAAGTTATCTTTTTGCTGTGATAGTCACTTCACCAGAAGTTTCCAAAACAACCCATCAATTTATGTTCGCAGTGTTTTCATACCCAGTAGGCTTTGATGATCTCTACCTCATCTCTCCTGCTTAAAATACAGCCAAACTAGTTTTTTCCTAGGTGAAAAAACCCTTTAATTCCTCCTAAAAATGAAATATTCTCACTAAATAAGGGAGCTACAAGAATGCAACAGGGCGATGAAATATTTTGATTTTGGTTGGTAGACCAAAAGTAACAATTGCAGCTCCCAGTTCTGCACAACCAGTTGTCTGAATCAACTCCCATTTTAAATAAGAGGCCAAACTAGAACTGGCTTTCCTGAAAATACTTTTACCAAATAATTTCTAACTGCCGTTCTGAAAAGTACTGTTTACTTTAAGCATTTGGTGTTCATGAAAGGTCTTGAATGTATTTAATTTAAAACTGTGGTAAAAAGTCTTTTTGTTTTAAAAGAATAATAATAGCACTTTTCCACATTTGGTCGTGTTCTTAAATGCTTTCCTGAACTGAGGTTTGTGTCTGAAGGCAGGAAATGCCATTGGGGACTGCTGGTAATGGGGCAGTTTTCATGTATTACATGCATTTTTGCAGGACTGTAACCTTAGGTATGTGTATGTGTATATATTAGAGTGCGTCATGTTCTTTGTTGTAATTGTGCAATCTCATATAGTTTAAAAAGATTTGGGGATATAACTGGTAAAAGTTGGGTTTATTTACTGCAGCAGTTTGAACTGTTCTTTGTTGGTGTCAGTAATTGCTCACTGTTCAGCAATACATGCACCATTATGTTAGCAGCTTAATGAAATTATTACTTAAGTGTATGTGAGAAATAGAAATTTAATCACTTGCAAGGACAGGTTCCAGTAAAAGTTCATAAAAACCTAGTGGTGTAGACAGGTGCACAAAGTCAGCTGATTTAAAGCAGGCTGATTTGTAGCACTGTGCGTTGGCCAAAATCGATACAGATATTGCTAACCTGCGAACAGATTAGTACGTGATGGACAAAATAAACCTCTCTGAAGATCTTCTTAAAACTAGGTGTCACGTGCCAGTCTCAAACCACAGCCAGCAAAATTTTTTTACAGTATTTTAGATCCAGATTTCATTTGGAGAAATGTGAAGAAAAATGTTACTTGTCTTTTGTGAATCCAGTCTCACACAGAAGTCAAGTATTTGGCCTCTTGTTTTTTTTAGTAACTATGGCTTGGAACTTACATTCAGGTCTGAACACAGCCACTGCATTAGTTATTCTTATTTGTAGTTATGCTTTTCAATTTACGTGCTTTATAGAGATAAAAAGGTCATGCATTCATTTTTTATTGGGTTTTTTTTGGTGAAGATCATTAAGCATGGATGCTGATTTCCTGACAGTGGAGCTGAAGGATAGTGCAGTGGGTGTGCATTGTTCATGTAGTAATCTTCCGAGATACCCCCATTCCTTTCCTGTTTGCCATTACCAATCATAAGATGTGCCTGAAATCATCATGATTCTTTCCACTTGTGACCTATTTGCTTTCCAATTTGTTATCCTTTCATTGGGAACACACATTCATTGCTGTAAGATAACAAAGTAAGCTTGTTCAAAATTTTCTTAGTGGACTTTTAGCCCAGATGCAATTCAACATTGGAACAAGTTTGAAACTTAGATTTACTTGATGAAAATTACTGCTTTTAATCATAAGACAGGGAGGTCTAATTTGGGTGTTTTCGTTAGAAGCCAAATTCTACTTGAATGCACACATAATTACTCTGATTAGTGTCACTGTGAAAATAAGTTCTGATTAATTTCATTGTGAAAATAAAGGGAAGCTCATGATTCTGATTAATTCTTGTATTCTTCTGGTCTTGAACCTAATTTAAAGCAATGTAATTTCACCTGGTTGATGAACAAAGACTGTTTTCCCACAAGTCTTGCTAAGTGAAAATGTTTTTTTCTGCTACCTCTTTCACAGAACCTTTACTTTGGAGCAAAATAACTATTAAATGTAATTTTGTCCCTTCAAGACAAATATTGAAGGCATGACAAGATATATTTTGCTAGGAAACTTACATCTGATTAGCTAGTTTGTATTTACTAGAAACCTAATTTTTTAACCTACAATTGCAAGGAAGTATTCTTTCCAACAGTATTTTGTATGTTAGTATGTAAGAAAGGAGAGAAGAGTTGGGGGTAAAAAAAAACAACTTTCTGTTTAGAAACAAAGTCCATAATCAGATGTCTGAAGATGGAATGAAAAAAAAAATAAAAAAAATTAGGTTACTTCTGTAATAGCTTAATCATGCTCTCAGTATCTGTTGTTTACTCTCACTAATTTGTAGTTACAGTATGTAATGTCTGCAATTCCTATAATTTCTCATTATTATGATGATAGGAACTGAGCTATTAGCTTGCTTTTCAAAAAGTATTTTGTGTGAATGTACCAATTTAATCAGAGTACCTGCCATCCTTGGCTTAACTTTGATGGCCGTGAAGTTCCTTTACTAAGCAGAAAATGGAAGCTCTCAATAGTTTCAAAGTAAGAATTAACAATGCATCCATATGTATGTAAATTTTATGGATTTAGAACAATGTCATGAAGTAAAACAAATATGTCTGGTGAGAAAACTATACTAGAAAAGATTGGTGTATCTCTTGTCTCTTGTTGATTGCTATTAGAACACTTTCATGTTCTGAATTCACACCACCAAGCTAATATTTTGACAGGTCCTAGATGAAATACACTCCAGATATTTTTCCCTAAGAAAGTAACTTACAAGAAACAGATTTATTCCTTGCCTTGCTCCTAAGTTTCAGGCCCATCAAAAATCCCCTTTTATCTGCATTCAGATTGTGTTGGTTGTCAGTCTCTTTGCAGTGGTTTAGATAGCGTTCGTGCTTGTCAACTTATTTAAAGAGTCATCTGAAACAGCATAAAGGAGTTTTAAACATTTCAAGAACTATACAATAGTAAGTTATGTCTGCTGTGAAACTTGAGATGTGAATTTTATAACTTTTACTGATATGTAAAATAAGGTCATTCTTTAACCTGTATCTGTGTAACGGTTTCAAAGCGACTCACAGAAGAGTTAACGCACTCTGGGTATCTGCAGGCAGTTCATCTGTGTACGGGGAATTCTTGCTGAGTGGGTGAGATTGGGCAGTGGGTTTCAAGTTGGCCAAGTCCTGTCAAATGGTTCTCCTTGATTTAAAAGACTGGATGTCTTTATGGTCTACTTGAAATATAACATTCAGTAAAACTGAAGAATATGTAAGAAATGTTCCTGTATATTGAAATGAAATTAATGACCTACTGAGAATTAGTCAGCTTGCATGTTGGTAACTCAAAGGCAATATAATTGGCGATCATTTTATGTTTGATGGAGGTGTATTTACTACGTAATGGGGAAAACACTAGTGCTTCAACATAGTAAATAAATCTTCAAAGATCACGTGCTGAGGGGCTTTCTGAGTGTTCCCAAATGTTGGCACTTGTGCCTGTTGGGAACAACTTCTTTAAACTGTTCTGGTGTATGGTGGGTCTTCAGACTGCTCCCTTAATTTTATCCTTTGCGTACGAATAGACACATTGCAGTAGTATCATTCATCCTCGGTCTACAAAGTAAATGAATGATCTTCAAAAATAAAAATATGCTGCACTTATGTGCGCTGTAAGGTGACAGAATGGTAATGTAGTTCGTAAGAGAAGGTAATATACAATGGCAAATATTGCAGGAGAGTATTAACTCCTGGAACATGTCGGTGCAATGTGTGATCCCAAGGTATATGCATGAACTTGCCCAATGGCATGTATTGATTTGCAATAGGAGTCTCACTCTTTCCCACCTCTTGCAAAAACGTAGCATCGTGAAGGTGATTTTTCTCTCTGGTGGTGAATATTTGGTGCACCTTTATTTGGTAATCTGCCCAGTTGTGCTAAGCTGTCCTAGAAAGACACCATTTTACATGATATAAAAAAAAGCAGAAACCTGACTCAACACAAGTAAAGGCGGGGCGGCGGGGGGGAAGGTTGTTTTGCTGGCACGGTTTAATGACTGTGGAATAGTTTTCTGCTTGGAGCCTTTTCAAAATGGTAACTCATTACTCTTTATCAGGCTGCAGAAGTAAAGAGGTAGCTTGACATTCGTATCGTTACAGAAATGTAGGCAGATGGGCTAAGGAAATTCTCCAGTGAAAATGGCATAAAACCTGACACCAGAATCCATAAACGTAGTGGTTGATCTACTGGTGGCAGCAGTTTTAAACCGAATGTTCAGACTGGTAGACTCTCTACATTATTGCGTAGGTATATCGCTTTATCTGTGGATACTTAATGAACCGAGAGATAAGTTCAGATGTCCACCCAAATAAAACTGAAGGAAGATACAGTAATGCTAATTGTTAAGTTGATACATTGTGTTCCCACTTACTTTGAATAGGTTTTGCCCCAAAGCAGTACCATTGCACCCAGCGATGAATTTCATCCTTTAAACGTACATCTTTAAAGGTGTTTGAAAATTTTGGGGCAACTTTTCCTTTAATAAAAGAATATTGGTGGAGCACTGGAACAGCCCCCAGGGAAGCAGTCACGGCACCGAGTCTGCCAGCATTCAAGAAGCATTTGGACACTGTTCTCAGTCACACAGTGTGAATGTTGGAAGTGTCCAGTGTAAGGATAGGAGTTGAACTCGTTGATCCTTTTGGGTCCCTTCCAGCTCAGGTGATGCTATGATTCTAATAGTGAACAGATAGAGCTGATTAGATTTTAAATATTTATATGTATATACTGTTAGACACCATTGGAACTATTCTTGATTTCTTTTTGGATGAGACTAAGTTACATTACCGTTTTAAAATAGGCCCATGCACTCTTTTTTAAATTCTAAAATGGATCTGTAAGTAAAAAAATGGACAGATTAAAAGCTATGATTAGAACCTGGTGTAGTAAAGGAAAACAGAAAGTTAAGAGCCTTTAAATAGTTTCTCTTGAAGTCAACTGTCAAACTTAAAATCGCTTTCATTTTATCATTGTATATGTAGCCATTGGTTTAAATTTTAAAGAACTCTCTTCCCTTGTTTTTGCCGGTTGAGTTGGAAATTTTAATCCACGTAGAATTGGCCGTACGGAGGAGCGTGATAGGTTTGAACGTTGTTGTGTGCTGTAGCTCCCCTACACAGCCTGCCAGGATCTTGGCGTAACCGCGTGGGGAAGGGCTTCTAGCCCAGCCTTTCTGTGTTGTGTTCGGAGGTGGAGCAGTGGAGTAGCTTCAACTTCGAAGCTAGAAAAAAAGCCACAGTCAGCCTGTCCTGATTTTCAGAGACTAGAAATAAACAGATAGAAAGGAGCCAGAGAGGCTCTGGAATCTTCCTTTGTGTGCTTTTTTTACATTAGTTTCTTTTATGAAAAAGAATAAGCGATCACTATTTGAAACATTATTCCTCAAAAAGTGGTCATAATATTCAAATGGGTTGTTTTGTACCATAGGTGCTCAGTAAAGTACAGTACATTTATGGTTCCATCTGGAAGGAATCTGCAGTAATGAAGTCATGTTGTTGTTTTGCCAATTTAACACTTCATGAAATACTGAAGTGCCTCTTGCATGTTCAGAAAGGATTTCTGCTAGTGATTTTGTGAGAAGCAATTCAAATTGAATACAGTAATTTTGAACTGTTTGTTTAATAATATGAAGAGCAATAATAACAACCATAAAATCATCTGTGCTTATATATTAACATGGAAATAATCAGAATTGACGTAGGAATGACTGAGTGCCTTCAACCCCCAGTGTGTGACCTCTGGCTCCAGCAGAGCCACCAAGCTGATTTACACCTCTGAATAATGTGGCTCTGTATCTCCACAAATTCAGGCTATTCATATCAGCTATTCATTTTGTGTATAATGTCTTCAGGATCTGAATAAATATTAAAAAAAAATGAGCTTGTGAATATTCAGTTGAATTCTAAATTGAATTCACATCAGACAGGCTAGTGGCCTTTTATTTGGCTTTCAGTTTGCTCTGAAAAGTAGGTCTTATAGCCACCTTCCAGTACCAAGAGGTGGTGTGCAAGAAAGCTGGACAGCGGCTTTTTACAAGGACATGTAGTGATAGGACAAGGGGTGGTGGATTTAAACTGAGAGGGGATTTAGGTAAGATATAAGGAAGAAATTCTTCACTAGGCAGGCAATGTGGCACTGGAACAAGATGCCCGTTGATGTTGTGAATGATACCCCATGTCTTCTAACTAAAGATAAGTCATCCAACTTTTATTTTGTTAAGCAGTAGGCATACAACCGAAGTTACTTCTCGTGACTTCCTTGAGTTCTTTTCATTCTGAGGAATGGTGGGTTTTAATATTAAAATTTCCTGTGGTTTTTAATAGCCAATTTTAGTAATTGTATTTAATACAACATACCCTTATATACATATATTTTTTTGTCCTCTGTATTGTTCTGGTTTATGATATAAGCTATCTCCTAGTTTCATAAGAGTATAATTAAAAGTGTTGCTTTGACTTACGATGTGTTTGAACCTCTGTATTATGAAGAACAACTCATCTTTCTTTTTGACATTGTATACACTGAAATAATCTGGGATGCTCAGGTCAGCAACCTAGGGTTTAAGCCCAAAGGGACAGATTCAGTTACAGGACCAGAGCATAGAAATGTGTTTCTTATTTCACTGAAACTTTTTCACTTTGGAATTGTAAAGGTCTTTTTGATTTCCCATATATATTTCCTATAGAGAAGCAAAGAGTAAATGGTTATAAGATTCAATTTATTTACTTTTTTTTCCACTTATTTTTTATATTTCTTGGAGACTGAATAGTAAAGATCAGTTTTAATGTCAGACATCCAGTGAACTTCTGGATTAATTGTGGATGCAGTGTGTGTGTGTCTACGTAGAGGTGTGTAGATATGTTTTAGGTTACCAGTTTTTCAGTTAGATGATGTCATAAAAAACCACGTAAGCCCTGTGGATGGTTAGTGTGTATATTCTATTTAGACTTAGATTACCATACATACTGTATGCTCTCTCAGGTATGAACTGCCTTTTTCTACCTGTGGTTCTGCCTGTAGTTTCTGCCTGTGGTGTTACCTGGTTCCATGACAGCTAGGTTGTTGCCTGTAGTGGGAATTCTGAAGTGCTGCTGAATTAATACGAGATAGTGATGGTGATAATGATGAAAATAATAGTAAGGAGAGAAGGATTAAAAGCAAAATCTAAGATTGTTCAGGCACTGGTGTGTTTTTGGAGTCTCTTGGGCCACTTTTTGAACAGTGTTTCCATGGGTATTTCAGACTACGTGGTTTTACTGTGTTGCCCAACCAGCTGAATAGGAAAAGCCTATGATAAAGAAGCAGGAATAGAGCTGTAAATGCAGCAGGTAAGGCTGGCATGCGTTTGACAGCACTAGAACTCTGTTTGCAGTCCCAGATTGGCACCATCTGGATTGCACCATTTGTAATGGGATCATATGTGTACATGCAATTAGTTTATGTCAGTAGCTGTGGGGATTAGATGAAATTATGGAGCAGTAAATGCTGCTTTGAAACCAGCTTGATTTTGTAAACTCAACTTGAAAGCCACTATAATTCTGGCAATTACCCCACAACTGCTGGGCTTAGAGGTAAAAATAGGACTCTTAGACTCATAACACATCATCACTTCTCCTGGAGCTCAAGAGCTTCCTAAACGCAAGGTGATGTGGGGGAGGTGGTTTTTGTAAAACTGGAGGAGTATGGAGTGGAAAATCAGAAGCTTAAGGTAAGATTGCTTTGAGGGAGAACCAGAGCGAATGCTGACCAGTGAGGCTAAATGCGACAAAAGAGAGGAGGAAAAGGCTAGAAAGGTAGGGGAAAAAAAAATCTTTAGGAGTGATTTCTTTATTAGTGTGAGAATTCCTGGCAGAGATGTGTGTAGTCAGAGGAATCTTTAATTAACGTCTGCTTGCTTCTCTGCAATGAGTCAGCCTAAAATCCACCATGTGGATTAATGGATTTTTTTTTTGTAAAAAAAAATAAAAAATTCTATTGACAATTACTCAATGACTGTTTTCATGTAATAAAAGTCAATCTGCAGTAAACTTAGAGGCTGAGTCACTCTTCCCAAGGGATAACAGGTGAAATTCTGAGATGATGTCAGTAGCAAATCAACTGATGTTGGCATTAAATCTCTCTCAGTGTAGAAATGACTCACGGGTGCACATCCAAAGAGACATCTCCTCTGAATTTGTTCTACTTACCTCTGGGGCTGAAAGCACTGGTGTCTGTGTTCTCTCTGACCTGTCAGAAACTCTACATCTTTATTATCCTAGATTTGACTTTTTTTTATTTTTTGGTGGAAAATGCAAGAAAAAATATTGCTTTTTAATGCAAGTACAGTTCTCTTGGTGAATGAGCCCCCAGTCATTCCAGTTCTGGACTCCAGACAAACAGTATGTCTGCGTATAACGATAGTCTAAAACTATTTGCTTCAGGGATCCAGGAAATGACCACACATCTGTATGCATACATTTATAGGAAGGCAGTTGTCAAAGGGATTATTGATAACAAATGTAAGAAAATCTTGGAACAACAGATAATTTCAGAAGTGTAAGTGTTGCGCTTTCTGTGTCGCGGTTAAAAAGTTTCTATAGTGGTGGTTCTGATACTCAGGGAAGCATGAGTGTACAAGACAATTTTAAGAAAGAGTATTTCTGAGTAACAGTTTTAGTTTTTCTGCACTAAATACCTGATACCAGTTGTATCTCTACTTAAGCATTAAATGTTTCTATTTTAGGTGTATTTTAGACAGCTTTTAAAATAATTTCATTTGTTCACAGACTGTGAAAATTTAAAACAAGTAAAAAGAGAGTATCCAGTACCAAACCACCAACAATAAATAATAGAATTACCAAATAGTACAAAAAGTCTAACTTCCTCAAAATAGAAAACATATTGCTAAAAGATTACACATCACAAACGCGTGTAACATGCTAGTCAGCTCTTTCCTAGATTGTATCAGTAGTGATGAATGCTTTTGGGGTTTGATCTGAGGCTTTTTAAGGGAGATACATTACCTCTGAAGTTCGTTGTACATAATACTTTATTTCTATCTTTTAATTACTTTATTTTCTTTTCAAATTAATTTACTTTGGGGTGGTGAAATGAAATTGGGAAAGAAAGAAGAGGTACAACTACTGTAGCTACCGTAGCAAAAGAGTAAATTAATGCTCTGCACAGGGTCACCCAATCGCTGAATAAACCCATAACCTTATACGTGCACTGCATGTGCCCTCGTTTGGCTGAAACGTTTAATTTTTTATCCACCACTTGAACTGATTTTTTTTTCATGTTAAAACTTTGTTTCTAAAGATGATGTGTATAATTGATAAATCATATTGGACTCGGTACAGAGTACAGATACACACAGAGAGAATACAAAGTGATGTTTGTTTCCTCACTCTGGCACATTTTGCTGGACCCAGCCATGGCAAATTATTTTCCCAAGACCCTATAAACACCGACTTGTGCGACATCACCCTTCTACATAGTTAGTAAAGGTGAATATAGACAGAGATGGCACACAGAGTGCTATATTGATTTATTCCAGCTGGGCCAGTGCTGCTGGCTTACAGGAGAGCCCCCAGAGCTTGCTACACAGGTTTTCTAGCCCAGCTGTAAGCCAGGCAGGTATCGTCATTAGCACCGCCCTGGGCAAAGCAGTGCCAGCTTGTGGCACGGCTCCCAGCCACGGCCTTTTGTTGGTACCAGCCTCTTGCTCATCATATGTCCCTGAGGAGAACTTCAGGATGAAGCTGCTTAGAGACTTCACAGGGGAAGAAGAAACAGCCAGTAAGAATGAAAGCAACAATAACAACAGACAGTGCTTCATAGAGTGCTATGGTTCCTGTTCAGAGCAGTCAGATTCCGTTTTCATGAGGGCTTGATTGTCAGTTTAGAGGAAAAGCAAACTTTTGGGGGGTTTGGCCCGTTGTGGAACTGGGGACACAAATGGAAATTTTCAGAAGATGCCATTCTTTCAATTCTTACACGTTGGGTAGTTGTTACGATCCTTCCTTCTGCTCAATGGCATTTAGCATCTCCCTTTATCTTAATTTCCCTTCCCCCAATCTCTTTTCAGCCTCATAGGACTCATTTAATTTTCTTTCCAGTAGCCCAGTTTCCTCCTAACTCAACTCACAAGTTCAAATGAATCTCGTCATTTGTACAAACTCAATGTTCACTCTGGTGTGGCAGCTCTTCCCTTTCCCTACACAATGTCAGTCCTTTCTCTTTAGACTGCAAATTGTTTCGGTAGAAATTACCTACACGATCGCAGTGGTTACTTTTTCAGCAACACCAGAGTAAATGAATAATAATCCAATAAAACAGTTTAATCATCCCCCGCAGTCGTGCCAAATACATTTTGCTTATATGTCACATCAGAAAAAAACTCCAAATAAATAGGTAAAGTTGACTCATTGTGTGATTGTGGTCATGCGAGTGTTCACATTTCTGTGTTAAAATATGTCTCTATAATGTACATACACGTGTGTACAAGCTGATACAGGCACTATATTGCCATTACATATTCTTTTTATTTTGAAAGAAAAACTAATCATGTTGTGATTCACAATCAAAACACTGTACTCTAAAAATACTTTCTGAATAATCTTAGTATTTTGGTTATTTTTTCTTAGTAATAATGGATAATATAGGGATACAGCCTGAGAGTGAAGAGCCATTGTGGATATACCAGACTGTAAGCTCAGCAGGGAGAAATGTGTGCCTTTTACTGGTTTTGTTGAGAGGCTTTAACTCCTATCATGACTTTTAGTATTCAATAGTGTTATTTTGAAATTACAGTAGTTTACTTAAAATCAAATACAGTACTTTGTGATAAAAGTAAGAGAAAAAGTCTTACTAAAATCCTTCAATTTCCATAATTGTTTCCCTGTGATTTTACTGTAATGATCTAAATCATTTTTACAACATGTGCAGAGCTCAGAACCCATATCCCACTCTATATTTTTACTGCTGTCATAATGAAAAATTGTATTTACTGGGAGCTGTGACATTTCTTGCCTTTTGACAAATTCATGGAAATCTCTTTTTTTACTTGCAAATATTTGCAAAGTAAGAATTGATACCTTTGCACAGATCTGCCTTGTGAGGTGCTGTGACACTTTGAAGTTCTTTGATCATTTTATTTAGTTTGTCACACTCTAGACTGTTTAAATATACTCGGGCATGTTGATAGACTTATAAAACTGGCTAGGAGGGCTGTCTGTGGAGTAGAATTCATTATTCTGGGATCGGATGTAACGGTTAGAACAAAAGATTGGAAGTTAATAACAAGTATTTCCAAGTTTTACAACAACATTTAAAACCAGTTGACATGCCAGTCAAACCTGAATGCGTAGCTGCCTTTAATGTCCTTAAATAAATTGCAATGCAAATTAACTGTGAACTGAAGGTAGGGGATGCCTCATACTGTCAGTGCTACGCTATTCATTTCATAACGCACATAAAATTCTTCATGCCGATGAAAAGATTTCTGGAGTGATTTCTGTGGGACTCTCAGAGTAAACCACAAGGTCAGGACAGAATAAAGCAAGCAGTTAACAGCGAACCTATCGTCATCATTAATTGTTAGAGTAAAGCTAGAGTGGTTTCCGTGTGGCGGGTGAGACTTGAAGAAAGACAGCCTTTGGCGAAAGGGACCTTGCTGGAATCCACTGTGGAATATGAATAAAACCCCTTGCATTACTGACAAATGGAACTCTTTTGTGTGACAGACCATACGAGTAGAACAGTGAAAACCGTGCATTGGCCTTCACAAATACAAAATCTTCAGATATTTTAAGTGTCTTCAGATTGCAGGAATCTTGTTTCTCCACAGAGGTGCTATAACTGGTGTGTATGGTATTCTGTAGTAATTTGCAGTTTCTATCTGATTGGATATATAAATATATTTATATATAAATAATATATAAAATATATTTAAATTTATATTCATATATCACATATATTATTATATTATATATTGTTATATTATACATTATTATATTATATTATGTATTATATATTCGTATATAAGTAATATGTAAAAATATATTTATATATAAATATGGAAATTATTTGCTTTAAGAGATGCCAGCAGTGCTTTCTTAAACTTGTATTTAAAAGAGGGATAATTAACCAGGCACATTACTTGGCTGTAGTTACATATCTGACTGAAGAGCTCCAGGTCTTCAGCTCAAAACTGTAAAATTAACTACCAGGCTGTTAAAAATATGTACCTAGCACAGTATTTCATATTTAATGGAAATTCATCGGAAATCCATCAGTCAAAACAGACTTGTACGGCAAGAGAAGTATTAGCTGTCACTTTCTAGTTCGTTCTCAGACTCAGTGGTACCAACTGCACATCTGAAATAGCTGCTCTGGCACTCGTGTTTAGTGTAACTAAGCTGGTTTATGCCCTCTGAGAATCTGGGCCACGTTCATTAGTAGAATTTGGTTTGCTTTGTTTTACCTCTGGTTATAGGATGATATATAGAACTTGAGCAATTAGCCTAGAAGAAGTGTGAGTCTACGTGAAATCTCTCTTCACTTGAAAATAATGTTTTTGTTGTTGCCACCGTAAATTTGATTCACATTTCATTTTCCTTTTTGGCATGTACAAAAGGCACCTTTCTTTTTCCCATAACAGAAATTGCTTTCTGTTGTAGGAAGTCCCTGACTTCTGATGCTTCCTGCAAAGCTGAAGGATTCCTTCTGCAGGGAAAATATCCTCTGAAAATGATTGCTAAGTCTAATTTATAAAAATGTGTCAACATGACTAATTGTAAGAAGAGTGGTGAAGCTTATTATATACAGCAAAATATTGAATATCTTTGCTGAATACGGCAACGTATTTCAACTGTGGCAGTAGCATCTCAAACCCTTTCTCACAGCAGGTGTTTTTGCTTCAGAACAAATGACACAAATTGTTCTAAAATATGCGGCAACTGGCAAATTGATGTTTATTCTGTGGAAGAACTGAGTCAAATTTTAAATATGTGTCTCACAGTGGTCATAGCTTCTGTTAGAAATCTTTTCCTTTTGCTTGCATTTTGCTGGCACCTTTCTATAGTAATTTCTGCTGGGTTTTTCTATGTATTTTCTCAGCCTCTTAGGACAAAAGACAGCGCAGTTCTTACAGGAGCACTGAGTGGCAACCGTTTCTACTGTGCTGGCATCGCAGCTAAACTACTAATGGATAGGCAGTCTCTAAGATACGTATTTTTTTGTCTTCCTTTACTTCCGAAATAAAACTAAACGGAACTAATTGTACAGTGTAACAAGGGGAAGACTGTCACTGGTTATCCAAGAATTGACAGAACTGACACCAGGCTTGCTCCAGTCTTTGCCTTAACCATTCCCATGTTTCTAAAGTGCCTCTGTGCCATCACCACTCATTGACTCCTGTAGAATTTGAAGTTTTCACAAGTTAAGAATTACACTGTTCTTTTGGGTTTTTGCATAGTTTTTCACATGGTAAGTTAATAATCTGGTTATTAAAATACGGAGAGTAATTTTTTCAAATACTTTTTTTCCTAAAGTTTCTTTAATACTTTTTTCTTTTAATAAATTCTGAAATATTTTAAATCAAATTAACATTCAGATGCTTCTCCTAATGCCTGCTTTTTCCTAACCATTCCCTTTCCTTTATAGCCTGTCAAATGAAACCTGTCACTCACTTCTCCTTGTTGCTGTGTGAACAAGATGATCTTGCATGCATAGTGATTGATGCTCTTTGCATAGTCAATTTTACTGCGCATTTAGGAGTCTCTAAACCTGTGTGACCTTACCAGTAGCTGTGAGGATAAAACTGTATTGTAAAATTATGGAGAAAAGAATGTCCAAACAACTATTCCTGTGTTCTGTACATGCAGGCAGGTTATAGTCTGCCAAGTATAAAGGCATGGGAGGGCAAATGCAGATGAGGGGAGCTGTAGTAGATCAAGGAAAGTGGTTGAGCATTGACAAATTATAGTACGTGGAAGTTCAGAGAAAGATTTTTGCAACAGCACCATTTTGAACAAATCTTGTTCTCTCTAAGGATGACAGTCCTCAGAATCCACAATATTTCACAGTAATACCTTCTCTTTTCAGATAAAAGGGTCCCCAACATCTTTATTTTCTATCATCTAAGACACTCTAGGAGCCTTATCAAAGCTATAGTCTTAAAATTGTTTTCACTTCTGGAATGGAACTAGTGTGATATTTACACATCAAGGCTATTAAAATATAGTTCAGACTAACTCTCTGAATGTGTCAAAAAAAAGCCTCCTTTCTATGGAGTTTTCAAAAGCCATCACCAAAGGCACTGTAAAAGAAATTCAGCTTCTCAGAAAGTTCACGTATTTTTTTTCTCCTAAGAAGGTATTGATAAAGAGCAGTTCACAAATTAATTGCCTGTTATAATATTTCATCTGGAGGGACAATCAGGGAACATAAAATCTCAAGAATTTCTCAATATCTTTCAGAATTAAGCACTAACACTTTCCTTAGCCACCTGGATGCCTTGATAAAGTCCCAAGTTGGCATTTCTTTGCCTCATCAGCTTTCCATCTGCTTCTTTCTCTCCTCTGAAAAACAGCTCTTCATTCCAGAGCCATGTTTTCTCCTTGTATTAGTGTCACTCTTTTTTTAACCTTCTAAATTCTATTTTATTCAACTACATAAAGTACAAGTCTATTTGGCTAAAAGGACAAAAACTTCAATACCTGTTTTTTAACTCCAAAGCGCAGCGTGGCTCATTCAGCGGTGGCTTTCTGTAATTCCTTCCAACCATAATAGCTTATTACAGAGTAGAAGTAATGTATGAAATTCAAAACATTTGCTGTCAGTAAGCTTTCAAAACTGGCTGCTTAGCTGAACGTCATTAAGTTGGAAATCAGGCTAGTAATCTCGCAAGAACAGAGTTGCTTCTTGCTTCATCAGTATTTATTGGTTGATTTGGGGCAGATGAAGATACCAGAGAAACAAAATATACGTTGAACTCCGGATTAGATAGGATGAAACCTGACAGTGAATCCTGACGTAACTTCATATGAATAGAAAACAGTTTTGAAAGCATTAAGGTAATCCGCAATCTCATCTGCCTTCCTACCTGAACCATGAAGAATGTTCTTTCCAAGTCAGAATGCACTTTTATATAGATTACAGTTGCCCAGAATGCAGTCTTCAGTTTGATTCATCTTTAGCTCCAATCTGTATTTCATGAAACATTTATGCTAGAAGATAGGCCTCAAATCTCACTTAGGTGTGGGTCTATGTAAGAGGGTCAGTGCTGCGCTTGGAAAAATTACTGCAAAACCAATTTTCATTCTGGCTTAGTAATAACTTGAGCCTATCTTTTATTGTGACCTGTGGATCTTGAGGTATGAAAATATGGTCCAAATAGAGTCAATGTTACTCTTCGTTAAAAATCAGAATGTAAAGTACAGCACCACTAATCTAGAATTCTGTATGAATTCTTTCTTTGTTTTTTTAAACATCATTACAATAAGGAGCTCTGCATATTAAGGATGTATAGCTACATACAGGAAAATATTCCTCCGTGTCACTTTGCAAACAATTATAGGTGTATTAATGCTGGACATCATCTTGTAACCACAGCAAAACTGAAAGGCTTAAAGTAGTCCTGTCATTCCAGGTCCTTTAGGACCTGAAAACTGTGGTGTAATGTTAAAAGAAAGATGTTCTTTAACAGGTGCATGATTTTCCTTAGTCAGTGGACCATTGACTTTCTCTCCATAAGTTCCATTTTTCTTGTGAGATCTCTAAGGCCCTGAACACATTAAAGGTCTCAGCAGAGAACACCCCAATGTCTATTAAATTTAACAATAACAAGTCCCCAGATGACAGCAATTAAGCTGCAAGGATTTGCAGACAGTTCATGTGGATGCATTTTTCTTGTTTCAGTAGAAAGCACTCGGGCAGCAAAGCAAAAATGAAAATAAAAGGAGGTTTGCTCTAGACATACCACCCCATATAATGCCCACTGACTGTGGAACAGCTACTGTGCCCGGCAGAAGCATTCTAAATCTGCGTGGTGCAGTCCGATGCTCTTGACTCTTACGTGACAAAATATTTGCCAGCTGAGAGTTTGATGATGGCATTTCTTGCTTACTCAGATCTTTTGGAAATTGTTCTCTGTGTGCATTGAGATGTCTGTGGCACCATGTAGAAATTTATAGATCACATATACTTCATGTTTGCTAGAACTGGTAGGCACAGAAAAAAGCGAGAAAGCAGAAGTACTGTCAAAAATGTGCTTTCAGTCTTAGACTTAAAAAAAAAAGAGTACATTTTGCAAAGTTTTTAGTAACACAGCTAGCTCACTGTGCACAGTATTTTTACAGTTTGATTCTAGTTGCTTGCTCAAGATCTCCTTTAAAAATAAAAATTGACTTCATGAAAAAATAATTTCCATAATTATTATTTTATATGAGCTAACATAGTTTTATCGTTATGCATATGTAATGGAAAGTGGTTTTTCTTGACTCTTGTTAGAGAGCTAGAATTAATTTCCCACTCTCACAGTTACTATAGTAACTGCACTGGGAAGCGCCTATTTAGATATTTTTATTCTGAAAAAACTAGAATTTTTAGTGTAACTTGAGCTTCTTCCGAAGTGATGCATGTTAGAAGCAGGAATAGGCATCAGAGAATAACATCTCGTCTGAGTTGTATATTGATATGCCAACAGCATTGTACATTCAAATCCTGCCTTTGGCATAATTTTCTGAGGTAGTCAAAGTTCCATAGGTACAACCTACAGTGTAGCTGGAGAGAGAATGTACGAGGACAACTCAAAACCTTCCTTCACTTGGAAAAACAATCTCTGATTTGGATTTGAATGAGATTTCAAATGAAATTTGAATTTAGATAACTGAAGTGGAACTTTAAGAAAGGCAGTGGAGTGTCAGGGAACCTTGAGTTACCTCATCTCGATGATCTATGTGAGAACAATGCACGAATGCACAGTATTTAGATTTTTAATTCAAGGTAGACATGTCTCTGACCCACACCTTGTTTATTCATTAAAAATAGATTATGTTGGAAATTAGATGAGTTTTTTTAACATAGCACCATACAAACTGGGTGAGTTTTAACTCGCCAAACCTGTTCAATATCCATCTAGTCTTCCTTTGTGGAAAGAGGAGATGATGATTTTTACAGCTGTACCTTTCTTACGAAGGTAGACATTTGAGAGAATGTGAGCTCTGGACACCTTGGAAACCAGCTTAACTTAAATGCCTAAATTACAAAGGAGGTAAAACTGCACTTAGTATATATAAAAACTCACAAAATCAGTCATAGTTATTGTGGAGAAGATTTAAGGGAAGAGGCATCACTTCCTACTTCTCAAGCACCGTGTTTTGCCTGCTTTTCACTGGAGAAGTTGAGAAGTGTTTGTTAGAGTG
The DNA here is from genome assembly GCA_033558235.1 of Neomorphus geoffroyi. Classification (NCBI taxonomy): domain Eukaryota; kingdom Metazoa; phylum Chordata; class Aves; order Cuculiformes; family Neomorphidae; genus Neomorphus; species Neomorphus geoffroyi. The sequence continues at coordinate 19,059,205 of JAUMJM010000045.1, forward strand.
CTATCTACAATAATTATTCACTATTTTCTGTAGAGAGTCCTAATACAAGGGAGGCAGATTCTGTCTCTTAATCCTTTGAATGTAACAATTCTTTGCTGGAGTGTAATGTGAAATAATTGCATTTTCAAGTATTTATTGTAAAAACTTTCTCATTGGGGGAAGAATGTTTTTTCACCCATTCTATTCATTTAATTATACACTCTGGTTTCAGGTTTACTGGCATGGGTAATTTTCCCTACCATATATCAAGCAACTTCCCAAAGTCGTGTTTTGTTTAGTCAGTGTTTGAAAACCTGGATTGTGTTTTCCTCAGATCTCAGTGTGTAAGTCTTTTCTGACTGAGTTCATTGGGTTGTCTGGTTGAAATCTATCCCTCTGCTGGGTAAAGAACTGACTGGATGGCCGAGCCCGAAGGGTGGTGGTAAATGGAATTAAATGTAGTTGGAAACAGGTCATGAGTGGTGTCCCCAGGGCTCAGTGCTGGGTCTGGTCCTGGTTAACGTCTTTATCAATGATCTCGATGAAGGCATCGACTGCACCCTCAGCAAGTTTGCAGATGACACTAAACTGGGTGCAAGTGTGGATGTGCTTGAAAGAAGGGAGGCTCTGCAGAGGGGTCTGGACAGGCTGGATCCATGGGCTGAGGCCAGTGGAATGAGGTTCAGCAAGGCCAAGGGCAGAGTCCTCCACTTGGGACACAACAGCCCCGTGCACCGTTACAGGCTTGGGGAGGAGTGGCTGGAGAGCTGCCTGGCAGAGAAGCACCTGGGGGTGTTGGCTGAGAGGGGCTGAACACGAGCCAGCGGTGGCCCAGGTGGCCAAGAGGGCCAATGGCATCTTGGCCTGTGTCAGACCCAGCGTGGCCAGCAGGAGCAGGGAGGGGATTGTGCCCCTGTGCTCAGCGCTGGTGAGGCCGCACCTCGAGTGCTGGAGTCAGTTTTGGGCCCCTCACTCCAAGAAGGACATTGAGGGGCTGGAGCGCGTCCAGAGAAGGGCAATGAGGCTGGGGAGGGGCTGGAGGACAAGTCCTATGAGGAGAGACTGAGGGAGCTGGGGTTGTTTAGCCTGGAGAAGAGGAGGCTGAGGGGAGACCTCATCCCTGTCTACAACTGCCTGAAAGGAGGCTGTGATGGGGTGGGTGCTGGGCTCTTCTCACAAGTGACAGCGATGGGATGAGAGGAAATGGCCACAAGTTGTGCCAGGGGAGGTTTAGACTGGACATTGGGAAGAATTTCTTCACTGAAAGAGTGGTCAGGGACTGGAACAGCTGCCCAGGGAGGGGGTGAACTCGCCATCCCTGGAGGTGTTTAAAAGACAGGTGGATGAGTTTCTTAGGGATGGGGTTTAATGGGGAGATAGGTATGGTTGGATTCGATGATCTCAGAGGTCTCTTCCAACCTTATGATTCTATGATTCTATGAATGCTATTTAAGTATCAAAATCTCATAGAAAAACTGAGTTTTTAGAAATAAGTTTTTAGAAATAAGGAGGAGGGAAAGGAATTCAAAAAAGCAGCTGCTCTCATACATTACAAAGAATCAATATTTAAATCAAAGCAGTTGATATGAGTTCATTCAATTCACAACCACATGTTAGCCGGAGTTATTTTTGGATGAACACTGTAAAGTAAACATGATTCTTGCAACAACAACAAAAATCCAAAGGTGTGCTTCACATTTTTAATCTTACTAAGGATTTCTGGTTGTGTGGTGGGTTAAAGTTACCGTTAAGGGTGCATTTCCTTTTAAACTATCCTGTCTTTTTTACTATTTTTGAAAAGAAGTTTAATTCTTTTGTCACTGCAGATGCTTTTAAAAACATTTCCTGGATTAAAAATGGAAAAAAGAGTCTTTGCTGTTCTTGGAGTCAATTTTAGTTTCATACATACATTAAAAACATATTTTAGCTCCTCACTACTTCTGTTTGTCTTCAAGACAGACTTTGCTCTTGATCCTGTTAAACCAATACAAAATATCAATTCAGGATGAAACAGGGATTTAGAGGTCAGTCACATGTTGATAGTGTGTTCAGCTAGGTTGAAACCCCAAAAGCAAAATGATTGTCTTCCTTTTTTATAAAAGAAGTTACTAATATACTTCATAAAGTACTCCTGTGTTGGTCATGTGGTTCTGGTTTGCTTTTTTCCTTGTTCAAGGTGAAAATAGTTTTTGAGAAGACACGTATCATAGCATTTTTCTTATCTAGTACTCTATAAATAGTTAATTATTTATTTTATTTTTTTGATACCTAAATTGATAGAAAAATTGGGTCAAACAAATTAATTTTTCAGTTATTTTTTGATTTCTAAGTTTTTTTTAATACCTTTTTCCTATTAACAAATGATACATTAGACGTGTAATGAATTGTTTTATTTTTGAGCGCCTGTAAGAAAATCAAAGGAGATAAAAAGCTGTATTCAGAAAGCTGCCAAACAGAAAGAGATATTCCTCTCATCAAATAGTTCAGTAGTTAGAGTACTCAGTTAGAAAATAAGAGAATTGAGTTTGGTTTCTACAATATAATAACTTTAGCTGTTTGTGTTCCTCCTTTCCAGAGAGTTTTTTAATCCATAAGGTTTATGTTAGTCAGTGATAGACATCCGGTGGATCTGTTTTGGTTTGTATAAAATCAAGAACGAGGCAATGAGAATCATGGGAGTTGGAGTATTCATGTGGGAAGGTTCTTTCTGTAACCCACTTAACCTTTCTGCAACCTATTAATGAGAGAAATTCTCACAACACAAGCCCCCTAAGTCACGTAGCCTGGTGCCTGTGATGTGAAAAGAGTCGGTGTTGGACTGATTTTCCTCAAGCTGTGAACGGGTATGTACCAGCCTTCCTAATATATGTTAGCAGAATTTGTTAACATTCTCTTAATCCAGACTCAGCTGTTTGCAGCTTCCTAAATTGTGAAAAAATCTGACACAAGAAAAACTACAGCAAAACAGAGCAATATTCTGCACGAAGTTTCTCCAGGACGTTGTAAGTTAATTAGTGATAAGTATTTTCAGTGTGCAGGGAGCTGAGGGATATTTGTTTATTTTTCAAGTGTAAAAATCTAAAGCATCTCAAGGTGAAACAATAAGTTGCATTTTGTTGATTTTGTAGCATATAACAATTTTTCTGGTGTTTCATACTCTTAAAACCTCATCTTTCATCTAATGCTGTATTTGGAAGAGGAAAGTATAGTAGACCTGGTTAATGATGGTACCTACATTATCCTTTAACCAAACCCTAAAACTTCATGGAAAGAGCAATAGGACAGAATGTTACGTCTTCAGTTTTTAAATAGGTAACATCAAGCTAACATATAACACATTATTAAGTTTTCATTTCACTTTCCCGAGAGTTTGAGATGTCCAAAATATTATTTCTTTTTTCTCCCATCTGGCTTTTTTTCTTGCCACTGAAGTACAAATCTGCATAAAGTAGCCAAACTCTTTAATTAATTCTTGGTCTATGGGGCTGTTGACACCAGTAAATTAAACATGCTTGGGAAGATTCCGGGGCACTGAAGCCAGTTGGCACAGATCACCCCTGTGCTACTGAAGACGTACTTACCAAAACAGGGTGGCTGCGTGTGAATGGCCTTTTGGGAGTCATCGCTGCAAAGCTCAAGCTCCCAGCTTAGGCTTGGGAATTATTTGGGAGACTGCAAACTGATCTGGGCCAGAAACATTCTGTGGGTTATTCCAACAATATACAGGACCGTATTTTATTGCTTCGAAATGGTATAATTAACGAGTATGGACGCAGCCACAAGTACCGAGTGGAAGAAATTTCACTGCCAAAGTGTTGCATAAACATAATAGTCACTTCTAATGAACAATTAGGTTTGTGGATTTGATGGTTGATGACACTAGGCATTGTAAAGTGCTTTAGAATCTAATGATAATAAGCCATGTAGAAACGCTCTGTGATGTTAATTGTGGAAGTAAAAATATATTAGCGATCTGCATTGCTGTGCCATTGTTGCAAATGACACAAGTTCTCCTTTAGATGGTTTCTTTCTTAACTGCTTTTGCTCTGATCCCTCAGGATACTCTATCATTCAGCTTACAAACATTGTTCCAAATGTGCTTTTTTTTTTTTTTTCTAACGAATGGAATAGCTCGGAAATGAAAGCTTTGAACTGACAGTTGAATCTGCACATCACTGAGAACCTCATTATTGGTTTGCAGAAGCTTGTATAAAATTGCATCTTGATTGCACCAGTTGCACATGTACATTTCAAACTCTGTAAATATGAAGATAATTCTCAATATTGACCTCAGATTTTAGAACAACCATGGGACAAATAAGGTTTCAGAATCAAGCTATTCAGCTATTGAGACTTCGCACGTGGTGATACTAAAATAAAATGAAAATAATTCAGCTGGAAAAAAGGGAAGGATTTATCAATGCTTGTTGAGCTTTCTTCCCCAGCATCTGTATTATTATAGAAAGTATATAAAAAGAAAGGAAAAAAGTAAGGCACGAGCTACATTTTGCCTTCTTCAGCCCCATAGCCATAATTAGAAGAGATTTGCTCTTACATCAGAAATTTGGTATGACAATTATAGTTAAAGATCTCTGAACTCCACTGATTAAGGAAACATGTTTCTGTGAGCAAACATCGAGTATTTCTGACTCAGACTTGTGCATTAACGCATAATTGACTGATACATAATACATGTATTATTTCTGACCGTTCAAATCCAAATGCCTTTGATCAGAACACAGATAACTCAGCTGTTCGTTCAGTATGCAAATGGTCAGTCTTCTTGAATCTGCTAATGAAACAGTTCCTTTTTGTACCCAGGATGTTCTTTGATGTGTGCTTTACCAGTTGAACCCATGTGTCACACTTACACTATGTATTCTTTTCCCTTTGTTACAAAGCTGTCTTTGGAGTCAGCTTTGAATATCAATAAGCCAGCTGGCTGTTCATCTCTGGTTGTTCATCGTTAGGCATTATTTCTCTTTTAGAGAGGTTCACGTATTTCTAAAGGGAATGACCTTTGAAAAATTAAAAACACAGGAGTTATTTTTCTAACATCTTCAAAAACATGTTGTAGTCGTTCCAAGTGCTCTAGTTGGAAAGAACGCAGTTCTTCATGCTGAGCCGCCTTTGATATAGGGGAGTAATGCACAGCTGAGTATCTTTACAGTTTTCACGCGTCCCTTCCACTTGTATGTGTTCTGCACAAGTGCTTTGGTGTGCATAATTCCACAGGAATGAACTCATACAAATAGACTTTAAATAATAGATTTATTTGGTCCCAGTTTAGGTGACAGAACTGCTTCCAGATCCATTTGGTTTCTCATGTTAAACCACCCGAGTAAATAGATTTCTTGGTTTTTAATCTTACATTTGGAGAAAAAACTGAGATCAATAAAGAAAGGAAGAGTGGCAGACAAGATAATTGACAGAACCTCTATATGTGTAAGGCCTTACTCATTTAGCAATCACTATTTAGGGGTTAAAGCCCATAATATTCATCTTGTGGTCATTTAAAGGGACTCCATTTAAGCGATAAGGGGCTTTCTGATGATCCATTGGAAAATTAAAAATAACAGATCTAATATATTAAATTTTATTAGTACTTTTCAATTACCTTTCAGTTTCCTTTCATTAATCATGCATCTGCATGAACAAGATGATAAATTATAAGTGAATACTCAAATATCATAATTTTAAAAGTGAATTTTAATATGAACTCACGGCTGACATAAAATACCCTTCAGGAAAATATAAAAAGCAGTTTTGATAATTCTTCAGCTTTGTTTTGCCTAATGTGATTGCTTTACATCAGTAACATGAGAGTCTGATTTTTATGGCTGATTATGTTCTTACCATTTTGCAAGGGAATATATTCTGCATTTTCTTGAGGAATTACAGCTGATATATAGATAACGCTTATAGTTTCTGCATGACTATTTACTTACAGTTAGGTTTGGTGAGTGGATCAATATTTGAAACGAGAGATACCAGCTCCGTATGTTCCCCTCCTACTTAAAGAATTCAGCCAGGAATAAATTATTCTTAAATACTACTGGGTCTGATAGATAATGAATGATTTATCTGATAGAGTCTTCCTACCAGTTCTGGAGTTATGGCAATATTATGAGTTGAAGAGTCTGGCAAGAAGAAAAGCAATATAAAGAAAACACTTCATACCACAGATCAGCCTGCCCCACGTGTATTTTTTCTAGTCCACTCTAATCAGAAAGGTGGAACTTGATTATAATTTTTAGGTGCTTTAGACCTGCAGTCATAAAGGAGTCAGTATCGTCGGTTTATTCTTTCTTAAAGTTTGTTGTATGTGATACACAGACTTTCTCGAATCATATTCTGTGGATCAGTTACCTCTGGTTTGTAGTAACAATGCCTGGTTGGTTCATCTTAACCTGGTGGGTAGGTTTTACTGCAGATGTACACAGGCAGAGATTCTTTTATACTCACTTAGCTATAGATGTCAAGTAACCTGCAGCTTTTTCAAAGAAATTTTCACATTCTTGAGTGGAGAAAATGGTAATATAGTAGTACTTTCCCTGTGATTTTAAGGAATTCATCTCAGAAAATTTCCAGTAACTACTTTTCTTGTCATAAATGATCATTAGAATAGTTTTAGGACTAAGAGATTTGACTAGATTTGACTGCTTTGCTTGTATATTCATCTGTTTACATTTGCTAGGTAATTTTTCCTCCATCTATGCAAATGTTTATTTACCAAAATAAAAATCTAAGTTCGGCTGCCTTTTAAATCAGCCAAGGATAATCAGGAAGGTACAAAGGAAAAAAACCCCAACTTATTAAAAGCTGATCTGATGCCTTAGTTTTCAAAATACAATCACTTGGTGACAGATCCCTAAAAGGCTTGAAATGGTGATGCAGTAATTAGCACAGTGTAGAATGAAATGGCAAACGTACTCGAAAGGAATTTTCAACTCCAAATCCTGTTACATGTGAGTGTTTGAATTGGAAAATGGTTTAGAAAGAATAGGCTTACCTGGATCACCTATCATGGGATATCACAATAAGGGATGATGTGCAGTAATGCCGTAAACTTTCTGGTAGCAAAAACCAGACCTGGGCATAAAGATATTTGATGAAATCTGGTTTGTTTTTTGGTTTTTTTGGCAAAATCACTTTTCAATCAAAGGTTAAGGAAGGCATTTTGAGTGGTGAAAGGAACGATTTTCTTGTTGTGCTTTCCCAAAGTGTAAATGTGAAGACATTGCTTTCCACAGTTGCAGCAGAGGCACCTCAGTGCATTAACACATTTTCTCTGTTGTTCTTAACGGTTTTTTAGGAATATGTTTCTTGTTCTTATGTATCGTGGAAATCTGAAGGAAATACAATCTGCAAGGTGGCACCTGGCTCAAATTGCAGAGGACCTGAAGCACTGGTTCTCAGGGGAATTTTTACCATTCGATGGATGTTATTTCACACCTTTATCAAAACATACTGATGAGTACCGTTGCATTGTTTAACAGTCTGAGATCTTGCTGCTTTCTTCTGCAGAGAAGTGCATACAAGCACTTTATACATTTAGCTTTTTCACATATGCAAAACAATATGCAAAATTTTTCATGTTCCTTGGCTCCATGAAATATCCAGATACTTTACAATGGGAATCTGTGGATGGACTGTTAGTTCAGACTGTTTGATGTAACGTCTCTAGGCTGTTTTTTACATCTCTCAGTAGAAGTCTGCCTGGTGACACGAGGGTCTGCAGGGAAATGATTAGCTGCAATGTTACAAAGTCCTCTTGCTGCAAACTGCCAGATGCCTTCCAGTTGAATACAGGGCATTGCTGAGCTTAATCAGGGAGGGTTTTTAAAGAGAATATAGAGGGAGATTCTTTGGAATTAGAAACAACACAGTAGATGCATATACTGAGTATGCAGATGCCAACAGTCATGGAAAATATTTACTGTATTTGGAGGGCACAAAAAGGCATGGAATTCAAATTTTTGTGTTTTTTTAATGAAAGCTGTATCAGTTTCAAATAACTGGAGGGCTCTACTTTTCGGGGAACTCGAGAGGAGCAGGGGAAGCAATGTTCAGGAGCATTTAAACACACTGTATATCTTCATTAAGCGCACTATATAAATCTGACTGCCAGCTACCACAATGCCCTGTGCAGGTTGTATTAATCTCAGTGACAGTTAACACAATGCCCTCAGTATGAATCTAAATGCCAGTTGCATTTCTCTTGCTTAACTCTTGAGAGGAACTGTGCAAAGGACAAGGATTCTGTCTGGGCAAGGACTGAGTTATTGGCACATGTCTTCATGCCACTTAGGACGAACTCGCTACTTCAGAAATTCTCTGATTGAAAAAAAAAAAGTTTTAGGTTGGTAAATGGAAATCTTTGATTAAAAGATGACAGCAGTAGTTATGTAGATAAGACTTTTATCTGTGTACTATATAATCTAAGTATAGAAAGCAAGCTTGTAAGAAAATAAAACAGAAATTTTCAATTCCAAAACAATCTAAAGGAGTTTCTTGACTGTTTCTACTACCACAGCCTTTCCCTTAATTTTTCTCCTAATTAAAATTGATATCCACATTGTTAAACGTTTCAACCTTAGCGGTTACTAAGTCCTTCTATAAGGAGATTCACCTGAAGACCCACACTGGTCAAGGTGCAGCAGTTCAGAGTGTTCTAAGTTTTTTTATAAGACTCTTCGAGGGAAATGGGAATCACAAAATTAGACCTTACTGAACTGTAGAAATTACAGGTGACTAGAACTCCCCTACCTAAGCAAGATCCCTCTTCACCTTTAGCCCCGCTACCTTTTCCTCTGTGTGCACAGGTACTACGTTAGTAAGTAGATGACAGTCTGCTGCTACTTAAAAGAATATGGGACAAATTCAGTGACAACCCCCACCTCATCTGGCTAAATACCGTGTCAAAAGATACAACTTCTTTTCAGGGAATGGCTAATTTTGCATGAGTTTGAGAGCAGGTCAAGAACAGTATATATGATTTTTTGGTAAATGAATTATAATCAATGATTGCTAAGGCTTTTTAAAAACACATGTGTGACTAACTCAGAAGGAATGCTTGTCTAACTTAGTGCTTCCACTTTTGCAATACTTATTTAAGGACAAGACCCTCGTTCATCTGAACGGTTTTCAAGAATGTCTTGGAGAAAAGGAGTTTGTGCGTTGTTTTAGAAAAGGCACCTGGCCGTACATTCCCTGTACTGGTGTTAAAAAGTTTTATGCTAGCTACTCAATTTAATCACTTCAAGTAGTTTGAAAAGACAAAAGTGATGACAAGAAGTGTTTCAATTAGTCTCTAAGAAACCTTATAAAGTAAGACTTCCAGCTGTTGTTGAGCCAAATAGGAAGCCCTTTAATACACAAAACAGTTTTGTGTCGTATTTCTTTAGACTACCTTGTTCTATTCATTTCCATAAAAGATTAAGCAAATGTAATTTAACATATTGAAGGAGTTTTAGTAAACAGGCTTTCTTTTGGTCTTCAGTTTGATCAAGATTTTTACCGAGAAAAGATGTACTTTCCTTTAGATAAGATCCACAGTGTGGATGCAGAATGCTGTATTCTGAAGGTCACGTGAACTGTAGGTTAAAAATACAATAGTAATTAATATTAAATTCTCAATTTTTAAATATATGAATCCTATTAGAAGCAGAAGATCAAACACAGAGTTGTTTTGTTTTTCATGGCTGTTTTTTCAGTTGTTACGGTATCTAGACCAATAGGTCAATCTCCTTGGAATCACGTATGAGAAGAAAGGTACAAAGTGTCATCTCATGGAGTGTTTGTTTGATTCTCATTTTATTTCTGTTTCACAGCATGGGCTGTTCTTGTCTGAAAGTGTATATACATCTATCTTTATATATGGGGTTATGTATAAATATGTAGGTTGATATAGGTTTACAAATAGGTGTGTAATATACATGTGAGTATATATCAAAATATATTTATATAATATTTTTTGAAGGCCTTGCAGTGCATTGTGCTTTGGTCAGTGGATAGGAGTTTTCTGGCTGGTTACTCTCACTGTCTTTTTAATATTCTTGGCCTTATTGTGTTCTTACTGTGCAGTATGGGAGAAATTGCTGCCCATGAGTGAATGTGTTTTTTCCCCCTTGTCTACAGTTTTCATTATAACTCATTCCACATGAAAGCGTTTCGTTTGGAGAGTACCCCCTGTGTGATCGTTGTATTGTAAAGGTATGCTTATAAAATAGGAGTGCTGTTTGGTTACTGATTGAAGTTGTGTTTGAAGAATAGAAGAATGGTCTGTGCCATGATAACCCTTTGATCCTCAGAAGCACTCTGGACTGTGGTCAGAGCGGCCCTGAACTGTAGACCATCAAAGCATTTCCACAAATATTTAAGCACTGCTATTTCTCTTTTATATCTCTTAGACTTTATATCATGCCCCCTGTCTGTATTATCTGAACATCTTCCAGCATTCAGTGCAGGACCTTCATTCTGAACTTCCATAAAAAATTTGCCATCTGAATTGTTTTTTGGAGCTAGATCATTTTTCCTTAAAATATGTGTTTATTTCAGTTATCTTTCCTCATATAAATGTTTGTAATTCCTGGCGTAAGCCTCTTCTGGAGCATACGAAGAGCTGATGAGTCTTGTTTTATGTGAGGTCCTGAAAGTGATGAAATTGTCAGCTCAGAGATGTGATGGGGCTCCAGTTTGAGGTTGCTAGGTGCTTCCAGGGAAGGCCTGGCTCCCCTGGGAGAAAGCAGGCAGCTCTTTTCTCCCCAGGGAGCAGAACAGTCCAGGACAGATAATAGACTTGGTACCTCCTGTAGTGTTATTAAGGCTGACACATAAAACCCCAGATATCTTGTTTTGGACTGAAGAAATTTTTGAATAATTAAGTTCTAAATGATGAAGACGTTATAAATTAAATATTCAATAGAATTGTCAGGAGTTAGGAAAATCTGTTACTTTCCGAACTATAGGAGATAATTAAAACATATTTGGAGACACACACATGTATGTCTACACAGCAGCCCAAGCTACGTGGTTGCTATCAGCATCAACCAGAAACCCTGAATTTTTTCATGGTAGTTTGGTGGTTTGCAAACAGATGTTCTCCACTGAAGGAGGCACGCGGTGCTGTCAAGTGTTTCTTTTTGACTACTAACATTACCCATGTCTTGCTTAGATTTACCAGCAAGATACTAGACTAGCTGGTGGTATTTCATATGGTGTGAAAGATAAATAGAACTGACTGCTACCTCCATATGGTTGGGATTTGACTTCAAGAAATCTCTCAAGTGCAAATAGAATTTCTGTAGGACGGAGAAGCAGTATAAACTTGAGTGAGAAAGCAAATTTATAAAAGTGAATATTCTGTCCTCTGCAATATTTCCTGTGAATAAATTATTTATTTTGGGGGCATGTGGTAGCATTTAGATGACTTCTGTCAAAACCCAATGGCACATGTAAGTTGTATGACCTCTAGACAAAGTTGGTCCATTGCTAGCGTTATCTGTTCATATCCAGGTCTAATCTGTTATTGGAAGAGATGTGGAAGGTTGGCAGAAGAGTATGTTTTGTGTGATTCTTACTGTGGTCATGGAAAGGAGATTTCATTCTGTTTAATAACTGGCAAGTCCCATTGCATCATTTCTTAAAAATTACGTTCTATGATAGGACTGTTTTTATTAATTTTTTCAAGATCAATTTATTTCCCATCGTATTTTGCATAGTGTTTTGTATAATACTAATATGCCACATTTGTGAAAGCCCAGTTGCTGCAGGGACAGCTGGAGTTAACTAAGCACTATAAAAACTAAATACAAAAATTATCATACTGATATTTGAATGTGTATTTTCATTGTACAGAATCATTTACTAAATCAAAGATCGCTGAGTAAATTTCACTAGAAGTTGACTAATAAAGGAAAATGTTACTTAAAAGAAAAATGGACAAGTTCAAATATAAAGACAGTTTTGGCATCGGTAAAGCAGGATTGATATGTTCACCAAAAAAAGGGAATTTAAAATCCCTTTGCAATTTGAGAATGTATTACTTTGTTTTATTAATGTTATAAAATTTATAGATTATTGGGGAAATAAAAAAATTCATTTTTGTTGCAAGGAGTCTTTTCAAAACAGGGTTATTCAGCTATCATGATTTCTCTTCTGTGGACGTTTTTTAATTATAATCTAGTTTTGGAAATGTTTGTGGCAGCTGTAGAACTGAAAGATTTTCTATAAGACATTTTTTCGAACTTTCACATATGTTAATTTTATTCTGTGATCTTTTACTGAGTTAAATAAAGCAAATATTTTTTCTCACCTTTATTATTTTTATATTCTTCTAGATGGGAATGGTTGTAGATTATTAATGAAGCTAAAGAGAAACAGACCCTTTAAACCTTTGTTTAGTATTTGATCTTCTAACATATATAGCAACACTTTTCAATCACCCGCTGATTGTAATTCCTCCGAAAGTTTCAATGTAACCCAAAAATCAATATTAACAGATGTTGTTTGCTTAAGTCTGAAAGTGTTCCAGAAAAATGCTTGTCAAATGCATCCCATCTATGGTTTCATAAAGTTTCAGATTCACAGAATCAATATCAGCAGATGTTCACTACTTTTATTTTATTTTTTCCCAAGGCGTTGCAGAAGTGCTTCTTCCAGCATAATTTTGAAAGAAAATTGAAACCACCGAGTGTATGACAGCTCTCTCTGTTGCCAAAGAATGTGCACTTGTCAACTCCTTGTGAAATACATTGTCTTCCTCTAATATCATTAGAGACCAGTCATTAAACAGAAAAAGATGGTTTTAATTAGTGCACGATGAATGGTTGTCTTAATCCGTAGTGTAGTCCATATATGTTAAATTGTATATTAGGGCATGATTAGCATGTCTTTATCTAATGAGAATGTTAAGCAGAAAGGAAATATTGCAGAGAGGGTTACGGGGAAGAAAAGGAAAATCTCGCCCCAGTTTGCACTGGTTTGTAACAGTGGGGTTTGGCCTTTTTACGGTTTAGGGTCTATTTTAAGGGGCTGACATGAAATCCATAATTTCTGTATAGAGTGTTAAAAAGCCTTTGCTTCAGAAGGCAATCAGAAATTTCCTGCCTGTATAAATCAAAATTTAAAAAGGTCACAAACCTCCAAACCTTTTTATTGGGCAGTTTGGAAGAATGAGTTCTTAGGTGGTTCTTTTCTTCTGAGTATGTAAAAAGAAATGTAGTGGTCGAAACTCTGAAGCTGGCCTATGTAGTGAAAAAAAGAGTAATCTAGTGAGGTTTGGGATTTGCTGAGTGAGGTTGGTTTTTTGGTGAAAATAAAGTACATGTACCTTGACTCAATTATATAAAGGTATATGTGTTTATGTATACGTATAATTTCTGATTATTTCTGATTGCAATTAGGCAATGTGCTGGAAACAACTACTTCAGGTTCTGGTAAAGTGGTCAGTTCTAACTATACAATATATTTGATATTAATAACTATTTTTGTCATCTATAATAGCCTTTATGTGTGTATAAATTATGCCTTATTCTCAGTACTATATTAAAATGACAATGACTTTTAATAATACGTAGGAATATAATAATACACTGATAAATTTCAGCAAGATAAAGCTTGCTGCCAGATGTGCCTTAATATGGTTATGTATCTCATGTCCGTAAGTTTGCTACAAACTGCATCATTTCAGAAGGAATAGCAGTTGGTTGTTGGAATTATACATGCAACATCTCCAGGCTGATTACAGGTTCTAATAGATCATGGTTATAAAAATGTGGAGGGTTTGGGGTTTTTTTTTTGGTGTGAATTTAAACCATTGGTATGTTTATACCATACATCTGGGACTATTCTGCGTGAGCTCTGAGCTAAAAGAAAACTGTGCAACTGTGTTAGCACAGCAGCAAGTCTACACAAATAAAGCTGCCTCTCAGCAGGGTTTATTAATGTAGGCATCACATCATGCTACTGCAGTTATATAGCTTTTCCCCCCCCTCCCCAGACTCAGAGGGAAGGCAGTGTGCTTACATCTGCCTGCAGTACACAGCGTAAACATATGCCAGGAGACTTGGCCCTGAGTGGGATTCATTCTAACAAAATAGTGGCAGTTATGATGCCTGTTTATTATATTCAGATTTAGCACTCATCAGGAAGGAGCCAACGTTCATAACTTAACTGTTGTTTTTTTGTTGGGTGGAGTACAATAACAAACTGTATATTTTTACAGTAGCAACTCTTTCTTCAGACCCTATTATATATCTGTATCTGTGGCAGCTCCAGTGTGATTCCAAGTTCTAGTATATGATGTGTTTTATTTTCATTGTTTCTTGTAGGAGAGACTAAAAAGAGAAGAAAAAAACCCAACTTTTTACATTTCCTGAGTATACATCAACTTGAGTAGTGGATTATCGATTATAAAGTTCAGTTTTTCTAATTGGTGAGTTTTAAAATTTTTTTCCTCATAGATACAGTTAATTTCTGTAATAAATAGCGTAATTTTTAGTATGTATATACTTATAAATAGTAAGAACAGGAGGGCAGGATGTGAGGAAGCACAAGAGTATTGCTACTCTTTGGACACTTAATTTTTCTGTTTAAAATAACCTAAAGATGATTTCCTTTCATTTAATTTCTCATCATAAGAAACAGAAGTGAGGAATTTTCTGGGGAAAAAAAAGAAGAATCTGGAAAGACAAAGCAAACCCCAATCTAGGCTGAAACCTGAAGTCACTGCCCTTCATCATATGGCTTTGCGTCTCCGTACTGTGACTTGTCTGACTGTGCTGAGCCCCATGCCAGTGTGGCCTCAGTGGAACTATATGGGCAATTCCTTTTAGTAAAATAGGCTTTTCTGAAACAAAAGGGAGCCACAAAACTGCATTCTGTTGTTCTTAGTCCAGTTGCCACTGTTTGGAGAATAATGTCTAACTCCAGAACTTCCCTCCATGCTCTCATCCAGTATGAGCAAAACTCTCTCCATCTCAAAGAAGACTTCATACCCTTTTTCTATCATAACTGTCATGTCAGTGAAAGAAATGAATTTGGAATCTTTAATACTTCAGTGGACATTTGCAGGTGCATCTGTGGCCAAGCGGAGGCATTTGCATTATATCCTTACTCAGATATTAAAATAGGGATTTTGTTAAACATTGAAATATGTAAAAGCGAACGATTTCACGAGACTGCACCTTTGAGCAGCCAGTGCATATTAAACATTTAGGAAACAAGAAATGTTCCATATACATTATTAAAATAAATGTCAGCTTACAAAAGAAGTTTTAGCAGACTCGTAACCTGTGATAGAGACAGTGCTGTCCTGTTTTCAGCCAGGAAACTAAAACCTGATGTTCATTAGTTTTAGCTGATTTGTGACTGCACTGCATGTGATTATAAGCAAGAGGGTGAAAGGTTACCGAGTACGTGAAGTACAGACCTAGGAACACCAGGATTAGAGAATTTTTGAACTGAATTTTACATTCTGAGCTTAGAAGAACATGTTTATTAAGATTCTACTGACTAACAGTAACATAAATTGATCAGTTGCGTAGAAATCCAAGCACTTATTGAAGTTTTTCTACGGTCACCTCTGGCATCTCTCTCTTTGTTTTTCAACCAGTCTTAAAATTTGCAGTGCTGTCCCATTTCTAGGATAAATAGGTATAATTCATATTGCCAGCTGCTGGGGACTACTGTATTTGCCAATAAATGTGTATCAGGAATAGCTGAATGAAGAGATGTTTGAATTGAGAAGAGAAAGTTTAAAATTAGCAAAGAAGATGAATGCTATCAGATGTAAACTAATTTCTATCCAGCTTCGTCAAGGACACAGCTGCTGGAGTGTGTGACATGACATGGAAAGTCAAGGAATGTTTACTTGATAGAATTAAATATAACAGGAATGTGCAGATTGCGTTAACTGAAATAATGTTGCATGAATACGTTTTTCAGAGATTGTGAAATAATCAGGAAGAAATTGAATATTTCACAAGTAAATCCTCTGACAAGAGGCATAAAGATGATGTTCGCTGCTTGAAAAAGGTCCTACAGAGGAGATGACTAGTTAAGGCTAATTTTGTTTAGAGAATGAGTATCTTAGGGCTTTAAATCCAGATAAGTTCAAGCACGCAAATGCAAATTTATCCGTTCAAATTATTTGGATAAAGATAATTTTTATCATTTATTTTGATAAAGATTATTTTTCCAATTTTTGCAATCAGCTGAAATAATCAACTAGGATTGCAGATATCAGAAAGGTTTAAGCTTGTGACTTGTTTCTGCAAAGTTCATGAATTTGTTTATGGCTTTTTAATATTTTCTTTCAAAATACTGAACCTAAATGTCAGACTTTGAACGTCACAGATTTTGAATAGTTACTTCTAGACTAAGAAATTAATTGAAATGAGGGCAGTGAGGAAAAGAAATAATGTTTTACTATGACCAGTCCATCTTTAGTTTAAAAAATGAGAAATTTTAGAGAACCAAGAAGGAAGTCCATGAGGTTTTGTAATGCCATGTGATGTAGTTATGGAGTCTCTCAAATCGGTGAGCATCTGCGTGGCAGTATTGTTGGCAATGCATCCTCTGGCTTAGGAGAATAGTTTTCAGCCACAGCAGCGAGATCACCCAGAGTTTTGTGGCCAAGAGGCTTGGCCTTTATTCAGTGGTGAGCTACAATTTTGCAGTCTTAACAGAAGAATTTCACTGTTCATGTGGATCTGACAATATATTAAAAATAATCAGCATTGAAACTTAGTGGGAATGCTGAGTTTGATTTTTCTAAGGAGCCTGCCCTGAAAAATATGAGCGAAAAATATGTTCAGGATTAAAGAGTCTACAATGGATTATGCAAAAAAGCATAATGACTTGCTAGATGAAACTATTAGTTGTAAAACTTGGGTAGTGTGGAAATGAAGTACCCATGGTAGGGTGGGACTCTAGGGCTGTGCTGACTTCGGAACTTATACAACTTTGCAGAATTCTCTATTATGCCCCATTTCTATTTAGTGCCATTTGAAAGATTATGGAAATTATTTGTTTTGAATAATGGACTTTTTGATGTTGACATATCAGGCAATCCGTTAGAATTCCTAGGAGGATTTGATCACAAGAACAGGCGAGGAGACGTGATGTAGTCCTGGAAAGCAGATAGGTGGAGCCTGTCTATGGCATGGCCTTGCTGCATCCCACAGGAGGTGGATCCTGGGTTATGGAGCAGATAATCTTGTCGTGAGGGGCTGATGGGCCTGAAATTTAAGGAGCTGAGGAAGAAAAGTGTTGTTTGGGGTTTTGGCGGTGAGAATAAGCGTATTTCTAAGGGACAGGAGAGAATAATGAAATTAGTGGGAAGCTGAGAAATTTGGGCTGCTGCTTTTATTATTTATGAATTAACTGTGTGACGTATTTGAGATAAGGATTTATCTTTGAAAAGTAATGAAACAAGTAAAAATAAGCTACCGGCTCATTTTCTTTTTAACTTGTTACTGCTGAATAGCCCAACTCAGAGACCAGCTACTGGCCTGAGCAAAAAGTCCTTTTTTTTTTTCCAAGGAGCTCATCCAGAAGGCAAGTGCTAGAAGACTATTGATCCATCATGTTCTGTTGCTTTTCCAAATAGTCACTGAAAACCGTAATACTCTTCCTCATGTACTTTTAGTATTTTATTATACAATTTATTCAGGCAGAATTGCTGTTTTTATTCAAATTGTATCCTGAGAAAGGGGAAATGGCAGTTTGAATCAGCTTTGTGAAACCAGCAACTCTTCCTCTTCGTTTCGTTTTTTTTTTTAGAGGAGAATTCTCGATCTTCTTTACTGAAGATACTTTTCAGATACCCTTTAATATGCCTAACAGGGCTTAATGTTCTTTTCCTGTCTTTTCCCCTCCGGGACACAATTCAGTCATTCTTGGCGTTTGTACATATGTTCAGATAGGGTGATATTTTCAGCATGATGCCACAGCTGTGTGGCTCACAGTCGCTCTGAACCACAGTTTGCTGAGGTTGTCAGCTTCAAATCATTCATTTAAACTATTCATCTTTGCCACAGGTCTCAAAATGGGATGTATAGAGATTTTTACTTTTTTTGATGTCTAATAAGAATGATAAAAATACGCACATGGTGGAGAATGACCACGTATTTTAAGTGTGATTCATTACAGACTCTTGTCCAAAAAGACTTCTCACTTGAACTAGCATCTTCTTTACTTTCAGCTGCTGCAGCTGAAGCTGTATGGATGGGGTATGTAAATTCAAGGCAAGCTTCTTATTTAGCATTTCTGCCTTGCCAAATGAATCATAGATAGGAAATCACTCAGCTTGCCAAAATTTATCATACTGTGTCTCCAAAAGTGAAAACAGGTTTTTCATATAGCAAAGCAAATGCTGTGTTTTACCACAGATAATATTTTGAAAGTTGGTACAAGGTATCTTAGTAGCACAGATATATTTTTTTTCCAAACTGATTGCATACTTCAAAGTACCAAGCTTTTTGAGATCCTCTTAAAACTAATTAATCAACTTTGCAAACTGCATATCTTCCTTTCAAGTAGAACCCACAATCCCTCTACCTTGGGGAATAATTTTCATGTTTTCCTAGCATTTTCCCAATCTAATTATTGTACCTCTGTATAGGAGTTTTGTTATTACATAACATGATCAATTAGATATGTTATTTCTTTATCAGGTGAGAAATCATCAAAGGGCTGATGATAGACTTATGAAATCAACAAAGACTCTGTAAGGCAAAATGCAATTACTTCTCAATTAAAAATCCATTTGACGTATTTGAGAGATTAATAAACAAATTGTTTCTAACAAAAATGATTGGATTTTTTAAAAAGAATCATATTTGATACACCTCCTCTGGACCTAAAGCATAAACTGAAGCAAAATTATAAACTTGGACAGCTAGTTGTAGCAGAGAATTTTTCAAGCAAGAAATCTAAAATGACTGAGTCATAAGTCAGTTTGTAACCTGAACTGTGTTACGTTCTTTAACTTGCGGTTTAATGAAATGTAAATTCTCTGAATTAGGACGTTGCGTTCTTGCCCCTTTAACCTGATAACATGCCTGAAATGAAAATTGTTTTTACTAAATTCTATTTCTGGGATATCTTATTTATTATGGATAGAGGTCTGTGAAGTAAAAGACAGTATATTCAGTTTGATAATGTAAGCGTGCAAGTATTAGCTAGTAGGTAAAGTATCATACTCATTCTGGAAATTGGGAGTTCTTGAGATTTAGTAAATCAGCTCTTTGTCCTCCTAAACAGTTGCAAAACAATCTTAGCAATGCCCAGTGTCACTTAAAAATATCTATACAGCAGCAAATTCAATATTACCACCAATACAAACAGCAATGTCAGAGATCCTTTCGATGTTGCCAGCCATCCTCCCTCTTTCACCCTGAGTTCCTACATAAAGCCAGTAATTCTGTGTGCTTGCAGCTTCTCTTGCGCTGCTGTGTCGTAAAGCGTTGAAGTAGAGTCAGACTATGCCTGATTTCCCTTACTGAATTAAACAGCCCATTTGATGTCTCATGTAGGAATCTTGAGGGATTTTTAAAATAAAGTGATATTTGCTCATTCTTCTGAAAACTGTAGGACCTTCTTATAGATCTGACACTTAAATCTGATGAAATGTGTTTCCATCGTATTTTGTCGGAGTTGAATCTTTCTCGATTCCACACCATGGCTTTTCTAGGGAGAGGTGATTCTTACAGCGAGACTAATTTCTTGACTTCTGAAGAACACAGAAAGCACAAATGAATGTAATGATAATAATTGACCATTTTTTGGCCAAACAAGGATGTGTTTTGCACAGAAAACTTGTTCTGAATGGAGTCTTATTAATGCAAGTTTAAGGGTGGAAGGAAATCATCTGAAACTGTGGGGTTTTTAATCAAAAAAACCTTTCATCATATTCAAGCATTATCTGGAGAGCCATATGGGTGGTTCTCTGGCAATCTGCCATTTATCAAGCATCTGATCTATCAGTTTCTATGTCTTTTCTTGAAAGCGTTATAGTAAAGGCTCAGTGATTTTTCTTTTCAATCCATAGCGATCAAGTAGGCTTTAAAACAAGAAAAGACATGATTTCATTATTTTGGATTCATAAATTCAGAGTTAGTGAATAGCTTCTCCCAGACATAAGCTTTAAAGAATGGCAAAAGACTTTAATCAAAATGTAGAAATCATAGCATGTGGGAAGAAAAAAATTATCTGGTAGGATTTCATCCTAAATTTTAGACCTAACTAATCTTACAAATACCATACCACAGATATGCAGTAATATTTGGTGTCAGCATTTTCTCTAGGGCATATAGTGTGTGGAATAATTGATATTATTTTATTAAATATTTTATTAGAGTAAAAATTAAAATATGAGCAGATCAAAACTATTTAAAAGTTTCTGTCATTTTTTTAAACTATTGTAGATGAAAAGGGTTTTTGCTGTTCTGATAATCGATATATTCTGATGCTTCTAAGTAAATACAGTAATTTTAGAAGGGTTAAAAGTGGAAAAGAAGGAAAGGAAAACCTATTTCTTAAGGCAAGTATTTGCTATTATATTATTTACTTTCTCATAATAGTAAGTAGAACTTCAGTGATTTGACTAGTAAGTGGCCTGACTGATGTGGGTATTTGTACAGCTCTTTATGTCCCAGTTAGCAGGCTGTAATGTTAATCATCTCCCTTTTAATTTCTGTCTTTGTGCTGCATGAAATATTTTATCTCATGAGTTTCAAATAGAGGTGAGCAGTGGAACCATTCCCAATTAAAACCTGGAACAGGGCGCTTTTCAACCTTTTAAATTCCTAGAGCTCCAGAAATATTTGGGAAGACTAAGTTATTTCTACTTTGTGAATACCATACTTAGAAGACAAATAAATAACTCTTATTAGCAGGCTGTCTCATCAAAATATAAAAGTCCTGGTAGGAAAATCTTCAGCCTTACAGATTTAAAACATTGCGTAGCATTCAGACTTAAGTGACTGAAAGAAAGCTTTAGAGAGACAGCGGTGCAGTCAATGGAATAGATGACCTTGGGCCAAACCTTGTATAAAATGTCTCCACACCAGTTAAATTTTCCTCAGCTACAGATAGCTCAGATACCTCCTCAGATACCTCCTCAGCTACAAATGCCGCCTCGTCCTCTGGATTCAGTCTCTCCAGTATGCAATGGCAATAATCCAAGACGGTCCAGGACAGTAGTCTGGGACAGTCACTACATTACCAAAGTGGCCTTAATGGAGAAAAAGTATTAGTGCAGGACAGCACATTTTTCCCATGCACTGTTTTATAGAGGGCCCTCGGGATGTTTAGCAAAAGGGGTCTTGTGCTCTTTAGGCGAAGCAGAGATCCCCGTCAAGAGGAACAGCGGTAGAAGCCCAAGCGTGATGTGTCAAACTGGCAAGTTTTCACTAGCAGCACCTAATGCAAGTATTGCAGTACTGGTTGCTCGGCATGGGTTTTTCATTCCCAATTCCTAAATTCTTGTTCAAATGGAGAAAATTTGCATATTTCTTGATTTAGGAGTTCAGGCTTTTGTACTTGGCACTGAGGGTGGTTTGGGTGTGTTCTTACATGACTTAAATTTCTTCCATGGTGGGTGATAAGTAGCCTATAGAAGTAAAAATCACCTGTGCACTCAACGTGGAAGGATAACTCCAACCAGCAGAATGAGATTTAAGTTTTTTTGGCCAAAGAGATTTTTATCTAAATTTCTTTAAAAGATACTGGCTAATCGTAGAATTAAAAATATCATAATTCAGTCTAAGCTGACAGCATCTGACATCAGAAAGTATTTTGGTTAATTCAGAGTTTTTATACAGGGTAAGGGCTCCATATTTTCCCTGTATAAGCACAATTAATGTTCCTGTTGCTTATTAACTAGTGCTATAGCGTATTTCTTTATTGTACAGTGAATGTCTGAATTTGATCCTGCATCCCACTTGGACCATATTTCACTGGAGATTATAGAAAGCCTGTGACTTTGAATGCTGTTGCAATTTTAGTTGGCTGTTTGATGAATGGCAACATGCCTAAGTGTTCTGAGATTTTGTTTCATTTCAGTTTACTAAAGGCCTAATATAAAACCTGTGGAGGCAACACAAAAGCTTTTGTTTTAGGATTGGGCCCTAAAGAATTGCCAATATCTATCGAAAAACATGTTGTATTTTTCAACTGACAGTATCAGTCACAATTTCTAACTGACTGCAGTAACATCTGGATTGAAATAAGATAACTTGATGTTTTCTATTATTAAAAACGAGTGTTTTTTCCCTTCGAAGTTTCATACAGATGAAACTTAAATATTCTGCATATGAGCTAATCACATTTTCTTTGTAATCTTAATAGTCTAATAATCTTAATAGTCTAAACTTTGCTCCTCCAGTTTCAGCAAATGCATAATACCTGGAGGGATAGAAATTTCATATACTTTTTTCCCCCAAGGTTATCTGTTCTGCTGACTGCATGGCTGTCTCTCTAAACCATTCTATCAATTGCTCAAGTGTGAATGCTATGTAATATGTTTTATATCTGGAAGGTTGAAGCTTTCTTCTCCTACTGGGAGTTTCATATTTTGATTAGACAGCCCTAGTTTCTTTCTTTTTCTACCTCCTTGGAATTCCGAAGAAATGATCTTGTTGTACAACTAGTTTGGCAACTACAACTTTATAGCTACTTATGTAGAATCTACTTTCTTGTGTAAAACAGTAGAACTATCAGTCATTTTGAATTATCTTCCACATCAGAAACGGCAGGCTACAAGTTATTTGTCATTGTAGTAAATATTATATTAAATACGTATTTTAAAATATTATCTCTCACTAAAGATTTTGGTATTATACATACAAGTCATGTGCAACAATGTAAGAAGAAAGAAAATTGTATGTAATTTAGAAGTCCTGCATTGCAGTCACACAGAAGTGGGTCTGGGAAATCTGGTTATTCTGATTTATACATACCAGAGTAGAGGAGTCTAGATCTACATGAGAATGCAGTTATTTCAGTGCGATGCAAACAGTAACGAGTATTTGAATAAATGTAGCATTGGACTTAGCACTTACCCAGCCGTCAGGAACTGGGTGACTAGCTCTGGTCACTTCTGCGGTGTAGATTTCAGTAATGATTTAATCATACTTCCATGCTTTTTATTTGTGTGGTCTCAAAAGCTATGCAAACTATTGTTTCTGTTTTCTGGCTGGGTTCAGAGTGTCTCAAAAGAGACCAGCCAGGATCCTGGCAAGAAAGTCCCGCGAGGGTTGTTTAGAGACGATGTGGGGTGCAGGAACTGCTGAGCTGGAAGTGGTTGGAGGCTGAGAATGCAATAAGGGGAAGAACTGTGCATCTCCCTCAAGATGTTCCTTTGTGGCTGTTTATGGAGAAAGGAGAAAGAGCTCAGTGAACCTGTGTTCTGACTCAGTAGTCCTGTCCTTTTGTCTGTGTGATGATGGGAAGTAGAAGGAAGATAGGAATGGTTATAATATTTAATTGAATTCAGTCTTTGGGAGCTGTGTGTCTGTTGGACTTTTAGTGACTTCCCACTATTAGTGGGAGTTAATTAAGGAAGAACTCTCCAAAAGTGTTTCCCTGGAGTGCTCACTGCCCGCTCAGACTGTGTACGAGCAATATCCCTGTCCCTGCACTCAAGGCAGCCTTGCCCAGGGCCCATCTGTGCTGCCGAATGGGAGATACCCTAGAGGAGAGGCTGTCTCGATGCAGATGGGTTTTTGTCAGCAGCAATGTACACGGCCGCTATTGCAAAGGGGAGGTTCAGTATAACCTGATACGATAGAGTTTTAGTTAGTGAAACTGGACAGCCCCCTCTCTTAACCTCCCTCTTTTGTCAGACATGTATCAGCCTAAAATTTTATTTGTTAAGACTGAAAATACTGTGTTTCACTTGTTCACCGAAGGAAAATAATCTGTGATTTTCTGTAGTGACTGAAAAAAACGAGGGTATTTTTGCTTTTTGTGTCTCTCCTTCCCCTCCTTTGCACCCCACCTCCTCCAAAATCATTTGTCTAAGTTGCCTTAATTGTCTACTAGCAGTGCATTTGTTTCTCTGCTTTGTCTGGCAGTGACCAGTACCATGTGTTTCAGAATAAATATACCACATAGCATGAAAACAGCACTTATGGAGATGGTTTGTAGTCGGTGAGTGGATAACTTAACATCTTTCAGCAGGATTTTATAGTAGTAGACACATTTGTAATTCATTCCATTATGATTATTTTCTATCCAGTTTGAATATACATTTACTTTTTCTAACTGGCCTTACACAAGCTTATATAGCAATTAGTTCGACAGGTAAATTGGTGTAAGATGGAATGAAAGATTTCTTTTCTTTGATATTTAAATCAGTTCTATTTACTGCTGTCTTAGCTTTGCAATCAGAGCAAAGAAACAGAAGTACTTGAATTGCCTTTTTGATATATTTTTTTCCCACAACACTGATTTTTTCCATGTCACATTTGTTCTCCCGTGTATAGCATCCTTTCTGTTTTCAGGGTTTTGGTGGAGTTTTTGTGGTATTGCTTGTACTTTTTAAATTCTGTTTAATTAACAGAGTTAAATGTGAGACATAAGAAAGATGCTTTTCATGAAACGAAAGCTAAATGTGTCCTTTGACTGATGTGATTGAGAGCAGAAAGACAATTCCTGAAACACAAATAGGCTTTTTAGCTTGCTTTTCTGAAGAAAACAAATGTTAGTTTTAGGGAACTATTAATTTCATGCTTAGTATTGGAAATAATAATGTGTCTTTTAAATACTGTAAGATTTGTAAAGACTTAAAATTTGACTCTGAAGAGATTATATCCATTCATTTATAACTTCTGCCACATTAAAAGACGGAATGTAAGTTGATTGGATTACGCAAATGTAATGTTACATTCTTTTCAAGTATCTGTTATGTAAATACTCCATTTATCATTTTAAAGCAGATTTTTTTACCTTCACAGTGTTTGCAAAAGATGTATTTGCTTTAAATATTTTTTGTATTCAGAATGGCACACGTTATAAAGGATATCTTTGAGGGAAAATGTCTGGCTTCTTAGACTGAGTCAATATATATTTTAACATAAAGCGAGCTGTTTATTGGATCCTCGGTGTGATTTGAGTTTGCAGACAAGGAGAGCTATTCATCCCAGAAATATTAATCCCAAACATACCTTACTCAAGATTATCTGACCTCATCAGTTTTTGAAACTAGTTCTTGAAACTACTCCTTTGCCTCTTCCACATGTCAATAAATCCAGCAAAAGTCTTATCTGGGCTCTAGCTGCCACAATCACGCAGCTCTCTAGTCACAGTTTACCATGAGAGCTTTTGCTGATACACAAATGAAATGCATATTTGGAATGGTATCGAAAGACTCGCAAGAGTGTACAGGGATTTGAGAGCAGAATGTTTGGCCATGAAATAAGTGGGATGGAGATGCTTAGCTATAGCTTTTTGGGAAGCTTGCAGATTAGGTTCAGTAATTTCTTTTGGGAGAGATGGAGAACTTAACAGCTGATGCAAACCTGTGCTTTTCTGTGGCATGTGAGGACGGCACTGGCATTCAGCAAGAACGCACTGGTATGATGCTTATTTTTCTGAAGCACGGAGAACGTAGGATTTTGAATGAGTGGTGGTTAGGGATACAAAGCCAAAGAATTGCATCAGAAAGCTCTCAAACAAACAAAATGTTTTTGTTGTTGTTTATGCAGTGTCTGATAGAATGGTGATGCATTTTAGGTTGGTTGAGTTTTTTTCCCCCCAGGACTATCCTGTTTTACCGTCCCGCTGAGGACTTCTGTAGTAGTAAACCATCTGCAATGTGGCTTCCAGATCAACCCCTTGTGAAGCCCAGGTAGTGCAGTAGGAAAATTATCACGGATCCTCTAGGGTTCTCAGAAGTCTTAATCCCTCAGCTTCTTTAGGGCAAAGCTCCTTAATGAAATTGCACTGTTTGGATGGCACAGTCCCCAGGATATGTAAACATGCTGCCTAAACAGCTGTTAAATAATTGTCAGTGTTTATTCAGACTCTCAATCAAGGAGAGGTAGATTTTAACACACTTTATGGTGGAATCTCTGTAGAGAACAAAGTTAATCCTTCCTGCTATGGATGCATTTCAGAGCTGTAGCGCTCTTTTCTGATGTCATTGATTTACTGTGTGTCATGACTGCTTTCTATCCATTCGCACCCTACTTTATTCAGAACTTCTGTATTGATATTGGCTTTAGATGATTATTAGGTATATTCAGAGAACTCCCTGTGTTTGTAACAGACGGTGTGATCAAACCTGAAATCTCAGCACAGTGATCTCCAAACAAGGCATGTTGAACCAGTTTGTGTCCAAAATTGCATGCAAGAGTTTGCACTTGTTCAAATGCCATGACTCAGCGTGTAATATGGATATTTGCTGTAATACATCTGTACAGTTCTATGCTGCTAGATGCCTAAGGTTAGGCTTGATGCTCCATACAGAGCATAATTTATTTTCAGACAGAAAGATGTTCCAAGTGAAAGAGTGTGAAGTTAGGAACAATGTGTGAAGCCACTAAAAGAAAAACAGGTTTTAGATATGTACTGTATGTTTATCTTTGCAACTTTGCACTTGATAGTCAGGTTTTGTAAAGTAAAAATAAGGAGGAAAAAAGCCCATTCCCTGGATCTTGTGGGGAATTCCTTTGTAAGTAGAAGATCTAGTTTCCACATTAATATCAAGTATTTGATCACTACTTATGGCAAGGTCTGGCATTGGTATAAACATTAAAGGTTTTGTTTATGCTTCGATGCGCTTGCGAAGATTTCATTAAGAGTTAAATGAATACAGGAAGATAAGATGTGATTTTGTGCCTTAAAGATTCAAAAGGGTAAAAATAATGTGAAAACTGTTAGTGGTTGTATGATCTAAATATATGCAGTGTAATTGCTCTTTTCTAAATATTAGCTGTCTGATTTAGTACCTTGCACTGTGGCATCGTGACAGCATGAGACCTGATGTGATATAAATGATGCCAATCTATGCACTGTTGGCATAAGCATCTGTCTCCTTGGCAGACTCCGAAGGCAACTCCTGGCAACTTTGAAGTTGCCTCTAGGTCTATCATATGGTTGAGCTTCTGACTTTTCCTCTTTAGCTAAAGTCCACTCCATCTGGAACCTATTTAATTTCCTTTTACCTTTGATTCTGGAGAAACACCTATGGTAACATTGTACGTTCTGAACTGAGGACTCTGGAATTATTTAAATGCTTTATGAGTGTTACGCTTCTGCTGAGGTCTGAAACAAACTCTGGATGCCAAGCACTAGAACTAAAATCTGAAAAGGTTGAAACCAAAAGCACTGTTTAATATAAAACTAAAAGGAAATTACAGTAAAAATTACATTTCGGTTTGGGTTTGGTTTTTGGTTGTTTCTTTTTTGCAGTCGGTTCAGTACTGTAGGGGTGTTTCCCTTTCCAGTGCTGACCAGGCTGCCAGACGACATCCGAAATGCATAGTGAGCATCAAAGAGCAGGAAGAGGGCAAAACCTAGCACAGTAGGTCCGATAGAGTTCTGGATTGACCTAGACAGTTGCAGATCAATTTCTCCCAAGTTACTAAATGGTTGGAATCAACTATGGGCATTCAGCCTTAAAAGTTTTAGCGACGATCAGGGTCACATTGAACAACATACCACAAAATTAAATTATTTTCCTTCTTGCTCTCGGACCAATGTCTTTGGTCTAAGGACCAAGTTTGAATAGCTTCCACTCACGGCTGTAATGGGATCCCGCCTTCTTAGAGAGAGGGAAAAACCAAAGAAAGTTTTCCGAAGAGATTAAGGAACTGTCAGATTAAAATGGTCATTCATTTTTAAAAAGTCCTTTTCTTTCTTTCATGCTTCTATATTGCCTTTTAAACAGTTGTGTTCCCTGACAGTCTCCTGGTAACGTCAATATCTGGCGCATGAAAAGGGGAAGGCACATCAAAAGTGGAACATTTCACACTCATAGTTACTGAAATACGCTACTTTTGGTCGAAGGTACAAACCCACCAATGACAACGAAGTTGCATGCATGGAGAAAACAAAGAAACGGAGGATGAGAAGAAACAGAGCTGCTCTGTGGTAAAAGCAGACAGCCTGTTCACTCATCCTCTGGATCCCAGCACACTTCTTAGGGTCTCTGTGACAGCTGGCTCACTTGCTGTGGTTTCTCTTCGCTCTGTCTCACACCAGGACAGGGCTGTACATGCTGCTCCGTCCTGCCATGCCAATTACAGCAAGGTGATAATGACAGTGACTCCGTTCCAGTGCTGTCTAGGCTTATAGCTGATTAGACAGATGGGCAAAAACATGGCAAAGACTTGATTGTGACTTCAAGGACTGTGATTTGAACAGTCAGAAACTCATTTTTTCCTTCGGACTCAGGTATAGCGTAGACTTTCACATGCTCTTCTATAGTAGAGTAGCATTTTAACCAAAGTCGCCGTTACTGGCTTTTTTTCTGACTTGTCTAATAGATCCCATTTCCTCTATCTGGAAGATGACTTATGTAGCCAATGGAAAAATTCTCTTGGGAGCTACTGTGTTGATAAGACTTACCTGAAGTTCTTCGTTATGTCCTCCCAGTGCATCTGAATGCTTGGACGTTAATTTTCACCGTCTTGATTCTCTCAGCCTTCCAGGATCATTCAGATTGGTCCAAGCAATCCGTGAACCCTGAAATCAAATTGTCTGCCAGTCACCAGTTTAATAAATAATGGCATTAACCAGGTAAAGGTTTTGTCCCTTTAATATTCATATAATACTTCACTATGCATTTTTATGTCTTGTTTGAGCAATGACCTGGAAAGACAGCAAGCTTGAAAAGCTTCTTTTGAAGAGAGCAGTGGTAGGTGCCAGCTTGTCACACAATGTTGTTTCCCCTCCTCTGCTGCCTGTCTAGGAGGTAAGCTGCTGAGATGGAGATGGCCGAAGAAAGACACTAATTTGGGGTTTGACATTTGACAGACAAAAATAGATGCAAAATGAAGAATGTTGTTACGAGTATAAAAATAAGCGAGAAATGAAAATGTTCAGAAACAGAGAGAAGCAGGTGACTCATTGTAAAATAAAAGAAACCATTAAGGATAGCTGACTTCTGAGTATTCTCTTGATTTACTTTGGGGCTTTCAAACCATTGCTGATTCCTCCTCTAAATCAGTTCTAATGTTTGTATATTTGGTACTGAAAATTCTTTTTCTTCTTCACGCTGGGTTTAGCATTTTATTTACATGTAAATGTAGCTGCCACATTATATAACTGCCAGATCATGCAACTCCTACGCAATTCCCAACAGAAACCGGATTAACTGAGGAGGTAAATACTTCACCAGTCAGTGTCTTTGCAGACCACATTTGGCAAAGATAAAACTTGGTTCATAGTCTTCAGTCTCTGTGTTGCTGTCTCGTTGCTGCATTGCAAGAAGGGGTTAGAAAATGAGCGTAGCTGTGAAGTTACATAAATTAACTGCCACTTGTAGATAATTTTAAGATCTGAAGATGTGATTACAAAGCGGTTTATGCGTACCCTTTGAAATACAAAGTTCACCTGTTTTATGAAAAATAGATATTTAAGAAGGGAGAGACATTTCAAGGAACCTAACAAATACTGTTAGAATACTGATGACTCTCTTGCGCGCTCAACCCGGGAATCCGTTGGTGTAGATGTGTCACTTTTTTCTTGATGGATGTACTTTGTTTAAGGCATGTTCTGGTAACAGATGCTGTAAGTGCAGCCTGCTGCACCGCACCAAAGGCTGTCTCAGAATAATAGAAAGTTTAGAGTTTGAATCCATCCATCACAAGGAAAGACTGCCCAGGACGTGGGAATGAAATAAATGTCTGTATACGACTTAAAAACTGATAGCAACATTTCTTTTGTGCTTAAAAGATTAGGATAACTTTCACCCTAACTTCACCAAAATAGCCCTGGTGTTGACACTTCCTATCACTGAAGCCAGAAATGAAAGGAAAG
This sequence comes from Neomorphus geoffroyi, assembly GCA_033558235.1. Taxonomy (NCBI): domain Eukaryota; kingdom Metazoa; phylum Chordata; class Aves; order Cuculiformes; family Neomorphidae; genus Neomorphus; species Neomorphus geoffroyi. The sequence continues at coordinate 19,089,178 of JAUMJM010000045.1, forward strand.
GGGATATTTTTTGCATTTCATGGGTGATTTAAATTAATAATTTAATTGAATTAATTTAAACAATTAATAATTTAATTGAATTAATTTAAATAACTGGGTTAATAGCTCTCCTGTCATCACTAAGCATGTCTATTAATAAACAAAGAGAGTTATGACCTTTGCATGAAAAGCCTTATTAGAGGTGTTTGGGATTGAGGATTATTACAAAAATCACAACTCTGGCAGATACAGCATTGAGTAAGATGGATGTTAAAATGTTGTCAAGTCTTTGACTCAGGTCTTCTGTATAAGAGGGATGCTGTATCCTACCAACCTTTAAAAATTAAATTAGTATTTCTTTATGCTAGAAGGCAGTGGAAGTTGTCTCTGCTCTGAGTTCGGGGTATGAACAAGTTCGTTCTGTGGTCTTGCCCTTGGAAAAAAACAACAAGAAAGAGAAAAAACTAAAAAAACATAAAATAAAGTCTCTTATGCTGGTTGCGAGTGAGTGATTAAATCGTATTTTCTTGGAGAGTAAAATCTTGAAGCTGAATACAGGTTTTCCTTTGGCAAACTTGCTAATGATCTATTTTGAACACACTTAGAAAAAGAAGCTTCCCAGTAGGAGACATTTATAGTAGAAGACACAGACTTCCAATTTTGTGAAGTGTTTGATGAGGGAGAACAGCACATACGAGGAAAGGAATAAAATCTGAGTGTTACCTCTCTCTCTTAAATGCTTAGATAAACAGCAAAGATCCTACTAAGCCGATGTTTCTTTCCAGGTGTAGATAATATACATTTTCACTTTTACGGTTTGAAGAGGTTATGCTGCTTGTCCAGGACCATGCAGATGGTCAATGCTAGAGACAGAAACAGAATTCCTGATTTTCTGTCCCACAGTACGCTCACGTCGCTGCATAACAGTGTTGTACAACACGGCAAATAATGAGCTCTACACTCAAAATACAATAGATCACTTGGAGTTTGTCTTTCTTTTGAAATTATTTCTATTTCCTTTGAATTAACAATAATTGCTCTAAGGTTTCTTTAGAAATCAGATCGAAGATGGAAGAACAATAGTAATAAAATCCGTATGTGTCTTTGGAACGCTTATTTCTTTATATTTAAGATAAGTGAATAGCCATGTCTGTGCTCTAAAAATTAGGGTAGAAATGATAGTGCTAAATAATTGAAAAGAAGTGTGGAATTTGAAGTGAGATAAAGAGTGTGTGCTAGCGTATGGGAAGAATTGTATGCAAAATGTATGGTGATGGACTTTCTGCTGACAATAAGAGGAAAACATGACAAGTTCAGCGAGGAGGATGCTAGAGTTTACTGAACAAGTTTTCTCTGTGGAAAACCTACCTAACATCTTAAAACCAAAATCGCAGGCTAGACAGCCTGCATAGTGCGCAGTGACTAAATTCCCTGTCCACCAGACACAGAGGTTTATAGAAGCTTTGACTGAAACCCACTGTTCTTAAGCTCACGTAGCATTTTGTGTCACCTTAAAGCAACGAGTCCAGTATTAAGTTTGCAGGGAGGCAAAATGAGGCCAGATTAGGACAGGTTTCCAGGAGATTATGAGCTTTCTCTGGCCCTTTTATCTCCATTAAAATAAGACATTAAAGACCCTTTTCAAAGTAGAACAGTCCTCCAAAATTATCAGCCTTGCCTTAAGAATAATGTCGTGCATTACTAGCTAATATCTCTAATATTAAACTGATTTTCTCCGTTTATAAAAAGAATACCGATTAGTGATTTTTGCAATCACATGTTTCTGAACTATTAATTCCTTCTTAATCTGTGAAAGAAGAACAGTTATAACATAGGAAGCAAAATACTTGGATGGCTTGTGACTGAACATGAGAATACCCTACACATGTTCACATGATCTATATAGGCAAAATTTAGGTTATCTTTGCAGAGAAGAGAAATCTGGTCAGGTCACATATCGTCCTAACAGGTATTTCTTGCCTAAAATGTTCATGTCAATATAATGGAGTAGGACAGCAGCGTCAAACTCAATTACTCACTTGGGTTAGACTTCGTTTCCTTGATGGCTGTAGGATCATTAGGGAACAGACACTTGATAGGATAATGAAAATAAGCTTTGATATAGGGAATAAACTGATAAATCACCAAAAGATTATTTTGTGGCTAGTTGACACAGTGGCTAATTAGTTGCTTAATGGCCAACTTGATGCCTTTTGTAGTAATTAAAGACATTTGGAAATAGGAAAACAAATCTTACGGACAGGTAGGATTTCCCTACAACTCTAGAATTACTTAGGTAACATACGTTTGGTGTTACAAACAAAAAAATAGTGATGTTATCACAGGAAATAGGAAAGCACTGTGAGAAGTCATCCGTTTATTTCCAGGGTAGTAGGAATAGTAAAGGGCGATGGCCAAATATGACAGGGATATACAAATGATCTGGCCATATCGCTATGGAGAAACCAACTAGGCTGGGAAAGTAAGAAGAAGGTCTCCCAAACTTCACACCTTAGCCTGTGATCTCGTATCAGGTTTTGACTGAGTAGAAGTTTTCTGTTGCTGAATATTTATTACTTCATTTCTTTCATTGTAAGAATTGATGTAAGTGCTTGTTGCTTGCATGGCAGTCTTTCAGCCAGTTAGAAACCAGGGCTTTAGAAACCAAGCTTATTGGAAAAATGAGAAAATCTCTAGCTGTTTCTGAACTGACTATTTTTGTGTCACTGAAGTATTGCTGGTTTGCACTAGTTGAAGTATTTGGGCTGGAACTGGCAACCAAGAAGCTATAACTAATGTGGCTTATTTCTTCTTGACTCTGGGAAGGCAAATTGCCTTCATGGCTATTTGTGAAATATGTGCATATCTGGGAATTCAGTTATACTGTTTGCCCATATTTTGGCTGTTCCTGGGAATTCTGGAGTCCTGAATGCTCTGGGCCCATTCCTGACACACTTGTTACATATTCTGTAACAAGTATTCTTTTTTTAGTCAGTAAAGGACAACCATCTGGCCGTCTTAAGTAGTTACAATGCCAAATTTAACATTAGAAATATATTAAATAAAAACCATCAAAATTTTCCCTATGTGTGTATATACACATATTTATAACAAAGCTGAAGAGTGTTATGGAGATATGTTGGCTGGATGAAATGGTTGCTCTTGCAAAATTCATTATACAAATATGATCCCAAAAATTCCAAAGCAGAAGGAAAACAAAAACAAATATCCAAATGTTAGATGCTGTCAGGAAACAAAATTGTGAGAGCCATCGGGGAGGATGGCATTAACCTCCCTATCTGTTTTCTGTAAACAGATTAGACATTTTCACTTGGAAATTAATTGCTAAGTAAAGAGCGTACCCAAAGTGCAATTTTAAACTCCTATTGTTGTCCGTGAAGTATGTGCTGTGAGTAAGAGCTTAGCCCAAGCACGTACTGGAGCATGAGCTCTGCTGTTTTCAAACTCGACTTGTTCAGATGAAACCCTACGGAATCTCTGCAGTACAATACGCAAACAGCGGTTGAGTGTGGGTCGAAATGCATATGATAAAAACTACTTTGTATAGAATTCTGTGATCATGAAGAATGAATGGATGTTGGACTGGAAAAGCAAACAATCAGATGATTTGTATCATCTTTGCAAAATGTATGGTACAGCTTCTAACGTTTCTAATGTGTCACAGATGGTCTGGTTGGGCAGAAGGACTGCCAAAAGTGAATGTATGAAATTAATCTCTTTTTCACCGTATCAAACCATCTGTTGCCAGTTCATTGCATCTGTTACTAATAACAAATAATTATTAATAATTGTAATAATTTAATAAGTTGCTGCTTCATTTGAAACCATTTTTATTGAGGTTTATTGTTTGAGTAGCCTTTCTTTTTTGTATGTGTAGGTTAAGTTTTCTTTGTTCTTTTCTTTGTTAATTGTGTGTCTATTCTTGATGCTTATATGTAAGCTCTAACAAAGTATCTTTGTCTAGAAAGTCAGTGTTACCACTAAAGAATCGATTTAAGAGTTGTATTGGATTTTGATTATAATGGGTGTACTCACCAAATTACTATTAATTAAAGCCAAGCTGCATGAAGGTGATGGTCACTAACTGGCAGTGCCGTTCTTCTAATATTGTTCTTTCAGGGAAAGAATTATATTCCACTTGGAAAAGTTAAAATTGACTTTCCATTTATTCTCTTTCCACAATGTATTTCTCCAGTATTCACTTGTGGTTTCATATTCTTTTGTTTCTTCCCACAAATATAGATTTCTCATTCATTTTTGTTGCATACATCATGCCCTTTTTAGCGTTTTCTGATTATTACCGTAGTAAGTCTTCACTTCATCTTAGGAAATCACTGGGAAAAAATTTCTGATATTCTGATTTTGTATTGGTGCTACAGGATTTCAGACATAAAAAATAATTTATTATGAGTAATAACTGCAATTTTTACATTTTTTCTTATAAGCATGTTTTCAAACTTAATAAGGCATAACGATATTTATAAGATGAAAAGTTCCAGTAATAACTGCAAACACTCTTCTTCATGATTTGACTTCTTCATGTATGTATGTTAATTTGATAATTTGCCCTAAGCATATTTGGATATTTATTTCCTTTTATATTAGATTTTTTTTCCCCGATATGATGCCTCATGTCTATTTGTTTCTTCTAATCCCGGAGCATTCACAGTTGTGTCACGATCAAGCAGTCGTACTCGCTGGCTGGGAGAGAGAGACAAGGAACACAGCTTGACCAGGCTGCTGTTCTTTCCCTCTTACTCTGCTCTACATCCCAGTTTCCCACTGGGTAGAAGTTGAAAAAGAAGTAGTCCCTCTACTTCCTAGCTGGGTGTGCACCTGTTACCAAGCCAACTGAATTTTTATCTGTATGTGCTTATGAGAACAGCATGGAGGGGCATATCAGGAGCCGAGGAGCAGTGTGAACGTGGTGTCATTTTCTGTGCCATTTGCATAATCTCTAATAACAGAGGTGTCTCATAACCTCCGTTGCTTTCTGACAGCTCGCTGAGCTGAGAACACACGTTCTTGCTGCTAGGCAGGAGCCGTTTTGTTGACAGAACTCTGGAGAAATTCTCTGTATGTTGAATTATAGCCGGTTGTGCTAGTGGAGAGGACATAGCTGAAGTCCTCCAAGTCTTAGTTATGGATTTTACCAATACATGAATGCACTGCAAAAATCCCACTCTTTTCATTTGCTCATAGGAAGGAAATCAAAACAAGATTGGAGCGCAGATGATTCTTGCAATTCTGGGTTCTCTCTCACGAGGCAGTAAAGTAATTGTCCCACAGGCTGTGTTGCATTTCTTTTCTGAAGTAGTGACTTGGCACAGAGAAGTGTGCTTTCTTGACTCCATCGTACCGTTTTACCGTTGTTAATGTTAGCTTTATTTCCTCCCTTAGACCTTAGTACAAGAAATGTGGAATTTGGTTCCAAAACTTGATAGCAAGACCAGACAGCCCAGTCATGGACAGAAGTCCTATCTTCTCAGACAGGACCATGGATATGTTTGGTAGACTGGTGTAGTGTCTGGGGAAGTGAATCGGAACATTATTTAGTAAGATTTTTTGAGACTGGAGCAGAATATAATTCATAGCAATCTTTACTTGACATAACATCTTCAAGCCAGGAAAAATACCAAGCAATAGACTGTGATCTGTAAATGTAAATATAATTTAATGGATTCACCAAAAATCCTGACACATAGCATTCTTCTTGCAATTTGAGCTTCTGTGGAGATATCTGAAAACGCAATTATTTTCTCTGTAATTTTATGTGGTTTGTTACACTTGTGATTTGATTCAAGGCAGAGGTGCCTTTGGTGATGGTCATTTTTGTTTTTCCCGTTGACATGGATGAATAGTTTGCTGCATTCTGAGGGCTGTGCTTGTTTTGTAAGTCAAAATGCTGCCAGTCCTCTGTTCTCTGTGGAACAGATCCTCAGCAACTCTGTGCCTGGCTGACTGGGCTCTCACAAAGCTGGCATCCTCTGGGTTCAGGTGATGCGGCAGTCAGAATTATGACTGTACCATAATCACTTCACCTGGACTGAATTGCTAATTTTTTTTCACAGCCTTATTTGGTTGGTGTAGTAGCTGAGCTGTTTTCTTCCTAATTGTTTTTATTCTCCAGAAGAATGAAGAGCTGATTATCAGTGCAGTTCTCATTTTTAACTGTACTAGGTTTTAATCTGTTTCACACTTGCTACAAATATGAGCACAACCTTTGGCTTCATAAAGAATGGTATTCAATTTGTCATTCTCAGCTCCTACCGAGACCATGCCCCACACAGAAATATTCTGCTATTGTTGCAACTACCAGGATTGCAGAAGCGTTTTACCGGTACTAAAAATACACATTCTAAAATTTGTTACTTGATATGAAGTAGACTTGGCAGCAAACACTGAAATAACTAATTTGTCATTTTATAATAATAAAGTTGCTGAGAATTAACCTAAATTTAATCCAAAATTACATGTTAATCTTGGAGTGTAATGGAAGGATACGCGTTAATCTTGAAAGGCTATTTGGGACAGCAGCTTTGGCTTTTATTTCGGTGAGGTTTTCTTAACCCATCTCACAGCTGAATTAATCATCTGGACTTCCTCATGATACAATGTGAGATACACCTACCTCCTGTAGGGCATGAATTTTACTTCAGACAAGCATTTTCAGAAGGTGTTTTTCACAGTATCACAAGGTTGGAAAAGATCTTTGAGATCATCGAGTCCAGCCTATGACCCAACACCAACTCATCATCTAAACCCTGGCACTAAGAACCTCATCCAATCTCCCTTTAAACATCTCCAGGGACGGTGACTCCACCACCTCCCCGGGCAGCGCATTCCAATGGCCAATCATCCTTTCAGTGAAGAAGTTTTTCATAATATCAAGCCTAAACTTCCCCCGACGAAGCTTGAGACCACAGTCGTGACTAATTCAGAATAGATACTTAACTTGTAGACAGCTGCAGTTACATGCCAGGATTCATAGCCACTGTTCCCAATGTTAATTTGTATTTTATATATGCACTTGATACTTATATATGTATGTGTGTACACGCAGCTTTGTAAAACGTGGACTCCTTTCCCACCAGGGTACTCAAGTTATTCAGGTAATGTTCAAACAGTGTGCTGCGCTTTGAAGGATTGTGGCTAGAGGCACTGCCCTTTGGCTGCAAAGGATGGCAGCTCAGCATATGTGTTTGGTCAAGGGACAAGAGCTCTGTTTTCAGTATTTGAAAAAGAAAGCAAAAATAAATAATATTTCTAAAGTTATAGGAATGGATTTGGTGATTAATTTGAATTAATATTGCTGTCCTTCTAGGAATTTTAGCATTGCTCGTGGCTATTTTTTGGCTTCAGTCCTGTACGTGTACGCATGTACGTGTTACCACTGGGCTGCTCTTGAAGTGTTTGAAGAAAGGGAATATTACTCAGGCAGAATGTAAAAATTTTTTAGTACTTTTCCAGCTTCCTCTAACTTTTTAATGTGGAAATAATCATTCAGTTATTAATTCATAACTTCGTTCAGGAATGTGACTGAGAAACTGCAAGACAGATACAACACAGGTCTGTTACTTCCGTACTTCATCTTTCTCATAGCAGAAAAGTCACCAAATGATTGTTTCATGGTTTCTGATTTTAAACATCTGTTTCCTCATTTTCCTTACTTTGATCCTGGTGTGAATACTATTTGAGTAGTGATTTGCTAAATACAATTTAATGGGTAAGATTCTGCAAATTATTTCACAATTAAAAGGATTCTCTTTATTTTGTTTAGAAAATACTGAAGTGTAACGTAACGGTGACACCTGAAGTGACTTTCAGAATTAAGTTTTGCAGGATTATTTCTCACAAAAACCTCTCTCACATAACCTGCTAGATAATATTATTTAAATGTTATTAAATAATATAAGTAATAATTATCGTCGTTACTAACTGTCGCTAATTATTTCAGTATTATATTAAGTTTTGCTGAAATATTACCCTGAAAGTCCCTTTGCCCCATCTCTTCAGGTACTTTAAGGTGTTAATATTTACTGTCCCAGTTTTACTGCCGGACCTGGTGTTAAAAGGCATGGAATATCTCTCTGGTCAGTTGGGGTCAGCTGTCCTTGCTGTGTCCCCTCCCACCTCTTGCCCACCCAGGCCTATTCCCTTTAGGGGGCAGAGGGAGGAACAGAGATCTCCACAAAAGCCAAACCACTGGCGTGTTAACACTGTTTTAACCAGAAATCCAAAATACAGGGCCATAGGGACAGCTATGAATAGGATGAACTCCATCCCAGGCAGTCCCAGCACACGATGCCTTAACTCGCTCACAGTGGGACAGTATTTGTTTTGAAGTCTTTATTTTGCACTCAGTATACAAAACTGACAAGTTTCATAGGTGCATTTGCAATATTATGGGAAAAAAAGCCAAACAAACAAGGGAATAAAATAAGGTTGAATGTGCAAAGTAAGTTTGTTTTGACATGTAATATTGAAGATCTTCATTATTACTCTGAATGAGAATGGTAATTTTATTCTTTACTGAGGAAATTATAATTTTTAGATTTTGCAGCAAATACCTCACATATTGTACAAAACCCATAATATTGTTTTTTGAGCATTTGTTGTGTCTCCTTGAAATTACTGTTTTGAAATGAGTTATTGTCTTGTTTTGATGGAAGCAGAACATTTGGTTTCTTAATTCTCGAGGCATTCTTTGAATGCTTTGCCTCTTTTACACACTTACATTGAAATATTGTTCATATATTTAATGTTTGGTTTTGACATTTCAAAATAACCCCTTGAATATTCTCATTGCAAAAGGTTTTGCATGCATATTTGAGCATTTGCACCAACACTAAATTAAAATATCTATGAGTCTATACAGATCATCTTATTCCTTCTTAATTGTTCATGAGGAAACATTGCCTTCTAGAATGTCTGTAGTTCCTGGAGACATCTGGATGAATACCTTATAACTTCAAACTGATTGATATTTAGACAGAGAATATGGTTTATAGCCTCTTTTTTGCAAGAATCATAGATTGTTCTTTCAGGTCCCTCAGGTTCCTCAGGTGGTCGCGAACATCGTCTCTTGCTGTGGGAAGGACTTTGCTCCCCAAGTCCCTGCCTTGTGGTACATCCACTCAAGAGGTGTAGGTAGGAAGAGAGATTACTGGTGAAGACTGAGGCAAAACTAATTGTTGGGTACCTCAGCCTTCTCCTCGTCTGTTGTTACCAGTTTGGTTGTCTCTTGCTCTTCCTGTTTCTACGCTCTGCTTGCGATAGACGCAAGAACTGTTCCTGTAATGAGAGGCAACTGAATAATCTTCAAACGGGCGCTCGTGCATTTGCTGACTCTTCCTCTTTCATTTTAGTAACTTGTGGAGGTTTTGATTTTAATTCTTTTCAACTTTGTAAACATTTGTCATGTAAAGGTAGCAATGGATGAGAACACTGAGAAAAAAAAGGAGTATATTGTAGCTTTTTGTAAAACAGGTGTTTTAATCGTCTAAGTCTGCAATCTGTAGGAATATGAATTTTAACTTCCCCTTTGAGAAAAGAATAAGCATTTGTTTAAAAGTTATGTTTTATTGATTGATCCCAGCTTTTATCCGTTTTCTACCTGACTGCTGCTGTATCTGCATTTAACTATAATATTTATTAGAAATAAAAATAAGCAACGTATTTTCAACCTAAATAGGCCGGCTCTTGAAAACTGGCAGGAACTGGCTTAAAGCATACCGACCGTGCTGCTTTCTTGGGATATCTCCTCGCCTGCATGGAAATTTGTGACTAAATTTACCACCTGAGAGAAACAAATGAAGTGATATTCCATATCTTATGCTTGCATAAATACATTTTTCAAAAAAAAGCATTCTTTCACGCCTAGCAGGGGTCCCAGACCCAGAATCGTGTCTGTAAAGTGGTAATTTTGAAAGGTATTTTAGTAAGTTGAACCAAATTCAGGGATGATTGGAAAGGTAAATTGGTGGAATTTGATCAGAAAAAAAGAAGTGTGTGTATATATATATCAATGCATGTAAATAAAAGTCATCTCCCCCATGCTGATGTGCACCAGTACAATTGCACAATTTACATGATGAAGACAGAATTGAAGTTGCTACTGAGAGGGGCTATTGAGAAACTGTAATAAAGATGTAGAAATAGAAAAATGTTGGAAAAGTATGAATAACAATAAAACTCCATATTGTGTTCCATAAGGGAAAAAAAAACACTGTGAAAAGGGCAGTAATTATTTTTAAGAATTACACTTTATCATGAAGTCACTGAAAGAAAAGTCTTACTAGACAGGAGATGATTCTGCGTTTAGCAGACGTGTTTGGATGTCTTTAGCTAATCATCTACTTATTGCGTAACTTTCGAACATAGGAGTTATTCCTGTTTTACCCTTAATTACGTATATGACAGGAATCCACACTAGCTATTCAGTGCTCCCGTAGTTCAAAGGAGAAGCTATTCTGCTTTATGACCGTAACTTCTTACGCCCTTACTTTACCAGTCTTCCCATCCAATATCTTCACAGTGACAAACTCTAAAGGAAGAGCTGACAGCTTTCTGTTCTTGCAAACAAAGTGAGTGGATATTAAATGCTATAAATATCACCTTGTGGTTTTATGAATTCTTTACTATTGGATTTTTGGAAGTTGATGTGTAATTCATTGTAATTGTTGGTTTTATGGGTGAAACAGCAGCCTAAACCAGTTGAGAACATTATGTGCAAAGTCTTCACTTAAATTACAGGCTTATATTTAATGTTTGAGCATTTCAGCATTACTGCTGAGAGTTGTGTTAGTCCTTCATTTTGTGTATGATTTAGAAGTTGGAAGTCAGTTTCTATCTTAAGAAAATAGGAGAATGTAGGTTCAGGATTACGAGATCAATGAAATCCACATTGACTCCTATTCTGATTTTTGTGATGGTGGAACTCCCTTATTTTAGTTATGTGCTAATTTTATTTGGAGATACTGTAAATATTCCCTACTGAAATTTAAAACCCTTTTGAGTCCTGACGAGGCTTACAGTGTCTTTGTAGTGGAAATATTTCTGTTAGCTAATGCTAATACTGAGTCGGCTAACAAGTACTCACAAAGGATGAAACCAGCGATTCTATACAGAAGGGAATTACTAATATTAGGATTAAGAGAACCTGATGCAAGCAAATACATATAAGAAATCCTGTTCTTTTGTTAATTTCAACAAAGCAATCTCTTGGTGAATAGAGGATGAAGATTTACAGCTGAGGAGTTCAATCTTTCCTTACTTCAAGCACTTTTAAATATGCGGTATTCAACAAAGACTGGAAATATAGAGAGGAGGTGATAAAATGTATTTTGTACTGTGTTGTCCTCATGTTACTGCTCAGTAGATTATTTATTATGTTAGTTCTTAATAAATAATTGATGAAGAACCGATAACACGAAATTTACTGAATATGTAGGGAGTTTTATTATAACATTAATATGCTACAGGTGTGTTTTATTGGCAATTAGCATACGCCTCGAGGTGTGGTAAGATATATGAGGCTGACGGCTGTACGCTGTGTGAGGTTTGGATTAGCAGGTTGGTAAAACACATCCTGGAGGGTCTTAATGGTGTTGTATAGAGAGAAAAGATGCTCTATGTAGAAATTGCACTGTGGTTTAGATATGCAAGCTGACTTTAAATGAGGAAGCCTGAGTTTGGAAGTAGGCTAACAATAGCAACATGGATATTTTATGTAAGTTAGTTTACTCTCCTATTTGGGAGAAGCTATCTTAGGTCTAAGGTGGTTTCCGGTAATTTCCCAGCTTTCCTGGAAAAGTTGTAAAAGTTAGTTTATCTCCCTCATACTTTATTTACAAGGCCATGTACAACACAAGCCTATTTGTTGTTTCTGAGTGCTACTCTTATTCAGGTAATGGTGTGAATATTGCCCAGAAAGTTTAAATTGTATTCAGATTTCTTTTAAAATTCTTCATCTAGTAATATTTTTCATTATACAAAATAGGTAAGTGTTTGGGGGGGTGTATGTTCTGCATTTTTTTGAGAGTTTTGGGTCTGTATATTTTTGTGTTTATTTGATACTTGTTGCTTATTCTGTACCTTTTGGAAGGCCTGACTTACACAGTATCCCTTGACTACCGTTAGTCTCTTCCTTCCTTCTCTCTTCTCTTATTTTTCATTCCACAACAGAAGATGAGTAGCTTTAGGCTCACTTTTTGAGTACAGTGGCTGCAAGGGAAAATGGAAAACTGCAGCGTTCGGTGTCTGTGTATTCCTAGGTGAAATGGTTTTAACTGCATGCAGAGGGCAGAGAGCTCCAAGAGAAAAGAACGTGTGCAATAGATCTGACCAAGAGCCCAGCTGACCCTGGAGAAATCACCAAAGACAACAGGCAATAGGAAATGCTTGAAAAAAAGTGTAAAAGCCAAGCAAGCATATTGATATTTCTGTAGGTATGGCTTTTCGTGTTTTCAGCTGCAGTGTAAGAACTTCTTAACCACAATATTACATTCAGACCATTTTGCTTAATAGCTCTTGAGGGAGCTCTCCTGCATGTGTCTAAGAGGGTTTTAATCTTTTTACATATTAACGTCCAACCTGTCTTTTTGGAATGTATTCCATCACTTTAACTCTGAATTGTGTGGGAAAAGTTTGATTTACAGCTACGCTCTTTATTTTAAAACTGCTGCCGCATGCTTTCGTTGCACACCCTACGGATCTTGTGCTACAAGGCGTGGTGAGTTCACAACCTATTCTCAGTCACACTGTGCTCCCTCAAGCACCTTCTTGTCTATATTGGAGAAGCCTCGGCTGTTTTCCTCTTTAAGCAAATTTTGTTATCTTATCCTTCATTCTTTTGAAGTAGCTTATAAATATATTAAATACCAGGGCCTCCAGCATGAACTCCTATGGAATGTTATGAGTTTCTCCCTCAGTTTTAATCTCCATTTATTCCTGGCTTGTTTGTCCTTTCTTCCACCGATTTATTAGCATTCGAGGGAAACTTCCCTTTTACCTCACACTAAACTTGTCTTTGTTCTGTGGTAGTAAGTAGGTTTTTTTGGAATCCAGATGTTATAAGGTGCATGAAGTTTATTTAAGGTGACACTGACTTGTTTGAAGAAGAATGCAGATGAGAATGTGCTGGACACAGTCACCAGCTGTTCTGGCAGCCTGCAGTGGGCACGGCTGCGTGCTAGAGCAAAAAGAAAAGGGAAACGCTGCAAAACATAGTTTTATAATCTTCTCCTCTGGAGGCAGTCCCCCAGATTTCCATTTTGCTCTATAACAGAAAAGGTAACACCGTTCCAGGGCGTGGGGAAGGTTTAGTTTCAAGCAGATATCTTCATTTGGCTCCCACTCAAACTGATCATCAAAGTAAAAGAACTGCATTTGCACTTCAGCCTTACTGCTCAGAGCTGATTCTTTCTGTACTGCAAAGGCAAACAGACTACTTAGAAAACATTATTTTTACTTTAGCAGGCGATTGTGTGATTAAATACTGTACCTGATTAAATTCTGTGGAAAGTATTTAAGACCATTAGCGGTAACAAGACTAGCGGAAGAGCAATAGCACATAGAATAAAAAGACCTTCCTGCCCTTCCTTGAAAATGAAGATTGTGAAATAAGAAGCTGCACCAGTATCCAAAGCACTTGTAGAATTTCAAACCAACAGCACAAGGTAACAAACAAAATAATGACTGTTAATGGAAGTTGATTTTCCCTTTTTGTGAAAGGTCCAGAGCATAATTGTTATTGCTATGACTGAAGTGCTCACTTGATTTATGGAACTGGACTCTACACGGTGATTTTTCTGGTTTGTTTATTCTTTCTTTGCCCTGGGCTTGCCGAAATCAATAGAATTATTTAGTAAAAAGAGGTTCTGAGTAGAAAGAGGGGAACCTGTTCCTGGAGTTTGGATGGGAATACCACCTAGCATTTCAGTGCGTGTAAGGTTGAGTCCTTCTTACAATTAATGTAGCTGGAGAGAAAACAAGTGCCTCAAGGTTTGATTTAATGTGGCTGGTTGTGGGCTGCAAGCTTGCACACCTGCCGAGCACTGAATTCTTGCTGTCACGAGAATGCAGCTGCTGCATTTCTCCAGTGAGCTGCTACCAGTCTCAGTTCTGACTCCAGGCATGAAGAGAGTCTTCTTTTTATTCATTTAGTTTTGTCTATTGTTTGGTCTTTTCTGGGAGATAGATTTGTTTGCACCACTTTGTGTTTGTGACCACCAGTGGGGGAAGCTGACCTCTCAAAACTTTGTGTAATTTGCCCTCACTGTCAAAAGTTTTGCTATTATTTTGTGGCTGAAACTACCAGGCTGTCTGGAATGCGAAAGTCGCCTATGAATCAACTGAGTTACTCAGTTGTTCAAGATCAAAGATCTACTCAAAGTAAAAAGTTGTGTTCAGATGATTATTTGAGACTTTTGATACTTTAATGGGGGATGAGGATGTCTGTGTGCCAAAACAAGGTGCTGTGTAAGGAAGTACTCCCAGCAGAAAAAGAGCTTGCTGCTGAACGCTCATACAAACCACGTTGCGACTGACTAACTTCTAAATGGAAAATATTGTTGATAATTGATTGGGCAGGCGAGAATCTTTTGCAGCCCAGGACTGTCTGAAAGATGAAAGGGGATGACGGGAAGGTGGCTTAGCAAGGGAATGTCAAAACTAGACAAGATATGCCAGTACTGCTCTTGACTGCAGATGAGCAGAAGTTGTTTATAGCAGGTACCTCTGAGCAAAAAGTTTTTTGAGGAAGGCTGGTATTTTGCCTGTCAGATCTGCTTCAGGTCTAGTGATTATCAACATCTTAGCTGCTTCAATTCTCTGATGAACTGACTTGAAAACATGAGTTTTATAAATCACCTCACGACACTGTACTACAAAGCCCTGATGATCAGCAATGCAGTGACCACATTTATGGGAGAAAAGACATCGTTTCTGGGAATAATATGAAAACCTATCAACTCCACACATCTTGATTGCAGACTCTGCAGGTAGCCAGGGTTTCTGTGGCTTACTCCTTGACCTTCACCTTCGCTTTCACAGACTGCAAACTTCTCAGACACATCCATAGTGTGAACTGCATCTTAATAGCTAGACTGCCTGATGGAGAGATTTCCTTCCATTCTTAATTGGGTGATATCTGTAGCTCTGTCATCCAGTATTACAAAGATTTGCTGCTTCCTATTTGCGGTTGCATAATACCCCTGGGGAAATTTTGACAATTTGTAACAATGGGAAGTGACTTTAGGGTGCCTGTTTACATTATGATGTTCTATAAATATTCTGCCACTTTCGGCAATTGTCAAATTGTGCGACTTGTGCTCCACTTTCTATTTTATCTCTCTTAAACCTGCAATAATGTTGCTACCTGTTAATGAATAATAAGTAGTAGGTTTAGTCCAGGTTGTTCTCGTCAGATATCAGTATCACCAAGTATGCCAGATTTCAACGTACTGTTGTCAAGACATTGGATATCAAGGGGTATTATGTGCATTACAGTAGCTGTCAGTTCAGTAAACACAAAGATTAATGAAAGGCAATGGAGTGACAGAGCTATATGGATTAAACTGGGTCCTCTTAATTTTAATTTTTGATGTATATTAACACTTGACACTTTTAAATGACACTTGCTACTGGATCAGTTTTACTCTGAAAGCAATAATCAAATTATGCAGATCAATATAAGAAGACTGGACTATTGGCAAACTACACTTAGAAGTAACCTATCATCTTGTAAGCTATTGTCTTACAGGTGGTTTGTCACATTTACTTGCTATGATTTTCTGTATAAGAGATCTTGGGGAAAAAATGTGTGCTATCAGTCTGCAATTACTGTAAAAGTTCTTTGGCATCAGCACTGAACTTTAAATTATCTCCTCTTCAAAGAATACTGGATCCCATTTCATCTTCATAGACGAAGGCTTTAAAATTCTTTGGGTGAGGGCAGAATATCTTTCTTATTTTTGTCAGTTCTGGCTGTTCTAATGCCTGTCTCTACAGCTTTTCTTCACAACACAGTGATGTTCTAGTAATGAAAACATTTAATGAAAATTGTTTCTGAAAAATTCCTCCTCACTAGAACATGCAAAAGGGAGGGAGACGGAAGAAGGACAAGGCTCATGTAAATGTGGTTTGAGGGTGTGAGAGCTGTTTGACTTTAGACTGGTAGAACTATTGAGCAGCTATAAGTCGAGTTACAGTATTTGTTCATCCTAAAACTCATGGGGAACACCAAAACTGAGGAAAATGTTTTAGTCAAGTGTCAAACAACTTTAATTATGTATCTGGACAGCTACATACTGATTTTTTCCAACAGCTTATTTTTTGCTAAGAATTGTTTACGAGAGCTTAATATCATTTCAGCATAAAAGTATAAACAATTTTTTTTGACGTTGGAAGGAAAGGCAGGGCTAAGGGCTGTAAAGAAAGAAGCCGTAAGCCCCTAGAAAGAATGGTAGAGGCAGTAGTAACATAATAAAGTGACTTTAGTTATGTTGTGCTGCAGTATAAGGCTGGTGCATACTTTACTAGAAGGTACGTTTGTCGTTGTGGTTTTGCACGGCTGCTTTTCCTCCTGAAAGCTGAGAGAGTAAGACTGAGTAACCAGGCTTCCAGTACTGCACTACTGTACTGAAGGTATTAAACAAAGACTTATTTTCTAAAGAAACTGTAATGTTTCACCTCGTTAAGGTTTCTTTTTTCATTTTTACTGCAATCTGTAACTCTGTAACTTTCTTAGCAATTCAGGTCAGGTTACAGGTTTTTGGGTGGTTTATTTGTACACAATGAGCAGTTAATCAGATCTTTTGGCTTAATGCTTCCAGACCTCAAAGGTACAGTTCCATATGTTAACTAGACATCAGGTTAATGGACTGGCAATCTGCAAATTACATCTCTAAATCTACTTTAAACTTAACTAAAATATTATGTCTACTTTCTTTTTAAAAAGCTCTCAGATATTCTTTGTTTGTGCTATTTTCTGCATGGTTTTCTATTTAGATAAGCTACCGACAACTTGTTTACCAGAAAGAGTCAATGATCATTAGAATAGTGATCTCTCTTATGTTTCCATGGAACTTGTTCCCATCATGAAAACTAAAGACAAAATTAAAAAGATCCTGAACTAATTCTAAATAAGAGAATCTTCTTGGAATTGCTTCACAGACTACTTCAAAAGTGAAATGAGCAGACCTGCGATGCAAGAAATCACCTCATCTAGGGGATTGTTCTTGGTGTTTTTCTAGCCAGTGTTTCCAGTTTAACCACTAAACCCAAATTTGTACCTAATCTGAGAAGCACTGACTGCTCTGAGGAGTCTCCGAGCCAGCTCATTTTTTCCTCTGTGGCACATGGAAAAGTGAGAAGCACAGAGTCTTGTGCGTCTGTAGGTTGCTGTTGGAAATTTCTGAGATACGACCAGAAATGAATGATAGAGCGTTCTTTGCCATTTGTGAGGGGCATGGTGTAGGGCAAGTAGTCACCGGCAGCAAACTGTGATGGACCCATGGTAAATGATTTAAGATAGGAGGAAACTCGCATGGAGACATTTGTAGCTTGATCATAAACACTTGTGGGCTTTGGAACTGACCGAGGAATCTCAGAAGTGTGCTGCTCCAAACCAGAGGGCACCTTAAAGAGCAGTGCCCTGACATCAGTCGCAGCACTGCCCATTCCGCTCAGCCCTCGTCAGGTATTACCAGAGTGTGTCTTCTAAAGGCACATTTTTCTGTTTAAAATACTGTGTACCTCTCCTAGGACCTGTTGTGATCAGAGAAAATGGGATTACATGTAATCCTAACTCCTGTGGTACAGACAATGAGATTACACATCTCCTGGAGCTGTACTTTCTTGCACTACCACAAACTATAACACAGCCCAGAGGCTAATCAGTCATCAAACTCGTGTGGAAACCAGGGAGAGGAAAAAGAAAATAGCAAAAAGATTGGTACTGCTGTCTTAGCGATAAGCATTAGTAGAATAGCTGCTAAATTCTCCCCCTATTAAATCAGACAGAGGGTAGAGTAGCTTTCTCTGTGAGTTTTTCCCTAACAGTATCTGCAGTATTGCCATGGAAGAAACAACACAAAGCATTTTTGGAGGAAAATTTCTTCACCTGGGAAAATTTTGTTTCTGGTTGTTTTCTTCCGTTGTTTAATATGGATTTCTAGAAAATATCTTTCAACCTGCATAGCTAACATCGTTTAAATATATGAATCATTGACACATCACTGTGTGACGTGTAGCAGCACACTAAAAGAACACGTATGTGCAACAAACTAAAAAGAAGTTCAGAAAGTTAGTTGGCAGGTTGGAAGAAGCTTGATGCTGAATACTGCAGTAAAGCTGAGGCTGATGAGAAGTCTGTCCCTTTGAGATGCTGAGTGCTCTTACAACGTGTTTAATAGGAGCTGAATACACAGAATTGGGCACTGGATGATTTATTCACTTGCTTGTTTTCTAATGAGACAGAAGAAAAGATCACAGATGAGAAGTAAAACATTCAGTAGTTTTGTGACTGCTCTCCAGAAGATAATCCTTAAAGTTAATAAAACATGGTGATTGTTCCCAGTGTAGGTTAGGGATTTTTTCGGGGCTCTTTCAGCCATTTAGTATGGAAAAGCAAAAATTAAACATTTTGGGGATTTTTTACTTAAATGTAAGATTAAAATTCAAGCTCATTAGTTTTTCTTTACAGTAGAGCGGCTATGAAGTTTCTTTCAGTAATCAGTTTATCTCTAGTCCACTAAACTGAGGTGTCGAGAAGGGAAAAAAAATTCTCTTAGGATAAAAATCTTTAAGTGATCTTATCTTTTGGGTTTCCTCCCTAATAATGTCACAATTTACAGTTTTGAGGCACTTATGTAGAGAGAGGGATAGAGGGAGATATATTCTACTGGGACTGTCCACAGAAGTGAATTGATAAGTATCTTATCAATTAAGTATCTTAAGTATCTTGCTGAATATTTTTGTTTATTTTTCAATAAAAGGTAGTTGGCTCTTTTTAAGTGTTCCCTAATTCATAAACGGTAGTGTGGCCCCGCTGCCAGCTGTCACCCACACCCTAGGCAGACAGCAAAGAAGGCTGACAGTACATCTCTTCTCTGTTGTGTTGGTGGTTTTTCATTTGCTTGGGTTTTTTTTGTTGCTTGCTTGGTTTGGTTTGTTTTTTTTTTAAAATTTCCTAGTGGAAAATCTGGAACCAGAAAAAACAGATTAAAAATAAAATAGAGGGATTTGTGATAATCAGTTTAATATACACAGTGCTGTATAGTTTTGCTTTGTGCATTTATTGGAAGATGGGTATAGATATTGAAATTTTTGTCAGATATTACATTGCAACTCCTATCCAAGTCTTTTTTAATAAGCCCAATGTAATACCAGTAAAGCCGTGTTGCATTATATAAGCGGAACAGGCTTCTGACTTGCAGTAGGCAGTGAGATTTTATGACAACCCTACTTAGCAAAATGATAAAGGAAATCGGCTTTTCCTAAAAGATTCTTTTTTTCCCCTGAATTCTGTGTGCAATTTGCAGCTATTAATGTTGATGAAATACATATGAAGAATTGAGGAGGAGCAGCTGCACTGTTGGCCCAGATAATTCATTGAGCGTGTACTTCCAGAGAAGTTTGCTGTGATTGGAGTGAAGTCAGCAGCACCTCGGCCACTCATGCAGAGCGATAGAAGGTGCTTTCTCAGGCAGTTACACAGCAGTACCAGAAATTCAAATTAGTTAACTGCATGTGTTGAATAACATGTTCCATGATAATAAGCCAGATACCATCATAAACGTCGTTCAGCAAGAGCTGCTGAAAAAGTGAAGCTCCATTGGAGGGGTGCAATATTCGCCACGCGCCAGCTGAAGCGCGAGAAATTCAGCAAATGTTGGGCCAGAGTACCTGACCAGCGCGTCTCCATTTCATTCATCAGCCTGTTCTGTCATTCCAAATGCCTTTTTTATATGAATAAGGTAAAAAACAATCTTATCAGTATTTTTGTGAGGATTTATAAGCTTTCTCAGAATCCCCTCAATTTCTTGAAATGCCAGCCTGGTATTTGCAGCGCGCACAGCTCATCATCCGCCCGCCTTCTGCCGCAGAGGCCACTTCCCGGTGAAGGTGGGTGATTGCTGGCGGAGAAGAAAAGGAGGAAAACATCTTTTATGTCACTCTTGTATCTTCAAGTATGATGGCTTGTTCAGTCTTGCACAGTTCGGCCAGGTCATGCTCAGTGATCTTGTCTGGAAACTCAGACAAACCAGAAACCAATCACTAGGATGCTTTTCCTGGAGGTTTTTAATGTCTCATTCTCTTCTGGATCCTTCCCTCCAGAAGGGCATTTATTAAATACTTCACCAGTCCAAGGAAATTATGTTATGTGTTAGATGCACTTGTGAAAATGCTAGAGACACTACGTTTATCCGAATTTAGTGATACAGGGTATATCATTGGGGTGAAATCTGTCTGCTGGCTTTGATTTAAACAGTCTCTATAGCTAAAGATCTGACAGTTTGCAAAAGTAACTGCAGAAAATCTGAAGGTGCACGAACAAGGGAATTTTGGGGTTGCACATCCATCATCCCCATTGCTTGTGTTCCCCCAGATCTACATTTCTGCTTTCCATAATGTAGATTTAAATTAAGAACTGAAGACTGGGATGGGGATGACCTGGCTGAACATCAGCACATCCAGTATCTGACATGTCACATCAATTATTCCTGTACTGCTCCTCTCTCTTCCAGCTTGTCCTGGCAACTGTCCCCATCATAGCTGCTTTACAGAATGTGCACATCAGGAATAAATTTTGCCCTTTAGATAATATTCATGTCGTATCTCTGTGATCAGGCAACTGTGCATCAAAATGTTTGAACTACTTGCCAAAAGAAAATGAAGTATGTGTGACTGGTGAGCCAGCTGAACAGGTACAAGAGTATAAATGGGAAGCTTGGAGGATGTTTGTGTAACGTGGGCTTGTCTCAAAGCCAGTGGCTGTTAACGATGGAGCAGCATCTGGTGATGGCAGTAGCTCGTCAAGTTACTGACAACTTTTGTGAAATTATCAACATCGCAACCAGATTTTCAGCCTCTTTATGTCATCAGGGAAGCCTCGCGACTTGCATGGAATCCATTTGCAAGGAGGCAAAGAAGATGAATTGTTCTAGGAGGCAAATAAGTACATTGTTTCATACGGATAAGACTGCATTATTTTCATTTCGTTAGCATGAAACAAGAGATTGTATGGGTCTATATGACTGAAATTAAGACGTAGATTTCCAGAGAAAGGAGGACTGGTAAGAAAGAAAGACTGACAAATGGCTGCTGTTATGCTCTCCTAGGGAACCAACTATTCAGGCTTTCAAGCTCTCAGTTTGTCTTTGTTCTTCTGATAATTTGTTGCATAGTTGGTTTGTTTCCTTAACATTTCTCTGCGAAGTTTCTGAGCCACAAGGTTGGAGTTTGTGAATATAATGTGGTTTTCTATCTGGCCAGTCAGCAGGAGGTTCAGGCTTTACCTGCTATGGCAGTCATTTTGCCACATCCACCTGCTCTCATCTTTCCTTGTTTGCTGCTTGGGAAAGGAAACATTTCACTTAAAAAGGGTTACTTACTCTGTCGTGGTACGGTGCGATCCTGCTGATTGGTGCCCATACAGAACGTGTATTCCCAAGCAGCTCACTTTTTATTTTTCGGCATGTTTTTTTAAAGTAAATGATAAAATAAGAGGACACTTTTAAAATAAATTTTGGTGCCTTGGAAAACCTGTCTTGTGCACAATGTGCCTTTAAAAGTGCTGTGTCTGATACCAATCATTTCTTTACATGTGCATTGTTTGCATGTAAGCAAATCCCTAAAATAAGCTTAGAGATATTTACAGTGCTCATCAGAGAGCATTCCATTTTAAACACTTCAGCAAGTCTTCACAATGTCACTGAAAAATGGGAGGAGTTTCTTAATCTAGAGATGTCCTTGGAATAAGACTGTCAAGACCTCACAGAAGCTACAGTTCCCTATACTTTTTGCATAGTATACAAATCCATTTTGGATTTTTCTTGTTCTCAGTCATGCACATTGCATGTGCATCATTGAAATATGTGTTTGAATAACTCCTTGATGCTATTTCATATCGCGAATAATTTAAAAAACCTAGAGGTTTTAATAGTTATATATTTTTTTTTAACTTATGGTTTATTATAGGGTAATTTCTTATGCTGATTGTCCAGTGATAGGAAGGATTTCACTCCCTCCATCTCTGCTCCTTCACTTAGCTGGTTTTGCAGTAGATGCTTTTAGCTGATAGAAGAAAAAATTATTAAGTGTATGAATAATTGTTTTTAAATGCTATTTAAAGAGCTATATATAGCATGAGTTTCCTGGAAATCTTTCCATCATGGAAGGAAATAGTTTCCAAGTAAGTTATAATGTTAATTTGATAGCTAAACCCTTCCCAATAGTCATGTACATGATTTGCTTATAAAAGAAATCCCATTTTAGGCTGAGTGATTATAATCAATTCGCTGTTACCAAGTTATCAGAGAGAAGAGCCACACCACATAATAATAGGAAAAAGCCCAAACAATTAATGTCAGCAAAAGCCCTCTTAAAATTCAATTTTGAAATGCACAATTTAGGTTGTTTTTTATCACATCTACTCGGTAAAAATCCAAAGAGAGCTTAATATGATAAAATATGGGACTACTTAAGCTGTTAATTTTCTAGCCAAGTTTAGATGAATATCATGAACTGCAACGCTAAAAGCCATCTCATATAAATGTTTAATGAACAAATAAAGCTGTCAAAGGCAAATGTGAATTGCACATTATATATGTATTTGATTTGTGTAGATTGTGCAATTGGAATCATTGTCTGATCTGGGCTTAAAGGAAGTCTGTTTTCCACAAGTTGGAGCTTTGCTATTTTTTAATAGTGTATCCACAACCTGATTTTGCTGGCATCTAGAGCATTTTGTGACCTGTTTTTCAGCCTAGAATTATAAAACAAATGATCTAATTCTTCAGGCTGTCCAAGCTTGCAAAGAGTTTTATCAATTGTGCCAAAATTCAAATGTAAGCCTTCCACTGAACTTCTATGAAAACACAAATGAAAGTCCAAAAGTCTCCTTTTGCATCAAAATGGGGAATCTTGGTGCTCAGCCTTCGCAGCCTGTAATATTTTGTGGGACTTAACAGAAAGTAGCAAATTCATGTGTAAATGAAAATTTTGTTTGGACTTGAACAAAATCCACCCAAGTATCATCACCACTAACAAAGGCAAAGATGAGCCACATTCTCTATTTAATAAGTAGCCTTGAAGTGATTTTTACAGTATATTTTTATAACTCCCTAGAACCCCTTGTTTTCATTTCTATTTGGATCTATTTTATATAAGGCATGATTGATTTTTCCATTCACCATAGATTTTCGGGGAAAAAAAAATCATGATGAAGTCTTGCAGAATGGATTCTCCTTGTACTTTTCAGAGGCCTTTAGAATGCTTTTGGAATGCTGACATTTTTTTTTTTTTAGGGAGGTCTAATCCTGAGCAGAAGCCTTATATAGTGAGGAAAAAAAATTAAACATTGTGTGCTGAGTGAAAAAAAATCTGTGCTAAGCTCTGGTGAAGGTCATCGTGCGTGTTTTCAGCATCGTAGTATAAGTCTTAGAAACCACAGTAAATTCAGAAATTCCTTCTGTATAAAAGGGCATCACTTGTGTTGCAGCTCT
Source organism: Neomorphus geoffroyi (assembly GCA_033558235.1). Classification (NCBI taxonomy): domain Eukaryota; kingdom Metazoa; phylum Chordata; class Aves; order Cuculiformes; family Neomorphidae; genus Neomorphus; species Neomorphus geoffroyi. The sequence continues at coordinate 19,112,907 of JAUMJM010000045.1, forward strand.
CCTACAAATGTTTTAATCAAAAGAGTTAACTTTGAGCCCAAGGACCTGGACCTCGTTTAACTAAGAAAAAGAAAATGAACATTTCTTTGGATAAAAAGATAATGTCACATTAAGGTCCAAGAAGTTGATGTTTAATGGTATAGAAATAAATGGCCCAAACCTGGCAAACAGCATGTTCTACAAGAAAAATTAGGCTGGCATATCTATAGTGACTGCTGAATTTGTACTGATCATTTGTAAATGAAATTCTCTTTTCATTAGCATTTCCGTGCTCACATGCATAATTTACGACAAAGGTTTGCAGACACTAACACAGTTTTCATAAATTAGTGGTAATTTTGTTGTTGCTGAAACCTAGGAAACTTTTTAATGCAGTAGGATTTTTGCATATGAAGAAAACCATAATCTTAATTACCTTAAAGTCAGATTTAGCGTTTAAAATGTATGAAATGGGCCTCATTTCCCTTCTGTATTCCTTTTTTTAGCAGTAAGTATAAAAAATGTCTAGTGCTACCTGCGCCCAGTGGTCGGTTTAGACCCCGTTCTCTATAAAATGCTGGGATAGTTTTAAAGGTGTGCATAGGCTGAGAGTTTTATTTGCTTGTTTGATGGTTTCTACAAAATCAATTACAAGTCTTATGTGACAGGTGTCTAGCTAGCAAGAGCTGTACGTATCGCTGTCGCTCACCTTGGCCATGTCTTTTGTTGCTATTTTTTTCTCTTTTTTTTTTTTTTTCCCCTATCACTCACTGCCATCCCATTCACCCCTCAGGAATGTTTCCTTTCGGTTGGATTGGGGCACACGGACACAACAGGGTGGGGAGACTTTAAAGCTTCTGCTAGCTGCTAAATTGAAGAATATAATTTCCAAGGCAGATCTGACAACGTGTCATCTTGCTGAAACACTAGAAATTAAATAAAAATCAACCCTGCGAGTGAAGAACCCGGGACTGCAGCTATGCGGAGGCAGAAGAGAGATAGGGAGGAAGGAAAAAAATAATCTGTTTATTCTTGGAATAGTTACATAGCTAACGTAAAAAGTTTGGAGTAGGTTAGCAGCTCCAGGGACTCAATGCAGCTTTACTCAACAGGAGAAGGAAATTATGCAAGACCCTGAGAGTTTTTAAAAGTTCAGAAATATTGAAATGAATGCTTTCTAAATGATCTGATGCTGAGAATGCTGATTATTTTCTGTTATTCCTGTAGGAATTTTAAAGGTAGAAGTTCTTTTAGGGAATCAGGCCAACTTCACATTTAGAAAAAATCACTTTGCAGTTCTAGTCCAGGAGTGTTGGGTTCTGGTTCTAGACATGGATGGAAAGCTCTGGCTAAGAATAGTCATTTGACTATTTTTGCAGATTAATTGCATATTTTGTTTTCATTTTTCATGTCCCTTTGCCTTCACTTGTACAAATGTCCTTGAAATAAAGGGGTGGCTCCTCGGTGCTGTGACTGCCCTGCCCTGCCAACACGCACAAACGTGGCTGGGGTGGCCAGGTTTTTCTTTATATTTTTTTCCTCTTCTGTCTCTTTCTGTTCTCAGAATTTCTGCAAGGGAGGAAAAGAGAAAATCTTTATTCTGTCTTCCTATCTTCCAGCAAAACCTACGAAAATGCTGGGACAAAATGGCTAAACTCAGTCCGAATATGGTGAGAGAGAATTACTTTACATTAAAGAGCGTGTCTAAACCCTCGGTAGAGTTAGAAAGAAACGGCTGCGCGTGTGCCTTATGTGATTAGAGCACTGCTCTGTAAACTGCTCTGTAACTGTGGGAAAGAGTTCATTATGTATTGTTTTTATGATGCAAAGTCCGTTCAGAATTTATGGGGTGCCTGCACCATTGGTTTCAATAGATTTTTGCTTAGTGGGAGAAACAAAATAATACAGTATCGTAATAGCGCTGTGGCTGCTGCTGCATCTTACGAGATAAGAGCAGTATTTGGGCCCTTCTGAAGTTATGTGACCATTAAAACACAAAGGAAATTAAAGACTGGGGAGCCTTTAAAACTGCACTATGATTTGATTCGAGAAAGTGAAGACACTTTGGATCATGAAAATAGCGACTTTCTGACAAGAAGTGCTTTAGAGTGGTGTTCAATGGATTTTGGAGACTGGGAATGTGCACGACTTGAGGTATAATACCCTGCACAGGGGGATTTTCTTTGAGAACAGATTGAGATCCTTCTCATTTGCTTCTTTGGACTCTATTTCTTGGGGGGGGTTCTTGGTGTAGATAGGACAAGACTATAACACAACAGAGAAAACAAATGTATTTCTTCAAAGAACATTAGAATTGTAATTTCAGAAGAAAAGCTGGAACCAATCTCTCTCTACAGCTCTGAATAGGGGAGGGGTGAGGGACAATTTTAGTGCCCCTTTGCTGAGTGCCCCCTTCATCCACCTGCGTGCTTTTCCACTTATTAGAAACCCAGTGTTCCTGTGGAGCGATGCCCTGCAGTCATGGTATAAATCAGACTGGGGTTTCTCCCACTGCTTCTGAGGTGCGTAGTGCCAGCTGACTCAAGATGCTGTGCTGGCAACTCATTAGTAGTGGATATAAATTGAATTCTGACAAATTGTGAGGTGTATTGCCTGAAGACTGAAATCAGTGTTTGCATGTTCTCAAACGAAGTAATTTTTTACTTGCACCATTTTTGAGCAGTCGTTTTAAAGGAACTGTGTATTTTATGTTTTCTATACATTGCTTTTTTCTCCCAGATGAATATCAGCATAAGAAATCATCATTAAAGAAAGTTTTGCCATGCTTAGTGATTTCATTGGAACTATTTTTCTACCTATATATTATGCAAATATTTCCCAGGAATATAGCAAACAAGTAAATCGGCTCATTTTACACTGAAGATGTGAGTGTGAAAAGTCCATTTTCTTTTTTTCTGAACTGACTTTACATACTAAATTGTTTAACAGAAATGTGTAAATGGAATCTTTTATAAGGTTTGGAACCTAAATTTATACCACCCGTTGCTTCCAGTGGAAGATCTGTCTGTTTTTTGAAGACCAAATTTCAAAGTGATATTTGGACAGCCTTAGTATAGGGTAATAAGGAAGGATTTTAGTGTAGTGGTAAAATCTGACATCTCAGATAACTGGTTTATGAGAAAGACTAAGTGTAGGTTTCTTAAGCAGCATCACATCGTGTAAAATACTTATAAAATTTGTTAAAAAATCAAACTTAAAGACTCTTTCTTTTGACAGACACTGTGAACCACTGCATTATAAAAGAATAATCTTACAACTGTAGTCAGTCAGTAGAAAGAACTCCCTCTAAAGTGTTCAAGTAGTACAAACCTGTACTTTTTAAAATTCATGACTTAAGTGGAGATGAAACAAAGCTAAAATACCTACATTGAGGTCTTAAACATTTGAGAAACTAAAACAAACACTGAATTCTTCTTCTTGCTTCCCTTTAAGGAATACCAAAGCCCAAATTCCACACAGTTGAGGAACATTTTAATTGGCATCTCAGTATTTTAAAGCTACAAACACCTTGTATGGGTATTATACAAGATGAGTTTTCCTGTGGCAGTTGGCAGACCTTGAACTGAAGTGTGTATTCAGAGTGACACTCCTATACCCAGTGAAGCTGTTACACATAGATGGAGTTGGGCCATTGGCTCACTGATATTTCCTGTGGAGGAGTCCCTGAGAATTTATCATAAGAGGAGTAACATTTTGAAGGCCTCTAAGTAATTTGGAAGTAGAATGGAATGAAAGGCAAAATATCTTTGCACTCACTTTGGAGAAGTATTTTCATTCCCTTCTTGGAATGGGCTCAGAATTGTCTGTTTTCATGGAAACAGAATTGTCTTAAAGTGTGCCTGGCTGTGTTACCATGTCTGGACTCATTGACTTAAATTTTTGAAAAATTTGCCCAAACCAATGTAGTTCCACTGAAAGGACAGAATGGCCATGAAACAGCATCTGAGGTCAGTCATGGTGTTCTGCATCGATTTGTCCCCTCGCTAAAGGCATGAGGAAAGCAAGTGTGTTCAGCAGAGGAACTGTAACTGCACCTCTTGGCTCCAGATGAAATAAGAGCACTGAGAAGTACAAGGAGTGAGTCTGTGCTTTGCCCTGCACTGAGCAGCATAAACATTCCAGGGTACTGGACAACAGATATTGTACTAGACAAAAACGCATACCTTTAATTGCTGGCTGTGCTGTTAATAGTACTGTGGGTGCTTGCAGTATGAATGACTGCAGAAATATTAATTTTGTTATCAAAGCTAGTATATGAGAAATTACATGCTTTACTTGGAAGGCTCCCCGCACCCCATTTTAAATTAATATGCTAAGCCAAAGCCTTTTTTCAACACATTCTTTTAAGCTGAGATGCTCTAAGGAGAGGAATCGCCATGAATATTCTTAATATTCAGCCCATGATTCCTTACATTCTACTTCTTTTGTTTCCTAATGTGAAGAGTTAACTGGTTAGGTAAAATGACCAGAACAATCTCACGGTAATAATAACTATGGATATTGAAATGCCACTAACTTTGGGTGCCTAATTTTAGACTCCTTTAGAAGACCTGCATTCCAGTAGAAAGCACAATGGCTTAGAAAACCAAGCCTTTTGGGGAGGTCTCAAGGTGCCCACATTAGCCTGACGCTTGTTTTTATGATTTAGAGCTACACCCCTTAAATTAAAAGCTGGCATACTGAGCTCTGAAGGCACTCTTTCTCTCATTGCTGACCTTGTTCTTAAGTAAGAAGAGTTGAATGAAATTTATTGGCAGCTTTTATAATTGTTTTGAAACCACTCTGCCTTCTCGCTTTGTAATTGAATAAGTTGGCAAAGCTTTTCAAAAGAGCCTAGAAGGTCATTGGGAAATAGCTGGCCTCAGCCTTACTTAAAACTACGTTTGTTAACTGACATTACATTTTATCTTAAAAACAAATTAACAATTTAAAACAGTAGTACCTTGATTGGCCAATTATAACAGAATTTCTGTGAAGTATGTACAGCTTTATCACCTCGTTAATAACGTATTAGTTTTTCGTTATTGCATCATTACATTGAAAAGCAGAAGAATTAATAATGCCTGCCCACAGCAAGTGTTACCCAAAATCATTGTCAGTCCATGACACGTTCCACACTGCATGTTGTTTCGATGATCCAAGGTGCTCGTAATAACATGACAAAACCCCCCAAACAAACAATTAAAAAGCTGCAGTCCCACACCTTTGGAGACATTGGCTGTATCGTATCCAAGGAAAACAGACTGAACCCGTGCTGAGTAACCGTCAGATCTCCCAGCCCCTTTCTTTTACTTCAGCTGTGGTCCAGCAGAGCTATGTGACTGGAGTTTCAAGCGCAGTAGAAGGTATTTGGTCTGTCTTATTCTGCAGAGGATTTTCATTGGTCTATAAAAAAAATTGAAGGGCTTGGACAAGTATTGAAATCAATTCAGTGAAATTTTTTTTAAGAAAACAGCAATTGCTGTCAGTTCCTGTTTTTTAAAAAGGTTTATATAAGCATCAAACCAATTGAAATCTCCTTGGCATTCTACAGAATTAGAAAGATGATTGGGGAACACAATATTGTAAATATATTGAAATAGGAAAAATTATAACATATTTTTAATTTTAAAAACCGAAGCGCTGGTTTATGTCAATGAAATGTTTTAATATTTTCAGAATTATTTTTCCTGCTTTTCCCATAAGTATGTTTTAGCAAACTATTTTAATCACTTCATCTGCATTTTTCACTGCGAGATTCTGATCAGAACCTACCACCGCACTCCTCGTAAATCTGCAGTCGCCGTTATCCAGCTGATGGATTTGTAGGCTGTGCAGTGCTCTTAGAAACGCAGTCTCTGCTGCTGCTGATGTGAAACTTTTAAGATCCAACCTAACCTTATAGTGGGTGGCAGGGTTAATAGAGATGGGAAAAGTGACAGCGCTAAATGGGCTCCTAGGAGTCTATAAAGGTGCCCAGGACATCCCAATTGCCATCCAGAACCAGAGGAAGCTCAGTGTAATTCTTTGCAACCCCCTTCTTTGGTCACTGTGGGTGCATCACCCAGGGAGCTGAGGCACACGAAGCCTAAGGAAGGAGGGGAAGCGCGTGTCCGTGCCTGGTGCGATGGCAGCATCGCTTTACAGTCTGCGAGTTCCGATACCAAAACGCTGGGGACTGCAGAGCTGCAGGCAGACAGGGGAGCAGGGACCACGAACGAGAGGGGAGGAGGTGCTAGAAGTGGGGCACGGGACTTGAAACTGATAGGCAGAGGTGATGTGCCAGCTCTGCGACAGGCAGAGTGAGCTTGGCACGAGGAGATAAGAGGGAGAATCAGGCTGTCAGCTAAGAGGGAGAGAGAGCTGACCTGGCAGCCGAAAGAGAAAAAGGGCAGAAGACCTGCAGATGTAGCAAGCTGCGGGGAAGAGAAGTGCCCAGCTGCCTGCCAAACGGCACTGCAGAGGGAAACAACCCCGGGTGATCTGTCTGCTCCGGTGTCTGAGATCATTTGTATTTTTAGTCATTCCAGGGGCTGGAATTTATGGAGTTGATATGGAAGGGATAGTTATCATGACTCCTTTTACCAGGATGCCTCCTAGAGAAGCTTCTTTATGAAAAAGAGCCAAAATATTTCCTAAAAAGGCTTCTGAAAATCACTAACATTTTGCTCCCAGCTTCCCTCTTCCCTCCCAGCAAACAACTTCTTTGGATTTTTGGTTTCCACCTTGTACATTGTGGAAATGCTGAGCACTAAAGCTGAAATCTCACCAAGGGTGGGAAATAGGAAGTAAGGTACACAAACACATTCCCTTACCTGAGCAAACAACATGCAGCTGGAGGACGTCTCCTCAGAAAAAACCCATACAGAAACCAGCCCAAGCCGATGGATTGCTAATCCAAAACAAATTACTCTTGGGTTTCAGATGCTTTTTCTAGACAGACCCTGAAGGAGTTAGAATTCATAAAGGAGTACCTGACTGAAACTCTTGGTATTTGTTGGTTTTTTGTTTGGGTTTGTTTGGGTATTTTTTTCAAATAACTAAGTGCACTCTGCTTTTCAGATCTTGATTTAATTTGCCTCAAGTTTGATATAAATGATTTGATCTTGTTTATAAATAACAAAAGTGTCAGAACAGCTGCATTTGTTGGAATATATTTTCAGTGGTAATAGAATTTCACTGTTACTATTTTTCATTTTTTCAGAATGTGTAGCAAGAATCAACAATATTTGCTCTTGGTAGTATAGTGAGGCAATTGTAACGGAAATGATGTCTTTCTTGCTTAAAGATTCCCCGGAGAAGTATTAGGAGAAAAATACTCACCATAGATATGGAACAAATCAGACTAACTCCAGGCTTGGTAAAACAATTTTGAGTGGTGTGTGATGCATAAGCTTAATTAGATTTTGGAAAAGACAAACTGGAACATCACCCCAAAACAATAATAAAATGTAATTTATTGTCAGTTTATGCCTAGGAAATCTACTGACAGAAATAGTAGATGTCTAATATAATACTGTTTTTTATATATGCCTTGTTCATAAGCTTTAAAGTTTCATGTAGTTGCAACCTTTTTGTTTGTTACCTGAATTACACAGAGGAATTATGGAATTATTCAACTATCTGAAAGACTGTTACAGAGTTTTTCAGCTGTTTCCTATGAAAGAGCATTTGCTAAATCTTATTAGAATTGAGCACAGCCATGAGCATACTGAAATGCCATCAGTTTGCAATATTTCTGTTTTGAAGCTTCTCCAGAGGTAAAAATAGTTGCAAGATTGAATGCCTTACAGAACCCTTGTTCCATATGCCTAATTCTCTTGGAGCTGGGGGTCGCATGCAATGAGATAATTAGGATTATTTCAGACCAGATCGGCATTGCCAGTGGAAATCAGTAGAGTTTACCCAGATGAAAAGGCTGTACTGATAAGGTCATAAAAAGTGGAAACCATAGGGAGCATCTTGAAAAATAATGGTGTAGAAAAGGCTGATTTAAGATCAGGTTTATGTCTGACCTTTGTTTTGGTGCACAGTAAGAAGTTTCATGTAGTGGCTAACAGTCTCATGGTTAGACATAGTTACAGACCCCCAAATCCTAGGAGAAAAAGGATTGCTCATTTAATTCTTTCTTTTAGCCTATGGCAGAAGTGGAGAATAAATAGATATATTCCTTAAAGGCATTGCAGAGTTACCTGTGTGAGTGGGAAAGATTCAGGAAACAATTCTCTAGCTTCATATAAAACAACGCAGGCCACTCCTTCTGTGAGCCGGTGCCTATAAAGCATCATTCAGTTACTCTTGGTAACAAATGATCCAAATTAGTGAAAAGTCATGAGCAAAGTTATGCTGCTTGAATTTATTCAGTTATTTTTGTGTGTATGAATCAAGATGTTATGTTCTCTAGAGATGTCCTGCATCATTCACAGAATCAGTAAACTTAGTGTCAAGTAATTTCTAGGCTTCTGGTAAATCTGTGTGGAGGGAACAAATGTATAAAGTGGCACTTCTGTCTATTTATACATATGTGTATATTTTCTTGGGGAAGGGGGAATATGAGAAATTGTTATAGCAAAACTGCAACGTAAAACTTGCAGAATTTATTTATTGCAAGCCTGGTCAAACTAATCATACAGTTACACTGGCAAGTTGGGCACTGATCTGCCGTCTTCTTGGCTGAGGGTGCTGTCAGCGTAGTAAGAACAGATGGAGCAGATGTAGCTGTAAAACCACTCCAAGCACTTTTGCCAAGATGCTACTTGCACATGAGGCTTGGTTCTGGGATGGCCAGAAAGGAGAACTTCTTCCCTTCACGTTACTGGAGTGGTTTAAGTAATTTGTAAACTGGAGGAGTACAAATTTTTCAGACGGTAACAGGTGCAGTAGACTTCAGGGAGAGGCCAGAGTCAGCAGCAAATGGGGATGAGGATAAAGAAGCTGGCAGACAAATCTCGGTGTATTGATTTTAGCCTGCCAGAATGTATATTGGATGAGGCTGGAGACCTGCTGACTCTGTCCTCTCCTAAAGACTGCTGAAACATTCAGATTATGAGGCCTGTGAAGCAGCAAAGTCAAAAAGCCAGATTCTTATCAATAAAGTCATGGAGATTTTAACTGGTGATCATTTATACAGAGATTATTTAGAGATTTATTATTTAGAGATTTATACAGAGATTTTATTTTTTTAGAGCATAGTACGGGCTAGGGAGTTACTTATTTACTTCGCATTGGTTTTTTGGATGCGTATTTTTCTTGATGAGTTTAAATAGTGGCATTGTCTTTCTGATGAGCTGCTCAGGATTGCAACTGTTCCCTGCGTGTGACCGTGCAATTTCCATTAATGCAAGTGGGAAAAGGATACATGTATTGCAGAGACAACAGAGTTTGTGGCTTTGGGCTTCTTATTGTTCCCTGCTGTCAAGAAACAAGGTGAGTATTCAGGACCGGGTCTTTTATTTGCTCTTTTGTCAACCACAGCTGAGTCATGAAACATAGAATTCTGTCTTGATTTCAGATTTATTGACAAACCTGGTCCGTGTATTTGAGAACACGAGGGGGATTGCTCACAAACCTGAGATTTTTTGAGTCATTGTGAATGGGAACCTTCGCCACCAAAGTACAGATTATTTCCCAATTTCATAGTAACAATATTGTTATCCTTTAATGAAGAAGAAAATTATATACATATGGGAATTTCAATACCTATTGAGCTTTTCAATTTAGGAATAAATCATATGCAAATTTTATTTCTGTTGCTGGACCCTTGCGATGGCAGGGTTATTTAGCATAAGTATTGGGGAAGTGTTGTAAGGCAACAAGTGTTTCACCCTTGTTTCTAGTATGAACGGCTCTCTCTTCTCCTTAAGCTCTGTACTAAATAATTTCAAATTGTCTGCGTGCAGTTAAATCATCTTTCGAGCTTTCATTTCTTCTTGAAGGTGCCGGTCTAATGTTTAGTGTCCTACACAGTAAATGGGCTGTGAAAGAAACATCTCAACAGGAGCATTGGTGGCGCTGTCACAGGTTCCTTTGTTTACTCATTTCTGAGATGGGTATTGCAGCTGCTTTTCACGAAAGGGATACCGCGATATCTGTTAAGTTACATAAATTCTTCCACATGTGTGAGAGCAACGTGTAGAACACCGGGGGGAACCACAGCAGCAAGTTAGGAGGAAATCCTAGCTGGGACAAGAGGCTACCTGTGCACAAGGTTTATTTGGTGACCTGGTAATGACACAGTGCTCAGGAAACTGAATGAAGCTCAGCACTGCCAGTCTGCTTGAACTCTTAAAAGACCCTTTGTGAAAGCATGGAGAACAGCCAAATAACTGCAGTATTGGGGGATTTATTCTTTTCCTTCTAAAAATTTTTCTTCCTAGGACATTACTCAGAAAATCATTGTAGAGAATACTTGTGTGGTGTATAGAAAATTGTGCCTAACTGAGAGAAAGGAATTTTGATTTTGAATAGAGGATAAAAAAAACCCAAACCAACAAGCACAAAATGAAAATTTGAGTGTTTAATAACATTAGGATGTTCGGGTTGGTGACCAACAGTTTGAACCAAGTTTTCAAAGTCAGCATGATTGCCCTCTGCGATGATATGTCACAGCATCTGGAAATCACCTTAGAGAAAGATTTGATGAGAATTGATTGTAGCCTTATCGTTGCAAGTTTGTTACCAGATGGGGGCTAACTCAGGGCAGTTTGTTTATCTTGATTAGATAATGCTGCAAAGACTTTGTCACATAGCTGGAAAAGTGAGGAGATTGCTTCACGGCAAGAAGTGTTTGCTGAGAAGGGATGTGTCAGAGCTACTTAAAAGAGAAGAAAAGTTGTATTTTGATGTGTTTTAAGGAGAAAAAAGAATATGCTTGCAACGTTCACGTTGGGGGGTGTTGTCTGTGCTTTTGACTTCAGTAGGTTTGCTGCCTGTTTGCTTGTCACCTGCATCAAATATAGTAATGCTATCATATATTTATATTCCTATGAACGTCTAGCAAATATACTTAATATGCGTCCATTAATGTTATGCTGAGAGTGGTAAAAGGGCTCGCTAGTAGAGACAGAAAGATGGACAGAGTTGAGAAAAAGTGGGTAAGCAAAAGGAAAAATTTCTTGTATATTTTTAGCTTCTGCCTCAAAGGTTTTATTCACATGTCCTGTTGGTCAGAGCAACTCTAATGCCGTGAATGACGGCAATAACGAAGGACTCCAGGCAGTAATGGAAGCCGACTTTCAAGTTGATTTTCTGGCACTGTACGTGGTTGTATTACAACTGGAGTTTGGTGCCCAGTAGCTGTTGGAATGCGGTCAGTGTTTAGGTACCATACTTAACTGTCTTTTAATAGGTAGAAATTAATTAGATAAGGTATTCCTTATTTCTTTATAGATTACCATGTTGTCTTAGAAATCAAAACACAAACAGTTTTATGTCAAATGCTATTTTCCCTTAAATATAAATATGTTAAAAACCGAACCTGTAAAAATCAAGAGATGTTTAGATTATAAAATTTTCATTATTTTGTTTTTTAAGGACTTCAACGAAGCCTTAGAGAACCATACTTTATTTTACATAAATTGTAATGATCACAGTTGTTCATTTAATAACCTCCAGCCACAAGCCAGAGAGGTCTTTAAATAAAAAAATAAAAGTCTGAGTATTTTAAAACATCCCATGTGCTCTGTAAATGTAATTAAAGATAAAACCTTGTGAAGTAGTTCTCTAAGCACAGTTTTCTTCTGTTTATGAAGTCAAGGACTACAATTTAGCAGATTTTTATTCATAAATATATAAAAATATGTTTATATAATTTCTGCAAACATTTATATCTTTATAAAACACTTACTAAAGTAGCAGTTAGGCTGTTTTATGAATATTTGAGGCTAGAAGAATGACTCCTATCAGCCTGCTCTGGATTTTTCTGAGAAAATATCTTTTAGAAACTTTAATGGTACTGAATCCTACATTATTTGCAGGAGGATTGCCTACTTCTGCCTGCCTGCTCGCTGCCTCGATTGCTTTCTCATACAGATAAGAAAAAATATTTTCCTTTGTTAATTAAACTACCATTACACATTTGACTTAACACTTCAGTCCTGTTTTCCAATCTTATTATATTCAGGTACTGAATGATACGAGATAACAGTTCCTGACATTTCATGCTATGTATTGTCACCACCCTGTAGAAAGCAAAGAATGCATTTTCTGAAACAATATCTTGGAAATAAGTCAGAACAACTTCAGAAGCAGGTTTGGTTAACCATACGTTGACCACAGATGTTCTTGAGCAGCCGGCTTGTAGAAGTAAGATGTAAAGGAATGTGTTATTTTTCCTGTGATAGCAACTGTGTGCGAATCTCATGCTTACTGTGTCCGTGGGATAAAGTGCTGAGATTCCTACCAGATATATCTCTTTGTGCCCTCTAGGAATATGTTTGAAGAACTTATTAAAATGCAGTAGCTTAGCAGACTTCTTAGGAAATAGAAAACAATAGAGATACTTTGCTAGAGGTCGTGTTGGTTGCAGCACCAGCCGCACGTGCTAATGGTCTGTGGAGTCAGCCTGACACAAGAATCGAACTGCAGAAACCAGATTCCCATGTGTTGCAACCTGGCATGGTCTGAATGGCTAAAAGCAAAACGCATACAAGTGAGTGATGAGATTTAAAAAGGAACGGTGTCAAAATGGTCTAGAGCTGAGAAGAGAGGGATGGAATAACCCTGCCTTTGTGCACTGGCGTATTTTCTGGTTTTGTCAGCCAAGGTCTTTATGAACAAGTTGGGCACTTGGCAGAAAGCTTTGGATGTCAATGATGCTGCCTAAGTCGAGCAGGATAATCTTTTACAAGTCATTCCAGCTTTACTGTGGCGCTTTGATCCTTTAAAACAAAAACAAAACCAAAAAAATCCCCAGCTGTTTATCTTCAGTTTTGTAGCTCCTCTCCAGCCACTGCCTGCCTTCCTCCCCTGCCTGCTGAGCACGGGAAGCAGTCCTGCACTTTCTTATGTTTCCTTGATGCTTTGCGTTGCCACGTTGACTGGGTTGGCCACCGCGTTGTTTGCCAAGCAGCAACGAACGTTAAGGATTCTGTATTTACAAAGCTGAATTAATGATTCATTGTACATAGAGCTACATCCCAAACAAAACCTGGATCTGAAAGTCCCCCAGTTTCGAGGAGATTTGTAAACAAGTTCTGCTTTTCGGATTAGCTGCCTTGTGGATATTAGAAGGAGTCAAATACTTTAACTTGAGAATTATTGTTATTTCTAATGCAAGAGTGAGGGCATTATAACCTTTCTGACTAATATGTTTTCTTCTACGTATCTCCCTGTGTTTTGCCCATTTATTTCCCATGTTCTTTCTATATTCAACAAATATATTTGCTGTTCATTAAGAGGTGCTGCCTTTGAGCAAACCCAACATTGGTCTAGTCCCCGGTATACTGTCTCCATCCATGGCAATAACAGGTGACCAAGAATGGCTTGCAGGGCCACCTTCATACTTTATTGTCATAATTTATATGACAGTGAATAGAGCTTATGGCTTTAAAAGCTGCAAAAATTGCATGAAAAGGCACCATACAGAGATATTTTGTCTGCTGTGTTTACTGTTTAGTTAGTGTTTCAATATTTTGGGTATTCTTTTAGATCACTAAATTCGAATAAGGCTTAAATATACCTAATGGCTACTTAAATTGGTTATGGGGTATTTATGTCAATAAAGACTTAAATTGTATGATAGAACAACACGAGTAGACTAAGACAGCTCAAATTGTCAATATGGTGAAAATTACTCAAAGAAAGCAATTAAAACTCAAATCCATGAGTGAATTACTATTGGTTCTAAGTACAGTGAATCCAATTACACATATTATAGTATACTGTATGATCACAGGTACGGTAGCGGTGTTTTGTCAATACACTGTCAATAGAGAATTAGAAAAACAAATCTGTCATCACACTGAAGTCATGCAAATTCCAATTAGCATTCCTACAATGTATTAAATGGCCAGAGGAGATGGAAAGGAAGTGAAATCTGCATATGAGCTAATCGTACAGCCTGCAATTTTACATAAACGTCTGTGGTGACCAAATATAAATATACTGCAGATTTTTATTGCATCCCACTGTAAATAAAAGTATGAAAGGAAATAAAAAAGAATATTTGTGAGAAATTCTGCAATGATTAGAGTTAACTTAATCTGAATTTAGTGTATGAGTCTTTAATTCGGGGTCTTGCAGAAGGATGCTTATATTGTTTAGTATGGCTACAAAACTGATGTCCCTGTATTCCCATTTGCTGAGGCAAAACTGGATCCCTGATCACAACGGATACATTTTGGTGTTTGATTGTACTCTGCCCATATTGATGGAAATTGCAGTTACAAATGTGCAGTGCCAAGTCCGCGTAAGGCGGGGTTGTCAACTAGACAGTGATTCTTCTCTTTCAACAAAACAGAAACCACGTTGCCATCAAAATCCTTTTACAGATTTAGTGAACTTGAGCTTTTAGGGGTTGGAAGTGATATGAAGTACTGGATTTTGAAGAGAATAGTTTAAAATGGCCTTCTCGACTGAACCACAGCACTGTTACAAAATTTGCCATCATGATAGACTCTGGTTTTGCAATTACCCTTTTTTCTCAAAGTGTACTTCACTGTCTTGAGATTTTTATTTTTCCTTTTTTTTCAGAAGTGAACCTTTCAGCCCCAGACTTTACCGTCATTGCTATGAACACTAAATTCTGTGTCAGCAGTGATATCGTGCAAATTAGTGATTGCAGGTGATGGAATTCCATTTCATAAATGTAAACCTTAAAACTTATTTTCCCAGTAAATAAAATTAATGATGTGACTACAGCTTTTATACTGAAAGTCTGAAAGCAGCGTGGAACACAGCTGCTTGTCGTATTTCTGTAACTCATGAGGACATACAACATAATGAACTAAAATTAGCAGTTTTTATTTGATGTTTTTTGTTCTGAATTATGACTCTGGAAGAGGAGGACCACGGACCAAACTCTTAAGTAAGCTCCAATCACCTCTTTATTTATTTAGTAAAATAAACATTTAGTTAGGTTTATGTTTTGATTGAATCTATTTGAAAGTAGCAGGATAGAAAAGAATGGAATCTACAGGAATTTCATGCGGTGTCCAAATAAATGCATATATTAGACATCACAGTAAATATTACATTAATTTTTGTTAAAATTATGATGGTGTAAGTATTGGAAAAGCTAGAACATAGGCCATACTTATAAGAATATGCATTTTTCACCGACTCATAAACTGTTGAAAACTAGTGTGTCCATCATATATGATATTATTATGATAGTTGAAGGATGTAACAGAAAAATCACAGCACTGTGCGTATCAAGAGGGTGACTTCATGTTAGAAACCAATATGGACTTTCGTATAACAGGAGCCTCTGAGAAAGAAGCAGTTTCTGATAAATTAGGAAATCGTATTTAGCAGGCACAGATGCCTGATATTTTTGTTTGAGCAGTAATGTTTTATTTGAATCATTGCATTACTTTTACAGTTTTCTTAAGGTATTTCCACAGTAATGGAACAGATATTACTTGCAAGCTATGCCAAGTAACTCATAATGCTTATTTGCAGCTTATATGTTCCAGCGTAAAACCTCTTTTGATCATAATAGATCTCTCCTTTTTGCCCTGACTTCTTTTGATACTACCTTTTGATTTTAAAGTGTATGAGAAGACTGGAAATAAGAATAGAACACTAAGCAATACTAAGAAACATTAGAGGCAGCTGCTTTTCCATTTTGGCATTTCCTTAAAAAGAACAACTAACAGAGCAACTGTAACTTGAATATTCTCCATTTCTATAAAAAGACACGGTATACTTGGTTCATGGTATTAAACCAGCAGAGAAATTGGACTGTTATTTCCCTTTTTTTTACTTTCTTCAAGAAACTATATTAATGGAAAAATGTCTCTCTGGTTTTTTCACCTCGCAGATGATTTCTGAGTAACGTCTCGCATCTTCCAAGTGTATTTTCTGTTTAGCTTGGTATTCATATTTCTAATCTCTTGACCTTCATTTCTGCAGGGTCTTTCCTTGATAAAACCCATGTCCTGTTCGCATCAGCTGGAGTAATACATGTATGTCTCGGGGAGAATATAGCTTACTCTGGTGTTTAAGGGGAAGGTATAGGCAGCAAGTATAACTGTACTAAAAATATTATCTACACAATTGAATAGAAACCTACTATGGTGTGAGAGATAAAGATACCTATTTAAGAGACATCATCTTTTTCAAAGAAACATTTCTCTGCTGGTAAACAAAATTAACATTTTAAAGAATTCTTTTTTTGAAAATGCTTGGCTCAATTATGTTTATATTTAGAGATGCAAAGAAATCAGTCATGCAATTTGTCCACTACGTCAAGCAATTTTTGCTCTATTCTTTCTATACTTCTGTATAGCACTGACATCTCTAGAAAATAGACCCAGTCATAGAGAAGTATAATTTACAGCATTTAAGGAGGAAATTAATCCATGAAGATAACAACAGCAGCAACAACAAAAGTTTGGACTTCCCATCCTGTTCTATTAAGGCAGAAAATATCATCCTCCAAAATAGAGATTACTGTGATAACTGAACATTTTTGGAGTGACTAACGGTATCAAGTAATGTTGTTAACTTCAACTCTAATCCCGGTAGCTATATTGTGTTGTGGCTTTGCTTCAAAGAAGTTTGTTCCACCATTATTATGATCATTCTTACCCTACCCTATCACCAGTTTATACTGGGTTGCAAGAACTACGTTTCTACTCGTAGTGACTCAGTTTAAATACGGAATAGTTCTGTAGTTCTTTAATTTTTTATAATGTGGATTGAATATATTGGCCCAGAGGATTTGCATTTCTTTGACCTTGTGCGAAGTGTGGCATCTGAAGTTTTTTGTAGCATTTCCAAGAAGCACAGAGTCTCCCTGATTAGTCGTTTTTGTAAATCAGATTTTCTGTCTTGCATAGATTGTGTCTGGACATAACCCAGGCGTTGGAGCAGATCTGCAGTAAGTGGTTACAATGTTGTAACCTGTCTGCATGCCAAGGAAAAAGAACAGAGGTATTTGGAGTATTCCAGGGACTTGCATTTACAATAATAATTGGAGGGCTATGTCTTTATTCGTTTTGAGAGCCAATAGTGTTGCATTCCAGTAGAATCACAGAAGAAAGCTAATTAACCTTTATAAACCTAATCCATTTGATTTGCAAGGCACAACAAACACTTAAGAAAGGAAAAGCTACTGGTACCACGCAAAAAATAACACCTCTCTGGTTTTTGTGACCTGCAGAAGAGGATGAGCTTTAAAAGATGTGACAACAAAATAAGTCAATGCTTTATTTTGATTTTGTCTGCCTAGTTTTCATTAGTTCTGTATAGATTGTTAGAACCTTGATTTTGACTCTGAATTTGATTTTCCTCCAGTATGGAAAAATTGATTTATTGTAGAACAAATTTATTTTCTTTTCACATGGTTTGCACAATGAAACCTGGACAAATTGGATTTCACTCACAGCTCAGTCACAGGAACAAACTGATGTGCACCTCTCTTCATAATGGTTGTGAATACAGCTCCTGATATCTCTTTCCTCTCTACCTTTTTATGATTGTTCTCCTCATTATCTAAATTCCCTCAGCAAAGGCCAGAAAATAATACCAGCAGGTTTTAAAGTGTGTGTGTTGGTGGTCTAAGTTAAAACTGAACTCCACGGCACATGTGTGACATAGCGTTCTTGACATCCATGGATGACCCTAGTTTTGGTTAACAGTTCCTTGTATGAAATGCTAGTCCTTCTGACACAATGAAGTAATGGAGACAGGAGTTTAAAGGATGTAAATGCAGATATTTTACCTATAATAATGGCTTTTAAAAAGAAACTAATGTAGGCGTTGATTCATCTGCACTATTGAAATTAAAAGGCGGTTTTCTTTTGCTGCAGTGTGTCATCTCTCTTGGAATTGTATTTCTTGGCGTCAAGGAGAGATTGGCCTTTAGACTCTGCGTCTGAATTTGCTGAAATTGAATTTTATTCGTGTGCATCCTCTAACATGAACATAAATACGTCATTCTATAGGTCTGCACAAAATGAATACATATTTTTTGAGGGTTTTATTGATGTAGAAGCTTTTGTATGTCGGGTAAGTGAGAAGCGTGTTTTAAAGTATTGAGAGCAATAAAGATTAAGAAAGGCATTCTCACAATACTTATTTTACTTATTCATGAAAAAAGCAAGTCTCTTCTGTAGTTTTTTGGTTTAACCTTGAACTTTTCATTAATTTCTTCTGTGTAACTAGTCTGCTCAAAGAAATGGTTCAAAACTGTCATAATTTAATTACATTTCATATTAATATATTTTTACATCTGACATTTAATGTTCTGTACTGCTATTAAAACATGGAGCTCTACTAGGGGTATTAGCAGCCTGGCAGTTGTGTGATAATTAAGGAATGTTCTGTGGTTGTACAAATAGTTTGGAGAGAAAGTAACAAGATCACATTGCTATTCCCCAGAGTCCTCCAAAACTGTAAATATCTAGCTGTCAATAGATGCCAAAACAAAGATTAAGATAATGTGCTGTCCTAAATCTCCTAATTGGGTCCAGGCCTCTCATTTTGGTTGTTAATCAAGCAGAAGCGTCCTGGTCAGAAACAGAATGATTTGTCACTGTTTAGATCCCCAGTGATCTGTTCTATTTGGGTCTAATTAAAAATAATCCCAGCCTATCCAAAATGCTTTTCTTCCTGTTACTAAACGTTCACAAGTACAGTTAAGCATCCACTCTTGCCAACTGATTCCTACAGTAAAAGAGACTACAGTGAATGATTTGCCTAAGGGTACCTTTTCTTAGACCAAAAAAGCAGCGCAGTGTAAGGCTAGTGGGCTGCTTGGGTTTGTGTTCTCTCTCTTTCTGTCTACCGCACACAAACTATTTTGCATGGCTAGATCAGTTCACCTCTCCTCATAAAAGCTTGGGTATGAATTTTTCTCCTGTGCTCCCACTTCAGAAATATACATTTTTAAAACCAGAAAAGGTGCACGAGCAAAATTCCCTGCCGGAGCACATTCCTAAGTGACTGGGCTGGATTCCAGGGGCTTCCAAAGGGGCTGTGGGAAGTGCCAGTGGACCCTGATAACTGCAGGTTACCGAGTGTTGTATCACAGTATCACAGTACCATAAGGTTGGAAAAGACCTTTGAGATCGTCGAGTCCAACCTATGACCCAACACCTACATCTACTCCTACTCCTCAACTACACCATGGCACTAAGAGCCTCATCCAATCTCTAACGTTCGATACCCCGAATAGCTCTCTGCAGTCCCTCTGCTGTACGTCATGAAGTCCTGAAGCTATCAGATGTGATACAGTGCATGTCTGGCCACCGTTCTATGCCTGACCCCTTTCATTTAATATGAGAAATACAAAAAGTCTTCATAATGCACACAGAGGTTTGCAGGGACCTCTGCCTGACACCCTGTGATCCCTGTGTGTGTAACCTATGGTGGAGCTCTGTGATTGCCTGATATTCAGCATGCATTAATGGCACTAAACTGCCCATGAGTTCATTGCTTGATAATAAAATCTCTGCTTGAATTCACGATATTGCCACTGCTGAGTGTGTGCAGACATGCTGTCTGACTTGAAAGAAACTACTTTTTCGTAAAAGTAAATACTTGCGGGAAGGAGATTAAATAATATAGGATTTTCTTCTACAGATATAACTTTTCTGAATAACAGTACATTACAGTTGAGGCTGTTTATAGATGCATTATTCGTTGAATACTTGGTGACTCTTCTGTTGCATCCCTAAAATATCAACAAATAATCTAATTCTGCGGTTTGAAAAACGTAGAAAAACCTACTACTGTGGTTCTGATTCCACAGTAGTCAGAAAAGAAGAACGGGCCTCCTTTTTGGTCGTGAACAATACAGCCTGGATATAGTCTGGGTTATGCAATGTATAATGTATACGAGAGTACTTCGCTCTTAAATAACCTCTCTTACCTTACGTAACCACGTAAAAATTACCTTTATCTTAGTTTTGTATTGATGGAGGCTGTATTCTAGTTCAGTTCCTCACACACTGGAGGTGTTTAAAAGACGGGTGGATGAGTTCCTTAGGGACATGGTTTTGTGAGGAGACAGGCACGGTTGGACTTGGTCTTGGAGGACTCTTCCAACCTTATGATTCCATGATTCTATGATTTTGAGGTTGATTTAGTACGTATGTTGAGATTTGGAGGCTACCTGCAAGGACAGTGTTTTGCTGGTTAGACTCCCTTCCTGACGGAGCAGAGATGACCACTGGTTAATTAATTTCCTGTTTCTGATCTGATTGTGAAATGAAATTAATCCAAAAAAAGAGATTATTTTAACTTGCGCTAGAATTCACTTGATGACGTTTGTCAAACTTATTGCTCACTCCGTAATAGTACACTAGTCGTCCTCAATCTGCTTTAATTCTACATGAGTCTTGTACAGCACTATCCGATATCAGGTAACTTCCCACTGTTGGGAGACACCTACTTCATTCATTTAGTATTCTTACATAGTTTTAAAATATTTGGATTAATATTGCATAAACTTCAGGCTCATGTGATTTTATGTTATTTTGGTTTAATTCCCTTTCGGAAGTTTTAACTAACAGCTCTAAAATGCTTTCATTCAGCTCTATTTCAGAGATTTAAGGTTTTTAGTCGTAAGAAAATTCTCTGTTTGATAACACACAAAAGTTAAGTTTATGTAAAAATCCTCCAGATTTATTCTAGATACAGCCTCTGATTTTTTTTAATTTCAGAGCGTGTGGGGTGTTCTGAGAACACTGAACAGCTGGTTTTTTACGTGTTAGATTTTTTGGAGGGAGGATTTGGTAGATTGTAAAGAAGAAACAGTTCTTTTTGTTATTTTGCACGCCATACTGTTTAATTCTAGATGCCCATGAGAAAAAAATTTGAATTAAATCAAAGGCACGAGACGCCAAATTCATTTTAATAGGAGTTCATTGAAAGCCTGAAGGTGACAAACTTCAGGAAGTGTTAGGGAATATGTGCAAGCAAAAGGAAACTTGTGACTTCAATAAAGAAATCTCAGCAACGTGCCCTCTGAGGAATCTGTAAGAGCTTCTCAAAAGAAGTGTACAGTGACAGTCCCTCAGCAGAGCTGTGCCATACGACGCGCTGTACCAGTCACACGTAAGCATTCGCCATGGAAGAGTCGTCCTAGCTGTGATCTCCCTGTGACCAAAAACGTGCCAAGTGCTGGATTCACCACTCGGTCTCCATCCAGATTTTTTTCAGTCTGACCACGTGTGTGGTTGTTGTACTTGCACTGCAGCTGCTTCAAGCTGTGCATGAGAAAAATAAAAATTCTCTCCTGCAGTTCTACTGGTGTTGAACTGCAAGGGAAGAGAGATTTTTGGCACGTGTAGCTGTCAGCTCACCACATGGGAAACTTTCATGCACTGATGCACATTGCATGAAGGTTAATGCGAAAACTCCATGCCAAATAGCAAAGTTTATGTCTGGGGGAAAACCTTAGGGCTCGCTGTTGTTTGATAGGGCTGGTGTGGATAAACTAAGACTACACTGGGATGGTGGGGCTGTATGTGATGGGTGGTCTTCTTGAACATGAGAGTCAGCCTGCCTCTCTGTAGCAGCTGACACAGGCAAGCTTTTAAACCAGCCATGAACATTTAGAGAAAAATAGCTGGGAGCAAACAGTTGAACACTTAATTTCAAAAGAGTTTGTGTGTATTACTAGAGATTCATCATAAAATATATCTTACATTTCAAAGGCTTATTTGTTAAGCAAAAACAGTGGGGCTACCCAAGCATTTCTGAGCACAGAAGATCTGCAGTAACTGGGTTATACTCAGCCCCAAGTGCTTTTTTCTGTTCTAGACCCAGATCTGACTAAATGCAAGTCTTGACTCGCCTACTTCTCCTTCCATTTGAAAACCAGAATATAAAAAAATAAGTCAATATAACCCTTTACATCTAACCAAGGCTTTCAACAGATCAAATGTATTTCCCAAAATAAAGATAAAACAGAATGTTAGTTTGTGAAGCCTTGAATCATTCTGTATTTCAACCACTTAAAGTACTTCAAACACATATACACAATCAGGACAAGAAAGCTTGCTTGGAAATTATAGGCAAATTGCAGCTTTTCGAGATATCTTATAATTTTTTACTTTTTGCAGCTGCATTTAAATAATGAGAGCTCTTCTGTGTTTTGGGCATCGTTGTTTTCATGTCTATTTTCAAACTATTTATCCTAAATGTGAAATTGAAAAGGCTAATAATTAGATTTCAAAGCTGTATCTTAGCTTTTCTATTCATCCTTACCTGCAGAACAGTTTATCTTTTCTGCATAAATTCTAACCAGAAGTTCACCAGCAAGTTGGGCGCGTGCCATCTAGTGATTCACGAAGGAATCAGGACCTAAAAAATTGACTCTCAGATGTTGACACGTGCTATCCACCGAGTGAGTACTTGTCAAATAAAATAACTTGGTCATTAAAGCATATTTAGAATGTGAAACCTGTAATTCCTGTTCATTGTTCGTTAATGAATGATAAACTGGGTGAAGTTTTTTTCAGTCAAATATAATTTTCAGTTTCTTAGTAGCTTTCCCTAATGTAAGAGGCGAAGAAAATTCTTAAATGCTCCATTACTGTAATTTTGAAAAATTTGCCTGTTATACTTAAAGTGATAATTGCAGTCTTGAAGGTAGTTCAGGTTTTATGACACACTGTGCCACTGCCCTAAGCTGTAGAATTAGAACTAGTTTACGAAAAAAGTAGGTTTTGGCTGACGAAAACTCTCGTTACACCCTAATTATTTTTTGTGTTGGACAACTTTTGAAACCAGTTAGTGGTTTTTGGAATCAAGCCGTGTAGACTGATATGCTTTTGGTGGCAGATATGGACATCAAACAGCTGAAAAGTGAGATGAGATTGCTTTGGCTTGATTTTCGCAGATCACAGAAACGTTTTAGGGTGGACAAGACCTTTAAGATCATGGAGTCCAACTGTAAACCTAACACTGCCAAATCCGCCACGAAACCGTATTCCTAAGTACCATATCCACATGTCTTTTAAACACCTCCAGGGATGGTGACTCAACCGCTTCCGTGGGGGCTGTCTGTTCCAGTGCTTGACAACCCTTTCGGTGAAGAAATGCTTCTTAACGTCCAGTCTAAACCTCCCCTGCCACAACTGGAGGCCATTTCCTCTCATCACTTCTCACTAGAGAAAAGAGACCAACACCCACCTCACTACAATCTCCCTTCAGGTAGTTGTAAAGAGCAATACATCATACTTCTGTGGCTTTTGGATCTCCTGGGTTCTTCTGTGATGTCTGGCAAAGTTAGTGTTCTTGCAATTAAGTTTGTTCTCAGTAGTTCCTAAGGCCATTTTCACAATAAAAGAAACATTTTCACTTGGGGTTTCTCTGCACTGCCCTATGATTAGCAACTCCTATAACTAATGCTCACAATGAAAATATTTGTCTTTGTGGAAACTTCCAGGGACAGTTTAAAGCTGGACCAATTCAAGGCTTTCCTTGCCTTTAGGCTGTGTGACTGTTGTAAGAGATCATGTGCTGAGGCAAGATTTCTTTAACTTGATACAGTCCCTTAGATTTGATAACTCGATTAATTTCTAATTATTATTTCAATAAGTTAAATATGTATTTACAAATATATGCGCAGGCAGAACTGTTGTTCAGTTTGGAGGGTTTCTAAAGGCTTGTGATATAAAAGCAATTTACGTGGTGAAGCTACAACTCTGAATTCAGTGTGAGAGAAGTGTGAAAGAAGAGACAATCGTTACTCACTGCAGGAGGATTTTATTAGGCAGAATGCAGTTATGGGGCTGGACAAAGTGCAGTAGATCTCTATTAACTATTTAACAGCTATCTACAACAGCAGACACCTTATAAATTAATAGACATGCCCAAAACACAAAGTGGCTGTAGAAGAAAAGCTTAGAAGAGAGCACAGATGAGCATCTAGTTTAGTGGTTACTATTTAATATCAGAGAGCAGACTTCTGTTTTTTCTAAGTAGCAGAGAAACATGTTTTTGTGTGAAACGGGAAGGCTGATCCACTTCTAATGTCCATTCAGTAGCTCATTTTGCTATATGATGAGTGTCTATTATAAAACTCAGACATTAATTATTCAAATGAAGAATCCGTTGCTATTCTGCAGGGAAAGATGCAGCTACAGCGTGAATGGAGAGTGGAAGTGGCTGATGTAGTTGGGATGACCTGATTGAAAACACATGTGCTGCACCTGGCAGTGCTAAAGAAGAGATGACAGCCAGTAATTCCTGCCTGTTATTTAAGGTTAAAAGTAGGGACATTAAATTGTCAATAATTAATTACAGCTTTATTGAGAAGTTAATTATTACAGCCTTTCTGAATGCAGAAGACTGCATGAATCTTACATACTGAGGTTTAGTAATTGAGATGCAGTTTAGCATTCCCATCCTGACACAGAGTAGAAGATACTGCTTTGTAAACACAAACGCTGATACCTTCCTGCACCCTGCATTAAAATAAATATCCTACTTAGTTCCAGTGACTGCCTCCTCAGGGAAAAGGAAAGGACTACTTTCATGAGGAAAAGTTGAAGCAGAGCGAAATAGATTTCTGTCAGCACTAGTTGGAGTGTTTCTTCGTGTAAGAAAACAGATTAAAAGAATGTGTGAATTTGAACAAACTGAGGAAACACTGGAACTGGGACGCGTTGTATGGATGATGTCTCTAAAAACATATCTAATCTCGGACTGCCTTGGGGAAAAGTAGACACCAAGGGAATGGGTATTCTAAGAAATCAGAAAATTACTCTTATAAAATTAAAGGACTCAATCACTTCTTCGAGGGTGATACAGCTTTAATAATATGATGATTCAAAGCATTAAGGCAGATTGAAGGTAGTACATCTCCCGTTTGTAATAAAAAATGGTACAAAGATGCTACTTAGTCACATGTTAACTTGTCTGGAAGGGTTTCATTTCTGGTTTTGATCTAATACGTTGTAGCGTGTCAGGTCTCATCAGCTTCGTCATCTTACGCTACACAGAACACACAAATATGGTAGGTACAAGCTGGCGTCGTTCATTACGTAGCATGAATCGTACAGATTATTACCGTTGGGGTTTTCTTTAACTTTGTGTCTCAGTTTAAGGGAACAAAAACGTCTGTCTGGACTAGACAGGGGACCTCTTCCCCAAAACCACCACAACCTTTGAAACTAATAGACTTTAAACAGAAAATGCATAGAAAAGGGTAAAGGTTGTTAACGGCATCTCATAATATCTCATAAAAGAAAATATTCTGTAGGCTGTTGAAAAACCTAAATATGTAAATGCAAGGAAAGCAGACTTGGAAGTTTCTCCTCTTGGGTGGTTTCAGTGATTTTTAATACAATTTGAAAAAGCACTTCTCTTGACCGTTTCTGAATCGAGAGAGAAGCTGCTTTTAATATTTTAATTTCATGGGAATACTAGTGAGTGGCTAATTTAAGTTTTAGAGTGATTGCTGCTTTAGACTCCCACTTGAGCTCACTTATGTCAATAGAAAGACTCCTAATGACTGTATCAGGCTTTTTATTTTTCACTTTTTCAGTTTAACTTTCATGCTATAATTTTCTGTCTTATTTCCTTTTTAAAGTTGAATTTATTTGATTTCATTTGTAAAAAAAATACATTCTGAGAGAAAATGTGCCCTTTTTAAGGATATCAGCAATCATCCTGTGTTGGGGAACTGAATACCTTGGAGCTGGAAAAAAGAAGCCATTAGATGTAATTCATCAGCGAATGGAATTTATTCTGGAAAATAGTCCAGTACTGCATATTTGTTTCTTCCTGAATGACAAAAGAAAGCCAAAATAGACATTGATTCATTACACTAGAACTACATTTCCAACAGAAAATTTGACAAGTTAAGTTTTGAGAAGCTCTGTTTCAGAAGGAAAGCTAAAATTGTCTTATAGTCAGCTTTCCTAAAGCAAAGTAAGTCCTGTAAACACAGTGAAGCGCCTGCACTTGCTAGGAGAATAAACCTGCTGTTAGACTAATTTAGCAAGGAAATTTAGCTGAAGTTGGATGAGAGTAAATACAAACATAACTTGTTTGTTCATGATGATCTTTTTGACTTGATACTTTTTCCAGCCTCTGAGTAAAAGGACTTTGATTGGGTAACACAGGCTTCCAAATAGGGGAAAATCCCTCTGTGATCGGATGATGGAAAAGCAGTGAACTTGAATCCTGAACTAAGAATATGGTGGGTTTGCTGATCTGCCCCCACGCAAGGGAGGAAAGGGGAAGCCAGACAATTGTCATGAGTGTACCGAGAGACTGGTGGGAGTGAGGCAGATGTGCCAGCAGCTCTGTGAAATACTTCTGAGGTGAGGACCAGGACTTAAAAAATGTTTGATGGCAGAGAGCAGGGTACTTAAAAAAGTCTCAATATGGAATTTTAATGAGTTTGTCATCCATGGGTGGAGGCCATTCTGTCTAGACAAAAAGAAAATTCTAGCTGTCCGTTCTTCTTCTCCTTATGGTTTGAATACGGTGTTTTAAGCTGATCGTGAAAATGCCAGAAAGACAGACATTTTAGTCTGGGCAGAAAGATACGGGTCTAAAGCAGAGAATTAGATCAGCAGATCATCATTGTCGAGATTGAAGTTGAAATTGTATTTATGAAAATGATCGTTTGAGACAAGATTTAGAGCAAAAGAATCAGGGAGCTGAGCCCAGAACCTGCAGAGCCCCAATGAGTACAGTCATTCCGAGGGCCCTGAGGGTTCAATTAACCTTGACAGCCTGGAGTCTCTTAAAAGGAGCAGAGCTTACGAATGAAATGCAATGAAAAATTACTACTTTTAAACTATTGGCAGTTTAAAACCTTGTCTCGACAGCAAAACCTACTCGGCAGACACCTCTAAAATGCTGTACACTAAATGTGCTGTAAATTTATTCTTCTGGCAGGTTTATTTCTTCATTAAATATTTATGTTAGATGGGTTTTAGCATATGCATGACGTTGCTGTAAATTGAGTCAGAAATTTATCAGGTTAAGTCATGTTTGAATCTAAAGGTCTCATTCTTGAATGTTCAGTCGTGCAGCGAAGAAGAGGGGACCAAGAAATAATGGTCCTCAAAAGCACAATGTAATAAATTTGAAGAAGCATCTCTATGTCTCGGTCAAATCATATCGGTATCTGTTAGGGGGTTGATTGTGGCGTTCTTTTACCTTCTTCCCTGTTCCGATACATTGCACCTGATTTCCTACGCTTTCCTCATCATGGTCTTATGATACGAGATGATTTGTAAAAAATCTACAGTGGTGCAATTAGTGCACAAGAAAAGGATCTAAGTTTCCATAGTGTGTCTCTTCTGCTAAGTGGAAAGGAAGGAGCTATTAGCAAGTTGTTCTTGAATAACTGTTGTTTTCTTTTATGTTAAATGGAGACGTTCCAGCATCTTGACAAATGAACTGTTTGGCTTGCTATGATATATACAGAGTATTACAAAACATTTACCAGATAAATAGCTCTCTGTCAGTGGGTAGGTCTACGAGTTTTCCATTCTACTGGATCTGGTTTTGTGCTGTACAGCTGCCATCACGTCTATTGCACTACACTGCTTATATTTCATGAGTAGAGAAATTAAATTTATCAAGTACTGGAATAATAAACTGGAGAAAAATTACACAGCCAATTCTAACATGGAGTTCCTGCTACAAAAAGCTCTGAAGCCTTTGGAATATATGAAAACCTTCTCTAATGACCAATATTTGTATGGATATTTGCCATTAACCCTATGAGTTAAAGCACATCTATTTATGGTTTTATTTGCGGGAGGGGAGGGAGAAGGAGACATTCACAAATCAGTGTATTTAATATTTGACTGACTTTAGTTGACATTCTAGCGAATAAACTTTGCAAATAGGAAATTCCCTACAGGATCTGTGCAGAATGAAAGACTTTTGCAACATCTTCTAGAAATCCCATCTGTGTTTCTGATACTATTTTGGAACAACTTCAGTGGCGATCTTAAGATCCATATGGATCTTATTATAGTGCTCCTGCTTGCTGTGGGGCGCTCTGGGAACCGAGGTGAATTGTAAAAGATCATTAGCTAAACTCGATGTGATTAATTAAACCTTCAGATTCCTACCTTTAGTGTCCTAATGTATCTCGTTAATTAAAAGGAAAAAAGGTTACTTGAATTCTGATATTTCTTTTTAAGAAATATGAGATCTTCATAAGTGGCACATTTTTATTCCTCTTCCTTAATAACTAAGTATAAGATGGCTAGAATAGAATAATGGAGCGTTCATGTTTATTAATTTTTAACACTTACTTTAACAGAAGAACTTCTGCCTCCTATTTTCATTAAATACGTAGATTGTTAATGATCAAATATATGCATTGCCAGCAGAAAAATTATTCCAGGGTTAGGGTTTTACCAAGGTAATTTCTTCCTGCTTATTATTTAGCAAATTAGTAATGTTAAGAATGAACAGAAGGAAATGGCTGTAGAGGAAAAAAAGTTTTATTTAAAATTTCTATTTTTTTAAGTTTGTATATTTTAATTGTCTTAATTAAAGTAGTTAGAATTTAATTATTTGCACCTAAGCTAACCAGTACCTCACATGCAAAATTTTCCTGTTATCTTCTCAATATCTCTCCCCAACCTCTTATTGCCTGCTGGATTCCCACAGGCTGTCAGAATATTGTACCGTAGGAGAAGGAATAGAGAAATTATTATTTTGATGTTCATTGTGATGTTCCTGTGAGTTCCTGTTCTAATGTTCCTTTTCTGGAACCTCTGAACTTATTTTCTGATGAGTATCTCAAATTTTGTCATTCATAGTTGCATGGAGGCCGAAACTCTGAATGTTGTGTCTTTCTTGATTTGTCTTTCTTGGGGTTTTTTTGTGTCATATGAGATGTCACAGAGCATTGATCAGGCTATAGCGTTTGAGGGAAAAGGGACAAATGCAATAGAGACATTAGGTAGTGTAAATGCCTGGCTCTCAGTCTGGATAAACAGAGTTACCCCATATACTGTGAATTCCACCCAAAGAAAACCTTATTTTACAGGCAGGAGGTAGAGAGTGGAGTAAGCACCGTGAGCACCGGTTGCATCTCCTGGTTTCCAGGGTTTATGGTAAAGATGGCACGGAGTATAACTCTTTCTACAATTAAATACTGCTACTGTGTT
Source organism: Neomorphus geoffroyi (assembly GCA_033558235.1). Classification (NCBI taxonomy): domain Eukaryota; kingdom Metazoa; phylum Chordata; class Aves; order Cuculiformes; family Neomorphidae; genus Neomorphus; species Neomorphus geoffroyi. The sequence goes on from JAUMJM010000045.1 coordinate 19,142,156, forward strand.
TGTTTAGTCTAAGCTGCTACATTTGTACTATTTAGCAACTATTGAATTCATTGGATAGAGGATCCACCACATCTCTTGATCTTCCCTTTGGTGGGAACAGAAGAATGGCCAATGCTCAGTCCCACTTTCGCAGTATCCCGCCTCTGACAGTGGCCAGGAAGATTGTAAGGACAAGAGTATCATATGATCCATCCCCGGTTCTTTTATAGATTTGTAGTTTGGGAATTTCCTATACCAGATTTGTGGTCTGTATGAACCTCAGAGGTTTCGTCTGATCTCCCCAGGCATTATCAGTCTTATTAGGTTGAAATGAATCAGTCCTGATGTACAACAGGTACTTCTTCTGATGTTTGAATGTTTTCAGACCTCATTTATTAAAAATCTTAATGCAGTAGCATCGAAAAATGCTTTATTGCTCGTTATTGTTTTATGTTTTATGAAGCCAAGAAAAACACTTTGATTATTGAGCCTTCTGAAGCGATTAGGAGAGTAAACAAAATCACAGGCACAACAGTTTTCCCAGACAGAACGCAGGGAGAAGTCTCCTAGATGAGTCTTTTCTGGACAACACTGAGAAAAGAGGAAGCAGGACCAAGAGAAGAACTAGATAATCAGTATTTTCATTTCCATAAATTTCCTCTGTTGTAATTACTGTACGTATGTGGCTTACATAGCGTAAAAGACCAAATACCAGAAGGCAGGACCTGTATAATTTGTAATAACCTCACGTCTATGTGCATCGCTCACCTTACAACTTGTTTTTCACAAGTGGCCAGAGAATAATGGTTAGTGGAGCGACACAGCAGGACAGAAGTGTGAAATTCTAAGAATAAGAAGAAAGGAACGGATTAGTGCTAATAAATAAATCTTTTTTCAGGCATTTAACATTTTGATACTCTAGTAACAATGAACATTTAAATTCTATGAAGCAATCATTTTCTAAATTATCTGAATGACAAGTGCTAACAATGAAAAATAAACATAATAACGGCCTAATGTGTGCATCCGAGGAGGTCTTGCATGCATTATTTGCTCCTAATCTCTGTCAGGAAGATAAATGTTATTAGGATATTATTCCATTCATATTTTTTCCACTAGCTCTAAACTGTTAGTATTAAATAGGCCACAGGAAAGAGGGTACGAGCTTGATACAAACCAGATCCACAGTCCTATCTGGGAAGAAATCAAAGACAAAATTCTGTTTTATGTATTCTTCCAAATAAGCCACTAGTTTTCAGGATTAACCCACCATCTAGAAAACCACTATCATTTCTTCTACCAAAACGAGTGTGTTCCTTATAGCACAACTACCCGGTAATTTCTGGCAAGCTCATATTAAAGTAATGGCATTAATGCTCATTATTTATATCCCCTGATTTTGGTGACTTCTGGCTTTTGGTGCCATTGATAGAAAAATTGGGCATAGTTCTACAAAGGAGACTCACGTAAACGTATCTCTCTTTTTTTTTTTCCATATAAGTAGGAGTTTCAACACATCACAGTGAATCCAGGCTGGGCATTGAGAGTCCGTAAACAGTTGCATAAATTTGTATCAATCAAACAGTCTTGATTTTCTTTGTTTTACCACTTATAAGGAACCAGTAATAGGAAGAAATAACTTGATAGCTGTCCTTCTTGTGCTATTTTTGTTTTCAAGAATTTAGTAATGTCCTGATGGTCAGCATTTCTGGAGGATATAAGAGATTGGAGAGGAAATCCAGGACTTCCATTCTGTTCTGCACGAGCGATTTGCCATTCATTTATGCTGTGACTCCTTGATTTTCCTCTGTTTATTACTGTGTCTCCATCTCATTCTTTCTGTCTTGTCTATCAAGTACAGCTTTCAGCAGAAGTGTTTTTATTGCTACGTATCTGTTCAAAGAAAGCAGAGTGACAAATGGAGCTTTGAGCTCAGTTACACTCACTTTTATTATGCAGGTGAAAACATTAAAAGACTACAAAGTGTCTGTGAATGCTGGAGAATAGCATGTGCCATACACAATAGCTGTTCTTCATCTCTTTCTTACCTCAGCCAGTCTGTACGTCCTGTACTGCCTGATGGTGGTACATTCAATAAGCTTTTTCATGTGGAGGTTTTTCTCTGCATGGTTATCTTTGCCATCCCTCAGTTCACTTTCAGAAAGTCCTCTGCACCTTTCATGGCCTTTCTGAACAGCAATGCTTCATTTGAAGACTATACTTAGAACTAGTTCGTTGTATGAAACAGTCATGATAGTAATTGGTTCAGGGCAAATTGCTTTTCCAAAGGTGGAGAAGTTAATTAAGTGTGTAACAGGAGGAAGCTAAACCTCACTAATTAGTGAGAAGGGTAACGATTAAGGGAGAGAACAGATGACACTTGGCTGAAGATGAACCCAAGAAATTACTTTAGCCAAAAGGAAGTTAGAAGAGTGAATAGGAGATGAGCTTTGAGAAAGCAAAGACTGTCACTGTGTCCTGATAAATTATACCTCATTTATAGTGTGTCTGCTAGGTGTTAATCAATAACATGTCGGGACAATTCTTCACTCTTACGCACATAGTCTGCTTTCTGTTCTATAGAATCTCTCTTAAACCCTTTGGGTTCTCCCCCAGGAGGATGTACTTAAGACGGGTGACAGCTGTTGCAAACAACTGCAAGAAAGTTTATAGAGCGTCTGAACTACTGTGGTGACAAAACCACCGCAGCGATGCTGTGCTCTGCTGACCCCTTGGAAGGGCAGTGGCGGTTGGTCGTGGGAGCCGTACCTGCGAGGAGTTACACAGTGATATCTCCCACGTCATATCAGAATCAGAGGGTATAGTGTCCATAGATTGCTTATTTCCTGGGATGCTAGAGTTACCTCTGCGCATTAAAGATATTTAGCATTCAGTAAAAATAATTGCAACCTTCCTAATCCTAGGACCCTGTTGTAGGCGCACTCTTGCTGGGTTTTAGCTCCAGATAAGAACTGGCTGTGGTATTGCTGTAGGCAGGATTAAAACATTTTACTTTTATTTTGCTGCTCGGGAAAAGAAAAAAGACTGCATTTCCAATTGTTCTACTTCATAGGACTCAAAATGCTTGACCCTTGATATCTTCCTGTAGATTTCATTGCAAAATATTAGAGGATCATCTGTTCACTTGAGTTCTCCTGTGAGGGAGAGCTGCATGTGAAACTGAAATGCTCAATTGGTTTCTTTGTGCGTCCTCCAGTGCCAGGTTAAATTTGTATAAGTGAAGAGGACTAATTCAAGGTTAATACACTGTTAAATTATTATTTTAGGATTTAAGTGGGTATTGCTCTTACGCTGTACCACAAGTTGATATCACCCTTCCTTACTTACCTCAGTTAGTCTGCGATAACATATAAGCATGTCTGTGTCTCTATATATAAATGTATGTGAGTTTGAGTGGTTTTTTAACAAGAAAGACTTTCATTAACTTAGGCAGAACTGGCGAATAGCAGAATTACACAGTAAAGTTTTAGTGAGATAGGAAAAAAAAAGAGAGAAATTATGAAGAACAATTATCTAAAGGAAAATGGTTTATTTGCTTTAAAAACCATTTTCTATTCATCAATATACTTCAGCATCTTTGAGGGAATAACTTACTAGGCAAGTCTTCTAACAGGTTAAATACAGACGAGTGTGACTGTCCATTAAACACCTAAAAATAATGAATAAAATGTATTCAGTTACTAAAAATACGCATATTGCTGTTGGTAAAATCAGAGCAAACTTCAACACTAAAAGACACAGTTTTAAAGCCTGCAAAATATTATTCTTCAAATTATAAATGAATCTAATCGTTAAGGGAGTGAGAAATTCTAACTAGAAGTCATTAGACATTGATATTATCTCTCTCCATTTCTGGACTGGTTTTCCCAAGTGTTGTCCATTACTCTCGTCCTGTTTGTTCGGGCTGCTGGGGAAGGTTGCTTGAAATGCCCCGGTTGTGTTTGGTACGAGTGAAATTTTTGCTTGTGGTGTGACTTTAGGACTAGTAATCGTTCACACTTCATGTGTAATAGAATAGTTCTATTTAATACTTTTTGCGTATCATATGCAATAAGGTAAATATTGAACAGGGAAATACTTCCCTCAGTTGACAGAGGATTACCAGTGGCAGTGACATGCTATATCTACAGCAGTATCAAACCAATAATCCTAAATTTCATTGTACATTTAAACAAAAGCTATTTTATAAAAATAACATTTTACCTGTTAAAATTCAGTATAATGAAGTCTTTCTCAGTGTTTTCTTTCTGTTATTCACTTAAAGGAACTCTGTTTTAAAGCTGTATTTCTCAAAGACTGTCCTTGCTGCAATTCCGTGCTTATTTGTATAACCAGATGAGACAATTATAACATTGACCTACATTGTTATAATGACAGATCAAATTCAAACTGCTCCTATTTTATCTTGTTGACGCATAGCATCAAGGCTATGCTACAAGAAACTTGTAGCCTAAATTATGCTATGTGACCTCAGCCTTCTTTAAGGCCAGTGCTCAAACTCCAGTGTACTGTAGACAAATACCATCGCGTGCTTATGACCTTTTCTGGTTTCATTCTGTAGTTAAGGACAAATAAGTTCAGTTCACCTTTGCTTTCAGTATTTCTTTTCTTTGAAGCAAGAGTTCTGGCCTTTCATCAATCTAGTTACTGGTTCCCGCATTCTGCAACCAATTCTTTGTTCTTTTAGTTGGAATGAATTGATTGTCAGTGTCCTGGAATGAAGGCAGAAAAGCTTTTTTCTTCACTGGATGTTCGGCTTGCAATGAGACTCAGTAACATCACAACAAAGAAAAAAAAAAAAAACAACACAAAAACAGGTAAAATGTCTTAAACTATTAAATTTTTGTTTAGAGGGTGTTTTAGCAAGTACTCTTTTGCAGCATTGTCTGTTCTGGATTTAGTAAATTCATAATGTCTTCTAAATTAAGAGTTCTAAAAGGTATGAATAAATGCCCAAGATGGCTCGGCCTTGTAAAGGAAAAAGAATGCACTTAGAATTCTCAGCCTTGAGCAGTTGCCTCATTGTGGTGAAAAAGAAACTTTAAGGGACACTAATTCAAGTCTGAAACAGTTTCTTATTAGGACTTTTCCTAATGGAAGGTTTGAAAAAAATGGAAGAAATAATCAGAATATATTAGTCATTTGAAATTTCTAGCAGTCTGTAATATATTGTTAATATATTTGTAAATAGCAATGCCAAATACAATAAAGATTCTCTGTTCGGTACACAGATAGAATGTGGAAAACCTCTGCATTCTGCCAGTCTTTGCACATAGTTCATGTCAAAATGAACCGCGTCAAAATAAGGAACTTAACACGGCCTGTTTTGTGCTAAGCGGGACATTGTTATCTTAAAGATATTATCTAAGGTTTTCTCATTCGCTGAGGGTTCGTAAGTACTAATGTACTCATATTAGCTTGTGCGGGCTACAATGTATTTACATCACTGTAGCACCTGGAAGCCTCTCTTACTTTTCATAGACAACACTTTTTGTTAGACACCTTGTAAATAATTCTTACATGCGGTGAAAAGGATTGCACGTATGTGCGTGTATACATATGCATACACGTATGTCTGTGAAACATTAGTCATTAGTGAAGACTGTCATTTATGTGAAATAGATGGTAATGCAGTGATTTTAGTTACTCCACTTCTGTACTCATCTTTCTAAAATTCTTCACAGAGTCCTGTGCCTTGAGTCTTAAGCGATAAACATGCTTGAGAACAAGCCCGTTTGATGAGATTAAAAACGCTTTAGATACAAAATGCTGTTGGTAAAAGTCCATGAGAGACCACCTGTAATGAGTCTATCATATTTAGTAAAAGAGAATGTGATAAAAGAGGTGCGGATATAGAAGGTATCTACTCTTATCAAGCTGAGTGGTCATTATAAAGAACTTAAAGTTACATTACTTTCATCTAGTGGAAAATGAGCGCCTAGAAAAATGGCACAAGTCATCGGTTGCCTTAAGGGAATAATATTGAAATTGATTGTGAGGTTTGTATTCCAGATGAAAAGAAAAAAGAAGCTAAGTTCTGGATATAGGTGTGAAATCAAAGTAGAGAATACATTCTTTCTGATATGCAACCAGCCTTTAAAGATCTTATCACAGAGCTCTTTTATAGGATGAGAGATTGGAATACAAAATTGATAAGTTTCACTCTATGTATGCATGGAAGTAAGACTTAGAGAATTACATACTGCTTTAAAATCCTTTGCAATGGTTTCGGTCTTCAAAATAAGATCTAAAAAATTTCTATTGCATGATGTAATAAGGAGCAGTAAAACTGATTATTTTAGAATTTATTTAGGGGGAAAAGGCAGATGTAGGAATGAGATTAACAAAATATCCTAAATTCGTCTACAGATAATAGGATTGCATTAGGGATAAATTTGGCCCGATTAATTTCCTAAGCTTTTTATATCTGAAGCTTGAGTTCAAATCAATAAGAGGAGAAGGTATAAGATGCTCGTAAGTGAGTTATAGGACGCTACAATTCTAAATTAAATGTATTTGGATTTTTTTTATTTTGGGATTGTTTTGTAACTGTAGAACATCCTCTTAGAGCATTTTGCTTCTCTCCTGTTCCTCTTCTGCCTTACTGCACTCTTCAAGTGCTCTAGTCACAACTTTTTTCTTCAAGAAAATTTTCCAAGCTGGTATAACTGGTTCTTGTCTGGCGCACTGCTGCAACAGTGAGGTGGATCGGTGATTGAAAAGACTGTACGCAGTGTTTGCTGCACTGTCACGTTCCCTGGCTTTTGGAACATCCCCAGAGGAAGCAAAGCATCTTCTTCCGAATTAAAGGAAGTCAGCCACAGCCCTTCTTTTGTTGGGTTTGACTGATCTTAGATTTGTACGTGTGAATGTTACGTACTGCTCTCATTCTCTGCCTTTTTTTTTAAGGTCCTTCAGAAGGCAAAGAGAAGGCAGTATTGAGTTTACAGAGTATAAGATAAACACATCTTTCAGTTGAACTATTCAAAATTTCTCGTTGAGTTTTGGTCTTGGTAATGTTTGATTCCCCTTGCCATTCTGATCCTTTTCTAACAAGTTCATCCGCGGCCAATGAGGCAGAATTTCATTCTGTCCATATTTTTTAAAAAACTGTTCAATCTCTAACAATGTGTTTCGTGTTTGCGACACTTGTCTTTCTGGCTACATTTATGGTGAAAATGAATTTGCAGGCATTGGTGAAAGTAATTCACAATGCTCTGTGGATTGCCTGACGTCAGGGGGTTTATTTTTGCTTGTAACCTGAAGACCTCAAAGTCCTTTGAAGTGAAACTGGTCACTTGACTGTTGTGATTAAGATGGGGATTATTTCATTTTGTTAAATGTTGCCATCTACAGCTGTTTGTTTGCAAAGAAAAGACATATTTTTTCTTCTCTTAGAGATATCCAGGAACTTTACTCTGGGTTAATGGAACGTACTTGTCTATATATTAGGGCAAAGATCTTTAGCTGTACTGGAAGAATGAATGTTAATAGAAGGGGTGGATTTGATCTAATGTCACCTTTCCTTTCAAAGTCAGTGTTCCACTGTGTTATCCTCAAGAGTGGTTTGAGCTATTTGACAGGGTCTCAGATGATTCCTTTCAGCAAGTAGTTGATTAAGCGTATTTCTACCCTCAGAAATGGAATGAAGTGGTTGTGAAAAGTACAACCAACTGACAGGTGCTTTACCCAGCAGAGGTGGAAGGCAGAGGCATGTATCCTCTTACAGGAGACATCCTCCAGTATTCATTTGTTTTTCAGGCTGCCTTCTAAGACCTTTAGAAAAAAGTAAACACTTCCAACAGCTCTTTCAACCGTACTGAAAGAATCTGACTAGGTTTTCACATGTGAATATGAGTGAAAGAACACTTTGTCTCCTAACCTTCTACCCTTCCCAACCTCTCTGTGAGAAGCAGGCAGCTTTCAGGATTGAAGATCATTAATCAGATGGGTAGAGTAGCTTGGGTAAACTTGCCCCAATCCTGACTCCTGTTCAGAAGAGCACAAGGTTCAGAAGTTCAATGTCATGTCTTGCTGGAGCTTCTTCTGTTACATCCTCTTTTATGAGCATTTTGTTTACCTACTGAAAAGAAAGCAGTGACAAATAAGAAAGAAAAATGAAAAAGAAGTTTGACCTTTTCAGAGCTGGAGATGTAGAACACATGCTCAGAGCTTTTGAAGGTTATAGACATTGCTTTCAATAAAGCTGTAGGACATAATTTAAGCTTTCTTCATTATATCACACAAGTTTTCTATGCTGGCAAGCTGAATTGCTCTTCACCTGAGGCATTTGAGGCATGTAAGTGCAAAACTCAGAAGTATGAATACAAAAAGTATGTCCTATAATTGTAATTTCTTTTATGTTGGATTTTCAAAATACCATTTATCACCAGTGAATTTGACAGCCTGTCATTTTATTTTTAAGAGGTATTTTTACATTTAAATAATCATTACCATCACTGAAACCATAATAACTTTAAAGAAGCCATATTTCCTTGGAAAAGTTGCCTGGAAACTGAGATTTTTATGTTTCACACTTGGAGAAGCAGATGAAATAAAATGTCTAATTTCTTGAGTCCTTGGTATTTCTCCTTGGGGAGAAATCTGGAATCCTCTGTCAACGGGCTGGTGAAAAGTAGTGCCGCAGAATGATAGTCGAGAAAAGCGAATGCAGGGAAAGGTGTCTGAGGACACTTACATCCACTCGGTACCTGCACTCTTTCTTGGAAAGAGGTACTTATATAATTTCTGTGGAATGATTGAATGAGGTTTACTGCTCTCTTCTGAGTAATGACCAGAAAAGACAGTGAAGAAGGTGTCATCACGTGCTATTCTTTAAGGACCAAGATCTGGAAAAACATGGCGATCTTTACTCTGGCCCGAAAGAGCTGACGACATCTACTCACAGCTTCTAAAAAGCATTCCAGCAGCCTGCAAAAACTGCATGAAAGCATTCACTGCACAGGAGAAAAAAATATTGGGCCAAGACAAAGCAGGATGCATCATCACCCTGAAGTATAATGGCAGTGCCACTCGTCGTAGAGTCCTGGCTCCTCTCTTAAGGCTTTCTGGTTTAGCTGAAGTAAGTAGATTGCAGAAAAATATCACCTAGCTTTGCAGATTAGCAGATGGATATTATCTACTTTTTGTAATGTCTATAATACCTTCAAATAGGAATTCAAATAGCGCATTGGAATGCGCTGCCCGGGGACCATCCCTGGAGGTGTTTAAGGAGAGATTGGATGAGGCTCTTAGTGCCAAGGTTAGTTGATGAGTAGGAGTAGGTGTAGGTGTTGGGTCATAGGTTGTACACGATGATTTCAAAGGTCTTTTCCAACCTTATGATACTGTGATACTGTGAAATATGTTTCTTCCAAATTTAATACCTTTTGATTGGTTTGCAAGTATTTCACCCCTTACAGTTTATCCTCAGCCCCTCAGCAAATTTGGTTGTTTCCACTCATTTCAAATATATTGCAGACTCTCATTGTCTTCTTGTAGCTCAGGGTCAGTTCCTGGTTGAAATTATGTGATGCTCTGTCTGAAAAGGCACACGAAAACAGGCAAAAAACAACTTTGCAGCTCACTTTGATGATACTGTGTCATGTTTAATCAGTGAAGATTGAACCAGTCACCTTGAGATTCTCAGAGCATTGTTCAATACCATTTAAAACATTGATTTTCTGTAACTATGAATCCTCTCAAGTAGTCATTAGACAGGAAGCAAGTTACCTGGGGGTTTTTTAATACAGAAGATGTTAGAAAGATAGAAATCTAGCCTGGAGGAGGCAAGCTGGAAACTGAGGAGCAGTTTGTCAGACCTGAAGCAAAGGTATATCTCCTAGGACTGGTGGGGTGATGGTATTCGATTGATTTTCAGAAAGAGCTAGAACAACTTTTTGACCTTACCTCACCTGACAAGAATACTTTTTAGATGAGTAAAATTGGGCAGAAAGTGGTAAAAAAATAAATAAAAATAAAAGAAATTCTTGGTAGAGATGAAGAAGAAACAGTAGTCATGAATGTTTACTGCCAACAGATGTTTCAGTGTTAAGGCAATTACCCAAATACGTTGCCCAAGACTACGTGAACCTTTACTTCAGCAAAAAGTTATTTTCCATAATCTCTCTTGGCGCTCGAAAATGTTGAGGTGATCATTACAGCTCAACCAAAGAATAGTTATTACGAGTGTTTACTGTCATCACTTACTGTTGGTGAGAATAGTAAAGGACAAGTAACAATAATGTCAGACAATGTTTAAATTACAGCAGAGGCCCAGGAAAACAAACCTACATGTAAAAATATCAGCAAAAGGGAAACAATACATATATATTTCTCTTTTCTAATATAACTTATTTTAGCTGTCGGCTTCTGACAAGCACTATTTACCTACGTTACAGCAGTACTAGAACTTGCTGGAATCCGGCTAATCTAAGAAGAGCTCCTAAATAAAATTATCCACAGCTGTAATTAGAAGTAATTTATAGGAATTTCGGTATATGTATTTCTAAGCCATTGGGATTTTATATTGATCTCATCATTGTGGTATGAGTGTGGCCTGAATTTGGTATTGTGGAGTACCGCATCGTAGACAGAAACTGGTGTTGGTTAGCTGGCCAGCTTGTATTACGGGAGAAATAACGGGAATTACTAAAATAGTACATTTCTGCAATATCAGGGTGAGCTTTGAGGACTACACTTGGATGGGATGTACGTAAGCTTTGTATTTCATGCCAAAGATGAACAGTAACCATTTTGAAACCTAAGAGTTGTGTTTCTATTTGCCTGTCTGGCGATATGGATGCGACGCTGTATGGACGTTTCTGTTGGACTGGGCGAAGAGAGGACAGCTTGTGGTTATTCTGTGGGCATCTCAGTAGGAATTGCCTAAGCAGAATAAATATAAACTGCACACTAATCAATTCAAATATTTCTCTGTCTCTGCAATCAACACTAAAATACTTCATATTACTTTAATATTGAAGTGTAGCAAATGGAACCGGTTTATCAAAGTTTCTTACATAAAAATTGTCATTAATTTTCTTTGATGTCCTGCTTACTCTCCTGTAAAATCTACAGACCTTGGTGAAGATTGTGCATCATAATTGATTTCTGGATTGTTACAAATGACATAAATTTACTCCAAACGATTCATTTGTTAAAGGTTCCAAACACTATTTCCCTCATCCAGCATTGGCCTGGTGGTTTAAAATCTGCCTTTTAGAAGTTGCTTTTCCACAGCATCTTTTGTTTTAGTGTTACAGAACATATTTGAATTGAATAATCTGTAGCTAAATTGAGGGATTAAAGAATTAATATAGTTCATTTAGATATCTTTGATAATACAGACGGATTTTCTAGACCTACTTAGATATGACATTGGACAAGTGAGTGATGATGCTGTCTGATTGCCTCTCTCTGGTTAAAAACCCCTTAAGAATAGTATTGGAAAAGCTACTGGTTATGCAGAGTCTGTGCTTTTTTTGTGCCAGCTGGTGAAAATATTGCTTCATTTCAATTATCACTTTATCTGATAGTGACCCTTTCTCTCTGCCTACATGAGAACTGGAGAACTATTTATGAGCAAATATAACCGACCTCCACAGGGACTAATTTGCTTCATTAAAAATCAAGGGAGTACCAAAAAAGAGGGCAAAAGAGTGTGTCAATTAAAATTGACAGCTTTTTAAGTGTTAAAAAATTTCTATTACAATCTGATGGGAAACTTGGCAGTGGACAAAAGGTTTAGGCTGAAAAATGGAAATACTCTAGTTAGAAAATATTAGAACGAGAGGCATTGTAGGTTCTTTTCATGAACAGCTTGATGACAGTTGCATGATTTCATATAAACATTTCAGTTTTGTCATAGCTTCAGCTTAAAAATAGGTATTATGAGAAAATAGCACTTTGCTGAAAGAAGTCCATCTGATTTGTTTTCCCCTTTGTCACAATAAACCTTTTGCTCTTATTTGATCTGGATAGGGATCAAATTTTTAGTTCTATTTAATGCTTTTTTTGTTGGTGCTTTTTTTTCTGCTCTGATATATCTCATATTAGTTGCTGCTCTAGAGGTTGCTTTGCTTGGAATATCAAGTCGATACCTCATTTTAACTGTCTGGGAATGAAGGGCCAGTCATTTTTCACTTGTAAATGTATCTTGGAGAGCGTGACTAATCTGTCATTAACTTTCATCAGCAACTCTCCGAGATTTGTACATGCAGAAAACCCAGAAAAGACCCTACAAATCTCTCCATGAAACACATTTGTTTGTCTTTTCTTCTGTAATGCTTTTAAGGCCACCATAAAGCATATCTCCTTATTTTGAAAAATGTTCATAGAATACTGCTGAAATTTAAATGATAAAATTGTATCTGGCATCTGTATCGCTGCTTATTTTCTTGTGCTTAGCCCTGTAGTATGCATAAATCTGTGAATAATAATTAATAATACATCCACCATCCTCTACAAAATAGAACTTAATCTAATATAACAAACTTATTTAACATGTATGATTCAAAAGATACGTGTATATTAACAAAAATCAGAATTCCATCAGTTATTAATACTGTTTAATATTTAATATGGCATGAAATATTCATTGGAAACTAGATACATGCACACTAGGCGAGCTTTCTGTATTTTTAAACTCTTGTGTTGTTCCTAGCGATTTTTTCAAACGAGCCACTGTGCTTGTGTACATGTAATATCCCTGGCCCATATCCTAACAGTGCTTAATGGGCAGTTACCTTTCAATGGTCATTAGGAACATTCGTGCATGAAGGTACTTTTTACTGTTAGTAAGGAGTGAGGAATGGATCTTTAATCATTTAAATAATTATTTTGTTTTCTATAGAAATAAACACACTCTTTTTCAAAGTAAAACTATGTATGTTAGGGATAGGTCGCAAAATCTGGACTAGATGTGAAGTGATACTGGTATTTCTTGGAGATGCAAATACTATTATCAAGAAGTATGTAACTTTTATTAGATGTACACTTATTTTTTATATTAAAGTAAAATGCATATTGACCTCTACTCTGTTAAAACAGAGAAGTTCTAGTGAAACCATTAGCGTATTGATGTTTGTCGTCAACTCTCCGCAACAATATCAAGTGCAAAATACTTTACCTATGACTGTTTCTAAAAAATGTGTATTTAACAACCAGCTATATCTATGGCAGACATTATAGGAAATTCAAAGAGCTTTATGGCTGTATTTTTTCAAATCTTTTATTATTACTTTAAACTGTTGTAAACAATGCTGTCGAATTCTCAAGCTACTTCTGCCGTACCACGAGCCACTGAAAGAGCAAAGAGAATTAGTTTGGCTGTACTTCATTTCCTTCCAGGTTTGTGACTCCCATTTCCAAGCAGACTCTAAAATGTTCTAAGAAATTTAGCTGATTAATAGCTTACGTTCGTGTTTTGCTAAAGGCATAGTTGAAAAATCAATAGATAACCGAACGATAGACTTTGAAATCTATTCTTAAAGTATCCATATATGAGGTTGTACCTGTGGGTTCACCCAGAACTATTGACAAGGTTGGGGGAAAAAGTAGTACTAAGACTGACCTAGAAGTTGAGATTACTGGAAAGCATTTCATTATTTCACTGGTGATATGAGAGAACTATAAACCAGTCCATTTCTTTACTGATACTGGTTTATATGTCTTGGAGTACAGTTGGCATTATGAATAGTCATTGGCACAGCTACATCTGTGCCAGCAAGGTATTCCTGCTACGACAGCAGCTAATACAAGTTAAAACCACGCTTGGGCAAATACAGCTCATTGCAGTGCCCTGCTTAGCTTCCCTTCTCCCAGGGCACTGCAAGCCGTGCTAGCAAGAACGCAGCATTTGCCGTGATGACTGTCTACCCGAAAAGTGCGGTTCCTTTGGTCCAAAATCACACTTCATTACACAACTCCACCAGAAGAACTATGTCCTGTAGAACTTGCCTCAGGCACAATGTCTCCCAAAGCTATTTCTGGGCTGCTACAGTTTATGTAGCATCTTCTGTTCAAGGCTGTGCCTCAAACCACAATGCAGCCCTTGCTCCTAAACAAATAAACACCTTTTGGGGGGTTTTATAACATTTCCATTTTCAGCTCTGGCATCAGTACATTTTGTGGCTTCAGGAATTAATATTTAAGTTTTAATGGTGTTAATAGATCAGCCTTTACTTTACCTGTGTTGTTACAAGCCATTTATACTACCTTACTGTTTCCTCATGAATAGCATAAAATATTGATAGAAGAGCAGAAAGACTATTTATACTCGCTGAGTTATGCACCCTCATTCTACTTGGCTATAACAAACAGCATCAAGACTTTTAGAGGAGAGTTTTGTTGGCTTCTCACAGATTCTCAGCCACATCTACAGTAATAAAATATTTGGTTTTAATCTGGAGTGTTGTATCATTAGCTATTCGATACGTTTTAGTCGAAGAAAATATGTTGGGCTCACCAAGGAGCAAATGTGTAAAATTTTTTACCTATATTCTGTAGCAGGGCATACTGAATGATCTTAATGTGCCTCTTGTCCTTAAAATCTACAAGTAGAGAGTGAACGAGGGCAACCGGCCACTGTCAGTTCAGTGACCAAGATGAAAATTGTGCAGGAGAAGTGGATGTGAGTCTATTTTGAACAGAGTTTGGGGGGGGGGGGGGAGGGGGGGGGTGGAACTTATCGAACTGTTAATTTGGAGATGAACTTAATAAAACACATTTTTCCATAAGATAATGTCTTTTTCTGTCAAAGCTTTGCAGGTAAAGACTAATTGAGGATGAAAGAAAGGTGGGGTACCCATTTTACTACCACTGCTGTTGAATAATATATGGCCATTTGACAAGCAATGCTCACAGATCATCTTGAAGAACAGAATATGATTATGATATGAATATTACTTGGGAAAGGAAAAGACAGATCACCCCATCATTCTGAATAAGTTATCAGAGAGGGCAAAGGGAGAGGATTACATTCTGAAGGTTTCTCTCTATTGTTGCACAGCAATGAGAAAAATGTAGAGCTCCTTGTAATTCCAGGTTTAAAATCCTTAAATGTCTACACTTTTATTCCACGAGATTTTGGCAGAAATTTTGTTTTCTTCAAAGCTTCTTTGTAAATGTATTTGCTATTATTCATATTTTCATATTCGTATTTACTTTTCCCACCGTACTATAGAAAACTATTATAGATATAGGAAACTATTATATATATCTATATATAAAGATTATGACATTTTAAGCAACAGAGAAAAGTTTCTCAAGACTTTCTAAGGAACCCCAAGGATATGGGAATTAAATGTTGTTGAATTGTGCAGGTCTTACATACACTATTAAAGACAAGATTTCCTTCTCTGGTTCCCCCTGGAGCCCATAGTTTCAGTATTTCTTCTTTTGTTTTCATGTGAATTTATTATTATTTCACTCAAGCTTCACTTGGGTGAAGGTTGGAAGTTGGCCTGTATTTTTCAATCAGTCAGGATTATTTTAAATTTTAAAGGCAAAACCACAGCAAACTAAATGTGACCTCAGAAAAATACTCATTTTGAGGGGGATAGAGAGTTATGGAATTTCTTCTCTTATGATTTCTGCAAACTAAAAACTGAATGCTAGCATGGCTCGCCTTCAGCATCCATGGAGTTAAATCATGAAACCAAGGAGGAATGGAAAGAGGGCGTGCAGAAGAAACCGTGAAAGTGTAAATGGCTGATGGAAACTCAGTTCCCTTGGAAAGTGATTTCCGTATCTCACCCAATATCTTTTAGTACCATGTTTGGTAGAGTCAATAAGAAACAGCCACGTGAATAACAAAAATACACGGGGAGTGAAAGGTGGCAAGAGTAGGGCTGTGAAGCCCATGCGTATGGTATTTATATCCTCTGAAGTTATTTTTCAGCTGTGATTTTCCAAATGATAGTTGGGATGCCCTTTTACTTATCAATTACTTTATAAGGAGAAAGCTCAGTGTAATGACACTTAGTACCTGTTGTGAACATTTGCATGAAAAACAAGACCTGGTGTTAGATGAGTTGCTGGACGATAACATCCATTCAGACTTTTGCTTGTGATGCACTTGACATACTTAGACTACTATAAGATGATGTATAAAATAGTATATATGGTTCTTGAGTCAAGTATCAGAGGTCACTTTGTGGTTCTAAACCCCAGTAGATTAATTCACCTTGTCATCCCTTTTGGGCAGAAATTCAGGGAGTTATATTTAAGTAGATTTTAAAATAGCAGCAGTATTTTTCTTCATATTATTGCCTTACACTGTGTGTCAGATATGATAAAGAGAGAAACATGTTGTCTGTTTGTGAATATGGCAATATCTTTGAACGAATCCAGATACCTTCCAAGCTGACAAGTAAGATAGGCAAGTGTCAAACACATTAGACTAGCAGGAGAGTGTCATATTCCGCTCATTTCCACATCACAGCTTTTACTATGGTTAGTTATCAGGAAAGCATCAGGTATATTTGGGGGTTTTGACAGAAAAATTTAGAACAGATGGATGGATAAATTCATTAAGTGAAATACTCCCATTTTAATTTGCTGCGAATCAGCCTACGAGAAGGGCGAGGTGAGTTTAAAATCAAAGGCTAAGACAAAGGTTATTTAATTAGCTGCATAATTCTTAGTAATAAAACAATCAAATGCTAAACAAGGTGTGTGCTGTGTCTTGAGAATAATCAAAATGAGAAATTTGTGGGGTTTAAGATTTGAAAATATACGACAACATATATTAAAAGTAGCATAGTTACATTGCTTTATAGCCTGGTTATAAAAACTATGGTATTGTATTTGTAAAATTACTTATAGAAGAACTATATCTATAATCATAAAGAAGTATACTTTTCAACTCAGGTCTATCCTTATTTGTGTTTACTTTTTGATTTTTCCAGATAAGTCATAGAGAGTCCGTTACATCACTTGTCCACAAACCGTTCTATGATGGTCTCAGTTTTCAGCTGACGTCATTTAATATTGAGGTATGTACCAAAGCAAACCAGTAATTAGTCCTTGAAACCTTGAGAATAGTTTATAACAGTATTCTACTATTCACTTCCGTGTTTTTGAGACGACTTTGCAATGAACATGCAAGTCACTCAAACATATTCTGCATTTTTTTCAATTTTTACAAAAAACATTTCTCTTCTCCATATACCACCTAGAAATAATTACTAAACTTTCAGTCAAAAATACATATAAATTTTCAATCAAATTCAGTTTTTCCTTAAAACAGTGATGGATTTTCATATCTGTATGATAACAATTCTATACTCGAGTTCCAAACAGATATTTTCTCAAATTAATGTATTTTGCAGCATTCGGTTATATTTTGAGATTATTTAAAGCAATTTGTTAAAACCACACAGAACCGAGGTGATGACACTTTTGAGACTTATTTGCAAGACAATATGTTTTGCATTTTATAGAATTATACACATGAAGATTTTAAAAAATACTCCTGGTTTAGTCTTGATTGTGAAATGTCCTTTTCATAGGTACTCGCTTATGTAACCCGTATAATCTAAAATAGGTTTCACAAGTATAATGAAATAAAGAGGCCATCTCAGAATTTTATTAATTCATATAGAGTTTGAATAATGTTTGTTTGATGAATCCTCGGTTGTAGATTGAATGTTTGTTTCTTTATGGATTACCATTTGGTTTAGATAGTCAGATAATTTAAATTAAATTTCATGATACAGTCATCTGTATTCATGAAGAGGAAAGCCTGCAAGCCAGACTAAGAATAGCAGGCCACAGTATTTTGTGCTAGGACTGACAAAGAGAGCACTTAACACAACCACTCTTGCAAGACACATTCAGAGAGTACATTCACAGATTTCCCCAAGGTTATCTCTGTTTACAGGCATCAGAGAACAATGAATCCTTTAAAAGAAATACATCTATGATTACTTTTATTGCGAAATTAAAGATGATGAATTTGAAAGACAAGAATTAAGCGTGTTATACGCTGTGACAAATCCTTTCATTTCCTTTTGCCCCATAAGAAGAGCACATAGAGGCAGTCAGTTGAATTAAAGCCTCATAAAAGTCATAAAATACTGAACTTTTACATGACTTATTGAAAACCTTTCATCAAAGAAAACATTATGACTGTATAGGTAGAATGGATCTCAGAAAGCAAATAGATAGATTATGTGATTATTTGTGAAAGAAAAGCATATGTGAAGCCCTCTGTCGCCTTTTTTTCTATGGATTTGAATGTTATTTACCGTTGTATCCTGTGCTTTTCCATAATCTATCATTACCACTGGCTTTGTGCTGTCATTGCACGCCTTACAGATGCACCTGCGTTCTGACAGTACGAAAACTGTGAATAACCTTTAATTTCAAGAATAGTTATATCCATGTGAAGGGCAGAAAGACCAACCGGGTCAGTTTTGGAATGGCAGTGAATGGAACGTTGCTCTCCAAAGTATTACTGCAAAAACTGCTCTGTCCTTCGCCTTAAATGTATGAACATGAGAATTTGAACGAATTAAGGAATTCCTGCTGCCGTTGCTGTGAACGTGTCTGAATTAAGGATTGTAGGCAATCTCTCTGTTCATTTAACCACCCAATTCTATTGCCGTACATCCTCGTGAGCTTAACAGCGGGGGTGGAAAACAGAAGTTTGTTTGGAATGAGCAAGAATTAAGGGGAAGAATCTGAGGAACGTGAAAAATAATTGGATTTATTTTTTACAGAAATATGTCTGTTCGAACAAGCTCTTGCCAGCACTTTGTGATCAAAGTGTGAAATGGATGGAGTCCCTGCGGCCCCAGAGTAGAGAAGCCGGTGCTCCAGGCTGTGGTTACGTCAAAGGAGCCAGATCAGGCACTGGGCAGTAACTGAGTTGTCCCTAAAGAGCTCCTGCAACTTTCTACTGAACGAGAGATACCAACTCTGTTAGTGAAGGTAAGGTCTGAACGAAGAGACAACTTCTAGTCCTCACTTCAAGTAAAGCAGAGCAGGGATATAAGTTATAATTTATAAGGTGCTATTTTATATTTCAATCACATTTTGGTATTGATTCTCTTTAACGAAGAATGAAGATTTACTGCAAATACCTCAGCAAGGCAAAGGATTACTTGTCTACTTCAACTGCGCCAGGGTGTAATGTAGTATTTTTAATCTTAAAATGAAAAGTGATAATCCTTTCCAGAGATTCCTTAATCTCCTTGAGAGGCGGGGGTTCTCCTTTCGAATTCTCCAAAACTTACAACTCTTTTGGAGCACCGCGCTTGGGCCTGTGTTAAATGCTTGTCACACCAGCAGTTTTTTGCCAAAAGACGTTGATGCATATCAGTTACGGGAGGGTTCACAGAAATGTTAAGTTAGAATGGTCCTGAAAAAGTTATCTGTCTAGCCTGTCAGAGCCGCAGGGTAGGAGGATAACTTACATCTGAAAAATTTCTGACAAATATAAGTAACTTATTTTGCATAAATATAAAAGGAAATGTTACGGAGTTGTTCTTATTTTTTTCTAGGTAACGTATTTCCTCAAAACTAGCAAGGTTTCCCTAAAACCTAACTCTGGTGCAAATAAATCTGATGTAGTCTTAATAAGGTACAATCGGTCACAGACTGCTTACTGCTGTCATTTTAAATACTTGTGGATTGTTATTACACTTTAGGTTCTGGACCAAAAAGCCTGGAGCTCTTCCAACATTTTTGTGGTGACCATAGCTTAAATTTTTCCAGTCATCTTCTTGTGCTTCTTAAGCTTTCTAAAGTGGAACCAGTTTGGTGATATTAGGGCTTTATCTAAGATAAGAATAAAAATTTATCTAAGGATATACCCATAATAGTGAGGAGATGATAAAGAATTTCATCTTGATAAAACTGTTTAATAGATTATTCTGGTGTCTTTCCTCAAATGAATTCTCTCAATTGGATTGAAGGTTCCTGATACTTCTGTTCTGCTCTTTCACTCAATACCATGTTTAACCTTCTCCAATCTTCAGTAACCATTCATACTCTCCACACTCTCCAAGAGACATCAACCTGCTCTTTAAAATTCATTTAGCTGCTTCTTTGTAATGAACGTTCTCATTTCTTAAGAACTTGTTTATTGTTGTTACTGAATATATTGAATAACTTTCTCTTATATATCTTGGTAAATTCATCATATGAAGTTATTTAAAATAGCATCTATGTTCAGTTTCACCCCAAGTACCATTATACGAAGATCACAGTAATATTTTTCTGTTAGAAAAATATTATCCTACTTTTTTAGCACAGAAGAGTAAAAGGTTTAACACTACCCCATTACACAAATCCCAGGTCCCATAACGCTTTTGTTAACTTGCTTATAAAATAGATGGGGCAGTTGCCAACACAGTAGATCAAAGGATTAAATATTTAATCTTTTAGAGGCTTCGCTCCTTAGGATCTACAGTCAAATGGTAAAGTCACTTACTTTTGCTTTGAATGGCGAGTTTCTTAATCATGAATGTCAGGAAACGTAGTCTGGAGAACAGATGAGCTATAACAGCTAGGAATAAAACAAGGACATGTTTAATATATGTAAGCTTGATTAAGGTAGCTCACAGAAGCCAGGCAGGGGACAGCTTTGCTTAACTCTGTGATACATGAAGATGAAATTAAAAGCCAATTATATACAGGTCATGATTACTCATTCAGCAAGGACAAAAACAAAACTAAAAGACTGTATAGTCTCTTGATATCTGTGCTTCTGTGACAAACTCAGTTTTGGCATTCCTAATTTATGCAGATTTAGTGATAGAAGAATGGCTTAAATAGCCAGTGCCCGTTCTAAAGCCTTTATATCTTTCTGTGTGAAAATGAGATGAATGTTTTTATTTTTCATGTTCGCACAACAAAGCTGGTCAGTTCTTGTATTTCCTGTGGCAAAGCCTGCTCTTTTGGAATGAGAGGAAAAAGCAAGGTGAAAGAAAACAGCTACAGTGCAGCAGTTTGCATATCAAAATGCACCCTAAGCCCCCGCTGAATCATCTGGAGTTGTTGGAATGGGCTGCTGTCACGTCTGGGCTGGAAAGGGTACGAAGCTCTAAGCAGAGCAAGTGCAGTGTGGAGTTTGTTTCCATGCTGCTCTGTGCCTTGTAGTGGGTGATAATATCAAAGCCTACAGAAATGATAAATAAGCTCCTCGTGTCAGGTTAATAGGGTAGAGGTATCTGCAAGTCTCTCGTGAACCAACCCGCCTTACACCTGGGTTGTAGTGGATGCACATACTCGCTTCTTCATTCCTCTAGGAAGACAAAATACCATAAATACAAAATCTTAACTCGGTAGCATTCTTGAAACTGAATTTACCTGTGGAAACAAGCTCGGTAAATGCAGATATTCATTAGCATTTAACTATCCGAGTTAATTTATGAAACTGGAAAGAAAAAAGGGAGACACAAAAGCAGAGCTAATTTAATGATGTCTCTGTTGGCATCAAGTATTTCCAGTCTGCACATGGCCAGATGTTAAGAGAGTCCACCAAACCACTGCTAAGAATGAGATCAGTTCCTAAAAATTTCCGTCTCATTGAATTTCTGTGTATGGAAAGCAGTCCCTTCACTGTAGATAATAATTTTATTAACACAGCTATTAGCACGACAGGCTCTGACAAGAAAACCAGAGTGTTAAAGAGTATTTTCTAAAAATAAGCAGATTTACATATGTTACAATAAACTCCTAACTAACTCTTCTTAAACACAAGAAAAAGGAAAAAAAGGACCCCAAATGATAAATAATCAAAATGAACTAAAGAAATACAAAATCTAACTAGAAAAAGTGCAAGCATATTGGAAGGAGAATAAGATTGTCATCACCAGTTTGTGCATCTCAGAAGTTTCATGAGATTTAGTACAAATAATCTGTAGGCAATAATAAATCCTGTAGGTACATTATTTTTTTTCAGCATTCTTCTGGGTTCCTTATATGTTTTTCTCCTATGTAGAAAAAAAAAAGTTCAGAATCTGATAAGAGATGATAAATAATTTTTTTAGGTAATTGATCACGACTGCTTGATGTGCCTAATTCCAAAATAATACATAGTGTCAAATGTTATTAATACAAACAGCTCTGCAAATAATGATGATAACTGTAGGCACAGAAACTGGAATATTTCATAAATAAAGGGGTTTCTTTCCCATAGAATTCAGTCTGACCTGAAGGTAATCATGGAAAGCAACCAAAAATGGAAAACATGCTTTCTCAGGACCTGATTCAAAGCACATAGAAATGAGCAGGAGTCTTGTTTTTCACGTGGCCTTGGCTGGGACCTGTCAAAACCAGCAAAGCGGTCCTGATGAATTCGTACTGCCTTCATTTCCATTCAGGAAAATATGATGGCACAGAAGGGCTCTTTCCTTCACATCATGCCCAGGCTTCATAAGCGGCAGCTCGTTATTGCTGGGCAGGACGTGCATTGCCCCGGAACCTCCCAAGCACAATGGGCTTTTTTTTTCTTCCTTTTTATTTTTGGCAGAAAACCTTAGATAAGGGTGGAACAGTAAAGATTGGTGGGAGCAGATTTCAAGCGGCTGACTGAGTGTTATCTATAAGAGATATTAGTAAGTAATGAATACAAGTGGAAAATCTGAGGGGCCAAGCTTTCAGAGATAAACATAAAATAATAAAAGGAAGTAATATGACCCTGTTAGTCTCTACACAGAAAGAGCAGGTAAGCCTTGATGTATTGAATTACCCTCATATTTATTTTCTTCCCTCGCCCCCAGGTATTTATTTATTTATTTATTTATTTGATTGGTTGGGTTTTCATTTGTTTAATTTTATTTATTATTTATTTATTTTTTTTTTTCCTCTGGTAGTGACCTAGGACTTGCATGCATTATTGTCTTTCCAGAGGAATCCCTTCCAAATGTGTGCCTTTACATTTTCAACGGAGTAATGAAAGTTTTCTGCTACTTCAGAATTTCTATGTATGCGTGTTTCCCACTTTTGTATGTACTGATCAACAAAAAAAAGGTGTGGTTAGCAAACGCATTTCCCATTTATCCTCATTTTCTGAACACTTTATAACTGCATTTTAAAGTTACAAGATGATGATCAAATATTCTGATTGTAAGTGTTGACATTTGTTATTAAAGCTCAGGACCTCCAGAATAAGGCAGCATTCTCTAGGGACAACAAGAGAACACAGAAGCTGTAAACAAGCATAATTTGTTTTATCCAGTTCTGACTAAGATGAACAATGCTTTTTCTTTTCATCAGGAAAGAAATGAAAGGAAATTCAGAGCTAATTGCTCAGAAGGTATTCTTTTATGATACACGAGAAATACAGTGAAATGACTATATTATCGTTTGTTTATACCTATATATGCACACATGCACATATGCATACACACAAACACAGTGACTCCCAAATACATACTCACATGGTGCTAACAACCTAGACTAAATAAAAAGCAAGGAAATACAAAATTCAAGCTGTTTGCTTTGCCTTATCTCTTTCCATTATGCATGGTAAATATTGCAGATCATATGGTCTATGAAATCGCATGCTGTTTGGAGGCTCCTCCAGAGCTGTGCCACAACAGGGGATTGTAAGGATAGATGCAGCAGCAACTCTTGAGTTTTCCAGGCTTATTTATTTAGTTGGATTTTCACGATTATCTGAATTTACTTTTTGCATGTGCCGTTTCTTTCCTGTGTGTTTTGGTTGCACACGCATCCCTTCTCCCCAGCTGAATCCAGAATATGTTGAGGGAGGGCAGCGTATGAGGGGTTTCTAGTTTTCCTTTTGGGATATTTGAGTTTTGAAGGAAATAGAAAGCACCAACGAATAACAGCAGGTGATTAGGTACAGAGGTTCCTAGGAATGTTTCCTACTTGGAATTTGGGCTGCAGTGGGAACATATGAGTTCTCCAAGGGCAACTCAAGCTTTTCCATATTATAGCATTTAGGCTTTAACTGAGTATCCAAAATGGCATAAAAGAATTCTCCTGTAAAATGAGAAATAAGTTCTCAAAAAGCCAACTGTTCCCTGAAATTCTGTTGGGTGTGCTGCCAAGTAGATAGACCGCAATGTGTAAAGTAGGAAAAGAACTTTCTGTTTTGCCTAAATTGTTACTTAATAATTCCAAATGAACACAACCAGTCACCTTCTCTGCTTAAGACAGAATTGCTGTCTATATTCCTGGAAAATGCTGGTGTTGTCATAGAGGATCTTTGCAACGATACAATTTTCAAATGATTTAAGAGTCAAATTCTGATCTAAAGGAAGAAGTTTTTGTAAATTGTGTTAAGTTAATTTAAGGCCAGCATTTATACCGGGAGACCTGTTAACAAAGCCAAGTTTGCTGGAATTGTTAAGCAGGTTAGCATTAAAAATATTTTTAAAAGACAGTTTTATTTGATAATAGAACATAACATTTTTAGGCAGAGTTCATTAAGTTGTGATGCAAAAATAGCTGGTCAGTTACTTTATACTGTAATTTTCATTGTGTAACCTTAAATGCAGATAACACTAAAATTAGCACTGAGTATTACAGCAAGATAGAATAGTATATATTTTTAAGTGAATCGTCAGTGGCGTAAGCTCAGCCGCATCTGTAGCAGAGACCGTGATACAGTGGGCAATCAGTGAACTGCTCTGGCTGCTGCTTGGGCTTAAGTAAGAAATTCTGTCCTCAGCTGGTTACTATTGTCTGCTCTCAGAAGCTGTGAGAGTCCTGGTGATTCTACTGTTTGTTTGATCACCCTCTGACTCATTTTAAACTTGAGCCAGTTTGAAAAGCCACTGCTGATAGTAAATTTACATTTTTGCCTGGGTTCATTTACTCAATCAGGCTAACTCCTAACGAGATACGAAATTCAACCTGCAGAAATGAGATTCCATCTCTGTGGCAACCAGGAGGGTTCAGCTAATAATTGCGCTGTATTTTAAACACTGTTGATAGCTGCTAAGTAAACCTGAGTTTTTCTCTTTTTGTTTTGGATTCCTGTACATCTATTTAAAAAGCTAAATTTCATACGTTGTTTACAGCCTGCATTTAAGATTTTGGACAGAGAATAGTATCATCTTCAGAAGAATACACATCAGTCATCGTGTAAAAAGTTCCACTCTTCATGTTGATTGCTCAGTCAGTCATTTTCCTTAAGCTATAATACATAACATATTAATATTCTATGTCCAATAAAAAAAAGGGATTATTAAAATTATGCCTACATAATTTTGGGGCGAGGGGAAGAGATCATAGTCTAATGGCAGAGTGCAAATCAGAAGAATTCTCCATATACATGAATAAGGCTGGCAATCTCAAGAGAGGTTTTTTTTTAATTAAAAACCTGATTTATTTTAATGAATCAATACTAAAGGTTCCTATGATTACAGTTCCTTAATCTTATGGATTACAGGAGAAGAAGGCATCTATTTTCTACAGGTGAATTTAGCTGATCATTACTGCTCATTTTAAAAATTCCTGTGGTTCCCCCTCGATCTGTGAAACTTCTCTCTACTGGTTACAAAAACATCGAAGCCCCTATGCATGAATTAGGAAATAGTTTGATTTTCTCTGTCTTATAAGAACGTTCTCTCCTTTTATTAGTAAAAATATCTGCATCTTCAAGTTTCTTCTGAACTTTCCAGCATTGCACAGCCAAACTCGATAAAGGGATTTTTCACTGAGTTAGTTTCACTGACTTCAAAAGCATTATGTGAAAGTGTGCATCAAGTCCTTTACAAATAACCAAGCAGTGAAAACTTTTATTTCCATGCTGTTTTGAGGCTGAAAGTAATGAGTTCTGCTCCTACTGTGCTATTGACTTCTGATGAATCTATGGTGATAACACCACTGACTACACACTCAGCCAACTGTAGTGAAGGAGAATTGCTGTAGTGCCAGGTTGGGAAAATATTTTACTAGAATTTGTAGTTGTGCAAAGCTGTTTATATTACCTACTATGTATTCTGTTCACATTTCCTTTACAACAAACTGCATGGGGGGTGAGAAATAGCTTGAAAGCATTATAATTCATTTTTAAGATTTTATGTGGCTGAAGAGCTGAAGGAGACTTATCCAAATTCTGGCATTTTTAATATCTCAAATATTTCAACAAATGCTACAAATAAGTGATGTTTTCCAGCATGCTGCTTAAATGCAAACCACTATTGTCACTTCACAGTTCTGATCGACAGCCTTGGTGCAAAACTTGAAAAAGCTGCCCTTCACGTCATCTGCAACTGTTTTCAAAGTTAAAAGTCAAGTTCAGAAGAACAGCATGGATTGTTCAGTCAGAAAGAATGAAAAGAAGGGCTTCTCTTTGTAGTAGTTTCCTGCATTTCATCCCAATATAGGATTCATCAAGTCATTTTATCTGTGACCATAAAAATATCTATAGTGGTATGAGGTTAGAGATAAGTTTCCTAAAGATTAAAAGTCAGCAGTGCTGATCATAGATGCATCCTCTTAAATATATAATTGCAGCAGATGTAGCTTAAAAGAAAAGAGGGACAACAAATTTACTGGTGGGTTTGCATTAGCAAAATGGTGCAGAAGGCTGGAGGCTCAGCTGGCAATCCCAGTTCTGGTTCTGGGTGGCTGGTAGAGAGCACAAAGTGCTCACTAGGACTGATGTTGTATTTGTTGCCTGTATTCCAGTTTCTGTTAATGCCACTTATGATAAGACTGTAACATCTGCTCGGCCTTTATTGAATTAATAAAAGTCTGTTCTTGGTTTGATGCCACAAAAAACAAAGGATCATCTTACCATCCCTTGGAAAGTGACATGAATCACATCCCTGGAAGGTGTTATTATAATGAAGCAGATGTAAAGGACAGAAATTTGCTCATGTGTAAGAACATAAGAGCAGGAGTCCGTTTTCCGACTTCTCAACCCATTTTAGAATGGCATCCCATAAAATGAAAGGGAAGCTTCTTGCAAAACTTATACTGAAAAGAAAAAAGGATGGAGGATGTTATTGTCTGCTGGAAAGCCGAGGTCCAGTAAAATACATGAAGTGCTCCAGCACATCTCGTAAGTAGAAAACATTTTGAGAGGTGCTTTGATCTTGAGCAGCATTTGCCCGTAATGGGGAGCAAGAACAGCAACCCTTATCTTGCAGACTGTCGTATCAGGTGTGTGAGAAACCCAGGGATATAAATTATTACTTTTAAATATTGTCCTGCTGAAGAAGCCTTTTAGAAAGTTCAAGTAAGTTTTCAACTTACAACTATTTGTCTCACCTGAGCACTTTTACAAAAACACAGAAATTGAAGTACAGGTCTTTGGAAATGTGACCGAGTTATGCTGTGCCTTAGGGCTGCTGCACAAATAGCAAATTACCAGAAACTCATATGTATTATATGCTGTGTTTTTATAATACTTCAGAATGCGTCTCTTAAACTGAACCAAAGATATTAAAAAATTCTTAAGTGTTTCTTATATTTCTGCCTGTGGGAAATTGTGTTTTGTTTTTTCGAGGCCTCTGTGTTCCTTTGGTGCTTGTTGGTGTAGGGGAAGTCTTTGGGCTAAGACCATCCTCTACAGAAATAAAGGTATGAGATAAACTTCCAGAAAATACTTGTGCCAATAGAGCAGATACTTTTAAAAAGCAAATCCTCTGCACTGGGACTATTGGTATTTGATAGTCAAATGATTAGAATTGTAGCACATTTTGAACTTCAGAATACTTCTGCGTCCTCCAGGCAAAGAAATCATTCTTTGGCTTTGCACCCTCGTTTTCCTGTGGTATTTATGCAATTTCTTGATTTTTATGCATTTTACAAAGAAATTGATTGCAGAATGTGTAACTAAAAGAAGTTTCCGAGAACTCTTCAATCAAAACATTGAGAGAAACCTGCTACCAAGACAAATCAGTTCTTGTACTGACTTTCTCCTCTAGGTCTTACCCTCTTGCTTGTGGATTAATTTGTGCTACCTATGAAGGTGTCTCTGCAATAATGTACTGAGGGAAGGCAGAATTAACCTCTACATCTGGCATTGCAGGAAACCGTTTTCTTTGTTCTTCCACCAAAGGCAGGGTTTGCACCAATATGTATAGTTCTGCTGTAAGATTTGCCGTGCTTTCACCTTGCAGCAGTGGTGCTTTGCTGACAAACCAGTCTTTGGGGACAATAGTGAGAGGTGAGATGCTTATAAAACGGTCCTGAAAGTATCATTTTCCTTTGGAGTTCAGTTCCTCCCATTCTGCATCACTGAATTTAGATTGGGCTCAATGATCTCAAAGGTCTTTTCCAACCTTATGATACTGTGATACTGTGAATTGCTATTTGGCTGTACTTCCCTTTTAGGAATTCGTGTGTGTTTATATGTGTGATGAAATATGTGCCAAAAGCACCTCTATTATTTAATTGGTTAAGACAATTTAAGTTGTTTGTTTCTGTTAGCATAAAAAATAAATTGTGTTTTTCTTTGGCTCATATATATATATACATACATATATTTGTTTTCCTTTCTGGTCTGTCAGCAAACTAAGAAAAATGTTATTTGCCTGATTTTACTCTGGAGGTAAGAGATAGTTTTATTCCCGTGGTTATTCCCTGATCAGCTGTCTTTGGCTGAAAGTACTAAACACCCAATTCACCCAGAATTTCTGCAATGTAGACGCTGTTCATTGGAAATTGGATGATACCATCAAGCTAACTTCTAAGCCATCAGAAAGAATTTATCAGGCCTAATCTCATGCTCATTTATATGGACGTATCGCCAAGAAGTGAATGGCTCCATCAGTCGTAGTCAATACCATAATCCCCTGTAAGGAAATACAACTTCAGAAAAGAATCTCTGTGTGCTTAGCATGTATTTATTTTTCCCCTTTGTGATAGGTGAGCCGTAGATCATTAGGAGCACTGAAGTCGATGAAATTAGAGGAGTGGATGTCCGGCATAACTAAGCTGGTGTCTGTATCTAATGTTGGATCATTTTAAAAGTCTCTTTGTTCTGCAGAGCTCTTTCAAAGACACGCTTGGAGAGATGTTTCTTTTGTTTGACAAGTTGCCCTGTTAATTCAAGTGGCATATTAGAAAAATATAGGATATAAAAAGAAATGTTAGTGAAGTCAGAAATTTGGCAAAAGCAATATACACCTTCTGATAAAATTAAGAACTGAGGAGTAAGGATATTTTTGGTGTATTTTTGTAGCTTATTACTCAAGAAAATAATGGTTCTTTGCTGAGAATAAGAGTAAAATCACTCAGTTTGTTGCAGGATAGATCTCGTCACCTCTGTTAGTAATTCCTATTTATATTGGTTTTATACCAGAATCTACCAAGTTCTGCAAAATCACTTTGGAACTACGTGTCATATATAGGCTGTTTAAGGTTAAAACAAGGAGGCGGTTCTAAATATGTTTCTCCTGCTTCGTTTTTACAATGAAGTGGTGAAGTATAGTCATTGCTTATCACTTACGTACTAGATTTGTAATTATTTTTTGGAGGTCACGACTAAAATATATTACTACTTCCACTGAGTCGTGCGTTAGGATTTTTTGTGCATCTGCAACTTCAGTTGTTGCTTCTGTATGCACTATGCTGTGGCCAATAGAAAACTAAGCTTAGAATCCTGTTGAAATCGTTGCTAAAACTCCCACTGACTGACAAAGAGTGGTATCAGGACCCCACCTCACTTAACTTACGATTAGGAAATGCAGTGTTAATGCTAAAGGATAAACTGGTAGAACAAAATTGATCAGTTGCAGCCAGTTACACGTGCAAGAGATATAAAAACGCCTCTCCACCCCGGCCCCCCCCCGGATAATTATCTATGAGTGATAGTATCTGTGCCCTGAAACAGCATAGGATATCCCTGGACTGATTGATTAATGTGACCTTGTGTTCTATTCTGAAACATCCCCTGGACAGAATTTGCAAATAGTTTAACCATTTGTTATCGTCTTTGTTAGTACCGAGCAGTGCTGCAGGTTTCAATTGGAGTGTTTTGAATTCCCTAACTTAACACACTATGGAACTATAAAATCACATTCCTTCCATGGCTTCCACTTCGGATCACATTAGAAATGTAAGTGGAATATTTTCCATTGCCTTCAGCTCCTTCACTCTGGCTTCTGCTATTCCAGTTACCCTTGTTTCCACAAGTAGAAAAATTGTATTACATTTGAGAGCGCTGAAAATAGCAAAAATTTTGAGAAGTTCTTAAGAATGCTGGATGTTTTCTTCCTATTAGAAGTCACATTAATGTACTTGTAAGACAACAGCTATAATTCTACCACTATATCTGCAAGATTAAAATATATTATTGATTTTCTTAAAGGACACCTATCAAAACGTAGTGCTTAGTACATGGAACAATTTCATCTCGATGCTCTTGAAAAAGAATTGAAGAGTTCGATTCATTAAAAACAAGTTGACGCATGTAGAAATAGTGCCTTGGAACTGATTAACAGGATGATGGATAGAAGCTACTGATCATGTTAGGTTTATTTAAAAGTACAATAGCCTCATAGGATTATACTGAAAGATTTATTCTTCTAAGATTAAATCCTCCCTTCTGTATGAGTATCTCCCATTGGATATTCAGGCTACGGGGCTGTCAGTAGAAGTAAAATTTCTTAGCCAGAAGAACCCATTTTATACGTACCAGATTTAGCAGGAATGGTAAAAGTAGTGGGAAGAGAAACGGGATTCTTAATGCCCATTCACCTGCACCCAAGTGGACTGTGGATTAAAATAAGATCTAACAAATTGCACTCACTAGATGCTGAGATTTCTGTGATTGTATGAATTGGCACAAAGTGTAGTGAACACAATTTACAAGGGGAAAAAAGCATTTTTTCCATACCTTGCTAATCCAGATACATGTGCATTTTAAGTGTCCATTCCCATATGATCTGAATTATTCAATTCTAATATATTATGCTAGACCTGTGTCAGCATATTGATTTACCACTGACGCGTACGCTCTTACCAGCCTGCACATCGTGCTTGACTTAGCCAGAACCTACGTCTGAGTTTGATTCCACGATTTCTCTGTCAGACCTACTAAGAAGCCTACAGACCGTCACTCTGCTAAAACCATTCCTGGTTTGGGCAGACTGATTCAAACTGAGTCCTGGAAAATCTGACTATATATATTTATGGAGAGGAGAGGAAGTGGAAAAAGAAGTCTTTCATGAAATGGAAGGAAGTAATAGCCCTATAATATATCTTGACACTTTAGTGGTTGGCCTGGTGGTGCTATCATAATGACTTATTTACTATACACATAAATCAGTGTTATTCTAGGAAGAATTAAGCATTTTGTGGTGACCCTTTAGGACTTTTTTTATACCTATAAGAGAATTATGTTTAATATTGTGTGCCTTCCCTTTTTTGAAATGAAAATCCTCCTTCGCTTATGGATGTGAATCAGAACTGTACCGTTTTCTTCTAGTAAGTAAGCCTAGTTAATTAATTTTTTTTATAAAAAAAAATCTGTAAAGATAGTCTCAGGGAACTGGTTTGTGGGCAACAATGGTTTTTTTACCGAACTACTGTTGCGAACGTTCAGTTATCTGGTAATGAAAATGTACGCGCACACTCATTAACCAGCCAGCAAACAGCGTAAACAGAAACCCCCTAACCATTGTACGCACAATGAAAAGCACTGGGTAGAAAAACCTTTAGAATAAACCCTGTAATTTCTAAAGATTGCAGCACGCAATTTATTTAAAAACATTTGAAATGGTAGCGCTCTGTTCTTGGAGTAGTGGAATGGTGTGCAGGTGTGGTGCAGGTGAGGCCAGCAGTTACCTGCAGCGCTCTCAGTTACGTCAGCTGACAATTCTGTCATACAGTCCTTACGATGATAACTTAGAAGAAGCGGATAATATTTTTTAATTATGGAGTTTTATAGATGTTTCAAAAATGTATACAAACACACAAGGCTGATAGAGGTACGTATTTAATATGCACAAGAAAATAGAGATTTTTAATATCACATGATGTCACGATTCCGTATTTGTTATATGTACAGGGCTTTTGTTTACACTAGGTGTTTCAGCAAGAAAGTTTCTTCTCCTTAGAGTCTTGGAGCCAGCTGTCCTTCCTTTTCCCCTGTGTTTGAAAGCAGTTCTGACTGAATAGATCCTTGTGCCAAAAGAGTATCTAAACCAGAAACAGAATAAGAAAAAGTGTGCGCATAAAGAACTGAACCATTCTAATTCTATTTTCTAAGTGTTTTTCTCATCATTATTTTATTAACTAGTTGGTAAATATTAGTTTTATAAAATACAAATCCCAATCTTTCATTACGTTAGCAGGATGAGCTGTTAGACGTTTTATTCCTTTTTAATGCTACCAACTGCAAAATAATTTTATTTAACAACAAGAAATTGTATTAAAAGCAATATATATTTTCAAATAGATAATAAATAATAATTCAAAACTATCCAGATTCTCTGGGAAAACTCTCTCTTACATAAATGTAAATAATTTTGATTCATCTTTGAACTCTATGAACTAAAAGTTTTACGAAGTTATAAATATGCAAAAATTGTATTGTCAGAGATGTGTAATGTTGGGACTGTAAATTGTTTTCATTCTTAGGAGTAAAGTGATTAATATACACCATGCTTTGAGATGTGGGAGTGGAGTGCTGAGGGAGGGAGAACGTGGTGTGAAAATTAATAGTTCCAGCTTTTAGGATGACTACAAATTCGCGATGGGCAGCGGATAATAGTATTTCATTTTCTAACCTCTCTTTTGCTGTGATGCCGAACTCCGAGCTAATTTTCTTTAAAAAGCATATGAGCATT
This sequence comes from Neomorphus geoffroyi, assembly GCA_033558235.1. Classification (NCBI taxonomy): domain Eukaryota; kingdom Metazoa; phylum Chordata; class Aves; order Cuculiformes; family Neomorphidae; genus Neomorphus; species Neomorphus geoffroyi. The sequence continues at coordinate 19,174,888 of JAUMJM010000045.1, forward strand.
TGTACGGTGCCCTCTTTGCACACGTGCATTGTGGTAGTAGCCTGGCTTAAAAATACCTCTAGGTACTCTAGAGAAGTGAAAGGTCAACCCGTGAGTGGCCACGCTCACATTTTGATTCAGAACCATCCACTTTCTTATAGGAGCAGAGTAAGATACTTTACAACTAAATATTTGTATAGTTAGCTTTCAGAGCAAAAGAATTAGTAACAGTGAGCCCTTAGTGTGCACATCCTTTTAGTCAAGACGCCTTCTATGAATTAGCATAAGAATTATGCAGATAAGCTCTTTATCTGGCTTCTGTATAGTTCTTTGAAGTCTTTAGAAGTTTAGGAATTAAGCTAAAGGAAAGTGAATAAATAAACAGCATTTTGTTTGTACAAGAGATTAACTATGCTAAATATAGGTATTGATTCACATTGATATCTAGTGACAATTGGTTTTTTATATGCCTGTGTAAAAATAAGTTTTATGTCTAAGATGAGTTTTACCATTCACAGTGCATTGCCGTGAGTTGAATTTAAATTTATTTTTAATTTCTAAACAAATAATGGTATTGTCACGTTGAATTTGTAATAATGTTTCTACTCGTGGAACTGCCAGAGACAAGGAAATAAAAGGTAGATTGTAGCAGCCAAACATTAGATTTATGTACTTATCATCAACTAAGATTCAGAGACAAGCAAGGATATCAGAGATGGTGACAAACAGAAAAATACGGGACACTAAATTTCACAAAAAGAATTCCGAAAGACCTTAATCCCAACAGGAGAATGCTACCACTCTTTCCATGTAAAAATGACTTCATTCTTTAGGCCACTCTGAACATGAATTCCCTGCGGACGCCATGGGAAGCCTGTGTAGGATTACACCCACCGATGGGTTCCTGGCGCGCAGTCCTCTCAGCACGTCCCCGTGTCTGTCTCCCGCAGCCAGAATCTCACTGTCGTTTCATGAATTATCGACTTGGCTTCCTTGCGTGTTACAACTCGATACATGCCCAAGCGAAGGAGTGCCAAGGTACTCCAGATTTCCTCTTTTCTCACTGGAGTAGCTCCTTTATTGCACACTCAGTCTTTAACACGCGGAGCCCCTTCCTCAGCTGGTTGCATTTAAGCTCTGGTCTTTCGTGGTGGCATTTTTAATGTGTCAGAGCGCGCTGTGTACTCTTTTCATATAGACTTGTAACTTCATTAGAAGTTCTTGTTCGCTAACCTGTTAGTTATTTTTAAAGCAAGTCCCACTGATTTCGGTTTATTTCCTTTTTGGTTGTATATCTTAGAGTATTTTTCTACGTGCACAAAGAGTTTAGGAAAACTTTCAGTACAGGAAGAGTTATTAAAAAACCTGATGCTTACTCCGAAGTGTCACAGGCGAGCGATTCGTCTCAATAACGGGGTAGGTAACTGTTTAAAAAAAAACCCACCCTAAATTAATATAATTCTGTTATAGGAACACACGTTTTTCCACTGAATTACATTTATCAAAACAGATTATCAGAGCTTTATAATTACCTTCCTAACAAATAAGAATTAGCATATATTATATGAGCAGTGTGTGCTAATCAAGTAATATTTAGTGAGGCGCCCACCTATGCATGCCCAGGAATTACAAAGTTAATGGAAGACTGCAGTACATGAAAGTGTAACTAATTAAGCAAGAGGCAAAAAAATCCATAGGTGTTTGACTGAATATGTTAGAATTAAAACTCATTATCATGTTTAAATGGTAATTTTATTCAAGCACTTAAGTTTAGCAATCTAGGCTATTTAAAGTTAACTTTCTTCTAGACACTTTTATTTATACTCACTGTATTTCTTCATGTGTATTTCAGCTTCCGTATTCTAAATTAAAAAGTTAGAATACCTAAAGGGTTTTGGCTTAAAAGGGGAGAGCTAAAGCTAATGCTACAGCCTGGAAAAATCGAAACAGAGCTCTGCTGCTGGACAATGCTAAGGACTCACTGGCTTCCTGTGCCCAGCGCTGAGGGTGCGAAACGCGGCTGCATTCATCCTGCCTATTCTAAGGCATTAAACCAAGGTACCCTATGAAGCTTTTTGCCCTCTCAGTGTGGTTTGCATCTCTAAAGATATTACATGGTGTTTAGACCCTAGGCAGGATGAATTAGCCTGTGAGGCTGTTTGCATTTATTAAAGAAGGAAGCTTACGGGCAGTAAGTGCCTGATGCCCAGGCTCTCGAGTGAGCTGGGCTAGAACAAGGGCTCAAAGGAGTACCAGAGCCCATAGAAATGCATGGGCTAAACTTAGAAACCTTTCTAGTGATAATACAGTGCTTTCATGTAATGTAATTGCTGTAATTCTACAGTTTAGCCTTTTCCACTTATTTATATACAGGCATGCGTACTCGAAATAAATTTAAAAATGCAAGTAGTACTTCATCTTTTTAGAGGAATAAGCAATGAGGGTATAAACATCTGAATAGTTTTCTGTACTATTTTCCAAAGAAAGAAAATTGGTTGTTTCAGAGGTGTGTAGAATAGAAATATCTATCTCTGAAATAACAAAGTCTAGGTTGTAAAGGTCTTTAAAGATAAAAACTTCAAAATTTTTAAAGTAGTTCCAAAGCCACTGAGGTATGAATACGAGAAGCCACTCAGATTTGTACCTCTCACAGATGGTATGTTTTCTGTCTTTAGACTGAACTGCATTCTAAATTCCAAGCACAAAAAAAGATGTGATTTCTGACCCTAGATTAGATGCTCTAAGTAGGCATTAAGAGAATCACGTGAGATTCTCCATAAGAGTCACGTGAGATTCTCGATGTTTGTTTTAAGATAAAGACAGGTCTCTATAGGCCCATTCTAGAAAATACGTGAAGGAAAAGGAAAGTACATTTATATAGAAAATCAGAGCAATTTCTATGAGAAATTATCGCTGTTTGTGTCCTTAGTTTATTTCCATGATTTTCTGTACCCAAATGTGAAATCTTGGAATCATAGAATCATAGAAAGGTTTGGGCTGGAAGGGACCTCAAAGCCCATCCAGTCCCACCCCTGCCATGGGCAGGGACACCTCCCACTGGATCAGGGGGCTCCAAGCCCCATCCAACCTGGCCTGGAACACCTCCAGGGATGGGGCAGCCACCACTGCTCTGGGCAACCTGGGCCAGGGCCTCCCCACCCTCAGCGTGAAGAATTTCTTCCCAAAGTCTAATCTAAATCTTGCCCCTTCCAGTTTAAAGCTGTTCCCCTCGTCCTTTCACTACAGGCCCTTGTGAAAAGTCCATGATACATTGCTGACTGTAGAACATATGTTGTTTGTTTAGAATGCTGACCATGCTGTTCAGATGATTTGAGTCGCCTTTGTCTACATTCTGAGGGGATTTTTTCCCCCCACTAAAATACCTTTGGGAAGTGAAGCCTATCAGGTGAAATACATCTTTACTGTTAATCCAGCAGCAGCATGGTGAGTGGCAGACACGTGTTCTGACACTGAGAAGGATGGAACATCATCTTTGTTTCACCCACAGAACAAAACTCATTTTGGTGGTCTCAGAGATTTGGGGGAAGAGGGAGGAGTGAGCTTTCAGCTTACTTTCTTATGGAAACAAAAGTTATGAGGTTTTTGCTGTTTATCCATCTCCTCCCTAGTAACTTTTTAATCTATTGACCAGTTTCAAACTAATTTGACTGTGTTACAGACTAAAAGTCAGTACATTTTCACTGACTTACTGAAAATATGTTACCAAAGCGTGTATGGACATCAAAATAGTGCTGTGGAAGGCAAAAGCTGTAGTCTGAGCTCAACCATAGTACAGAGCATCAGAAAATCTACTTGCCATATCCATTAGAGTGCTCTTAAGGGTTTGCTTGTGGTTTCGTGTCAAAAATGCAGCCATCAGAGAACAGGATTCATTCTTCCGAATCCATTCCAGTGGAATGGACTTGGATATCCATTTTGAAAATGCAGGATTGTACTTTCTATTTCAAAGAAGGATTGCATGTTGTTTCTCATTTTCTGATCATATCATGCGCAGATTGTAGTAAAAATAAGTTAAGCTAGGGCTACTCAGAAAAGAAGTGATCTTCCTCTGAAAAAAATAAGAAAAAATGTCATCCAAAGATGTTCCTCTTCTATTAGATTATAATGAAGATGTTTCAAAAAATCAGTAGAACAGAGATAGAGGAAAGGTGGTTGGAAGAGATTAGACTGGTCATTAAAGTGTGTTTTATTTGGGGAACGTGTGATTTGAAGCCCCTGCTAACACTGTGTTTCCGTACTCTGGCTGCTATCCTAGCAGTGGGTTATAAAGGCAAGCCCACACCTGGAGTTCCCATTTTTAATAAACTGAGGAAAATAGCTGTAAAATACAGGAGACTGAACTGAATGGTTGTGATCCTAAAGATCTTAATAATGTTACAAAATTACAGCATTTAATACAGCAAGGCCCTAGTGGTCAGCGCTTGGGTTGATGAGTGTCATTATGGGGGAAAAGGGCAGAACAGGTACTTGGACTTGAGCATGTCACACACCAAGGAAGTTCATAGTTATTACTACTGTCATCATTTTAAGTGTATTAGCAGCAGTAATGGGTTGATATTCAACTGTTAAATCTGAGTTTTTAACAAGTAGTTTCATCGAGGGAAGTGTCAGGGGAGGATGAAGAGAAAAAAAGGGGAGAAAAGAGTAGTATATGCTTTAAAATGCCTAATCGCAGTCTAAAAGAAATAGAAAAGTCATCCAACCACCATGAGTGGTCCCTGAAGAAATGCACGTCAAATGTCTCTTATTCAGTTGAAAGTTGAGTTTGGTGAGTGAAGTATTAAATGCACACAGAACTGAAGGCTGTGCTCATCACTAAGTGCATGTTTTTCTGAATGTTTTTGCTACACTTAAATTACAAGAGAAAGCTTCCAAGTACTTTTATTTCCATAGCTGTTTCGTGTGTAGCGCGTTCATCTCTATGGATTGAACGCAGTGAAGTATTTCACGGGAGATATCTAAGCACACAACTAACTCCTGTGACCTGCTGGTTTATTTTTTAAAGGCTTATGGAAATTAGTTTTTTCTAAGATTTGGTTGGAGTTATACTTAGGGAGGCTGATAGTCTCCAAAGTAAAGGCCCATCATTAATGTGACATCTCAGTAGGAAATGGTGTAAAGGGCAATGAGTACGTTTCTATTTATTATGTATTGGTTACTCTGATAAATTTGTTTAAATGATTCCATGTGAAGTTAAGAAAAGTTCCCATACGTGCGTCTCTTCGAGAACTCTGCACAGATTAAGTCTTCAGCACCAGTCTGGGTAGCTCAGTCAAGAACGGGATATCAAAGAGGTCACAAAACTGTTAAGAAATTCTAGTGTGGCTGGAAAAGAGTGCCGGAGAGCTAGAAGAGTTTTCCAAGTGGCAGTGTAATACTGATTGCTTAACAAATGGGCACAGAATATGGACCAAAAAAGTGCTATTGTATTGTGGAGAAAGAGAGCATAATGATGTTAATAGATGAGCTGATTGGGATTTTATTAAAATAATGACCAGTTGCAAAATATTTTCATTTTTTATGTTTAAAATCTGAGGAAATTAATGAATAATATTCTGTTTTAGAAAGGTTGATTTTGCATCTTTTGACTTTATCGTAGCTTGTTAAAGAAGACAGCCTGAAGTGAGCCCTTGTCCTTAAAATTCCTGCAAATAAACAAGTCCGGCAGCAGGATGGAATCCAGTAGCCATTTCAGCAGTAAACATGTGGAAACAGGCGGAGCTGCTGGCGACTGACGGAATGAAGGTTTCATGCCTGTGTTTGTGAAGCCCACTAAGTGGCCAGATTTATCTCTGCTGGCCTTCAAAGTTCTTGCAGTTCTGCACTGCTTTGATTTGAGCAGTGGTTGGGGTTTTGGTTGGGAATCCCATAGCCTCCACGAGTCCTTCTTCTTGCATCCTGTCCTCCTTGGATATACTTGGAAAAGAAGGTGAAGCATCTGAGATTCATAGTCGTTGTTGTACTGCAGACACCAGTCGTAGCTAATGGGCGATAATGCCAACAAATCATCAATTAACTCATAAACCAGAGTTGCAGTTAATATCTGAAATTCAAGAATTCAGCTGCTCCTCCGTCACATACACTGCTTCCTACGAATGCACAAAGGCTGTTGTTTCTGGGTTTAATTTAAAATCTTTTCTGTATTTTTTGTAACTTCTCATAAGTTCTCCGTCAGTACAAACCGAAGTACAAGTGACTTTCTTTGTATCTTTTTGCTGAACTTAGAAATGAAGATCAGATCGGAATTTTTCCTTATATGCTTTTTTCTCTTGCTCTTGGAGGGATAAAGCAAAGGCCTTTCAAAGCATTTTGGCTTCATTCCAGCATCAGAAAATGCATTTCATTATGAGGTCTTAGCTCAATACAATTGCTTGAAACCAGCCTCAACTTCAAAAATTGCACAACTGAGATGTACAGAATGATTTGATCTACATCTTCATGTATCTGTTACCCTGCGTAGGATTTTACAGTGAAACATCAGAGGACATTTTCAAAAAAATCACTTTTCTAAGTTGACATTAGAGTTAGTGCGTTATTTTGTACTTCACATTTATGCCCTGTTTCGAGACTCTTCATTTTTGCTGTTTCACAGGAATTAACACACTTCCTCAGTTTTGGGCAGAGACAGCAGGAATGGCCAGTGATGATGGATTCCTCAAGTCACAAACATTGAAGATGTTAGACCAGTGGATGCAACACCCTGAATTTTTTTCGGTAAATGTCAACATTTTTACATCTGTCACCAATTTTCTTGCTTTTCTTCTCTCATTACTTGAATAGGAAGTGGTGTAATACCTGAAACACCCTGCTTTCTGTGGGCATTTGATTAAGAATCTCATTTTTTATATTTTTAACATAAAAGAGCTGATGCGAAAAGAAGTGTACTTATCTTGCTACTGCAGTTTACTTTGTCATTATGCTACAAAAGCTGTGTATAATATATAATATTTTGATTTTTGAATATCACTTCTTGCATATTTGCTTTCTGTTATAGTGTTATAATTGGAAGCAAGGTGATGAAATAGAAAAGACACATCTGAATGAGAAAATAGTGAGAGAGACTGAAAAGTAAACTGGAGACATGAACTGTGATTTCCACAAGCTGCTAGATAAGACAGAACCAAGAAAGCAGGTAAATAAAAGTACACCAAAATGGAAAAACAGGAGGTTATTGATATATGATCTGAATTAAAATCTCTTGAGTTACTGAAAATGCTTTTTTCATTTTTAAAGCGTTCAGTTTTTTGCACATTCAAAAATTAGTACCAGTTGCCTACTCTCTCAAAAAGAATTTAACACTTTAGTGTCCTCCATGTATTTTTATTCCATACTCTGTCTTCTTTAAACAGGTCAGAATAGAGTTGATTTTATGCTTTCAACGTCTGTATTGCTGATTTTGATTTAATGAATCAGAATACCATCTATTAACAGTCTTTTTGAAACTTGGAGAGTTTTGTGTTTAATGGTAGTATCAAAAAGACTGAAAAATGTTAAAATAATTACGTATGTTAAAGTATTACTAAATAATGCCCTGTCACATCTTACATCCACAGCACACGTACTGGGCAAAAACTCTGTTCTTATGGTATTTAACACTGACTCTGAGACTTCAGTGTATCTGCTTTGGATACAATCTCTACAGATTAATAAAACTCAATGAAATATTTACCTTAATTGCACTTCAGACCCTTTCCTTAATCATGTTTAATAGATCTAACAGCAAGGTCTGCTCCTTACTTGTGGTTTTCTCATTAGCACACTACTGGAAATGAAATTTGAAGATGAAGGTTAGACAGTAAAGCAGCAGAGAATTTAAGGTAATGTTTCCTAGGTTTTTACATAGGATATTCACATAATCCTGGCAGTAAAAGTTACCTGACAGAATCACAGGGGATGGCCTAGACCTCTACAGGTTGTAGAGTGTGGTATCCCTGCTCAGAGCCAGGGCAGCTAGAGCATGGCTCTGGAGATTGTCCAGCTGGGTTTTGAGTATCTCCACGGACCGAGACTCCATGACCTCTGTGGGCAAATTGCTCCAGTGCTAGACCACTCTCACCACAAATAAATATTTTCTTAGGTTTAAACAGAATTTCTTGTATTTCATTTTCTTGCATGAGAAGCTCCTTGTATGAAAGATGCTCCAAGCACCCGATTATCATCCTGGCCCTTCGCTGGGCTCTCTCCAGTATCCTGTGTCCCTTTTCCGCTGGGGAGCCCACAACTGCACACGGCACTCCAGAAATGTCCTCACTAGGGCTAAGCAGGTGGGAAGAAGTGTCACTGCTCTTGACCTGCTGGCGGTGCCCTTGTAGCTCAGACTAGGATGCTGTTGGCCTGGGTTTTGCTGCAAGAGCGTGTTCCTGGCTCATGGTCAGTTTGATGTCTGCCAGGGTCCCCAGGCTCTGCTCTGCCAAATCATTTTCCAGCCAGTTGTCCCCCAGTGTGGACTGGTTCCTGTCTTCTAAAACATCCCGTATAAAGGGTGACATGTTTAACTTTATACTGAAATGTATCTCACGATGTGGTCAGAGTTGCCATAAAAGCTTTTAGTTTAAGATTTTGGTTGTGTTGCTACAGTAATTTTCATTCTGACCCAGTGCTGCCCTCTTGGTCTCTTCCATCTTACAATTATAAAACAGATCTTCATAAAGCGTTCAGTGAGGCTTCATCTCAGTGCAGAAAGTGAATTGATTTTATTGTTTGAAAAGCAGAAGTGTAATGTTATCCACATACATCTGACCACGTCCTTCTATAGGTGTCCGAATGATTTTATTCTCACAGAAAGAAATTTCCTTAAATACAAAGCATCTCCTTTCCTTAATGTTTTGTATTCAGTGGTGGCCACACCATGATTCCGTGTGGACTTGGGAGACGTGCAGAAAGAATGAGTAAATGACAAGCAGGAAAGGAAATTAGTATCTGGGTTTGATCTAATTGTCTCACAAGTGAAGTTGTAAACAAATGTGGAATTTAAAGGAGGATTATTCCATTCTGCCTGTTCAATATCAGTAGTTCCATTCCAGAGAGAATAATGTAAATATAGTAGACAGATCAGGGTTAGACCAGGATCAATATTCAGATCAGGATACCGACAGTATTCACCTGTATTAACTCTTTAACATCCACTTTTTTCTGATGCCGTGGAAGTATCGATGTTTTATATTTTTTTTCACTGTCTGCACATCAGGTGAAAAACTCACTAGTGTTACGGGGAGGTGAGAATGAATATCAAAGGGAGATTACATCTTGATTAATACATATATTTGTGTATATGTAGAGACGTGTATATATTTGTAGTTTAGAGGTTACAAAAGTACATCAGGAGAGTGTCTGTCAGTCTCCATCTTAAGGTTTCTTTAACACAAATGCAGCACCATTTATTAACTGCCCGTGTATGTACAAAGAAGAGACTCCTAGTTGCACTGAATAATTTCATGATGTTATTCTTCGTAATGTTAAAATTTTGATCTTTAATCTTTAATGTCTATTTTGGCACTTAGCTTACTTATCAGCCAACATCTCTGACTTCATCTGTTAACTTTCAAGCAAGAAATGACACCAAGGAATTTTGTAAAACTTGTACTGCCTTCAGAAAGGTAAACTTCAGGCCAGGTTCAGCTCTTGTTCTCAAATCCTTCCAGCATTAAAATTGATGAAGAGATGATTTATCAGGATGAGAAGTATTCAACCATTACATACAGAAATTCAGAGCGCCATGCATGTCCCCATTTGTCAGTGTCTTTAGCCATTCGTCATTTATGATCATTACAGTTTTATGCAGCGATGGTTCAAGTTCTGTTTTGAAATAGCTCACATCATACATTTGCAGAACCCCATTTAATAGCCCTGAAAGTGTGAATTTATTTAAAACAGAAACTTAATGAGTCTCTTTGAAGTTCCAGATTCACACTTAAATTTATGTGAGCCAAACCATGCTCTTGTATACCATCTTTATTCCTTCTTTCAGGGAAAGCTGCTTTTTCCTAAGCAAGCAGGAAAGCAAATTTTAGTCCTTATTACATTTTTTTTTTTTTTTCCCAGAGAACAAAGTACTTGAAAGTAACTTGAATTGTCTACTGCAATCTTGTAAATTTTCATAGTACTTCTTATTAGGGTTAATCAGCTGATAAGAATCAATGCTGCTGATCATCTGATTAGCTGAACTAAATTGTAATTAGGTGCTAATGAAGATCATTTGTAAGCATACGGCATGCCTATAATTCTTAAGTTTGATTTCTAAAACTTGACAGTGTTCTACTAATTTTTATTTTCCTCTTTGATTTGTATTGGTATGTTTCAATGATGTATCACAGTATCACAGTATCATAAGGTTGGAAAAGACTTTTGAGATCATCGAGTCCAACCTATGTATCTCCTTCTTATTTTAAGGTAGTAGAAAACAAAGGTATCTGGGCTGTTTTGTAAGGAGGATGCAAAATGGTTGTGAATATCTAGTAATTTATTTGAAATTTGTTTTACTTTGAGTAGGGTAAGTAGAAAAATTGGTTGGATCACTGAGCTCCAGAGGTTACGGCCAGGAATGCAAACTCCGTCTTGCCATGTTATTTGTAGTATCCCTTAGGAATTTATAGTGGGGACAGGACTGTTGAACATCACTGAGTCCCTCTGGGCAGCTTTGGCTTTGTGGATGATACCTGCTTAGAGGTTGATAAGCTGGAAGGCAGGACTGCTATTCAGAAGGACCGTGATAAGCTGGAGTAAAGGACTGACAGAGAGTCTCATAAACTGCAAGAAAGGGAAATGCAAAGTCCAGCCTCAGGTATGGAATAACCCCAAGCAACAGTATAGACCAGAAGCTGAGAACCAGAAAAGCACGTAGGGATCTTGGTGGACAAGTTAAACTGAGGAGTCAGCAGTGTGCTGACTTGAGCAGAAAGCCACCTGCCTGCTGCGTTAGCAAGGATGCCGGACAAGGTCAAGTTATTTCTTTTCCTCTTCGTAACTCTGGTAAGATCAGTTCTGGAGTGCTGTGTGCACTCATGGGCTCCCCAGTACACGGGCACACTAGACTGAGGCAGCAGAAGCCATCAGGGTGGGCAGGGGCTTGATGTGTCAGAGGTGGCTGGGCTTATTGGGTTTGGTCAGCCTTAAGAGGAGAAGCCAAAGAGAACACCCATGCCAACATAATTTAGGTATTTTTCTCTTTTCTAGTACTTGATTTGAAATAAATAATCAAGATTTATAAACAGAGCTTTGCAAACAGAAAACTACAATGGTCTTTGGGCAATTTGATGTCATTTAGAAGCGAAAATAATAACCCATATTTGAAAAATGACAGAGCCTAAAGAGATAAAACACTTAAATCCTATTAAAATTCAATACACTCTTATTTCACTCACACAAACAAGATTTCTTGTTCTTAAAATTAAAGGTAATTAACATTTGTTTGCTTGTTTGTTTTCAATTTAAAATAATGATGTAGAAGTTAATTCTCCACTGTCTAATGTTTGAGCCTTACACACACACGCACAAACACACATACAAAAATCTCATTTGGACCAAGATTGTCTGGTAATCATTCCGATCAGAGAATTACATTATGGTTTCATTAACTCCAGCAAAAAACTTTTAGTTGTTTTGCTTACAGCAATTATAGTGTGTTTAGGGTAAAAGGGTAGGTTTCTGTACCTTTTTTAGGGCTATTTCTCATTGGGAAAACAAAGATATTGAAGTGTTATGTTCAGCATAGTTACTGTTCAACAAAGTGACTGTTAAGCATGGTTTGATGCTTGCAATAACTTGAAACTGCTTGAAAAAACCCCTCATAATAAGAGAGGACTCAACTCTTTTTTAGTATGGGTTAGTATACTACTCTGTCACTAATAATAATAATAATAATAATAATAATAACTGGAAAATGAAGCAAAACCTTTTCAATATCATGATAAAAGTTTCAGATAAATTGCTAGATTTGGCATTGACCTTGATGAGCGCTTTTGTGGGAATGTAGGATACTTCTATACAACTTATCAAACAAAACAATGCTGTATGATCTTAAAAAAGAAAATTTCCTCAGCATAATTGTAGAAAAATTGTCAAAAAAAGTCAATAAATGCAAGTAGCTGTTCAGGTCATGTCTTTATTAATAGCATGTCATTAAGCAAACTAAAAAGCGTTAACTGTGCCATATTTAGAGATTAAGTGGGAGCAGAACCTCATTAGCTCTAACAGGAAATCTCAGTCAGATGCTAGCAGGGCTGGGAGCACTTTGCTAAGTACATCCGTATAGACCATCCTTATTAAAGGGTCGTGTAGAGAAACAAGGCACCTTAAGGACTCCAACATATTGGATTGGCTTAGAGACTTGTGGAGGAACAAGAGCGCTCCTCCTGTCCTCCAGGAACCCATTGGCCTGTCTGACTTGAAAATGGCTAATGTTTAAAAGGTTAGAAGAAATTATTTGTCCAGGACGAATCCAGACTTCTCAGTAACCTGTTTGTGAAACAGACTTGGTGGCCTCTCTGGATTTGATGGCAGACAAGTATCCTCATTTTCACACCTGCCTCCCCTCCACCCCCTATGTTTTTAATGTTATCTTTTTCCAGCTTCTCATTGTATTTTGATTCTTCCCTCAGCTGTTTAGCCCAGCGTCACGTGTGGACAGCCTTTGCGTTGCTCTCAGGACGCCTTGCTTTCCCTCACAATTTGCTGTGTGGGCAGTTTCAGCCAGCGAGGGCCAGCCAGCTCCTTGCCCAAGGTGAAGGGGAGTGAAAGGCTGCAACAAAAGTGCCCCGTGTATAATCGTGATGAATAGATAAAGAAAAGGAGTCAGGAGCAAGTGGGAGCCAGCCAACTATTTTCTACTGCACCGCTTTGGATGGAGGCTTCCAAGGGGCAGAGTGCCAGTTTAGCCCATCACTCTTGTGGTTGTAATGTAACTACATCACCCATTATAAAAAGGCTTAGCTCCTACCAGGCATAAGAGAGAAATTTTGTATTCTGTCCCTTCTTGCCTGGCCCAGTTTGAACTGATATTTATGGAAACCCCTTAAAGCGTCGAAACAAAGACAGCTGTTCGTGAAATTTAATTCCTACCAACCCCTCCCCAAGTGAAATTAGTTAAAAGTAGGGGGAAAAAGAGTTGGGTTGCAGGAAAGATTAGTGATATCTGGATGCTATTCCCTGCATAAGCAGAAAGTATCAAATTCAGTAAGGTTTTTTTTTCCTCACTGTGGTGGAAAAATGGCTGAAACAAATCAGAGCTAATGAAGACACTATTCATTCACTGTCATTGTATTCTTGCCCCATTTTTGTGAAATTATGCTTTTGTAGCCACATAGCCCTGAAAATATGGTGTTGCTGTTGTTTGCAAAAGGTCATAGTCTTTGTGTTAAGATAACGATATATCGGCCTCAATAGCTGTCAGGCTTTGTCTGGCCTTGGTTTGTCCTGTTTAACTTGTTCAGCTGTAACAACTGTCTGACAAACAGGTGCTGCTACCCATTTTTTGTAGCTTTTGTACGATTGTCTGGTGTGTGTATATAAATACACCCATATACATGCTCACAGAGTTATATATATTTCTATAGCCAGTAGGAAGGAAAAGCAAATAAGTTTTTCTGTGCAGGGTAAACTAGCTGTGACGATGGAACAAAAATGTGGTGTAGAAAAGAATAGGCAAGAGATAACAGCAGTTCTGAGTCTTCAGGCTCAGGATGATGTCAAAGGCCTGAGGAGTAGAAAACAACTCACCAGTGGCTGCGATTGTTAAAGGAAACGAGGCTAAGACGTGGGTAAAACCAGTTTTAGGGGCAGTAACAAAAAGAAGAAAGAAGAGGTGACTTAACATGCATGAAACCCCACCATCTATGCAACAATTGCGTATAACATGGACTTGCAAACCAGTGAAGAATAAGGACATGAGCAAGCGTGTAAAATTTCCAGGGGTGAGAAGAAATGAAGCATGCGTAAGGGTAGGCACAACGCTGTAGAAAAGCACTGATTTTAAAGCATTTGCGTAGATATTTTAGCCTAACGTATTTTGAGATAGAAATGCTATTGTCGTTGAAACTGGACTGTGTCTTTAGACTGTTAAAACTTCAGTTAAAGTGATAGTAATTTCTTGGCCTTGCATCTAAGAGATGTTCCTTTTGCTCTTGTCTAGAATTTAAGTCCAACACATTACAAAGTGGTGGGAATTTGTGCAGCCTGCACTGTAATTTCAATGAAATAAATTGCTAGCACTTTGTGGCACAGCGGTCTGCACAGCCTGGTGACTCCAAGCAGTACCTCGTGCCGTTAGTAAAATTCCCAAGGATTACCCAAGCTCTTCCCTTAGCAGAAGTGGCCAATATGGTTTCTGAGCAAGGAAAACAGCTATGACTAAGAAAGACTAAATCCATTTCTAGAAGTGTAAAATTTGTTCGTTGACCACGTGAAGGTCAAGCTACCCCTTCTACACAGGGCTGTTAAAACTTGTGGGTTACCAGCTGTTTTCCTCTAGTAGAGAATGAAATATGAGCCATCATTTTCTATTTGCAGTCCAGAAATACTGCATCTTATAGTTGAAATTTGTATACATGTAAGTAGCTGATCAGTTTGAGAAGTGTGAATTTCAGTAAACAACCCACCCCAATTCTCTAATATGTAAACATATAATCGAAATATTTTTAATAACTAGTTTATCTTCACTGCAACTCTATAAAGGCAAGGAAAAATGTAAATATTTCTAAGCTGAAATACCAAACTACTTGATTTGTCTCATGGTAGCGTATTTTAGTTCAGCTATGTCTGACTACACATTGTCCTACCTATAAATAAAGTCATTACATTTTCCACGGAGTCTTCCAAACATGTGTCTATAATCACCAGTGTTATAATCCTAACGCTTTCTTATTGGTAGTTTGATCTATACAAACACGGATACAATAGTAGAGGGATTTTAAAAGTCAAATAAATGTCACTGGAGTGCAGTAGTAAATGTGTCCAAGGAACATACTGCCTTAATTGAAAATTCAAATTACTGAGCATTGCTGCTTTTCAATAAAACATTCAGTGATGTTGAATGAAAAATCAATAGCTGCTTTATAGTGCATTTTTCTTAAGCAGTAGGCAAGCAATCAATTCCTGTTCAAAAGATTTTTTATTCTTCTATCTTTAATATTTACAGCTCTTCCTCGCTCTCCACAACAGAACAATCTTCCGTTTCTTTTGTAAAGCAAAACCATTGTTCACTAGTGAAAAACGTAACACGTGGTATGCAAATTTGGTACTCATTGTTAGTTTAAAGGCAGTACAAAGTCAGGTACCTGGGTACCACTTTTTTCCTGAGTGAACTCTTAATTTAGTCTGTCTACTGACATTTCAGGAAATACTCTAGTTCATATTTAGATAAGACAGGATTTAATTTTAAGGCAGGAGCTTTGACATTCGTGTAGAATAGTTTGAGATTTGTCCTTGTTATTCAGAGAAAAAAAAAAAAGATACAACAAAAATGTTCAACTGGAAACGGCAAAAATGTACTGGAGAATTTGTATGTTGAAAGGAAATTGTGGATACCTATTACAGCAGAGATCTTCGTGGAACGGGAAGGTCTCGGAGAAGTTTCTCAGTATTGAGTGTACCCCTGGTGTTTTGATCTTTGACTTGTGCATTTGACAGTCTTACATCTCCATAGGCTCCAGCATGAAAGGACCTGTTCTTTGTGTCACTATGCCCTTTCTATTTTCACTTGCTTCTTTCAGGAGGTAGCGCAGAAACCACATTAATATTCTACTGCATGCAAAAAAGAAATGGTACTGGCTACCTTTTCTTCTACCTGATACCTTCTTTTCCTGCATACTTGTGAAACAAGCGCCAGTGATCCTTTATACGAACTAAATCTGAAGCTTTGAGGCTTTGTGAAAGGACGTATCGCACATCTCAGTTGCTGTTGCCCCAGCTCTGTTCAAGCAAGTGCTTGCATTTCCAGCATGGAACCTATGGCAAAAAACCCGTACCATAGTGATAAGAAAGAAACTTCAGATTTGCCATACAACTTGTGGCAAGACAAGCTCTTGTGTTACGGACTGCTATGCACATAGGCTTTCGGCAGTTTTGAGTCAAAATTATGTTAATCTTTGAGGATAAGTATGTAAAAGGTCATTAAATTCCAGCATATAAATCACAAATATTGATTATGGCTGGTACTTAAATACATAGTGTCGCTATATATAGCGCAGCCTGGAGGTTTGAGTGTGTTGTACATTCTCTAAGCTTTTAGAATTAATTCTAAGCATCCATTGTTTTCCAAAAGAGGAGAGAGCAATGACAGTAACAGTTAGAGTATAAGCTCCCAGGGAAATGTGCCTTGCTAAGAGACCAGGAATGAGCTTTAATTTAAGTTTGCTGATCAAAATAATTCCTTGGAACATGGATGCAAATCATGTGTGCCAATATAGAGCCATTCGTTTGAATGGAACTTCTCAGTGAAAAGCTATGAGGGGATGTGACTTAGCAACAAGGATCATTAGCCTCTAAGCTAAAAATGAAAATGAGAAAAGAGCCAGATCAAAGTATGCTTTACAGCAGGGAAACCACTGCCGATGCAAGTACTGAAAGTACTTTCACTTTTTTCTATTTAAGGTTACCACTGCCTATGCAAGTACTGAAAGTACTTTCACTTTTTTCTATTTAAGGTTGTCTCAGCCTTGTGATTGCCCCCAATAATCCAAGCAGCTGCCTTTTGCTTGTTTGTTCTGTAGCTTATCAAATTAACAAATATGTTCAGGCTTATAAAAATACCAAAATATTATCAAGATGTAAATACTGTGTGTGTGGACTGATGCTGAAATTCTCCTATGTACAGTAAATCATGAAGAAACTAATGAATTTAATCTGTATTTATGCTAACAGATGTAAATTCTGGAAGCTTTGTCAGTATCTTATACAGTTGGTAGTCTACTAGCTAAAAATGTGAGCTTGATTTTTGTCTCATCAGTGAAAATCAATGAGTTATGAAGGAACCGAGTCTCTGTTATTTTGTTTGCTGCATGGAGTTTCTGTCCTTAAGTGACTTCTGACTTTTCCAGTCGACATATGATGCTTTTCTACTTGTTCCAGGCGTATACATGAGTGGTAAATAGCGATGAAACGAAGTACAATCTGCCTCTCCATCCTCATCTACCTTGCCTTTACACTAGAGACAGCTTTCAGCAGGGCATATGTTGTCCATGTACGTTCGGTTTTGGTGCATGGCTCTTTGGATGCTCCTATGTCATGATATATTTTTGGGTTCAATTATTATCATCAAAGAGGACGAGTTCCTGTTGCTGGGCTTCCCGCAGCCTTGGTGAGTGTCCTCACTCTCTGACTCTTGATCATCGTGGTTTAAGGGTTGTGTTTAAAGCAAAGAACAGGCACAATCTGCAACAACCTGCAGTTCTAGTCCATTACTGGCCTAGCTTGAGGATGTAAGTTGTAGGTACCCCATCGTTTAAGGAGTCTCTGCATGATGTCCTTCATATAGGAAGAGGAATGTGGGATGGGGAGGGGACAGGAGGAAATTATGAAGGGCTTGGTCTTGCTGTGACATGGAACTGGGGTGTAACTGGAGCATCGTCTGAGAGCTGGGAACTGTTCTAGCATCTCATAGTATGGACAAAACATCACTCTCCTATGTAGTTTGTTTCTTTTATTTTCAAAGAATTTCAAAGCTCTTAATTTTGTCCTGCGTCAGAATGTGTGAAAAGTAGTTATTTGGAAAAGCAACATGTGAATGGAGGATTTTCTAGTTGATCTAGGCTCCCAATATTTAAGTCATAATTTGGACATTGAAATATGATACAAAGATGTTTTTATCTGTTTGGGTTTTTTTTCCAGGAAAATCTATTTTCTTTAATAGAAAAAAAAAATTTAGAAAGTAATCTACCAGCAATTGCATAGGGCCAGAAGATAAAAGCAACTGAAAAAAGTATCATAAAAGGAAGAAATACACAATAAATAGTTGGTACCAGTGAGCTAAGGTAACAGAGATGCTTGTTAACAGAATCAGTCATAGAAGATGGTATCTACAGGGCTATAGAATTAATGAGTCATCTTTGTGCTTGGCTTAACCTTGAAGAATTTAATTGAATTCAATGACTTTGTAAATATGTTCAGTCAATATATCTTCAGTCTTTTTCAAATGCAAGTCCTAAACGTATAGCTGTGAAATAGCAAGTGATGTGACAATGATAGTAATGTCAACCCTTCTTACTGAAGGATTTAGTAACTTCTGAGAAGTAAGCAGCAAAAGAATGTAAAAAAAATTTGAAATGAACATTTTATTGATTTTCCTTTTACGACAAAAGAACAAGAAATTTCCTACATCATTTTTGCTAAGTTCCTAAAAGCCACATTTTTTTTCTCCACTGTGCTATAGGTTTTCACTCTTTGTGATGTCAGTATCAAACAGGGTAACTAAAAAACGTTAAAAAAATCAAATTGGTTAGAACATGTTTCCCCAGAGTGACATAAATCCGAGCATTTGAATGCTGTATTCTGTTACCTTCCACTAAGCAGGAAAATGAATGGCTATTGCTAATACATAATCTTATTCTTAAACAATGCTGAACGGCTTCTTCAGAATTAATTTCAGGCAAGACAAATGATACTGAGGAGCCAAGCCAATCCCCCCATGACCTCCCCTAGAGGCTGTTTCCAAACTGCCACTGCTACTGCTTGTAAAGCAAATCATGGGATCTGTCAGAGAGCAAGCCAAATAACCGAGGCAACGAGCCAGATTCAGATGCTGGAGGCATTCCAGATTTTGCTGTCTATGTCAGATGTTTACTTATAATCCTCAAAGTGTGGATACAAGGCTTCAAGAAGGAATTTCTGCCGTAGAAAAGAAACCCAAGTACGATGCTTTAGAGCATCGCCTTTCAAATCCCACATTCTTATGAGGTGCTGTCATAGCAGGCTGAAGCAGAGGGAGAAAGTAGAACCCCCATTGCTGAGAATTACCCTGCATGGATTCGGAGATACACATAAACTCAGCAATTCAATAGATGGCTAAACTGTTTGTTTATATTGTGGTACTTTCTAAGTCTTATGAAACAGATTCATGCTTGTCCTTATCTTCTATTCCATAAGAAATATGGATAGAAAAGAATACTAAAGGAGTCTTAATGGTTTTGTGACATTGCCCATTCCAGAAGGTCTCTTTTTCCCATTCCTATGAATACCACGACGCAAGAAACGGAGAAAAGGGAGCAATACTCAATACCATGTTAACTGTTGACGTCTCAAGGGAAGGAAGTAATCCGAAACAGTAAAATGTTTCCTCTTGCAGTTAAACATTTTTTTTCCTATTATTTGAGCATATGGGGCATTATAGCTGATTTTAGACTCTATATGGCTTTATTCTGCCAGATTTCAAAATAGACAGAAGAAACTATGCTAAAATGCAACAAGTAGTAACATCAGAGGGTAGGCCAGCAGACCACATGCAGCTTTTAATTAAACACATGCGATTCCGTTTAAGCTGGTTGGCTTACACAGAGTTAAATGAGAATAGAGTTTGACTTTCTGTCTGTAGAGTGGTAAAAGCTGTAGCACTCAAGACAATGTAATACAAGACACATTACTAACCTTCGCGTCGTGTAGACTCCATTATGGCTGTTGCCAACTGGATCAAATGAACATTTGGAAAGGTGTATTAAACAGCAGCCAGATCCCATTCTCTCTTAATTATGCGGCTTTCACCGGTATGCGGTACTAAATCATCCTTGCCCGGGGGTATTATAATTACTGCTGAATAGCCTAATGCTGAATAACTTAATATACTAGAGGCAATAATTATTCCCAGAATGTGTCTGTTCCACTTTGCCTATTTACTTGCGTTCTTCAGAAAAATTATACCACGACCTAAATACTCTTTAGGGCAGTTCTGGTCCTTGCCTTGAATATATTGGTCACAAGCTCAGCCCTTTGAGAGTAAGCTAAAAGACTTCCTTAGAAGAATGAAATGGTAATGGAAAAAATATCTTCAGTAGCTCTATAGAACATATTTTTAATTCTGTCATCGTCGTGCTATTCATTTTAATTTAATCTCTACTACCAGCCCATTTCTTTTGAATTGCTCAAAATTCTTTCTTCCTGATTTGAAAGAAGAGAAAGCTAAACTTACAAACCCCAATAACCAAAGGTCACTTTTATCTTTAATATTTTAATAACCCATTATAGTTTATATTTGCAACTAAAGAATTTTCATCCGATCCAATGCCAGATCCTGCCCGGTTTCTTTCAGGCACAGTTCGTTCTTCCTGTCCTCCTTTCTCGGTTTGTACCTGGTGTGAACGGGAGAACAGCTCATTGCTATTATCTACCTCTTTCCACTTGCTGCTTTTGTTACACGTGTGTTCAGTAGTGTGGTGATACTGATTGCAGAGTTTGATATAAAGCGAAGGAGCGATGCGATGCCGTTTCTGTGTTTCTAGACTTCTCACTGATGTGTCTGAAGGGTTTTTAAAAAGGTGTCCCCTAACAAATCCTGCTGTTGGAATACTTTCTCCAAATGAGGGTTGGTGGCATTAGAGAGTGGGATTAACATTAACCCTCTGGAGGGTTTTGTAACTTAATATGTTTCAAAACTCTGACTTATTATTTAGTGTTAATTATTTTAAATCCACATCGTAGTGATTTTGAAAATTTTACCTACATTGCATGAGAAATGTTTAGGTTTGGGCTGTAAACATGCGGTGTAGATCTATCAGTTTTCATTTGCCTGACAGTTTGGCCTCAGTGGTGTGTGCTGTTTAACTTGAGAGACAACCGTTGACTCTCACAGTGATCTGACAGGTAAATTTTGCTGAAGATGTGAAAGATACCTAGCTGAAAGGAAACGCTGGGAATAAAGTGTTAAATCTGTATAGACTCAAGCTAAGCTATTTGAATACGGCCCCTGTGATCTTGGCTCTGCCCAAGGTGCACGTCTGTCATCCCAGACTGCAGTTCTGTGCACGTTTAAATGTTGCAGCAAACAGTTAAACTCTCGAGAACAAGTGGGGAATGGATTGTATTACTTCTGCAGACATTCATTCTAAAACATATTTGCTTATAACCTTATCTGAATAAAGGCTGCCCCAGTTCTGAAATCTATAATGTTATTTCATTACCCTCACATCCAAACACGCATACAAATCTGACAGGCAGTAAATTCATTGGCTGAAAGGAACTTCCACTTTAGCAGCTGTATCTATTTTGGTGTATTGTCTTGGAGGCTATGTCAATGAGCCTCTGTATTCAAGCGTTCAGTATTCAAGTGCTGAAGTTTTGATTGGAAGCAGATTAATATTAATCTTCAGTTATCAAAAAGTCTGATTCATAGTCTTATTTCCCCCAAGTCCCCAATAAAAAGAACATTTTTTTTTGTCTGACATTTTTTTTTTATTTGCTGAAGTAAGATTTTCTTTTTAAACAAAATTAGCACCCCCAGAACAGGATATGAAAGTAGAGAGCGTAAGTGTCTGATGTTATGGCATGTGAAAACAAATTCATTCTCTGTACCTTGGAGACAAGACCTACCAGATGAAAATCAAATAAACTAATTAGTGTTGAGCAAAGAACATTTTATGTATTATGGCTCTCTGGGCTAATTTCACCCCTTTCCAACTACTTATTATATAAAACTCCTTGAATCAGTGGGACATAAGACACTGTACTGAGAGCAAGGTCAGTGAAACCAGACTCTTTCAGGATGTAATGAATGGAGACAGAAGTCTCCAAGGGATCTTCTTAATGTATGTCAGGAGCACAACAGATCACAGACGAGTGATTATGAACTGGACCTGTAGGTCTATTTTTTTTACCCCCCCAACTGCTGTTTCCTTATTCTCTTCTTGAACATCTCTAAAGTGAATACAAAGATTTAATAGGAAGGACTCATTATCAAGCTGTCTCTTCATGGCAAAAGGTAAAGGTGAACATACAAAAAAACCCCCTGTAATATGTTCCTGTTTGCTTAAAAACTGCAATTGATGAGCAGCCATGCAGTTTGTCTTACATTATTCCTTATTTTACAGAGATACATTTTTTTCAAGTACATGTCTAATTGCAGGATTCCTTCAAGTAGGCGGCCTGAGCGTACGGAAGGAAGGAGTCGGGTAGCACTCCTGAAACTCTATTCTAAAAACAAATGTTTATCTAAATTTACCCACTGCAAAGTACAAGCCTGTAAAAGCAATGGTTTGGCAATCGTGGTCTGTAACAGTTCTGACAGCGGGTCTCCAGCTTCAAGTAAGTCTGTCTTACATCTATTTAGAAATATTGATTTTCATTCCCACTTGGAAACCGACTGTAATGAAACCTCCATGGAACATAATTATTTCTCATATCTTGCACTGATATGCGAAGTACATTCTGTTAATAGAAGATAGCAGTCCAAGTGCAGCCGTTACAAGAGTTTCGGTCTTCTTTTAGGTGGTATTTGTCAAAGATTTCAGTTAAGAAATTTCTGGTACTCGGTAGCATTTAAAACAAAAATCCAAGAACAACAAGGAAAAAAGGATGACTAGCTCAAAAGAAAAATACAAAGCTTAAAGAATATTACGTATTTTCTCTTTAAATCCATATAGAATTCTCAATAGCTGAATATTTTGGATGCATAAATGCTCATTGAATCTTAAAGTTGACATCATGTAATACCAGGGAAGCAAACAAAAATAAATAGATCAGATTAATGCAGATTATACATTAGATTTTAGAGATGTGCTTGACCCATCCAAATCTTATAACTTTGTAGAATCATTTTTATTCCTTTGGGTTTATTTCGTATATTAAAAGCATTACTCATCCATACTGAGCATGAGAAACAGATCTGCTTTATTATACAAAGCACAAATTGGTAATCTGGAAGAAGCAAATATATTGGTTCTTCAAGAACAATTCTAATTTATGTCTGAAGACAAGTCCGCAGACAAAATGATGTTAAATTTTTAAAAAATGGATTTACTATTGGTGCTTCTATAATGGTATTAATACAGAACTACGGGAACTATTTCTTTGCCTTTTTTTTTTTTTGAGGAAGGGCACAACAAAATATTTGATTTGGCATAACCTTGTCAGTGTTTTGTTAGGCTGCTTTCAGTCATGGAGGCGCGCGTGCTAGTACTGCGTAGTCCGTCTCTAATGATTTTTGATGCAGTTACCCTTAAGAAGCTATTTTTCTGTGACCTGCTGGAAGATTTTATATCCTGAAGCATCTCTGCTTTCTCCATTCATAACTAAATTGGAACACTCAATTTTGAAATAATAGTTAGTGTGATTTATTATTTACCAAGGCAACAATGAAGAAGTGTATTTGAAAAAAAGCCAGGAGCAAATTACAATCGATTTGCACAATATAACAAATAAAATGTTTTACGGAGGCAAAGTTGCTGTTTCAAGTGATATGTGATCCATAATAATATCTCCAACATGTCTGCTTCTTTATTACTGTCAACAATCCATTAATCATCTTCCTACAAAAAAAGCAACTGCACCCCCCGGTTCAGACATCTAAGAAAATGCTGATTGCAGCTCTGCAGTTTCTATGCATTTTTTTTTTCCAAAGGCTGTTGTTTAAGTAAAATATACATAGAGAATTTCAAGAAGTCCCTTCAGGTGCCCTTAGAGTGAAAGCAGGCAGAATTACTTATCCTGTGATGGAACCATACTAATGATTAAGATGATAAACTGCAATTACCTGATGCATTGAACGGTGGCTGTCAACAAAAATGGAAAACTGAGTGACTAATGATACACAAATAATCAATAAAATCCTAAAATAATGCGTGTAGTTAGAGATTTTAGAGCTGTAGATTCACTAGAAACATTCATATGCATTTTCCAAGAAGGCAAAATTTTGTGTTTTTATAACCAAAAAACTGAAATAAGTTAAAACATTTCTGCTATGCTTCTATGTGGTTTCCATCCCAAAATACTGTTACACCTGCAGTTCAGTTAACACGACATAACTGCTGTGTTCTGTGCAGTTCTATCACTTGGGAAAAGACGCTTCCTCGAGGCGCCAAGAATGTTGCAGCTTCATCTTCTCGGTTAATCTAGAATATTTTTTCCAACAATATTAGTTAGCTATGAGATCGTCACTTCCCGTGCGTTAGTGGTTTTTTTCCTGTCTGTTGGTGTATTCCTGAGGAAGAAAAGACAGCAGAAGCAAAGGGTGGCTGAGCTACAAAAACAGTTTTAGCTGAGAGATAATAACGCTCAGAGATAATAATGCTTAGAGATAGGCAAGCGGCTACAGAATAGGAGGCTTCATTGAACACTCTGCTATTCAGCTTCCGCGCCTCTCAGATTGTGCTGGACAATTCACTGCATCCTTTAGATAACGTAGATGAGTTGCAGAGGGATGAATTTTCTGCCTCTAGCAAAGTGTAAATGAAAGATTACATCGCAAAGATGTGTAGGCACGTAAAGATGCAGATAAACACTGGCAGGATTATCAGCAATCCCATGTTTAGGCCACTGGGTTTATTCAGAATTGCGTGCGTTACCCATGTAATTCACTTCTGAAAATATCATCCATCGCCAAGCCGGAGACTTAAATGCCGCAGTTATTCTGGCCCAGACTGTTCTTATTGGTTGTCCAAACCTGAGGAAGAACAGTGTAATGAAATGATAGAAATAGAGCCGTGCGTTATTTTATGATTGATAAAAGCCCAGTCTGTTTTCCTGACGTAGCTCATTACAGTAGAGGAGGTCATTCTGCCAAAAACAGAGCAATGCACTAAGTTACCTAAAAAGCCTCAGGAATTTCTTGACCAGACCGCACGATCTGTTCAGCGCATTCTTTGGTATGCGGTCAGTGGGCAGAGAGCAGTCTGTCTGTGTCCCTTCCCTCTGTTGCTCTCCCCGACTCGGTTACTGTTCCTTGACTTAGTTGCATTTCTGTGCATATCCATGCGTTTCGTAATCCTTAATGGATTTCCCCTCCGTGAATTTGTGCTCTCTGTCCTGAACCAGTGCACAGTCAGTATGAAAATGCAGGGTTAGCACCCTTACTTTAATCAGACTCATCTGCAAAGTGCAAAATGTGACATTCGTACCGATTAATTAAACCACCAGCGAAAGGCTTAACCACGTTTCTTGCTGTATTGTGCTATTTATAGGGTGACAATAACAACCAGCCAATACATCAAGACTATTGAATAACAAAAAGATAATACCTTCTCATTGAAGTAAAACAAGTTGCACTGATGAAACAAATAAAAGCTTTAGCAAAATCTCTTAGAATGTTTGCTGAGACAGATGTGAATTAACAGCGGTTTTATGTAACTATAAATAACTAAAAGAATGATATATTAGTGTAATTCCTGCTATTCATTGTCTTTATTACAGGTGGTTCAGGGGAAACAGTGTGGGAAGAAACAGTATGAAAGAGCATAATACCAGCAGAGCAATGCCTTCCACGTTTTTCTTAGTCATCGGATTTCTATTTGCATAAGAAAAAGGGCAGCAAAGAAATTTTGTGTTTGAATGAAAGCATTTGCTTTTGGAGACCTTTCTTGGGTTTTTCAAGTTGTTCATTTTGGAAATAAACTCTGCTACTTGGACAAGGCAGACAGGCAGCTAATTAGCCAAAAAATGGGCATTGAGAGCTCTTGGAAAAAAATTTCACACTTCTCTAACTAAAATGATTGCTGAGGATATGGCATTGATTTGATAGTTTTGCA
Source organism: Neomorphus geoffroyi (assembly GCA_033558235.1). Classification (NCBI taxonomy): domain Eukaryota; kingdom Metazoa; phylum Chordata; class Aves; order Cuculiformes; family Neomorphidae; genus Neomorphus; species Neomorphus geoffroyi. The sequence continues at coordinate 19,200,543 of JAUMJM010000045.1, forward strand.
GCTGAAAATGTTTGCTAATTGGAGAACCATTTCTGTATTTTTATTCCCAGCACAGAAGCAAGAAGCTTCTGAATTAAGCATCAAGAGCAAATACTTACTGAAGGAAAAATAAATCCAATAAAACCCAAGGATGTGATACTGGATGAAATGGCAAACTGGCAGCCTTGCTCTGGGCAGTCTAAAATGGACGAGTAGAAACAGTCATAAAAAATAATCAAAAAATTAATATCAATGAATGCAAGCAGGCAGTTATGGCTGCCAAGCTATTAATATTTTTTAACTATTATTATCATCAAAATGGTCCATGAGGTTGATAATGACTGATGTTGTAATGATTAATAATGAGATGCAAAACCTTCTGATGTATTGTCTTTGCTTTCACAGAATTGTCTCTTCAGGCAAATTGTTGTGATAAGAAGAAACAGGTAAAAAGGAAGGCTAAAAATGTTAAATGTTTCTTTATTTGTTTCTCAAAACCATTAAAAATTCCAACAAAATATATGAAAAATATGAAGGTTAGTTTAAGTTATTTTTAAAATGTGTGCCTTTTTTAATTTCCCTTTAGATAACTTCATGTATTTCATCAGGCAGTGTTAACCCTGTGTTAATGCTGTACTCAGGAAAAAGAAATCACAGTTCTTCTCTGTTTCAGATGTCATTCAGGTAGCAAAAAGTGTTAGGTGATCTGTGGGAGCTGAATACTTGCAGGCTGCTGGTAACTGCTGACAAATGGCAGCAGTCACTTCCTTACATCCATATCCCTCTTTGAATTTTCTTAGGTTCGAGGAAGGGGGGGGTTAATAAAACAAAGTTTTCCTCTCTATTCCAAATCAGATACTGACATTTCTGAAAAAGTGTCAGCCAGTATCTCAGGTAATTTCATGAAATATAAGTTCAGCAGTAGAAGAAGGATAAAGAGCTATAATAAGTCCCTCCAGCAACAAAATGCTGCCAGCCCATCCCTTTCCCCCGCAAAAGTTATCTGTGGAGCTATGGCATGCTTGCTAGGAAGATAACATGAAATATAGAAGCATGAATAAATAAAAGAGCACTTGTTTCCTCCAATGTGTGCTCCTTGTGCCATTTTATATCCCTTTCATGTCCCTCCCTTCATCCCTGCTGCCTCATTCCTTTTAGTAATTGCTCTTCTTTTTCTCCCTTTGCTTTTTTCTGGCCTTTCTTCTTGTGGAATAGCATAACTTCTCTTCTACTCATTCATTTTTCGTTTCCTCATTGTCTCTTGACCGTGTAAGTCTCCTTTCCTCTACCCCAGAGATACTTTCTCATTTCTCTTATTTCACTCCCCGTGAGCCGCGTGCCCCTCCTTCTGTCTCTTAATTCTACTTCTTTGTCACAAGTGCTCTGTCTTACTGCCCCCTTCCTCTGCATTTTGCCTCTGTTCTTTATTTAATGGCCTTTTTGCCTGGTATCCTGCGGCCTCTACGTAACTTGTCCTGAATTCATTCTGGTTTGTGTTGCACAGGGCACAGCTGGCACATCCGGCTCCGTCCCCCCGTCCTTCCTTAGTTCTGTTGCATCATTTCAGCTTCTGGACTTCTACCCTTCCACCACCTCACCTATGGCTGCTTTGGTTTTAATTTTAAAGGACATAAAGGAGACAATTGCCTAAAAGCACGGCCCCTTTTAGAGAAGGCTGATGTGCCACCGCTGCTCCGTGTCCTCTCGCTGTCCATCAGAGCGTGGAGGGGCTGGCTGTGAGAAGGGAGGATTCATAGCTGGTGCCTGCTGTGCTCTGATTATTCTGCACTTCCCAGAGCTGCGAGAAGCAGAGCATAATTAGATCAGCAATGAAGCTTTTTACAGTTTGGAATCATTTGTTAGTCCCACCAATAGTTTTGTATAGTGAAGGGTTGGTTTTATGTAGAAAGTGAGTTATTGAATTACGATGTGTCAGTCATAATAATTAGCAAGCCCTGGCTTGTGCTCGCTACAGCAGAACAATGTAGGTTGTTTTTCCCCTTAGGTAGGTTCTAACACGAATAAGTATTTGAAATGTCACCTTCACATGTAAAGCCCTCTTCTAACGTGTGAAGGTCCATATTGGATCCAAGACCTAGGGCAACATGTTGATACCGCTGAAGTCTGTGTGCGTTTGACACGGGTGGGTTGTTAGGCGTGACGATTGCATCTGTACCGACCTGGGAGTGCTCTTGTTGATACTCTTAAATTGTTAATTGCTGTGTGTTTTCTACTCACGATGACTTAACTTAAATCCACTCAAGGAGGCCTGAGCACAGTTTGAGGGCCAGGAACGCCCCCCGCTAGGTAGCTGGAATAGGACTACCCTGCTCTGCGTATTCCATGCCTTTATTGTTCTAGTTTGGGTCCTGGTTTGCTTTGATCACACTCATCCATCTTATACCAGCAAAACTCTGTGAAATGCTGTTAGTTTACATCAGCCCAGGTAAAAGCGTGCAGTAATAGTCAGTGCAAAAGTTTTATTAAATTCCTTACATAAAATTGAATTATTTCTGTAAGAATTCTCTCCTGTCCACCTTTTTCCATCTGTCTTTGAAATGGAAAGGCTTGCTAACGTGAAAGAGTACATTCCCGTGCTCTTGTGTAGGCAGATTAGAAATAGATCTCATGTTGTTAGGCACTGAAATAAGAAGCATTTTTCCTCTGCCTAGGATAATGTTAAGAAACATGGTTTTGTATGTTTTGGGGGTTCATTTTCCTTGTGCATTACCAGTTTTGCAGATGCTTGTAACAACGCTGTTTCTAAAAACATTTCCAGTTAACTCTGCAGTCTAACAAGGAATGTTCCAGGCTTTATCAGAAATACCCGTGCATAAATTGTGCTTGTCATTGACTTGTCTCCTTCACCTTCCCCTGCAGAACGATAAATAATACAAACAACTTATTTTATTTAGAAGTTAGTATTGGATGTATTTGCCAAGTCTTATGTTCTACATGTTTGAGGAGTTAACAGTTCAAGATGACAAGGTAAGCCTCAGCGTACTTTCTCGGCAATGATTTGAATTCTCCATGTTCTTTAAGTATCACCGCGTTGGGTTGACCTTGGCTGGATGCCAGGTGCCCACCAAGCTGCTCTGTCGCTCCCCTCCTCAGCAGGAACTTCTAACTGTATAAAAGACTTTGAAAGAGAACATTCTGAAATTTCTACAACAACATAATACCCGATGCTATCTAAACTAACTCGTACATGATAGTAGGGATTATGGAGATTGAAGATTCCAGTGGTTTCCAAATTCTGACATTGTCCACTTTATTTTATATTGATTGTATCGACAACTTCATCAGCAAAGGAAATGGAATAAAATATTTATTGTGAATAATTTAGTTCTGTTATTGATTGTAACTATTTCATACATAGAAGCTTTCAGTTGTTTCCTCCGTAGTTTCCGATTCCACGATGAGACACTGGCTGAGTTAGACCCTTAAGTTTATAATGCTTTTTGAGTTAGAGAGCAATTCTTTGAAGTGATTTAAAAGAATAAACGCCTCTCTTAGTAATTGTATGTGAAGTCTCTAAGCCCATGTCTGAGCTAATCATCATAAAGTATGTTTATAATACACTGCATTCATATTTTAGATAACCTGTCCTTGTTTAATCTCAGTTCGCACATACCTATTTAAGCAAAAAGGTAATGTGCTAAGAGAGTATGTTTAAATAATATTCCTGATGCAATGGCAACAGAAGAAAAGCAATGAAATAGAAAAATAAGGCTGCCACATAGTTGTGTTCTGGTTTACGGTAAATTCCATCAAGATGTCTGATCAGGTCACAACTACAAGTGAGCTATAGAATCAGGGCGTGGAAAATACGTTCAGAAAAAGGCTGATAGTAACTTGGAATCTTTTTCCTTTGTTGGCATGGCTTAAATAAAGATGTATGGGGCTTTTAATTGAAACCATATTTTTTTATAAAATTTTGTTGTATTTGTTCTGATGTGCACATCATGTAAATTTAAGCTGCTTGCTTTTAGTGGCAACTGAAGTGTTGGTCAGCATTCATGAGAAACGCTGACTAAGAAGTCCAGCTGCCAAATGAAGTGGCCTGCTTTCACGGAATTAGCGATCTGTTTCTCTGCTCTTCCTGAGCCTACCTCCTGATCTCGAGGTTCACTTAGTGGTTTTCTTTTTCTTAGTCTTAAGTTTAGCTCAGCAGAATTTTTTTATTTATATTTCTCTCAAACAAAATGACCTGCAGTCTCAGCCGTGCTCTCCAAGAAAGATTCAGCCGAATATTTTATAATTTCCTTTCTGAAGCACCTCAGAAACATACATTTTATTTTAAGTCCTTTTTTTTTCCCTGTTCCTTTTGGAATGCTGTAGTAATCAAACCCTCTTCATAAGATCTTTTTCCTAATTCTGAGAAAAAAACCATTATTCCTACAGAAAATAGAATAATGTAGTCAATAAAATTGAACGTATTCAGTTACCTTTATACATCCAGGAAAAGCACGCAAACAAATGTTGTTAATTATGAAAGGAAGAATGAATTTCCAAATTATTTTACCACCTAATGAACGGATATTTCGGGTCACACCTCTACATGAATTCATGTGAGGTGAGATAGATAGTTGTGTTTTTTTAATAGAATTTAAAGCTATTAAAAAGTGCAAAACTTACATCAGTATTGCTTCCAATATTTTTATTTCATTTGTAGCTGTCTCACAGGCCCTTACTGATCAACTCGCTTGAATCCTCAAGCTTGGTTACCTCTTGTATATCAAAGAAATGCAAAGACGTATGTACTCATATAAAATTAGGGGGCATCATCTCTCTTTTGTGCGGAATAGATGTCATTTAGCCAGCACCAGATGGAGAACAACCATAAATCCAGTCCTGGCTCACTCAGAAAAATCTTTCCAGCCACATTTTGTTTGAAATTCCAGGTCCTTCTCTTAGTCCTAAAAAAAAGACCCCTTGATCTTTGTCCAAGCGCTTGAAGGTTTGAGAGGGTCAGTGTCCTCTTTGGCTCCAGCTAAAACCATTTGTTCTTCAGCGGCTTTTCCTTACCAGCACTGAAACCCGCTACTCTGGATTATTTTCGCAATTAACAATTTGGCAACTTCTTTTATCCAAAGATGCCACAGATGCTACAAACTCATTTAATCAAAATTGAAGATGCATTTTCTTTGTGCTTTGAACTGCTAATGTGTCATTTCAGTCCTTTACTGATTGCCCTATGAGTGTAGCACCAGATGATAACAAACATCAGTATGGCTTTATGCTGTATATTCTTTTATTTCTTGCTTTAAAACGTGTCTGGGTAGGAGACAGCTACTGGTTTTTTTCATTCAAATTGAAATCTTCGTGCTCTTCGGGCTCTTCCAATGCGAGCGTTTAAAATCTGGTTTGTAATAGTTGGTCTCTTAATGATTTATGATAGCGCTGTGTAGGATTTGAATCCTGTAGGAAGTAATTTACAAAATACTTGCTACCTGTTTTTGAGAATCATTCACTGAAAAGAGGCAGCTGTAGAAGTCCCAGGAGCTTAATGAAGCACTCTGTGATGCTGCTGCAGAAATTCTTCTGGAGATTTGGTAGCCAATGTTTACCTTGGCTGTGAACCAACCAGTTTATACAGGAAAAAAAAAAGAAGTCCAGCTGAAGTACAGTGGCTTCTCTTCTAACCACATCTTTTTTTCATAATCAGGGCTTTATACTGTGAACAATTTAGAATGTCTATATTGATTAAACCTTAGGAGTCTTCACTTTAAATTCTATCTGGTATTCTGCAAACTATAATGAACATTACCAAATGCACGGCGTCTTCTGGGGAACACCTTGAGATTATCAAGTTTAATTTCCCCGTGGAGGTTCTTACAGCAGTGCAATCAAGCTAACTTTTACTCTCTGTAATGGAGTAAGATTTAATGTACAATTCTCAACAACCAACATTTCCTAATGTTGTTCTTGTACAAAAGCTGTAGAACAGAGTTTTGCTTTGGTTCTAGGTTACTGCTATAATTTTTCCTATAGTGCAACTAATGAGTGTCCTGTCCCTTTTTAGTATTCTGGATATGTACAAGCAGCTTAAACCCTATGGATGGTAAGGAATTTATGTAAATATTGCAATGAAATCTTGTCTATAATAATGTGACCTTTAATGTAGTATATACTGAGTCCCCTAATCTCTTAGATTGTAATTGAGTGATGAAGATGCAAGGTTTCATGAAAGAAAGGCAGATCATAGGAAAATAATGATTTTTTCTGTATAAACCATGATTTTCCAATTACTACTCTCAGCTGGGACAGAAAAACATCTAACTCGTGATGTGTTCTGATCCAAAATTAATCCTTTTGTAACTGTGCCTTTTTTGATTAAAGGCTAGTTTTTCTTTATTCCAGGTAAAATCATCAGCCCTTGTGGCAATTTTAATATGATTTGTATTTTTTTCTTTCCCAGGATATTTTTTAAAGTATAAATATGTTGATAACTACAAGTTTAAATGATATAAAGTGATATTGGGATAAATAATCATTAGAATGATTTTATTATCTGTAAACTTGAAGGTGAAGTGTATCTGGTACCTGAAAAAAGACAATCCCTGAGTAATGTGCAAGCTTTCTTTTTGCAATTTATGAAGTACATATAATATTGTTAACAAAAAGTATTTTTAAGATATGTTTAAGTGGTTGTAGATGCTGAATAATGAACTAGTTAAGGTTTTGGTGGCATATGTGCACAATAAAACTGGGATGAGATTTGAGTGGCCAGAAATTGTGGGCAAATATTGATGGAGACATTTGCTATGACTTTGCGTTACAGAAGAGAAAACTGGTTGGCTGTGCTTACTGGATCTCTGTTTGTGCCAAGGGAATCATGCAAGAAAACTGTTAACTATCACATTGATCTTGTTTGTAAAGTAGTTTGAAATACAGTGATAAAAAGCGCTGTATAAGAACGAGGTCTTTATTCTATCGAACGTAATTTATTGTTTTCCTCTACTTATATTTTTGCTTCCATTTCCTGTATTTGCTTATATTGTCCAATATTGTAAATAGTGGGAAAATATGTTCCCCACTTATCTTCTTTATTGAAATAAATAATTTTCAGTTGCTAATGTATAGCAATATTAGTCGAGGATATTGCTGGATATTTTAAGCTTGCCATATCTGCTGTTCAACAATGGAGAGCGTGTATGACCTTAATTTAAACCAGGGTAATGGAATACTTGGGAAAGCAGGTGGTCTGAGTCACTGTGCTGGCAGTCTATTAGTGCTGTGCTGTCTGCTGGGTTAGGTTTGTATTTGCTGATGTGTGTGAAACCCTCCAGAGACAACAGTTCATCAGGGGTTTTGTCATTCCTCTTCCAGCAGTGGCCTCAGGATCCCCTAGAGAGAAAATTAGACAAATAAAAACAAATCAAGCTAAGCAATGGATGCAGTTTCTGAGTTAGTTCAAACCTTTGCTCTGCAAGAAGTGTATTCTCTTCTTCGTGCCGCACCGGAGTTACATTTGTGTTTTAAAGGTGTAAATCTTTCTGCTTCACAAGGAAGTGAAATTCCGCCTCCCGGTCAGTGCATTACCTAACCTGTAATAGAGCACCCGTTCCTTTGTGCAGGATGAAAAATCATTCCCATTTCAGACTGGGAGCAAAACAAAGCAAATTTAAAGTTTGTAGAAAACAAAGCTTAAAAAGCCATATTTTGGAGTTGGCAGATTTTTTTTTTTTATCGACATATTGCAAAACTGCATTTAAAAAGGAAATTTATACTTAAAACCTCAAAACATTTTACTAGCTTGTGCTCTACTCCTGTGGAAATCTTAATTAAAGCAAATATACAGGTTGAATAAATTTGTTTTTTCCTTCACATGGAATTGCATTGACATTGATGGTCTCACTGAAGATAAAGATATTTCTTTTCTTTCCCAGGGGAAAATGCAGCTCAGAAAATGCCAAACTATCTAAATGTCCGTTTAGAAAAGTGGCAGGAATTAAAACGAGCGCGTCTCTTAACACTGTAGCTGTAGTGGGCACGAGTCTGCTGCAGGTTCTCCTGGGTAGCCGTTGGCAGCGCGGTGCAATACGACAGCGTGAGCCGAGCATCACAGACACGGCTCCAAAAGAAGCAGGAGGAAGGAGACTTATCCATAGGAAAGGGCAGTTCAACAGGCAGAGATCGTGTGAGTGATTAAGACTCTTTTCCCTAAAAACAGTACAGATCTGGTCCACCAGGAAAATTCCCTTATGCAAAAGTCGTTGTCTTTTTGTGAAAGCAGTCCAGAACAGTTTGGGTTCATATTTGCTCTGCTTAAGTAATTTTTTCCTAAAAATATTTGCTTCCTTACTCTCAAATCCTTGCAGCTGTTTGCTAAAAATAAAAGGACCTGACAATGAATACAAGTTTCATAAATGCCGAGACAGTTTTGCGGTATGAATTTAAAGTGTGGCTTGACCTAAAATAATTGATATTTTGGAGGTTGTTCGTGTTGTTTAAGTAGCTCCCTAATCACTTGAGGTGTGTTTAAGCTTTTTAATTGTTACTTAGTGCATTCAAATTAGTAAATTAATCTCTTGGGTCCTCAGCATACCTGGGGTCACAGTGCATAAAGTTATTTTTTGTTGCTGTCTACAGATTGTCGTGACGTGCAGCGTATACCCACCAGGTCAGAAGAATTGCCCTTTGATTACACGTACAAGAATCTAGATCTCCCAAGGTATTCAAGTGGTTAATTAAATATCAAGTAATTGCTAAAACTACTAAGTGACATTTAATTAGTATGTTAATTGATATCAAATTTGCTCTCACTATCTTGTTTTATGTTAATAAAATCCCTAAACATTTCTTCGAAGTAGATTAGGAAACAATGTGCTTCAAATATACTGATGCAAAGCAGCCTTAAGCGGTACCTCTGCTCGTGGATCGTAACTTCTTACTTAAAATTTTTGTCCCAGCTGTTTTGCTTTGTCTACCTTTAAACTAACTTTGTGCTAAGAGTATATTCTTTTTAGGAGTATAGACCTCTCTTGGAATGGATTTTGACTTTTCTAAGCCTATAATCCCTTAGAAATCTATCTAAAGTGTGATAACTGTTAATAGAAATCTAGGGCTGCTGCCCTTCGTGCGGCAGCGACCAAGTGGAGATGGCGAGGGATGTGGGGAGCGCGCAGTGCCCCCCTTTGACCGATGTGAGCGATGTGTTTCTGCACTGCCTGCTGAGGTGGCGCGTAGAAATCTGTGCTTCGCATGTAATACAAAATTGCTGTCAAAATACAAAGTGGCTGGTTATTCTGCAGCAGCAAAGTGCTGCCTTAGTGGTAGGAAGGGAGTTCTCCTCCTTCCCGTGAGGCAACCCCGGAAACAGCCCCGCGTTACCTTTTGGCTTGAGCCTTCCCAAATGTTCACTGCTTGCTTTGATGGAAGAGCCCAGCTATGATACATGAAAGAGATGCCTTTAGGCTCGGGTCCTAGAAAACGACTTAACAACTCCAGGCTGACAAGAGCCCCAAGTTTGTCCTTCCTTCCGACCACTGAAGTGCTCCCAGTGGCCTCATCAAGAGCAAGTGAACAGAGCAAAGTTGAATCTACTAAGGAAAAAGTTGTTTTCCTAACGTTGAATTTGAGAACATTCTGCAAAAACATCCCTATGAATATTCATATGAATTTTTAAATGAATTCCTTTCAGCTGTGCTTATGCCTTTTGTGTGTCAGCTTTCCATGGAGTTTCTTCTGCACTTTATTGGTGCCAATGCACAGAGAGAGTCGGTTTTTTACATTCAGGATCACAGAAAGCAAAGTCTAATTTATTCTCCATGAACATTCACACCCAATTACTTCAGAAGAATCCAACTAGGGAATAGAAACAATGGTTTATGACCAGGCACAGCTAAACTAGCTAGCTCTGATTCTAGCCCTTCCCAGTTTCCAAATCTGGAATATCCATTTAAGTAATACAAACACTGTAAAGAGAAGGGAGTTGACGAAGGACTGTCAGAGAACTTTGAATTACGAATAAAGAAAATCGTGATCTGTTTATTCATGGAGATGTCACTGAAAAAGGAGGCAAAATTGGTGAAATAAATTATTCATTACAAACTACTCAGCTCTAGTTATGTGATATCCAAATACTGCTACAGAACTAAGAATGCAGCAGAATGATCATGATAAGCAAAATATGACACTGACTTTCAGCTATTTTTTGATTGATTTGTTTGAACTTTTGTGGCTTCTTTTGCATGACATGGATTTAAGTTTCTTAAATAGTTTCCCACAATATATTTTTTAAGTTCTTTCTTTCCCTTTGAATATATTGTGATAATCCGCATTTACTAATATAAAGGTTTTTAGCAACAGTGCAATATTTTAAACCTTCTATAATACAAAGTGGATGTATTGCTCTTACTTGTATTTGTAAGTGGCCTTTCTATCGGTTCAGAATGTCCTCTGCCAAGTTAATGCTAGTTGTACAACTCATATACACCAAAATAATGATACATATGACTGTAAACATGAATAATACATGTGAACAGCAGCATATTTAGAGGTTGTGTAGACTTAAATTCTCGAAAAATAATTTTCAGGTACAGAAAACAGTTCAGAATTGACGTGTTTGTAAATATCTTGAAATGAACTTCTTATAGGAGAAAAAGGTGTTGCTACCACTGAGTCCCCTCTCTGCCTTATTCATTAGCACTCCCAGATAATGTCAGCTTGAAAAGTATTTTAATTTTTTATTTTTTTTTAAATACCTTTTTTTGAAAATACTTTTTTAAAAAGTGTTTTTAAAAGCTCCCTCACTAGCAGGTATGGCTGTTTGCTGTCATCAAACATCCTCTGATCTCCCAGCACCTGCAGTGTCTTTTTCTGCTTTCCACCTCATCTTCTTCAATGCTTTGAGCCCTTGTGGGTCCCCCCTCTCCCTCAAGTGTCTTCAAGGATCAATAAGGTCCGACTCCAGCTCCGATGTCCGTGACAGAGTCTTTCTGCCTCCACACCTCTGGAGCACCGAGAGAGGCATGGTGTCACAGTAGCCTTGCCTCTTCTCCTTCATCTGAAGCAGTTCCGAGTCATTGCCCAATCATTAGGCAAATGAGTGTGTTTTGAACACCCTGTAGGAATTCCGTGGAAGCCACTGCTTCACGCAAAAGCGAGACGCAGCTACTCAACCACTTGCCACAAAGCGGCAGCTCCTGCTCCCAGTGAGTGACTGGGGAAGTGACCTGGTACAGCGAACGGTAGCTCCTTGCACCCTTGGACCCCAGCAGCTCCGCGGAGCTGAGCCCATAGCCAGCCTGCAGCGGCCAAGAGGTCCTTCTGCAGGGGCACAGGGCACCAGGACCTCCTAGACAACCTGGGAGCCACTGGCTAACGCTGACACCAGTACAACTCTCCTTATCTCTGGGTGAGTGTCCCACTGCTTTCAGACGTGACTGGAGCTCCCATCTCGCTAGGGCAGGATGCAGAGTGTCCTGCTGCTGGGTCAGGACCTGCTTCTGGCTCCTGTGCTGGTCAGGGCTCTGCCCACTGCTTTTCCCTCACCGCTTCAAGAATTTGATGGCTGCAGCTTCTTCATGCTGTTTTCCAAACCTTATTGGATGCATTTTACCTCCATAGCTAATCATCCTTACTACAGGTTCAAAACAACATTATCAAGTGCAATATTGCTGTGCTTTATATACACCTTTATAGTTATAAAAAGAAACAAATACGCAGGTTCTGAAAGTTGGTAATTAAAGAATGTTTTACATAACCTGACTATGACAGAGAGACAGCAGTTCTTCAATCCACTCTTCATTATCAGATCCTTTGCAGAATAACATAAGCTTGAGATTAATTTTTTCACTTGCTTCTGGATTTTTTTAATTCATTATTATTTTTTTCTCTAGAAAAGATTAATATTTGATTATTAATTTTGTATTCCAAAGTCTTCTCATAAGGGATGGAGTAGGAGAAATGTTCCTCAGTTATGATTGCTGGTTACTTTGAGTATAATTTTGGACACATCTAGAAAACTACATAGCTTAAAACAGAATCATAATTTGGGCTGGAAATACACCAACACTGGTGTTAATACTTCACAGCATTGCTGGATTTCGTTTTCATTGCAGAATTAGAGAAGTGACCAGTCGTCATCAAGAGGTAAGCCAGTAGTTTGACTATTTTCTGCATGGCTAATACGATTTCAGTTGTTTCAGTTGTATTTTTTCAACCATGGAATGCACTGTAGATCATTCAGCTAATGAAGAAGGGATGTGCTTTTCTTTAAATCATCTGTTCAGCAAGGTAAGTCTAAGCCTACCAACTGGCAGTGTTGAGTAAAAGCTGAAGCGCACAGCTGTATAACAAAACTGGCCTTACAGCCCTGCCTGCCGCACCTTTTAGAGCAGTTCTTAGCTCTGCTGCACGTGGAAATTTATACAAGGATTTTAAAAGAAGGGACACAATTTTTAGGAATGTCTGAAAAGACAACAAAAACCTGAATACATTTAACAACCTGGTTTATATGACCTCAGAATTTGTTTCCCACTAGAAATACAGAAAGAATGGGTAAGGTTTGAGTTGTTCTGCTGCTACCCTGAACAGTAGCAGCACCGGTGCTACGTTTCTATTGTAGTGATGTATCAGCAAAATTACAAGGTGAGTGCACAGCTATTGAACAACATTGTGTAATTGCTACAGCGGCCATGCCCAAACAGAATTACTCTCACATGTGTTTTCACATTTAACACACAATGCCTTATTTATTATATTAAATACAGAAAAAACCCTGGGTTTGGAAAACACTAAACACTGAAAATATAGCTGGTTTATAAATGCTGGAAGTTTTCTCAGCATGTCCTACTTTTTCATGAAATGAATAATACATTTTTCTTACAGAAACTTTTCCGATACCTTAATAGTTTGCAAGATTTGATGCCTAACTTATTTTATAGATATATACTCTTGAGTTCCTATGTCTGCCTATATGTTTGTAGAATTTTCTAATCTTTAGCTGGGTTTTTTTTAATGTGCTCGGGTGTTGGAATGGATGCATCTGCTGACTGCGAAAATTTACATTTCGCATTAGCCCACATAAATAAGAACAGTGACCTCTCCGTGTGTATAAATACATGTGCACGGAAATGAGAAGTTAATACTCCAAAGTGGTAGAGTGGGAGTCTTCAAATGGTAATCTGTCACATATGGCCTGGCAGGAACAACCAAGCGACACGCCGACAGGCTTAGAGGTGTTTTGTTTGGGATGCCGCGTGTGAACTTCTGTCTCTTTCTCAGAGGTTCATTTGTTTGAATTGCCTGGATCTTTACCAAGTGTCATTCTAAGGCAGAGCCTTGTATGGAATATTGCAGCCAGATAAGCAAATTTGAGAAAAGGTGAGAAGAGTGTTATACAGAATATGCCAGGTACACTTAAAAAGAGATAACACTGCCAGCCCTGCTAACAAAATCCCCAGTAGGTACAGGCACTGCTTAAAATTGCTGTAAAATACAGTCCTGAAAGGTGGTCAATTTGAGTAGAAAGATCGCTGCTGTATGAAACTATTCTAAAAGGCTGTTTATACATTTTTAGTAGATTTTTAGTGTAGAATTCAGGAATCATTGCAATGCTGTCTGTAAACTAATTTTGAAAGGGGTTTTGACCTCCCTTTCTTCAATAAAATAAATCTAATAGGTTTTGTTTAAGATTCTTACAGTTTTCAGGATATGATTGAATATATGATCCATCATGGTGGATTTTTAACAAAGAGAGACTGAATTTGTTGTTGGTCATAGGAAAAATACTGTCTGTGTCAAATCTACTTTTAAGACTAAAAGCAGGTTTTGAAATATCCAGAAGAGGTGGATTTTTCAAAGGAATTAATTCAAGTATCTGGTTCCTAGTGAGCGTATTCCTCAGCTTCTGTTGCAAATTCTTACCTGAAAGTCTAATGAATAAAGTGAAAAACCATGGGTATGGTGTCTGAATCCATGGCAGAGGTAAAAAAATCTGTGAATCTGATCCTGTAGGGCTTCTCTAGGCTTAGAGGGAATTCATTAGTGTTGTTTTCATTGATTTGATGTGTTATGGCTTCCTTTCTAGATGAAGATCCCCCAAACTCAAAATATTTGAAGAAATTTACCATCAAAATCTTCATGAAACGGCATGTAAAGCAAAATCTAACAGAATCACATCTTGGAGTACGTTGGAAATATTCCTCTCAAGCATTTCAGTTACAGAAAGAGCAAATACTGGATATTTGGCCTAAGAAAGTGTCTAATAGTAAGGATGGTTCCCTGTCCTTCTGAAGGTATCTGCAAAGAAAGCTGTTTTCTCCTACTGGTATGTATTGGCTTGAAGATAGAATTGTCTGGTCTCTGCCGCTCGTAATCTGGCTTGGTCCATTAGATTCCCGTTAAAGAAAAAAAACACAGCTTCAAGATGAGACCTCCTGAGGTCCTATCAAAACCACTGAGGAAACCTGAGCAAAGGGATGCTCTTTTGTTCAGCTCTTTCACATCTGAAAGCATTTCTGCTTTAATTCATTCTCTTTACTTCTGCTGTGCTGAGTATTATTATAGTCTAGTGAGTTCCTGAAAATGGGAAATGCCAAAGAAACAGGTGTCAGACTTCAGAAGAAGCATTTGTCAAGAGTTAATGTTCTGAAGCTGAAGGTGACAGTTCAACCTAAATAAGCTCAACAGGATTTAAGTTTCCTTAATAACAAAGTAATAATAGAAAATAAAGTGCAAATCCAAGAGCCTTGAGAGTAGAAGTCTTAGAAAAAATGTGCATCATTTGAGATGGTATCTTGGTTTGAAGACTATTTGCAGTATAGTGCTCAAAGTTCCAATGTTGTTTGTATCCCTTTAATATGATAATTTATGACCTGTAAAGGTACAGGTTTGCGTCATGAAGCTGTGTGTGGGTACATTCATGGGGCTGGCTGGGCTGTGATTATCTTGTGGTAGGGTCTAGAATGAGAACATCACAGAAAGAGCATGGAACCAGTGGAAAACCAGTTATAGTATTAGAACAAATATTTCCCTTAAGTCCACCCCACCCCCCGAAAAAAAAAAAAAGGTAATACTGTTAATGCTGTTAATGGGGTTCTTCCAGAGGAACAGAGAAATAAAAAAGGGGGCTATATGAGACACATAGCCATACATACATTGTACATGCTGTTTTTCTTGTCGTGTTTATATATGTGCATAAATAGCTTCAAAGTAGGAAGTTTATCTGTCTGCTTCTCGGATAGATGCAGGAGCACTGAGAGCATGGAATTAGATACAGGAAACCTAAGTACCAGTATATGCTGTTCCATATGGCTATTAGTGGATTAAAACCAATACTTTCAATTTTGATTTAAATTCTGATATCATAATAAGTGGTGCCTGCTGTGATACACTTTAAAATCCAGTCATGGAAAATAACGTTATATATCAGTGCTATGAGAGGGTGGCCCATTTTGTCTTTGTGTCATTTTCCATGCTCATTGATCACAATGGGTACTGAACAATGTTTTTCTCCTTGTCTCTTCTTGACTAATTACAGGCACAGAAGATCTATGCATGGGAAGTCCAAGAGCCACTGTTTGCTCCCCCATTCTTTTTCCTGCAGTCTTTGTTTAACAAACCATTTCAAATATCTACTCCCAATAGATTTTATTTATTAGTTGACCTCCAGAAATAGCTCCTGACAGACTTAGCTCTATACTCAGTCCCTTTACAAAGAGAACAGTTAAATAAAGTGACTTCTCTGCTTGTTTGACCTGAGGAATGGGGTTTTCTGGGGCTGCTTCTTCGTAAGTCATACTGGGATCTATTTCTACTGTTGCTCAATCCCAGTGTTCTCAAATCTTTTATCTCATAACTGTGTTTGTTTCAAGCTTAATTTTAAAGGATCTGCTTGCCTGTATTTCCATGTAGTGCCAGTTAGGAATTTCAATCCAAATAGCCTTAAATACAACTTTTTTTTCCATCTCACGAAAGCATTGCTGTCCACTCTTACCCATAAATGGGTTGGAGCCAAGGCGAAGCTGTTCTGCAGGACTGGTCAGTCTGCAGGTGGGTTGTAACAAAGGCAATATTAGTGACTGTGAACCCTCAGGACTTATCACTCCTCCTCTTCTTGAACTGGAGATGTGGCAGTCATAGTTCCCATCTTCTAACAAGCTCATTGCAGATACAGAGACTTGGACGTTTGCTTTTTACTATTATTAGTTGATGTAGTATTTTTTATTAGATAGAGCTATCTCTTCTGTCAGCGCCAGCAAACATTGCTTTGTCTGTTCAGGCATCCTCTAATTAAAAGGCACCGAGCATGCTGGAAATAGTCAAATGAAATGTGCTCACGGTGTGCATTTTCCCAGTGTGTTTGGATTTATCCATCAAACAGATGTCTGTTATGTTTCCTTATCACCAGCAATTCAGTAATCAGATGTGTGTGTTGGGTTCACTCTGTGGTCTGTGTGGTTATCAGCACAACATTTTTTTCTAAGGAAAATACCTTCACATTATTGCTAAGCAATGTCTGATTTGGTCATCAATGACCCTGCAAAGTCTGAAGGCAGAGCTGTACGTAGAGAACATTCACACGTAGTAATAAGATTATTTGTATGCTTCTAGGATGTATATCATTATTCTTTTGGCTGGATCAGATGCAATGAAAGAAGAGTGGGTCTGTATGTGTTTGTGTCACAAAATTCCACTTTAAGGGACCTTTAAAAATCAGACGTTGAAGACATGGGAATAAGGAGCTACAGATTATTATCATTATAATGAAGGAAGGAAAAGCAAAACCAGCTGTGTGCAAAAGGAGTTCATGTGATGTGCTTGAATGTTTGCTTTTCCAGGACAGCACCTCTTCTGTCTTTTCAGCATCTGTCTATGATGGATAGCGTGACTCAAAGTCCTCCATAAATTCTGGTGACAAAGCAGCAGACAATAAAAAGAAGCTGAATTTTACTGATCTTCACCCTTGAATGGCTCCTTCCCAGTTCTTTTCTCACGTTTGCATTCTGTACATGTACACCTCAGCAGAGGAAAGAGGTTTCTATCTAGATGAGCAAAGGATACGTTTTTCTGCCTATGTTGTATTGATTCATTCTCACACTCGCTTTTTGTGTCTTCAATGGATACAAACACAGCTTCCGAAAATTTTGTTCGTATTAGAAAAACTTCCCCTTTCCCATTGCCTCATCGTTAAAACAGTTCAAAATTGTAGAACAAGATGCATGTAGCAGTGAAAAGCCAGACACCCGTGTGCTACAGGCAGGCGTGGAAGGCTGGCGCAAAGGGAAGTACAGCTGACTTACTGAGTTAATTTCCCATTGTGCATTTAATTATTAAAATTTAGTCGCTTCCATCCATTTCTGAGATTAAAACAAGATAAGATTTACTCTTCAAACTGAGTAGCACCGAATATGGATATTGTGAGCCAGAAGGTAGAGTAGGAGCTGGGGTCTTTTCTTATTTTTTTTTAATACTGCTAATCTGTCAAGAGAGTTGCCTTAGATTTGTTCTTATATTTCAAAATCTATACCTGATCTAATTTTGCCTCTCAGAGTGACAAAGCAATACAAGATTTTTGCTTGAAACCTGTATTTATCAGTGAATCAGCTAAAAGCGAAGAATATCTAACTATTTAGGTGTTGTCTGTTTGTTGCTCACTTTTGTGTTTTTGCAGATTTATCTGAGATTGTAAAACTGTTTATTTCAAATATATAAGGTAAGCTCTGCCTTACCTAAAGGGAGATACCTACTTTGAAAAGTCAATGAAAATAGCAAATTACCCACCTGAAAAATAGAAAAGGAAAACATCTGAAGGAAGGAGAAAGATCAAAGCTTGGAATAAGGACTACGGAATAAGCCACATCAGATTCCAGTAGGCTGAATAGATCTCAAAAGGTGATATCGTCTCTTAACGGCAGAATTCAAATTGCACTCCTAAGTCACAGCACGCTTGCCTTCATCTCTCCTGTACAAATAGACTGTGATTTTATTGTCAAGGGCGCATCCATACCAAGAAAGATGCATTTGATCTGCATTACCTAGCGAAAACTTACTCCAGATTGTTGCCGCTGATACGATGGAGCCTCCAGTCTGTAAAATCCAGTGTGCACACAGCTTGGTCTTTCTCATTGCCAAGGCTTTCCAAATAAATTGGCAGCAACTGAAATCTGACTCGCAGTTCAAGATTTTTATTTTAGTTGGTAGCTTCTGATAACAAGAGTAAATTGTCTTTTTTGACCCCGTCTTCTGACTTTATAATTCCGTATCAGTTCTTACAACAAAACAACTTGTGTGCAGGGTTGGCCTTCCTAGCCCTTATTTTTCGCTATTGAAATCATTCATTAATGTACTTGGTTTTCTAAAATCATCACAAGAAGCTCAAGATCTATATACACAATTACCTTGGTGCATGTGTGTTCATCTTCTACCCTGCATATTTCACAGGCCTGTGAGTGTGATTGAAATCTGGTTTTCTGGGTCACGCTCAGTGTAGACAGAGCGCTTGAAACTCCAAAGGAAAGAGTAGCAGCTGTGTACACACAGTGGTTTTTTGGAGGTCTTTAACTGTGTTGAATTTGAATGTCTTCTCATAAAGACAAATTCAGGAATCTCTGTTGTTGCACTACAGTTCATCCTGTCCAATTCTGTTTCAAAGCAAGGGCCAAGGAGAAACCTTGCATGTGTACTGAAAGGAGTCTTACGATCAGCTCAGAGTTATTATTTCCTGTCTTCAATAGTGGAAACAGATCAACCCAGACTTTCCAAAAACATGGGAGAGATTTGTGAAAGAGAATTCCAACTCTAATCATTAATATTTAACCTTTATAAGGAATTCAAACGGCGCTACAAAAGTAACCCTATAGCCCTCACCAAAGCGGTCTGTCTGGACCATTTATAATACTTGATAAAATCAATACATTTAAAAGTAACGAAAGCAGGAGTTATAAATGTAGAATTCCGGTGAAATAGTTCCATGCATAATCGCTGCACTATAAATGAACAATAGCATCTCATGTTCTACCTTTTTTAATACAAGTCATTGTGAGAAGTTGTGTTATCTGGCCCTGTAAAGATGGAAATTGGATCTAAATTATGGATATTTTCTACTGACCAATATGTTAAATGTTCAAGAATTCTGGAAGTCTCATGCAATAGTCTGCTCTGCGTATATATTGAAAGAGAACTGTATGAATATTCAAAAATGGTTGTTTCTCCTATTTCAAAGAATAAAAGAAATATAGTTCTTCTGCTATGTATACATAAAGCATTTCTCCCAAGGTCAGAGGGAGAGGTCAGAGCCAAAATAAAAATCACTCCTGGGAGTGCTTTGCCACAGGATCTTTTCTATGTTTTGAAAGGTCAGAGTCTATGTGGAGCAAATTTAATAAACAGATCCCAGAAGTATTCTACTCAATTTCCGAGGAAACATTCCAGAATGCTAGAATTGGGATTTTGCTACACTGAAATGCCAATTGTTTTGAGATGTTTTGTCTTATAATTATGAAGGTGGCTCAGCTCCAGCTGAATCATTGATTGTTTATGTCCGTTCCCAAAGGGAAAGAAGCGTTATCTGAACTCGTATTAGAAATTGTTAAAAGCGATAGCTGGGATCTGCTTTCTCCTTTACCGTACTGAGCTTGACAAAAGCCTGAATGGTACCAATAAAGAGCGTAACATCAAGTTAACCACCTGCTGTACAATCTGCAGTTCAAAGTACTTGAAACCTTTTGAGAAATAGTTGATGTGTATTTCTGCTGTATGGAGAAAATAACCTGAAAAAAAGCTGAAATCTCTGCAACATTGTCCTGTCTAAATAAGAAACTTAGGAAAATGAGGAGGAGAGGTATAATAAAAGCAGTGTACCTGGAAATATCCAACAAAGTCTTTCTTTCGTTTAAAAACAAGTATTTTAAATAATTCTTAGTTTTATGTATACCTGTTACTTATAATATTTATATTTCTTTATATTCTTGTATAAAGTCTCTTACAGAAGGATTTTTCATCCTTGTATTCTATTTCTTAAAGAGAACTTATACAAGAATATAACCAAACATAACTAAATACAAAATTAAAGAGATGACAGTGAAGCATACTGTTTCCAGAAAAAAAAAAATGGAGGAAAATTCACGGTCGTTACAGAAAATAGTAATTTCCTGTGCATGCAGTCCCACTGACTGTAGGCACAATGTAATTTTGTATGTTGGTTATTGGTGACGGGACAAAACGCTAGGTACTCTGACTACTGGTGCATATTTCTTTTTTCAATATAAGGCAGTAAAATTAAGAAGATCTGTTTCTGTGTGCGGAGTCAAACTTCAGTTTCGTACTGTGTGCACATGATCATTATTTCATTCATGCTGACTCCGCTTCAGTATTGATCGTGTCACTCATTCCAATGGAGTGGGCTGTGATTTAAGCTTATAAAGGTCAAATCAGCCTTCCTGGTGGTTACAGCTGAACGTCATTTACGTTCTATGAAATACTGTGATTTTTCTGTTGTATTTGCTGCTTGCTTCCCCAGCATAACCCACCACTGGTTTTGCCTTGCTGGTTGTCATAGACTGGTTTTTACCCTACAAATACACCAGGGCGTTTATCGTACGAGCGGCAGCGTGTGCAGACCTGCTGCTCTAATAAGAATAAATGAAGATAATTGTCGTGATGTTTCCTGTCCGCGTCTGATTAAGCGGCACTGTGTTACAACAAGGGCCATCACCAGCTCTCTGTGCAGTATCTAGTACAGATCCTTAGGGGGTGGAAAAATCGGAACAGAGCAAATATAGCCTGAGTGAGGGAGCAGCTGGAGGCTGCAGACGACGTGGAACGTTGCTTCAGAGGAGCGGAGCTCGGGCTTGGGACTGAAACTTAAAGGCAACAACTGAAATTATTTTAGTGTTGTTCTTTCAGCAGAAACTTCCCAGAGGCCCCAGACACTTTTTATTCCTTCCCCCTGCACCAGAAGCACCAATTCATTCCCACACAGTATTCAAATCCTGCAGCTGTTCCCTCGGTAACTTCCCCAACGCAGTTATTGCTGATACAAAAATCTGTAGCACGCTGTCAAGTGGAAATAGGATACGGTCTGGTTTATGGCAGGGTGCCTCTATGAAGACTGAAGGAACCCGTACAGGAACAGTTCGGGATTTGTATGGCAAATTTGTGATTTCCTGATGGCAAAGTGTCAGCACAACTTGCTTCATGACATCTGCTCCCCCTTCAGAGCGGGAGCAACCCACGTGGATGCAGGCAGGGGAAAGGAGGACGTGATGTAAACCCGTTTGCACCTGGAAGCCCTGGTCATTGGGCTCTGCGTTGCTCACAGTGGGAGGATGTTGCTGCAGACTCACCTGGTCTCCTGAGCTTCTGCAGCAGGGACATGAGCTCAAGGTCACGCTGAATTACGGATATGGGAGCATGGAAGAGGCGCAGTGTCAGTGTTTTCCTCCAGTTGTTTAGCTTCAAAATTTCCCTCAACTGCTACCAAATTGCGAGTTCACTGGGAATTTTAATAAACAATATCAGCCCTGGATGTAATGAATTATGAGAGGTTCTCTCTATTTAGTGATAAAGTTCTTAATGGTAGATAAATATAAACTTTTTCCTGATAAACCTCCTTAAGTATTTTTTTCATTTTCGGTTATTCGAGGTGAGATTCTTCGTTCCAAATAAACTCTGGATTATATCATTAATTTTCCTCGATCTAACAGAGTGCAGAACTTCATTTTACAGTGGATGCAAAAAAAATATAACTCTTCATCTGCAACTACCAGTTATACTCCTAACTGTTGCAACAGTTTAGGAACTTACAGTTTAAACTCTTTATATTACGTACTGAATTAACCTTGCCTGAAATACCTGATACTGCCATTTTTTTTCTAATTTGTAAAGCTATGTCAATTCAAAAAGCAAAACCAAGAACTTGCCTTTTGGGGAAAAACATATTGACTTGTGTGTATTTAACTAACACGCACCTCCTGTTGTCACATTTGGTTTGTAAAAAAATTAGTGTTTTGACATACTATCACAAATTAATCACAGAAGATTCTGTTACATTTCAAATGTAGCTTGTGTTCATTTCTTCGTTAAACTCGGGTTACGTTTAGTGGAAATAACAGATTTAATCCAGAACCTTGACATTTTTATGCTTACTGTCAACCTTTTATTTGTTCTTTAACGAGTCCATATATTGTTAGATATTGTTCTTCATCTTCCTGTAAGGGATAAACCAGAAGCAATTATAATTTAACGTTCTCTATGCTAAGAATGTGTGGTGACAGATAATGAAGTCCAACATGCCTATCTGATTACAAGTTGCTCTTTAGATGTGGGACAAATAACTACAAGATGGCAATGTCAAAGCAAGGAACACTTAGACAATGAAATATTAATGAAAATACATTGTACTTACGTCTCAATGACATCTAAGTGGGAATCAGTTATCAGATCTTGAGCGTTTGCAGCATATTTCTAATCTGTTAAAAAAAAAGAGTCCAATGAACTTTAAAAATGTCAACAGCAGGGCTTTCAAATACATAATTTACTATTTTGTTGGCTTCCTATAAATGGATAATAATAAATTCCTAGCTAAAAGCAAGCTCATAAATGCTGAATCAAAAATGTGAAGAACACCATGAAATGACAAATGCGGAGCTGTATGGTAATTTTCTTCTAAGCAGAAAATGTAGCTGTAGCGTTAAAAAATGTGAATGGAAATGTTGACGTTCTGATTGTGCAGAGCAAGGTTTTCTTAGGGAAGAATCTGTGCCACTATTAGTTTCTGTATCGCTACGGCAATGCAGTAGCAACACTGCTGGAATTGCAGCTTAAGTTTGATGGACTTCCATGAGCCATGCATTTTCAGAGTCTTCCTTGTTACACTCGCCTCTTTTGATACACTTTCATGGTTATTTATTTAAACGTATGAAAAATAGAATTATATTAATCAGAGGGCATAATGAAGTAATTTCTCATAGAGAAGTTTTATCTTAATCAAAAATTGACCTACGTGTTATATTTTTAAAAGGCATATATTATTGAATGGTATTAATAGAACTTTTAATGTTAAAATACTTTATACGAGCCAGAATTAGATTCTATTTTAAGCTAGTACTCTAGGTTGAATGACGATAAAACTTCTCATTTCTCGGTTCGATTTTAATAGCATAGAGACTACATTTGAAAGGCTCTGTTCTGCTGATCAGTGCTCTTCATGCTACCTGACACTGTGGTCTCCTCTTCATGGGACACGATCTCCCTCGCTGGGTGCATTATATTAAATCAGTAGGTGTGACTTGACCCGAGCGGAGCAGTGAATGGAACAAAATTTGATAAGTGTATCAGGTCATGAAGACTGTTAAATATTTCATTTGGATAAACGTGTCTGAGGCTATAAAATACCATTACATGGTCTCCTGCCCTAGTGGATTCAGATTGCACACTTGAGCTGCAACATTACTAATTCCCCTTTTTCCAGGTTGCACCCATGCAGGCTCTGATCGGCTCCTTTGGAAGGAATCCTAGATTAATAACAAGGTGCTTGACAGCCTGGTCTCTTCTGGATGCAGTTTCAGCGTGTGGTGAAGGAACCAGTAGCCTGAGCCGCACTGTTGGAGACCTCCATATGGTGTCAATTCAGTTAGAAGATATTTAGGAATTATTGCTTCGAATGTTTATGTTGCATCATAACAAGAAAAGGCTAAAAAGGTAAAGATTTGACACAGGTAATTTAGATAAGTTGTAATTATGTAGGATAAATCCAGAAACTGTAAAGCTAATCGCTAATTGGATAATTTTTTGCAGGTTTATATTTTAAAACTTAAGTGGTAAAGCTTCGACATTTTTAAAAAGTACTCAATTAAAGTAATGTTATAACAATGATTTAATTGGATTTCCTTTTTGTTCACATTAAAATCTCTCTCATAAGAATGAGCTAGAATATTGTGGACTATTAATATGGGATGTATTCTTATTCATACTACACGGTCTCATGGTAGGCCTTATATCAGCAAAATAATGTTTAATTTCATTTCTTTTCCTAGCTTAGGAGAATATTCTTGGAATAAGCATGAAAGCACTCCAACTTACTTACTGTAGCTCTCTTTTTTTATTATTATTCAAGTATCTAGCAGTATGCTTAGGATGGCTGCATAATTTTGTAGACACAGAAACTGAAGACTATTTTACGGACATTTTTTGTATTATCTTTCATGTTATGTTAGAGCCTAAATATTCTGTTCAAGATAAGGCCATAGTAGAACAAGGCATTGCAGCATATGGAAAGTAAATATGGAAGAAATTAATAGTCAGAATGTGGTGTTGAAACCCTCGCTGGTTTCATAAGCTAATTTTGACTTCTCATATTTAAATAGTAGCACGACCCTTGCTGCCAGCAGGGTGAGCGAGGTGATCCTTCCCCTCTACTCAGCATTGGTGAGGTCACACCTGCAACGCTGTCTCCAGTTCCAGGGTCTCCAGTACAGGAGAAATGGGAACTTTCTGGAGAGAGTCCAGGGAAGGGCCAAGAAGGTGATTAAGGGACGAGAGTAACTCTCATAGGAGGGAAAGCTGAGAGAGCTGGGACTGGTCAGCCCAAAGGAGAGGTCTTGTCAAAGTATAAAAATGCCTGAGGGGAGGGTCGAAGAGGTTGGAGCCAGGCTCCTTTCAGTGGTCCCAGGGGCAGGATGGGCACAAACTGAAACACAGAAGCTTCCATGATACCATCAGGAAACACTGAGGGTGCCCAAGCACTGGCATCTGTTGTCCTGAGCGATCATGGACTCTTCATCACTAGAGATGTTAAAAAGTTGTTTGGACATGGTCCTGGTCAACTGGCTCGAGGTGGCCCTGGGTTGGACAGGATGGTCTCCAGATGTCTCTTCCCTTCTGTGGTTGTGGGATATCCACTGTCCGTGAGCAACACTGGTTCATGCGGTGATCAATCGATGTAAGATCCGTGCAGGATAAAGGAGAGCAAGTCGTCCACGGGACAGTTTCCCAAATGAGTTGTATTTTCGGAAAAGAGCTCCCTTCCCTTACCGTAACCTCCACGGTTCTCTGAACCTCATACAGCAAGGATGCTAAGCTATACGGAACCATTCCTGTATTCCAAGATAAATTTCTTTCCTGCTTATTTTGCTTTGTTAAATGATGAATTGTCAAACAACATCTTTCAAATGTGGTATAAGTGGGTTTCCATGAGGCACCGAGACCTGCTCTTCTCCAGTTTATTTATTTCTAAGTGGAAAACAAAACAAAAGTATTTTTGTAGGCATCATTGGACAATTCATCCTGTTCTCCACCAAGATCCCCACGGTTTACCCACATCTTTAATGATTCTCCTGAACTGTCTCATACAGTGAGCGCAGCCAGTCAATAGGGTGATGATGGCAATCGATAGGAAGTACAATAAAACAATAAACTTGGCTGAGAACGGCAGCAGTACACTTTGACCTTAGAATTTAACCTCTGAACTACATTTACATTCAACAGGCCCTTTCTGTATTAAAGCTTACTCCGGTGGATTTAGGACTGGGTTTGTATTTGTTGCTTGGGATAAGCAAGACATGCAATCAGTCTTGTGTAAAATGTGTTAGCAAAATAATGGTGCAAAATAGCTGCTTCTGGGATTTGTGTGCTGCAGTTTCGTTTGTTGAGCTCTAACCAATAGCTCTAAAATCTGAACAGTTAAATCCCATTAATAAATGATCGGTGTCTAAGATGTTTTGAGTTACAATATACAGAGCAATACATCTTAAATTAAATTGTATTTGGTTTTTTGCTCTTGTATAATGTATATTGGCTCAATTAGTCTTTGCCAGATGATTCACTCAAAGTAATTCTTGCAGGTAGACACATGACTACATTTGAAACAAAATCTGCATCTGTTTTTCAGGCACTGTAAAGCCCTGTAAAAAAAAAAAATATACATTAGATAAGGTAAAAACTCTTAGCTATAATAGTATTTAGATTTTTTTCCTAGCAGTGGTAATATTTTTGTGTACTGTAAATATTTTAATGTAATTTATAAGTATAAAGGTATTGCACAGCCTCCCAGCCTAGCAGAGGACTGTTAAGTCTTGCAGAGGTGCACGGAATATGACAGCGACTACTCACAATCTGCTTCAACAAAGCTAACGATGAAGGAGAAGTCAGAGCTGTTGTTTTATAGAGTAACACATTATGCAATGCATTTTATACTGTTTAAAATGCTTTCTTCTGTTATTATATTGTATGCTTCATTTTTCTTCCCCTGGCTTTCTGCTATCAGCGACATAATTGTCCCATGAGCTCTGTGAATTGAGTATCTTAGTATAACGTACAAATTGCTGCCCTTGAGCCGCAGATTGAATCTTGCAGCAAATGTAAACAACTGAATTGGCAAAGTTGGTTTGAAAAAGCTTTGCTAGGATTCTGCGTACTAGCATCCTTTGTATCCACGGATAACTTACATTAAAGAACATTTTAGGGGCAATCACCCAGCTGTGCTACAGGCAGGGAAGACTTCAACAATAACAAGGCTGTATGTGAAGTTCAGCACGCAGGAACGCTTCCCAGCTCCTGAGGAAAGGCTGCAGCTGCATCCCTACTTTGTTCTAGGGGAAGACCCAAGTTTGGTCCACATTTCAGACTTGAAAACGTTGGGGTTTTGGTGTTCGGGTTTCTTTCCTGAAACAGTCTCTTTGGCTGCCAGGAAAGGCGGGCTGGCTGCACCCTCCCCCCAGGTGATGAGACAGCCTAGGTCAGAGGAGGTGCCTAGGGCCTCTGTGCCTCTTTAAATGCTTGTTAAGGTGAAAGTGGGAGCAGCTGGTTTCAGTTTTGCTGGCAGCCATGTGGATTTGCAGTAGCCTGTGATGGTGAGGAGGTGCAGGTAAAGGTCAGTAAAATTATTCTCTTTTCAGGGATTAAATGGCTTTTCCTCATTTATGTGTGAAACTGTAGTAAATTCCTTTGTAGCCTTACTACTCAGCGTGGTACAGCTGCGGTTTTACTGCTTTTGAGGAGTTTCTTCCACTCTGTTTCTAGAGATGTCTCCGGTCTCCTTGCAGGGTACCTGCACTGGGCACTGTGAGATGCATGGTGTGCTTTCTGGCTTTCAGAGAAGGAAAATGTTTTATGTGTCTTGAATGTGTTCATTCTCAAAGTAGTTGCGAGGCAGCCTAACACTCGGTGTTCAGAAGGGTTTGGGGGGTTTTGTGTGGGTGGAGAGCAGACTGTGTTAGTGGAACTCATCATCTGTGCAGGATTCTCATCAGCACCTCAGATCTTGCGGTGTGGGTGTATCTGTGCCTGTGTGTATAAATATATGTGCGTATAGTGGGAATCATTTCTCTTCTCATTGAAATGCAGCCAGCTCTTAGATGAGATGTGGTGACTCTTGGGTAGTGGACAGAAATATCAGATGAGTGGAAAGTGAAGAAAAAAAGAGAACGTGACAAGTTGAGTTCAGAGGGTTTTGGCTGGGATATATAGTAATGACCTATACTGGCTTCGCCTGAAATACATGAGCATCGTATACTGGTACTGGCAGAAATGGCAGTGAATATTTAACACAAGTCACAACTCTTACACTTCCATGTTTCATATTCAATCTATCTTTCTAAGTGTGTTATTCATCGTACCAAAAGTGATATAAACAAATCCTGCTCTGCAGGCTGCTGTTTACTCTCCAAGTGGCATTTTAAGAGCAAACCTTCCTTCCCTGACATACCGCGGTGACAAATTACGGCTAATACTTCTACATCCAATAGGAAAGGAACCCAGCAGTGGTAAGGATTTATTTAGCAGAGAGCCATGTGGCATATGTAACAGGGTGGCATTTTTAGTGCCCTGCCTTGATTTGAGACAGCTTTGGTAATACACAGCCTACCTTCTTTGTCCTTGGCTATTTAAAGACTTAATTTCTGTTGGTTTGGTTTTCTTTCTTGTGTAAATCCAGGAAAGACTCGAAAGATGCGTGTGTAACAAATCACACGATATCTTTATACAATCCCAAAGAACGTGCTTATTAAGGAAAATAAAATAAATTAATGACTTTGGAAAATAAGAACAGGAATAAATATGATAAATGATATTTTATGATACCCAGAAAATTTTATTTAAAGGCTATGAAGGATCTGTATGTTTAACATAAAACACTTCACTTATTTGGCATGTTTTTTGTTCCTCTGAGACAGCATTTCAAAGGCAATAAATTTTTTTTGTTGCCTTTTGTCAAAATTGTTCTTCATCCCAGCATAATAGCTTCAGATATTTGTAAAAAAATAAGTGGTGTCACAGAAAACAAAGAGATTCTTAGGCTCTTTTTTTGAAAATTGAAAAGAAGCTGGCTCTACTAAAGTGTAGTCTTTCTGATTACCCTGTTACTGTGCAGCTGAGAAGGACTCTGGTAATAATTAAGTCTATTAAGACCAGCTGAGGTGTTTGCAGAAAAAAACCCCACCTGCTTGTAACAAGACCAGAGTACCAAAATCTGAGAAGGCAAAAAGAAACTTCACTGAGGGGTAATATTGTTCCACTGAAGTTAAGAGTGGCCTCTAACTTCAAATTAATAAGAAAAAAATGAAATATTTAAAGGTGTATTTTTGTCTTAAACAACGAAGTTCTCAGCAGCGTGTGCTTACTGTCGCACAGACATGTTTAGATTAATGTCAGCGAGCGTCCTGTGTATTTAGACAAAGACAGGCTATCAAAATGTGAATCAGCCATGACATCTGAAAGCCAAGGAATGTATTTTTTGATATTACATTTACTTTTCAGGATTTCCTTCCAAATTTCGATAACTAGAACTATTTCTGTTAGACAGAAGTCTCCTCCTTACATGTTTCTACATTGAATTGTGAGCATTTAGTTGTCCTCCTTTGTCTTGCTGGATTGTAAGGTTGTAGTTTTGGTTTTACTTGTTAGAAAACAAAAAGAAATCAAGATAGTCTCTAGTCTGCTTGAAATCAGTGAGTTTATCTAGCACCCTCATTCTAAACTGATAAATATTTGGTTTCTGTTCTTATAATCTGTATTTGCAGTTGGCACTGACTCGGTCTCTGAGGTTGTGAATGAGTTCTTAAGTTAAACGTGGAATGCTTTCCTTGCTTAGCCAGGAGTGAGATTTCTGTATTGGTGCTGGTGCCTGTCTTCTATTTTGTCTGTGGGATTTTTTTTAAAACAAATAAATAAAAAACCCAACAAAAATACCCCCAGAATTGGTCAACAGCTATCTTCTGTCGAACTCTGCTTAAATTTTATTGTTGGGTAAGTTCAAGTGTCCTAAAGATGGTGTAGAAAGTGGAAAGACTTTTAAGGAGGGAGGTTGAGGCTTGTCGTTAGGAAGAAGTTCTCTGCTGAGATGGTGATTGGCCATTGGAATGCGCTGCCCGGGGAGGTGGTGGAGTCACCGTCTCTGGAGGGGTTTAAGAGGAGATTGGATGAGGCCCTTAGTGCTGTGGTTTAGATGGTGAGTAGGTGTAGGTGTTGGGTCATAGGTTGGACTCGATGATCTCAAAGGTCTTTTCCAACCTTTTGATACTGTGAGTCCGCTTTTTCCATTGATGACTGTAGTTTGTGAAGGCAGGCACATCTGTCACCAAATGCCCGTGTATTCAGAATTCCTGGATTTGAAACACTGACTTAAAATGTCTTTCTTTGCGTTTCTTAGTATGAGCTGGAAATGACATTAAAAAAGAGAACACCTCAACTTTTGAACTGTCCTGTTTTTCTGACAGCTTTTTGAGATTAGTTTGCCCGTCTTTACCTGCCTGACCCAGAACAACCCACACAACCTGCACCCACGTAAGACAGAAAGCAATAAACGCAATAGAAGTAATTCTTCTCATTAAAATTAACTTTTCGTTAGAAGATATTGGAAAAGGTAATTAAAGTATGTTTCTGCTTATGATTCTTACCCAGATACAGCCTGTTTCAGCAATAAGCCTTTTTCATGTTTGACAAGCTATTTTAGGAGATAAGAATGATTATGAGTTTTTCTGTTGATAGGAATTACAATTAAGTATTTAAATTCCTTTCAAGCATGGCATTGCCCTAGAACAGTTACCTGCTTTGACTTGAAATGATTTTTTCTTCTTTCCCCCCCCCCCCCCCCCTCCTTTTTTAAAGGCAGAAAAGCTTTTGAAATCTGTGGGGTTTTCTTTTAATTTCTTTTTTTTTTCCTCCCCCCCCCCTCCCTTATCCCCTGAGAAGCTGTTCCTTTAATGATATGTTTGAAAACGCTAAGTGGGGTTTTTTCAGTACTTTACAGATAACCTGTTATTTGCAAGTCTTAACAGTCCTTTATGCTTGGCAAATGGTACATTGGATTAGAAGGAAATTTTGGATAGGCAAAATGTTCCTTACATTTTGTATAAATACTTCTTTCAAGGTTGAAAATAAATAAATGAATACATAACACAGAAGATAAGTATTCCTTACATTAGGAAGTAACCCTAGTGCTGCCTTTTTTTACCAGATTCGTCTGCTTAAAATTTGCACAAGGATTTTCTGTAAGCTTTAACTCTTTGGTGAACTACTTTTTAGAAATTTGCTAAACCATGTATTAAATAAAACTGAGGGCTCTTCTGCGGTTTTTAGAAAGCCATCTTGCAAATCAAGGATTGCTAGTACAACAAAGGCAGAAAATTTTACCGAAACTGTCTTGTGGAATGATCTTTTCTTAGAAAGAAATGCTTTTCCAACATAAATGGTACCTACTAAACTGTAGATATTTCTTGAAAACGTTTCGTATGAACTTTTTCCACTCCTGATAGCCTATTTCTGTCCCAGGGAAAAGACAGTGTCCTGTGACGATGTGTTATTTTGGTATTTCTAAATAGCCTTAATTTAAGTGTGGTTGTAACTCTGATTTGAAAAAGCCAAACCAGGACTTCTGATGTCACATTATATTAAAAAAAGGGGGTGGGAGTGGAACCTTAGAAGTTACCTCAATATAGCACAGATGTAATTCATAGTTTCATTCTTGGAAATATTTGATCTGATTTTTCTCTTGAATTGCTGGTTAAGCGTAGGTTTCCTTTCTCACATCATTTTAACTTCGCTAGAGTTCTCTATTTAACTGGGAAAATAGGAAACTGATGCGAGAGCCAGACTAGAACTCTTGGTGATTGCTACCAGCATACAAAATATTTGAGCATTTCACTTCCGATCTTAATGAGCAGGAATTAGCATCACAAAAGCCAATACCGGCATCATTTTTTGTAGGAAGTATAACCTTTTTCACGGGCACAGCATCGATCTGATGTTCCTCACTGATTCCTTGCTGTCTTAGGGGTATGAACATAGCACTGTAGCTCCTTAGGTTGTGCAGGGTTTCGTGAACATCAGTCGCCGTTGAAATAACGCTTAGTCTCTGTGCATTGCACAAAGGTTTTATTATTTAAACTGGAATAAGGATGCGACTTTGCTCATATTTAATAAGTAAAAAAAAAAAAGTTTAGAAAAATCAAGAAGGAGCAAACAGCACTCTGAACTTTTTTAAAAGAACTGCTCAGGAGAGTTTTGGATTAAGGTGAAAATCCTTTTGTGTTCGCTTCCTTTTGAAGCTGAATATAATTTAGGTCATCGAAGACTTCCAGAACGTTGAAGCACTGGATCATGCTGATTACTCCTGAAGCTGTTGGCTGAACAAACCTGCACAACAGATCGCTTTGACAAGAAACGGGGTTAGCTTGCAATCAAGGCTGTAACGAGTGATTTATTTGTACCCTTCTCCCTGGGCTTACCCATCATTACATGTTCATTAAGTAATAATTGTCATTGATCGACAGGCTTGTGTATGGATGATGGTGAAAGAAACGGGTCTATTAAACCTCCACAGAGTAGAACTGGGTAGAACAAGTGCATGCCACAACCAATAAGGTAGATTAATGAGAAGAATTAAAGTAGGCATAGTTACATTATGGAGCGCTTCCTTTCTTTTCTTTTCATTTATGATTAGAAACAATTATATGATATCTTAGACCTTCAGGAGTAAAACAGAATCATGGCCTAATGCTATTTTATTCAAGTGCTCTGACCTGCAACAGCAGCTGCTTATGATTTATTATAATAATTAAAGCAGTTTTGTGGTTTTCAGATAGGTTACGTAAATAGTGTGAAGATCAGTTGAAGTGTCGGGACAAGAGTGTATCGCAAACAAGATCCAAAGTCAAATCAGGTTTCTAATGGATCATTTGTGTTAATTCCCTGTATAAATAGATACTTAAAAGATCAAAAAGGCCTAACTTGGTATCACTTGGACTTCTCCCTGCTGTATGTTCAAGCTTAAACAGAATTATTGAAAGCTCTCTCTCATAGTGCATGTATTTCTTTCTGATTTATAGCTTTTTAAAAAATATATATATTCCTTTGGCTTATTTGGTGTTGCAGCTGGTAACCAGATATGCACTACTCTTTCTCTTGGGCCAAATTTCGTTGGCTGTCTAAAACTCTTGATGTGTTTTGAGTATAGATTATCTTGCCTTCTCTCTTCATTGCGGTCCCAGGCCTCCTGCAATCAATCCTTTAATAAGAAAGGAAATGCCTTTTGTTGGTGGGTTTGGTTTTTTGTTTTGTTTTTGTTTGTTTGTTTGTTTGTTTATTTTTGTAAACTGAAAGGTCAGGACAGCACTTAATGAGAACAAAAGATGGAGCAAAAACATGAACAATTCTTCAGGGAAATGGGAGGAGGTTAATTAAGGGTAGTGATGGAAGTAATTTTATAGTTCCTGCCATATTGTCCTGTGTTGATGCTTTAAAAATACAGCTTTAATTATTATGCTAGGTAGGAAAACCACCTTAGGGTAGATTCCACCAGTGCTTTCCCATTGATTGCTACTGAAATCTAATACTGCAGTATTTTCTTGCTGCTACTGCCAGGACTGGCTCAGAATATCTACTGTAACTGCTTATGATTCAGAAGTAGTCTGAACTCTGAAGCAAAAGATTCCAGTCTACATCTCAATCTAAAAACAGCGTTGATGAAAATCTGGTTAATTATTTTTCAAGCTATAAGGATGGGAAGTAATAAAGAATAATTAGACTTTTCGAAGATATTCCTATGGTTATTTCAAATCACTGTAAAAAAAGGGGGAATACTTGCCATGCCCACTGTACCCCATCTAGAAAAGGAGAATTAGGCCAGTCAGCCTCGTCTGAATTTGTCTGAACATGAGATGAATATGGGAAGAGACAGCAATATTACTTGCAGAAACATTGTGCTGATGTGCTTCCTGTCTTACGAAACGTTATCCTTGGCCTACTGTGAGTTACAGGGCTGGGTGTTCGTTATTTGTAAGGGATAATGACAGCAAACCCTTTCCTTCAGAGACACAGCTACACCAGAGTTTTAGGGAAAATAGGACACGGGTTTGAATCATTAATAATGTCACAGGAACCACGTCATGACTCTGCAGACTGAAAAAATAGAAAAGCGTTTAAATGGGAGAGGTTTAGACAGCAGAAGAAAACAATCAAGGTGTAATTTTCTGAAGGAGCAGCTGAGTAAACATTAAGAGAAAACCCATCTCAACTCCATGTAAGATTACTGTCAGGATGGCAGGGACAGATCAAATCTGAGTAAGCTCGTAAATAACCATATGAGTGGAACATGATAGACTGGAATTGCAAGAAGCAAAAAAGACCACAATTTGGATGTTTCTTCCACCCTTAATAATATTTTTAAGAGCACACAAACTGTATTTTCTTTAATTCAAACCTGTGCTCATTGGAATCAAAATTAGTGATACTGAGAAAACATTATCTGTAAATATTCAGAGATAAATTGGTATCTAGTCTGTTGTGAAAAATAGCACATTTGCTATTAACTATAAAATATTTGTTGTTCTCATGGTTTTATTAAACTACACCATTTTCTAATGTAAGAACAGTGATATTGAATTATGGATAGGTATAAGTGATAGCTTAATCATTTTTTAAAGAAAAATGAATATCGTGTGCAGGAGCAGGGATGAGGATACGCTATTGGAATTTCCTGAGGAAAGGGAATTCTAGGCAAGCGAGTGAAAGATGTAGGTGCCCAAGTTATTTTCTTTCCTCTGTTCTACCAGTTGGAGGGATGGGCACAGCCAGAAATAGAAGTATAGTGCCTATTGATTCCTGGTTATGTTTCTGGTGCCATCAGGATGGGTTGGGCTTTTATGACAGTGGGACGTTCTTCAGTGACTGTAGACTTGTTAGGGATGAGTGGAATCCATTTTTTGGAAAGGACAAGGGAATCTTTGGCAGTGGGCTCACCATATGTAGGGTGGGCTTTAAAAGGAAGGACTGGGAGTGGGATCTGGAATTGCAGTGCTCATACAATCACATCCAACTCTGAAATAAGACAGGCCAATCAGGGTGGTGGAAAACATTCCTTGTCTGCCTCCTGCAACAAGAACCAGGATACAAACCATCTCAAGGGCACGTGTGGCTGTGGTGGATTCTCTTCCACCCTTCCAGGGAAACCTGCATGTTCAGGTATTTCTCTGAACACACGCATCCCCCAGCCCCCGTTGGCTGATATTTCAATATTTGTTGATGGGCTCAAAGAAGTCAGAAGGTTAGAGGAGTGTTATGGTTTATCTTCGCAATGGAAACGAAACCGAGAAAAACTTCTATGCGTGCATCTTTACAACTTTGGTATTAAATTATTAAGCTTCAGAGGATACAAAATCTCTGGGTCACTACGAAGCGTTGGTGAGATGTTACGCCAGGAAACCATTTCAGTAAATAGTAATTGAAAGTCTTCTGAGGAGAAATAATATTGAGTGGAGTTGTTTGCAAGTCGGGCATCTTGTCTAAGGCAGTCCTTTAGATTTCTTCAGTGGCCGAAGGAAGAAATAGCTGTGCCAAGGGGCCTTTCAGACACGGCTCTGAGGAGCTGCATCACTACCCCATAGCATTTTGGGGTTGACGTGCGGTGTTGCAGAGGCATTCCCCTCGCAGCTTACGCAGAGCAAGACCTGGCAATTTCAACTCCTGTTACGGTGGCATCGGGGTTATGAATACAAATGTCAGGGGGGGAAAAACCTTTTTCATCAAATCAATTCGTACAGTGCATTTGGATGAATCAGGGATACACGAAGACAGGGATTTTAGTATTTGGTCTGTAATTTTGGTGTTCTGGCCACCAAAATAGTGTTACCTGATTTGAATGACATAAAGAAGCCATTTCTATTCTTTCATTTTCATTATCACATCTGTAACAGCTCGTAAACTCAACTTTTTTGGTTTTAATTATTTATGAGCCTCTACTGAGTGTTTTATAGAAGGTAAAAATCCTCCCTTTGTTTTCAGCTTCAACGAAGAGATTAAAATAATTAACTACTGATTAGCTGTATGTTGACCTTTACTAACAAATGTGCTTAGAAAATTGGCAAACTTCACCACTTCTTCCCTTTCCTGGAAACAACTTGGTATGCCACCAGCACAAAAGGGCACTGCTTTAATCGCCCAGTAAGCGAGGATTATTTATTTTTTAACTGCTCATCGGCCTGGGACTGCTCAGAATACGTTTCTGCCTATTTTTTGTCATAAATAGCAAATAATGGATTATCTTGAGGACACGAGCAATAACGTATTTAACATACTTGCATCTAGGACAATGTTGTCCTTGATCTTTGATAGAATCTTATTTTTCACAAAAGCATTAATAAAAGCTCTCTCATACAATTAATCTTTTAATTGTGTCATCTTGTTGGAAGGTTCTAAAATGGAACGTTATGTTAAACTCTTGAAACATCTTCAAACACATCTTTTACTTATCTTTGCCAGGACGGGTAGAAGCTCTACGTTTAACCATTACTTAAAAGCTGTACTTGCCTTTTCTATTTGCATATTTACTGTACAAACCTCATCTAGTTACTTGGTTTGGTTGTTACCCATTGATTGCACGTGTTAAGTTAAAAAATGGTTTGAATTTTTGTGTCTCTCTTGTCTTGGCAATTGTTGGCTAATCCTGACCCTGTTAAGTGCTGATGATGATGTTTAGATTCTGGAGTGCCTTTCTCCTCACGTAATTTTGAAATTTCCCTGCGTATTAGGTGGTACTGACAGCACACTGGTGATTTGTTTCCTTATTTCTGCTAAGTACAAAGCAAATCTGTGTTTGTGACCTAAGGAGGCAGAAAGCCTTGGTAAAATGGAATCACCTTCTGCTGAATTTAAAGTTATATTCTAAATTCTTCATCATGTTTATATTTAAAAAAAAAAAAACCCAAACCTCTTATCTTCACACATAAAATGCCAGAGCTGATGTAAAGGCCTCACCCTAATAAGCTTTAACTTCTTGTTCGATGGATTAGCCGAGCATCTTCCAAAGGAAAGGCTTATTTTAAAACAAGTTATTTAATTCAAGCATTTAGATTGCTTCAGTTGTAACTGTAGTATTGCTTTCTTTCCTGCATTTTAAACCTCTGGGTGGCCAGAGGGTTTGGATAACAGCCTCAGTCGCAGGG
Organism: Neomorphus geoffroyi; assembly: GCA_033558235.1. Classification (NCBI taxonomy): domain Eukaryota; kingdom Metazoa; phylum Chordata; class Aves; order Cuculiformes; family Neomorphidae; genus Neomorphus; species Neomorphus geoffroyi. The sequence goes on from JAUMJM010000045.1 coordinate 19,236,908, forward strand.
TGTGCGGGCTGGGAGTCTCCAGTGTAGGGACAGGGGTTGGACTCGATGACCTTTTGGGGTCCCTTCCAGCTCCGGTAATTCTACGGTTCTGTTTACGACGTGGAACGTAGTCTCTCCCTGCCAGTTCTAGATCACCAGAAGCATGTTGGCACTTGGTGTTTGTTTCTGTGGTGGGTTTTTTTGTTATGAATTGCCTATATTGAAGGTGTGTGTATAAATGATTCTTTAAAGCAAACCAAATCCCCCAAACTTCAGATTTTTTTTGACTAATCATAATTTTTATCTGATTTTGGTACTGTTTCTTTGGTTACATGTCATGTAAATGAATTATTTTAAAATAAAGATATTTTACTTACTATATTTTAAAAGAACGTGATGGTCCACTAAACCTTACTGGTCTGAGGCAAAAATGCTCAAGTTTTCAATGTATGTAGACAGACTTGAAGAGCAATTAAATGAACTATTTGGCAATATCCTACATCAACAGAGCTGTTGTACATGACCTGTTGACTTGTGACCGACAAGGTGGTTGTGAGCACGCATTGCAGAGGCAGAAATATACCTGGAGAAACTTGTAATGCCTTTCAACAGGATTTAAAAAGGACTTTCATAATTTCAGCATACACTGAATTATTGCTTTTCTATTATTTATACCCAAAAGTGTTACTGTAACAGTATTGTATGCGTATTAATAACCTCTACTAAGATTTCATCTGTAATTGAAAATAGATTTTATATTTGGTTGCATATTTAATACAGAACCAAACTTTTCTGATTAGAGGCAAAGGAAAATGATTATTTACTTTTTTTATACTAGCAGCTTTTCCTGGCTTCTGAACTCTGTCATATTATGCTGTTTCCAGTGATGGTTATTATCGCACAAAACATGCAGGAAAATATTGGGCACAACTTTGAAGCTAAAGAAAGAGACACAGAAATAGCAGCTTTTAAAAGCGATGTTAAATTAGTTTTCCAGTACATGTACTCATCTTCCTGAAAGTCTGGTTGATGTTGTCGCTACCAGACCAACATTTTTCTTTTCTATCTTCAGGAGAGAAGGTTGATCTCTCTGAGCTGGCAAGGGTGGTGTAATGCCTGTATCACAGGATGCAGAGTACCGTGTTGTGAGGAAATGATGGTAGAATTGATGCGACCCCAGTTAACTTGCCGCTGTTTCAGTGTTAGATTGTATTACATCGCCTCTCCTTTTTCATATATATATTTTAATTTGTTGTCACACTCTCAGCAACACATTTTGACAAATAAATTCATTCTATAACTCAGAATGTAAAAAAATAAACCTGACTTTACCACAGCAAGAGCAAATACCAGATGAGGTGGTTGGGCTCGATCTCTTGCATCCAAAGACAGATTCCCATTTCACATCCTGCTAGGGAAGCAGAGTGTTCCTTTGATAGATCATTTTAATTCCAAGCATGCACTTTTTAAGAACTGGTTTTCATTTCACGTATAAAGATATCATTCACTGATGAAATGCCGAAGCTTTAAGCTCTGAAGACTGTTTTCATGGAAACTCAGTTGTAGTTGATTCTTTTAGGTGTGTTCTTTTTTTTTTTCCAAATGAACACATCCTCTTGTTTCATGGACACTAAGACAAGTCAGACAATTCCAACTTTTAACTAAAATCTGTCAAGATACATCTACAGTGCCCCCCTGAAAGAATAATGGGTGGAGAAAAAGATCTGGATTACGTCCATAACTTTATGGGTGTAAGGAAAACATTCCTCAAGAATTTTAATGAAACATTAATTCCTCAATTCAATAAACACAGGAAAAAGCATGGATAACGCTATCCTGTATCATTCCAGCTTTCCAGGAGAGCAGTTTAACTTAAGAAAACTGAGGCAAGCAGAGACTGTGCTACTTTAAAAGAAGTAGCTCCAGTTTTTCCTTAGGATATTATTTCACTTAAGTAACGATTAAACATAAAGTAAATCCATCGACCTTCCCAGAGAAGCGGATCTGCCAGTCCTCTTGGAGATCTCAAGATAACACTGGGCAAAGGCAAAACCTGGGAAAATATGAAGTTGTTAATGGGACATTTTTAACAAAAGTATTTGAAATATTCTCAAGAAGCTATTACTGCTTGCAGGAGAAATAAGTCTGTCGGTGAGTCATTTCCAGATACATAAAGAAAGAGCACTTCCCTCCAACAGTTATACTTCAGAGAGATAACAAATGAAAAGGTACAGGATGCTTTAAAGATACAATTTCCTGCGAGTGTCATAACAAATAAAGACCGGTTCTGCAAATCCTCATTTGACAACTCTAATTTTTGCCTGCTAATTTTGGAATTGCTGTTGTGAGATAAGCTACATATTCGTATAATGTGTTTTTAAGAAGATATGCTAAAACACTAATTCAAATGAAAATTTCACATATAGGTAGAACGCTACATGTTTCTTATAGTATTGTTACTACTAAATTTATCTCTGACAGTTGTTGCAGATTTTTCTTCAATACTTTTTACATTTAAAATAGAGGTTTTTTTCCCCAAAGTCTGTGCATTCATAAAAACACTGTTTTAATTAGTATAAGGTCAGTTTAGCTTCTGTTTCTTCACTTTTTAAAATATCTATCTTAACAGTTAGTAGGGGAAAAAAGCATGAATAAAGTAGTGAAATTATAGGAAATGAACAGGCAGGCTAAAAGTTTAAGAAAAACAACTTTTTTGAAAATTCACCGATATTCTGAGGAAACGGGGTTTATTGGTTTTGGGTTTGGTTTTTTTCTTTTTTTGTCCAGACGGTCATGAATTTATTGATAAGAACAACAAAAGTGAAGAATCATTTTCATGCATATCTAATCTTCAATAGTATAAAACATACCAGGTTGCAAAGTCTTAAGTCTTTGGTTTTTGCAACATGAATTAGTATTTAAGAATCAACACAGTCCATGTCCAGAGGGAACGAATGGAATCTTCCATAATGCTTGGAGTGTGGATAATTGCTTGGAGGAAATGTATATTCAGTGTCCTGGAGCTCTATTGCAGTGATTGTTGCTTGAAATGAAAACACTTTTGAGATCGAGAATTTCCCTAACAGACAGCGCTGGTCAGTAGTGCTGTACCTGTGAACTTGAAATTTCTCCAGACTTCCTCTGTGATGCTCAGTATTTGCAGACCATTTGCGAGCCCTCTCTCAAGATCTGTTTGATGGCAAATTTCAGTCTTTGCTCTCATGTGGTTTTTTTTCTTTACCTCTGTCAATGGAACTGTTGCTTCACAACGCAAACTGGCTGATACAAATACCCTGTGTTACAGGGTTAATGCTCTTCTATTTCTTATCGCGTGTTTTCAGAAGACGACTTGGAATGTGTCAGATCTTCTGTCTTCTGCCATGCTTTGTGTTAACGTTTGTTTTCTTTCGTGCCTGGGCAGCGTGCAAACACCGTTGCTCGTAGCACTGACTTGATGTCGTTCTCTGGGCTGGCAGTTGTTGAAGACTTCTAACCACTGATGCTAGGGCTTCTATCGAGATTTTGAGGGCCTTAATTCTACGCTACCAAACCCATGGGTCTCCCTTGTATAATCCCTATTAATATTGATGATTTTATTGACTCTCTAGGATTTCTTATACACAGTTTTGTTTCTGTACATTCTAGGAAGTATTTTAGTCTCCACAGCCTTGAGCAGATCAGTTCTTACCTCAACTCTAAGCCTCAGAGGGATTAAAAAAAAATAGACACTTTTGTCCTTACCGTGCTGAATGTTTTATATTGCATTAAGTATTGAGTAGAACGGGGAATGGAATTTGTATCTATTCCTCTCCAGGAGAATGTCATAACCATTGGGCTATTTGGTCACTTTAGTGGTGTATTTTTGGCTTAGAGAGTACCTAATTGTTGGGTTAAAGATGCAATGTGAAGGACTATGAGCAACTCCACTAATCTCCCCTCTGATAATTTTTTTCTCTTAATTTAGTTTTCAGTGGATTATAGTATAAATATAGTGTCATTGGCTTCAAATTGGGGTGTTATTTCTGTGGGTCTTTTAAAATTGTTTTTGTCTCTCCGAGTTTTGTTGGGGAATGCACATACTTTTATTTCATCATAAAGTGTGATTCCATTTAATAATTTCTGATCTGATTGTATTAGGTAACATTCAGTTAAATAACAAGTATAAGCAAGTCCAGGAAAAAAAGTATACTAAGAAATACTTTATACCTTTCTAAGCACAAAATTGTGAGATTTCACTTTGAAGTCAGTTAAGGACGTTTTTTTAATCGTTATATCTGCAGAATGTTATTTTATTTGTAAACTAATAAGGAGGTAATATTTTCATCACTGGTTTTCGGAATTGCTGTCAAATTGTTACCTGTGTCTCTACTAGAATATCCCAAGTAAGCAATACTTCTGTCAAATGGCATTTTTAGATCTCTGGCTTGTAAAGTATCTGTCCGCTCTACCAGCACCAGAAAGGTTAACCTGTAGAAAATAGACTATGACAGCTTGCTTATTGATTTATTTTTTTTTTTCTTTTTAAGGAAAGGAAGATGAGGATAATGCAGGTTAGTTTACTGTTGTCAGTGTCCTTCATAGATCTGTGACAAAACAGGTTTAACACTCAAATAATAGAAAATTCCAGTAGAGAGCTTCATTGCAATTTACATTAGTGTGATATGATTTGATCCTACAGCTGCATTCACAAAACACCTGAGCCATGACACTAATGATTGCATTCTCTGCCTGTTAATGCTAATGTGTATATTAATGAATCTCCTTTCCCTCTGATTGCTGCTCTGGAAAGAATAAAAGGAAGATAGCGTGTTTTCTGGTATAAGCCCATATTTAAAAGGAGTGAAATAGTATATAAAGACTGCTATTGCATTTTTATGTTTTTACCAGCCATACATGGCTCAGTAATTAACACAAATGCCCTTGTATATTCTGTAGTAAGACCATCTTTAAAAAGAGTAGTTACATATAGAATGTGTTAATGCACTTTTATATTTTTTATCAGCCATGTGTCTTGGTGGCTAACATTGTGCCCTTTCACTTTTATATTATATATTTCATGTTTAGAGTTTCTTCTTCTTGGAGCTCGGGTATGAACTTATTTATTTTCCTTTTTTTCCACTAAGAATTACACCTTGAACTCTTGCTCTTTGAATTGTATGTGGTGCCTAGAGAGGAAACGAACAGTCCGCCTCAGAAAAGGCCAAAGACTGCATAAACTCCCAGATAAAAATGTCTATCGCATTCAGCTCAGGTGGTCATTTCAGATGAAGAGGGGAGCTCCATCAGCATAGCAGTGTGAGGAAGCCCCCCTGCAGTTTGTGTGTCTGCGCTGCCGTGATTGAGACCCTGAGGAACTGAGAGTCATTCAGACACAAAGGCTGAGATTCATCAATTAGAAATAAACCATTCAAACAAACGCAATCAAAACCATGCTTTACGTGGGTAGGTTCACTTTTGCTGTATGTTTTCTCCATGGTTGCTTCTCTTTACCAAGAAGAATAAGTGCTTATGGCTGGGAAAACTTTGAGCTAGAAAAATGTTTTCCAAGCCGTTTATAAGAACTGTTGGAATTTATGCTCCTGTCTGGCAACAGCGTAGGAAAGGCACCAAAACAACCTGCACTCGTATCTACTGTGATTATTTAATGCTGCAATTGAGGGAGTTAAGGAAGTATTAAAACATTCTGTATTATTTAACATATGATAGGATGAATAACTAAAGCTGCACTAGTCAGGGTATTTTTAATGTATTCATTGTCCTAATAATATGACTAACCCCATATTTATATCACTTTTATTGTTGGCTTACATTTCAGATGTGAAAACATATTTCAGAAGTATATTTCAGAAATGTCTGAGCATTGTGTAACATTTTAATGTAATTATTATTTATGGAAAATTGAAGCAATTACTAATACGAATCTGGATGTGACTGTGAAGCATTGTTAAATGAAGATAACTTTGCCAAAAATGATATTTTAAATAGTGCTTTGCATGACGTGAAAATTAATTCTTCTCCCTCTAAAACAAATGGATACTCTTTTTAAATTTCTTTGCCGGTTTCCCTACCCCTGCAGTAATTTTATTAGTTTGTAACACATTTGCTCCCGGGATAGCACCAGATGGATCTGAATATATGATGGCTTTTTAACAATAGTCTGTCATCAGTGACTGCTCCTCTAAGTGCGTTTTCCTTCATTCAAAAGTTAAATGGACTCTTAAAGCATGAGAGAGAATACATATGCATGCGTTATTATGTGAGAGCATTATTAAGATAGAACATGCTTAGAATCCAATAAATTACAGTAAATGATATGAATACAATTATTTGCTTAAATCTAGGGGCCACAAATTCTTTTTTTTAATGCACGGTGGACATCTGCCCACGCTACTGTATATTTTTTTACTGCTTTTCTGTCATACACAGGGTTTGCTGTTGCGTTTAGCAGCAATGAATAGCTGCGGTAGTTGTTTCGCTGTGCATTACACTATCTGTCATAAATGAAAGCTGGCGGTTTACCCACCTGAACCAAAGAATTGCTTGTCTCTCTGCACAGATGTGCTTGCAAAATAAGCGATCTTCACTTACCAAGCTTGATCTCCTACCAGAAGGAGAGTGGTCTTTTGCCAAAATGGAAATGAAAATTAATTTCAAGGCTCCAGTAGGGGTAACTTTACATCTTTTGTCCCAAATTGTATTAGCAGAAATACCTACTAACTTATTTGAAGAAGCTTTTTGAATTGAAGCCCAGAAAGATCACCTGCTTAAGTAGGTCTTTTTGATAAAACAGATGTGCTGTGTTTTTGAATATACCGAGATTTCCCATAGAAGTCACCGTTAGTTGAACATCTTGCACGCCTCCTCCCATTTTCCTGCTAACAGGAACGGTAATATCTCTGCCTACACATGCAATGCAAAACAGTTTATCAAAGTGCAAGGAGCAGGTGCAGTACCTGGTGGCATCGTTTTCCAGGATAAATAAATAGTACCCTGAAATGATGGAACTTGTCCCATCAGGCCTTGCTGTCTAAAATCTATGGCTGACATCATTTTCAGAGGATATATTGATCGTGCTAAAGAATGCTCTTATTTAAAGGAGTATTTTAGGATTTCCTTTTATTGTGATGACTGCTAGGAAAGGGATAGAGTGAGATACACAAGAATAAACTGACTCCCTCGTGATTTAAAAATATATTCATTCTCAAACCACATCTCCGTGGTACCACAGAGATGTCTCAGATAAATTCAGAAAATCCATTCGCTGTTTCCTTGGTATAGGACAGATGCAAATCTGCTGCCGATCTGCAGCCTGGATCTGGAGTTGTGCTAGAAATATCAACTGGTGTCATTCCTCAACCAAGTTCAGTCCATAGAAGTAAATGAAGCTGGTCTCTGATTTGTAGCGAGCCAGTTTGATTGGTTTACTTAATAACGACAGTTCTTGCTTGTTTTCTGCAGATTTTCCTTGGTTCCATTTAAAAATCATCACACAAATCTAGTTCATTCCTGGAATTCCGGTTAGTGGAGCTGCTCAGTCAAAACCGTAAAACGTTCTCTTAGCTCTCTCAATCTCTTATCAGAACCTTCCCTCTAAATCAGGTTGGGAAATCAGACCAACCCCATTCCCTGCCGTTGGAATTTTTTTTCTGCTCACCGAGGCAGAATCCAAATCAGTTTATTCAAAGCAGTTTATAGTCTGGTAAAGGCCGTGAGAAGTGATCTGCCAGCTGATTTGGTTCATTGTCATCTGATGTTACTTTCCAACAAAATGTTTCCTATTCTATCAAGGAAATTAAATTGGTGACTAAGGAGATGACCCACCTGGGTAGCAGTCAGTAGTTTTAGTGTATTCTACGTTGCTCTCCTACTTTGAACTCTCGCAGTTGTGGAGTACTTTATGTAAGTAATTTCTGAAACTCATTCAACAGACATATCAAATGTTATAAGAAAAAGGAGACTCGACTACGAATACATTTTGATCTGATTTATAACAGACCGCTTGAAGAATTATAAGAGGAGTTTAAAGTGGCTTGATGTAAATCTCTATTGAAAAGTATTGACAGCTGGACTTTATTTTCTGTTGGGGTTTTTTTAATCACTGAATTTTACTTCCATTGCGCTACTGCCTTTGATCCAAGGTATTCAGCATTGAATTTCTCTGCATATGTCATTTAAATTTTAAAATAATAAGACTGTCAAGTCTGAAAAGATTCTTTTGCAGAGTATCTTGAAGTTGACTTTTTATGAGAATTACTTGTATGGAAGTGACAGATAATAAATGACTTGTGCTGTATTTTTATTAGGCTTTAAACAGATGAAATGTATCACTAGCTTAAGAAAAAGTATTTATAAAACTAAAGGGTGAGCAAGTCCATTTACTGTGCTGGAAACGCACTGTGTTATCACACTTGGGAGAGCTGGGAAGTGACCTTGGGATTCTCACACCATTCTCCACTGAGAGCCAGTTCTGCGCTATCCTTAGTGGGTTTTACATCAGATTTATGGATAGGGTAATAAAAATTAAGTACTCCTGGTGTAATGTACTTGCTTTGGTTGTATGAATGAAGGCCACGCTGATCAGTTGGAGACTTCTTGGGAACGTAAGCAAGGGATGCTTCACTGAAATAGAAAGGAGTTAAATGCTTCTTTGTTTCTATTGGTTGGTGGTTGGTGTGTTTTTCACTCTTTTTTCCTAGCGTAGAACTGGAAGTCAAGGCTACAAACGTTGCGAGGTCAGTAAGATAGAGGGTAGTATCAATGTTCACACTTTCAGCTTCATCAATGATTATAAGAATTTTTCAGACAAGTAATAGTTTTCCTCCTCGAATCTGTCAGGCTGATGGGTAATAGAAGCTAGAAAAGTGAGTGGGAATTAAGAGCTCCTTAATCTCTTTTTCCCTTCTAAATTCTACACACACACACCCCCCCACACCCCCAGCTCTTACAGATTGTTTGATCATTCACTGCAAGTTAGAAACATCACAAACTTTCATCTCAAGGTCATAAACAAATGAAGCTCTACTAACGTGTAGGCGGAATTCAAAATTATTTATTATAATGTCACCTTTTTTCCACTGTAAATTCCTAAACCTGTTCTGATTTTGAACTTGCCAGACTACTTCCTCCAAAGAGGTAAACTGAATTCCAGCTACATTTTCTGCATGGATAATTGGTAGTAGCATTTTAGGTGCTTAATTAATATTTTCCTTTCTAATCAAGTATCTTTTTCATTTATGCATTCAATGAAAATTGGAAAAAACCCATGATAATCGACAGCAATTTTATTTAGAAAGATTAGTACGTTTATTCTGCAAGAATATATAGCCTGATGTTATTCCTACTAAAGTTTCATATAAAACTATTTCAGAAGCAGGTGAAAATGGGAGCGTACATATCCCATCATGTACATGCTGTCCTCAAAGAACAGATCCTTTTCTGTATAATTTTTCTCTTATGACTGTGTGATGTAAATCCCTATGACAACTTTATCTTTGGTGACTTTGCTCGTATTTGATAGATTCTTGAGTTATCCCATCCAACTTTGAGAGGTCATAATTTCTCTATTTAATAGCTCTTTTTTTCCCCTCGTTTTTCCTCATCTCTTTTTACCTTGAACTACTTTATTTAGAGGGAAAGGAAAATACTTCTTTCCCTGCAAGCGAGAAGAGTGGTGTTCTTACCAAGAGATTTTGGACTCTGGAAGATAAGAGTCCAGTGAGTTACTAATTCTTCTAGCTGTCAGCATTTTACTTCTAGTAAAAGACTCTCTGAACCCAGTAAATAATAGTGTGTAGTTATGCATTTCCAGTTGTTCACTCAGAAGAGGTCTTCTTAATTTTCATATTTTATAGAATAAGTTCAATCTATGCTTGGCTATAACTCACAGTTTTATTTAAATCTGAAGTGGGTAAATGTGGGAAGCTGTACTTATCTAACAGCAGTTAATCATACACAAGAGCATGAAAATTCCCCAAGTTTGTAGCTGTGAAGTTCTATGTTGTTTGCATCCATCTAATCGCTGCAAAAAAGTGGATTAGATATTCTACTGCTTCAAACCGTATTTAGGAACAGTGTGGGTTTTCCTTAGGGAGGATCTACTGCATTTTGTTCTGGAGGATATTAAAGGTCTCTAATGATGTCTCCAAAGTAATACAGGGCAGCTAATTATCTCCTTGAAATAGTCTCATTTCATCTTTGTTGAAATACATGGAGTTCTTACTATTCCAAGTCAGAGGACAGGGAAAAGACATCGAAGATGTTACCCATGAGAAATGCATATTTACTCGTGCTTTTCAGTCAACTGCTTTGTTTGTATGAGGAAATTTTCCCTGCAGGTGAATGATTTATTATTATAGAGGAAGAAATGACCCTTTGTAGTATCCTGTAAATCAGGGGAGAGATCTTCTCTCTGATGTTTAGTGCGCTATTTGGCTGTACACGAGGCTCACCACTGGGTCCTGTGAGTACTTGCAAAAAACTGAAACAAAAAAGATAGGTTTGAAAGTCCAGAGGAGGGAAAGATGGGCATGTGAATGGTCAATGGATGCCACCCAGAAAGACCCTGATAGTCTTGAGAGGTGGACCTGTGTGAGCCTCCTGAAGTGTATCAAGGCCAAATGCACCTGGGTGAGGGAGATCACAAGCACAAATACAGGCTGGGCAGAGAACAGGTGGAGAGCAGCCCTGAGGAAAAGGACTTGGAGGTGTTGATTGATGATAAGCTCCGCGTGAGCCAGCAATATATGTTTTCAATCCCGAAAGCCAGCCACATCCTGGACTGCACCAGAAATGTGACCAGCAGGTCAAGAGAGAGCATCAAGTATAATAGCATGTAAACTGTCTTTGTCGAGAATGAGTTCTTTACTTTTCAGACTTGTGTCTCATGCCTAACTTTTTATCTTCAGCATCAGTTTTTATTGAGCAAAAGTACCCAACTGAGCTACCCTATACAGTGGTGTTCTACACATGCGTGAGAACTGAACAAGTAGAAGGCAGTAAGTGCCCTCTGGAGGCTGTTGAAGGTTGCCTACTGGTGATGCCTTTTAAGATATCATTGAGCCACCAGTATACAGTGCCCATAAAATGAAGACAAATTTCCTTTCACTTTCTCTGCCATTTTTCATTCGTTGTGTCTTTTGGAAAAGACAGTGAGTGAATGTAAGATAGTTCTCTTGATGAGTAAAAATTGAGGTGAGCGTGACCAAGAAGTCATTTTTTTCTTCTACTCTTTGAGTAAACTTGCTTGCTTTACAAATAAAACTTTTGGATTCTCTGTCCTTTCACAAATGTTGACTGTGTAGCATCAGATAACAAATTATTTTTGAAGCTTTTTTCTTCAAAAGAAAGAGCTGCTGTCTTTTCACTGGCAGCAGAGAGTTAGAATGAACCAAAGTTGATTCTATACATGAGAGTAATAGCCAATATTACTGTTACATTAAAATTTATCTAGATTTAATACCTAATATCTGACACTATCTGAGTATTGTAGAACCAAAGATGTGTTGCCTAACGTGAGTAAATTAATATTATTACTAAAATGGTATAACTATTATGTAAAGTAATTGCATGAGGTGTTTAGTCATCACAGTTAGGAAGTGATTTGGATAAATATAACTGCAAGGAACCAGGCTTTTCTTTAACATGTTTGCTTTTTCTCAAACTGAATCTTGTTTTAACAAGTTTGAGTTTGATAGTGCTCTCAGAGATGCCACCAGGAATATATCCCAATTTGTCCTGTAAAGCTGGCTAATATACCTTAGTGTGTGAAATGCAGAAGCAGTTCTTACAAGATACGCACATCCAAGAACAGTAATGCACTTACTTGCATTACTTAGGGCTTTCATTTGGCTTTTAATCTGTGTAGATTTTGTGAATTTGTTCTGTACTGGTATCGCTGGAAAACGTGGTGTGTGAGCAGAAAACAGAAGAGCTGCAGAGCAGCTGCGTTTGGGGAGAGGAACTTTCTTAAGCTTTCCAGGATCAAGCGAGAAATTAGGAATATAGTGGAGCATTTGACTGTAACGAGAGATAATTTGGTCCAAATCAGATAAGACTTCTCAACCAGAAGAAAGGCTTCTGTACTAAAAGTACTGTACATTAGAGGCCTGATGCAGTCAGTCTTTCCAGAGATTTCAGGACATCTATGGTGGGTTCTCAAAAATGGGCCCCTGTGGTTTTGTACTTTTGTGGAATCTTGCCTTCGAGAGCTGCTTCCACTTGAGCTGAATTGGTTTGGGTTTTATTCCATTTGAGCTATTACTTCTCATAAAGGTAAAACCTTTCTCTCACGGCAGACGTGTCTGTTCTCAGTCAAGTATGTCCTCAGCAGTCACATCCTGTAATTAAGTTATTTAATGACCCTACAGACTATTTGAAAACCCTAAATAATAGGTAAGCCATTGATTTAACATAATTAAAAAATAAAAGTAAATTACTTTCCCTCAAAATCTCATGCTTTATTTTGAAGCTGGCCTTAAATACTGTTTAGAGGTAAGAAAATTAAATGGAAAATTGTGCAATCCTTTTTAGCGTTTCTGGCAGTCTTCCAAACAGAAAGCCCAAAGCCAAATATGCATTTTAACCATATTTTGTTTGGAAGAGCTGGTTTAAGCAAATTAATTCGCTTTCACTCTGAAACACTTTAATAATGTGTGGCTGCTGATGTTGATTAGAATAAATATTGTGCATTTGAAACATAGTAGTCTTGTCTGTACCAACACATAGGTACTATACCCTTATAAAAGGGTCAAGTGGACTGATTTCTGTACTAAAACTTTAAAACCAGGTTGGGATTCCAGTGTTAATGCGAAGCATCCAGTTTCCATTTGTGTCTGGTTATTCTCCATTGTGACTGTGATTTTTATTTTATTTTTTTTTTTACTTCTAAGAAATTCAAACAAAATGTATTTAGATTCATCAAAATTAATGTCCAGAAGTCAAATTTAAGAAGGTAATAGTCTCAGAGCTAACTTCATACGCTCTGTGCAGAGGGCAGCGCTGGTCTCTCTGATTTTTGCCGTTCCCTCTGATACAGGTGTGTATTTGACACACGGTTAAGCACACCTGATGTCTTCTAGTGGGAGACGATTGCATTATGAGGACCTTTTTAATGTAACTGAGAAGTCTTTTAACAAGAAAAAGTTTTAGAAACTGGCATGAAATCCCTGATAGGGCTGCACAATTCCGTTTTGAAGTTGAGTTGAGATAGGGCTTCTCCTTCTGGGGTCACCCTGCTGTCCCTCTCCTGACTCTTGGCTGCACACCTGGGCTCGCTCCTTCACAGTATCACAGTATCATAAGGTTGGAAAAGACCTCTGAGATCATCGAGTCCAACCTATGACCCAACGCCTACACCTACTCGTCAACTACACCATGGCACTAAGAGCCTCATCCAATCTTTCCTTAAACACCTCCAGGGATGGTGACTCCACCACCTCCCCGGGCAGCGCAGTCACTCACCTAAATCAGCACCCACCTATGGAGTGAAATCCTGAGCTTTCTACTTTTGTCTGTGAGCCTTTTCTAAACTTTTCTTAGTCCAGTTGGCTCTGAAATCACTATTTTGAATTGCCTTAGACATCACCCTGTGTAAATCATGCTCTAAAATACCAGATTTTTCAGTGAGGTCGGTCCCTTTTGCCCCAGACAGAGTCAAACACCATCTCCTCTACGGCAACTTACACGACTGTCTTCATTTTACCATTTGAATGCCACTTATCTCTAGCAGGTAATTAAATATCCAGGTCCAAAAGACAACTGAAAGGAAGACCCCTATTTCCTTAAATTTTCAGATATTAAGTTGTATACTTCATTTACAGGCCTGCAATTGTAACTGGCTGGCTAAAACCCTGGCAAATGCCCTTTTCATTTCTCTGAGCGAAAGAGTGGTTATCCATAATAACGTACATGGTACCTCCTCCAAGAGTTTAATGCTTGGTTAAGTTCTTTCTGAGGACTGCTTAGCTGACTCTTGCAATGTTCTCATCACCAGCTTGGCCAGCCGTGACCTATGGGTACCTTTGTGGAAATTAATAATTGCTATCTAAGTAAAATCTGGACAACTTTCTTTGACTCCATAAGAATATGTAACGGGAAAAGCCAATTAATCTGGTATAGTAGGTACAGAGTCCGGTTTTTGTTTGGAAAAATTCCAACTTTATAAAGGTTCAAATTTAAAATTTTTCTAGAAATGATTTTTTACCTTTCAAAACAGAAGATGTGAATTTAATATTAACAATTTAGGACAGACCATTCTGCTAGGGGGTTTTATGCCTTCATGTAAATATGTTTATGAATAAAATTCAGTGCAAGTGAAAATCACTATTTGAGCACAGCAAGTTTTGAACATGTCAATATTCTGAACATAATGATTTTAAAAGATTTTTTTCCGTAATTGATCAGCAGCTCTTTAAGGAAGTCCATTTTTGCAGGAAACTGTCAGTCAGCTGAGGATACCACAAAACCATTGATGGTATCAGACAAACTAGGGCTCTTATCTCAAAGGGGTTGATTGATTGATAGTCATTTCATGGAAACAGTTATTTTTAGAAATTCAAATTAGTTTCCATTAAAGCTACTACTGCTTTTAATTATAAAAAAATAGATTTACTGAAATTGAACTCTTAACGTGAGATTTAATAAGGTGATTATTGCAACTCAGAAATAGTTTGAAAAATTCAGTTTGCCTTAAAACTTTTATGCTCTTTTGATTTTAACAGACTCTTCCCTTTGAAATTCAAGCTGATATTTTAGCCAACAATAGTTTATATCTTTAAATGACCAAGAATTGAAATATAATTTCAAAGGTAATTGGCTGAATGACGAGTTTTAATCAAGAAATGTGAACAAACCAACTGATAAAAAAAAAAGGCAGATAAAATCTAGTGTTGATAAATGCCTAGTGAGAAAAAGGTATTCTAACTATACATAAACAATAAAAAGTGTTTTTATACTTACCATTTACCAATTATTTATAATACAACTGTGAAAATACTCGCCAAATGCTGAGGTGAGCACAAATACACCTTCACTTTTCTGTACAGCAAGTGGACCCGTGTTCTGCAGTTCTCATGGTTTAAGAAGCATCTTACATTAGGAGGTAAAAGGGGTTAAAAGACAAGCGTAGGTAGTCTGTGTTCATGGAGTTGACCATCACATTTCACAGGGATCTGCAGAAAAAAAATAGACAAAGATTTTGAAGAAAATTTCAGGAATTGCATAGAAGTTTTAAAATATAACAGATCATCTTTCTGAGCCTTGTCCTATTCGTTACAAAAAGGAATAGAGCAAAGAACATGATGAACAAATGTGAAACTTTTGTTTTCCAAAGGAAGTTAAACAGATTGCTTGATGAAATTCTGTAGAACAATTTGAGAATCAGGGTTTAAGTAGGCTGGTTTAAATATCTCTCTTCACAGTACTGATCTAGAATCTGGGCCGAGCCATAGGTGAAATACTCTGAGTCTAGTTTCACTGTCTTTGGCAGCAAAATTTAGTTTAAGAAGTTTTCACTTCCTTATGTCTTCTTTTCCTGCTTCCTGACCTATCATTATTTTATTGTCTTTTTTTTTTTTAACTAAGACTTCACATAAGTTGAGGATATTACACATATCTATCTAATACTTATTTGCTCGAGACAAGGTTAAAAGTCACATTCTGTACTACATAAAAATAGCTCGGTGCTGAGGGAGAAAGGTAGGAGGTAAGAATGATCCAATACAGCTCATAGCTATCTGTAAACCAATTGTGAAGTTCTTATATTTGTAACAAATAATAAAAAAACCCTTTTGGATTTGATTTCAATTTTCGTCCTAGTGTAGATAAATCGAGAAATTAGTAGAGGGTTTCTTTATTTAATAGTACTTTGAAATTTCTAAGCTTGCAGTGCAGTCAAGTCTCATTGCTCCTGTTTCTTCAGGCATCACAGCTTCAATCATCAAGTCCATAATACAGAGGAATCTAGGGGATTACAAACTACAAAGGCTGGTGATGCATCCTACTTGACGAAATACCAGGAATGAAGAGCAGAAATTTATCAGATGATGCAGCAGTCATCTCAGGGACTGGATACAGTGAGAAAAGGGCTTGACTTAGAGGCCAGTAGACAAGGCAGCAAGCATAGGCAGCGTGTGAAACTATTCAAGAAAAGTGCAAAGTGTGTAGTAGGTGTAAAGAGCAGCTTATTTTAGGAACAGAAAAGGTGAGAAATCTCATTTAGCAAATCCCCAAAAGAATCTTGTGCTGTCGAGCAGTAAAAACTGATAAACACTTTATACTTAGGGTATTTATAAATTAGAAATGTTTGTGTGGTGCTGCAGGCACACTTATAGTCCTCTTCTTTAGCACATTTGAAAAATAAGGTGATCCAGTGTCAACATCTACCAGTTTGAAATTAGAAATGGGAGAGGTGATCTGCACTCCAGGCTCTGGTACTGCAGCGTTTTGGTTTTCACTGCCTTTGTCCTTTAGAAGTCCACATATAATGTAATTTTGTACATTCTCCTTCCCTGATACGCAGTCACTCTTCATGTAAAATGTCAGGTTGAATCATCTGCAATTTTATGAATCCCTCAAAATGTCTTATTTTTGCATATAATTGTAACTATTAAATACTGCATGGAGTTATGGAGAAAGAGTCACAAGAGAGTGTTAACTTCTCTTTCTTTATTCCCAACACAAGCCCTTGTGTGCGAAAATAACAATAATCATAGCTCAACCATTCTGTGATTCTGTGAAATGCGAATCGCTTGGGATGCAGCCTTGGACTGGTGTGATGTGAGCCTTATTTGTATAGAGCAGCACTGCTCTCGGACACGTGTAAAGATGGGGGAGTTCAGTGGAGAATTAATAACTTCAGGCTGAATTAGTCCAAATTTCAATTTTAGCATTTTATTTTGGAAATCCATTAACCTCAAAGATGTTCATCTACTGAAATCTAAATATAAGAACAGAGGTCAAAGCTGTTAGAAATACTGAACTATGTCAGCAGGTTCTGTTCGTGTTGTACTAAAACACAAATTTGCCTAAAATGTTTCCAGAAAGTCACTCTTGTGACAAGGAAGCCGAAGAACGAAATTCAGTGGTTTTAAATATATTCCTGCTGGTTCCAATGCTAACATGTCTCTTAACTCATTGGTAGCACCCATACATAAAACCGAACTAGGAACAGCTGAAATATATTAAAGAACGTACTATTTTCCATTTTTAAACATCAGGAATTATGTCAAATATAGAGAAAATTAATGCATAATCGGGATAAAAATTTAATTTGAGCACATAAATGAGCAAGATAATTCCAATTAGAAGCAGAAACTGATCACATCGTTCTTCTAATATTGGATAAATACTGGGTAAACAGATGCTAATATTGATCATCCCACATTTCCACTACAATAGTTGGGAAAGATTTCTGAAATGCTTTTAGAGATTGCTTTAGTAGAGACATAACATATTTTTGCCAATCTATAGAGTTTCTGGATCAGGTATTCCTCTTAGTGGTAGATTCTTTCTATTGTACTGTTTTCATTTAAGAAGCTTGAAAATCTTCAAGACCTTTTAGAGAAAGAAGTCATTTAAAAGTGAAACTTTTGAGTATGGTGATTGCACAGTAATTCTAATGTCTAATGTTTTTACTGTAACGTTTTGTTACCTTATTGAGGACTCAATATTTAAATCAGCTTTCCTTTTAAAGAAGTCAATTGTATGTTCTAAAGAGCTGTGCAATCTGGAAAAACACCATGGATAGTTGTGAACAAAAGGTTTACACTTCTATAATATCCTATCAGATCATTGGTTTGCTACATCTGCTTGATGCAATACTACGCCTGGTGAATCAACAGGCTCCCGTGAGCTGAATTACTTCATTGTAGTTGTAGATTTCAGACGTAACATGAGAAATTGTTCTTATTCCCTTCATTCCCTTCCTCCCTTTTCATAAAGGCTAGAACTTTTAATTATTATCAAACCTAAAACAAAGAAAAATCTGATTTGATTATGTGAGTTTAGGACCTGGGGTTTTAGGACTCGGTCTGCGTGCCTTTTCGCTTCTTCTGACCGTGGAATGAAATGTGTGCTGAAGTACAGAAAGGTAATCTCTGTCGTGTCAGATGGTAACCTTAGCTGGCTAGCTGATACGCACCGAGCCAGAGTCTGCCTGTAATAGCACCCAGGAGTTAGTGAATTAATCTGACCTGATGAAGTGTGTCTCCTCAGTGCATAAATCAGCTGGAATAATGTCATTGATATGGAAGGAGGGTGTGGAGAAAAAGAAGTTTGAAATGAGCCACAGCTGTGAGAAACCTGTTAATGAACAAGGCCCTAATATTAAGAAACTGTGAGCAGTTAGTGGGAGATGGTTTGGCTGTTTGATTTCCTCAAGGTTCTGTGGTATGTATTTTTTATTTGAAAAAAATAATATATACTGCAGTACGAGTGAACCGCGATTGTTTTCAGCCGTGTGTTCCTTGTGTGTAATGTGTATGTTTATATTTGCGATGCATTTTTAAGATTTCAGTATGTTGGATCACACCCATCCTGACTTCGATTGCCACTTCAGTGTGTTTTGACGTTATCACAGAAGAGCTGAAAGAATGCAAACTATCAATAAGAAAATGAGGGTTAAACAGTTTGGCAATTAAGTCACGTGCAATTTATGTAGCAAATCATTCTCAGTAATTTACACAAACCTGGCTAATTCAGAACCTTAGTGTTCTTCCTGTAGAAAGGTTAGAAAATTCAGTACACTTGGGTTACTGCAAGCAACGTGCATAAAAAAGGAGCAACTGCAGAAATCCAGTCAGTTCCTTGTGTTTAGATGCTCTAAAGAGTTAATACATTCCAGCAAATTTATTGTACTATCAAAGCTGGATAATTTGGATACTTTTCTAATTCTGGCCATCATTAGATGTTTATTAGTACAGTCATTATTGCTAACTATTACTGCAAGAATGGATGACCACACAGGATATGAAGTAATTTAATAACTGTAAAATTTTAGACTATTTTATTCCCCGCAGACAAAAACTGGTATTTTCTCTGTAGCTCACAACCGGTTTAATGGATACAGAAAGAAGACGGTGTGCAATAGTGTGTGAAGCAAAACATTAATGGCAAATAAAGAGAGAAATTTCTCCTCAGTTATTATAGCTTCAACTTTTAAACAGTATGGCAATCTAAATTTATATTATAAAAACAGTTGTTGTGCAAGGTTCTCCAAAGCTGACCCGAAGACTAAGTGATATTAGAAACACATATTCTTGCAGCAACTGTTTGTGCAACAGAAACAATAGGTTAAAAAAAGTTTTTCATAAAATTTAAATAGGAGATACTTCTCGTTATTTAGTGAGTGACAAAGCAGAATTAAGGTCTTCAATCCTGGGGATTATTTAATTTATCAAAATTAAATCCTTTGCTAGTCAAGAAGAGAAAAAGAACACTCTACAGAGGGGTCTGGACAGGCTGGATTGATTGGCCAAGGTCAAGTATATGAGGTTCAATAAGGCTCAGTGCTGGGTCCTGCACTTTGGTCGCAACCACTCCATGTGATGCTACAGGCTTGGGGAAGAGTGGTGGAGAGCTGCTTGGCAGAAAAGGACCTGGAGGTGTTGGTTGACAGCCGGGTGAACATGAGCAAGCAATGACCCAGGCGGCCAAGAATGCCAGCGGCATCCTGGCTTGGATCGGAAATGGTGTGGCCAGCAGTACCAGGGAAATGATTGTGCCCCTGTAGTTGGTGGCAAAGAAGCCTCACGTCAAATTCTGTCTTTAGTTTTGGGCCCCTCGCTACAGGAAAGACATTTAGGGGAAGGAGCGCAGCCAGAGAAGGGAAATGAAGCTGGGGAGGGGTCTGGAGAACAAGTCTTAAGAGGAGCGGCTGGAGGAACTGTGACTATTTAGTCTGGAGAAAAGGAGGCGGAAGGGACAGTTTATCACTGTAGTGAGGTGGGTGTTGATCTCTTCTCCCAGGTAAGACGTGATGAGAGGAAATGGCCTCAAGTTGTGCCAGGGGAGCGTTAGGTTGAATATTAGGAAAAATTTCTTCACCAACAGGGCTGTTAAGCACTCTCCATCCCTGGAGAGATTTAAAAGACATATAGATGTAGTGTTTAGGAACATGGTTTAGTGGTGAAATTGGTAGTGTTACGTTAAAGGTTAGACTTGATGATCTTGAATGTTGTTTTGGGGTTTGTTTGGTTTTTTTTTTTCTTACTTAACAAAATAATTGAGACTTTCTGTGCTCGCCCAGGGCACTGTGCATTCAATGGGCACTGGCAATTTTATTCTGGAAAGCATTAGTAGAAACTAAGCTGACCATCAGAACAAAAATTCACAGGGGGGTAAAGAGAAAGTAGTGAGCAAATATGGCCCCACAGTATTTATTTGAAGTGCAAGATGAAAGGGTGAGCGTTCGATGCTGGTAGATCCACTGGAGCTTTTCCCCATCTCTGCATCCTTTGTAGTGAAAGTACAGATTCCCCTAAGTAAAAGAAGTAGTAAAAGAAGTTGCAGGTTATCAGGCTTTATCACTTTAATCTCTCTATAAAGATGATTAATTTCAAGCTTTTTCAAATATATAGCATTTACCATGCAGGGTGGTAGAATATCAAGATCATCTCAAGAAGCTCTTTCTTATATACCGCAGAATTTTATTCTTTTTTTTTTTTTTTCTTCCTTGGTAGGTTTGCAGCAAAATCAGCCAAATGACATTAGCTACGCTTTAAATTCCGATTTCCACACTTCTTTCGTTCTGTATCTCACTCCTTTTTTCATCTCACCACCTAACTTCCTTAGATTTTAAGTGTAACAAATCTCAAACTCTACTGGATAAAGGAAAGCAGAAAAAGAAGAAACTATCGTGAGCCTATGTATTTGTGCTTCCCAAATTCAGAAACTTTATTGGAGTTTGATATGTAGCTATTTTTATAGATATTAGCCGATATCGGTACCCTGCACAATCCTTTTCACTGGCCACCAATAGTTACTGACCATAGAGAATTACAGTGGTGGAAGTGAAAACAACAAACTGACAATGAGTACGGGTTCTGCTTCCCCAAAAGTATTTGCAAAATTGTTGCTACCATCAAGGTACAAAATGCTTTCCTCCCACAGAACCTGAATCAAATTGTACCATTCATGGTTTTGTATAATTCCAGTGAAAACTGTTGGCGTAAAGCTCGTGAGCATTGCTTGGGGTCTGTTGGCTGAGACAGACTTGTTTGTGTGAAGCCACTAGGAATGACCTTGAAACAACGTGTGTTGTAAGGGCTGACCATGGCTACCCGGGAAGATGAAGTCTGGCATCTGTGTGGCACGCAACACCTCTTATTTTTAAAAGAAGTAGAGGATTCTCTGGGCACTTCGGCGAAATATCGTCCTCTGATTACAGTGAAAAGATACTATGATTGCATATAATTGTTCTTAATTTCACATATAGATACAGTTTTAGAAGACGCGAAGATTTAAATTGCTTGGACAGTGAATGCTTTTTGTGTTTTATATTGGAAAACAAGCTTTAATGAGGTGCAGAAATAGACAAGCCTTATAATGTCACTCTAGCAGTTTTAGTTCAAAATTAGAACAGAACTATTTTGTCTCCTTTCAAAAGCATACTGTTGCGCTCCAGTCGCCTCAAAAATATTTGTGCAACGGCCATTTAGTTTTCAGTGCCTTTTTAAGCAAAGAAATTTCCAAGTTGTGTCTACCTGTAACTGGAACTCAGAGGTGATACATTTACACGTACTGTCTGAAAGGTGGTTTCAAAACTGGTACGCTTGATTTCACCGGTGTTGTGATCCCAGAGAAAGCCCAGTGCCACAATGTGGAAGCCTGGGGTTGCTCTCTGCTGGCTAAGATGGTGTCAGCACTGTCCCCTTGGGACAGGACATCCCAGTTTCTTGTGGGATACATCCACCACCAGGTTGCTGGTGCAGTGAAAGTCTCTGTAATCTATTTCTTGGAGAGTAAGTCCCGTATGCTATCTTACTTCTCCGTTTTTTCTTCTGCATAACCCTTCTGTTTGAGGTTCGTTCTTGCCTTTGAGTTGGCCATATTATTGTGGTTTTTCCCACCTAAAAAAAAGGTAGTAATATAGTCAAAATCTTACCATCAGCCCCTAGCAGTTAGACTTCCACAGGATACAGTATATGTCCAGATTTTACTGACTTGCTTTAATTTTCATGGATAACTTTCTCCCGGGTGTTGCATTTTCAACAGAAAACTGTAACAGAAGTTACAATTTTTCATATCTATATTCATAAATTTTAACCTTAAGTGTCTTTTTATCTTCATCTTAAAATAAAAAGACCTGCCATCCAAATATCCGGCTTCTCAGTTTCAATATGTTTTCTACAGTGATGTATAAAAGAATCGCAACTATAATATTAGATAATCTAATATTAGTTTTCTTCCCTGTGAATCCTGTATGTACTCTTGAAGTTTATGATCAGTGAACATTAGCCCAGAATTTTCTTGCAATTACAGCATGGTAAATATTGCATCACTCAATATGGAGCTGGATCATTTGTAGATTACAACTTAAGGTTATCTGTATTTCATAGCACTTGATAGCAAACGCTAATGAAAAGAACCATAAAACCATGACAGATATGTCACAGAAGTTTAGTGGCAATATTTATGAAGTATTAAAGCTTCATAATGGATCTGAATAGCAGAAACCTTATTTTTACTTTAAATAAACTACTACGTTGTTTAGTTTATATTAAACTCTGATGCCATTTGTATATGGTTCAATCTGTTTGATAAGAGTTGCTTAAACCAAACATTATTTATGAGAAACTAAACTGTATTCGTGAGGTGTCAGAGAACAAATGTTCTTGTATTTTCTTTCTTGTCTGGGGATAACCAGAATCAACAGCATAGGGAGTAGTTTTACGTAGCATATTCTGCCATTTCTTTACTTTCGCAAGATCTGCATGCTTGCCTTTTAAATTAAGGTAGCATAAAATAAATTTGCAATCTTTTTTGGGCCAGAAGAACCTCATAAAAATGATCTCGCTTTGCTTCATTACAACACCTGCTTGCAATAAGATGGGATCTTATCTATTTCTGTAATAAAATGCCATGGTAGAGCTGTGCTCTTAATTATCCTGCAAAATAATGGGACACATTTAAAGCTTTTCCACTCCATCTCCCAGTGCTCATTAGTGTCATTTATGAGTTATTTGTTTGCCAGTATTTGCTTTTCCACAAAAAAATAGTGTTAAATGCATAGTCTGATGTAAAATGAATGCGTAATTAATAGTCCCGCCTGTTTCACAATTTACTCTTTAATAACAGAAGAAATGTCGTGTGTTTTATGAAAGACGATATAGTGATAGGTAACCCAGGTATCAATATTTCAATGTATCTTATTGGTGGGGAAAAAGGAAGTAAGTACCTTGATACGATATTTTCATAAATAAAAGAATAGCAATTAGATAATGGTTTTGTAATTCTTCTTGTTCACCTGGCATGTTGAATAAATGAAGTATTTTTCAGTTATGATAGTTTAAAATGTACATTGTCTATCAGATAGCTGATATGAAATGAATGCATTATTGTGAAAATGCAGGATGAGTTGAATGTTACAGCTGTTAGACTGAATTCTTTAACTTGTAATGGGGAATTAAAACCACTAAATATTTTTGTGATTTTTTTTTTATTTTTTTTTTATATTGCAGAAACTTATTTAGAATCTAAAATGTACTTGAAGTTTTCACGGTGCTAAATAAGAGTTAGGAGTGATTGATTAAGGCTTTATTGATAGAACGTTAATATCAATAAAAAAGTTTTCAAACTAACAACGAAGCGTGCACCACTGAGCATTGCTCACTAGTAAATCTTAGTGTAAAAATACCCCTCAACTTAGGTAGCCCACGTGAACTGTCTTATATTAAATAAGCAGAGGCAATTGGTAAATGGAATTCTGTTAAATATCTCGTTTCCTTTAGTACGTGCTTCCAATATTAAGGCTTGCTTAAGAATAGAAACTGTGTTTTGCGGATCGTTTAAGTGAGTGTTGTAACTGCAAGGTTGTGTGTAATTCTTTAAGGCAGGAAGTGATTTGGGGCATTATAAAGTATAAAATTGACCTAGAAATGGCTTTGGCGAAGATTTTTGCTTGACCTGCGTGCGATGTTTGCTCAGGACACAAAAACATATTTCTCTGCCGTCTCAGTGAAGAGCGTAACAGTCCCTACGGTAGGTGGTACCGTTGGGTCATTACACAGTCCTGGGACACAATCCTGGATCCATCTACAGAAAAATAAGCAAGCCTAGGTGCGTGTGGGGGTGTTGACTCTGCAGGGGCTAAACAAAGTTGAAAATCATCTTTCAAAAATGAGGTGGGTGCTGGTGTCATCTTGCAGGTGACGAGTGATAGGACCAGAGGAAATGGCCACAAGTTGTGCCAGGGGAGGTTTAGACTGGACATGAGGAAGAATTTCTTCACTGAAAGGGTGGTCAGGGATTGGCACAGCTGCCCAGGGAGGGGGTGGAGTCGCCATCCCTGGAGGTGTTTAAAGGACGGGTGGATGAGTTCCTTAGGGACAGGGTTTAGTAGGGAGACAGACACGGCTGGACTCGGTGATCTCAGAGGTCTCTTCCAACCTTAGGATTCTATGATTCTAAATCCCAGCATGAATGACCCTATGGAGGTACCTCCTTTAGTCAAAGTTTTGCAGAAATATTGATAAAACTGAGACCATAACCACTCATCTGGAACCACCCACAAGTTCTATTCTGTCTTTTGTCCTGTGATGCTTTTGCTCTTCTTTGGATAAAACTGTAGAGGAATACAAGCTTTTGATTCCATATCTTCAGTGTGGAGGGAAGGAGGAAAAAGCTGGTGAAAGAGGCTTCCCTGATCTATCTAAATTCAGAGGAAGGCAACCCAGGGTTAATGGTAAAATGACAGGCCAAGGAAAGCAGAAAAAGCTCAAGTATGTCCTTCTGGGAATCTTAGGCTAATTGGTGGCATTATTAGACTAGAGCAGTGGTTGTTGGGGTGGCTCAGTACAGAGCCTAGGTGGCTGGCTACTACCTTAGCAGCACTTGCCCGTATCAGAAAGGGCCACTGTGAGGGACAAGCAGCCCTCTGTGTGCCCCTTCACATGGCATGGTTAGTGAGCAGTGATGGGCTTGCCATGGGAAATGTGACTGATCTCTAGTCTTGCCAAATACACAAAAAAAAGCTGATGCAGTTCCTAAAAGAAAGGCTGAAGACTTCTGATTAAATAGGTGTCAAGCTCTAACTTTCTTGCTGGAGTTCAGACACGGCAGAAGATGAGCGCCTTTTCCACTGACAGCACTGCAACAAAATTCAATTTCCTGTAGGTACTTAAAGGGCTCTGTTACATAATATAATTTCTATGATTTTATTCTGCATAAAATATAGCTCAGTGTTTTTACAGAAACCAGAGAACGTTTGCATGAGTGGTTTCTATAAAAGCACACCAGTGCACAGGAAGGGAGGTGATAAAGCAAGAGAGGAAGCAGCACAAAAGAGAAGGCAGAGAGAAAGAAAGGAGAGCAAGAAATGATGGAATTGCCAGAGGGTGATTGGCCTTTAAGAATTAATGACTTCTCTTCATCTCTGGTCATTCAGCCTTCCTCCAAAGGTGAGGAAAAAATAACCCTCATGACATACTAAATCGGTGCTGGTGAGAGGAAACTGGGAACCTTTTTCATTTTTAAACCAAAGAGAAGGTTTGAAGCGTGCAAATAGAACTGTGTCAAAAGCAGTGCAGACCAAAAATGCAGAGTTGGAAGTCTCAATCCCAGGATGAAATTGGACAAGTATAAACACAGATCTCGGAAACGGTGCTGTGTGACCTGCTTGTCACTCTCCTTTGTCTCTCTCATCAAAAAAAAAGAGATGTGGCATAAGCCTTGGATATCGTCGTAGCCCCAGATTGATAGGAAAAGAGATGCCTTTGCAAACCAAGGACAGCATTTCCTGGCACCAGATAATTTACTAGAACAGACATCACAGAGGGGATCTTCTCCTGAACATGCTGAAAGCTCATTAATTATGTTCAGCATAACTAATGTTGAACAACAAAGCGAACAATGGAGATATTCTGAAATAAAGAGGATGATTTTTGCATCTGTCTAGTTAAAAAATAATCTGTAGTTTTTGAAAATGTGAGTAGAGCTAGTGATGTAGATTAAGCAATAACATCCTCATTTTGGGCCTTCTGAATTAATACTGGGAAAGTCGGGGATGTAACCTGGTACTGAAAAACGTCGGATTAGAATCAGGCTATGAGTTCTTATAATTATCACATGTCTACTTACTGAATGTAAGAGAAGGGCAGCTAATTAGAGTATGAAAGAAAAGAAGATAAGTGTGTACAAATAGTACTGCAGAGATTAAAAGTCTATTTGCGTGCTGTTGGTTTTGGGGTATGATTTCTGTACAAAACGTGGATAAAGCTACGTGTTGTAACCAGCAGATCTGACCTGCAGTTATCTGGTTATATATATCTAAAAAGATACAGTAAATAAATCCAATCCGAAAAAATGCTATAGCCCTGGAGACACAAATTGATAGTGGCAACACACTACAACAACATTTGTGTGGTGTTTGAATTCACCCCTCAGCTTTGTGGTTTCAGAGTGTTAATTTAGGAGAGCACTACCATTTGAAAGAGGGTGTGATGTAGAATTGCTTAAGAAATTGATTTAGATGCTTTGATATCTCCAGTGATCTTGACATTAGGAGGAAGTTCTTCACTGAAAGGGTGATTGGTCACTGGAATGCGCTGCCCGGGGAAGGTGGTGGAGTCACCATCCCTGGAGGTGTTTAAGGAGAGACTGGATGAGGCACTTAGTGCCGTGGTGTAGTTGACAAGTAGGAGTAGGTGTAGGTGTTGGGTCATAGGTTGGACTCGATGATCTCAAAGGTCTTTTCCAACCTTAGGATACTGTGAAAAGATGTTCCTAACGAAACATTGTTTATGTTGATGTGAATTTATCGCATTAAGGAGTACAGTTTCGAGTTGAGGTGTTCTCGTTACCTAAACTGATCATGTTAATGAGAGAAATAAACTCACAAACACAACAAAGACATTTCACCTTAAAGCAATAAAACCAAATAGAGATGCTGAAAACACTTTGGGAGTGATTTTTCTCTCATGCAAATGAGAAGTGCATATCTGAAATAAGTCCTTAATGCATTAAATAATCTTTGCAATATTTATATATATATTAATAATACAGGGTCTAATATTGATATGTGAGGAAGCATATAGCATTGATGGCAATCAAGTAACGCATACTAAAACTAGTGTAAGATGAATAAAAATGAGGCCCCGACTTACTAATTATGCAACACATGAAAGCTGTAAATAAATCTAGATCCATGGAAACACGAATTAGATGAAAGCATATAGTGCATAAAGGCCAAACTGTAAGAATTATCCCGGATCTAACACTTTAGGTTCAGAGTTTAAGCTCCACTCCTACACTGGGACTATGCCTTCTTCTGAAAAAAAGTAATTGAAATTAACTAATAACTAGGCCAAGAAGGAACTACAGCACTCGAATCTGAAAAAAAATAGTAGCAACAGAATCTGTTTTTCACTGCATGATTAGAAAAAATATTAGACTGGGTCTAGAAAAAGTACTGGTTGAAATAAGGATCTAAGAACTACATTGGCAATGTTGATTATTGACTATTGAAAGTCAGAAATTAGTCAACTAAATACTGCAATCACAGGCTTGGTAGCCTTGGATATTTTTCCTCCATCTAACTCTCTGGAATTTAATCCTCATCTTTAAACATTCTTAATCTACCATGAGTCTCTCAAACTGGAAAAATCATTACAAAGTTGTCTTATTTTTAAAACAAAAATGGTGCGCTGAGCTGTGAAATCTTAGGTAAATAAGTTACAAGTTGCCCCAGTGTAGAGCGTCAAGTTATTTTCAGTGCTGCTCTGACAGCTCGAGTGATGGTGGAGGACTAAAATGAATGAGTTTTTTTCAGCACTTGACTTTAGGTAGGAAATTCAGCTAGAAAGAAGTGATAGCCTGCATTATATAATACAGAACCACTGTCTATCACAGTACATGCTATAAATGCTGCTATTCCCATGTTTTAACCAACCACCTCTCTACCATTTTCCATGACCGTATTTAAGACCCTGCACTTTGTACCTTATTTACACTCAAGGAATGAGGCTTTGGTTCCGCCGGGCTTGAGTTCAGTGAGCGAGGACTTTGTCGTACTCAGCTTATTCATGTAAATAGTTCATAGATTAGCCTGAAATTATTTATCCAAGTATCGTATCGGAGTTAGCTATTTATTTTCTGCTTGTCCTGTATTATTTGATTTCCAGCCAAGTATAAGTGGCCAGCTGTAACACATTTTCAAAATGAGGCATTTAATGAACATGTTTAGTGTTAATATAGTTATTTATGTGTAATCCCTCACTGTTTTATTGCAGATGATAGGAAAATAACACTGTATATTGTTGAAAAAGGGTAACTGGGACATGATTTTATGTTTCTAGAAAACAATATTAAATTCAGCAAGTGGGAGTTATTGTTTTAGAAAAAAGAACTCTTAAAAAATATACAAAAACAGGAGGGGGAAAAAGCTGACAATTAAAGCTTCAAAGAGCCATCAAGTATGGTTTGGTGTCAGATATACAGAATTATAGACAACAAAATACCAACAAATGAAAGCACAAAGCAATAAAAAGAGAATTCTGCAATTCTAATTGTTTATTTATTTCATTTTATATAAGATAGAAAGCACACTTAGAATGTATGTATCAACTCACCCAAGATACTGCAAAATAAAACATTAGGAACATCTCAGTGCAAAAAAGGAATATTCAACATTCTTAATTTCGAAGTTCTATATCATGTGTAAACAAAAGCATATGAATGTGACTATAAAAACAAG
Organism: Neomorphus geoffroyi; assembly: GCA_033558235.1. Taxonomy (NCBI): domain Eukaryota; kingdom Metazoa; phylum Chordata; class Aves; order Cuculiformes; family Neomorphidae; genus Neomorphus; species Neomorphus geoffroyi. The sequence continues at coordinate 19,265,793 of JAUMJM010000045.1, forward strand.
ATAATGCATTTCTTCATAAAGATTTCTCAGCTTGGTACAATGGAGACTCATCTTGCTGCAAAACTCTGCTGGGGGTTTAAGAGACAAGTAGCCAAATCCCGTTGGTTTTATGTAGATGAGCAGTGCTATTTAAATGAGGCAGGTATAATAAGTCAAAAGTTTAAGCTATATTTGAATATATAAGTAGCCACGTGTTAGCTTTTCATTATTGTACAGTCAAAATAATTTCTGCTTCTGATAGTCTTTTTCCTTTTGTTGGCGTTGTTTCTAAAACAACTTATAAAAATAAAATACATGTGCTGTTGGGGTCACTTTACTTTTATCCAGCAGTTAAGACTGGAGATGTAAACAGTCCCTGCATGCTGAGTGCCTGGCTGTATTAGCTCAAATTCAGAAGCCCGTGTTCAGGCTTTGTAGCGTTAGACCTATTCCCAGCTCAGAGGGTGTGCAGAAACATCCATCATTTACCTGCAGAGTGCTCTATGATTGTATCCTGAATAATTCTTTTCTTTATTTATGATGGGCACAACTCATCTTGTGCGCTCCTTTGAACCTAAAGAGGCAAACGGAAGAAGAACAGGGTGTTGAAAATGGAAAATGTAAAAAGTGGTCTGGGCGGGCTGTGTATTGCTAGGATGACAAAACTGAAAATAGGCTTTGCTTTGGAAACATAGATCAGAGACTATCAGGTGCCACCAGAGAAAGTGATGGAGAGATAACCTTTTGGTTTCTGGAAGACTAATTTCAGTGTGATTTAGGGAGGTGATAATATTTGCTGACATCATGCGGTTGCTTTCATCTTGCAGTTGTTTCAATTGAGATGTTATAGTGATGTTCTAAATTAAAAGCTATTTTTTTGTGAATCAAGAGGAAATTTAATCAATATAGATTAATTTAGAGCAGCTGCTATTCACTAAGCGGGAACAGTTTCATCACTGAAGAATTTTAAATCCAGCTTTTATAACATAACCTGCAGTACATTTGAATATATTCCCTCGGTCTCTGCAGTGCTGTAATTCTGCTAAGCTCAATGAAATTTATCTTGTACAAGACAATATGCTGTAGATCTTCACTTGTTTATTTCTCAGAAGCTTCTTTTTTGTTGAAACATAGGTCATGTAAAACCATTAAACCTTCCCATACAGGTAAGAAAGATGAAATGTGGAGAATGCTGCACACTGCGCTCGGAATGAATCAGGAGAGGTGCTTATGTCATGATTCACTAGTAAATCACAGTGTTCAATAGCCTTCACCTTCACTTCTCTGGGTGAGGTTTGCATATAATGTACGAACGCTGTATTCAGTCAAGGTTATACGAAGGTCCTCCTCCCCCTCTCAACACACTTTATGGAGATAAGAAATTTGAAATAATGCACATCATCTAAGGCGCGAATGTTGTTCATGAACCAGTAACTTTTAACAGACTGTTTTGATGTAGTTGGGAGCCTACAGATATGAAAGATGTCTACAACTGAGCCGTGTAAGACACTTGGGCATCTTGTTTCCATCCAAAACGTATTTTATAGAGGTTCCTAAGTGCCTCTGTGGACGTCTGTGGAAGTGCATAGCTCCCATTTATTCCAGCGGCACCTGGGTTATTTCCAAAACCTACTAAACATCTTAGAATCACAGAGACATTATTTTATACTCTTTGCTGTGGTCAAAAATCAGAATGAGAGTAAGGTAAACCTTAATCTGGTTTTATGTACGATGGTGCTGGGCTGTCTCTGTAACTCATAATAGGAGTTAAATAGTCTAAATGCTACTATAAATTATGTCAGTGGTGGTGGCTTACTTTGTCCGTGGAATGGAGTAACAATCGCAGACGTGTTAAGTCTACTCTGACGCTGGTACATCCCTCTGTCACGGTCTTTGTTACATGTCCTGTCCATGCTGGGTTTCTCCTGTGGCAGCAAAAGCTATACAGATAGTCTGAATCTTTCTGTTGTCAAATGATTATATACATCTTGCCTTTACTCATTGTGTTATATTTGTCAAAATTCTTTCTATATATACGGTCTAAGTATTTGTTTATTATTTTCGTAAAAATATCATATCATGACCTGAGAAATACTTTCAGAATGTTAAGCTCTTTACAGAATGCTGGGTTTTATAAGGCCCTACATTAAGAATAACTACAAGACTGTGAATTCTCGTAGCTCAACAGAAGTCCACTTGATATCTTACTAAACAGCCACTTTTTTTTCTGTAGTGGCAATTTGAATATCAAAACAACCCTTCAAAGTAGATTAAGAAACAATTCAACTTCATGGTATTAATAGGCATGAAATTGGATAATTTGTATTTAATTACATTGCTGAGTTTTCTTTCACAGTTTTATAATTCAAAAAACACCTGTTTAGATTAAAATTCAATACTTTTCTTAGTTCAAAATGTTACTCGGATTGTGTTTATTAGTATTATTTTAAAGGAAAACTAAAGATGTAGTTTTTTGGGATGTTTAGGGAGAGTCTGAAGGTACAGAAAATGGTTTGGACAAAACCAATTTATTGCAGCTGTGGAAATAGAAGATCCACTTTAGTACAAATGCAATCTGTGGAAGGATATTGGCTAGCAGTGCATTGGCATGAAATTCCCAACTGAAGCAGATAGGGGAAGGTAATTTTATGTATCTCCCTTATGTGTATGTGTAACATTATGACCATTTTAGACTTAGCTTTACAAATTAGTTATGAAGTAAGAAGCTGAACAAGTATGTGTTTGTACAGAAGAAAGTAATTTATGCCATGAAGATGGGAAAAAGTACTGTTTTTTTTTTTTTTTCTTGTAGCAGTATATCTGCTAAAAGCTGGGGATTGAACTGCATTTCAGAGTTATGATCCTAGGGGCTCTCAGTCCAGAGTACATGAAATATAACCCCTAATTTCTTATTACCGGTTTAGACAGTGGGTTTATTCTGCTTCATTGTTCCAGCAGCACCTACGGGGAGCTGAAGGTGAGTCGAGGCGCAATATGACCGAGGAATATATTTTGTTCAATTATACAAGCAGGTGGGTAAAATTTAGAGGGAAAGTAATGACAAAATGAACTTTCAATAGAGCCGGATAGAAAATAAAAAGATGCTAAAAAGAGAATTGAAGTTTATGAAGTAAGTATTGTCTGCAAAATCAAGACCCGTTACCACTGTAAGCACAACAAAAATGCTAGGGGTGAGTATATAAATCGAAGTTCAAGAAAGGCAATTTCAGATCAATTTGAGCATGCCTCGTTCACTCTGGCTGTAGTGCACAGTCTGAATGGTGTTAGTGGCTAAAGATGTTGGAACAAACATTGCAGTCATTCAGGAAGCAATTAGATGCCATCCTAGGGGAACACAGGTATTATGAAGGCAAATCCTCTTTAGGCCGAATGGCCTTTTCTCATATTCAAGTTGTTTTATTCACACTGTTGTTTTTTTCCACGGAGCGCGCTCCATTGCTTTGCTCTTACATACAAAAAGTGTAAATACAAGATAAAATCATGGGAGTGGTGTTGTGATTTTTAGAAAGGTTTTATTGTATTATTTTTTTAATAGTGCTTTAATTAATCATTTCACTGAATAGACAAGTTAAACCCCTGCAAATTTTGTTAGAATTACATTAAATAAACAAATATACAGTGAATAAGATTGTCATCTCTTTGGGACAGTTGATGCTACATTCTGTCTCTATGCAGTTTGTTCCTTCTTAGAAGGGATCCATATTGTTTATCTAGTAAGGGATTTTACCCTGAGATCTGATGCTTGACAATACCAATCCTAAAACTAAATTTTTCAGTTTAGAGTAGAAATCTCCCTACAGCTTCTGAGATTACCCGCTTGTAGCAAGTTGTAGATGGTTAGCAAGGTTTATTTTGTTTTTAAAAATTTTACTATTTAGGATACGTGTCTGTTTGGTTTGGATATGCTGTCAAAGAAGTAAAAAGATACATTTTTCCATGTGAATTCATTCTTAGAACTAGACAAGTTCAGATTAAAAAAAAATATAAAAGCAAGAAGTTACAATGACTCTTCGGCTTAGTGTTCAAGCAACCCTGCTCCAGATCTGCTCCAGCAATTAAGTTAGCAAGGCAGGCGAGATGGCTTAGCAAAGGTTTTGAAGAAATCTCTTATTCCTGAAGGTGGTTTGGTTACTCTGTCTTGCAACGTCTTGTTCGTGACTTGGGTCATGGTATTATTCTTTTAGGAAATGGTATGAGGGTTCCCCCCCCCCTTCTCTGCCCTCTGTAGAGTTTTGAAATTATTATAGTTTTGATCTGCTGGTTTTTGGAGGTTTTAAATGTTCCTTAAAGCCAAAATGATCACTAGAGCAATTCTTAAAGGACTTCTTAGAGTTTGCATGTATCACGCTTTACTCTGGATATGTACTATTTTCAGTAGTGCCATGCAGGATTTTTTTTTTTTTCACTTTTGCGGTGTCACAAATATGCCAGTGTAATATTACTTTTATGCTTCTTAATGCTTAATTATGTTAATAGCAAAAATGATTAGACTGCCGTTTATGGGAAATCCAGACTCGTATGCTCTTACAGTGATTGCAATTACACTAATTTGACAATACTACAGTAAAATACTCGCGTACTCTGCTGAGTTTCTCCAACCCAACTACACGCACCCGCTCAATTCATGTAAGACTGTGGAGGGAGAATCCAAGGAAACTGCATTCTACAGCTACAATCTAGGAAAGCGTTTTAATTTCTGGTGCTTATTCTGATCTGGACAATGAGCTCTTTTTATAATTTAAAACAAACAAAAAAAGCATATCCTCTTGCAAAAAAACCCCGATTTATAAGAAAATAAGCATTTCCCCAGTTTTTAAGACTCTGATTTCATCAAGCCATATTTGTTTAAGAGGACTTTGGAAATCTAGATGACTGCTCTCTGTCAGAGCTGGAGAACCAGATCAGAAAGTGTTTATGCAATTCTGTCACAGCACAGGATAGACTGAGTTCTAGAGGAAAACAGAAAAATAATTTCTTTATTTGCTTTTGTCTTTTAAACCAGAAAATTTCCAGACGGGTGCCCTTGGTAAGTTAGGATGTATGTTTTGGTTTCTGTCTTTTTCTGAATTAACAAGTTTTAGAAAATACATATATTAGCCCCTCGTGAGAATCATGCTGCTCCTATGAGATACAGTGAGCCTTGTCATTGCTTAACTAAGAAGTAAGGCTCTGTGTATCAGTATGAAGTGTCTAATGAAATTAGAAACATCTGTTCTTGCAGCTTGTTGCTCCTCCCTTGAGGGGAGAAAGGGAGCAGGATGAATGAAAGAACAAAGAAAATGCAGAGCAGAACAGATTTTGGAGGGAACAGAGAGCTCTCTGAAGCCTCTTGCTTTCAGTCGAGTTGTCCTCCAGCCAGAACTCTTCCCTGCAAGAGGAAAACTGAGAAAGAGAAGATTATAAATGGTCCCCCAGCAGAAGCAGTCCTTGAAAGGCCTTTTGCTGATGTGCTGATTTGTCCACAAAGTTTGCGCTGGCCTGCTGTGAAGGAAATTTCATTGCTCGGGCACCGAATGCTATTTTCCCTTCTGCCGCGAGCTTCCTGCCGAGCTGACGGGCATTTGCTTATTCCTCATTTGCTTCTGTTTCTAAGACATCCAAATCAGGCCTCTCTCACTTAACAATAGCTGCTTTTGTGAGGACTGCATGATCTGCACCTCATGTGGGTGACTATTTAGCTTCACCGGAGTGGGGATGAGGTATTGATAATAGCAGACTGTTTTATACAAACAAGTAACTTGGAAGACCCCAGTGTAGGAGCTGTTTAGTTGGCCGGGTACTGGTAACACTCAAAGAGAATGTGTTGTCTCTGTCTTTATTTAATATCGATGTTTGGATTCTTACATTCCATCGTTTGCCAGGCTCTTACATCAGTAATGGTATACCTAAAAGTTTAATTCTCACGAACAGCAGTTGTGGAAGCGCCTGTGGGGGAATCCGTGGGGCACAGCACTAATCCCGAGTCAATGAAAACACATTGTCCGGCTACGGTAGTTGACGTCCACATCTTATAAAAAGTCTTCTATGAAAATTTTCTTTCAGCATTTAAAAAAAAAAATTGTTCCTCCTTCCTTTTGCTTGAAATTCCGATTACACAGCAAATGTCTTGACTGACTCTTTAAGCCCTTCCTTCTTACTGAAAACAATGTTATTTTGAAAACATTGGTGTTTTTTAAAGGAGATTCACAACCAGTGATGTCCCCAAAAGATCTGGAGCCACAGAGAAATCTCTTCTCTAATTACATGAACAGTTATCAATATTTAATATATGATGGTGCCATGTTCCCTTGTACTGACTAACAAATACTACTTAGTGAAAGGGGATTTACGAATTAATTTACTGTGAGGAAAAGAAGCTACAATTCAGTAAACATTCTATAACTCCTTTAAAAACGTGATCTATGTTAAATGTAGAAAGTACAGTTCATCATACATCATAGATGGAAATGTGACAAAATCATTAAGTCCACTTTTACAACTGTATTATAAAGCAAAAGAGTGGATTTTCAAGAATTCTCATTACTGCAGTGTGACGAAATATTTCAAATGAAACTCATTAAATAACTGTAACAAACAGCTTTTTATACAAGGTATTTCCCCCTTATTTAGCATAACTTCAAATACTATTTATTAGCCAATCACACATTTCATGTGGTTATTTGAAAAACAGGAAAGAAGCACTAAATGCCAATTTAGCTGGAAAGTAAGATATGGGCAAAAATTCTATTTGTGTGAGGAAACAGGAACACTACTCCGGAGTGATGTAGATGGATTTCAGTGGAGGAGGAGTAGAAGGGAATGATTAGACTGAATTTCTTGGCTAGTATTAAACATGTGAGATCGATGTCTTGTGAGTCTGCATATGATCAAATTGCGGAGACAATTGGGTAGGAAGCTATGTTGAGAACATCTGCTGACATAAACTGGTTGGAAGGGTAAGAAGAAGCAATAGGTAATGGAAAGTTCTGATTAACAAAACACATGAGGAAATCAAATGAATACTAAGAAGGAGAGGAGCTAGTGTGGTGAAAAAGAGAGATGGAGAAAGCCAAGGCAGGGCTTTATATCTGTCAAAACCTATTTGTGTCAAAATATAGAGCCCTTGTCAACACTACCTGTGTTTTGGGCGCAGGGAGGAATTTTGGTCAGAAATGGGAAAACTTTTGAGTTTGGTAAAACTGAAATAAAATGTGAATGGTTCTGCAAATTTGATTTTATGGAATAGTTTGTCCCACCACACTTAGTCTCTCCAGAGCTGAATGTCTCCCCTATCTGCTTGTAAGGTCACAATAGGTTTGTTACCTTCTGTTTGCAGGGAGAAAGGGAAAGTTGACCTCAAATCCATGTAAATTTCCTTTTCAAACAAGGCTTCACGCCACTGTTCTGGGGATATTTTTGGTTTGTTTGTTGGTTTTGGGGTTCCTCTGGGTTCCCCTTCCCCTGTGAGGTCTTCATCCCTAAGTACCTTTCTCAGCAGCTTAGTCTAACGAAAAACTGAGGCTAAATCCTTTCCTTTCTCAAGCTATTTTCTTAATGAAAACAGAAACTCCTCCTTTTCTTCTGGTTTGCCTCCGCATTGCTATTACATATATTTTTTTCTTCCATAATTAACACATCACTGAGTAAAAGAGCCACTAGGACACCACAAAAGAAGCAGAAATTAGAGCCTCTGAGGACTATGGAACAGTCTTTGGTACTCAGTGAATATTCACGGTGCATTGAAATAAGCAGCACAGGTGTTCCTGAAATTGTGAAACAGTCAAAATTATGCTGTGTTTAATTGTCCTCAGACTCTCCCATCCATCTGTTTTGCTGGTTTGGATCAGTTCACTGGCTAAACGAAAAGTTTTTAATGGGCTGCTACTAATGGGTCTTGAATACTCCTTTTTTTTCTTAAGATATGTATATAAATTGTGTTATGGTTATAGTTCCGATCTTGTTTTGATTCCATCACTACCATGAAATGTTTACAGAGCAAATTTTTGTAAAAGAAGGAGGGGAGAGGGTAAATCTTGGCCTTTTGTTTTTCTGAGAAAAAAATCCTACTGAACCACCTCTCTGCTGTTTTGACAGTCCGAATTAGCTTTGCAAATTTCAATGCATAATTTCTAAAATTTTACAAGTGAGAAACAAATTCATAGTTTTCAATGTATCTTTAAAAACATGACTGTGCTTTTAAAGAAACAAATGATACATAATGTAATCCTACATACCACTATTTGTCTGGTATCCTATTATTTCATTTCTGTCTAAGAAAGGTTTGTAAAGATTATCTCGGTAAAAGTAGAGTTTTATTTACCCTTTTTGCTTCTTGGATAATTCTATTAAAATTTGCCTCTTTAGATTTCCAGGATATACTTATTCCTGTAAGAGTTGCTTCGAAGAACAGTATTGTCTCAGCGTGGCCACCAGGGACTTGGAGAGCTGGTGAGAAGCAAACACCCTGACAGGAAGAACTGTGTGGTACAGGGAGCCCTGTACTGTTCCCCAATGCCTGGGACTGCGAGTAACGACTATGACAGCTGCAGATGGTTCCGGAAGATGGATTTCACCTGCTACTTCAGCCAAACTTGCTGACTCCTCCCAAAACCACACCTGCTGGGCCTATGCAGTTAAGTTTTGGCAAGTGAAGTGAGAACCTTTTTGAGGTGGCAATTGGCAACAATCGCTGGGACAGAGAGGGAGCAAGGTGTGTTGCTTGGCATAAGAGATGGTTCCTCAGCTACTGTACCTTCGAAGACGAAGATCTTCCCCCACCAAGGATCACGATGATTGGAAGGACCGGTGGGACGCTGCTTGGACCTGTGACCACAGGTACGCCTTGGACCCATGGTGGTAGCTATAATCCTCTTTTCTTACTTTACTTTACATTTTCTTTTCTTTCCTGTCACTCTTTCTGTCTATTGTGCGCTGCTTTACAGGCAAAAGCTGCACTCTTTGGTTGAAGCATAACCTCTCGGTGCGATTACCTTGATTTTTGCGCTTTGAGATCACGGGAATGAACCATGACATGTCCATCAAGTGGACCGTGACACTCTGTCAGTTGTATTTCTAGCAGCAGCTTGGGAAAAGTTTTATGTGTCGAGTGTATCTTCAACACAAGTTGTACTGTTTTCTTTGCAAAAACAAACATGTTCTCAAATAGCAAATATATACATTTTGATAAGATTTTAAATATCAGCTATAAATATTTAAGCCTGCAGCTGCATAGAACTTACAATGAACCTGCTGCTCTGATAACTAAGCATTTGTTAAAGCTGAGTTAGCTCCGTCTAGCGAACGGAAATGAATCGATGCTGTCCTGATGACTGCATTATTTGCATGGAGTGTGGGGTTAGCTTTTTGGTCTGTGAACCTAGGGAGAAAGCGAAGCACGCTTTCATTTGCATTGCTTGTATCATCAAATGTGCATGTGCGGTTGTCTGATTAACACCTTGGTAAGCTGTGTGGTAGTTTATACTGACAGTTGACACAGTGGAGGTTAAATCATTTCAGGTCTGCTGAACTGGACTATAATTCAGGCAGATCCTGCAGCTGATAATTAGCAAAAACCCAAAGAAACAGCTGACTCTTAGCAAGAAATACAGCCAGACCTCTGTATGGTTTGTGCGTACCCAGAAGCCTTGATTAAAAGTTTCTGTTTGTTTATAGCACCAAAATCTTGTAGTCCCTCTGTTGTTTCACATCTCATTAGAAAGCTGTATTTGAAAAAGGCTGAGATTTTCCTTCTGTAAGATATACACGCTCATTTCTGCATGCAAATATGCTGCAGGATTGCTAGAAAAATGCATTAGTCAGACTATATCATCAAAAAAGTTTGTGGAAAGGTAGCGAAAGCAGCCTTATGAAAACTCATGAAACAAATTTCTATGAATTTTTGGTGGTGCTCTGTGTGTGACAAGGTGTTGGTTTTTTTTTTTAAAAAAAAGGCAATTGGTAACTTACGTTATTATATATGTAAACAGTATTATGGGGTGCTGCATTAATCACACTGATGTTGTTTTGAGGTAGGATAGAGAGAAGCCTAAGATATCACAGCTTAATTCCAATTTTACTGAAGAGTCCAGTCCTGAGTCGCTGCTGAAGGCTCTGAGATCAGAGAGAATCGTACCTTTCCAGATACCTCAAGGCTCATCCAAAAGTAGTTAAACATGTAACTCAGACACTGTCCTTGAGACACCATGAAATTCTCCCTTCATCTGCTCAGACAATCAAATTGAGTTTATGAAAAGCAAACTAGCATCTGATAATGGCAATAGGTTTCTTTATATAGCACAGCAAACTAAGCTGTTCACATAGTCTGTCTGTCTACTATTGACTTTCAGCTTAGGTAGGAGACATGACAAGAATGCTCCTATTTTTCTTATTCGGCTTTTGAACCTTGGAAAAGGCAATGGTTTTACGTTTTGCCTTTAGCTGAAGTACTTTTCTTTCTTCAAAATGTGTTTTCCATGTGTGTTGACAACCTTGTCATTCTCACCTTTACGGGATGCACCTCCGAGGTTCCAGAAGACAAATTTCCAAGCAGTTTCTCAAGGAGTGATTTGCATTAATGGAAACTGAATGGTGGCCCCATCAGACCTACCCTAACATTCACTGAGGCCATACAAATGCCATTTATTTAGTGTTTGAAATAACGAAGCAACTTAGGGTTTAGGTCATAGTAATGATATCCAAGTTCAGAAAGACTAAACAGCTTTCATTTCAACGCACTAAATCTACAAAGAACAAAAAGCAAACATGAAAATAAGAAGCACTTCATGTACATAGACATACACTTGTGTGCAGAGAATGAATCAGAATTGTAAATGCAAATGCCCAACACCCTTTATTCCAAAAGTGCAGATAAGAATTGGGAAAAAAAACCCCAACCCACCACCACCAAAAATAACCCAAATAAACTTCCAGAGCTGAAACCCATTAAAATGAACAAAATGACAGCAAGAAAGGATTTCAGCCTCCTGGAACTAGAAATTTAACTTAAAAAAAAAAAAAAAAAAGCTTCATGATGAAAAACATGATCTTCCCAGTTCACACATGAGAAGTGCCAGTATAATAAGTACCTCACAGGCCCTCGTTTTGTTTGTGGGTGGTAACAGGACAGTGGTGAAGTAGTCACACATTGCACACGTTCCAACGCTGCTATAGCAGCCTTCAAGTAAACAAATCTAGCATTTTAAAAATTATTATTAGGAGTAATTGCAACCATTACCTAAGAAACACTGAAGGAAAACCAGTGTTTGAGTAGCAAAGGGGCAGAGACTCAAACAGCCTCAAAACGGTATCGAGGACATAATATCTTGGAGAAGGCAGACCACTGATTTGTCACTCTTTGCTTGAGGGCGTACTAAAACTTTGAGGTTTAATGGCAAACGGATTGGCGGCTCTCCTGAACGTGCAAAACACTGCTGAGAAATACAGAACAGGTCTGAGGAAATGGGAACTGGGAAAGGAAAGCAGTGTGGGAGAGGGAGGAGTTCTCCGCTCCGCGTGTTAACTGGCACTCGCTCAGGACAGAACACAGGTAGAAACCACAGGATCATGACATAAGGGTGTAGCTTTCTGAAAGTGTCACTAGCTAAATGTATGGAAAATTGTCCTTATATATCACAAACTGGTTATTCTTTCTTATGTATTTTTCTCTTTGCATGGTTTTTGTTAGGAGAGATAGTGGTGCACGTTCACGTTTGTTCAACAAACAGCTTCTCAGTTTGCTAAATTAGCTTTACTCATTTTTCATCTTGCTGAGGGAGTATATATCTTTATTTCTATGTAGAAAGAATAAGACCTTCTATACCGTGTTTCAAAGCTCTAAATAGAAAGAATTTTCTGGAAAGCAATGGAATTAGGACATCTCTAAGTTACTTTTATTGTATCTTTGGCCCAGAGGACCTGTGGAGGAAAACCCTTCAGCACTTCCTTCCTATATGATTTTATTTGAAATCTAGTAGTCTGCTTTTTATAAAGCAGTGTTGTAAGTGCTGGATCAATAGCCCTCCAACATCACCCACTCCATTTCCATACAGAAAAAGTGAACAACACTGATTAAAACTGCAAAATTTGGTTAAAAGGTAAAGCAACCGCTCTCCTCCTCACTGTATTCTCTAGGGTAAATAAGATGGATTGTAAGATATTGTTAACCCTTGCCCAGACTGTATTCATCCAATTAACCAAACCTGACGGAGCGCTGAAGGTCAATATTCTTTGATATTTTCGCTCCATGATTTTTTTTTTCAAGTCCTCAAAGAAAATCGCTTCCATCTGAAGAATTGTCTAGACCAGTAGTAGCTCTGTCCCCCCCATCATTACCTGCTAAACTTGTCTGTTAGCCATGAATCATGACACCTTTGAATCATCTAATTTTAGAGCACTTTTTTAATAACAATCACTCTTTCCCAAAGAGTACTTTTATGACATTAGAAATATCTTAATCCTCCTTCAATAACAGAATGGAAGATAAAAATTGCCACAGCTGTCATTACTGGAAGAAATAGCATTATATTGAAAGGATAAAATGGACTTATTCCGTCTAACCTGAAAACCACTTAAAGGATATATTTTTTGACACACAGTCTCTGTGACTGCTTGAGTAGCTACCCCAAATGCAGTGTCTAAAGGACTAGGTCCCTTATTAATTGTCTCCTAGTTATTTCCTATGTTTTTCAAATTATTGATGTTTATAAAGGACCATAACAAATGAAAAAATGACTGGAATTATACAGTTAATTGGGCAGTCTACTGTCATCTCTACCAGAGAGGTGGTGGATGCTCCATCCCTAGCGCCATTCAAGGTCAGGTTGGATGGGGCTCTGAGCAACTTGGTCTGGTTCAAGATGTCCTTCTCCACTTGTCCATTGAAGATCGTGGCAGGGGGTTGGACACGATGACCTGTAAAGGTCCTTTCCAACCCAAACCATTCTATGATTCTATGAATTAAAATTGTATGAATATAGTGGGATTTATACAGAAAGCAGTTTATTTTTAAAATTCAAGTGTTAGAAAAGCTTGTTTCCAAAATAGCTCTGCAAATCCAGTTCAGTCTACATCAGATCTCGAACAGCCTCCAGGTGTTGCATTATCTCACCTAATGCAAACCATATAAACTATAGATGGAGACAGTTTTCTAAGTTCCCTCTCAATATCTAATGCGGACATAAGAAGAATATGGAGAAGATAAGTCATCCCAGAGGATCCTAAATTTAACATCCAATGCAGAGAGAAAAAGTAGCTTCTTGAAGTGTTTGTTTCTGTTTAGTAAGTACAGAAAAGACCTACAGATATCTAAAAATAGACATCTAATTGTTAGTTGACGAAGATTGGGTAAGATGAATATCCCAAAAGACTTGAAAATCCAATAATCAGTGCTTCAAAATGATAAACAGCTGTGTCCAGCCAGCTATTGGTTGCCTTTTAGTGGAGACAGGCAAGTTTGATTAATTATAATTAATTCAATAAAAGATCGAGTCCTGTAGCTCATTAATAATTTCAAGACCTACAGGATAACATGCTTTCTGTGCTTAGTACTGCCTTTGCCATTCTATATATTTAAAACCACTGCTGTCAAAGGTTTATCATTGAAGAGCATAAATAGTTTTCCTCTGGAAGGCGGAATGGGGCGAGATTCTAATTATTCCTTTTAACTGTGCTTCTGGGCTAGCTGGTTTCTAACTTTATGTGAACTCCTTAAGGCTAAAGTATTTTGCAGTAGTTGTGGGTTATGTTTGAAATGAACACCCTTTACATCTTAAATGGTGTGAAGCAGCACTCATGGAGAAATACTTCATGTATTATTCACTTTTTTGCATCGTGTCGAACTGTTCTAAATCAGATACTAAATTTTACATGAGTATTGATCATAACTTGATATTATCCATTATAACCTTTTTGTTTATTCAAAGTCCTTGTATAGAACTATGGACAGTGGCAAGAAATGGACATTTAATTAGGTATAGTAATTTTTCATTATTGCTTGAAATGGATATAGGATGTGCTTGCTTGCCTACAGTCTGTAATTTACATGTTGGAAAAGAATATCAGATCGTCACTCTCCAGACCTATTCCCAAGATGAAAATATCCCATTCTGTAAAGACTTTATTTTACGTTTATAGAAGTAAAGAGAAAAGCAAGTGCTCCATTGAAAGTTAAAGGTGTTAAATTATTGATGTTTATTTGTCTAATCTGTTTTGCTTTACACACTGTGTGTTCTTATGTCTTTGGTAGCTAATACATGCTCAAATACATTAGTGTTCATGAGTTTATCTTAGCTAGTCCAAAAAATATGACTGAAATATAACTAACAAAAATATTCAAACAGCCATTATTAGTTTGAGAAAATCCATGGTTCTTCCTTGACTGTAAGTGGAAGACACTCATTTATAATCAGTGAGTAGATTTGATAAATGTAAATAGCTTTGGAGAATGTATCTAGCAAACCCATTTTGCAGAAAACTGAAGTCCTAAGAAAGCAGAGTAATTTTTGAAGTAATGAATGAAAAATAGCAGTGGAACAATAAGGCTAAGTCAAAAAAAGACTAAAATATTTCTTTTCTTTCAATTAACTTTGGAGAAAATTTTTAATCCTAAATCTCATTTAATATTAGAAATGAAGGTATTATGTATCAGAGGCATTATATGGCTCAGAGCATTGTTTTCTCTATTTGAATTTGACTGAAAAACTCCAAAGTGTAGTTTATAAAACATCGAGCAATTCAAACACTAAAAACTCTAAAGGAAAAGGTTATTTTTTCAAGAATATAGTAGTGGGAGAAAGTCAAATAAATTCAGAAATGAAACACACACACCCCACACCCCCCGCCCATAGGAATCAGCACATTTGCAACAGTACTTTTTCTCCACAGGGTTTTCAATTTCCTGTGTTCAGTATGTGACCTTATAAAAATGATAACAGGATTCAGCTTCTGAAAAATATACATGCGTCTTATCTGTTTTTTTTTTTTTTTTTTCTTAAGGCAAACACCAGAATTGAGAGATGTGTTAAAAAAAGTCATAGAGTTTGGGTTTGGTTGGTTGGTAACTTAAGGCAACAGGAAAATATTCTGTTCTTGCTGAACTGTTTGTAAGAAGTGATTTTCTTTTCTTTGACTTTTGAAAAGCATAGAAACTCAGTTTACCTAATGATTTCTCTTAGCTACTAGACTGTGGAATAATTTTGAACAAAATAATGACTCCTTATACAAGTCTGCTCTGAATTTTCAAGGGCAAGCCTTAACAGTCCAGCACAGTTAATGGAATTCTGTATTTCAGTAGTCTCATGGGTTGTTGTAAGGCTGTGTTTCTAATTTCTGCCTGCATACCGAGTTTATCCCCTTATCCTTCTCTTGAAATGTGTGCAGGATACTATGAATTTGTGCTTGTGATTTTTTTAATATTTTCCAAGTTACGTATGGAACAGACCATCCTAGGTTACGTCTTAGCACAGACTATTCCCTTTCTGCTTCTCCCTTCAGCCTGCGATAAGAACCACTCCATCAGCTACCTTTATCATCTCGGCAAACGCTATACGCATTATTTATGGCAACACTATTTTGCCTGCTTTTCTTTGGATGCAAAGGTATTTTTCAACTCAGGAGGAAAGCATTTGTGTGAAAGCAGGTGTAATGAGAACTTCTCACACTTTCATTTTCTTATTGAAGGGTGCAAGTTTGAGTTCTCCCAGGCAAAGGTGAGAACTGAGATTCAGTTCAAACTCCAACTCAAATGGAAGATAGTTTTCAGCAAAGTTAGACCCCGGGAATGTAGTGCACACGGTGCCGTTTGGCGCTTCGCTGGGTCAGGAACGGCAATACCAAGCTGACTGTATCTTGAAAAGATCTGCCATAAACTGAGAAGCTCAGACTTGTGAGACTGAGGGGTTTTTTAGGTATCTGCAAGAGCAACTTTAGTTTCTGAGGAAAATGATTTATGAACTTGAGATGCCTGGAGAGATAATGTGCCGCTGAGCATGGTTTTAAGGATTACAATTAAAATACCTAAAGGCAAACTAAAAGTCACACTTTAAATGATTTACACTCCTTTATGGCTTTTTTTTTTTTTTTTCCACATGGGGTGTTTAGGGATGAGCAAGAAATTTGGCTTGGATCTTTTACAACCTACGTTATCTACTCAGTCAAGCCCACAACACAGAATAAGCCCAAAATATTTTTGTTGAATACTTTTGGGTAAGGCTGACTTATTTTAAAGTTGTCGTGATTTCTGTGACTGTTTCACAAACGGAAACACTCTTCATAAACTGTCAGTCTGTTTCAGCGTTGTTAAATACCTGGCAGATGTAGATAGATGATTGAAGTGTAGTTCTGTTGGCTTTTTTCCATATCATGGCGTGGATTTTCCCCATATTACATTTATTATATGCGTTGTTCAAGGGTAAGGGCTTGCTGCAATGGGCAGGAGTGTGCTGCCATACAGAATTGTTCCAGCAGCTTCACCGTCCCCTCTTTTCCTCAATGCAAGAATAATTTGCACAACTTACCTTTATAATATCTTGCACAGAGGAAAAAAAATCCTTCTGCCATACAGTCAGTTGCATTTTGTCAGTGGTTTACATTGAGTCTGTGCCCTTCACCTCTAGTTAGATCCGGCCGTGTCCAGCACATATCAAGTTCTGCTATCCAGGATACTGAACAGAAATTGCCTGTGTTTTAATAACACAAATGTTTGTGTGTTTTCCCTGGAAATTTTAGCAAATATGGAGCACGAGTCAGGCTAAAATTATACTGCTAATTACCTGTATTTGTCTCAAATACAATAGAAAACAATTTAGAATCCTTCCAGAGATTAGATGGCATTAAACAGAAGATAATTAGTACAAAGGGGAGAAGGTGATCTCCTTTTTCCAGTTGCCAACCTCAATGCACAATGGTGCTAAGTTTCAGAGATGTTTGACTATCAATTACAATGAAATGTTATATCTAATTTTAGCAACAATACATCCTCCTAATTAAAAAGTTATTTTCAAGTTTTATTGCCTTTTTAATAATGATGAAACACAAACAAGCTGTCATATGGATAGGTACCAAATATAACTAGACAACAATATCCTGGCATAAAAACACTGCTTTGATATTTGAGTGATTTTTCTGACAAGACTGGGGAAGATAGAGTTTCTAAACTAATAGAAAAATAGTAGAAAAAAGGAAAAATAGCACAGAAAGAAAGAGACTGTCAGGGTAATCACATACTTCTTTAGATTAAGTTTTGCTCTGCTGAACCTTATCTGTCTACAGGCTTGTGCATTCCTGTTTTGATTTTTGTTGTACTTCTGGGGTTTGGTTTCGTTCTAATATGAAATCTGTTATGTTATAACTTCCTTTTCAAGATGCTTTTAAAAAAAAGTAAAGTGATTGAGGGCACTTTTAGGTCTATATTTTAAGTGAATCCTTTTTTCCAAAAAATAAGGCTTCAAAGCGTAAAATGATGTGGTATTGTGTGCAAGGATTCACACTTTTTTTTTTAATCACTGCATTAGCCTTTGAGAACTCTAAACCAGCACGTCCAGAGTAGTAGGAAAATACAAAGTCTTTTTTTAGAGCTTTGTACGTTTTAGGCAGGCTAAATACAGTAATTAATATTTGGTCATGTTTTACATTGATTGACCAAAGTTATTTGAGGGCCTCTGTAACACTGACGGCTGCTACAGGTTCTGATGCAGAACATCAAGCAGTCGATCAGCTGGAATGATCGCTCAGGACCTTCTGGCAGGGAAAGAAATGCAGTAGAAGGGCAAAACTAATTGGGGAGACTGTCATCTTTGTAGCTTCTCCAAGGCTCAGTAAGAAAACCCCCCATGTTTTCAGTGTGGTGAAGTGAATTGCGTTCCTGCCTTCCCTTTCCCCATAGGGGAGTTT
The DNA here is from genome assembly GCA_033558235.1 of Neomorphus geoffroyi. Taxonomy (NCBI): domain Eukaryota; kingdom Metazoa; phylum Chordata; class Aves; order Cuculiformes; family Neomorphidae; genus Neomorphus; species Neomorphus geoffroyi. Next base: position 19,283,658 of record JAUMJM010000045.1, read on the forward strand.
ACACAGCGATGTCTTTAGTGTCCTGGACTCCTGATTGTTGTTGGAATGTTAAACACTGATTTTATTTTCCTTTTAGATATGAATGCATACAACAAGCTTTCTCTTAACCTAAATGAAGATCAAATATTCCAGTGCCCAAGTGGTGTTTTTATCAGTTATTTAATATTTCTATTTTTTACCTTTATATTTGTATGTGCAACAATGTGCATATGCTATATACATAGTTAGGCTTGCTATTCATTAATAAGCCTTGTTAAATGAACCACGTGATTGTGATGACCTTTCTTATGCTCAATCTTTGACCCGAAACTTTGGCTTTTGCAGAATATTTTTCTTCTTTTCATGAATTCATTGGGTACAACATAAATAGATTTGACAAATGGGAATATATTGTTAAAACAAGCTTCTCTCTTACAAATTCCCAACATCTTTTGTTTGCCTCTCCCTGTTGCCAGTTCTAAGGAATCATTATGATTCCCACAGGTAGCACTTGCATTATTAATGTTGCATTAAAGCAGTTTTAGTATTAGTTTCCAACCCACACGTCTCTCTCTGTCGTTTCCCTTTTCCCTTTCCCGTGCGGGGGAATTGGGACTGGAGGCTGCCCGGTTTTAAGTATCGGCCTGGCCAACAGGCGATAAACTGGGACACAGAGTGTCTACGTTAAGCCTGAACATAACATATATCTTTTTTGGTGTTTTGTTGTGCAGTTCTCACTTGAACCAGAAGCATTTTTAATTACCTTCTCAATGAATCTAAATTAGAATTAAAGCTGAAATTTGCAGACAACCGTCACCGCACAACTGAGAGCGGCCTTGCTCAGACTGATTCTAACAAGGATAGATCACAGTGTGGAATTGGTAGGGTGTTATTTTGTGTGGTTGTACTTTTTTTAAGCCAAACAGGGAAGCATACCAAATATTTTTAAGATTGAAATAAGAGAATATAACTTTTCATGAAAAGACAGAAATGCGAGCAGAAGGCTGGATATTAAAGCCACACTTTAAAAAGTATTCTAGGATCTAAGCAGGTCTTTAAAATAGAAAACCAAAAATTATTTCTAACTCCATAAACCTCCTACAGTGCTTCACGTTCATTTACAGACATGCTTGTTCATTTTGTACTCCAACTATTGTATTTCCTGAAGTCTGGTGCCTCATCAGTCATCATGTGCTATGGTGGCTGTCACCTGCCCCCTCCAGATCTGCATGTAAATACTTTGATTTTGCTTTCATTAGTTACTCACTCTGCTAGAATCTTTCCGACACAACGAAGAAGAGGGAAATGTCAATAAATCAACTTAAAATTTTATGATATTTTGCAAATATCGCTGTAAGAAATTTTTTCTTTTTAAAAAATAAATAAAATCCAAACAGCAATATAGTCTATTAGGCAAAGGCCTTGCTGGCCGAGGATGAAAGTAGATCAAAGAAGCTGTGGCTAAGACCATTAATCTGCACGTGGTGCTCCAATCTTGAAGATGCAATATCTTTTTCCAAAATATCAGTTTGGGTTTTTAAGGAAATAAATAATATGCAGATTTGTATAATACATTTTGGTAACAAATCACCGTCGTCTTATAGTACCCACTTTTAAATACTACTTCCCATTTCTTCTAAACATCATTTATTTAACAAAAGAAGCTCACATAATGATCTTGGTTTAATCTTTGAAGTTGATGTATCGTCTTGCCATCTAATGCGACATAATATTCTCTTAATCACCTATTCTCTTTTTCACGGTCAAACTACTGCAGTTTTGTTTTATGCAGAAATCAGTCAGAAATATGACTTGCAATGTGCTCCTGAAAACTTTTAGTGATCGTAACAAAAAGCAAGAGATGAATAGGCAATCTTACAGAGTGCTTCAAAGAAACAAAGGGTGTGCAAACTAAGACTGTAAAAGCTGAGCCTTCCCAAACCACAGGGGTTTGAACAAAACAAACCAGTACTTCTAAAGTTCAGCACTGATTAACACAGATGTCTCTGTTAGTAAGGCACTGCCTTACCAAAAGGTCTTCAAGAGGTTTTCTTTGGGAAGTGACATATAGATCTTGCTGTTATTTCTCATGAGGTATACAATGAAATGCCTTAGAATAAGAGCAGAAATAGTCCCAGAAAATAAAGTTCAGAAGCAGATTGTGATCAGAAATTACTCTAATTGTGGGTACATCTAGGATCTGGGTTTAGGTTTTCTTGAAGACATCAATAGTAATACAAAATATAACATTTAAGAAGTTACCTATTTGGTATTCCTTAAAAAGAGCAGGAAATTTTGCTGATCAGAAATCACCAATTAAGTCATCTTTGGATGGAAAAAAAGGCAGATTCAAAGGTAGAAGTCTCTCAAAAGCATTGAGTGCCTTATGATGGATACAATCCTATGAGTTCATACAAAATAGTTGCTTATGCTATGAATTAATGCAAAAGAAAAAATACCTTAGGTGGATGGTCAAGGCGGAAGACAACTCTGTAGTTTCTGAATGTCTGTCTATATAACTCTTTATCTTCAAAGTCTGCTCCTGAAGAAAGCTTCAATTTCTTTCTATCCAAGTTTCAGCAACTGTTTATAATTTCATTAATTTGTAAACTAAGTTTACCACCATTATCCAAATTCACTTTATTTGATAGAAATTCATAAATAACGTTAGAACATGCTTGTGTATTGTGGGTCTGTTTGTGTTTCTTAGAAGATTCATAACAGGATGGGTAGAGTAGAAAAAGGAGAGACTGGGCAAAGAGAAACATTCTGTTTTGGGTTAGAGGTTACCCATTTCTCCATGTTCTGCATAATGATTGGTGTATCTGTACTTTAGTAGCCATGATTTGTTTAGGGATGAATGTAAGAACAACTGTAAGAGAACAGATGGTGCCCCTATCTGTCCGGATTTTCTTTCCACCAACATTTTGTTTATCTCTTGCAGCAGATTCTATTGCTCATCTACTTTCCATCTTGAATCACTGAATCATATTCAACAACTATAAACTTACATTACGTTTAATTCAGGACACAATATGGAAACATGATCAGTATAGAATTAAAAAAAAAAAAAAAAAAAGCAACTATTTCTGCACTCATAAGGTTTTCTCATGGATTTACCTTAGCATTTTAATATTTTCTTTATCTACTGACTTCTAAATTTCTTAAGTTGCTAAAATTACTGCTTATGTATTTTGGCAGACAGTATGCAGCTCCCACAATCATTCGTATCTTTACCCTCTTCTGCCTGCTGTTTCTAAACTTCACGTTCAACTGGATTGTAAATGTAACTTAAATGGAAATGTTGAAAACGTTCTAGTTCAAAACAACAGCTCTGAACTCTGATAATTTAAAAATCTTCTCAGATGCCTAAAATCCAAGAACATATGGTGATTCATCCATAATAATTTTTGTTGAAAATTAATTTAATGAGTCAATGAAATTAAAGATTTCTCTTTCTGGCAGCTGGCCCTTTTAAAATTCAAGGTCAATGCACAGTCAGTCATATTCTACAAGTGTTGGTGATGTTGAAAATAAGCACACTGATTGCAGCTTTTTCATGTGTAGCAGAAGTATTCAAAAGCAAAGTTCAAAGAAAGCCAAGACACAAGCACAGTCAAAGTCACTTTTGGGAAATAATTGAGCCATCATCTCTTCCTACTTTGGGGAAATCATGTTTACCTTACTGTTACCGTGAGCATCTATTTAAATGCTGTGCTGTACCTTTTTGTTCATTAACTGCTTGACATGGTTAAGATTTAAGTGATTGCTAAGGATTAATAACAACATTCAGCTGGAATACTTTTAGGTTATCAACAACAAGATGCAGAACTCAAATCTGAAACCCCCCAAACAACATTTAATTTGATAAATCTGGGGGTTCTCCTGTAAAAGGAGAACTCTCATAGCACTAATACAATCAGAAGAAGGGAAAGAAACTAATACAGAAAAATGGTGAAATCCAAACTTTACTTAGTTTAAAATCTAAAGGTCACAGCAACAGTGCGATTTCTAGAGTTGATGTGCTGCCAAGTGCCTGAGAAAAAATGAAATACCCACCCAAAACCCGAGATTAAAGAAAAAAAAAAAAAAAAAGAACTATTTTTTTTTTTTTTTAAATCCAGCACTCCTGAAGGAGACAGCAGAGTTGCCCTCAGGTAGCTCTGCCACACTCAGAAGGAATTTGTGTCGTATAAATGTCCCTGTAATGCGGACCAGCTCTGTTATGTGCCATATCCTTCTAATCGCATCAGGACGATTGGCTTCTCGAGCAGCATCAACGGTGGGCAAGCTCAGGGTGTGAATTAAAGCCAAAGGCAAAAGAGTGTGGTGGCCTAGATTTCACTCACCTGCATATAAGGAAGATCTCCATAATAAGAGAGATGATTGTTTGTATCCTTTTCTCCTTTGTGCAAAATGGCCTTTCATTACTCATAAAAGTTTTGATAGATTAAATACTTACCAGGAGATATTGCCGTGAAAAGTCCTGGACAGACCCAGAAGTGGGGTGCCCTTCTGGACAATTTCGATAACTCATAAAATGACCTTCGATGGAAAAAGACACAGGTCTCCTCTGTTAGACTGTATTTTCTGACCTTTTTTTATGTGTAGTGGCACATAAATCCTTGCAAGCACACATGCCTGAAGAGAACTCATGTGGAAATAAAAACAAAAGAGAGTAATCTGGAACCAATAAAATAGAAAAATGTAAACTTAAAAGGAAAGGAGCTTTTCCTACAGTGTTTTCTCTAAAGTAAATAAAACCAAAGTTAGGGTTGTTTGTTTTTTTTTCCTCAGCTGCTGAGTTAGTTTTGTTTGTAAATAAGATGTCATTTTTAACTAGAAAAACTTAAATACTGAATTTCATGATAGCAGCTGTCATTTTCATCTAATATTTATCTTACAGGCCTTTCTGCTCACTACTCTAGTTACCTATGCTTAGTTAATCCGTGTTTTTCATCCATGCGTTCTAAGTGCACAATGTCAGAAATGATTGATGAATATATTTTTCAGATTTGTTAATGAAAAAACATATTTTCTCTTTGGGTGTGTGTGTGTGTGATTTGCCAGCTGACTGGGAGAGTTTATTCTTCCAGCCATGGTCCAGAATATTGACTATGTTCATCTTCCTCTCCTAAGTGCATCGTGGTGGGTGGACTGAGATTAGAATTTGGCTCTTCAATGTTCTGTGCTAACAAAAGAGCATATTGAATACAGTAGAAAGTTATTTTATTACTTGGCCTTTGCTGCTCTTTCTGCAGTTAAACTTCTGAGCAGAGACATATCCAGGTGTGCTGTGATTGTTCGCTTTGGGTTACTCACTGGATGCGCAGTGTTTCTTCCTTCCCATAGGCAGCTGATAGGGCAGAGGAATAGTACCCTCGGGGTTTTATCCTAAAAAGGAGTGTTCCTGACATGCACAGACCCTGGGGAGTGAGACATGCCTCGTGTCCTGCCAGTTTAGAGACAGGTTTGTAACAAATGGAGAGTGACCTGGTGAGGCACTGGAACAGGTTGCTTGGAGGAGTCATGGATGACCCATCCCTGGAGGTGTTCGAGGCCAAGTTGGATGAGGCTTTGGGTGACCTGGTCCAGTGGAAAGTGTCCCTGCCCACGGCAGGGCATTGCAGCTGGATGGTCTTTAAAGTCCTTTGCCATCCAAGGCGTTCTATGATTCTATAATTCAATGATTCTGTAATGTTCAGTAAGGACTTGGTGTTAAATTTCACTTTAGCTTCCAAAATACTTCGACATTATTTTAAAAAATGGTATAATCTCATGTATATTTTATTAATATATCCGCTATTTGGGAACTTGGCTTTTCAAACAAATAATGTGATTTACTGAGCTTCAGAGCTATTTAGAGGTCTCAGATGCACTGTGTGAATTATGTCTGTGGCAACCCATTGAACCTTTCCCTTACAGAGAACCTTTGATCCCATCCAAATTATTTTAACACTGTGCAAGCATCTGAAATTCCAGAGTCTTACAGTCTCATAAGTACTAAAGTCTCTGGATAAAATATTTTGGGGGGATGCCATTAAAAATGACATATTCATATTTCATATTCATATTTATTTTAGCTCTTTTTATTTCACAGTAGATCCTGATGAGCAAGTCTGGGGTAATATTTGTATTTAGCAAAAACTCCTGCTTTGCACTCTGTATCATAACCGGAGACACTTCACAATGAAAGACTCGCATTTCACCAATCCTTATTTCTTAAGGTTAACTAAATGGTATTATCCTTTTTGAAACCACTGCATGCAGAGTTTATATTTTCTGTATAGCCATAATTACAACTATCCCCAAAGTCTAGGGTTTTTTGTTGTCGATGATGAGGTTTTGTGGGTTTGGTTTTTTTGATTTGCTCTGCTTGGTTTTAATTGGCACAATTCACCTTTCTGGGTGAAAGAACCGTTGATGTGTATAGTATCCCATAGTGTCTATTTGACTCCCACAGAATGTCTTTCTTAAGATTTCTTAATGTGATATAAAATATCCTGGGGTTCTGGCTTATGCGAAATGAATAGCTGCATCTGTTTTTATTATGTACTACAAGAAGTAAGTCCTTGTTGTCAAGCCAAATGATGCAGGTGGGCTTGGCCTTCTACATTCTCTGTGACAGCAGACCCTGGGATTCGCTGTATTTTGTGCCTGATTGTCTCTAAAGCAGTTTGATGAAAAGCTAACATGTAAGCAGCATGATTGATCAGAGGATTAGGATCAGTAATAAACCAGCAAGTGAGTTCAACTTGGTAACACATACGCACAGACGACACCACAGGGCTGAGCTTCACTTCAGAATAGCTGGAGCATCCACTGTTACAGCAGTGGTACTAGATCTGCAAATGCCATCATTGGGATTAGGACAGACCGGTTCTTCCAGGCTCATTATTTCCTAGGCAGGGTGAATCAGACTCTAATCCACAGTTAAAAAAAAAAAAAAAAGATAATAATAAGCTCTCCCAGGAAAATATTAAAAGAGTTTTGAGATCTGCTCTATATAATTAATTCATATCTTTTCTTAAGAACGTGCAAATTGTATTCATTAGCAATACAGCTCTGCATTCTGTATGTGCATACAGCACGGTTCTGTACCAGATAAGGGGTTAGAGTGTAATTTTGTATTTCAAAGTAATTTAAGCAGGGTCACGGAATTTGGTAGTTTCACACTTACAAATGCAGTTAACAGCCTCATGAAAGAATCTCATAGGCAAAACAATTGATTTCGAACTTCTTCCTTAGCAGAGAACCTTCCCTGCCTAGATCACGTACAATAAAACTGACATCTGAGGGTAGAGCAAAAATATACTCAGCTTTCCTAATCCCTTGGAGGCTTGTGAAATTACTGTCTGAAAACTATAATGAGAATGGGATAATTTGTGACATTTCCCTCTGCTGTTAGAAGGTATTGATTTTATGACATTTTCATTTCTTATTATGTATTACGAGCATAAGACATCAGAATGTTAATATCAGATGCGTAGAATAAACAAGGATAGTGTCAGGCAGTACTTTATTTATTTCAATTATTTTTCAGTTTTATGCTGTAGCTATTTTACCAAATCCCTGCAGGCTGGTAGCAGATAAACGATCATTCATGAGCTGTGAGAATTCAGAATTAGAGGAGGCAGCCCATACATAAACTTATTTCTTCCATGAAGTCTACTAGCCAAGTAAGATAACTTATCCTCACCATGCTGAGTTTTGACCTCCCTTGGTTTACCTAAGACATCAAATTTTTCAGCTACATTGTCTAATTTAGACTGTCAGTGCCTTGAGGTAGTTGTCATCTTTCCCCTGACATATGAGGGACCTGCTGAAAATACTAATGTATTCGCAATAGGTGCAATACTCTAATTTGTATTCAGCTCTGCTGCATCTTTCTTGTCAGGTCTTTATGAAGGGTAAGTTCCTTCTTCTAGTGGTGAAACTACCAAGATAAAGTCATAGAGAAGGCTATCTCATCGAGAATGTCTTGAAATCCTTCAAGTGTTGACCTCTTAGCTGCAGAATAATGCCATCCTGTAAATAGCTTTGCCTGCAGGGGTGTCTGGGATCGCTAAAACACACATCTGGTTTTTAATTTTCTGGTGATCTCTGTGTTTCTGGGTATCTCTCTTCTCTGTTCTTAGCGTATTCATCCTACTCTGTTCATCGTACCACACACAATCAGTTCCATCTAAGGAGTGAGCAAGGACTGGGATTCAGAAGTTCAAACCCCCAAAATTTTATCTTAGCGTTGATGTGGATATAATGGATTTTAATTACTTTATTTCCTAAGTTAACTGTAAAGGAATTCATAGCACACGGATACACAGAAATAAGAACGAAGGTGTAAGGGAAAATAAACTGATATTCTTATGCCTTGTGAAGTTGACTAAGTTGCAGATACTCTATGTGAACTAGATTTGTATCAAATTTTTGTAAACCTTTCTCATAGAATGATGTAGTGAAGAGAAGGGAACAATAATACCGTAATAAGGTCAAAGTATGAGAGAATAACTGAGTTGTCCAGAAAATAAAGCCACACTGGGATCTCAAAAACTGGGATATCCTCTAGGTAATCAAAACCATTCAAAATGTATCTGTCCCTTGTGGGGACTTTAAATGAGCCAAGCTTACTTTGTCTGAAATAATGCTTTTATAAAGAAAACATTACGGTCAGGGAAAAGGTTTCCTTGTATCCCTTCGCAATAAAGTCTGAAAATACAATGTTATTGAAATTCTTTTTATGTGTACTTCAGAAACAAAATAATTTTGGGTTTCTTTAAAGAAACACAGATTGTGTAGATTTTATCTGATTTATACAGTGTAATCATATTTATATCATAATTTTTCTAGTTTGAACATTACCCTTATAAATATTTTATTCCGTTCTTTTTCAACATAAATACTTCCATTTCTGGGGGTCACAATTTGATCTGAGTGCAAATAGCTTTAAGCAGCAGGGGTCCAAGCCATAGATATGCATTCAGATTAAGACCCAGCTACTAAAGCAGAATATTTAAATGCTCATATACAGTGTTCATGCTGTTATGAAGCTGGAGAATAAAAGTGATCAAACGTACACATATTCCACATGACCCATTCAGAGAGAGACACAAAGAAAAAGAAGAAAAGAGAGAAAGAAGGAAAGAAAGGAAAAAAGAGTAAGGAGAATGATTATGTACATTTCTCAGCTTACATTTTTCTGTAATACGGCAGAACTCGGTTCATGCTTGTCTTGCACGCTCTCAGAAGACATATTTCAGTTTTATGCTCCCTACGTGGAGAATGTAAGTTTAGTCTCCCTGGGCTGGCACCAGCCCTTGTGTATTCAAGGCGTTTGCCTCAATATCCCTCTGCATTCTCTCTACAGACCTTTGTTAGTGGAAGAAATCTCAAAGAAAATAACAGTTCTGAGAGTTTAAGATATGTTAGCAGGACTGTGGGGGGATGAGGGGAGAAGAACAGATGAGGTTGGTTGTCATTCCAGCCAAAAAAGGCAGAGTGGGAATTCTTACTTCTTGGACAGAGAAGGCGGCACAGAGGAAGCTTGCAGGTGCCCAGTGATGAGAAAAACATTGATTAAGCAACGCACCTTTTGCAATAACTGGTATTGCAGTAAGCCAAGCATCAATCGACTGAATATATGAAAACCCAGGCTGATTTTTCAAATCCTTTTCCTCTTTTTTCTGTTTCTGAATCTCATTGTCACTGCAGTCTCAATAACTATTGGTGCGTACAGTTGTGGTATCGAGCACCATATTTACGATTGCTAAACAATACAGGGCTTCTGTTCTACAGATTTCAGGGATATTTCCTTATACACTTAGGAACACGTCATCATCAGTTACTTAATCATTATTGGACTGGCTGGCTGTTCTTGGTTTTAAATAGCCACATCTGCTCATAAAATTTACAAATAAGGTTCTGCCAGAGTATTCACCTTGGAGTAGATGGTCTAGTGGGATTTAAGAGAAGAATACTTATTTTCAGCTCACAGAGCCTGTTTCACAAGCACAGGCTCTAAGCCCGCTCTATCCCTTATTTCAATACCTATATTACATAGACAAAAAGATTTAACCAAATGTATCTCCCTCACCACAGAGATACAACTATCAGATATGTCAGAGAAGCCCTAGATATAGTCCAAAGGATAACATGTACTCCAACCCTCTATGCAGATTCTAGTCATGTTCATACTTTGATTAAAGCCTCTTCTAGCAAGTATGAAGGTCTCTATTATATCTCTCTATTATATCTCTCTTCTGTGATATCTTTCTGTAGCAGCTCTGTAGTTGGGATAGCGGAAAGTGCAGGAATGTCTACCATAGCTCTCCTTTACTGAAAAACTCATGTATGCCCCCCAAAATGCTCTCATAGAATCATTTTCAGGCTATAAAAAGTATTTAGGTCTGATTTCTTGTAGAATTTTTTTGAAGGAGTGTCCCAGAGAATTATTCTTTAGTTACGGATTGATCAACTAGATGGACTTTGACTTACTGTGAGACTGTAATATGGAAGTTAAAAGTTTCCAACTACAGATACAAAGCAGAAATCAAACAAATGGATAACTCTGCTTAAAGGATAAAACCCAAACTTGCAGATATTATCAAGGTAACTACTCTAGCTAAAACATTATCACTGTTCTTTTAATCAAGAAGAAAGATCGTTAAACAGTATTTCGCATCGCTTTTAAAAAAGTTTTTATCCTTTACAGTCTCAATTTTAGCAGAATTTCTGAGATAATTAATCACACAAATGAGGCTTCTGATGAAAACATGCAGAAGGCTTTCTTGCTGCAAGTTATTTTTGCAACAGAATTACAATATGTTCGTTCAATTACTACGCAGAGGAAATGCACGCAGATATGGGTTCAGTCAGTTTGGCGTCAGTCACAGAAGAAATTATAGAAGCCATTTTAAGACATCACTTGAGGATTTCTTGGAAAGGCATGGCTTGATCAACAGTGCATTTTAAAATGTGGCGATCATGCTTTGAATACCCTGGATCCTTTGAAGGTACTGTTACCATAGCCAAGGCATTTACAATTATACATAATGTTGTTGGGCTCTTTTTTACCCACTTTAGGTGTTTAACAGTGTTTGATTAAAATCAAGGTTATGAAACCATGAACTAAATAGAAAAAAACGCCATAAAATATCGCAAAGTGGCTGAATATTAGAAAACAAACAAGTAAAGTGCAGGGATATTAACTTACAGACAATCTCTCTTAAGCAAGATTCTTCTAGGGTGATGAAGAAAATCAAACCCTCCCTGACAAGTGTGATAACTGTTGTGCCTTGATTAGGAATGTAAGTAAATCATGCCAAAGAAGTAGCCAAGTAAGTCAATTTCTTTTCCTTCATGCAACTGCTAAGAAAAGGCTTTTGTGTGGTCCCCCCATAAAACTCCATCGTGTGATGGAACTCAGGAGTGGTAAAGAGAAAGCAGAAACTCCAACAAAATATACTGATTCAATAAATTTGGATCAAGTGTTTGTCTACTTTGGACCATTCTGTGCATCCGTTCATTCACAAAGAAAGTGAGTGCAGCACACATTTTGAGTCCTTTGTTAAGTGATTTTACCTTTGGCTGTTTGTCATTGAAATCTGATGTGTGACACAAATAAATACGAAAAGCATCAGTTAGAGAGGAAAGAAAGATGAAAATTAATGGGTAAAATAATTGCTGAAGGATAGGAATGTGAAATTAAAAACGTGAAACATCCCAGTGCCAGAGTAACTGAATATACGTATCCCAGGAAATGTTATCTACCACATACAAAATGCTGTGGAGTTAAGTTCCATTGAGCAAGGTGGTGTTCCTTGAAATCCACCGAAATCTTGCTTTAAATAACATTTAGCACACTGCTGTCTAAGCAAAGTGCATGGACATTGAGAAATACCTCTGATAATTCTGATTAGTAAATCAAGACAGTCTCATATTGTTTAGCTGGGGTTTCAAATTTTTTACATACTAAACTACTTTAAAACTTACAGTGCTCGTGATTAATCATGAAGAACGTTTACTGGCCGTGAATATATTTGAGTACCCAATGAGAAGAAGGTTTCTAGGCTCACTTCCATGAGATTTTCACAGATGGTGAGCTGGCTATATGTATGTTTTTGGCATGAATACAAATGCTGTTTGTAACAATGACAAGTACTGGTGTTAAAATCATTCATGCTCCTTAGTAGTATATTTGGGGCTCATTTGTTTCTAGTTTTATAACTTATTATTTTGTTTTACTACTTATTTTGTATTATCTCTCTTTGGGTTTATGCCAAAGGCATTTTTAATGAATACATCAATTTTAAGGGGATAAAAGCAGATGTAACAAAATCAAAATACTGTTCTTATATATGAAGAGTTGTAAGAGAAACATTCCTGTGAAAATAATGCCTATTAAGAGAATAAGTATGTTCAAGTAGAACGAGAAAGGGATGTTCTTTCCTTTAAAAGGGAAAAAGCTTTGCTTGGAAAAATGTGACAGAAAAGGGCTATGGGGCAGACAGGAGTGAATTTAGAAATTATTTATCTTAGATGATTTTAGCAAACCAGGCTTTTAGCTCTATCTGACTTGATTATTTGAAACTAAATGTTTTGTGCAGGAAATGAAAATAGGTTGATTAAGCATATTCTCATTCTCACCCCATGCATCCTGTACATTACTATGACACCCTGTGTTGTAGGATAGCTACAATGCAGAGGTAATAGATGGGAAATTGTTTCAGGCCCCAGTGGTTCTGGTGTATGATTATGATACAGGCTAGCAATCATAGAAATTGCTTCTGAAAGTCATATACAGCTCACCCATTCACTGAGCTGCTTGCAGAAGTCAGGGGATTTGTGTGCTTCAGCAAAGCATATGTTATAAAAGAGTTATTTATAATGAAGACTTGCAGATGAGTCTTATTTCTCTAACTCCTTCATGTGGATTATAGCTTGTGAAGACACGAAAGAAGAGTTATACCGACCTGTTCTGTAAGTCATTATCTTCCCTTGACATATGGCACAATTTCTTCTTGGAAGCAGATGCTGTCAGTGTATCAACCTAGCACCAATGAAGACATTGTCAGTTGTACGGTTACATGACAGTGAGTGCATAATTAGTCATTTTACATCTAGTTTTACTTTATTTTGACGATTAGGAAGTTTAACAAGAGAAGGCTGTGGAGGAATTGTGACTTTTTTTACTTCAGTCAGGACGCAGACTTGAGAATTGAGAAATATGTACTTCACACCTCTTCTGGGTTCAATTTCAATTGAACTAGCACTGACCTAACAGATCCTCTGCATGCTTTTATCATAGATATAGTTAAAGGTGTGCTGTAAATTGAAGAAGGCTAAATGTATGAGAAATTAAGCGGGTATTTCCTTGGGAGTACCTATGTTCTTTCTGAAAAGTTTCATTTCAGACATTTAGAAAATAGCTAGTACTATCAACTTTATATAATATTTGTGGTAGTATGCCATACAAATCAAAAAAAGGAGAAGAAAATAAACTCTTAAGAATATAACTAGACTTTACAGATATTCTGAACTTCACCCCTTTTCTCTGAAAGCTATGAAGAAAAAGCTGGCTGAGATATTGTGTTGACTCAGTCTTCAGACGCAGATTTTAAGGTTTTATGTAGGTGCTGATTATGTTTTCTGGTGTCATCGTAGCCTGTTGATACTGGCTTGGAACTACTCACTGGGTGTACTAGGGTCTAACCTGTCTTCTAGCGAGGTCAACAGAAAGTCTTTCAGACTCTAATGGGTACCTGTGACTGAGATCATCTGCTGGGTGAGTGAAGTGCAGGAAAACCACAAGTAAACTTCAGAAACTTAACAGTGTAGGATTTATTGCTGAGAGTAGTTTCTGGCCTAGGGACAGCACACCCAGACCTTCACTAACTGTATACTAAAGCTGTCTATATATGTAAAATTTGCCATTATTTTAGAAAATGTTTTGATGTGCTGAAAGTGGACAGGAAGAGTTTTGTTTGTTCCTCCTGTAGTCTACAAGTATAATAACTAATATACATATTGTTTACATCTGGAAATAATCCGAAGCAGACAGCTCCAGTAGCTGAAGAAAATAGGATTCTCAGTTTCTCAACCAATGGACTTTAGAATTCCCATTAGTTTTCAGAATGGTATTCTCGGTTTTATTTTCTATCATTTAAATAGGTATTTACCTTCTACACCAAGCTGTACTTGCATGACCTAATATAATTATCATAATCAAAGCAAACACTCCCCAGAGATTATAAGCTACATTTCTCAGTCTCTTAATGAGGACATTGGTAACTGAGAAGCTTTCATTGCACATATTTTACACATTAACATCACAAACCCAGGCTCCTAATAAGCTGCCTTTTTTTATTATGAGATTTCCTTATTGTGCCTGTGTAATATTCCATGTTTTTAATTCTCATATCAGCTAGAAAACAAATAAGAAGTTACCGAGCAACTTAGAGATTGTCTGCCTCCTTACTGACAGATGTAATAACTAAATAAAGTATTTTTTTCTAGTTTTTTAATTAAATGTTCACAAGTATTTGAACCGTGGGAAGTAACAAAAATGTGTCCCACAAGGACAAATATTGAATAGGAGCTGCTTTTCCTAACTTTCACAATTTCTGTTTGTATTTGTTTTCTCCTAATTCAAAATGTTGCTGTGAAAATTATTAATACAAGCAACTTGAAATTATGAATCTTTTAAGACACCTCGTGGGCCACTTCCTGAGATCACCTTTTACCAGCTTCATCAAAGTAAAGGAGCACGATTCTCCCACAGGAGCCGCAGATGTTCAGCATCGTATTTGGCTGTTGGGTGAACTCCTCAGGGGCCAGAACTTTACTCTTCATGTTCTGTGAAACACTGCAGCATTCAGCCTAGCGCTTTTTACACTGCCCGTGCATATACTGCAATGGTATGTTGTGTTCATTTTCAGAGTTCTATAGAAGAACGTGTCTTTAAAAAGATGAAATTGAGTTAAGATGATGAAAAAGTTCATCGTTTGGCTTTTATAGAACAGAGCAGAACAACAGAGGAAATAACAGGACGTATTTTGCTACCACTCCCATGGTAGAACTTCAGCTTGTTCAGGTCTGATTCTGTAAATATAAATTCTGTAAATATAAATTCACAAATATTTTAAAGCAATATGTAATAAAGGAGAAGTGAGAAGTCAAAGCTATCTTCCTTCTTGTCCCTCTCAGTAAGGTTATAACAGCAAATTAACCC
Organism: Neomorphus geoffroyi; assembly: GCA_033558235.1. NCBI lineage: Eukaryota > Metazoa > Chordata > Aves > Cuculiformes > Neomorphidae > Neomorphus > Neomorphus geoffroyi. Next base: position 19,298,863 of record JAUMJM010000045.1, read on the forward strand.
AAGCCGGTCCTCTTCTCACTAACTCCGTTCTCTATATTTTGGCTTTCCGATAGCAAAAGGCCAATTCCCTTGTTCTGCTTCACACACAAAGGTCTTTATGCAATTAAAATGCAATATTGCAAGTGATAATTTATATAAAGATTTATCGCAAAGGTTGTGTGTGTGTCAAGTGACCTGTTTTCTGGCAGTGTTTCCTACAGCAGTTTGATTTTATGCAACCCATCTGGAGCAAACTCCCCGAGCATTTTAACTCTGGAATGCAATTTTAACTTTGGTCTCCAGATGGTCCAGTTCCTTAGAGTTTTACTAGTCAAGTCACAAATAAAGTTATCTATGCAAAAACAATAATTAAGTGCTTGTATTTAGCAAAGAAACCCACACACAGAAAATTGTCCTCTACAGTGCAAAGAGAGCCGTTGACTTTCTTTATTGACTCAGACCCATGGAGAATTAGGATTAAACTGCATCATTTGTTTTCTGAAGTTGAGAAGCCTAGTTGGTGGTCCTCTCTCTTCAAGCATGAGCTGTACTCGGGTCTGGGATTCCTCAGCTGGGCTGGGCTCACTAGGAGTGGTGAAGCTGTCCCTGTGGCAGGGCCGGGGTCCTATTAGCCCCTCAGCCCCCAGATCCCCACCCTCATGGGGTGGCCCTCCCACTACTCCCTGATAGGCACAGTTGTTGGAAGTGGAACTTCCTCAGTGATATCAGAGTATTTGCTGCTAACTGCCAAAAGGTGAATGACTTCCAATACTACTGTAGACCAAGGAATACATTAAGAATTCTGGAATCTATTTTACAAGAAATAGTAAGGAACGTCATTGCTGCTTTCAATTTAAAATGCAAACAGTCAAATGAAATAGCCATCAAGTTATCATTTTTTAGAATGAAATTCAAATGACTCTGGTTTGAGGCTTCCTTCTTTTGTCTTATCAAACAAAGACAGCCCATACGGCTCAAAAGCACACAGCTGTCTGCCCCGTAAACCTTTGCATGCCAGGGATCAGTAATTTTCTGGGCTAGCTTCTGTGCTATTAACCCGTCCAGTTGTCAAGTATGTAACGGTGAGGGTAATGGTACCCCACTCATCTGTGCATCTGCAACTTGCAACTGAAGCTCAGATGGAAGAGGAAACCTTCCTATGTTTCTTTGAATCTGCTTACAGTTTCATTATCTGCAAGATGAATTTCTTCCCCTTGCTAACCTTTATCTTGTCATCTTTCTTTTCCTATTCTGCTGACAGGAATAATTATACTGAACACTTTTGTATTCTAACTGCGGAGTATTTATTTCTGAGAAATTATCTCTTGCTCACTGTGTTTCCTGGTGTTATTAATGATACTGCACAGCTTTCCAAAGTTGATAGTGGTTTTCTCAGTGCTTAAAAATATTGTTCTGTAAACGCTGGACTTGTTCAGAAGCTCTGACACCTTCAGTTAAGATTTAGCATTCTGGTTTTTGCAGTCATTTGTGCATATTATTAATAATCTATACTGGATACATATTCACTTGAGTTGCACTTGTTTGGGACTGGAAGACAGCTGGTGACTCCATTCTGTGGATCTCATTAGTCCATAGAGACATACGAGCTATCTTTAAATTACTGCAGTTTCTCAGAAAAGAAAATTAACCTATGTTGAGCTCTGCGCTGTCACTGCTGGTTTGTTTTCAGTTACCAAATGGATTCATTTATAGTAGTTTTTATATCTCTGTGCTATACCACAGCTGTCACGGGAGGTATATCTAATGATTTCAGTGAAACTGCTTCAACTAGAAAACCAGTACGTATGTGGTTTTCTATGTACTCAAGTGCTTTGCAGACTGAAGTTCTAATACATTTAACAGTCCCTGTGTGCACTAGGATATGGAAAATGAGTGTATTTGTAGAAATCTGTATCTTCATTTAACTATTCAATATAGCTGTAGGCAGAGCTTTTATTAGACATACGTTAGATTCCTTTTCATGTTCTTTATTGTCCATAAAGATTTGAGTTTTAGACAGAAGACTTGAAATAGCTGAAAAATATTAATGGTCATCTATATAACTCCTAAGATAATTAACAGAGAAAAAGACAAGTTGAAATACCAAACTTACATATTCCTACGTATTCTCACATATATATGTACGCATAAGAGATTTCCCAGCAGGTTTTTTTGAAATTTTCTGAATTTTTTTTAATTTTTCTGAAATTGATAAATTTGTGTATCTACATCAATTTTTAATTCCTTCCTGATACTATTTCATTCAAGCTCTCATCAAAGACCTGCACACATGAAATTGGTATATTTTTATTTATCAGCCTACTAATATTTAAATGGCTTTTATTTAAATAGTATTTTTATGAAGACTATGCTTCCATGATTCTGATGCGCCGCAGACCAGTTAGGTTTAAGTAAAGAGATACGGGCTTGTAGAGAAGAGTTTTCTAACTTCTGCTTTCAAGGACCCTACCGTGTTTCTGGTAAAGCTGTTTTTGTGGGGGACAACACTAAAGGACAGGCCCTGAGAGACTAAACCTCAGCATCATCTCGTGCCATACTGCCACTAGAGGTTTGCAGAGGAGCTAGGGAGGAGGGCAGCCAAGGGCAGAGCGTGCCCGTTGTGTGGAGGTAAACTGAACACACCATGCTTCTTGTTTAGTGGAGTCTCTTTATCTCCTTGCTAGCCCCAAACTTGTAGAGAAGGCAAAGGAATAGAAATTCTAGTTAAATCTGATCTGCAAAAAAAGAGGGGAGATGACAAAAATTAAATAACCTTAAAACCAGATTGAGCAAAAGCTTTTGGAGTGAACACTTGACTAAGTAAGTTAAACTACCTGTGGAGCTGCAGATGAATTCAGGTATGAATTCACATGGGAGAAAACAGCCTCCTGAGATTTAATGAACTACATACAAACAACAGGGAAGTTTTCCAGGGAAGTCATAAATTCTGTTTCCATTACTTCCACGTTCATGAAATAGGTGGCTGCTTAATGTAGATGGATAAAAGCCTTTAAGATGAAAACAAAAAGAGATTTACATTGTGCATCTTAGACCTCTAGTGTGGCCAGGGAAGAGCTGAGGGAGCACAGCAGTAAGCTGTCTGCAGTGACAGTACCGTAAGCCAGTAAAATCTGGAGTTGCTTTAAAAAAAGCACGGCTAACAGTCTGTACTGCTCTCTCATAAGCTCCAGCACTCCAAAACACAGGGACAAATACCCTTGGGACTTCCAGTTCACTCTGAGGCTTTTTTTTTTTTTATTTAAGCCAGTGTTATTGAAAGTATTTTTAATGAAGATAAACACACCTTCCCCTTCACAGTGAGCTATCTTTTTGTTTCTTCAGTGCACACTCCCATTTAGTTCACTTTTAAAATTCATACTATGTGGTGAGCTGAGTGCCCTCTTGTACCTACCTTAGCACTTAGTGGAGGAAAAATGGCTGGGCTACCAGCTTGAATACACGACATTCAAAGCAAAAGTGATACCGAAAAAGACAACTCTCTTTGCAACAAGAGAGCAAGCAAGAGAGCTGTCATTTATTAAATTGAGTATTGTCTCATTAAGTTTCTAAGGATAGTGTCAGGAATGATTAGGAGCAGACTGACGGATTCAACTGGCTCAACAACTTTGCCACAATCACACAGAAAACATTAGCTCAGCTATTACAGGTATACGTAAGCTAATTTCTGACAGACATCTGCTGTTGTTCAAATTTGATGTCATTACAGTTCATTGAGTATCCCAGCCACAAAGCAAACATACCTTGGCATGTGCTGAAAAGAGGATCAAGAGATAAGCTAGGGAGGATGAGACTGACATAGGATTCTATGACTTGGTCTTTCTCTATGATTGAGAGATATTCATCTCAAACAAACCTTTCCAACAAAAGGAAATGCACCTTGAGTCTTCTGTCAAAACCAAAGTCTTAACCAAAGAATTTCCCTGGTTTCAAAACGTCCCTGTTCCCACCTTTTAGGCTGTCTTATCTCCCAGTCGTGAAGCACAAGAAATGGAAACGTGGCAGCACTGTTGCCAAGGTGATCATACTCTGCTCCAGAACCAGATTTTCCTGTGAAATATTCGGGTTGAATTCTAAGCCAGAGTAAGAATGGCGCCTTAGAAGCGAAGTGAGCATTTGCATGAAATTTAAGTGAGTCGAGTCAAACTCTGTAATATTCCTCTGTGAAGATTTAAAGCTCTCGTGGAGCCAGTTGGAACCAGGCAGCCCCAGCCTCTCCTCACAGAGACCATCGCCACCTCTACAGCTTTTTTGGGCCAAATCCGTCTTCCTATCTCTGAGAAGAAACGTACACTTGTGGCAAAGTCAGGGGAGAAGTTTGCTTCTTTTAGATACGGTCTCGGCTATTTTCTCTTTTGTGCCACAGCTCCTTAAAAATCAATAAAAGCCAAAGGGCGACTCCAGAAATACTTGGCAAGAGAAGGCTTTTGTAGCTGAAGGTGAGTTGGCAGGATGAGAGGCCTGCAGGTGTGCGTGAAAGACAGGCTGAGGGGGACGATTGTTTGTAGCGTTCTGTGGGGACCCAGGACCTCTCTGCTCGGGTGTGTGCTAGGCCTCTTCAAAGAGCTTTTTTAATTCATTACATAATGAAGTGCAGATAAGACTAACGCATAAAGTCAGGAGCCTCTGGGACGTCAGACTTCTGATGCAAAGCAGGGCATTCACAGGTGCCTTTGACATCACACAGATCCTGGTGACAGGGCCGCGCTTTTACACCAGCAGTGTACTCACTGGTAAACTCAAAACTGTCGTGTTTCTTGTGACTTAAGGCTGGTTCTCATCGCTTTGCGCTTTCTGCCATGGCTAATATGGAGCTTTGGGGATTTTTTTGTTTCCCTTTCCTGCTACCTATCAGTGGAGAGAATCAGCTCTGAGTGCCTTAAAAACACCAGGTAAATGCTCTAAAACTGCATCAAGGATAACGTACCGCGGGGCGGCACTTCAGTCATAACGATCAAAACACATATATGACTGAGTTTATTACAGACCTCACTCTGTTGACTGTTTATCTTCAGTGACTTTATTCTGTCCATGTACAAATATAAATATTCATAAACTTATCTCTATGAAGAATCTATATTCGTAGCATTACATGCAAAGAGATACAATGCGAATTTGTCAGAAGAGATAGAACCGGTTTTACTAAAACAGCTTCTTTTTCTTGGAGTAATAAGAATTGTTTTATGTTTCTTGCACAGGATTTGTAGATGATATTGAAGGATTAAGGTTCCTAAGGCCTACTGGTGTCAAACAGGAAGTAACTGCCAACCTCGATACTGGTTGAACTGGAGGAAGAACTGCATCAGGAGCCTTGTTTGTGAAAACAGGTATTTTGTTTTATTTTATTTTCCATTTTCTTTAAACAGAAAAAAGCAAAGGCATCCCTGCTTTTTCTTGTAGCAGTGTACAGTATAAACACTATCTGTCAACCTTACAAGTCGAGCGTTTAACTCTAAAGCGTTGTCCCCTATGGGAAAATATGCTTGATGTTGTTTGTAGGTGGAAGTGATTTGTTAGGGCTGGAATGTGGTCACAGCGGTATAAATCAAAGATAACCTGGTAGACCATAAACACATTTTTTTGGAGCTGTAGAGTGTTATTTTAATTTAATACTGCTGTGCTGAGAACAGTCAGCTTAATTGTCCTTTTAGTTTTTCCCAAAGATAACGGGAGGACAGGAGGAGTGGGGGATTAAATGTATGTTTCTGTTTAGGAAAATCAACTTGTTTCTCCACAGCAAAGTTGTATCAGCTTTTAGGAAAATGGTGGAGTATATTTTCATCATGTGATTTTTATATTTTCAGCTCATCACTGTATTCTTGGGTGCAGCTGTACCATCTGAGAATTTGACTGCAGCTAATATTGCAAACAAATTGGGATTAGAGGAGAACAGTCCTTTTGCTTTGATACCACTTGAGGAACAAAGGATAGTAGTGGAGGTAAGCAAGTCTGCAAACAATTTTTTTTGTGATTCTGCCTAGTTTGTACACCAACATGAGTAGTAATGGTCCATAAAGAAGTGTCTTGACTGAAGGTCTTGGTATGAGGTCAACCTGCAGCAGGCTTTATCAAACTAAGGTGAAGAAGTTGGCTAAAAACAGATTTGCAGTCAGAAAGCCAATCAGCTAAGCATTTGTTTTCAAATGTATGCAGTTCATCTTGCTTCTCTATCTAAATGATTAAATACATGTTTAAAGAACTTCTGTAAACAAAATTTCTTTCTAAAAATGTCCTTTCTCTTAATTGGTTTTGAAATAAATCTGTTTACGTGAATTTTTTTTTTTGGTGTCCATGAAGTCACTTTTAAATAAGGTATGTTTTATGGATTCCATGAAATGTGTCTTGTTTTTCTTTTATAAGGAAAAGGATTTTTTTCATCAATAGAAGAATACTTGGCTGATAAAGAACAGCCTCTCATTAGAGATAGGGATTAGAATTTAATGTGTGTAGGAAGTGATAAGCAATAGTTCTGCTTCTCCAGTAATAATGGCAGTTGTGATATAGCGTGCATAATACAAAGGATTCATCTTTTTGCTCAATTCCAGAAATATATCAGTCTTTGCTAATTTTTTCATTGTTAGCTCTACTTCAGTTGAACTGTAATAGTGTTTATACAAAACTTAAAATGTTACTCTGTTTTCATTGCTTTCCCAGACAGAAACTCTTTTTATCTTATTAATTCTAATACAAAACAACAGGAGGGGGAAAATGCACTGAGCACATGGTAGTAGTACAAAGAAATTCCTCCATAGAAGAGAATTATTGCTGGGCTAGCTGTTATTTTGTTACTTTTCCAGTTATTTTGTCCGTTTCATAGCATTCATAAAACGGATATTAATCAGAAAAATATCAATATGTTAATTAGAAATATTCCATTCCCCAGTGGCCAAACCCTCTTTAATGGGCAGTAAATAGCTCTGAATTACTTTCAGAGCTAAGCATTGTCAGGAAATCCAGCTTTCTGAAATTGCCAGAGACCTGAAAAGAAAGAAAAGGTGGAAGAACTATAATTTCTTGATAGATCTGAAAAACTATTTGGTTAATTTAGGCTGGCTTTTTTGGCAAGATTATTCAAGATCTTTAAAGAGCTTAATATTCCCATAAAGTTTCTGGAACGCAGAATGATTCATGAAGAAAGAAGAGAGGAGTTAACAAATTCTCTTACTGTGTTCAGCAAGTGGTGGTGCTTGTTTTCAAGAAATCTTTAAGTATTGGTTAGTCTGTTAAAATTTCAGTTTTTTTCCAATAATTGCATCTTTAAAATGTTATGACTTTTGTTTATTGTTTAGATTTTTTTCTGAATTTTCTCTCTTCCTTTCCTTAGTTCATAACGTTACTGATAAAATCAGCACTGGTTCTGCTGTTTGTGTGAAAAAAAAAAATAAATAATCAAAAATCCACAAGAAATTCAGTTCTATTGGGAAAATAAAGACATACAAGAAACATCTTTCTCACCATCCTAGTCCAAATTTGGCATCTTCTAAAGTATTCATCGGCGGTGCTTGCAACTCTTTTTAAAAGCCTTTATAAATCTATTTGTACCTTCAATTCCTTCAACTTCTAGGTTTAATCCAGAGGCTTGTTTTTTTTACAAAAATCATATTATTTATACCTACTTTTAAGAGCTTGGTTTTTCCTGTTCAGCTTTGCTACAGGTTAATGCTTTTTCAATTCTGTCCACTGATATGGACTCTAAGGCTCTCCTGATGCCTCTTTTATACAAGCTGATTTCTTCTGTTCATTTGAAATCTTTCTATGTAGTTCAGTTCCGCAGTCTTATCTGGTTTAACTCATGGGATATGTGTTTCTCTGGTTTTCTCATGGAACGTGTTGCAGTATTCTTTAGTACCAGTAAATTTGCTTTTACAGTGGGGACCTCTAAGCTTGCTTTCGTATTTGAAGTAATTCAATAAAAATTCTATCTGCGTTGTATTCTATCTGAAATTTTGAAAATTTTATTTGTTCAAATTACAGAATCTTAGATCAAAGACTGTTGGATAGCTTTTTTTTTTCCTTTGATCCTTAGGGTTTGTCTACAGAGGTACCGACAGTTGTCTTTGCTGCACGCCAGCTGGATACAAGCCAGTTCTTCTGCAAAAGCCATGTGGCAGAATTGCTGTGAATATGAGCTGAAGCTACCATGTCCTGCCTCTTGGTTCAGGTAAGATTGGTGTGTCTGCGTTAATTTATTTGTCAGCCTATTCTGGGATCGAAAGCGCTTGAATTGCTTTTGAAGGTGGACTCCTTAAGGAGCAATACCATATAAGGTATAAATGAAGTTTGGACACATAACTGAGCGACTCTGAGGGGATGCCAAATTTCTAGTAAGGTTTTAAAACATTTTCTTCTCTTTCATGTTATTATTACCTTTTGGAAATGATGCTTCCTTTTTTTCTGAAAAAAAAAAAAAAAAAACCAAAAACATTTTCCCGGAATTTTAAGATGATTCTTTTTTTAAAAAGTACAAAATATTTTATAATAATACTTTAAAAATATTTCATTTATGTTGAAAATCACTAGTTTTAGTGCTTGGCAGCATCACAAGAATGTGTTTGCCTGACAGGTTTAGTCCAAGATGGACAGAAATATTAGATTTTGATTGTATGCACGTAACTTCTCTGTCACCATGGTCCAAAGGCAGACTTTGATTTTTTCCCCATTATTAGAAGCAGAGGAACTGTATGTCTTCTGACAATGACAAATTTAGTTTCCACCTTATGAAGTCTAATGCTATATTACGAAGTGTTAAGTTAGACATATAAGGTATGAAGAGTTTACATGGAGAGAAAATAATCGGGGATAAGCGTAACTTGCTGAATTGAAAAGATCTATTTCTGAATTTATGCTTTATTTATTTCAGTTTACATTCATTAGAATACATTAAGATATATCTCAATGTTCAACTAGGACTCCTATGTAAGATAACTTTGGAAAAGAAATTTACATGTATATGCTTAGAAACTTCTGGTCATTTCACAGAATAGTTTGGATCTTGAAAATCATGTTTCCACTAACAAGGCTGTGAAAGAATAAAATGTCATTATATGGAGGAGAAGGAGCAGGAATAATATTGATCTGTAAATAGGCATCTTCAGATTATATGAGGAGGTTAGCGACAGTGGGGGAAATTTGTCATTTCATTGAATTAAAGATAAAAATTTGTCAATCCAGGTGCACTTACTCTGACCTCAAATACATTAATCTGTTGAGGGATCTAGCTTTTGATAACAGTTTTCTTTTGAGTACTGATGACACCGAAGTCTGTGTTGTGGGTGAGGACGTCTCATTAAGGGAAATGCTGTTGGTCCATAATGGTATAATAATACCTGGCCACGGCAGGGGCATTGGATGATCTTCAAGACCCTTTCTGACACAAATCATTCTATGCTTCTTTGATCCTATGAAGTTTTCAACTTCATGTTATTGGCTGCACAAGTCGACATTTAGGAGCATCTCATAAACCATTCGGATGCTGGGAGGATTTGTATATTCAGATCAGTGAAACTATTATAAGTAAATGTGTCAGTCCGTTTTTCTTACTTGCAACATAGATTGCGTTAATCAGCTATGCAACTCTGTCAGTGTAGGTTAGTCTGGTCGCGTGCAACGTGGGAGAGCACAACTGAATTGAGTGTGAAATGGATAGGCTACATGGAATCTGTCCTGACAGTAGTCCTGAAAATTTATTTCTAAAATACGAATATCTTCAGCAGACAGGTCTGAATGATGAAACACATCTAAACCAAATGAAGTTCTAAGATGAAATTACTAACATCACCTTTGAAATAGTACATTTTCACTCTTTAGTGTTATCTTTAAAGAACAGATATATTCAGATAAGCATATATTCTCTAAAGTACACATATGTTATGGAAGTGAGAATAAAACAGCTTGTAAGCAGAGTTAGCCTTTAAATAGAGGAATAATATAAAGCTGCAAAGGAAAAATTAATTAGAAGAAAAAAATCTACTACATAAAAGACAATATCCTGTACATTTGTTTTACCAATATCAAATGATTTCAAGAAATGATCACAAAATGAAATATTCTAGTAGGTAGATGTTGATCTTCACGGATAATTAGTTTTTAATTTGAAACCGTATCTCACATTTTCATCATAATATTTTATCTAATGCAAGTTTATGAAGTTGGTGAAAGTATCGACATGATAAAGCTAAAATTATCACTTCTTATTGAAGAAAGGTATCTAAATATCTGGCTAAGTTACTTACAGGTCTAACTTCAGAAAGAATGGTGAACGATGATTTTCTTTGAAAAAGAGACTACTTTCAAGTCCTTAAAATTTTCTTCTCAAATCAGATCTATGTAAGTGGAGTTATATCAACACAAAATTTCATTACGCAACTAGGGCGTAAAATCACATTAAAGGATCATTATCATTAGTAGTAAGGATGGCTTGGCAAAAATTTTTACTCTGACAATCACAGAATTGGGTCAGTCTGAACTGTTTTGCAGATTTGTTGATTTTGTCCACTGCTTCTAGCCCATAAAAGGAAGAAATGCTCTTTGGTTATTTCTTGCTAGAAATAGTTATAACTATTAACTATTTTTATGTCATAGATCAGATTTGGGGGGGGGGGGTGTTATTATTTTTTAATTTTTATTTATTTATTTTTAATTTTTACATGAACTACTAGATTAAAACTTTAGTATCAACAGTGTGGTCATGCCAGAAAAGTTTAATGAGTTCAAAACATATTTGTAGAAAAAAAATATTTCAAAGAAAAAAAATCCTGCATCTCGTAGCAAAAGGCAGGAGAGCAGGACAAAGCCACTGGTTACATTGCAGAATTTCCTGCTGCAACCTGATTTTCAATAATTAATTTCTTGTTCCGTCATAAAGCAGAAATACTAAAAGGAAGAATAGTAGTTATTCAGAAGACAGCAGAGAGAAGATGTAAACCTGTAAAAGTAGCTTGAAAATGTTTCAGCCATAATTCAGTGAACTTCATAGTTTGATTTTTTTTTTTTAATTGTAGTAGCAAGTTACATTAATGTAACTTATTTATGTCAAACTTCTATGATCAGACAGCCTACTCAAGTAGTAAATAATTTATTGGTTTTGAGTATTTAGGTTGCTTGACTGTGGGGCAGGAGGAAGAAATCTTGGTTCAGATTTGTGACTGTAACCCTTGTGCAAATTTCTTGGATTATCATGTATATACATGGTTTTTTAATCACATTCATTCACTGACAAATGTTTCCGAACAGTGCATTTTTGGTTGGTTGTGCTCATGGAAGCACAAACTTGGAGTGGTTGATGTCTTTTCGGCTCTGGCGAGGCAACTCCTCATCCCTTTGTCCAAAAACATTGGGGGGGTAGCAGGGTAGGGTCACCTCAGCAGGTGACATCGGCCCCCAGGGAGTCTGCACCAAATCGAGGCAGTGGTGACTGCTCTCTCTCCGAAGCGACGCACAGGGCAAGTGGAGTTGGAGGCTGAGCCAAGGGAGCTCCCTTCAAGATGCCTCCACCAGCCCAGCAGCCACTGAGCAGAAGTGGCACCAACCACAAGAAACCTCTCACTCCACTCCACTCCCCTCCTCTCAGCCACCAAACTTGGAACCCAGAGTAACCAAACCACCCTCTGCCACCCGTCCTGGCTCTTCAGCTCCCAAAGCCCCTGTGTTGGCAAGGGAGAGAAAAAGTCCCCTGAAAGAGTTTGCAACTATAGCATTACGTTATCTTTTCAGAGAGATGTCTAAATAGTGCTTTTTTTACTTCAGTGAAATGATGAGCATTTGACTTCTATGTTTGAAAGTAATTAAGGTGTTTTCTTCTCTATTTTGAAAGGTAGAGGTGCGTAATGGTTCAAGCCAGATACTGTTAATAGGAATATTTCCTATTGATTAAAACAAACTAGCGTTAAATTTTAGGGTTTATAGCTAGACTATGTCACTCCAGATAAAAGAATGTAATCAGTTTTCATAAATCGCTGCATAAATAAATATGTGAGTATATAGCACATACAGGTTTATGTGTATATAAATACACATTTGTGTATAATTAGAGCATCTTTCACCGTTTTCTTCTTCCAGAAATATTTATAGCTTTTCCTCTTCCTGTGACACTGCAGAAATTTGCATATGCTTACTGACAATAACTTAGAACAATCAATTAAAACCTTTCTATCTTATTCTGTAGAACTCCTCTAATTCCTTCTGCAAGCAATGTGTCCTGGATCTCTGCGGTAGCCTATGGCTCCTCACGTGTAGTATGAAAGGAGTCCAGGTTTGGATTTCAATCTGCGACGTGCCGATTTCCTTGCTTGCTCTGGCTCAGGTTCTAAGACAGAGTGACTAATAGTTTGCTGTTTGCCTTCTAGCACATAACTTGAGCACTTCATCATTGCAGCTTTTGCACTTGAAGATATGTGTGAGTGCTGGTGAATGAAGTTGCTTCCATAATAACAACAGAAGAGAATTAAGCTGTCTGTACTATTTAGAAGGAAATATTTTGGTTGATGGGTTTTTCTTACCACCAAAGGTCTGTAACTTTTTAGGCCTGTACCAGAATTCATGCGGTTTTTAAACCTCTGGCTCTGGGGAGACCTTCAGCTCCAGACAGACAGAATCACCAGAACTGGCTTTGCAGTTCTATTTCATTTTTCTTTATGGTTGTACGCCGGTCATGTGTATCCCCTGAACTCCTCATCTTGCTGACTGCTTCTCTGATGATGTATAGTTGCAACACGTCATCAGAGTGCTGTGAGAACCTATTATACTCCTATATATCATTAGAGACCCTTCTTTCAAGACAGGTTACTATTATATATCATTAAAATGATGGCCAGTAGGAACGGGCATCCCAGAGAGGGAATCTTAGAATTTTATGTGGGGGAAAAAAATCCTAATTTATAGGTGAGTTGGAAAAAAACCCCAGAAATACAATAGGTGGGAGTTGTAATATAAATAATATTAAAAAAAATACTATTTGTAATATAAAATGTTGTATTTAGAAAGACTTCCTAGGTCATAAAAAAAGCTCATGCACAGCAGAAAATGTTTATAACTGAGATTTTTATGCATAAGACGTGCTGTGCTGTAACTCACTGAGTTATGACAGGTGTGGCCAGTCTGTGCAGAACCAAGCCTGAGAATCATTTTGAAATTAAAGGGGTGCTGTAGATTTTTTTCAGCATCCAAATAAGTACAAAATTCACAGTATGCATCTGCCTCCAGTGCTGTACTAAAGCTGTATAACTTCCCTAGTGTCTCAGAAATAATCATTTTAAGTGATGACAAGCTTGAGAAGCTGAGTACTAAGAGAAAGCTGTGGCTTCTGTTCATGAGAATTTCCAGACGTATGGAAATGACAAGCAACTGTGCAGCCACATACAACTCCCGTTGAAGTTGCCAGAAATCAACTGGAGTTATCCCGTTTGCTGTAATCTTTTTATTACAACAATCTTTGTTAACTGTTCTTGTTAGACAGGATTTTGCAAATACGTACCCATTAACACCGTTTTGATGCAAATACATTTCCTACTTTGTGACATGAAAACGTATTGATCCTCAAAAACAATAAAAAGGAGGACTGTACGCGTGTGCGTTTGAAAGTCTGGAATGGGGTGTTCGATCTCTCTCCACACTAACGACAGCATGCAGCAGAGAATTAGGCTGCTGAAAGCTGTTTGCCCTTTCCCACTTCTCAGTACAGCGCACAAGAAGCCTTTTCCTCTGTAATTGCAATAGAAATGTTTACCAACAAACCAAATGGTTAAAAAACAAGACTGCAACTCCTTAATGCTAATATCCATCCTTAGAGATTTTCACTGTTTTATAGCTACTGGAACATTAAGCCTCATCACTTTCCTATTATCTCTATTAGAATTAGATATTGGTACGTCTCCTGCATACTTAATATTCCGTGATTTTAAAGTGCGTAATGCAGACTTTACAGAACAGAGTGAGGGGTTTTGTTTGTTTCTTTATGTGTGCTTGCGATGACAATGGTATTCCTACTCTAAAACCAAAGTAAACACTCATGTGCATGCACAGTGTTGACGAAAGCGTTACAAGCAGAACAGTTTAGATTCTTGTCAGATTCACTTTAGTTTTGTGTGTGTGCATGTTCTAGCTTTTCCTCAATTCAGTTTTCCACTTTTCTGGAATATTTCCAGACTTGATAAAGAAAGAAGAAAAAAAAAATCTAAACCTTGGTTCTCTTTATGATTAGTTTTAGTTGTGTGATTCACTTGCACAGGAGTTGTTCCTGATCTGTAGAAGTCATGCTAAGATTAGGAAGGGAAAAGTCTATGAAGGTAAAGGAATGTAAAGAAGAAATGTTATGATATTTTGAATTTGACATATCAAAATATTCAAACCAGCTTTTAAATCAAATTGTGAATCTCTGAACATCCCATTTCTGCAAAGTGTTAGATGCAGGTATAAATATCGCGTTATTTCTAGGTATGAATGCTGACTCTTAAACAGCTGATAGAGATTGGTGAAAAGTATGCAAGAAAAGGGGATGTAGGTGGCTGAAGAAGCACGCTTAATGGTGGCATTTGGTACGGCTTTGTGATTCTCATGGTATGTCAACACAATCTCTTGAATAGGGATAGAGTGAATTCAGCCTGCATTGCTTCCACATTAAACTTGAATTATTGCCAGCAGCGGGACGAGAATGAGAGCTAGGCTGTGGCATTACAGATATCTCTGCTCAGGCTGCACTGTAGAGCGTGCGTGAAGGTTACCTGGCTTTTCATATCTCCCTGTGTATCTGCATGGGACTGGCACCAGTCTTTCTTGAATTAATGTACTGACTACTATTATTTTTGTTGATGGCCTTATTGTAACTTAAACCTTGCACTCTCTCATATATATATTCCCATGCATTCGTATATAATATCCAAGTTAGGTTGATCTGAGATTTTGTTGAAATATCAACAGTCTTTAGGAGAATCGTATTTATTCTGTACATATGTTCTTCCCCCAGATGTCTTTCTACCTTTAAAACGAATCTGAAAAATTATGCCCTTATATTGAAACCTGAGTGAAATCAAGAGTGAAGCAACTTGCAATGTAAGCAATGATTATAACACTATTAAATGACTTAAACTAAAAAGTAGACTGGTC
This sequence comes from Neomorphus geoffroyi, assembly GCA_033558235.1. Lineage (NCBI taxonomy): Eukaryota > Metazoa > Chordata > Aves > Cuculiformes > Neomorphidae > Neomorphus > Neomorphus geoffroyi. Next base: position 19,313,959 of record JAUMJM010000045.1, read on the forward strand.
TGATGTATTGCTGTATGAGTTGGGATCTTCTGAACCCGTCTGATTATGCTGAGAACAACTTTTAAAATGTAGATTCTTTCAATTGAGAGTGATTTTCAAGTTCTAGGTGATGTTTTCTCGAAACAGACTTTTCCCCCAGTCTCCTGGGCTTTTTGTGTTTATGACTTTCCCTGTTTTTAGTTTTTACTGTGGTGTGTAGGGGTTTCCCAAAGCTGTGTTATGTTTTCTTTTGGGGAAATTAGTTTTATCTCCTTTTGTTTCCCCTCATTCAAGCTTATTGCATTCCTTCATGTGGGTGAAATGTAAACTTTTCTGGATCTTTTTTTGCTGAGTTTTTTTCAGTAGCTCTTGTTTTCTCAACTGGTTTTCTCAGAAAGTGTAATGTTTAAAAATAGAATTAAATACAGCTGATGCTAGGCTCCTGGGTTCTTCCAGATTATCATAATGTACGTATTGCTTGATATAGGGGTATTTGACCATTTACAAATTTGACATTAGTAGCTTAATTAACTGTTTTTTCTTTTAGTATTCCAGCTTGGCTGCAGCTTGTGCAGTAATAATCATATCAAAATTGATTTGAATTATTCTTGAAAGAATAATTCATTATGAATCAGATTATAGTATTTACTAAAATGTAATATTACCTCTGCCATTTTCACTTCATCCACAGATAGCTTTGCCTGATGAAATTCAAAAATTAGTTTCACCAAGCAAAGCCCCTTCCCTAGGGAGATATAAATTCTGAAATGAATAAAACGTGAGATGAAGAGTTAGACAGTAAAATACACTGATTGCAAATAAAGTGCTACTTACATGTGCTGCACAACAAGATGACATGGTAGCTAGTTTGTCAACTCATGAGAGTCTATAAAGTAAAAAATGATCCTTCAGAAAGCACCATTCCTACCAAAGGCATGATGAGTATTTATAAAATATAGTTGCACCATTGTCACATTGAAGATATAAGAAAGCATTTCAAAATGAGGAAAGATGACTTTGAATTCCCACAAAAAGGAGTATTGGTAAGAAGTTACTGTGAATTGTTTTGAAACTAAATGAAAAAAATGTTGGGTAATTCTGGTGGGAGGGATTACCAACAACTTTGAAACAGTGTTATTCCCTTCTTTCCCTTGTCTGGGTTATTTTATCACCAAGCGCCACTGATCAATTTTTTCACATTGGTTCTTTCTCTGAGCTACAGAAAAGGACATTTTCGGACTGATAAGTCATTATGTGCGTTTAATATTGCTAAATGTAATAATATGCTTCTAAATATCACTCGTCAGAATATGGAGTATTTAATTTTGATGCATCTCCATTTTTATCATTGCTTGTAGCAAACTAATTCAACCTGTGTAACTTATATAATTCGATAGTCGCATGACTTAGTTCTGCTTCTCTTCTCTTAACATTAGAAGAGTTGTATGTAAAAGACGATCTCAAATTTTAACTTAAAATAGTTTAATTCTAAGCAGAAATGATCAATCCGCATGCCATCCCACTCACCTGAAAAATAGATAACCCCAAATGTAGTTAGGGTAATATAGAAAGAAAATAAATAGTACCTTCCCTCTCCCCCCCCTCAGCCCCCCTAGATTCTGCAAAAATAGACATTGCAGTTGGATAGCTGTAACGCTATACGGGCAGAGAAAGGTTAATTACAGTCTTACAGTTGCATTACCCCTTGTACCGCGCAGTGCCTCAAAGGGAGGAGCCTTGGGAGTAGTGTACTGCCTGTGTAAGCTTAGGTTCACCTGCCAGGTTCCAAGAGTCCAAATGCTTTTGCTCTCTTCCTTAATGGAATATCACCTTATTTGATTTTTTTTTAAAAAAAAAAGTTACTGAGAAGTTCATTCTTGATAAATGATTGAACTTGTTTGGGGACTCTTCTTCCCATGCATGAGCACAGGGTAAGCTGTTGGTTTGAAATTATATGGATTATAGGGTTACAATAGGACTACAGCTTAAACAATCATTGATCTTGTCTAATTGATATCATATAATATATTAATGAGGCAGATTGTGGCCTGTTTAAGATTGAGAGTAAATCCCAGGAGTCACTAGTGTGTAAAAAAAAAAAGAAAAACCCACAAACCAAACCCAAACCCACCCAACCAAAAAAACCCATACAACAATCCACTTCAAGAGAAGACTTTGAGAACTTCTCAGGAGTATAAGTCTTAAAAACTAAATGTAATCTCAAGAGTACTTAAGAATACTTAATGTATCTTGAGAATACTTAAAAAGTCATAAAGGGTTGGACAATATACAAGTAAAGAGAGATTTTTCTGGTGCTCTGTGCACGTTTAAACAGTGGTATACTATAAATAATTATAAAAGAAGTGAGAATCCTTTCATTACTGCTGTCGAATTTGGAAGTCATCAGTATGGTGGTAAATATAGTTTTTGAACAGTATTTGAAAAAAGGAAATGGGTGTCTTTAATTGATTGCTACTTAGGGTGAGTATTCTTGCATTCCACTCGAGTATCTCCTCTGCAAGTCTTTGACTTGCTTATTTCAGGCTAGGGATTTGAACCTAGGTGTTTCCCAGATGGAATTTACAAACACTTGATTATCAGTTAATTTAGGATGAACTGTGATGCGTCTGATTTATCCTAATAGCTTCTTCCTGTTAGAGCTGCTTTGTTTCTCATAAATGATTAAATACCTTTTCAGCCCTGACAAAGGAATAGAAGAGTGCTTAGCCTATTCAAGAAACCAAACCTTTTGTGTTGGGAATTTACACAGGTCTGATTCATGGCTGGAACTAGCAACGGAAAAGAACAGAAAATATAATAATTGAAATCAGTAATTACATTTGTCACTTCACTGCTCTTCAACTTGAAACGTGTGTTTTCTATGTATTTCTGACTGTATTTTTTTATTATGATAAATTAAACATCTTCATAGGCTTTTGCAACACCTAGTCATCGATAAAAAGCATGTAGCCCATGTGCTTAACAGGCACAAGTGTTTCAAAGAAGCTTAAAACTGCAATAGCTGAACAGCTGGCATTCATCTGAGGTAGCATCAGTTTAGGTTTATTTTTATCATTTTCCGCATTGCTTACCATCTGGATTAAAATTGATATTAAATATTTGGATGTAGTCTCAAATCCTCTTACATTTTTTAAACATCATATTACATGACCAATTAATGATACCACGTCTGGCAAACGTTACGCTTACATTCAGATGATCACATTAACTTTATTTGCCTTATTGCGAGTGGAGTGAGTATTTGGCCTTTTGTCTGCTGACTTTATAAATGCGTGCCACCTTAGAATCTGGGCTCGAGACACTAGTGAGGAGAAGGGGATACTTTTCATCTGAAGGTACCATTGTCCATTAGGCTCTTCTTTGAACCGGGCTTTTGTTTAATCTGTGATGTCAAAGCTTAATATTTCCTTGAGTTTTAATATTTCTGTGAAGTGTCACGGAATCTACTTAGAGAAGGTCTTATCTCTCTTCAGGAGCCCAAAGTTTTGTGGTGTTACTCTGTCCAGCAAGTCAGCAGGAGATCCTTGTCTTTTGGCCTACAGAGAATGAGGGCAATGTGAGGAACACTTATAAGGTCAAGAACTTATTTGTCTCTTGAATAAAGCAGCTCTTGATCAGAGAAGAGAAATACTGTGACAAAAACAAATCTTGGAGGGGAAGATTGCTTTCTTTTTTTTGGAAGTCCTCAAGAGCTTTGTGTGAAATGCCCTCTTGCGCCCACCCTTTCTGGGGGTGCCCCATACAGGATTATTCGCCTGCTTCGTATGAGTTTAAGAGCTTTCTAGAAACATTTTCTTTTGGTTTTGCCTGTGTTCTAGGTATGCCACATATGGTTTCTAAGGCTATTTCCTGATCCTTTCTAGGAATGCTCCAAGCACATTTTATGACTTTTGTGCCTGCTTTTTATTAATACTTTAATGGGTTTTCAGAAATCTCACACCTGCTTTTTAGGTATCTCTCTCTGTTTTTCTCTTATGCTTTCCATGAGGAATTCTAGAAATGGAGAAGCAAATTGTCATGAACTCAATCTTGATGATGTGCCTGAATTTTTATTTTCCCATCCTTCAAACAGACTCAATGCTCTAAAAAAAAATAAAATACTTTGTAAGTGATAATGCAGTGGCTACAGTGGCTTGTTGCCTCTGCATGTGTGACATACTCTTTCTACTGTCTATATAGTTCCTTTTTTTATATTACAGGTTTGTCAGGACAACAATTATTTCTGTGTGGTATAGAATGGAATAAAGTGAGATTCCTACCTTTTTTATCTCTGAGATATTACCATCATGACTGTGACTATAGAGAAGAGCTGGAAGGCAGTAGGAGCGTAGAAGGGAGGAAAGTTGTGAATGTGTTATTTGAACAAGTAGTATTGTGTATGCTCGTAGCCAAAAAGGCTTCAGATCTAGTCAGTGTAAAACAAAGCACGGTAACAGTGATTAAATTATTATTAAGATGGGAGGAGAGTACGAAGCAGGAAGAAAATTCCCCTTGTGTCCACTAGTGGTCAGTTTAGAACACTGGATAGTTACTAACACGAGCTATATAATATACTTAAAACTATTCTACCATTTATATAATAATCGTTCCCATGCAATAGTGATGCAATGGAAGTTTGAAGCCAGTCGAAATTAGCATATTAATGTGGTAATCTTAATGGAACACGTGACATTGAAGTAATTTCAGTTTTGAATACAGTTAAATATCTGACAGAGTGAGATACTGCTGGTATTGTCCATGTGATATAGTTTGATCCCGTTTTGAAGTACTTTCAGAGATGCACTAGGGTTTAGTAATAAAGATCTGCTTGTTCTTTTATTGATCAGTCATACAGATCACACTACCATGACAAATTTCTTTACTTGTTAAGCACTAAGCTACCTACATCTAAGCACTACTAAATGAAGTGGAACTGAAGAGAAATCTGTAAAAAAGAGAAATCTGTAAAAAAAAATTAAAAGGGTAAGGGACCAAAGATACAGAGAAATGGTGGCCTTTACTAAGAGCACACAGATACCGAAAGACTCTGATTCAGTGTGTTTGAGAAGAAGCAAAAATCGAGGCAATGTTGTCTAAGAAAAAATATTGACTTTTTTCTGTGCTGTGCTTCAGACGTAATGTTAGTAAAATTATATAAAAAATGAAATACATGAAATCTAATATAAATGTCTCTCTGAACTCATTCCTTGACCCCATGTACATATTTCTGATCTTAAAATAATTTTTGTGAGCTTGGTACTTATGCAGGGACTAAACTGATAATCTGGAGAATGGATCCTTTGGGATATCTATGTGGGTGGTGGGGAGGAGGAGTGATAAATATTTCTTTACACTGCTTCATCCATATGCTTAGCACTTGAGGTAGAAGCTAAGTGACTTAGTTGGTGTCCATATGCCAGCAGCTTATCATGGTGTATAAGGCTTCCAAATAGTGTGAACGTAGCTAGCCAGAAGCTGCTTGTCTGACCTATCCTGCTGCGACTGTTTCAGTCATGGTTCTCTTTACTGGCAGAGTAAATGTTTTCTTTTGCACCAGATGAATGTTGGAATTTTGTTCTTTCATTCCTGAGGGCTATTGATTGTGGGCTTTCAGTTCCCAGCCTGCCTACAGGCCATGGTTGCTTTTTGATGCCCCAGCACACATCTTGTGTTTTGAAACTAGTGCAGCACTCTTGATTAATGGTAGTTATTGAAATTTATCACAACTTTTCTGTTATGTGAAAGAGAAACTAGGAGGATAGTGCCTTAGTTTGCAGTTCTTGCGTATTGTAGATAACAATTTTGCTCTGTAGCCTTGCTCAAATGCAGTGTTGAGGAGCCTGTGCACTGCACTGTTCAAACATCTCTTATCTTTAGCACAGCAATTGGCATGATTATTGAAACTAAAATCTGCTTAATGACAGTATAAAGAATCACATATCAGAATTCTGTTTTGCTCAAATAAGCTAAAAACATCAAACTTCCCCAATGACATTCTATGTCTCTTGCCACATCCTAATGCTACGACTAGGGGAGTGAGAGGAGGAAGCTGCTAATAGTGATTAAAAATAAAAAGAGAAATCGAAATGTTATATCCCACGTTTTGCTGATACACAAATAAGTAGCTTTTGGAACAGAATTAAAATTTAAATTTTAAGCTTGGATTTTTTTGCATCTCTTATAACAATAAATTTAAGGATGAATCAAAAATAACTCTGAAGTATAAACTTACAGGCCAATACTGTAAAGGACTTCTGGATGATGTCTGAGTTGGACGCTTTGCTCAGAACACAGATAATGTAGACTGGGTTGCTCGGGGTCATGTCCAGTCAGGTTTTGATGCATCCAAGGAGAGGGAAGAATGAAAACACGTGTTCCTGTTTAAAAAGTTATAGGATTCTGGATATCTGCACGTTCTTCACTGAAGTCTCATGTAGGAGGAGCCATATGTGTTAAAAAAACCTTCTGATAACTTGAAATTTCTAGAAGAATGTGTAGCACGGTTTTATACGTCAGCTCTGTTGAGCACTGGAAAACTTGTTCTGCTCAAATTCTAGATTTGGCTGTTATAAGGTAGAAAGAAGACTGGCCCTTGAATTTGTACAGATCTACTCAAGTATACTGAGGAATTTTTATCTCATGATACTGTATTATAATTTTGCATCAGATTTACCACTTCTGAAAATTTAGGTTACAACATCAAAAGTATTTTCATAATGAGCCCATGTTGATGTCCAGAGAAAATCCAATCAAAGTGCAAATAAGAATTCAACAGTGCTTATGGGGTTGACAAAGTGTGCATCTAGAGATTTTTGGATCCAATATGCGTACTGAGGCATAACAAAGAAATTGATTTTTTTTTTTTGATGTAGCCTCTGTTCAAAGAATCCTTGCGATAGAACAGAGCCAGCAATTTTTCATCCCCTGTGTCGATGCTTTGATCTACGATAAGTAAATGCAAAAGAGAATCTGATGACACATCACAAGTGCATCTGCTTGGTATCTTGAACTACAGGCCTGCGTTGCAGAGATCTGTCAGTTCCTGCTCTGATGCTCTGTCTGGCATTTCTCTGATGGTTCTTTGAAAAAACATGCTGTTGGACATCATGACTGCCTCCGTGATGAATAGTATAGTCATGTGCCAACTCCATAGCAAGCCTCTCGATGACATTGCTTTGCTTTCTTATCACCCTTAGTACTGATGATTCCAGGTGGTTTTAGATTGCTCTCCATTTTATTTCCCGTCATAAAGACGATGTACGCGATGGCTTGCTTTAGCAGTAGTGTTGGACGGGATGATCTCCAGAGGTCCCCTCCAGTCCCCGCCGTTCTGTGTTTCTATGACCTGTATGTTGAATTTATGCCCAGTTATTTATTTTGTGTGCCCTGCTAACTTGAGGATATGTGGATATTCTTCTTTGTAAGTAAATATTTGAGAACTGGAGCAGTCAAATAAGGTCAGCATTACACGTACATATATTCACTGAGTTTTTCATGGGTTTTGTTGTAAAAAGTAAAGGCAGAATTTCCTTAGGATGTAGTTCGACATAGCCTAACAAACTAAGACAGACATTCTCATATCTTTATGAACCAAAGTGGAACTTAAACAGATAAATGGTTGGATATTCAGACCGTGGACTCTAGATAAATCACTGATGTGTAATTCATTTAAATTTCCTCTCGAGTCAGTGTAGAGAGGAGGACAATTTAGCAATCTTACATTATTCATATAATCTAACTTAGACATTTAAACTCCCTGAAAAGTTAAAATGTGCAATAGAATTTCTAAGAAATGTTAATGTGCAGGATCCAATATGCACTGCTGTGGTATGAAAGTAACTGTAGTTTCTGTATTGCAATTGGTATTTTCTAAGAGAGAAAACTTCATTGAGAGTGACTTCTAGTTAACTAAGTAATAAAAATCACCTAGTAGACCCAGTGGATTTTTTCTCTCTCTTTTTTTTTTTTTTTTCTTCCCCCTTTTCAAGGGAATTTTGCCTAGGAGAGCTTTGTCTTTGGTTAATTGAATTTCAGACAGTGAAAACTAATTATAGACAAATGTCTGAATGCATTTCCCCTTTGTTGTCCTCGTATTATTGTATTTTCCCGTGTGTGAATGTTTATCAGTTCACAAAGCTAGAGCTGTGGTAAAATAGGTTTGTGATTTTAAACTATTGTCACTGGAGGTTTGGCTTCTATTGCCTGTCACTGCCTCTTGGGTAACACTCAGGCTTTCAGAAGTCGTTAGTTTTACTTCATTTTGGACTTTCATTTTGGGGGCAGAGAAATCATAGATATTTACTTTCCTCATGGGCCTGTTTACAGGTAAACTTTACAGTGTTTTTGAGTCTAGTTTCTCATGACTTTCAAAGGCAGAAAGACTCCTGCAGAAATGGACAGAGTATGTTAGCCCTTTCAAAGAAAAAGGAGATCCCTTTGTTGTTATTTTTATCTTAATAGTATTTCTCCGATTCACCTTGCATATTGAGAAATATTTAATGTGCAGACATGCCAGGCTGCAAATTTCTACAAAGTACAAGAAACTAATGATATTCAAGAAAACACTCTTTGATAATTGTATGTTAACATTCAAGCCAGAGACTGTGATTCTGATATTTTTGGTCATTAGTGGAGCAGATTAAAAACAAAACAAAAACTTGCATCTGGGAAAGGTAATGAAATATTCTGTTTGATCTAACAATTTCCTGTTTAACGCTTCCACTTGTGTTATTGATTTCTGTACATCAATGCTTGGATAATAATGTTATAGAATAATACAACCCTAACAAAAGTATCAAACCAGTCTTTGATATCTCCAGGAATGTTAAAGTGGCTTCTTCCTCCCTCCCTGCACCACCCCCCACCCTCCAAAACACTCACGTCACTGAAAAGAAAGCTTAAAATTTGTGCTGCTCTGTAGTCTAGGTTTTCTAAAACGTTCAGTATCCCATATTGAAAATGAGTAGAAGTTGGGAAAAAGATATTTTCTGTAGTGTTTCATCTTATCACTGGATAGCCAAAAAGTACTTCCCAAACTAGCAACCCAAAATCTTTTTTTTAACAACATGCAATCCTGTTTACTTAAAAGAAACCACACTATCAAAACAAACCACAAGAAATTAATTTTTGTGTCACTCACAGAGGGAAAAAATTCTACTTTTCATTAGACAATCTTCTGTTACTTTAATATAATGTGAACAGATACGGCTTGTACCGAGGTGCTTACTCCTCCTTCCTAATCCAGTCTTTATTCCAGCAGTGAATTCTCTGTTTAGTTTAGGCATATTTTAGCCACATACTTTCTCAATATTTTGGTCTTAAGATTTTAGCCTTGCCATCATTAAGAAGTATCATTTTGTCTTCTATGTCTCATTTGTATGTGCTTTTCTTTTCTGGAATTTTTCTAGAAATTATTGCCTTTCAGACATTACAACTGTTGGTATTTTTATAGAAATGCGTTCCTTCAGACACCCCAACACTCTACGTCAGCCAACATGTTGACACACGATTGCCTGCATAGTTGCAAATTTGGTGACAGACCTGCATTTGTAAGAGATCAAAGCTGACTTCATCAGTGTAAGCCTGACGGTGCTGCCGTGTTGCAGGCTAGTTTTAATTTCTTCTATCTTGTTTTCTTTCTTGCTTGAGATCATTCAAAGATCACAGGGTTTACTGGAAGCTTTCCTCTGAAAGCTGTGAATGTTTTATGTATTGACCAGTAGTGTAAAGTGAATATTTCAGCTTTGATGCTCCGCTGTACCATGTGTAACTAGTAGGTACCTAAAATATAGTCAAATAGCAATAAGGATCATTATTTTTCTTTACATGAGTAATAGAATTCTTGACCAAATCCATAGGTGCTGAATCTAGTAAATGTTCATACAACTCATGCAGTATAAATCTGTAAGTGGTGCACTCAGCAGTACTTTTGTCACAGTCTCCATCCTTCTCTTTAGACTAAAAGAAACTCTTCATTGTAGTTTAGGTCCACAGCTGTTTACTGTTCAGGCTTTTCCTTAGCAGATCAGTCAGCTTATATTAAAATCATCAACCAACTATTGAATTCTCTCAGCAAGAAAATACAATCTTACATGGAGATTATCCTTTCTGTTACTTGTATGATATCAGAAGTGGGATAAATAAAGACAAATGTCAGGTCGTATGTCTCCCAGCTGATGTGTTTCAGGCAATTTGGCTGGTGGAAATGGTTCAGTATAGAAGGAATAGAAGAGCATAAACAGAAGTCCAAAATAAGGCTTGAAAGAGTGCAACTGAGATAAATGTGCGCAGGTCATAGAAGGATAGAATTTAATGGTTGATGTAGTTTTGGAGCTGAGAATGGACAGCGTAATGATTCCTAGCTATTTGCTGTTTGGTACCTCTAAGAGTCAATGAGAGCATGGAGAAAGTCCTAATCATAACCAATGAAATAGATGTAAATAGGCCTTGCCTGTTGGACAGTTCTTAAAGCCGAGGAAAACAGTTTACCTTTAGCATAATACATAGTGTAAGTGGATTTGATGTGGAAGGCTCTTAATATTAAAGCCTTAAATAGAAAGCAAAAGAGCCAAAACTAACAGGAAAAACCCCCTCAGCATGTCAGTCCTCAACTTAAGGACATTGTGTTTTTCTGAAGTGTTTTCAGTTATGAGAATACGTATTGAATGGTGGCCTTGGTGGCAGTGAAAGAGAAATTTCTATCCAGGCGGATCGCAGTACGGCTTATCTGTGAATCTGTGGATTCTGACAAAATGAAAAAGTGTGATTACATCTGGAGTTGCTAAAAAAGAAGAAAAAAAAGCTTAGCCTTTATGAAACGGAGTTGCTTCTGAGTATGCTCTGCTACAGAATTCTAGGCACCTCAAGATTTAACACTGCAAACTACTCAGGTAAACCATCCATTCAGGTTTTCCAAACTTTGAGGCACTTGTGAGGGGTTTGAGTGTTGCAATTGTTTTAGGCCTTTAAAGCTCATTTATGTCTCTAAATCCTTTTACAACTCCAAATTAAAGTAAAATTAAAAGTTGGTTCTGTAGGATACCTGCCAGAAAGAAAGATGACTACCTGGGAAACTTCAGTACAGGGAACGCTTCCAGGACAGGAAATGTGATAGCCGTAACTTAACAGGCAAATAATATATTACGTACACATTTGAATTTGTCTAGAAAGTTTTTCTGGATTTTGATCAAAGAATGGAAACCAAATTCTCAAATAGACAATTCTAAGGAAGTACAGTAAATTACTAAAAAGTGGTAATAAAAGAAAGCGGAGGAAGAAAACTTGAAAATGTCACCATAAAGAAATACAAGATTCCTCAATATCCTTCATGAAAAAATTGTTTCCACCATTATTATACCAAGCAGACTTGTTTGCCTCGTTTGCACTTAAAAAGTGTTTAGAAATCAGTTTAAGTGCAGCACTTGTTGCCTTTCTAAGCTGGGGACAAGGAAACTTCTTATGTCCTTTATAATTCCTTCATATAACAGGAATTATTCATGTGTTCCCTTCTAGCTGTTTAGTATTATGGGCATTTCTCTATACTGGAAATTTTCACAAAATCTAGGCCTGAAACCTAGTCTATAAAAGTAACGTTGGCTGAGAGACGTGCAGAATCCTGACTGCTTATAATAGATCCTGTAAGAACAGCTCCAGAAAACATAAAAAAATACAGTGCTTAAAACATTCCAATCTTCCATGAGTTTTTCCTGATGATCAATAATGAGTGACAGGGCAAAACCAAGTATGAAAATGAGGTGAATGGTAGTAACTTCAGTAATATGTAGCAGATTTCAGGATACTCTTTGCCTCCCAAAAGAAAAGGTCAAAAGAATAATTTTGGAATTATAGCTGACCTTGCACATTGGGTTTCTTTTTATAATCAATGAGAATTTAATGGGAAAAGGATTAGGCTCCTACACTGTAAAATATTATAATAGATTTTTACTGGGTGACGGTCTTTTGAACGCTTATGTTAAATGAAACAGTTTGTAATAGTGCTACAAAATTTACAATAGAATTATAGTACAATCTAGCTAATTAAGATGTTTGTCTTCATATGATTTCTTATTATTCACTGTGTCTTTTTCCCCATTAGACTGCAATAGAACAGCTCTGCAGCATTTCATCAATAGGATGTAATTCTTTGTAATAGCTTAAGTGTTTCTAGATTTATCACAGAAATAAAAAATGCCACACTTCCAAACTGAAGGCATTATAAAAGGAAATGAATGGAGAGCCTTTCTACTGCATCTTTCCTTTTACAAATCAGCATTGTTATTAATGCCATACATTAATTCCACATGACTACATCTTTTCTTCAATGAGGGTGAGATGTTAAAAATATTGTGTAGTGTCTCTATAACCAGCCATTCTAATTTCCTCTGGTCAGTGCCCTCTCTAAATAAATTTAATCCCAGATAGTGAATGCAGGAGTGCTTTTTAAAATAGTCTGTCTCTGTTCTATGTATATGATGGATTTAGGTAGAGTAACTCTGAAATCTAAGCGTTGTAACATATATATTGTATAGAACACTAAACAACTAATAAACATCTTCACAGTTCTGCATCGAACTAGGTCACATCTTTGGAGAGTTTACAAGTTCTCATGACCACCACTGCACAGCAGTGTAGCGTGGAGGGAAAAGTTGTAATTCAGTTTTATCCTCTGACTGATGTGACAGTAATCCCATTGTGTGGTTTGTTAAAGTCGGAGACGGTGTTCAATTCTTAAGCAGACTAACTTAGAAACCACTGTGATGTCTAGGCAACAGGAGGCATACAATTTGTGCTACTGATATGCCTCTAGGCAATTTATTTTGACCTTTTGTATATTCTGCACAGAATAAAAATAAGACTAAACCTTCACAAAGTGTTGTTTACCGCTACACTTTGTAAATAGCAGCACTTTTACTACTTCTACTGACTCTATCTGTATTTCTTTTAAATTCACCTGATTAGGTGCAGAAAGCTTAAAATATCTTGATAAAATAACTGAAAAAAAAAAATACAGCACTGCAGCAATTCCTGGATTCTGGTTTTACTTTAAGAAGCTAAAAAACCCTTGAACAGAGTAGTGCATTGGTACTTGCTCAGGAATATTGTTCTCAGCTCTTCAGCTGTTAGCTGAAAACAAAATTAATTTGGAAGTTTGTATATCAAATTAAAACAGCAGGAATAAATGTAAGTTGCCAGTTTGTTTTCTAGTTTTGCTAGACCATAGGCAAAATTACAGGTTTTACAGATTTGTTCATGAGTGTGTTGTGTTGAGTTTTGATTTTTCTTTGAATTTTAGTTCCTTTTTTTGTTGGATTTTTTTAAGCTCTATTCAGAGTCCCAATCAGTACCCAAAATACATTAATTCCACATTAAATGTTGGTCTTCGCAATGAAGCGGTGTCCTTCTAAGGGAAAGCAATTTTCATCAACAAAGTTACATATTTCCTGTGGTTTCGAGTTCTTTGTATCAGAATAGAGACTTATAATATGATCAAATATCAGAGCTAATGTTAAAAAACCCCATAGCAGAATAACACATGATTCTAATAGGAGAAAAGACAGCTGTAAATTTGATAATAAATTTGAAGTGAAAAAAGAGATGGGCATGCCTGAAAATTACGTTGTGACAGACTTTTTGAAGATAGCCATTTTATCTATTGATACATTTGAAGTGAAGAAGAATGAGTGCCTGGCCTGCATTCTTTCCACACTTGGAACTCACTTAAGAAAAAGGTAAAGACTTCACTCTGTGTTTTCACCACAAGATGATCTAAACTTACTTGATTTTTTTTCACCCCATCTCTGTCTTGTGATGGACTTGTGCTAAACAATGTCATTTTTAAATTGTTACTGTTGTGTGACCAGTGTGCCTTCCGTGATCAACTAAATATTTGAATTGCAGAAAGCTTTATTGCTTCATATATTTCGCCTAGATTTGAAGGTAACACTAGAAAATGAGGAATTCAGTATTTGTCAACAAAGTATTAGACAAAATTCTCCAACTCTAATTACTGAAACTCCTGAGAGGATTCCTGACTATGTTGAGTGTATGAGTCAACTGCTTTGGTCTCAGTCTGTAGGGTGTGTGGAGTCCGCGATGAAATGGTCTTGAGAGGAAGAACTACAGACTACCCTAAATCTTAGAGTGGTTTGCGTGGTGGGGGGTGGCAGTTGACAGCAGGAAGCAGCACAAAGATTCAGATGCTCAGCAGGCATTTACCAAATTCCATGCATATCTCTTTTTAGTTCTAAATTGTAATAATTATATTTTAAATGAAAACCAAGCAAAAGCCAAACCAAAGTGTGCTTAATTATCTTACATAGTTAGACCCTCGCATTTCTGGTTTAGCGCTTAATGATCGGTATAGTGTCCCCCAGTTACCTTATTACCAGTGCTGGGGCGTTGATTCAGTAGTGAGTCACTGAAAAGAGAAGAGCTACTTAATCTCCATTACTACTGCCTATAAAAACCGTGTTCCTTAGAGGACCACCATCCAGCTACTTGCCACGTGTAACACTGCTTAATTTATGAGGTCTGACAGCAAGGCACTATGACTGCCAGTACTGTCTCTTGCTGTTTGCAAATATTGGCAGTTTTGTCCCATCTTCTTTTATCTGTTGTAGAGTGGGTTGTGGGGTGTTTTTGTAGTTTAGCATATGCTATTTTTTTAAAATGACCTTAGACTGAAAACTTCCTGAAATGGACAATTCTGTAATCAAAGAATTAACACTGGTCTCACACTTCAAATTGATCCTGTACTCATAAATGAAACTACTTAGGTGGTTCAGCTTACTCTTTAGGGGCAGTAGTAAATATTATAAAATTGCTGCATTTTACATGGCTTTGGCAAACTGTGCAGTGCATGAACTACCTCTAATCCTTCCAACTTCAAGCTGAAACAATTGGTAGGCTATTATATAAGATAAAAGTTCCTATTTGGCCTTTGGAAAGAAGGTTGCTTTTTTTTTTATTCTTGCGATAGCAGTAACCTTCAAAAATCCATCCCCAATAAAATAAAAATGTGTTGTGTAGTTATTTGAAATAGGATAGTAATTTCAAGGTGTCAGGAACTATACAACAAGGAAGTCTACTCTCTAAGTTTTTTACTTAAAAAATAAAAGTCTTTAAAATTAAGAAAGTGCTACAATTGCTCTTCTCTGATCTAAGAGTTATGAAAGGCCTGCTGTATAAATGTTTGAAGTCTCACATTAGCAAGTACTTTTATTAAACTTATTAGTTTGAAAAAAATTAAATTTTCTCCTCACTGCATATTTCAAAATCTATGGTGTGAAAAAAATGCAGAATATTATGTAAAATTTTTCTATATGCTTTTATGTAATCTTTCAGTTAAAAACAATTCATAGATTTACTGTAATTTTTATTAATTTAAGAATAGGAGTGAGAAACATAGTTGGGCAAAGATGTGGGAAGCATAGATATATGATCCACTTTAGGCTATCTTTGGTTTAGTTTTTAATATTAAATTATTGGGATTCAGATGCTGGGGAGCCAGGTGAAAAGAAAGATCAAAATTTCCTAGAGTGGGCGAAGTTTTAAGTAAAATTGTGTTTGTCAGAATTCCCTTTCTCAGTCTTTCTCTTTCCAGTGTTGTCAGTACCTTGGTTATCAGACGAAAGGCAAAACCTTGCCACGAGTGTAAATCAAACTCAGTGACAAGATTCAGATGGTGAAGTAGAGCTTTTCGAAGCAGAACTGAGAATTCAGCTGCAAACCAGGAAACTGGGTCTGATAATGACTGGGTCACACATCCTGCTGGGTGGAACTCCCCTGGCTGATGAGCTCTAACCCCAGGTCTAAGGAGATCTCTTAGGGTGATACGTTCAGCTGCCTCCCAGAGGGGAAATCAGCAATGAAGAATGCAGGAAGAATATTGAGCTCTGAATGTTCCCCAATACATTCTGTATTTGGAAGTAAAACTGGTGTTGATACAGCAGTGTTTGTGCTTGAAATGCTTTTTAGATTTATCTTATCCACAAAACAACTGGAGGTCCAGTCTAACATAAAATATAGTTTTGAAGAATTGGATAAAACAATATGATGAAAGGCTATAAAACTAAGCTTCTGAGGCTGTGACTCTGATAAGCTGTTACTCAAACTTTGATGTAGCTTGCCATAACATCAATTTTGCACCTATTTCAGCCTTATTTGTAGGAGTTATTATGTATAATAATCATCATAATAATGAGCTGGTGAAAATTTTATGGGACACTTCAGATTAAATTTAATTTTGATACAGATTATTGATGACCACATGACTTGGTCCTGAGAATGGAAGGTTCAGTGGATACAGAGAGCTGGTGTCTTTTTTATCTTCTGCTTTTGGCAGGAAAAATGTGGAGAGCCTATAAAAGCCAAAATATTAGAGCTAGGAGTTGGAGAGGAGAGTATCTGGGCAATGGGATCTAGATCCCGATCTCGCTGTATGTCCCTGATTGTCCATTGTAATGCACACAAAAATGAATCATTTCAGTGTTCATCTGCTTTTTGAATGAGGAAGGTAGTGTAGCTGAGTCTAACATATGAAGAAAGTCTTTTAAAGATACGTTCCATTTTCTGACTTTTCTTTCCCCTCTTCACAGTTACAGCTGCAATAGCAGGATAGTAACTATGAGCTGGAGATTGCGTAGTGTTAAAATGACATAGCTGGTTTTGCAGTGAATGTCTCTGTGGTTAATCAGCTTGGTGAAATTAATTTATGACTATTGTTCCCCTGTCCTACAGATGAATCCGTCATTTAGCAAGAGATAGCTTAGTCCATCTGTTAGCTACAGAAAGTGTGGGGTGAAACTGCCTTCATGGAAGCAATAACTATTGGTTGGACTCCTCTACCTTATTTCTTCCTGAATACTGAACTTCTTTGCAGTAGAGAAAGGTCAGAGAACACTAAGAATTATATAGGAATTGTAGAGTTTACACCACAAATACTGTCCAGTCCATTTAAAATCTTGTATGTTTTTTCTACTGGTGCCAGAAAAACTGAGGAGGTTCCTTTTAAACAACTCGAGTCATATTTGAGTTCAAAGTAGCCAAAATTCATTGCAGCTATGCTGGAAAAAAAAGATTATATTTTGGAGAGGCTGTGATTTGTTGAAAGTGTTTGGGAGCTGGTTGTTCCTGAGCCAAGGTGCATATTCTAGCACGTTTAACAACTTTAATCAAACCTCAAGCATAACTAAATGCCTTGCTAACTTTTACTTGCGTAAATAAAATAGAATCAATTATGGATAGAAGAGGGAGAAAACTTAAAAAGATGAAATACTACGAAAGGGAATTCTGTACTAAGGGGAAATTTTCTTGATAGAAATTTGTTGTTTAGAATTGTATTTTCTACCTTTTCTATCTTGATTCTCCCGATTCCCTCTTCTGTCTTTGGAAGAAAAAAAAGCAACTAATTAAAGAACAGGAATGGCTCTAGCTGTGAGTGTACAATTACATTAAGAGTAAGCAATCTCCCCAGAGCAGTGTTAGGTTGTGGCTGAGGTGTGGGGGTGACTCTGCCTCTCCAACAAAGCATTTCACTCTTCTGGAATAAAGGCCTTTTTCTCCAGCACTTGTATCTGAAAGAACATGGCAGTCCTTCCGTAGCCTGAAAATTGCTGCTTTGAAAGCCCTAGCAATTTACTGCAACAAATGTTTTCCTTTATCACAGTAACTTGTATTTCTGGCTCTCTTTTGTTCCTCTTTTTCTATTGCAATAATACATTGTGGGGTTTTGTTGTTGTGGTGGTTTAACTTGTTTGTCCCAGTCCCCAGATTCCGGTTGCCTTTATCACAAAGGGATGACATTGCTGGGCAGTACTCGGTGTCAGGATTTCTATGACAAAGATTAAAATTAAAAGTAAACAAAATACGTAATTCTTATCTATGTCTAATTTTATGAGTTATTTTATTCTGGCCTATTTATAATTCCTAAGACCTATTACAGCTATTAGAACTGGAGATTTAGAGTTCAAAGCAATGTCAGTGTTATCCTAAAATGCAACTTGGTTTTCTGAATCTAGAGCTAATTCATTTGGGGCAGACTACTCCTTTTTTTAATTTCCATTTCTGTATACCTACGCTCTGCTTTACTGTATTTTTCTTTTGGATTGTAAGTAGCAAATGTTTTCGAAGACTCCCGGTGGAGCTCAGTACTAAAACGTCCTAATTAATGCATATTTGATGGAGCCAAGTGGCTTGTGCGCAGAAAGGATATCTTCCCCTTGAATCTAGTCAGTATTTAGCTTTCAGCTGACCTTCATCCCAGAGGAAGGTTTTTATAGTGTTGGTAATATATTTATCACAAGAAGATAAACAGTACAAATATATTTGGTCAATTTTGATCTGTGGTACACAACTGATTTTCTGGAAAGGCTGGGATGCAGATATCAGGGCTAGGCATTTCGCCTTTCCAGCTTTATGGGACCAAACTATTCTCCCTCAGTTTTTGTTACACGCAAGTATTACATGGCATGTAAGTAATGGATAGGAAATCATTTTTTTTTAATAAAGAGCTGTTGCAAATAATCTTATATTAGTGTTCATATTGGAACACTTTGATTTTCATTGTGTTTAATTTCAAAACATTGTTACCTCAGGAGTATTTATTTTTTCCTATATACATTTGCTGTTTAGCCAGTGTCTGCATCTTACAGAGCTCTACTGCTGCAGTTGCCACTTAGAGGATGCATTTGAGGGGCATTATGTTTGTGATTAAAAAATAAACCAATGACGCTTTTCCAAAGCATGCGTTGTAGGTTTCTGAAAAGAAGAAATGTGGATCCCCAGTGATTATTCTGAGACCAAATGTTTTTTTCTCTATGCTTTTAAAAAAGCCCCTTTGAAATCAAAATTATTGATCATAATTTATACAATATGCTGACTAGTTATTTCTAGGCTTTTACAGATATATTACTCACTTGGGGACGTTCTGGGTAAATGTAGGTTTATGTCTTTTATCTGTTCAATCAAAGATCCGAATGCAAAACTTCAAGCTTGAGGACCTCCTGTGCATTTGTGACATTTCCTAAAGGAACTGTAGATAATAAACCAATGACTGGATTAGTACAATGAAACCCATTGCAAACATAGCATTTTCATACGTGACAGATAAAAGCTTGCCCTTGATATTTTTAATGCTACTTAAAAGAAGCACAATTTTGTTCAGTCAACTTGTTTGAAAGTTAGAAGCAATAAAACATAATTCTAGCCATAATACTTTGTTAAATGTGTTCAGAAGTTGTCGTGGTACTGTTTAAAAAAGAATCACAAATGTCAATGTATTGATCTTACCGCATGATAATTTGTGATACACAGGCCCTGTTTTTCAATGCTTTCTGCAGAGATATTAAAACAAGATTAGTAGGCAAAATTTTACAAGGCTCAGATATGAACTCAGTCCAGTGTTCAGAGATTTTAAGCATTCCCAAACTCAGAAAACTAAACATTTTAAAATGAGGATGTCCTGGGCAGTGGAGTGGAGCAAGGTGGAGCACTGCTGGTTCTCAGCTCAGTAATTAAAAACGTTTCAACACTTTAATGTTCTGAGTGTTTAAAAAAAAATAAGTTATTGGTTCTGGGTCTAAGGAACCAAAGGACGGTTTTACAGCCTCTGCCTTCAGCACGGCTGAAGCACACGTGCTCTAGGAGGTAAGCGTTGAGTTCTCCTATGTTAACAAAGACAGCAAAAGTCCAGCTTACTTCAGTGGGAACAGGATCAGGTCTTTGCTGAAGTTACTTGTATCAAATACAGCCTTTTTTACTACCTCCAACCAACAAATAGAAACTAGGGGCGGAGCAGGTAGAATTGCTTTCATGTGACGTCTGGCATGTGTATGTGTGTGTAATATACATGAAGACATATATAGCGGCAAATGCACCCATCTCTCAAAGGATTTTGTGTAGTAACAGTCTTTCTTGCTGATGCTATATCTCTTAGAAAATTCTTGTTGTAGGTAGAATCAGCTTGAATGTTCGTGAGAACCTCCCTCATCATTGCTAGAAAAACTGGGTTTTGGGAGTGTAAGCATAGACAAGTCATATGGAAGAATATCTATGAAATAGGTAAAAATCCATTAAAAATATAGGTGGCTATTGCAATGACTTAATGACTTGAAGGTATGGTAGAAAAACTCTCTGCATATTCTGCAAGTGAATTAGGAGTAAACTTTCAAAATGTCACAAAGCAGACTGTTATCAATATGTATCAACATCCTCAAGCTACTCGTTGGCAATAAATGTCAGTAGAAATTTTTATGGCTTTTACAGCTTATCTGCAATTTGTAATAAGCTTTGTGCACGGTCCATTATTTTATGAGTGAGAACAACTGCCAAATGAATGTATTTGTAATGTCAGGAGTTTCATTACAACATGACCGCAGGCTGGAGGCAAGGTGCTAAACCGCTGCCTGGGTTTATATCTTTTGACCATACTTTTACAAAAAGAGCCGTGTCACTTGGTACTTTCATTACTTATTCTTTACCTTTTTTAATTAATAATTTAACTTACATTTCTTATAGCCTCATTATCACTCCACTATTTCATTAACTAATCATTATAGCATTGCAGTTTATAGCTTTACAGCAAGGAGACCAGCAGTATGAACCAGTAGCTTTGAGTTACGTAGCAAGAGCTCTGATTTGCAAGCAGAGCCTGCAGGAGTGTGGATTTTATGTCATTAGAAATCTTTTCATCTTTCTTTTTTTATTTAAAACAGAAGAAAAGATTTTAATTCTTTCTTAGAATGATTCATATCCTGTGGATTTTTTCTATTAGGCAATGAAGCTATGATATTAAGATTGAGTATATAAATAATTCTCATAATTCACACAGAAGAAAGAGAAATAATTACCTCTGAACATTTCATTATGAATGGAATTCTGTCAAAAACTTTAAGAAGGGGGCATTAATACAAATTAAGGTCTTAGGAACTCATATTTTAAATACTTAATCCTGTATTTTATTTAACTTTTGCCAGACCAGTAAGAATTTTTTTAATCAGCAAAATGAATTGCCGTGCTGGGAAAACATTAACTGTAAGATGTCAAAGTCCTATGCTGAACAAATATTTTATTATTTTTATCATTGCAGAGTTGCTGAACTTGTGTGAGTTACCAGCTCTGTAGAGCTGACCATAAACTCTGAGTCTTCAAATTTCATAAATATTTGCTTAGTGGAAGATTACAGCTCATCGAAGGTGATTCTGCAAAGTAGTCTCAATCTGCTTGTCTTTTATATTACAGTCAGGGTAGATTGAAAGATGAAATAAAGCTATATGCTTATATTCTTGGAAAAACTGTAGATCTAATGACACCTGCTGGGAAAAAGGAAATGGCTGTATGCATGTTTAGAGGTGCTGATACTTTAGCTTAAATAGAAATCAAGAGAAGTGGAAGATTCTTTGTTTCTGCAGATTCCAGGAATCTTGTGCTTCCATTTATGCATTTCAGCATAAGATTTACCCTAATTTTCAAAATTACCTGGTTTAATCTTCAGTTAGGTCCATAGTCACTATGCTAATTACAGCTGGTTGTGTAACCTGAGCTTCTTTGCTTCCCTTTAGAAGCATTTCTACAGTCTTATAGAAGCCTGTGCTTGTACACAGATTCATAAGCCTGAAAAAGTATAGAGAAATATTTCTGCTGTTTATAAGAATACTTTTATCACAAGGCACATCAATCAATTCAATTTTATTATACCAATGAACTTGTTTACAGAATGCACAGCTAATACTACTGAAATATATGTCAGACTCCTAAAGAAATTTGTGCAATATCTTCTCAAACATTTTGTTTAACTTCCTAATAATGGAGCAGAAAACGTGAAGGAATATCTCTGCCCATTTGGAGCCACTAAAGTAAAAGGAGCTTTGGCCTTGACACCAGTGACATTGAGACAAAGGAAATGCTGCTTTAGATCTTTGAATTGTTTGGAGAAGCAAGATGGATAGAGATTTTTCATAATGATACAGCACCATTATTATACTGTAAAATTACTTGTTAAATCATAGTTAATTCTTCAAAGAGTCAGCAACATTCTCCCATAATGCGATAGAAGGGTAAAAATCTCAGAGATAGAGAACCTTTTCAGTTCTCCCTGGGTTCAGTTGGAGTTTGGTGTGCTGGCAGTCTCAGATAGTGGCTGTACATGTCTATGTGAAGCAGTATCCGTTGCAATTACCTGCGGAAGGACACACAGGAAGCACAGCAAGTTTAAAACCTCCCTCCACACGTGATCTCCCTCAGCTCCACACATCAGTCTTCCAGACAGAGTGCCCGGGTTTTGAAGATACCAGCATCCTATCTTTTGCTTACCAAAAGCACATCCTTATATTTAGGAATTGGTATTGACTGAGGCAGAGATATTTATTAGTATTTTTTAATTTGACATTAACTATTACCTACATCACTCTGATTGCCTTATGAAAATGTTTACCTCTGTTACAGTCAATCATAATTTACGAGCACAATCTTAAAAGGAGTGTGTGTAATTTGCAGAGGTATGGAGCAAAAGTTGACTCTGAAGGTTTCAGAGCATCTTGCTCTTCTTCTCAGCACGCTGAGGACAAATTGTGTGAAAATGTTTCCGTATTTTAGAAATTAGTCACATGGTTTCGCTGCTGCCCATGGGTTGGTTGTTTGCCTTCTGGAGGTGCACTCCCTGTAGATAGGAAGGAAGTTTAATGTAGTGTTTCAGGTTCCCTGGGATCAAAGGCTTTGAAGCAGCTAGACTTAAGAATTTGTAGATGCTACCTGGAGGAAACACCTTGTATAAGATGCCCCGCACTTTTAAAAGATGAGGAAGAATTCTTGACAGAATTTGGCAAGGCTTCTCTCCTGTCTGGTGTCTGTGAGAAGGCAGCTCTTTAGCTTTACCTGAGTTCTCTAAAAGGCATTGTTCAGCTTCTGAACGTCTTGTAACAGCAATGGCCTCAAACAGAAACTATGTTGGTCCATCCTAACTTCTGACTTGTAGAATAAATACGCTTTTACGTATGGCCACATGGCTTCTTTATCCTTCCTTCTGTTTTCAAGTATTTATTTTCTAACGTCTCATTGCTTAGTAACCTCTACCAAAATCTACGTAATTTTTGCACAGTACTTGTGATATGGCAATTATTTACAAAAGGGCATCAAATCCATGGTTTTAGTGTGAAAATTTTAATGAATAAAACTACCCCTCTTCCTTTTTGTACCGATCCATTGTGTATTCCCCTACAACATGGTATATGACCCTTCAAGCCTAAAGTACATTGCTTTACTGCTATATAAAATCCTGGCACTCTGAAATTTATAGCATTGTGTGCAGTTCTATTTGCTGCATCTCAAGAATGTATAAGGTAATTAGAAAAAGGTATGGATGGAAGCAATTAAAATGATTAAGGAGATGTAGCAGTTGCTTTCCAAGGAGAGGCTGAAAACTCTGTTTTGTGGAGGGTGGATGTGAAATGCTAGAATTGGTGTTCATTCACTGAAGCCTAGTAGGGGGACAGTTTTAGGATAAATAAAAGGCAACATTTTGCTTGGTGAAAAGCTCAGTTCTGTGTTTGCAAATCATGATTTTTCCATAATTATGTTAGGAATTTTTTACCATTTTCAGATATATTGAAGAAATTGCAAAGCATTGGTCTCTTTCTCCTAGATACTGCAAAATAGCGAGATCTTTGTTCCATTATTACACTTGAAGATGATGGGTTTTTACTTGAAAAGTAAATGGAATTAGTAGGCATTCAGAATTGTTGCTGAAATTCTGCAAGGCTATGACTTTTAGTCTCGTCTATGGAAAAACCTAAAATTTTTAATTGAATGTAAGCAGTGGTCTGCTAAGAATAGTTATTTAAAAAACCCAACAACACAACAAACACTTCTTGACTGCCAACAAAATGACAAGATTTCTTTGCTTTTTAATATTTGAAGAAAAAGCACACAATGAAAATATTCACTAAGATATTAGCATGATTTCACTCTGTAATGAGCCCCTGAGGTATGTAGGTTTCAAGAAACTTTTCTAATCAGTCATATTTTCCAACAATCAATCAGTCTAGACTTTGAGGACTTTACAAATAGATACAGAAACTCAACAAAAATGAATATGTGGAAATCAATGTATTGTGTCGATGACCTATTCTGCTTCCAACTGTGACAATGGCTATATCGCGCTGCCAGACGCTTCGAAATTATCCCTGTGAAGAGGAAAATATTTGAGCAAGTATTTTCACGTCTAGGAAGGAACTATATACCTCCTCCTGTGATCATAGAGACAGTCCCTAAATCTTTGCATGAACTTAACAGCATTTACGGGAGGCATAGAAGTTATTGACAAGTAAAAGCTGGTTTTGCAAAATAAAAGTAGTGCTCCAGACGATACTAAAATAAGGAGAATCTCCCCACCTCAAAACACCATTTGCTTCATCCAGATATGATTCTTACCATGGGAGTGGTTCAATGTAAGCCCTTTACTCTTTGCTGCATGACTGAATTCCAGTTGAGGAGTTACAATGATGAGATATCAGTAAAAGGTCACCCAGTGTTTGATTATGAGAAAGAAGCAATGAATAAGAGAATGTTTTTATCAACTGCACTAGGTAAAGCTGCCCTTGTGTGTTGATTTGTCTCATTCTAGCTCTCTCTTAAATAAATAAATCTTAAGTAAATCATGAAAACATTTTAAAGGCGGTAGTAAACAAAAAGGTGCTTTGAGGCACAGTTGATTTCAGCATAGTGGAGTTATCAGTATGTTCTGTAAGTTTTACATAGAACAATGGAGCTCCGGTATCTTGCCAGATCTGTTTCATTTGTTATATTGAAGAGCTCAATAGCTGTGTTTATAGCTGTATGCAAAATCATAGCTTAATGTGATTTTTTTTCTTTTTACAACAAAACAGTTTTAAAGAAGATAACATTTTTTTTCTAAATATCTTGTGGAGAATATTCTATATTTATTTAGCTTGCTTTTACAGTTTGGATTGTGACAGGAGGAGTCTTAAAAGACTCTTTTATTAGATCTTACACAAAAGTATAATCTGTCTCAGGCTTTTTTCAGCCTATGGCTGAGCATTTCCCTGGAAGCTTGGACATAATGAAATTCAACATGAGAACTCTACAAGTTCAAAGAGCTTAAGTATATTCTGCATAGCTTTATATTTGTACTGCCTTCTGGTTTTCACATTTACACATGCAGCTTTTCCTGGTTAATCAGATATTGTCATACCACATAATGCTGTTCAAAATGAAGAGGAAATGGCTTTTAGTTCTTTTGTTTATGCTGTAGAAGGTACGTATTTTCAGCCTAGATGTGTCTTTTTGTCCCTCTGCTATTGTCAGACTTCAGCTGAACTGGAAAACATTCACCACTGGGATTGAAATTTTCCCACTTCTCTGTGTCATTGTACAGTTAAGTTATTATGAACAGTTGTGATTAAAGGATATACTGCCTGTGAAAAACTCTTGTATTTGCTTGGGTTTAGTATACCTTGTATCACAAGTGGCAAAGAAAACATACGCAAAATAATGATAAAACAAAGGAAAATAAGACTACGGGAATTTACTATACTCCTTGACTGAGTGCCAGTGGGACCCTCAGAGTCCAGTTGGAGACATGTTGGAAAATAAGAGTAGAGTGGAGGGCTGTATAGATGTGCATGTGTTGTCTGGGGAGAGGTTGACTTCTCTTAATTTGGAAAAGGCCAAGGGTGATAGAGAGGGAGCCTGCGACTACTTGCAGAATGGTTTTAAACCAATGAAGCTAAGTTCTACCAATATATATTACTATGGTTACTGATTTAGTTTTAGGGATATGGGGTTTTTTAATATCTTTTGAGGACATCAAAATGCAATTTTGGATAAAAATGGTTTGTTTGCTTTTTTGCATTTTCATCTCTGCATTTTGCTAGAAAAAGCAAAGCCAAAAAAAGCCCACACTGAAAAGGATGGCAGCGTGCCAACATGGCACGCAGGGGAAAAACAAACTTGAAGTCATTGGAAAGCTTTAGGGCTAATTCCACCAAAGAACAGAATGTTGAAGATGTTCCAGATAAAATCTTGGAACAGATCATGATGTTTTCATTTTTAATATGCATAATAAAATAAAAATACAGAGATACTTTTACATGCTACAAAGATTTACTTCAGCTCTAATTTAAACAATAACTGAATAAGGTTAGGGACCATAATTCCTTTTCCCTAAGAAACAAGGGTATAATTTTGAAGTTATTGAAATGAGCGTCAGTGTATGACAATGAAAAACCATATCTGTAGCACTGCAAACCATTAGATCTGTTCTGATGCTAACACGGTAGCAAACTGATAATCTAGAAACTTGGATTGGCTCTAGGTCACAGACGTATTTATTCTGCCATACGTTCCTTGCATAATATTACCACAAATCCAGGAGATGGCCAAGTAATACATGAAACCAAAGTCATCTGGATATAAGCAATCTGCCTGGTTCTCTATGTTGTGAAAACACCTTATTTGTTGTTGGCAGCTGTCGGGTTTTGTGGGAGACTAGTTCAACATGCCAACACTAAGAAACACTTGTTATTTAAAATTAGGGAGTTTATATGTAGAAATTAATGTTGTTTTGAAATCCAGATTTATTTTCAAAGCACAGAGATTCATCTCATGTTAATTTTTGAAAAGAAAAAACACGTACAAAAATAAATACACACGACCTTAAAATCTGTTGAAAGCTATTGAAAGTTTGGATCTTTTGAAATCTTTATGGAGGAAAGAAGGGGCTGCTGCAGAGAACCTCTGCACGGGATATATTTAGAACGTTGCTTTCCCTCCAACCCAGCATATGGCAAGTAATGAAATATAAAATCGAAGCATATTATCATGCATTTTTTTAAGAAATACTACAATGAAGCTGCAAGTGTCCTTTTATGTTTCTTGTTTCTAATTTTAAATGGCAAAGAGCAGACCTTGAGCTGCTCTTCAGAAACCTGCACTGACTACATCTTTCCTTGATGTTTAAGTTGTGTTTTGCTGTGGAAAACTGAAACATGAAAGACCGTATCCTTTATGTCTCCTGTCTCTCATTGACTCCAACTGTTGGTAACAGTGGGCAAGGATTGTTTTGGCTGTGGTATATTGCTGCTCAATCTGCTTCAGCGCTGCTGTTACCCAGTTGTTTAACCCTGCACTAGTCCTGTGCTCTCAGAGCAGAAGTAGATACATACGAGAAGGGAGAGATGTCAGGTTATATATAAAAGAAGGAAGAGTTTGTGTTTTGTCATTTCAGGCGATGAAGATAAAAATATGATAAACAAACCCACCAAAGGAGAAGAAAACAACCAAAATAAAACAAATACTTCCTCTCTCCCCCCTAACCAGAAAACTCTGTGCTCTGCCCCAGCATCTCTCTGTCATATAATGGAGAAGTACCTATAATATAGACTGGTGTTTGTGGGAAAAGATCTCTTTAGTTTCAACCCTGGTTGTCTACTTTTACCTTACCTTTAGGAAGGCAGCTAATATAAGAGAAGAATTAAACTCTTCACTTATGGCATCTTTTCCTAGGCAGCTCTGAGAAATACTAGACCCGTTTACACTTCCACTGAGAGACCCTTCCAACTGCACTTCCTGTCCAAATGAATGAAATTTGCAACAGGCTGAGTTTTGAAACATAAGCAACAGACGCTAGCTGTGTTTTAAAAATATAGCTTGCTTATAAAGTTGTCTCCTTAAAGTGTTAGTAATGTATCATGTTTAGTGGACAGTCAGAAATATATATTTTTCTCTACAGCGTGTTGCACCTTGTTTAAAACATCCCAGATCCATTGAAGAAGCTTGCTTGCTTTTCTCAGTTGTAGTCAGAGAAACAAGCTAAAACTAACATCTTGTTAACAGTGGTGTGAATTAGTAATAGAGGATATACTCAGTCAATCTTTAAGTGGATTTTCTTAAAATTATCTTGCTATTGGAACTAGTATTGAGAAGTCACTTGTGTATGATGTATTTGTAATCCATGAAAAATAGTTTAATAAATTAAAGACTTCATAAGTCTTCTTTAGTCTTTAATAATTAAAAGAATTTTTAATTTTCTTGGGAAGTGATGGGAATAGACAAAGCAGGCAATGGATGGAATAAATCAACATGATGAATTAATTAATGGTTCACAAGGGATTTTAAATTAGGTCACCTCTTAAAATGTGTCAGCTGGTTATTTGCTTAAAACTCATATTGGGAGAACCTAGGAGAACTTTTCAAACCTCAAAACCTCTCTAGCAAAACCCACCCAGAAATGGCTCAAGGGGCATCATCTAGAAATAAGATTAATAAAAAGGGCGAAGCTTGCTTGGATTTTGTTTAGATAATTCCCAATAAAGCTATCCACAAGACAGAAGCTGCGTATGGTATTGTCCTGGACTATTGATTAGTCCCACACAGTGATAAAATTCTCTCTGATTTTATCCCTAGACTTTCCAAGTGCATGTCCATCATGTTTTTTCTTCACCTTTAAGACACTTCAGATCAAACAGTACAACTGGGAAGTATTAGAAATGATATTTATGACGATTTTGCCTCTTCTCAGCATTTGGCTACCTTTGGAATTAGTACATAGAACCAATTCTTATTAGCACAATGTAGGCGCAGAAGAATCAAAGACTCAGTTATTAACTTAATAGGATTCTATTCCACAGGAAAACTTCCTTAGCCTACCTTTTAATAGTTTGGATCTAGCCGTAAACAAATTCCAAGAGGATTGTACTTTTAACCTTCTGATTAGACTTTGGTTTGGTTTTCTATTCAGTTTCAAAACCTATTTTGGATGCCAGTTTTCTTGGGCAAGCGGGATGAACTGCCTGAACGTGATGTTAGCAGTGCAATGGAGAAGAACAGCATCCTCTCTCTTATTGCTTAGTTATTTGGGTCGGGAGAGAGTTGTCTTGAGTTGGCCCATAATTTCCTCTCATTGAAGTGGAGGCTCTTTTTTTCTGTCCTTATCCTGTTGTATTTCAAGTCTTAATCTATACGATTCAGGAAGTAATCTTATATAGGTGCATGTTTCTTTTGTATTATAAAATGTCAGTGGCAGATGTTATTCCAGATCCTTCAGGATATGTGTCAAAATCATCTTTATTGGCAGTTATATAGGTTTCTTTGAAATGAAAATAACTTTCTTCAGGAGCCCAGAACTTGTAAAATAATTAAGTCTATGATATAATTTAAGACCTTATGAGATGTGGCTTACGTGGCCGGCAGCTGCGGCACAAAACTAGTGCTGTCCTGACTCAGGACAGCAACTGAGAATCAGGATTGCAATAGCAAGATTGTAGTCTTGCAAACAGTGGGGAGAAACATAACACTGCAGCGTGCTAAATATTTACTTTTGGAAAGCAGATATCAATTTAACAATTTTTCGCTGTTCAGGGTAATGGTTAAAGCATTGGTGACTTTTAAATAATGAGTTTGTACCAATTCCACTGTGTGCTTTAAAACTAGAGAATGCTAGTTCTATGTTAGGATTTTGATCCATGTGTGATCTAATTCTCTAATGCAATTTGTGAAGTAGGAGACTGCATACTCGCCTCTCAAGTGGGAGAATGTGTAGAGCAACTTGGCGCTAGAAATAGTCTCTTGAAAGTATTGTGTATTTTATTACTACAGCTTTCCTAGGAAACGTTCCCTTTTCTGAAACTTGATGTATTTCTTGCTGCATATTTAAAAGTACCCAGTATTTTTGGTCCCTCACCACATGCTAGTGTTCTTCTGATCTCTTTCAGACATCTGGAAATAATGTCATTATGAGATGTAACTAATTCTCTATACCCAAAGTATGGTCTATAATTCTGCAGAGATACATCTGTTACATCTGCACTGTATTAGAAACGATCCATTGAAAGTCTTATAAAAATAAGCTAGATTTCTCAGCCGATACTAACTGGTATAACTTCACTGGAAGTAAAGTTACAGGTCTACTCTGTGCTGTCAAACCTGTTACAGTACCACATTGTCGAGACGTTTGGGCTGTCCCTTTGCAGCAATATGTTACAAAAAGGACCTCTGTGAATGAAGCTTCTTACAATGCCCTCCTTATTCCAGCCAGCAGAATCGAGAAAGATACTCAGCTAAATTCATTGAATCCTAGTTCTTTCCTTCTTTCCTTCTTTTTTGCACTTTATTTTTAAAAAATTAATATTAATCACTGTCTAATTAATATTAATATTATTTTATTAATATTAATAATTTTGATTTAAAATACCACTAAATACACTTAGAATTAATGTAATCTAGCTTCTATAGCTAATCTTGCTCCTCATTAAAAGTAGCATTAATGGGAGAATGCACAAAATAGCGGTTTCTTCTACTTGAAATATGCCTTTTTTCTTAGATTTTTATAAATGTTTTTTTAATCAAAAAAATAATTCTTCTTCATAAGAACATAGATTTGATAGTAGCTCAGAGCATGAGAATACCTCAGATAAACAGCCTTGAAGAAAGATAAAATACTCAGGATAAGTGACCATGAAGTGAAAACGAAGGCATACTGTAATGGCCACGAATGAACTATTTCTATTTTGTATAACTGGGTTTAAGTGGGTAAAATTCTCCTTGCCATGTAAATGCAGAGATAAAGCACTTAGAGATTATATCCTGGAAGCTGGAACAAAAGAAATCTGACCTGTAAAGGCAGGCAGAGTTTATTGGGTTTTGAAAAAATTGGACCTAGCACTTTGCAGAATGGACATGAATTGTGCGTGTTCTGTTTTGGTGTGGGCTTTGCATTTCATTGGCAGATCTGTTCATTTCCCTGACAAGTGTGTTATAGGACTGAAAATAGTGTTTTATAGATACACAGAGTATTTTTGTTTCTAATAATAATATCTACCTTTGGACATCTTTAATATGAGGTAGTTCTGCTGGGATAGTTTTAGTGGTATACCTTGGTCATAGTCACGAGAGGCTGGAATTAGTCGGAATGTTGTAAGGGAGTTGGTAAAACTCATGGAAAAGTGTACTTCCACTTTCTAGAAAAAAAAGCTGTGTCAGAGACTGCTATTCTAAAAGACATTTTTATCAGCTGTACTGATGGCAAATGTTTGAGTCTGCTTCACTGAATATACCATTTAAAGTATATTTGAATTTAAAAGCAGAGATGAATTTATATGCAAAACGATCACATTCAATAACTTATAATCAAAACAAAGCTGCTGATGGTTACCACGTTGGTGAAAAGTAGTTCAAGGACAATAAGAGCAGAAATTTCTGCTGTTTGCAGATTTAGGTATTTATTTAGTGCTTAATCATTTGGGATTGCTTTTTAAACAAACCATTTACAAATGAGTTGGTGGATTAGCTTGTTTTGTTTGATGCAAACCCACGAATGTCACCCTTCCTTACATCCTCCAGAAGTTGGAGGGAGCACTGTCTCAGAGAAGTAACAGGCAGCTATGCGAGCTTCAAGGGTGTTGTTTGATATCTGACATCAAGCAGAGCTCTGACACGGGGCTGGCAGGAAATTAAGTTTGACAGGTCATAAGTGTAAACTGAGACAGAATGAGGTCTTACCAAGGGTGTAATGGAAGGCAGTCATCAGTGTTTCTTCTGAAGGTGACATCATTCATGATGGCATCCAAATATGATTTGTGAAATGAATTATTAATGAGTGTTGATTTTTAAGAAAAACACAAACAGAAACCTGGGGACTACCTGTTGATTGTGGTTTACCGCTGGAGCGGGAATGTGAAGTGAAGTGCTGATATTGCTCTTTCGTGTTGCTGGCATTACTTTTGGAGAATGGGGATAACAGAGGACATAGAGATGGTCAGTTAGAATTAGATTGATTTGAAAGTTGCACTTACAATGTGCTTAAGAAAGCACACTTCTCCAGCTTTACTGTAATCTTCAGTCTTGCCATTAGTACTTCAGCAGTTGTTGAAATATTATATTTCATGAATAGGTTCATATAGCAGTGTGTCAACATTAAACTCCCAGCTTTCATACAGAGGTTCTTGTTGCTTTAAGTTTACTGCATAATCCTAAAATACGTGTGTTGCTGTTTTGGTGCTATCCTTGTGTCATGGGAGGATCTGGATGACAAATAACTTAGATCTCATTTTTTTTATCCTTGTGGGGTTTTGTGTTTGCCGTTCTGGTATTCCAAATATTACGCACAAGGTGGATTGCGGGGCATTTCAGAAAACAGCTGGGGGGTTTCACAGTAGGTGGTTGAATGAAACTTCCTCATTCAAAAATCTTTTGTTGGAAAGACAAGTAAAAATTTTCCTTACTCTTGTGATATAAATCCCCGTATTCTCTTTCTGTCCATCCGAGATCAGTTATATATAGTATTGATTTTTGTTTCCAGTTAGAATTCTAGGTCTTACAAAAGATGATGTTTGACTGGAAAACTGAAATAAAGCAAGCTGCGGAAATTACCTGAATCATAAGAAAATCTGACACTTTTAAACAGCTCTGAATATCAGATAGAAATTATACCCCATACACAACTCTAAATGTATTTAAAAAAAAAAAGGAGGAGGGGGATTGGAATCACTGAGGGGGGAAAAAGGTAATCTCAGTACTTAATCTGTTCCCTAATCCGTGGATTGAGATACATACTGTATTAGGTATATTTTCCTAACATGTGGCATAGTGCCCTGAACCAAGTGATTAATGTACATCGAGAAATTGCTTCATTTTATATTGCCAACTTTTGTAAGACAAATGAAGTCTCTGCTTTAAATGTGCTTTTTTCTAGTTATATTTGTTAATGAAAAATAATGTGCAGCGTTATGGAAATAAGCGGGAAATGCTTACATAACAATAAGTAGATGTGAAGGTGGTTCTGTGGATATTTCTGAACAAGAATGAGTACAGAAAATGTAGATGAGGAAATTTTACGAAGTTAATTTTATTTTATCTTAACCTGTTTCTGCAAGCACTGTTTTATACAGATGTTTTGTTTTGTTGGTTTATTCTAAGCATCTGGTTTGTAATCATTGACCAGATTGCTGGCACCAAGAAGTTTACTTGGCATCACCGTAATGGCAGAAACTAAATGGATTAAATGACCATTTGAGAATTTCCTGACTGTGTCAGGAACTCCTATCACCTGTGTTTAGAAGGCTCCCTTATTGTGATACCTTGAACAGATCTTTAACCCGAACTTAACTTAACTTAGTGGATTTTGACTGTGTGCCACCAACATCTTAATGGCCCATAATGCTGCAGCATAACTGCTCATTGCCACCTTTTTTGTGCTACATAATGAAAAACGAAAGAGAACTCTGGCAGGCAGAATCCATTTTGCATGTATTTGGTTTCATCTGGTCGAGACATCATGCCTTTCTGTAAAAATGAACTGCTTAGAAGAATAATGTAGAATTAGATTTCTTAGTCCAGTGATCTGATGAATCCTAATCAGAAAGCTGATAGGTCGAATAGTAATAAACCTGTAATCACTACAGCCACCTGTAATTCCATTTACTCAAATCTATAACTCATTTCTCTTAAGTCTGTGAGTGAGGGAACTAGAATAATAGATATGACATTTTATGTAGTCTGCTCACAAGATATGAAGTTATTCCTTCGTTATGAGAAAGCTTACTTGCAGCCCAGGATTATGAATAGATTTGTGTTTTACAGTGTTGCTGTGAATACTGCCACAATTAATGGAACTAGCACGGGCAGGAGAAAGTAAGAGCGAGGGAAAAGAATGCAGAGGAGGGATCTATCCACAAGCAAGCATATGATTTTTGAACCTTCTCTTTAATGTGGCACGTCTAAAAAAGAGAAGAATGTGTACTTCTGTGAGCTGTGAATTAGGTGCAGGGAATTATTTTTTGTAGTAAGTGATGATTTCTTGTTGAGTTTTTCCTCTCTTGCCTCTTATTTATAATGCATAGTGTATATTCTATGTATGAGCGCTCTGGGGTAAGGAAACAGAGGGCTCTGGTAATTTATCCAAGAGTTTTAAATTGGTAGGGATTTTTGGTGAGACACGAGCCTTTGTCAACAATAAATCCAAATTATCTTTCTTTTAAGGAATGTCTTCCATATTGGAAAAAAAACCCAACCTGTAGCCTAATGGGCTATCTTCCCTCACTATTTTCAGGACTGAGTTTTACAAAGAAGTGATTTGAAAGGCAAGACAATGCAAAGTATTTTTTATATTTACTGGCAGAAATCTAACCAGAAATCTCTCTGCTTAATCTGTTATGTCTTCAAAGATGCTCCTGACTTCTTACTCTTTGTAACCTCTCACATGTAAACAAGAGAGAGTTCAGGGGAATGAGAGGAGAAACAGGAGACAATTACAGGAACTGTACCTCTTTATCCTTAACCTCTTGAATTGGATCAAGACACATGTTTAAGCCCATTTAATCAAAAACTTGACAACATCATAAATCATAAGAGCTATTCATTTGAACAGAGCTCTTCACATGGGGAAAAAAAGGAAAGATAAATAAGGAAAGCTTTCAAAGCCTGCGCATATTCGAGATGTTTCACGAGGTTTTGCTGGTGCTTGTGCGTGCTTCGTGATTTGTGAATGTAATTCACAAATGAAAATGGATAGTGATGCATTTGTGTTTCAGCTACCTTACATCGCTATGGAGGTCTCTTTATCCACTTCTACAAGACAGAGTCTTCAAAAATTTTATCAGTCCTTTACTTTAACTGTTGATTAGGATTTTCCCAAGATATTTGATAACCCACAAACATACTTCCTTTTGGCTCAGATTATCTTTTTGAGGCATGGAGAACAGAATCTAATGCTGATAGTGCTTACCCTTTGTGTGTGTGTAATACACGTGCTAATTGTAGATCGTAGTTTGGGCATCGTATCACAATATGTTTCCATGATGTAACACATCAGACCATTTTTTGTTCAAGTTCTTAAAGGACCGCATTGTATCTTTGCACACAACTGCGGGGAAAGTTCCCAATCACGAACACACTGTAAGTTTTTTCTGGTTGAATATGGCAGAGCAAGTAGTAATAGCATTAAAATATTTAACACTAGATTAATTACACCTGATCTGCCCTTTATGAATATCATCTGTCACTTAATTTCTGCAACAGATGCAACAGTCAAAATGGATATCACTGTGCTATTTTTCTCTTCTCTGTCAATCAGAAATAGTAATGACTTCAAAACAGGAATTTTTCACAGAAGTAAAACAAACAAACAAAAACCCAGGATGCATGTATTTCATGGAAGACTGACGTACATGCACCAAACCCTAAGTTCAGTTCAAGTGTTCAAGTTTATGTCATCCTTCTCAAGTAATAAAAGACTGCTGTGTCTTCATTCACAAGTTGATAAGCACTGGAGAATGAGCTTGATCAGGCTTTCAGCTTCTCTAGCCCTGCGTATTTTTATTAATATCTCTCAGTAGAACTTTGTTCTTCACATTCATTCACTGTTATGTGTCCATTTTTTGGTGGATTTGAAATATTTTTAAGAAATAAAATTTGTCTTTACTGGGTTTTTTTTATGTGCTGAGAATGTAAACAGATGTCATGAGTTGCCTGGCGGTGCGTGAGGTTGTGAATGTACAAGCAGTTTAATTGCGATGTTACTGTCTTGAATTCTGTGACAATCAAGGCTAAGTCAGAACACTTTCCAATCGTCTTATTAAAATTGCGGTGTTCTGAATAAATGACAGAGTAGTTAACCTGGCACTAGCTTTGTTTTGGCAGTAATGTATAGCTTATTGCTTTAACCAAAATAGTTCTTTCTCTAGGTTTCAAAGTGAGGACTGTAAGATTTTCAAAGCTGATGCCCTTGCTGCCATTCACCCAAGGAGTTCGCTTGTCACTTCAAGCGTGAAATTAGCCATTAGGGTGTCAGCGAAGAGGAAGCCTAGTGAGAGTAAACAGGAGGTGTCTTCCTACCTCCATGCCCACCAGTGTCATACTTTAAAAGTTTCGTTGTCTCCCAGTATAGAAGGTTAAAACAGAATCTGTTTGAATATGTCTTAAATTCCAAGGATGAATTTTGCCAATGGTAATTAGGGATTGATTAGGAAGCAGGAGAGAGGGGAATGGATATGTTAAAATTAAAAGTAGTCCATTGGTCTAGGATTTATCTGAGGGCTCATGTGCTATGCAAAAAGAACCGTAGAAGTCCATGCTTTTTAAACTCTTAGCAGTGAGCCATTTTATTATGTATGGGGCATACATATTTACATAAATATAAAATTACAGGGATCCTGTTAAATTTATCTGAGAGCATAAAAGCGATCCTCAATTCCAATAAAATGTTTTGAGAATGAGTAATGGTGCTGTTTAGATGAGATTCTAAAACCCTTTAGGATTATCCAGCTTCCATTTAAATTATGTAGTAACTGATGAGGCTGCTATCGGAATCGGATTTTTCTCTGCTTACTGATGCTAGACAATTCTCCTCAGCGTGGTGTCTTCAAGTTCTCACTTACCTAATGATTCATTGTTCCAGTCAAGAAGAAAAAAAACCAAACCAAAATAATTGCCCCACATTTTTTCAAAATTAACTCACTTGGGATCTAAAAATTGCAGCAATAAATTAGCTACTGTAGGTGCCTTCCTCTCTATTTCTACTTGTGTCTTTTGCCGTAGTAATGTGATGTAATGTAAGGGCCTGAGGGTTGCCAGCAGACTTCCTTTGAGTGAGGTCTTAATGCGACCCAACCCCGGCTGTTACAGAGCACTTCATATTTTGTCAGGAAGCTGAACTGCTTTTCAGACAGGCTCAAGAGTTCTCAATCAGCAATGAAATAGGCTTTAGCTTGAGAGTAAAACCCTGCCTTATTCTAACTTAACAAAAATGAAAATGACTTTTAATCCCCAAAGAAAAGACTTCATTTAATGACCACATCAAAAATGGGAGCTGCTAGAGCAGACCTCAGAGAGGCTGGATGGGGTTTACAGAAACCATGCCATGAGTACATGCTAATCGTGGAATTATAGGGGCTCTGCCAGGGCCCTGAGAGCCCCAACTGAAGGTACAGCTCTGTCAGCCTTGCTCACTCCCACTGACCTGGCTTCGTCCCCTTGCGGAGCAAAGGGAAAAATGAGTTGTGAAAAAATAACAAAGAAATATTTAAAAAAATAAAATAAAAGTATTAAAAAAAACCGTGGAGGCTTCCTCAAGCTACTCTAGCTCCCATTAGCAGTTGTCCAGAGGTCATTCTTTTCGGGTATCCATCTTGGGAAAGTATCAGAAAAAGAAAGTCCATGGGAAATGTCTTTCCATTTAGAGCTCTCCAATAGAGAGGAAAGCATATGCTCGTAGAAATGCGTCAGTGCCACTACTGAATATCAATAATGCATTGCAGCAGGTGCTGCAGGCTATGATAGTTTCAATATATTTGAACAGTCAGCTTCTGCCTTTTCTGAAGGGAACACTGAATTATGGATGGGAACAAACTATGCTTTCTGATGGCAACATTTCAATAAAAGAACAAATACTGTTCTTCAGAAAAACAGAGTCCATTGTGCGACGTTTTCTGATGAAGTGTCAGAAGATGCAAATTTGGCTAATTGAGAGATAATTTATAGCAAACTGAGTGTGTTCTTCTGGTTTTCTTTTTATGACAGAAATACATGTCGGCATTATGCTTCTGTTAAGAATGCTTTTCCTCACAACTTGATCTGCAGAATTTAAGCTGACCAATTTATAAAATGGTCAGCAGCCGGTGAATCAATGCTGTGAAGCAATTCATGGCAGTCAGGATGAATTTGTATTACTGTTTAGCTGAGGGATGAGTTCTTTCAAAGCAAAAAGTTGTTCTTATTCTTGCAAGTGGGCTTCAGTCTTTACTAAAATAAACCTTTCCTCAAAGGAGAGGGTAGAGAAAATCCTTTAGAGAATCAGTAATTCTGATCTACCTCAAGACGCTTCAGTTTTCTTCCTGGAACACACACACCGAATCATGTTCTGTGTGATTCTTGTACCTACAGCGTTTCAGGGCAAGGTGCCTGGGAATTGAGAGTAGCACTTGCCTTTTATTCTGTACTTGTAGTTCTGAGGCTCTATAATATTTTAGAAAAAGGAACTTGTTTCACAGCTGGAGAACTACAAGAATTAAAGACAAAAAGCAGCACTTGAGCGTTATTAGAAATAACATCTTTTAATAGTTTTTCTTCACAGACATTGCTAAATCATGTGTTATGATATTCCAAACTAGTTATATATATTAAAAAAAAAAAAAAGACAGGGAATTTCTTTCAAAACCTTTTGATTGGGATTGAGTAGGAAACATCTTGTACAATCAGGAATAAATAGGAATTGGAAAAAAAAAAAAAAAGGTTGGAAAACAGTAGCTCTTGAAATATGGAAGATATGATAAAGAATCAAACAGCTACTTGTTTTCTGTCAGCAGCTGTTGCCTTCAGCATGTTGAAAGGAACCCTATTTTTGGTAATAGCAAGCAATGCATTTGATGTGTGCTAATTATCAGGTTGGAGAAAACAGTACTACATGTAAAAAGATGATAAAACAGGAAAACAATCAATTTTTAGTAAGGGTAGTGATTTTGACTACTTAGTCATAATGGCGAGTATACTAATACTGTATGTACTGCAAAGGGGAAGGATTTCTCAGGGACATCCAATGGTGAAGTCAGGGGACTTAGAAAGTTTATCTCCCAACATTCTAAATATTTGCCAAATCCGAAGAGATTTAACTGACCGAAATTATTAATCTTATGTCAAATTTGGGTACAAACAACTGGATGATGGAATTAAATAGTGCAAATACAATCATGAAAAATGGGATAAAATTGATGGGTTTACAAAAAGTCAGTTTGTCCTGTTGAAGTTATTTATCTCCAACAAGAAGTGTATTTTTAAAGCAAACACAATGGAATAGATTTAATCTACATGATCTTCAGAAATGCATCTCTCAGGGGTTTGAGTGGAAAATGATTTCTTAATCTGAACAAGGTGAAGTTTACATAAATTAGAATTGAGTATATGGTAGGTAACAATGGCTTGCATTGAAAGGCAATGACCTGGATTGAAAGTAAGCTGCTTTTTTTTAAGATCCATTGTATGTTATGTTTTCTGTATTACCTTTCACTTTTTCAAATAGATATATACAAAGTTAAGTTTTCTAAAATCGTGATATTGTGCATAAACGTAAGTACAAAGTCAGTCCGGAACATATGGAAGTAGTATTGGTATAAAATTCAACAACATTAAATTCTGCTCCATTCTTGTATTACACCAGAAGATCACTGCTGAATTTTTTGAGGCACTGTGAATTTTAAGCTATAGGCCTTTTTAATCTTTTTTTTTTTTTCTTTTTGTTAAAATGCATAATATTCTGCAAATGAATTAAATCAAACCTAGTTTATACAGCTGGAATGTTGAAATTTCTGCTGCTATCTTGGTTCCCCATTGTAACAACATAGGTCTCTTGATTCTCATTCTCATTAGCAGCAACTGCTGAGAAGAATGAGGGTGAAAAATTACAGAATTCTTTGTTTCATGAGTGCCAATACTGCTACTCAGTCAGCAGGCAGGTGCTGGCTCTGTTGGTACAGGAAAAACCTTCAAGTCATCAAGACTGAAAAGCAAAGGTTTATAATCATCAATTGTCAGTGTAAGTATCAGCTGGAGTTCAAACTGCTGGTGCCAGGATATTTTTCGCAATTATCAATAATTTAACATTTAATAGAGAGTAGATGGCCTGGGCAGAATTTTCTTTTCAAGTCGTGTTCTTTGCAGTTGCAATCACTCATTTGCACGTATTTGTTCTGAGCTCCTCAATATGAGAGCAGAACGAATGGAGAGGTGATATCCAATGCATTAATTCACAGAAACTCAATGAGTTTGCTTTCACGGTAACTCGGGCTTTGATCCTTGCACTTTTTTTTCTCTTTGTTTATGGAACAATTTTGGTAAGAATGTGTGACAATTTTTGTTTCACAAAATTGTACTTGCGTGTCTTAAAGTAGAGGAAACTTGTGATCCCTGCAGATAAGATGTATGGCCGTGACACTGCTGAAACTCTATTTGATGACACAAAAAGCTGGACACAACCCCTGTGTTTCCTAAATCAAACGTATTTACCATTGGGACTTCCTACACTTGGCCATTGCGTAATAATAGAGTTTTTCCTCACAGGAGAAACAGAAAAGACCTGAATGGATTATAATGCGTAAAGAGAGTGCTTTCTTATGTAAGATAAGGCTCAGACTGTGCTGTCTTTTTTTGTGTAGCAAAATTAGAGTTTAATAATTAAAGGAAAATATTACTTTCCTGAAGGTCCTTTCTGTCTTGCAATGGCAGCTAGTTTATGAGAGGATAATATCCCATTCTTTCACCATCCCCAAACCAAAAGAGGAATCGAGGGTAGCCTTTTAGATGTCAGGAAAGAATTAGTCTCATCACAGCATAATAATAAAAGGAATGTAACAAATAGTGAAGTTATTTGATAAATACAGCCAGAATTCAACATCTTGATAGCGTACAGGAAGAGAGAAAAAACCATTATCTTCACAGTACTGTCATTTGTTTGAGCAGCCCTGATACACTTTAGTTTGACCTATTTTCTGATGTGCTTTATATATCAGAGTGCTGATACCGAGTATTTGTATTCACGGTTTCGCTGTATGACTAATTGAAGAAATTTGTAATCTTCTTGTCTCATGTTGGCATTACATTACATTGTTTCATATTAAATATGCTGCCTCTTTTAATCTGTGGGTTACAGATGCTTATTTCTTTCCACATTCAT
The DNA here is from genome assembly GCA_033558235.1 of Neomorphus geoffroyi. Lineage (NCBI taxonomy): Eukaryota > Metazoa > Chordata > Aves > Cuculiformes > Neomorphidae > Neomorphus > Neomorphus geoffroyi. The sequence continues at coordinate 19,354,607 of JAUMJM010000045.1, forward strand.
GGTAGTATTATCCTATTAAGGGTATTTGTGATTTATTATTGTCTTTGTAAAGGCCATCTCAGAACAATATGCGCTGCCACGTTTGGCTGCAAAAATGGATTTGTTTTACTTATATGAAACATGTTTGTGGACTGCTGCACTAGCTTTTCAAAATGCCTGTTGTAGATGCACTTTCTTCTAGCATGATGGAAATTTAATGTTACCAAATGTAAAGATTGTGCCTATACTACCTAAAGGTCTTGAACTCTTGGAACTTGAGTAAGTTGGTGGCAGTCACTGCTGGGTGAGCCAGCACCAAGTGCACTTCCCAACTCAGCTACCACCCTAAAGACTTTCTGCCTGCCCTTTCCTGGCAAGAAGCAGACTAACTTGGAAACAGACTAAGGTTTTAAACCTTGCATTTAGACATCTATTCTCTTCCACCTGCCCAGCAGGAAGCGGGAGCAGTTAGCAGAACCTTGTAGTGAAATAGTTTGGTGGAGCCATGTGCGTACAGCGGTGGTCCTGCCTCCCCGTGGCAGGCGACTGTGAGGGTAGTTGCCTCTTCCCAGTGCAGATTGATGCTTGGCAATGTGAGCACTATTTCCTCTCCCTTCCAATGCAAAGCTGCCTGAAAAGTAGCAGAAAGACTGAAGGATTTGCATTTGGGAATTTTCCCTGCTTTTTCCAGGAATACTGTCACAGACGGGAATTTATGAAACTTGCGTTTATCAGCAATTTAGACTTTATTAAGGTAAGATTGCAAAATTCCTAATAACACCAATTATGAATTGATTATTGAAGTAATTGATTCAGTCTATGTGTTAGAATCATATGGATCAACTTCATCAATTGGAAACTAACAAGATTCACTCCTGTTTACTACACGGTGTACGCAAGCACAGAGATATAGAGATGCATGTGTACACAAAAATATATACAGTTTTAAGCATGAGAAGGACGGGTTATGATAGAGAGAGAGAGGCCAGCCTGAAAATTTCCCTCTTAAGACTGATGAGAATACTCACAGTCACTGCACCAGCATTGCCCACAGGTGATGGTCAGATCTCAAAGGGGATGACTTGCTAAGGCCTTCTCATTTTCTCTGTTACTAAATGAGATGGTGCACTGCACCTGAGAGGTGTCCCAACTCAGGGAGATTTCTGATCTCAGCCTGCTGCAATCTAGAAATGCTCAAAGGACCTTCTATATAATCGCATACTTATGGGGTTTTGAGATAATTGACTTTTGTCAGGTATTTGAATATTCATTTTGATGTTTTAATATTGGCTGCACTTGGAAGATGTCACAGCGGTCCAACTTTCTCCTGGTTGCATCAGACCACCTCGCATGGGCTACGATCCAGGTATCAAGGGTCCGGAGGGATATGTGTGCCTGATGGTCAATCTCTTTCTCGGGTGATGATGGAGCCTCTTCCCAGGCCCACAAGTCCCTGAGAACACTGGGGCCTTGCCCGGGTGCTCTGGATCGCTGTGCTGTAACAATGGGTAATCTTTCCCTGGTGTCCTTGGTGGAGACAAGCAGCTTTAAGTCCCCTTCTTCTGGTGGTAAGGGAGTTTCTTTCCCATTTAGAGCAGTTTCAGATATGCTAAGGGGCAACTCGAAAACGATGGGAATTCTTATCCCTTCGAAGGCTTTGTTCCTCTGATCAAATAATAGCTCAGATAAGGGAGAGAAGAGGTTTTTTCCAAGTGCATCAAAAAAGATTATGCAGAGCAAAGCAGAGCAGTCTGTGTGGCAAGGGGAGTGGGAAAAAAATCCCACCGCCACAGATACTGAGCCATCTTGTAGGTGGTGGGACTCTCAGGGAAGTAAGGATCAAATACCAAGCTGAGAACCAGGCTAACATCGCAGGAAAGTCAAGTCAAAGGCTCAGTGCTGATGCCAGTTATCCACTTAATGGTTTCTATCACAAGTTCTTGGTGTCTCTCAAACTTTATTGAAAATAGATCAGAAAAACAGAAGCCAAGCCAACAAACAAAATAATTTTATAAAGGTTGGTCCAGAGGAGATGTTTATAACTATAGAAAGGTCAGAACTAAATGGTTTTTTACTACTTCTAAGTTAGTTCATCACAGATGAGAGTACTATGGGATATAACCAGGAATGGAAAAAATTAAGAAATTAGTTAAATATTTTTTAAAAAAATCTTCAAAATATGTGTATTCTTGTTAGATAAAACTTTGGCATCTCAAAAGATAATTTTAATATGCAAGGGAAAATACTTTTTTAAACTTTATTTAAGCTTTTTTTTTTTAAAAAAAAACCCTACCTTTTGGGTATTGACAAAGTTAATAAGTATAAAGCAGAGAGATTGAAATAATCTAAGTCTAATCAAGCAACATGCCACAAGGGTCTAGCCATTCTAGCTCTTGCTGAGAATAGAAAAGCAAGCAGTGTAACTCAGAATAAATCATTTACAGCAAAGACTGTCCCCTAAGATCCAGTCACAGTTTTCAGGAGGTGTCAGGTAGCAGGATACTAATACTGATTTACAATACAGCGCACTGCAGGATCTGGGCAGGTATATGCTGCTGAATAATAATTGCACATGAGAGTACACAGTCTCAGGGGACTTTCTTCTGTTATCTTCAACAAAGCACATTTAGAGCGATATGAAAGGCACAGATTGGTGCTATGCTTAGAACTTCAAAAGTTGCTATAGCTTCACTCATAAGTAAAAGCCTAGCCTTCTGCGAAGAATTATTCTGTGTACGGTGAAATTTGCTGCAGCGTCTCTGCAAACTCGTTCTGTAATAGCACGGTTAAACTGCAAGAGTTATGACCACTCCCACCAACCTTTGTGCTTGCCGTTTGTGATCTATGAGCCCCTTCATCTTTACGCAGGCCTGCAGGTCTGCAGGTAAAAACACAGCAGTAACTTTTCTGTGCAAATACCATAATATAGGCTCCTTATGAATTCTGAATTGGGCCTTGACAGCGAAGATCTCAAATAGGGTATGCAATTAGCTTCATTACTCACTATTAGTCTGCAAATAGTTATAACTAATGGAATACCCAATAATTTCCACTTTCTTACTACAGATAAGTAAAACCATATTAAACGATAACAAAACATTTTCCTTTTCAAGAGAAGCTTAGCTTTAAAGATAATCGAGCAGAATAAAATTCGCGTGTCTTGATATTTCTCAGATGTCATGCAAGATTTTGAATATTATAAAATGAACTTTCTCAACAGAAGAAGAACATGCATTGAAATATTTAGCATTTGAAGAGTCAGTGTGTAACAGATGCTTTACAAAATTAAGTGTTTGGGCATATTTCAGAACTGATCAAAATACTGTTAGGTTTTCACTAAATCTGAAGTTTCAGCAGACTGTCATGCCAAGCATCTGTCAGTAAAATTAGTTCAGTGCAACCATTGGCTCTGGGGTGTTTTGTCATAAAGCAGTGAAGGCCAACAGATTTTTAATTAGCGTTCATACTTAAATTTGGTCTGAATTAATGATCAGTGAGTGAAACAACTGTGCTTGTCGTCTATTTTGGAACAGTACAGAGAGGACTTATATTCATTATTTTGTCATCAAAGGTGTATTTTATTTTTTGCTTGGACTACTTGAGGACTCATCATTGATCACGTTCATGGGAAGGATTAATAAGTCTGAAAACATGTTTTGGAAATGTTCTGTGTTTTGAATAACATGACACAACTGTTCTTAAATAAATAAAGCATGGCATATCAAGCGAATTTTAGTTTGTTCTGTCTGGGTCAGTAAGCATATGAAAAGCATTATAGTTAGGCATTAAGTAGTGATGTGATTTTTTCAGTCCTTCAAATGCAATTTTAATTTCATCTTATACAGAAGTTAAATATTATATCTGATAGTTTTCTTAAGGTTCTGTGCAATAATAATATGGATATTGAATATTAGAATGCTAAATATAGTCTCAGACTCTTCAGGAATTAATCTCTCTTTGCAGAACTTGTGGATGAATTCATAAGCTGTGGTCTGAAATTCCTGTATGTGCACAGTTTAGCAAAGTTTATCAGTGGAGGAAGCCTGTGACTTTTATTGATGTGGACATTACATCTTGAAGCACAATATGAATAAGATGTAAGACTATGGGGACAGCAAGCAGCATTGTTGTCAGAGTAAGATGCGGGAATAGTTCTATTTCGTGGTAGTCTCCTGAAAAGAGAAACATAAGAATGGGCAGAGCTAGCAGTGTTGACGTTCTTTTTGCCTGTATTAATGAGGCTGTGTTTAGAAAGAACACTCTATACTGCAAACCTGGATTGAGAAGATGTGGAGATGCCCAGTTTTCCTAAGCTTCTTGGAATACTTGAAAAAGTTATTATGACCTTCATTTAATAACGATTTGAGTAAAATGAATGAGAAAGTTATTAAATATCATGGGGTTTTTTTTTCCTTCTGCAGTACTATTCATACTGTACAAGCCTGAATTAGCCAGAATTTTAACTGCAATTCCCTTCATGGACAGCTTTGTCACATAGTGACTTAGTTCCTTGGGGTTATGTTGTTTTGTTCATCATATGCTGAAATAATTCTCTCCTGGCACTTAATATGCTGTGACATTTGAGGAGAAAACAGTTTTATTTATACTGAGGAACATCTGGGAATATCATAATTGGAAAAACTTGTTTTGCAGCCTATCCTTTTGCTTATCCTTATCCTTTAATCAGGAGGTTAATTGTCACTGTCTCCCTGTTCTGTAAGTGTTCTTTAGCTTTTCTTGGTTTTCTTTAGCATAAATTTGAGAGGGGGACAGGACACCTGTACCTTTCATATTTAGAAAACATTTAAGCCTCAGAATAGGTTAGTTATTGCCTTTGCACTTGTAGGTCTTCATCTAAATACTGAGCTTTTACAGACTCTGTCTTCATCAAATGTCAAATTGTCCTCGTCCCTCATCCTGAATAGATCTGTATTTAGGTCTCTGAGTTCTCATATTTTCCAGCTAACGCACACGTTAGGCAGACAGCTCCCTGTTGACTAAACATCTAGGAGGCTCATGTTCAATTGTTAACTCCAGCTGTGATGAACAGCTCTAAGCAGGATTTCTGTTTCATCAAACTCCACTTAAAGGAAAATCAGAGCTCTTGGGACCGGGGGCTCTCAGTTACTGCTTCTCTGCTGTGAGACTCCCTCTTTTTCCATCTCAGTCTGATGCATCGTCTTCTTACCAGTGCAAAGCACCAGATATTTTTTTTGTACAAGCCCTTCCTCTGTTGCAGCTACCAAATGGCCAACAGGAGAGAAAGGAGGAGTTGCATGCAAGAGGAAACAATAGAATATATTATAGTCAGAGACACATGTGAAGCTTTTTGCTGCCAATAAAATTTTAAATTCACGTGTGTTGTCTAGGCAGTGCTAGGATGGATATATCAGAAATGAACAATTTGTTCTAAATTACCTGTTCCATCAGAAAATTTTTGTTTCGCAAAAAGTCAGAACATGTCAAATGTATATGCAGCTATACATAAACATGGATTATATAATTTATCCTTTCATCATAACCAAAACTCATTATTTTTTGTTCTTGCTATCTATTGGTAATGTGTTTTTGTAATAGTTGGATGCAAAGATGGACGTATCTTAAAAGTAAGCGGATTTTTTTCATAAAAATTTGAACTAGCTTGCTTGAGGTAGATAAGGAGTTGTGTTGTCATCCTGCCATCTTCATCCTAATTCAAGCTGATTTGTCTTAGTTCCTTTCCACTGAGGTGGGAATACTTTAAATAGAGTATTTATACAACCTGTCTATCTAGATAGGATAAGCCTGCATATCTGTCTGTATCTCCTATTGCACTTGTGATCATAGGTGCACTTAATAGCTCTGAAAATCAGGCCTAAAGAATATATTATAATGCCAGTTCCCTTGAAGTATTCTCTAGGAAAGATAGTTTAGAGAAGGGCTCAGAAATATGACATTTAAAACTAGTCTCCCACTGAGCCATATTAGCATTAACTTTGAACACAATTGTGGTTTGTTATAGGTGTATCTGACAGTTCTTCCCTGAAAGACAGTCGTTTGCCTGTGAAGCTGCACTTTGGCATGCTATGAGGTACTCCTCCGCATTTTTATTTTCTTTCCCTGCTCTTCATGTGCACAGATTCAAAATACAAATTCAGCATTTATCATTTGCAATAAAAATAACACCTTGCATCCATCACCTCGGAGCTCTTGGCCAGAATAGTCATTTCTAGCACCCTGGTGTAAATGGAAACTGAGATGTAAAGAGGGAATTCACAAGGAGTCTGTAGCAATGTGCAAATTTGTGCTTAAATAAAAAGCACATTCATTCAGGAAATCAATAGTTCCTTTTCACCGTGTGCTACCAGAGCTGTTAGTGCTTTGACTGAGATGCTAACTGATGCTGGTTTTCTGCACCTTCTGCAGAGAGGATAGTAAGTTCACTTATTAGAAAACATCTGCGTCCAGCAGTCCGTGTGCCTTCGGACGCTGTGTCACGGGACTGGATCCCAGGAGTGACAGCGTTAAGGAAATGACAGCTGAGCTTTTCTGTATTTTCTGTTAAACCTCATGGACTAAGTAGCTGCACCTAAGTTAGCTTGTCGGTGGGATTGAAAGAGTCCTTTGGAAATGATTCTCCTGATCCTCCACACTTATTTGGGATTTTATTTGAGTTGCTAAAGATTCTGAGTGCAATAACTATGAAGTGTTTGAAAGCAGCTAAAACAAGGGGTGTGATTCAGGAATAGACAGCGCATTCTATGACAGAACATTCAATCCATGGTATAGACTTTTAGTCATAATTCAATTCAAAGCTTTTTTATGGATGTACCTGTTCTTGCTGATTACAAACTGGACTTTTAATTAATGATTTTGTTCTCTACATGCAGATTTGCTCTTAGTTGAAGGCAGTAAAAAGAAATCTGATTTCTTCAATAGGAGAGCTAACCTTTGGTAGCACAGATTATTAATGAAAAGTGTTTATAAATGCAAACTAATCTCAGAACCCCGCTGTTTAGCTCAGTCATTAAAGGAAGATCACATAACTGAAGATTCAAATGTAGAAGATTTGAAAGTGTTTTTCTAGTTAATGAGTTGGTAAAGTAATACTAGTTCTTGAATAGTTCCGTACCGGGTAATTTGTCAATTTAAGGCGATTCTTTAATAACAGAATGTTTTGCTATAGTGGCTTTTCTTGTACAATGTTTACTGTTTCACTACGGGACAGGGGCATGAGTAGTTGTACTCATTTGCTGGAAGACCTCAAGAAATATTCCGCTTGATGAGATTAATGGATCATGTACCCTAGTATGCTGCTTTTACCTGTGGCAGAATGAGATGCTCTTTAGGGGAGAGAAGGTGAGCCTGGCCACTCCCTATGGTACAGATCTCTCCTGCCCTCCTGCGTTCATGGTCATCAGATTTGGATGTAGAACTGTATATTCATCCTTATTTGCTTTCCTTGGTATTCAGACTGGGTATCTGCACCATGGAATTTCTTTCAAGCGTCAACAAGAGGATAGACTTATAGTTTTCTACATTTAATTAATGTGAAGGCCTGAAGTCTAGAGCTAAGTTTAATCTACCAAGCTTTGTATTCTGGTAACACCCATCTTGTAACAAGAAATACAGTTATTTTGTCGGTCTCTTGCAAGTAAATATGCAGTGCCTACAAACAACAAACGTAAATTGCCCCCAGAACAGAAGCCGCTGTTACTAAAAGCTGGTAGAGTTGTAGAATTGTGATATAGGAGTGTTACGTTTTATTAAAATACAAATATTTAAAAGTTTGGTTCCAGGCTGAGATTGGTGGCTACATAGCAACTTAGTCAGCTCTAGCATGCAGAACCTGATGTGTCTATAGTTGTTAACAGGTATTTTAGTTGTTAACAGGTAATTTAGTTTGCAGTCTAAGACCTGTTTGGTTTTTTCTCTCTCTCCTTGCATTGGAAAAGAAACTTTTCCTCATGCTGGCTGACGGCTTTTAATATGCAAAGAATGAGGCAACATCTTATAGAGCCTGATGGTTTATGACCTATCCGTAAGCTTTTAAATTCAGGGGGGTTTGGCCAGTACAGGAATTGAAGTGTGAGATAGGATTTGAAATCACCAAGAAGTGAAGGAATCTGATTGATGCGTTCAAAAGGTGGAATAGCTGCAGGGTCAGTTACTGTCAAACAGAATGAGAATTATGCCAAAGAATGAGTTTCTTAAGATCTAGGGGAATTAGTGAAAAGCAGTAGACCTTCAGGTACCTTTCTCCTTCTATCAATTCTAAAGCCTAGCTAATTTAGCATTCTTTTCTGATCCTGACAGCTCCACCAGGGGCATGTTCCTCCACTGGCAGACTTCATAGGCGTTCAGATATTATAATATTGTGATGAAGGCTATCGAGACACATAATTAAATGGATGGGACTTGTAGCTAACTTGCACGCTCCTTACAGAAAAGGTTCTTTCTCAGCTGATCTGCCTTGTGGCTGGGTTGTCCCTGGGCCAGGTGACCTAGGACGAGCAGCATTACATTTAATTTACCATGGCTTCCCAAAAGTCTGCTGTTCTCAGTACCAGCTGATATTTGTCTACTTACTCTTGCTACTGTAAGAAATAACCTCTCCAAAGTTGCTATGACATCCTGGGGGACTTCACAGCTGCTGCTGCGTGGGAATGCAAGGTTAACTCGCCTTGCGGCCAGGCTTGTCTTACTGACAGACCTGCACAGGTAGTAAGATATGGTTTTGTCAGGGAATGACCTGAGGAACCAAAACAACCTTGATCTGTAGGGCTCTCTGGACTCTTCCACCGTGTATTAGAACAGTGTTTGACTGTATTAAATTCCTTTGCTTAATTCTATGAAAAAAAATGGTAATTTCTTGAAGAATTATTTTTTTTTTTACTAAGTAAGAGTCTCTCTTTTTCTGACAACACCTGGATAAACAGTGTTTGAGGTATTTTGTCAGTATGACCCCAGGATTTTGTCAGAAATCCATCCTCAAAAGCAGCACGTTTGACTTCCCTTATTATTTTAAAATACTTTTTAAAAAAGTTATGACACGGACAAATCAGTTATTGTTGATTGCGGTTCATTAATATCGTTAAAAGTTTTGACCTTGGAGAATCACTAAGAACTGCTGTGAATGCAGACATATCTGTTCCAGGCTCTGTTGGTGACTTGCTATTTGCTCCTTTACTTGAATTTCCTGTGTAAAAAATACTGTGAATAAATATGCTGCGACTCGGCCAGGTGGACCACTGTTGCTAGGAAAGGGTTACTGTTCTATTGTAAGAAATATTATGTTTTTGTTTGTGTGTTGAGATGTTGTAAACCTGCAGAATTTACAATTCTAATCAGAACCTGGCCAGAGAAAATGTAGATTAGTTGCATCAATAGATTTGCAAGAGAAATACGCAATATCTCTGGCTTCTGTAAATCATTGACGGTAATAATTATTTTAATTATTATTGACATTCTTCAAAAAAATGAGGATTTTCCCAATATTCAAACACCTGTTGCTATGTTTCCCTTTATTATGAGTTTATCCTGTAAACTTTATTTCCCTTTTATCTAGAAATCCATTTGTAAACTTACCCTGTCAATTGCAATGGCAGTATTAGGAAAACATCAATTTTCTTTTATTTACAAAATGAAACGAAAAAATAGTTGGAAGTTGGACTTTTTGAAATTAGCTTTGCAGTGTTACTTCTTCACTTTGTTAACTTCGTTTTTTTCCACGAGAAATATTCACACATCCTGGATATTCTGGAAAATTACCTTCCACAGAAAAGCTGTCTGTAATTGATGGTAACTTTCCGTAGTCGTTACCTAGGACTGATCAGCCTCAGAGCTCTCTAGAGCTCTGACTTGGGGCCCAGAAAAAAATGTTACCCACTGAGGAAAGACTTCCAAGTATTTCCAGTGTTGATAGTTTGCCATTAAGAGGAGGGAGCAGCAGAGAAATCCATGCTGAAAAATAACTTCAAATGTGGTGCACATGGGGATTTCTACAGGTCTTCAATACAACGTAACGATCAAACTACTTCTAGTAAATTGAAATGAAAGACTTGTAGTTCTAGCTGTAAAGTGAATGTCTGATTTGCTATTGCAGTGGCCTTGTGACAAGATCGTAGCTATTGCTTTTAATAACATGTATTTTTCCTATATCTAGAGTTGATCCTGCCACTACCAGCAACCTCACCTCTGGGATTTTGCTTTGAATGACGCTGTCTATGCTGCCTAGTTCAGGGATGTCCCCTAAGCCGGTTTTGTACAGCTGCATGTGTCACAAATGGCAGGAATGCTCTGAGAAGCTGGCATATCACTTTCGCTTCTGATGCTAACTATCTCAGGGATCTTTGCCACAGTGACTTAAATTTCCTCTGCTTGACAGACCTTATCTTATCAACAGCTTCAAACGTGTTTACAAACACAATGCAATCAGAGTTCTGTGCTTTAGATGCCAAATTATTCTGTAAGCCATTGATCTTTATTACAGATTTGCAGGGTGTTGCTAAATACATTAGTAATTATACATCTGGGCTGTCATAGCATCTACTCTTGGGCAATCTCCTTTTTATGTTACATTTGATTGATAGTTAGTTATAGACTTGATTCAAAATGAATTTAAAATAGCAATCCTGGCGTACGAAGCAGCTCAAGTTACTTCATCGTTTCAGCCTAATCCTAAGGTGGGGGGACTGCTGCAATAGCAGAAATTATTTCATTTGTACAAAGTGTACCACAAGCATTCACTTTTTTGTCCAAGGTCTGGGTTTCTGGTAAATGACCAGCCCTTTGCTTCCAGGTGCCCAGCATCAAGGAATAGCTGTTTAGCAATCTAAAAGTTGTAATAGTTATGCTTGTTGTTTTTTCTTCCTTGGGATAAAAGTATTCATACATACTCTGCCAAATATTGATAAGTAATAGGCGTTTTCTATTAAACGTGTTTAATCATATAAAATCATAATCATATAAAATGATGTTTAATCATATAAAATAACAAAATACCACCCCCCACCCCCCCACCCCCCGCCCCCCCATTCACTTTAAGAATTCCTTTACTTGCAGATCTTTTCTTTTTTGGTATTGTGACAGTGGTGAGGAAGAGCTGGAGCCGGAGCTTCAGCAGGTCTGCTTTATATGGGTATAAGGAGGGAGCAAGGACAAGAGGCATACAGAAATTATTGCTGGTATGAGAGAGGCAAAGATCTGTAGATCTGAACACCTCTATATAGCCCTGACTGGAAATTTTACAGGTGTGATCAGCAGCAAGGTCACGGTTTTACTGCTGCAGTGTACCGTACCTTCTGCACAAGGGCACTGCTCTTTGCAGGCATATCCCATATCAATAGAAAGACTTAAGCGAGGCTTATTCACTCCCAGTATGTTGGTGAATTATATTTCTAATATTTTAAATGAAGTTCCTCTATGTGCAGATCTGTTTGCTTAGAGCAGAACTCCTTTTGGAATGAAAACCCGTAATAAAAAGATAACTGGGATGAAAACCTTGCTTTTTTTTTTTATATGATCCAGACTGTGATAACTCTTCTACAGTTAAGTGCAGCTCATACTGAAGTGGAATTGTAACTTCTATTTTTAAAGTATTTTTAATAGTAAAGTTGCATATCCACCTGTAGTATATTAAAATCCCATGTTAGCTGCTATGCTACTATGTATATTTAAATGCAACCTATGTCGCTCTTTCATGAAGCTATTAAAAGAAATTTTTTCTCAATTTAATTTGAAAACTTTGCTTAAATGCTTTTGTATTTTCCTTTAGTCTGTAAATTTACTATCAGAAAAGCCTAAACACAGCACCTTTCGTTTCTCTGAAGACATGAAGACATTAAAATTTTAACAGTTTAGAAAATAAATCCACCTGTAGGGAAATACTGAATTGTTTTACAGATAAGTACAAATCCTGTTAAAGTGGGTGAGAATTCAAAAAGGTCATATTACTGAAAATTTAAAACTTTAATGCATAGGTTTATTCCTTTTATTAAAGTGGCAAAATTGTCTATTTCATATATGGAAAAAAAAAATAACGTATTTTCCTTGTAGGAAGCTCGCCAAAATTTCCCAGCACACAGGTGCTTTAAAAGTTAGGATTTATATTGAAAGAATGCTACGGTTTACTGTACAGGAATGCAAAGTTTATTTAGTAGTGTGAGTCTCCTAACGAAATCTTTTGTTTCCTTTTTGCATCAAGAAAGTAATTTTTGTTGATGATCTTATTAAATTGATGATAGTTAGGGTCAGGCATTAGTAATTTACTTCATTTTCATTTCTTTATGTCTATTTTATGCTTATTTAATGTCTACTTTAACAACATTTGTGATGAAATAATGAAATTTAAATGAACACAACGAAATAAACAACTTAAGCTTTTAGAGGTACCTTCCAGTCAGTACGGTAAATCACTGCCCGTTTGTGTTCTGTGCAATATTTTCACGCAGGTGAATTAAATATATCATAAGGAATTAGAGAATTCTCTCACTTCTTAAAATCATAAATAATAGGGGGGTTGCTAAATAGATCGTAGCAGCAGGATTTTAAAAAACAGGCATGGAGGACGTATTTTTGTAGGTCGCGTGTCCACGCAGGGTATATTTACAATTCCATTCAATTCCATCTCAATATAAGCTGTAGCTCAACTGCTGGTGAGCTGCCCCTGAGTGAAGGAATTCACAGCAGAGGGATGGGGGCTGTTGATCCATCTGTGCCTGCCAGGTGTTTCCCAAAGCGGCGTGGCAGGGGAGCGCTCTGCTCTGAGCCTCTGCTGGTTGCGCAGGGCTCTTGCATGAGGATGAGGAATGAATACTAGGAAACATTAAATCTATGGACGGGAGAACTGCTGGTTTGTACCATTATGAAATGAAACTTCATTGAAAAAAAATACTAACATTTTATACTTTGTGGTGCTGTAAGTGGACTACACAAAGCACAGTGCGGAAAGGAGTCTGCTATAGTGAACCAACTTGTTATAATCGGGATAAAACATCCTTGAAGCTCCTTGAGGTGTGCAAGTTTACATGTGAATATAACTCAATTATTCACTGTTTTTCAATGAGGCTTTGAAGTCTGGTCACAAACATTATTTGAATTTTCCTCTCTACTCCTGTGTTTTCAGCGGTTATCCTTAACCTTTCATATCAAGTGCTGTTTTGCTTTTTAAAAAATGAGATTCTTAAGTAGAAGGAAGGCCATGGTTTTACATATTGCAATACCCGTGTAATAACTTTTCCTAAACCGCTGGTGAGTGAAGGCTGCACCTACTGGATGGCTCTCGCTAACGAACTGTTAAAGCAGGTCTCTGACACCACAGATGGGAGACCTTTTCCCTGCTTGCACTGAGAGGTTGATATGGTATGTAAAGAGGAGCTGCTTTGAGGCTGGCTGTGCAGAGAGTAGCAGCCTCCTGGCTCGGACAATAAACTATCCAGTATTTCTGCAAAGGTATATGGGGAGCCTGAAAATAAAGAAGAGCCTGATGGTGAATGAGACCTCCAAATTCTGTAAATACAGCTTTGTATGAAAACGTGGATAAAAGGGGTATTAGATTAACTTCCACTTGAATGCTTAAAAACTGCCTTTTAATTGTCTTTTGTATAAAAACTATGTACAACTGTGAATTACTATTAAATGTGAAGGTGGCCAGCAGTGGCCCATGTGGCCAAGACGGCCAATGGCACCTTGGCCTGTGTCAGCCACAGCGTGGCCAGCAGGAGCAGGGAGGTGATTGTGCCCCTGTGCTCAGCACTGGTGAGGCCGCACCTCGAGTGCTGGGGTCAGTTTTGGGCCCCTCACTCCAAGAAGGACATTGAGGGGCTGGAGCGCGTCCAGAGAAGGCAACGAGGCTGGAGAGGGGCTGGAGAACAAGCACTATGAGGAGAGTCCTATGAGGGGTTGTTTAGCCTGGAGAAGAGGAGGCTGAGGGGGGACCTCATCCCTGTCTACAACTGCCTGAAAGGAGGCTGTGATGGGGTGGGTGATGGGGTGGGTGCTGGGCTCTTCTCACAAGGGACAGCGATGGGATGAGAGGAAATGGCCACAAGTTATGCCAGGGGAGGTTCAGACTGGACATTAGGGAGAATTTCTTCCCTGAAAGGGTGGTCAGGGATTGGCACAGCTGCCCAGGGAGGGGGTGGAGTCACCATCCCTGGAGGTGTTTAAAAGATGGGTAGATGAGTTTCTTAGAGACGTGGTTTAGTGGGGAGATAGGATGGTTGGACTCGGTGATCTCAGAGGTCTCTCCCAACCTTATGATTCTGTGAAAATATAATTAACTTTTTTTTCTTTACGTCTTCAACAGTAGATTCACTCTTAAGACTTGATAGGCAAAAGCAACGCTTTTGCTGATATCCACATGACATTGCGAATGTAATGCTTTCCTATTACAAACCAAAAAGAAAGCATTTAGGTAAGGCATTTACTCTCAAGTTGGCTGAAGTTTATTAGTAATCTGTAAGAACATGGCTGTTTTCTAGCTCACTGCAGGCCATTGAGTCAGAAACAGGAAGCTAGCTGTTTTATAATATTGGGAAATGTGTATTCTTTTAAGGGTGATACAGAAACATCCTTATTGCCTACTAGAGAAACAAGATAGAAATCCATCACCATCCTACCAATATGATGTACCTGTTATCATCAGGAATGTCGATTGCAAGGAAAAAACCTTTGGAGATCAAAAGGGCTTTCAAGAGAAAGCGTATTTTCTCACTGATTATTTGCACAGATTGTGGATTACTGGGAAAATAAAGCTCTGTGTTGGAAAATAGAGAGGAAAAACCCCGAACAAATAGAGAGACAATAGAGGCTGGTGTCCATATTCTGTTTATATAGATGCAATCGACATAAATACCTTTGGTAAAGCCATTATAAGAATTTTGTGGGATACAATAGTCAGATTGACTGCCCAGCTCGGGCTTAGACTCATACAACAGGAATCCCCTGTTGGAAGGTGCAAGGCTGTCTTTAAAATGTGCGTTTCCATTGCTCATCGTGTGGAGCAGAGCATGACTGAGATGGTCCTTACATGAAAGTACTCCTTGCTTCTGCAGTTGAAACCTAGTGCATGAGACTGGGCTACGTTCGGCTTCAGGTAAAATTTATGAGCCAGTTCTATAACCTCAATATCTGTTATTATTTAGGAAGATGCAGCTCAGTATATCCCATTGTCTTGACTCAGAATTCTTTGTGTTGAGTTTTTGTAGTTGCTTTGGCTCAAACGATGGGATATGTGCCCTAATTTTCTGTTTGATATGATCATTTCATGTTCTTCTCAACATAGCTCAAGCCTATTGATGGCACCAGAGCAATTCTAAGAGTTTAAGTGTATATCACTGACTGCTCATGCACGGAACATAACTATAGAAGTTTGCAAAGTTATCGAATCTTTTTTTGCTATTATCTAGTCTGCCGATAATCACAAAATAAACAGAAATAAATTGAGTTCTAAAAGGCTCTCTGAATGTCAGTTTTCCAGATCATTAAAGCTGCTAATTATTTAAGGTGACTGTCCCAGAAAGCACAGACATAGGAAAACAGCATCGTGTTTTGCAATAACAGTTTCTATTTCTGAGTTCAAGTAAGCCTTCATGAGCAGTTATGGATTAATAGCATAGGCTTGTTAAGACTTCTGTGTGAAGAATTTATGGAGGACAGGACATGTCTATGTACTACTTCTTAAGGAAAAGTAATTTTGTTGATTGACTGCTTTAAGGTCTAGTACTAAACCCACTAGTTTGGTATCAAAAGCCCTATCTATTAACTCTCACTACTACTTTGATTTCTTTATTATACCCACTTTGCCTTTCATGATCAAACCCCAGTGCAGTTTGTGACATCTGGAGGTTTTTTGTGTTTATTGCCAGCAAAAGATGCAGTGCCAAGAAATTGAAGTTCTCATGCAAACGGATTAACTCCAATGTTGTTCATAACCCTAAATCTACAGTATGATGTTGACAGAATCCCACTTCTCTCATTTTTTCTTCCAGAAAATGTGCTAGAAATAGTTTTTCTAGAGGAGCATCACACCCTTTTGCACGCTTCATTATCTATCTTAACATTTTATTCTGTTTTTATTCTACCACGTCATTTTAATTGCTTTTAAAATCTGATTATTTGAAAGTCTCTCTTCCTGTAGTGTGATACAAATTTAGCTGAAGCTTGTAGTATTTTTTTTCTCTCCTAAATTAATATTCTTCACAATCTAGACCATCACTGGTTTGGCTAGGAATGGTTTGGTAAATAGACATGATATTTTGTTACATATTTACAGCTCTTTTTGCAAAACTGAACTAATGAAGAGTATTACCATGTCCAGTAATGTGAACAATTAGATTTAGGTACTTTTCATGGTTCGTAACAAGAATCCTTGCAGAATCTGGAGACTTACTTTGCAGAGGTCAGTTTTATTAGCAGTAGGTTGTATTTCAGTAGCTTGCAAACGGTATTGTGAATTCTCTCGATTTCAACACTATCTAACTTTAAAAACCAAGTAGTCATGGTGCCAAGTTTGACAACATTCAGGAAGCATTTGGACCCTCAGACACGTGGTGTGAATTTTGGCGTTGTCCTATGCAGGGACAGGAGCCGGACTCAATGGTTCTGGTGGGTCCCTTCCAATTCAAGACATTCTATGCTGATTTTGGAAGAAATACAGACGAAATATGAGGAGGAATGGCTTTCTGATTTGTTTCAGCATCTCTCTGAAGCCTGTTGGAATGGAAATGAAAAGCACTGTCTACATTATCCTTCATATGACTTCAGTGCCACAGTGTCCTTGCAGCAAAGAAGTTACTGGCTCCATTTACTAATACAAACACTATTAATGTATCTGGGTCTGCTTTACTTTCACAGATAAAATCCTCTGTAACGTCTTTCTGTACTGAAACTGAGTGGTGATAAACAGGATATTACTTAGATCTAGTCTCCTGTTTCCCCCGGTGCCGAGGGAAATGATGCAGGGCAATGTTAGCTGTTGTTCAGATGTTGTTCAAATGATTCTTCCTTCTAAAGTTGTTGCTGCTTAAAACCCTTTCAGTGATTTTTAAGCCATAAAGTATAGACGCAGCATTGGCGTTCTGCTTCATCAAGAATATAGATGAAGTAGGCCTTGGGACCATAAAGTATGTTCCCTGCAGGCTTCATCTGGGTGTAGTGAAAAGGAGATGATGGAAATTGCAACAAAGTACACTGTTTGCAAATAGGGGGAGTAGAAACTTGTGGACATCACAAATAGTGGTGTTTTCCCTGAAATTTGTGGAAGTGTTGATAACTAAAGCTGTCATTAAAAGGTCATCATCGATAAACCTCCTCTTCCTTTTCCCTCTCCTCTTTAGTCCATCTTTTCCTGATGATAAGTAATGTTCCTGAGACTTTTCAGTGGCCTTATTACTAATTCAAACTGTTCCTCAGCCACGTGTTCCTATGCTGGTATTCTTTTTGTTTTGCTTAGAAGACCTTGAATTTTATGAAGATTTGCAGAGGTTTTATGACACTTCCACAAGTCATTCTCCAGTATTAGTGAAGGAAAAGAATGGAATGAAAGATCATATACATCAAAGTCTTCTAAAGACCAGTTTCTGCCACAGCTATATAAACCCAAAGGAAGGTGTTACTCTTAGGGATTAGACCCAGGAAAAAATTTCAAAGTCAGATGGTCTGGTATCTTCTACATTTTCTCATCTCCATTCCAAAGCGGAGAAAATCCCTCTGCATTTCTTCCCTGTGGGGTTGTCTCTTGCTTTCTTTTTACATTATTGATAGTAACTTTTCAGGATCTGACATTTATGTTCATGTCAGTGCTTACATATGCACTTAAAACAAAAGGATCTCTCCTGTGCTTTAAGACCTTAAAGGGCTTGAAATCTTGGTTTTTAATTTTCCTTATTCATTCTGGCAAACTGAGCTTCAAAGAATACACGTTATTGGCATGGAAATTTTCTATCTTAATGGATTTTTGAGCCCCATTCTTCAGTGGAATCATTTAGTAAGAACAAAAAATAAAAGTGAATTTAATTTGTGTCTGTTATACAACCATAAATACATTCTAAAATGCAAAATACAGAAATGTGACTCTATTCCCCTAAGAAAGGTCTATGTAAGCAATGTAAAACTCATTGACTTTAAGTGTGTTTCACCTTAAAAAAAACCCAAACCCCTAAACAACGCTTTTAAGCCTTTCTTTCCTCTCTTGAAAGAAAAAACACAATTCACAGATGCATTCTGTATGCATCTTAATAGGCCTAGGGCAGTGTATTGAAATCCTTGACAGGGAGTAGTATAATGAAGGAACAAATAACACAGATGAGTAAGTTTTTTTCGATTGTGGCTTGAAGTTGTTTGTGGATTAGAGAAAAATGGGAGACAATTATGCTGACCTTCCTACATATAAAGTTTTAGTTTTGTAATTCTGTTTGGCTCTATAATTCTGCTTTTTGTTTTGCACACATACAAATCAAAGATCACCAAAGGCGATCTTGAACAAAGTGACAGCTGTTTGTTTAAATTATCCTAACCTCATTATATTTCCATCTTTCTCTGACAGACATATGTTCAGTTGGTACATTAGAAATAGATGCACATATTGTTTGCCACCCTGGAAGAACTGGGGACTGGACAATACCAGTTGCTCAGACAGTTGTGCTGTATTTGAGATCTGTTTAACAAGTGTTGTTCTTATTTTTTCTTTTAATCGACTCAGTGACACATATGTTTGAGTAAACATTTTGACTGTTTTGTGTGAGAAGAGATAATTGATCCCAGTAACACTACAGAATCATCAAAAGAATGCATAGCCTTAAGCATGTAATAGGTTAAAACTGACCTGAGTTCACTACAAGTTTATCTTCTAGGTCATATGAAAGCAGAATTATTTGTCTCCATTTGGAATATTAACTTGGCTATAATGTGAAAAGAAGTAATAAAAGTCTGATTTCGTTGTCCCCTCTTCATTCAGGATATTTCCTTGTTCAGGGTTTTGCAGCCTCTGTCATCCTTGTGTGTTTTATTTGTCTGGTTTTCATTGTGTGTGTGGTTGGTTGGTTGGTGTGGTTTTGTTGGTTTTGTTTTAGTTTGGTTTTTTCCCCACAAAAAGCCTCTACTTTCTTGATGTTTCAAGGTGGTTGCCACATTTTTTTTTAGATGAGGAACTCGCTACAGCGTGAAGGCTTTCTTGGTTGCTTTGTCATGGTGTGTCCTGAATGAGGTTTCTTTCTGAGGGCACTTAATAGCGCCAGTTTCTACAACTTGAGTGCCAGCGTTCCGTATACTGCTCTCGCCCTGAGTATAGGAAGTATTTGAACAGTGATGATAATCTCCTCTTTTGCATGTAGCTTGGTTAACTCTCAGAAATGGTCTAAGAGACTGCCATTTTCATGTAGTCTTGTCGCGAGGATGACAGCTGATGGTTTGGACATCCTGTAAAGGATACCTGTTTTGCTAATTCTGCTGATGAACCAAACTGCAAACACAGTCTTGAAAGTCTTTAATGTATTGAGTCCATCAGTACTGGTTTTGAATAAAGAGAAGATTTTGCCTTTTCATTACATGTTGTTATAACATTCAGATGATCCGTTAGATGTAGATTTGATTGAGAGCAAAAAAGCAAACCAGGCTGACCTCAAATCTTTCACTCGGATTTTTAATAATTCATTAATTTTTACTTTGTTTTTTTACTAAAAGATTTGGAAAAAAAGAAATCTTGTCAAATCTTCACATATTGGAGGTTTTAAAAGATTCTTTCTAGCTAGTCAGATATGTCAGCTGTGGGTAGATGTATTACTGAAGTAGTAATATAACTCAAAATGCATTGTCACTTATTGGGTCTTGCTGGGGAACGTACAGCATTTGCAAATCTTGACTATGTTAACAGCAGCAGACATATAATAAAACTGCAGTTCTTGTGGAAAAAGACTTTTTTAGAAATTAATAATTTTGAGGAAAGTGTTAAAATTTCTCAAAAGCAATGTGTAAAGTTTAAGCAATATAATTAAGTAGAAATGTCTGCTATACTTCTGTACGTTTCAGAGATATGCATGAACATACAAAATGCAATTTGCAGCTAAGCCGTTACAAGATAAAACTACTGATAGGGCATCAGAAGTTAAACTGATTAGTTATCTGCAAACTGTAGTTAATGAAAGGTAGAATATTTTGCCTGTGGCTACTACTCAGTTTACACAATTATGAAATGTAGAAAGATTGTGACCATTGGGGAAGGATCATAAGAATTTGCATTATTCCCGCATTAATGCAAACTATTAGAAACTGTCTTAGTCCGTTTGTTGACCAGGATAAAGAGTTTTACATTATGCCAAGTATTGGAATCATAAGGGCATTTGAACATGTCCTCGGGATTTGTTTAAGGTATTAGAGAGGCTAATTAGAAGATGTTTAAGTTTCAGGGCTCGACACTGTTCTATTTGAAGCCATTGTCAGTTTCGGTGGGAGCAGTAGGAGATTTGATAATGTTCATCACTCAGATAATCCCTTTTAAAGTCTTCATTTTCTCCAAAATATTATTATTAGCGATGAACCAATGTGGTATTAATGTAAATACATGCTACAAACCAGCATCTCCAAATCCGCAAGTTAGATGATTTTAAAAACAGTGTATATACCACCCTCTTCCATCCCCTAATATTTTCCTTTTTTCCCCAATGTACTTTGCATATCAACTTCTCTTAAGGATTGGAAATAGTTTTCCTTGACATACAAGATGGCATCAGATGACTAACTCCTTCTGTAAGAAGTAGGTTTTGAAGGTATTTTTTGAGAAATCTTTTCCTATGTAGAAATGATGCTCCTTAAAATTTCTTAGAAGCTTTAATCCTTGTTTGTTAGGATAATAAATCTTAGCCTGGGTAGTAAGGAGAATGAAAAACTTCTCTGAGGAAACAGGATGGCACGGAGAAGCTCTAAGAAAAGGGCTGGAGATTATATTTTTTTCTAGTATCTAATATACTCTCTGCAAAACACGTGTGAACAATCTAATCCGTGACACTGCCCCAATATATACGTACAGGATTCTCTTGTATATGTTTCCCCCCCTCACCGCGCTCTAGAAATGCTCTAAATGATTGGTACTGATTATTCACCAGTTCAGCAACCCAGAACCAGCCATTCACTGGTACCAGCCTTTCCTTCAGTGTTTGCAACTCCAAAAAATTTTGCTGCTGAGCAATTAGATTCAATTTTCGTTTGTTCTTCCCTTCGTATGGCCTAAAATCTTTCTCATTGCTGTCTAGAGAGAGTCCATGAACCTAAGAAAAGGAAAGGCTTGAGGGGAATGGAATAAGGAGTTCTGGGAAGTTTGCCCAGTAACATCAGTGCTCAGCAGTTTCTCATTTAGCTTTATAGTTTCCAATAAGAAAAGATCTTTCCTGAACAGTGAAATGAATACTGCGTATACCTGTCATTTTCCCTGATTTGCTTTATACTCTGTTCTCTTGAATATTTATTGATTCCTATATTACCAGTTTGAGACCCTTTCATGCCTATTATGTATGCCCTCTACAATTTGATTTCCAAAAATCAATATACTGTAACTAAATAGATGTTTCTACTTTCTGCTTACAAAACAAAAGCAGAACCCCGGCAAGGTTACAGTGTAAAATGAGAAAAATACAGAAAAAGTTTCAAGTGTATCCTTGTATGAATCTTTTCGTACAGCTTATTTTGAGGTTGAGTTAGTGAGTTAGCTCTATAATAAATACAATATAGTAAAGCTGTTAGAGTACCCTTTTTAATGAGGGAATTTAGCTTTCAGAGTTAAAATACTATGTACAATTATACTGATTTTTTTTCCCCCAATGCTTAATTTCTAAGACAAAAATTGGAATGTTGATGTTGAAATACTTGTGAAATGAAACACTTCGCTATTTTACTTGGTATTTTTAGTGCTACATGCTTGCATGTTATAAAATAGAATGAAATCATTCATTTGGAATGACTTTTCTCTAAATTTCCACATTTACTCCTATGTAGAGCCTGAGGGAGTTGATCTGGATTCAGTTCTTTCATACTTTTGACCTTGAATGATGGAAGGAAAAAGTAAACTTACCAAATCTGTGGATGACAATGACCTGGAAGGGCCGGCAAACAATTTGGAGGATGAGGTTACAATTTAAATTAACCTTCATAAATTGGAGAAATGATACGAATCACAGAGATAACGTTCAGGAAATAGAAGTGTGAAGTACCACATTTGGCAAGGAGAAATAAAAAGCACAAACACAACATGAGGGAGTAATGAGTAGGCAATTCCAAGTGTAGGGAAGGATGGAGGAGTTAGTGTGTCATAAACTGCGCACATCAAGAATGAGTATTGTGTTCAGATGTACCTTTAAGAGACATCAGTCCAGAGCCCTGTAAGTAGAGTTTTGAATAACTGGGCTTATTCAGTGCAGAAAATACAAGACAGAAGTAGGCTGATAGGTCTTGAAGAATATTTAAGTATTTTAATAAAGAGGGGTAATCAAGTATGCTTCGTGAAGTTCAAGAGTAGGATTAATTTACATTAACAGACATTTAGAATAGTGATTATTAAAGTTCTTATACATTGGAGATGATGAGTGTTAGAATAAGTTACTTAGAGAAGTTGTGGGTTTGCTGTCAGTGTGTTTTTAAGAACAGATAATAACGAGAAGATGGAGAAATCACGTTTTGCATTCCTTTCTAGACATGTATTTCTTTTCATGGTATTTTATGATGTTTAAGTTCAGAATTTTCAGAATGTATTGTGTAACCCTTTTTTCTATAGACCCATTCAGCCTTCAGCATTCTTATTGAAAGGCTTACTAATTATATTGATAATTTGATAACTTCCAACAGTGTGAGCATTGTTCAATGTCAAAGTCCTACACTCAAAATTAAGAATAAAACCTCATCATTGCCCAAGTTTTTTCTTATATTTAGATTTAGTTACCTGTGTTTCAGTTTGTGCCTATTGCCTCCTCCCACTGGGCACTCCTGGGTTTGGCCCTATCTTATTTACTTCACCCATCACATATTTATATATATATTCACGAGACCCACCACCCTTTAATCACCTTGGTACCGCTTGGTCAGACCTCCTCCAGTATGCCCATGTCTGTTTTACTGGGCAGTCCAGAATTGGACATGGCATTCCAGATGGGTTTCACCAGTGCTGAGCAGAGGGTAGGATCACCTCCCTATGCCTTCTAGCAGTGCTTTGCCGACAGCCCATGGTGCTGTTGGCTGCCTTAGCTGTAGGGGCACGTTGCCGGTCCATGGTCATCTTGGTGTCTACCACAAACCCCCATGTCCTTCTCTGCAAAGCCACATCAGCCCCAGCCTGTGCTGATGCGCGTGGTTACTCCTCCTCGCTCTGTGCTCCCCATTGTTGAACTTCATGAGGTTCCTGTTAGCCTGCTTTCCAGCCAAGGTCCCTCTGACTGGCAGCACATCAGAATGAGCTATCAAACTCACTCCCTGGTTTTGTGTTTTCACAAAGTCAAACCCCAAACCATTATGTACTTCCACATGTTGTGCTCTTGTAATTTTTCCTTTCCAAGGAGAAGCAATAGCAAAGAGATTATGCAACTTAATTGCTTGAAATTGATTGGATTGAGAATTGTATATCAGAAAACCTTGATTCTTGCCTGGAGTGTTCATGAAGAAATTAAGATACCCATTTCAGAAACACTCTGATTCATGCAGAAAATCCTTTGCTTTCTGTAAGGTAGTGCCTGGGTCCCTTGACAAACCAGGTCCGGTAGAGAGTGGAATGAACAACAGGGAGAAGCGGAATTTCTCATAAGATGAGTGCATAAATAGACCTGTTAACTGAGAGATGTTACTGAGGGCATCTGTCTCATAAGGGACGAATCTTTATCTTGGTGTGCATAAAGGTATCAGGTTAAATGCATGAATGGGGATGAGACAAAAATTGAAATTTTGAATAAATTATAATGTGCCATGAAAGTACTGGAATCTCTGAGGCCATGGGACCAGTTAACCTTTTTACACGTGGAAAAGGGAGGAAAAAGCAAAATATCTTTTTATGGATAATAAGTGGCCCCAAGACCAAAGTTTAGGAGACGTTATTTAACTGGAGTGGGTTTTACTGCTGCTTTTGGCTGCAGGCTCAGACTTGTGGGCGTAAGCAAATTCTCATGTTTGAAGTCAATGGGCAAATTCTTTTCCCCTTCTCAAAGCAAGGAGTTGAGACTACACATAGAGGTTTGTAACTCCAGAAAACTGCTTTCAGCTTTTTCCACAGAAATTGACAGACACTATGGCTGCAAGCACGAATCTTTAAGCGCAATTTGGTCTAAACCAGCATTGGATCTTAAGGTTTTTGCTGGGATTTCTTTTTGTTTATTTTGTGTTAAGAAACAGGCCCACGGATGTAACTTTTCGAAGGTCCTGAAAGTTGCAAAGATGATTTTTTTCATGGAATTATTTATCAGTATGATACAGCATGAAATGTGGATATGATAATTATAAAAGTAATATTAACTAAATTTAACACTATCTTCAGGCTCACTAGTCACAGCCTAGTGACTCAGGTTAAATATGGAGGTAATGGAGGTGTTTTATATACAGTCAGAAACTTCAGCTTCTTGGACGCGCTCTGTTGTGGGATAAAGCTGTGTGCAGCCTGGTCACGTCCTTACTAGCAAAGCACGCAGCAGTAAATTATCAACCAAGAAATAAATTATTTTAACATCTGTAATGCTGATAAATTTCTAAGATACCGTCAGCATTTTGTGACTTTCATACAAGTATGTATCTTTTAGGAGTTTGTACGTGTTACAGGTGCTTCCACCAGAATGACTGAATGCATCTAAGACTAGTTGTTCTTTTTATTATTATTGCTCTTATGAAAATAATAGTGATTTTTGTGTGTGTCCTCAATGCTTAATAGCAACAAGTAGACTTTCTTTTGTACTCCTGCCAATCTCTGAATTTCTGTCTTTGAGCTGAAGCTTCTGAACAGATTGTAGACAAGTGATTGTGTATTGTAGAGTAGGGCAGGCTGTGATAATTTAATTCCTATTCATTATGACCTTCTCAGGCTCACTTGGAGAAAGATAGCAGGTCTGGAGCGATAAGACCTTGCCTTCAGGAATGTGTTCTCACAGTATTTCTCACCCCCTGCCCTCCCAAGCCTGGTGGCAATGAGTTCTTTTTTGGTTTTTACTGAGTAAACAGATCTAAATGTGGCGGTGTGGTGCGTTAATGATAACATGCAGGTATGTAATTACTAGGGCTCTGCAACCAATACAGTAAACACAGCAGCTGCTCAGGGCCACACAATACAGCATTGCACCATAGCAAGCTTAGCTTTCAAATTTTAACAAACAAAATTCCTCTTCAGGAAAATAAAATAGCTTATGTTCAACTCAAGCAGCCAGTCTGTCATGGTATTTCTCCAGTCTGCCTTCTTATCGTTTATCTGACTCGGACAGATTTTTAAAATAAGTTGCGTTCTTTTTATCTTTTCTGACAAATTGTTCCTGAACTTGCTTTATAAAACACAACGATTCATTTCCAAACATTTTTGCTAGTCTGGTTACTTTTGAGAAAGCCTCCATAATGATGCCAAACCTAAGAGGCTTCCAGTATTTAGTCAAGTCCCGGATGGGATCAAAATTAGCAAGTGGAGGTTCAGAAGGAAGTGTTTTAGTTGAGAGTACGGGGGGGGCAGTAGCATTGCACAGAATGATAACAAAGAATGATAACAAAGAATGATAACAAAGAAGTATTTTGTGATGTACAGAAGTACAGAAGGCTTGTTCTAGCCCCAAGACCAAACACAAATGACAAGCAAGCGAGAAGCAAATATCAAACAAGAATCAATTAAGTAAAAAGTATGGAAAAGAAAAGAAATAATTGGATAGTTTTGAAAAACCAACTGTACTACCCTTTCTTCCACTTTGTTAATTGAGACAAAGCTTTCAGGTGTTACAGTATTGCTTTTTTCCCCATATATCATCCAGCTGCTATTTCACACTGTTTTATACCTCTGCATGGCTTTGCCTCTTGGCAGTCATTTCCGATATCACATTGGAATTGTTTGTGGGTGCAAAAAACATGTAAATGGTCCAGGCAAGAGCAGTACAGTATTGCACCAAGAGCCAGCTGGCTGAGAACAAATCACAAAATCCACATTTCTCCAGTTCAAACAGTAGTAACAACCGCTGTACTTTTTTTTTTTTAAAGGACTGTTTTCTTGAGGATTTTAATGCCTCACTTAATGCGTATATAAACTTCCACACCTGCTTTTCTTTGTCCAGGAGTTCTCTTTTATGTTCAATAAACAGGTGGGATGCGAGCAGCAAAGCTGACTGGAGTGGTTCTTTTCCAGTAAGTACGCGTGCTGGCAGTCTGCAGCCTTGCTGGAGGGGGTGCTGTGAGTCCCAGTAGTATTTCCCATGACTCCAGGTGACACAGAGAAATTGCAGCTGTGTCGTAAGATCCAGAATCATTCGTTTTTGGAACTGATCTCTCGTGCTTGGCAGTCATAGGAAGCCTTCTCTTCACTCACAGAAAAGAAAATATTGGGTATTCAGTACTTTCTTGATGAGGGAATTCTAGGCTCTCCTGTATCGGCCCCACTGTTGGGTGTCTCAAAACCGGGACCGCGATGGCGAATATCTTGGTGGCAAGTAAAAGAAGTAAAGGGTTTTTTTGACACTTTTATAAGAATGCATTCTTAACTTTCAGTTGACAATTTTAGAAGGTTATTGTGTCAGAACAAATCTTCCCAGTGCACCAATACAGTTATTGTGTATATGTCATGTCTGTTCCATTTCAATAAGTTCTCTTTCTACTTTTGCCATGTTTAATGCCCAAACAAATGTTGACAATCAAGAACAGTCACTTCCTAGATGAGTCATAAATTATATCACCCACTACTCTTATTTTCTATGTGTTCTCTACAATGGGTTCAATCCTCCTTTGATGTTACTGCAATAATCAATTTTGGAATATTATTCTTAGGTTTTAATCACTATATTGCAGTTATATGGTTATTTTCTAGTCATATTCTAGATTACAAATAAACTTTACTCATAGTTAGTGACTTAAGGAATTACATAAAACATTTATATGTAACCTTACAAATATTTGACTGATATTAATGAGATGTGTGGAAAAGGAGTGTATTTGGTAATATTTATATTGCAAGAAGAACAAAACCTGCTGTTTAAAGACTTTGCATTTACTTTTGAGTGTATTCTGAGTCAACTCAAAGCACTTGAGGCCCTCTAGTAATTCTTATTGAAATAACATAAGATCAAAGACTACTGGAGCAAAAATATTTACTTAGGTAAACAAATCGCAGTTTGAAAATTTCTACAGCCTTGAAACCTATCACAGAAAAAGTTTTAAACTTGAAAAGAAACTTTCAAGACATAGTCTTTTGTCTTCTCTATAAAGCTTTGATTTGCTAATACAGGAAAGACAATATTAGATCTATAACTGAACTGTATTTGCGCTGCCTGGCTTTGAAAAACAGGATGTTTCAGGTTATCTAAACCCCTAAACAGTCAGCTTACCCAACCACAGTTAATCAGACTTCTAGAAGAAGGGCTACAGAATCAGCATAATACTGTTTAGCACATGTTGGCTTATATATTGAATGATATGCTTTGTAAATTAAGTTATCCTTTACATTAATTGGTACTAATTACTACAGATCTGTTTAAAATTAACATTAATATGTTAATCTGTATATCAGTGACTAGATTTGCATGTTAAATTCAGAATGTTAGTCGCACATTCTATTCAGAAAGTCAGCTGATCATGTAGTTTGTAGTTTATAGTATCACTGGGGTGAGACAACACACAAAAGGCTGGGTATTTATGTGAAGCTAATTACCCTGTGTGTATGTGTGTGGGTGAAGGAGGGAATGTTCTTTGTTCTGCTTGAGCCAAGGGAGTTGGCAAATTTATTAGAATTGGGCTATTTGTTTCTGTTTTCTGCCTGAGATTGGCCTATTGTGAAAGTTTACACCATTTATTTTTAAGAGCACAAATATAGCTTTTTTTTTCATAAAAAGAATTATCTATTTTTTTTGTTTTGTTTTTCCGTCTTCTTTTTCTTCTGAAAATTATTTAATAAGTAATTGAAAGAGTAGCAAAGCCAAAGAACAAACATTGCTGCAGAAACGTGCAAAGTTGAAAAAAACTGGTGAAAATCATTATTTGGCCTTCTCTGGTTTTGACTTAGTTTAGGCAAGGTGTGATTTTTTGGGTGGATATATTTGTCTGTTTCTCAGGTTTTCGTACTTCAAAATGCAAACTTAAGCAGTGCTTAAACTGTTGAGATCTTCCTTATCTCACGTGTTTAGTTAAACTATTAAAGATCCCTCAAGTGTGAGCATCCGGTGTTCCTTACGTATGTGTATTACATAGTTTTCACCTTATTTAAAAATACCCTTTAGCGAATTTTGAGCACATTCAAAAAAATTTGTTGGCCCACAAACAAGTAAAATAATGATAAAATACACGCATTCTATAAAGAGCTTTTGAATGACCGTAGATGATTGTGTAACACTTCCAGAAACCACGTCCCCTCTGCCCACTCTCCACCCTAAATGGATTGAGAGGAACAACCATTTGAAACTCAATTTCTAGAGATATCTAACCAGATAGTGCTTGTAATGCAGCTGTAAATCGTGGCATACATTGTTCAAGAAATATTAAAATAACAGTTTGTATAATTACATTGTATGCTGTGCATTCTGATATCTAATTTTTCCACTTTCATCCAAAACCTCATAAAATAAGCTGTTAAACTTAACTGAGATAGGCGATAAAATAACAGTGATAAATTTACATTTACAGCACTCTTGCAAAGACATTAAATCATGATGCTTAAAGCGAGGGACAACCAATAAACATCTATGAAAAATTTGCATTTAAAATTTTAAAGTGTAATCTTTATGGACTCCTTTCAAAAAAAAAAAAAGAAAAGTGCTTCTAACATATCAACTCTGTCTCAGCTCTATGGCTATGTTTTACTAAAATATTAGAAAGCACTGTCCAGACACAGATTGGAAAAACAAAGCAGATAGTTCTTGGTTTTAAATTTTTATGTATAGGGGGAAAAAAAAAAAAGGAAATGCAAAAATTAGTATTGTATCAGTGAAAACCTGAATCCCCTGAAGCAGACTAATTTGCTGGTTTACTTTTAAACATAACTTAACTAATCCATACAGCTATTTTATGGGTTCAACATAGTTTTCAAGGTTAACTGTATAAAAATACTATATTAAAAATAACAAGAAACGTCTTCTTCGTGCAATTTTGCTTGAAAGCAAAATCAATAAAGAAAAGTGAATTGTCAACAATGGCTGGCCATTCATAGATCTTTCTATTATTTATTTTTCAAAAACATCATGCTGATCACACACATCTGTGATGTTGAAGTTCACTTTATTTAGCTAGAACACAGAATTGCTTTGGTCAGTAAAAGAACAAGGCAGTTTTATAAAGAGGTGCTGATTTTGTCTTCAAGGTTAATTCTAAATCAACATTTTGTAGGGCTATGTGTTAGCATTTTACGTAAAATGTTCTTCGGATTTCATCATAAATGGGAAATCAAATGTTTACCCTTTTAAAACAAACAGCTTGAAAACATGAATTCTATGCCAGCAGGTTGATAGTTGTATTTGTTTTACCATTTTCCTATAGATACAGCACCAGGATGTAATTTAACACACAGAGCATTTATTCATAAGCTTGTTCTTATTGTAGAAGTCTGACCAAACGTCATATTACATTTCTTGAAAATAGAAAGCTGGATATATGCTTGCACATTACCACTTTAAGATGAGCAGAATATCAGCCTTTTCAAATGTGGCATGAGCTCTGGAATTTAAGTTGTAAGTGTGATATGAGGCAGAAAATCAGGTTTGTCCTATGGTTATAATTGCGGTGTAAGTGGGTGTCAGGGCTCTATCTGTTAATAAACAGTAGCAGATATAACAAAACTGTGTATCTTCACCTTTACTCCAAGGTTGGTTAACTTCTTGCAGAAGAAGCATTATCTCGGTGCAGGTAAAGCAAGGACAAACACATGCTGCAAAAGTGTCTGCCACAGATTTATCTGGCATCAATTCACAGATTTGTTAAACTAAATAATAAGTATATCTGTCCTCTTATTATTGAAATTTTTTTTCTTACATTTCAAATACATCTTGTGCTAATGCTGTTAGAAAGACATGGCAATTGGTGTGCCAATTCATTGGCACGAGACTGGAAGTAGTTGCTAATATATCTAACTGACCACAGTATCAAAATGTTTAAGTAATGGTGCATGCATGTGGATTCCTTTATACCCGTGTCTCCCTCCCTAGAAGCTTTTCTAGAGTGAATCTGCACTCTGGAAAAATGCGTGAGCCATAGCCTGATCCCTCCCCCAGTCTTATACCATGATGTTTTTCAACTTTGCAGTCAATAGGCTACTTCTAAAAGTCCTCAAAAGGTGATTAGGAAATAGTCAGTTAATAAATGCAATTTAGCATTCCAAGTACATGAAAATTTAGAGGTATCGACATCGCTGAAAAACTCAGGGAGTACCTAAATCAAAGTGGTTTGTAAACCATTGTTTTAGTTGGACAGCTGCACGGTGATTTAAATGAACCTGTCCTTGGCCAAAATCCAAGCCAGGGCCAAAAGATTGTAGTTCATTGTTTGACCTGGTCTAAAATAGTTGGCTCTTACAGAAGGTTAAAATGTGCCTTTTTAAAGTAAGCCATAGCCATTAAAAATCTAAATGCAGTGTTGTTCCGCTGGTGGCACTCGAATAACCAAGCAGGCACTGACGCGCAGCTGCAGCGTGTCAGGCTGCCATGCACAGCCTTATCTCAGATCAGGGCACCTTTTTTGATTAAAATGAGTTTAGGCTAAATCACTCATATATTAGGTGATATATCTGACTGAAGATCTAACGGCAGCATACTTCCAATAATCACAGTAATTGCGGAAACGTTGGGTTTTTCCTGTCTTTGTCTTCCTTGGAACATATTTGATGAATTTTTATTTTCAATGTGTAGGGCCTGTATTTGTATTTCCACATTTACTCTTAATACCTAGTTGTCTTTAAAACAGCTGTTCAGGTATCTTTTTTGAGCATATAAAGATCATTGTCTTCTTGAAGCAACGTTTGGGAATACTGTAATGAGAGAAACCCTTTCATCGAGTTGCCGTCAGTTCATATATGATGGTGGTTCCCCGATATAAAAGTCTTTCTCAAGCTTAATGAAGGCAAAGAAGTAACAGCATTTCATCAGTCTAAAGGCTCATTTCATTCTCTTGTCTCCAACAGTGGCCAAAAGTGAATGTCAAGGGACATTTAAGGATTTGCGGAGCAGAGGCTTCCTGAGCCAGAAGTAGTTTTGGTTTATGCAGTAACCCTCAGTGGATTTATGTCATTCACAGACTTGAAGGTAGAGACCAGAGAGGTCAATGCTTTGTGTCCACCACATTTTGTAACAAGGCAATCCCACGGTTGATTCATGATTCATTCATCGTGTGAATCTTCTGTGTTCAGAATTTGCCATCAACTAAAGTCTTTGCCGACAGCTTATTCTTCTATCTGAAGACACGATGAGCAATCAATCCTGGCTCATTCTTTGCAAGTCTTTTGTAATATTACATGGATATAGGAATTATACAGTGGGTTATAGGATAGCAAATTCTGATGCTCTTTCAGGTCTTATCTTTAATCATTACCCAGCTCTTGCATTAAGCTATTCTTAATACTCTTTTTATACTGAAGGGAATTCCATTCGTGGGTAACTGTCATCTCTTTTTTCTAATAGAAATGTCTACAATCAATGTATTCTTTCATTACCGTTGCAGAGTTTAGTATTGTACATATTTTTATGTACATATATATGTACCTTTAGGCACATTAGAAAAAAGAAATGATTAATTGTTCTTGCAAAGTGATCCAGAACTACTAGGCTGAAGGGGAAACATGCATGGCCAGCTATAAATACATTCAAACTAATCAAAAAATGTTCTTTATGCATAAACATAGTACTTCACCGTGCCCTATGTTTTTAGAAACAGAAACAAATGCAAAAAACTATATATTCACAAAGACCCAATGATGATTATGAAATTTATATTTGCCATTGGTAAGCAAAATATAAATGGTTTAAGACATTTAGAGAGAGGCGTTAGTAGACGGTAGTTACCAATTCTGAAGCATAATTAGGTTATTATGCTGGCCTGGAAGATACCAAATTGAAAGAGAAAACAGGATCATTGCTAACAGCTAGAAAGGAGCAAAATATATTTGTCAGTAATAGAACTATAGTTACAGGACGTTTTCACCAAATAAATACCGAGCAAGTAGTGTTAAAAGTCTGCACATTTTCTCATAAACAGCGTAGCTAATCCCTTGGTCTATGGTGCTTGCATTTAAAAAGAGAATAAAATTAAATTAGCTAGACTGCATTTACTTCCCCCATCATTTAAGAATAATATGTAGCTTTCGCTCCAGACAGCAGCAGGTCTCCCTTAGTGAGAAAGCACTTTTTTTCAGCTCAGTTCTGAAACTTTGTTGACCTTGTTTCTCACCTAACATGGCAGAAGCTACTGATCATGTCTGCTGCTGCTGATTTTCTAGATTCACAAACTATGCATGTTTTCTCTGGTTTGATCCTTTTGTATAAAACTAGTCAGATAATCCATCTTTTTGGCTTGATGAGCTGAAGGGGACAAACATCGAAACACAAACTAGAAAAAATATTTTGCAGCAACATGAAATATTTATTTGAAACACAACAGTTTGTGTTTAGGTTTTGGGATCTTAGTTATTTAAACCACTTTCAATGTAAGCTGTTTCTTAAGGTTTGAAAAGAAAGCTAAATTTGTAAACAAACACTGTAGAAACTTATGGTTTTATATATATATATATCATTACATATATATAAATGTTTTGAACAACATTGCCTTAATTTTTCTAAGATGATTATTCCCAAAACTACACATCTGGTTGTTTGCTATTTCATGAAAATTTTTCACGCGCTCCTTGCATTTTTGAACGTTACGTTAGAGGTGTTTCTGGAGCCCAGTATTCAAGCTTGTCTTTCTTTGCAGTTTTTAAAATTAGTGGCTGAGACTTTCTCCAAGAGCACAAGATGTGAATTTAAAGTTGTGTTCTCCACTACCCCTGTCTGAGTGTGGGGGAACCTGTAGCCAGTCTGAAGTAAAAGGGGTGACACCACTCATGGTAACGGGATCAGAAATTCATCATGTGTTCGTAGCACTGGGAGAAGAGAAGTCCTTGAGGATGTATCTCATGGCTGCACCTGAAGCAGACATCTAATTTTCTCCTTATTATGTTGTTTTCATGCTATTAACTGATCCGCTCAAAGTAGTCAGCAAAAACTTGGCCTCATGCCCTGAATTCTTGTCAGCGGACTTTCAAGCTTTTGTGTTTTATCTGACAAACCTAAATCTTTATTGATTTTTTTTTTTTATTTAATCACATTTCCCAGAGAAAGCACAGTGAATAAGCCACTAGACTAGGGCTTAAGAAATTTCAGCCTAAGCCCTTTTTTGACCAGTTTTTCTCCAAGTCATTTAGTTTTTAGTACCTCAGTTACTCTAATGGAAAAGATAACACCTCACAG
The DNA here is from genome assembly GCA_033558235.1 of Neomorphus geoffroyi. Taxonomy (NCBI): domain Eukaryota; kingdom Metazoa; phylum Chordata; class Aves; order Cuculiformes; family Neomorphidae; genus Neomorphus; species Neomorphus geoffroyi. The sequence goes on from JAUMJM010000045.1 coordinate 19,388,188, forward strand.
TTTTACAGGACTCTTGTAAGAGTAATTTCATTAAAGATTTTAAAACTGATACAACAGTAAAAAGCCATCTGACTGCAGTTTCCCACCATGCAAAACTGGTGAGAAAGACTATTTTTTTGCTACTGATTTCAGAGTCTCTTGTTAACTGATCTGAAATAAAACTCATCCAAACAAACACAGCTCATAGTCTACTTGACATAGTTCTTGCATATCCTGCAAAGCAAATTTGGCATTTCTGTGGTGCTTGGGCAAAGTTCTTGAAAATGGCAAGATTCAAGCCCTGGAGAACGTTATGGCTTTGCAAACGAGACATTAGAACAACATGTATGGTCGAGAATATAAAATGGTTTTCAACTGGTTAAATCTGTGACTTATGCTCCAAGTTTTGTGGTAATTCTTGTGTTCCAGACTTATCTCATTCTTTGGACAAAACAAATTATTTTGAAACAAAACCGTAACTAAATGTTTAAATTATGTGCTTTTAGATTTCCCTGGGGTAACTGCATCTTACTCCGTTATAGAGCCAGAGGGCCATGTTCAATATAATTTTAACTCTAACCAAGAGCTTATAGCAGATGTAATTACCACTTGTATCATAATTTATAAACCTGCTGGCATTTATAATCATCTTAAGATACTGTTTTCTTTCCTTTATTTTTAATTAAGCCACTATTTATCCTCAGTCCCTGCTTAATATTTTATTTTTTTAAATTCTAAACATAATAGCTGCCAGACATGTCAGAGACAAAAGGAATAAATAAAATATGGGGGGAGGGGGGAAGTATATATGCTGCCTCTAGCAAGAAGGGTATTAAAAACTAGAATGACCCTATTATAATTGCAGTCATTAAGCCATAACAAATTTATGGACATTATCCAATCAGCTTCAAATTAATCTAAAATTAAAAAAAAAAATCAACAAAAATAGGAAAAAAAATTGTTTCGATTAACAGTAATAGATAGGCTTTTAGCATCTACTGGATTTTGAATGCCAAGTGGAAAATCAAAACCAGCAAATTTTCAGTACAGAATCATGTGATGGTTAATAGCTATGCAGGTCCTGGGAAATTCTAGGTACAGCCCTCTCTGATCCTTCAGTTCCCGTTTTAGCCTTGCCCACGGGTCCAAAGGGAACACTATTTTCTTATTTCATCCCAACCGAACCCTTTGTAGAGTCCTTCAGCTGGTAATGTCCCTCAGATGACACTGGAAAGGTCAATACCTAGTTATCACATAGCATTAGTGAGGCTATTAACTACTGTGATAACGAGTCTTCTGCCTGTTGAGTGTTTCAAATGGTTTAGTGGCTGGAAATGAATGGAAAGGAATTACCAGACTCTCAGTATGTTGACAGCAACCCAGATTATCTGATATTCCTTAAAGCTCTGGCACATATTTAAGCATAGTCATGACAAAGTAGTCTAGTGTCTTCCTCACTACGTGGATCTATTTTATGTAGGTCTAGGTTGTGTAGATCTGTTTTACACAAAGCGCAGCACAGAGCTCCCTTTCGAAACGAAACAGTAGAAAATTGTATTGCTAGAAATTCAGAACGTGCAAGGATACGACAGACTAAGCAAACGATAGATGCAGGCATTTTGGCACAGAACAAATGAATAACAGATAATAAGGTAGTTCATGATGGAAACCACCTGTTTCTACCTTGCTTGATCTCAAGTATGGAAATTTAAGATAAACTCATATCTTCCAAGCCCACCTGTCTGTAGAGATCAATGTTTTCCAATTACAAAGTAATTGTTCGTACCATATTTTACTGTAATCGAAACATCTTGTAGTTGCTTCTCAATAAGAATCCCTTGGAACTCAGAAAAAAATAATAAAAAGTATGTCATGTCTTCATTACTTTTAAATTTTTGCTGCTTGAAGCAATTAATCAATTATCACTCAGTGAGTAATTGCATGGCTTAAATGCGAAGAAGAAACTGAGCAGGTTTGATCCACCAAGAATTTAGTCGTGGGGTTTTTTGTGTATGTAGGGAAACAGGTTTATAACTTACATTCTGTAAATGTTACCTCATATTCCAGTTGTATTTTAATTTGTTTGTTTTTCGAATCAATCAGATTATTCTACTTGAAAGTTTTGTGTCCTTCCTGATTATTTGATTAGAGGAGCACAACAGTTTGCAACTGAAGCAAAAATCCCAAGAGTGCGTTTATAGGCAGTTCAGGGTTTTGAGGGGTACGGCCATAAAGCACAGAAAAGTAGATGCAGTCTTAAAAACCTTTTCAAGATTAGCCAATGTTTTCCTTCAGAAAAACACTACAGATATTATCATTTCTCTAATCCGTTATTTGAGATTCTGTTGCTGGTTGACCAAAATCTTACCTTACTCACGGTTGTCCCATGCAGGAGTAGGAGTTGGACTGATGATCCTTGTCATCCCTTCCAACTCGGATCGTTCTATGATAACTGAGTTTGTTTAAACCTGCACGTTTCATGCAATATGTAACAAATATAAACATTCATAGATGTGCATTCTCTATATGATATTTATGAACACATAACTGTATGTTTGTCAGGAGCATAGAAGTGTCATATAGGTTGCACAGAAGCATTCATAGAATCATAGAATCACCCGAGTCCAAAGAGACACAAAAGGATCATGGAGTCCAGATCCCATCCCTTCAGAGGACACTCCCAACACTCACACCGTGTGACTGAGGGCGTTGTCCAAATGCTTCTGGAATGCTGGCAGACTGGGTGTGGTGTCTGCTTCCCTGGGGAGCTATTCCAGTGCTCCACCACCTACTCGGTGAAGAACCTTTTCCCAATATCCAATCTGAACCTCCCTGGCGCTTCTTCCTGCCATTCCCTCCAGTCCCATCACAGGTGACGAGAGAAGAGCTCAGCACCTGTTTTCTCTCCCTCCCCTGTGAGAAGGCAGCAAACAGCTCTGAGATCCCCTCTCAGTCTCCTCTCCTCCAGGCTGAACAGACCACGTGCCTTCAGCCTCTCCTCATACGACGTCCCCTCTAGACCCTTCCCCAGCCTTGTGGCCTCCTCTGGACGCTCTCCAGTAGTTTGATGTCCTTTTTATACTGCGGCACCCAAAGCTGCACCCAGTGCTCGAGGTGGGGCTGCCCCAGTGCAGAGCAGAGCAGGACAATCACCTCTCTCGACTGGCTGGCAATACTGTGCTTGATGCCCCCCAGCACACAGTTACCCTCTTGCCTGCCAGGGCACTGTTGAATCGTTTGTGTTTGGATTGAAGTGTTTGAATATTATATTTGTCAAGCGTGGTCTTAACACGTTCTCCATTCATGATTTTAAACAAGTGTTTAAATATTGCAAAGAGGTGTGTGACAAAAGTTTGGAGCATTCCCTGGAGTTTTGTTTGGGCTTTGTTTTTGAGCTCAAGCATTACCGTTGCTGCTTCCATTTAGAAATTTCATTTTTACCAAAATAAAATGGAAGCTGTGGTTGGGTGCACAAAGGTAAATTACTTATCAGCTGTTATTAGCAATTAGCTTACAGAGGAATTTTTTAAATGCCTAACTAGCAAGGTGATATATTGTGCATTAACAAAAGGGAAAATTTTAACAAATGTAGGTCATCTTTGAACAAAATTAACATTCAACAAAATACGCCCGTTATAATGTCTCAACTTTGGGAAGACAAGCCTGTAGGCTTGAAAACGTGGTAAAATGCTGCCCTCTTCTGCTTATTGCAGACTCAGTTTTTCACTGCTTTGTTTGCAGTGCCTTAGAGCAACACGACATTAGATCTTCTGCTTTAGAAAAGAAAAAAGTTTGTAAGTACGCTTGAAGTAAGCATACACTTAATGTTGACACCGTATGTAGGAAAAGTATCTGTTATAGTTGAGGCATTCTTTTAATTAAGTTAAATAAAGCAAAAATCCTGCTCTTCAAGTTCTTCCAAATGTAATATGGAAGAATTATAAGATGGAACTGGACTTTAGCCTGTATATGGGTACTCATCTATTTGTCTGATAAATTTACCCATTATCCATTGTGTCTTCTTGACGAATCTGTCAGTTGAAAAGCAGTACAAGTCTGCAAAACACAAAGAATTGAGCAGATTTGCATTATAAATTCTAGCTTCTCTGGGTGCAGACATACTGCTTTCATTCATAGCTTTAGCAATGAGTTCTAAGAATCTGGGCTCAGTGGTTTTTTTTCATTTAGTTTCATTTTTATAGGAGAAATAATAGCTTTACAGCTTATAACTGCCCTGGAGCAAGAGGATATCCTTAATACAAATGTGCTTGCGCATTTAGTTCAGCTTTCCTGTAGACAATATATCAGACATCAAAAATTATGTGAATGAAGGCAAGAAAAGTGATGAAATAAATTCATTTGTTACTTTGTCTCTGCATTACAATTTGGGAATTTGAATCTCTTAGCAGTCCTGTAATTCAGAATGTAAGGATTTCTCTTGACTATGATGTGATGGATGTGGAAATCTAGTGCATCATGGAAGTGCGTTTCATGCATTTCAGTTATTAGAAACCCTTTTTTAAGTAGAAAACCTTTTTAGAACGAACCTCAAAATAATAGTGACAATGGGCAAGACTCTTTCACTGCCTACCTTCCCAGATGTTTCACATGGCAAACATTAGAATACTTTCCTAGGAGGTAGAGAATCTAGTTTTATTATTGTTTTGCTGCTGTTTGTCAAGTTGCATTGTTTTCATCTTAACTGTATATCTAACTGAGCTTACAAGAAAGCAGTTACTTCAGAAAATAATCAAATAGTTTAAATCCATCTTTAAATCACGTTTTCTTCTGCTGTACTTCCAAGAAAGCAGTTGTGATTCATGATCCAGTCAGTGTGGCTTTTTGTAAACATAGTCTTTCCACATATTCCGTGACATTTCTGTAATGAATCATCAGGCATGAAAAATGTACATTGTCATAGGCTAACACTGGGAGAAGTCACTAAAGTAATAGGTTGCTATTGTGATTGCCATAAAATGGAGCTGCTTAAAGATGACTCTGATTCAGTACACAAGCTGACAAGTATATATATTATCCTATGTCATTTCCAGGGTGTTGATTCATTAACCTGTTGAAATCCATAGGAAGTGTAATACGGCTCGATAGAAATTTAGTTATAAAAATGTTTGTTCGGTGTCTATTACCATAATAACAGCAGTTGTCTGACTAGCACTGCACTAAATACATCTGTCCAACTTCTCAGCGTTACTTAAAAGCTGATGCAACTTCAATTTTAAATCAAGTTCTCCCTTACAGACTAAGAAATGCCTTTTGGCAGCTGTAGCTGCCAGGACTGAAGTATGAGAGATGTGGTGAAGGACAGGTTCTTACAATGATGAAATTCTTCTTTTGTGAAAGAATGAGAGTTCTTCACAACTTGTTTGCTTAGCACTGACACGTTGTATTTTCATGTCTATGATTTTAATGAGTGGTTAATTTGAAAAAGACTGATTTTTGGATGGCAGGCAGAAGAGATTTTACCTTTGTTCTGCTGTGATGCGCAGTGATTTTGTATGCTCAGAGCTCTCGGCTGAACTCTTCCCTTTCCAGGTGGCAGCCAGGGATCCCAAGGGTTGCCACCGCTGGGAAACTTTCCTGTCCTTGCTGGGTGGGAAGCTTTTAATAACATCGCTACCTTAACTAAAGCCAAGTGCCAGTCTGTGTTTAAAAATTCTGGACATTAGATAAATGTGCTATAAATGTAGAGTGTATTTCTGCATATAGCGTCGACATGTCTAAGCCGTTTACATTTGAGGCTCTGACCACAATTTTGTGACCACAGTTTCATTTCTGTGGGGATTTAGCCTGCAGCTCAGCCAGTTGCTGTAGCACCACTGGGGAGCGTGGGATGGTTGTATCCAATGGGCTGTCAGCCTCTCCAAGGCTGCCTTTTGGGACAGCTCTCATTTGAAAAGAGGGCAGCTCCACTGCAGAAGCCAGCTCCGTATTTCTGCAAGGTTTTACACAATATTATGAGATTTTAGGTCTAGTCAATGAGGATTGTGGATAACACACGGTATAAATGCTCTTGAGATGTGTCTGTCTTAGTTATGGTAAATACTACATTATGGGGAAAGATTAAAATGTTGTAGTAAGGGCAACTATATAAACCCAGTGATGAAATGTACCTCAACAGCACTGCTGTTCCTCTTTCCCAGACACCTCAGCAAAATCACCATCTTGGTGGAACAGATCTGTATAAGACCACTGGAAATCTTTTAAGGAGTGAATGCTGAATTTGTTCAGCTATGAGTTCAGTGAATTAAACTGGTCGATAGTGTTGCAGCCACACTCAGCATCACCACTGAAACCATTGCTCGGTGTTAAGACTGATAGAGAACACCCCAACCAACCTGTTTACTTGGCAGTGAGGCTCATAGGGGCCACTTTGGATTCTGAAATTGAATTCAGGCATGAAAGGTTTAATCAAAGTAAATCACCAGTATTTTTGGATGATTATGCTTTCTTCAGGTGTCTACTGGGACATTGTTGTCTTTTCCAAGACCTCTATGGGAAGTAAATAAAGTGTATCAGTACAGTTTATGCCTGTGGCTACATCATACTGTGAAGACTCAAGGGATGTTTGGGGACGTAACCACAGAAAACACACAGCGCTTGCCAAGGCAGTGCTAAAACGCTGCCAGAGAATGTGCGCCCCCAACTATATTGTGAAGAGTAAGAAGATACTAATATTTTTGAGTAATTAAAAACACAACAGTTTTAATAATGACATTGAGGTTTAATATCTCTTCTGCATGCAGTTGGGTTTTTTATTGCTATTTTTGGTTATTTTTGCTAGGGTCAAGTACACCGGTGTATATTTGCCACGCAAAGCAGAAAAATTGCTTGCATGGGTAAAACTTATGCTAAAATATTTGCGAATAGGAAAATATTGTTTATTTTATTCTAAGTAAATATAAAGGTTTAGATATACCAATATAAGCAGTAAATTTCCTTGAACTTCTTACTGTGGAACAGAGAAATAAATATAAGAAAATTATACAAGAGAGGGAAAAACAAAGCCAAACCAAATCATATTTTCTTTTCTTTGTGCTGCTAGCAAAATTCATAGGTAAATTCTGCTGGAACTTCTTGGGTTGGTTGGTTGAAGTGCCACAAGTAGTTGTCGTCCTACGAAAAGGACATTAGTGTGGGTGTAAAACTGAAATTAATAAAATTATGGGTGTTTAGAAAAAGGCGAAGATAATTAGGGACACTAAATGAAACCAGCAACCAAATAACAGGAAATTCATCAGTGCACAGGGCATTAGCAAAACTGCAGAACTCCTTCATTTTAAACTTTACATGATCTTTGCACCAATGCCGGCTCTACACTGAGGCAAAGAATTTAATAAAGAAAACCCAAAGAAGTGATAATATATGAAAATAAGTTGTATCATTTCAGAGCACAAAGTGCTAAGGCAGGAATAGAACGTGAGGGGAAATACTTTAGAGTTGCAGAGAAGAGCGCCGTCTCTTCAAAGCTCTACATAGAAAGCTGTAGTAGCGTATAAGAAGTACTAATTAGCCATTCCTTTGAATCTTATGTATGTTTTAAAGGCATTGAAATATTTTTATATGTTTCTATTGCTCACTTAGTAACCCAGTTGCATAAATATGACAGTACTGGTTAAAACTGTCACAGATTTTATTTGACAAGCTGTGCCACAGACAACGCACTCCAATTTTCTCTTTCCAGTAGAAAGTTTAGATATAAATCTTAGTTCTCAGGTGAGATAAAATGTTAATTAATCAAATCCGTGCGGATAACTTGTTTTCTTTTATATAAGATTCCATCTCCCACACACACCCTCATAGGACATGAGTAGAAAGTAAGATGATAAAAAAGCTCACAGGTAGAAATAAAGACAGAGATCCCTCGCCAGTCACTCCCACAGGCAAAACAGACTCAGCTTGGGGAAATTTTTTTTTGCCAGTTAGGATAGTGAGAAAAACAAATATTCTATGTATAACCTGGAATATCATACAACCGTTGCACATAGATGGACAGATGAATGTGAAAATTATGCTTGAGAAGTAGAAAAAATGCGTATATTTTCCTTTCATGAGGATATTCAGGCAACTGATTTGTAATTTAATCTTAATTTTAAATCTGTTAGTGTGGAATATGTTATTCTTTACTAAAATCGTGAGTCACAACGACACTATCCTTTCTAGACTCTCCCTTCCCCATGAGTGCTTGTGCATACTCTCTATTGGTGAGAACACACTAAGCAGATTTAATTCAGTGTTCCTGCACACAACATGCATTAAGCTTTAAAAGAGCTACGTAATTTTCCAAGAGTATGCAAAATTTGTCCTTACAAATAAAAATATTTAGATGAACACTTTTCTGACAAGTTTCTTACCTCCATCTAGTAACATTAACTCAATATATTAACATCACTATTTCAAATAAATCTAAATCCTACCTTTAAAATTTTGAAATGGACTTTGAAATCCACACACAGAACACTGAGAATTTTGAATGAAGTTTATTTTAAATAGTTTGCCATTTAAAAGCCTCATATTGGTGCAGACCAGTTAAAAAGGTATTGAATGACAGATATAAGAAGAGAAGTAAAATAGATTTACAAGCTAAAAAAAAGGTTAGGATCAAACAGTTTAGAAATTAAGCAAAATACAAAGATCAACAAACAAATGAAACCCAAACCGCTTGACTTTCCTGGCAACATAAACAATTAGGCTATCCAAAAGGACTGCCAAGTTGAACAAGTTCCCAAACATAAAATGCCCACATATTCCAATTGGAACGTATTTATACTATCGTAGTTTTGTCAGCTTTTTCCCTGTATAATTTCCTAAAGAGAAAAAAAAGATCTTAATTGTCAAGATTTTCTTAGTTACCACAGACAATATTTTTTATTTAAACCAATTTTACACCCAAGGTTCTTTGAAATTTCAGACTGGCTCTGGGCAATGTATTGTTTTCTGGGATGCCTTATTGAGGTGTGCCAGGTCCTTTCGTATCTTACAGTGAATCTTGTTACTGGGATTACATGATAAATATTTTCAGTATAAACACGTTACATTTCGAGGGTGCAGTATTGAGCTTGGTTTATGCTCTGTAACTGTATTTTTAAGTTAGTTTAAAGATGCCAAAGAAAACAAAAAATATTCCAAATTTGCCATTTAATAGAAAGTTTATGCTGCCTCCCTTAGCTGGAAAACTGACATGAAGCTTGCTGTTATTGTTTTGCAGGCATTTTCAGGTTCATAAAATTGCGAAGTGACAGTTTCATTTTAATATTTAATCCATTGTAAAATAGTTCTTGAAAAATATATAATTGTAAAATAACCCTGAAAATAAAATATAGTTTTTCACTTTGAATGGTACTTGAAGGTTCTTGACAATTCTGAAAGTCAGACGGTATAGCCTGAAAGAGAGACCAGTAAGAAAAGCTGTGCTGGGCCTAAGAAATTCTTCGTGTGGTACAGGGTCAAATTTCTAAATCCTTCTAACAAATCACTTGTTTTGCAAAAGTGAGGGGGCTAAAGGGTGCATTGCTGAGACACCTTCAGTTCCAGGAAATCTGGATGAAGTAAGGAATCTGACTTCCGTTGCGTTTCTCTTTTGCTTTATGACCTGAATTTTAGTCTTATTCCTTCAATGTAGGATTCTATTTGAAAATTTCTTCAGTTTCAAATAGAAATTTTGACAGAACTTGGAAGATGCACAACACTTAAAGTGAGCAAATTGGCATGGATGTATGTTCGTGTATCTGCTGTTCAGAATTTTGTTCATAATTAGTAGCAATGTTTGAGCATTTATGGTTTATCTATAAATGGTGGGGAAAAAAATCAAGGAACTTGATTGAATAGCAATATGTGTTTATAAAATCTCTTTAAATAACTAAGCAAGCATCATTTATTTGACGAACTGTCTGCTAAAACCTGTCCCACTCTGCACAAATAGCTCTATTTAGTGGTGTTTCAAGAATTTATGAGAAGTAAGGAGGAAGGGGCAGATACAGCTCGCTAGATGGGGAGAGACGATGAAAAGGTAGTGGAGTAGCTGCACGCCTTCTGTGTTTATAGGTATTCAACTTGCTCTGAAACCTGGGAAAGGAGACAGCGCTAACCGCTACCTCTCTCCTCTCCCTCATGTGCTCTGTCAGGTGTGTCTCTGACATTTTTAAAATCAAAGGAAAGTAGCAACTCTCAGGAGCATCATCCGTGCCCTTTGCTTCCCCATGGTTTAACCATACCCCGAGTTTCTTGAACAATGAAGCGTCTTACTTATTTACGTTGCTGACATAGCTGAAGAGATTGACGTGGGGTGTAATTCAAGGCTCGAGCAACGTAGACGTGCACATATTTTAGCAATAGTGTATTAAACGGAGTAGTAGCGATACGACGTGGTGCAGAATGACTGCAGCAATGTGTGCGGTTCTGCGTTGGCCCTTTTCCAGCATTTTGTTCTAATGAATGAGCTTGTTCTTATTCTTGGAAGCTGTGTCACTAAAGCAGTATGTTCAAAGCTTGGTTTGGATGATTTCTCTTCCTTTACATTCCTCAATAAATACCACTAGAAAGGCTTAAGAAGAAAGGGTGGGTTGAAGAAAATTATCCGGGCCACCTCCTTTGCTTTTCTTTCCTCTTGTTGGAGGATGAGAGAATACAAAGCATTATTATGTTATCTCTCTGTTCATTATGAACATATGAATAGAGCAATTTCCTTATTCACACATCTTTACAAATTGCTAGCTTGACATCTTGTCATTTAAAACTACAAATGTGTTTAACAATGAAAATAGAATCATAACAATTATTACAGACATTAGGGTAATATGAAAAAACTTATTGGATTAATTAAAAGGTGATTGCTTTACAAATAAAGGTTTAGGTTGCGTCAACTGGAAAGTACAAAGAGAAAGTACCCAGCAACTTCACAACATCAATTATAAATTTAGAAATGTAAGAAAGCTGTTACTACTTTTAGTTTAGTCTTACATTTATGATGTCTTTCCTTTAGTTTATTTTCTTAATAAAAACAAAAACCCCAGCCAAACGAGGAAATCCTCACAAAAAACACCCTTAGGAAAGGATGGATATTCAAAGCACTAAGCACTGTCAATGCAAATCCTGTGAACCAACGAAGCAGACACCTGATGTAAAGCACCTACATAGACCCATCAAAGTCAGTAGAATTAAGTGCTCAAAGATAAAGCATCTGTTTAAGTGCTTGCCTGGATTGGGTTACAATTAAAGATCTCGCTCAGCAAGCATAGGTATAAACTTAAAAGTTATATGTATTATATTAGTCTTCTAGGAGCCATAAAATTAATGAAAATTTGCCTTAGACTGAAATTTTATTAGGTTGTAGTCAAATGATGACAGATCCCAGTGGCACAGTTCCTTGAGGTCATTTTCCAACACTTCTTCGCCAGGGGCAATTCAGCCTAGAAAGGATTATACAGATTTTATAGAGACAGCATGTCTTACAGGACATATTTGCTGAGCAGTACCGTTCTACCTGTAAAAGATAATACCAGGGGGATCGAGACCTCTTTGAGATGACTTTGTTTATTTACTTTTCTGGAGAGGAGGTGTTATTAAGAGTTCATGTTCAATAAGAGTGTAGAAGTTATTTTGGGTTATAAACACAGATTGCATAGGAATCTGGATTTTTTTTCCTCACACGTTCAGTATTTTAGAAGTTTGTCTTTGGGTCATTGTGGACCTTCCCTTGCTATAGGTATTCTTACAAGAATTGTAGAACCCTAAATTAGATGGTAGCTTGTAAATTAGGGACAGGACAGGATGGCACCAATATATAACTGTAATTGTTCGAGTAATTTGTGTTACTTTTCTGGAGAGATGGGTTATATGTGAGTATTTCTGCTTCCTCTTAAAATAAACTGTAACAGGTTAAATTACCTTTAGTAGTAGCTTGTGTTACGTATTCTGTTCCATGTTGGATTGGGCTGTGGTCACTGAACAGTGTTAATGTTATCTCAGCGGAAGCGCGTTAGCTAACTAGTCAGGGAAATAACTCTTTAGAAGGTTTCAGCTTTTTCTGGCAAAGCATATGTTTTGAGGGAACAAATTTTTTGTAGTTGAGGCGACTGAATCAATAGAAATGCTTGGAAAACCTATTTAAGACACAGAGTTCCTTTCTGTAATTATTGCACGTTCAGGTCATGACTCCTTCTTGGAACCTCCTAGGACCTGGGGAGCCTTTCACTGCAGCAATTAGTGAGGAACAAAAAGGATCAGGAGAGTTGCAGGCAGCTCAGCCTGGCTGATGCTTCAGCTTTGTATATCACAAGCAATATTTCTTTTGAAGATATTTGGGAAGTAGTAGTCAAATACTCTTCACTAGACTAAAAGTATTTCCCCCCTTCTGCAGAGTACAAAAACATAACCTGGTTCACTGCAGGGGAGAAAAAAAACCCAAACAACAACCTTCCCCGGAAACCTGTATGTGGTGATACATTGCAGGATGTGTCAGGTGCTCTGTGGCAGAACACTACTTGTCTTGTTAATTGTTTGCTAGGTGGGAGTGAAACTCTTCTACATCCCTAAAATCCAGTTCAACTGAATATTTTTATATGCGTTCTGAAATAGTAGAGAGCGAAACTTCACCGCCATCCAGAACAATGAATTATAATACTAAACTATCACTGACAGTTGTTTTAAAAACATCAAACCCAGAATAATTTAACATTCAGGGTTTTCTTAGTGATTTTCTTGCTCCATAACCTGTCTCTGCAAAGTTGTTTAGATGATCTATGAAATGGCACACACACACACACACACACACACAGAGAGATTTTGATATGCAGGTAACTTTTATCCGTGGTAGCTATACAGCTGCCAGGTAGTCGTGAGGTGGTGTAGTGACTGTGTAAGGTGAGATGGTTGGAATCAGGGCAAAAATGTATTTATAACTTGGATAAAAAAAATACTAAACATTGTGAATGAACTATGATTTAACTACTCCTCAGTGGAACACTAGTCAATATTATATCAATTTTCAGAGAGGAAAAGAAAGACATAAAATAAATACACTCAGGAATAAAAAAAAAGAGAAAAGATCATGGTGTACCTCTCAGGCAGTCAGAATTCCCTGATTTTTTTTTCCAGAGGAGTTCTTCAACTTTCCCACTGAAAATGAAGTTAAACAGTTTTTTGATTGAGTTTATTAATTATGATCTGTTGCAGTAGTATAACGTAGTTTTCTATGAGTGCAGTTTGGGAATACAGCACGTTCTTGAATGCTTTTGCAGCATCCACCAGCACAGTCATATGGAAAATAATGGTGAAAAATACCCACATAGTTAATTCTGAAGAATTGTAAGATATGCACAGTAGTCTGGAATGCACTTAGTTTTCTGTTTAGGTGCTAGCTGGACTTCTTTGAACTTAAGAATTAATTACAGCAACCTCTATAGATTTTTCAGAAAACATGTACAAACATATATTTTCTCTACCCAATTAGCAAAAAGACCTTTTTTATTCAGACTAATTTTCATTTTAAGCAAAAAAAATCTAAGAGGACAAAGGCAATACAGAAAATAAAGTACCAGAGTCTAAACACACCGAGCATCTTTAGAAATGCAAAGGAGAAATTACTTACTCTTTGCTTTTTTTTCTTCATTGGAAGATGCCAGCTGGTTGCTGCGGTGGTGGATGCCAAAGAGCAGGACCTTAAAGGCAGATCTGGTAAGTTAGCTTTCACTTGACTGATGCTACTGCTTTCTGTTACTGACCTGTGTCAGCAGACAAAGTAAAAGGTGGAGGGCAGAGTTCAGATGATGTGAAGCTCCAATTGAGGTTGTTTTTTTAAGAGTGCAAGTCCAGTTTCTCAGAAAGCACTGGGTATGGCAAAACTGATCCAAAGAATGACTGCTGTGGCCCTGTGCTAAGAGAGCTTTCTAGGAAAAGTAAGCTTCTGGAGTAATGAACGGGAGTGTTCTTGGCTGGCAAGATACCAGTTTCTGCTGCTTGCTCTAGGTTGCCCCCTTTTAAGAAACGGTAAGGGCTGACACATATAGTTTTCCACTGTACAAGCAACCATTACCACTGAAATCCTCATGAGCAAGGAAACAGAGGTTTAAGGCAGGTGATGGATAACAGGAAAACGTACACTGGAGTTCCACAAAGTACTCTACTGTAGCTTCTGTGATCTTAAATTTTGCCTTGTTTTTCTCCTCCCTCCTCCGTTACAGCATGGCTTTCTAGCACCACTGATAGTGTTCAACAAACTGCCTTTTCACAAATCAATGGAACCAAAGGTGCCAAAATGTGAACATAAAACCCCAGCAAAACACAGAATCAAAATTTCTTTTACTACACTTGCCTCATTCTTCTAGAGAACCTTTTTCTTTTTCTTTTATGTCCAGGAAATTTCCATTCCCTTCCCAGTTGTCCGTTGATCTGCATAATTTTTCAGGTCCAGTTTTGGTGAATTTTATAGTGAGTTGTCTCTAGGAGAGTGCTCAGATATGACAGTGATAAAAGATCTTGTTTAGATTGAGATATTGGTTATAAGATACATGAATTTATTTCCACATTTTACACCTGATATTCAAACTGTGTACTTGGTAAAGGTTTGAATCCATGCCTGTTTTGATTTTGCAAAGGTATGAATGCCTACTAGGGACTATCAGTCAAAAAGGACTGAATAGAATGAGTAGAAATTAGTCAAAGCTCACAACTGCAGTCTGTGGATGTGTCATTTCCCTTTACTAATTCACCTTTTGCTTAAATGGAGTAATAACAGCTTATACCGGTGATGTGGCAGCCCAAAAGTAAGGAGAATGTTGTAATCTTTTGAGAAGCAATAGGAAATATTACTAGCGTGCTATTTGAAAAGGATTTCCCATGGTTTATTTTTTGTATGAGTTAAATAACTCTTTGATAAAATGTCTTCTGGAACGTGGTGTTTTATATAATGAATGCCTACTGTTTACTCATAGTATTATATTAACAGCAGTAGTTAAAATTTAGTTACCAAAGATTGTTAGCACAGTTGCAGGTATTTTGTGAACACCTGGAATACTCATTGTTCCACCTCTTAACATACATAGTTCATAGGAACTTACACAAACTGACATTATAATCAAGGAAGTGTTGCTATTTTTTTGTGCAAAAAGTACAAACTTGTAATTACGGAGCAATCTACATCATCTTGCAGTATACAAAGGCTCTCGCTGTTGTTATTTTGTTGACTTTTTTATTTTATACTTTTAATTTTTCCTCTTCTGAGATGTAAATACCTACAGTCTAGAAATTGCTCTCATTAGGCAAATAGTCACTAACCCATAGTACGAGCACAAACCTTCTCTCCCTATTGAGCTATTTTTTATTTATATACGTTTCTCGATTGATTACCACTCCTGGAAATGTCTTATACAGCAGCCAGTTCTGCCAAAATTCAGTCAATTCTACTCAGTATCGGCATTTGGAGAAACTGCAGCTTAATGGCTTTGGTATCTGAAGCAAAGAGCCATGGAAAACATGCTTTGCAATAAGGACAGAACGGGAAGAAATAATAAGGATAGAAAAATGACGATGTATTTAGGGTCACCACTGCAGTCTCTAGATTTTGAAATTCAGACTAGCCATTAATATTCCATAATGTATTTCCTGTGGCTTTACTCCCTGCGTCTTTCTATAACTGAAGCTTTTACAAGTGAAACTCGTTGGTTCTTCAGCATTCAGAAGTTAAAGGCTGGACGCTGTGTGAACAATCATTTCTAAACCCTGTCTACTGACATAAAATGCAGGAATGAAGTTAGTGCTTCTGACAGAGCCCTCGCTTGTCTTCTCCTCTGCTCTTTATTCGGGCGGACTATGAGTAACACACACAGCCCTCATACCTGTTGTAATCACAGTCTGCTGCTTTTTGGCCAAATAATATGCAAGATGCTATTGGACAACTACTTCAAAAAAGGTCCACTGGAGGGAACTAGATAGTCACATCCCCACAATCTGAAGAAGGGTCATACATTTGGTCTGTTCCTTGTCTTTCCTAAATGCCTGTCTATGGCTGCCTGTTAGAGATGGAATAACAGATGGATCTGGTCCAGGAGGACTGTTCCTGTGTTCTTACACTCGATTCTGTGAACTATAATTTAATGGAGGTTATATTAACAGAAAAATCTCTAAGCACTTCAGCTACCTAGACCCTATGTATGCCATCAGACACGCAAGTCTGATACATTGCACTGTTTCCCAGCACAGCCCTGACCCAGAATATCTTTGAGATGTTTGTGTGATTTTATGGTGAGCTGCCCAACTATTGTCTCTCTAGCTTGCTTTTACCTTAATAAAGGTCTCTGCCAATTGCAGTTTAGGTTGTACGTATTCCTCTTTGCCAAAATCACATTTCTAAGCAGTTGTAGAGTTCCTGTATCACAGTGGCAGACAGTAGAAAACCCATATAACTCAATGGACCGAGATGACTTCTTCTCCAGGAGAGATTTAATGAACTGCCCTATTCTGTATCATTACATTTTAAATGAATTCTAGAACTGAATGCATAAAACTCAATAGATTATAATTATATATTTTTGGTTATCATTCCATTTCTTAGGTATATATTAATATAAGCTGAATTAGAGTGGGAAGGAAGGCAAATATAAACTAAATAATAATAATATAAAAAAGCCACAATCGTTTTGTTTCAGCTAAATGCCCAACATTTTTGATGCTAGGCAGCCTATTGCAGCTAACTGTAAACTACATTTAATGCCTTAGGAAATAAAATGTGTTTAAATATTATGGTGGTAAAATCAGTCTAGATTATTATGAGGAATAAAACATCTATATTTTTGGCAGTAATTTTCTTTTAGGATTTCAGTAAAAATGGATGGGAATACAGAAATAATAAATGAGCAAGCAGTGGTTTAATCACTCTAAGTTGCTAGAATGATCTTTGAATAAGGAGAATTTCCTTAATTCAACTATATCAGCTATTGTAGGGAAATTAAAGTGTTGCTGATCAAGCAATTCTAACAGCCCTCCCGCTCCTCCTCCCCAGTATGAAATCCTCCAAATGTCTTTACATTACTTGCGTAACCTTTTGAATGAGTGGCCTGTTTTCTGTCATGTTTCAACACTAAACACTAATGGGCAGAAGGAAGCTATTCCATGGTCACAGAGGGCAGCAGCGTTATTGCTGCTGGTGCTGGGCACCATCAGATGTGCGAAAGTGTAGGGAAGGATGGAAATCTGAGGCTGCCAGAGGGAAGGGCTCATGGATAGTGTGTGTGAAGAGTGAAAGGAATTCAAGTAGTGAAAGTTCCTCCTCAGAAAATCTGAACCTTGCTTTTTACAAGCCTGTTTCTGGAGCTCTGGGAAAGCAAAAAAGTGTATATTGTAATTTTGCAAAGCTACATGAGCAATACTATGCCATGTGGGAAATAAAAAAGCCCCACAGAACAAGTGTGCCTGCAGCAACTGGTCACCGCGATCAAAGGCACTGGTGCAAAAAGCAAAGAGGGAAATGGGAAAAAATCATACACTTTGTGTTTTGGAAACAGCCCTGATGGCAAAGATTTCCACTCCCGGTCCCGTGTGCCTTACATATTCCCTAAGACATGAAAGGGTGGATTTATAGCGATCAGTATTGACAAGAGGGATTTATTTGAACGCAAGGGCTCAGAAACCAGGCCAGATGCTGCGCTGTCAGAGGCGCCCGCGCGCTGGGCTGGGGGAGCGGGTGCTGAGGAGCACAGGCTGCAGCCTCGTTCTGTGAGGGGATGGCAGGGAGGTGGCTCGGCCCGGGCCACGTTCGCTGTGAGGTCAGGAGTGCACACAGTGCTGAGCTTCAGAGCCTGACATAGCGTGGACGTTTCCCTGCGAAGCTTCTGCTGCTCACAGGAACCTCTTCAGTCTCGCGCTGCTGCTCAGCCCTGCCTGAACCTTTCCTCGGTAGCGTTACAGCTCACTGTGGTGAACGTGATCTCTTTGCCAGGAAAAAGGGTTCTATAAAGCAGACATTCACAAAAAAAAGGGCAAAAAACACATACCCCCCCCCCCCCAAAAAACCCAAACAAAAGCCCAGACCCAACTTCCCTCCTTGCAAAAGAAACCCACATTTTTGAACCAGAATGCCTAGAGTAATGCCGATATTACCGCAAATGTCAGTGTGAGCGGCAGTCGTTTCACGTGTTCTGCAGGGGTTCGTTTTCCTCCTTAGGTATATATGGCTTTTTCCAACCATTTATTATTTTTCCCCAGGTATAAAAGATCTGACATTCCCTTCTTGAGAGCCAGCCAGAATTCTTTCAGTTTTCTACGTTATTTCCTATTTACTCTTTCAAGTGTCTCTCTGTTTAAGCCAACAGATCCGAACACACACTCTCTTATCTAATCGTGTCATTTCTACTTTAAATACTGCAATATTTTTGCGTTTTTCCAACAAAACCATCACGCCACCTAGGTTTGATAGATACCCTGAGACTCCTAAGTGTCCAGCCTCTTCCCTAGGCTGACATTTCTGTGGAGCTGAATGCAAATTCCTGCATGCTATCAGCATCCGTCCTAAGCAAATACATACCTAAAATCTAGCTCTGTGCTGGCAGATGGTGGCAAGCAGTAGCGCTGGTAGACCTGGCACCTCCTCTTCATCATTGTGCCTGGTTTAATGATGAATGTTAGGGAGAATAGCATAGCATAACTATTTTTCTCTTAGGTGGTTACCAATATTGGTATGATATGATTTTGAGCAAGAAAGTAGACCTTTTTTTCTCATTTGTTTTTTACTTGTTTACAGTCGTTTATTATTTGCACAACAGCGAGGTGTTTCGTATGGATGAAAATCGAGCACTTGCTTTTGAAAACTAGTGATCAACACATGAGGACACAAATATATGTTCGGCAAGAAAGGACATTGTCACCCACATGAAACGACAAACTTTTAAAATTCAACAATAGGAAAAGTGTTAGAATGCTGTTTTTCAGGCAATGAATTCAGCTGCACGTTTTCATCATATCCCTTTTTCATTGTTAGAGTATTTTTGCTGCTGCTGAATAATAAAGTCAGGGAGGGGAAGGGGCTTCTCCATGCAAGTGGATGGGTAAGACTTGCCTTTTCTTATTTTAATACGTTGTACTTCTAGGACAA
The DNA here is from genome assembly GCA_033558235.1 of Neomorphus geoffroyi. NCBI lineage: Eukaryota > Metazoa > Chordata > Aves > Cuculiformes > Neomorphidae > Neomorphus > Neomorphus geoffroyi. The sequence continues at coordinate 19,407,266 of JAUMJM010000045.1, forward strand.
AAAAACCCCAAACTGTCATGAAACCCTGTATTTCTTCCTGTAATTTATTATTATGCAGAATAGCCATTGGGAGTCGGTGGTACTCAGTGTGCGTGGATGTGCATGTTTGTACTGTCTTTTAGAGCAGAGGAGTCAAGATGCCTTAAGATGCTCAGTATTTTAGTTTTCAAAGTTGGTGGTGCACTAACGGTAGCTTATTTTATGAAAAATAGTGTGATTTAATTTTACCGAGGTGTTCTTATTAATTTCAGTTTATTTTTTATGTTTGGTAACATTCTAAACCCTTATTTTAAAGAAGATGACTATTAAACCAAAATAATAACTTGTGTTTCTTAATAGGCGCTACTAATAAATCTGTTTCATTAAAATTCAGATTATTTTTATTTTCAGAGGAAAATAATTGTATATTTGTGTTTACTTCTCGTGCAATAATAAAGCAACACAACACACAGCAGGTGTTATTGATTCTCTGAAGGAATCAAATACTGAAAAAGAAGTTTGTGGGTATCTTAGCTATATGAATAGAATTAAAAGGCTAGATATCAGAAGTTCATGATGATAGAAAACTGGCTTATTTCCACTGACAAATGCCTTAGTACTAATGCTAGAGAGCTGCCTGTTGATCTGCTATGTCCTGTGCACTGGCAGCAGACAGTGGCCATGTACCGGCTCACGGTTTTTAGTCAATGGAATAGAGTAAAGGAATTTTCAAGGGTTTTTTCACTTATAGTTCCATAAATAATGACTTGCAGTACCACATGAAAGGCCCTTTAGAATAATGTAAAATAGATAGCCTAGGAGAAAAGAAATCTATGTGTTCTATGAAAAAATGACAGAAGGCTTAATGTAAATTTCTGCTCTCATAGGGGCAAAAAGGAACAAAAATACATTTTCTTTAATGAAGCTAATTTTTTGTAGACCAATTTTGATTTTGTGACAAGTCAAAATTGTTCTATCTATGAAACAAATTGAAGGTAGCTGGGAGACAATAAAATGGCAGGTTAATGTTTGAGGGAAAATGTCATCCATATAAAGCAAAGCGTGCAAATGGGAACCATCGCAGCTGAGGATTTAGTAAATCAAATTCATGAAAGGTCATATTGTAGAAATTCTGAATACAAATCTATATCTCGTCAGACTTTCAGCATAAAATTAAGAATGAATATGAAATAAATGGTAATACTTTCCTTAGATACCTCATTTAGGCATGGCTCACCGAAAAATATGCAACGTGAGTAACTCAGAAGAGTAAAATTTTTGACCACTTGCGTGGGGGTCCAGACCATAGTTTCAAAAATTAATGGATGTAAAACCAGTACTATTTAAGACCAGTCAGCCTGTTAGTGTGTAAAGTCTGTAGACATGAATTCTTCTGTGTCTTTAAGACTAAGAATGATGCTATTTCCTGGAACTATAGTCTCCGCGTAAGAAATATTTGGATCCAATGAGAGAAAGTCACTGTCCCTTGGAGTAAAGTGGAGACATGGGTTAACTTCTGAGCTACCTTGTGAGGCAACTCAGTGAAAGTGACACATGAACTGAAAAATGTAGGAAACAGATGGCAACAGAACATCTAAATTAATAAAAATTGCTATTGATGTTTCTTCTTAATAGTGTGCAGAAGAGAGGCACTTGAGTTATGTTTTGGACACTCCTTTGAAGCCCAAAAAGGAAGGCTGAAAATCCTTTTAAACTTTTAGTCACATACTGAAGAAACTTTAAAAATTGACTTTTCTTTAAATAAAGTATTTCTTTCTACAGAAGCAGTTCCCTATCTTCAATTTTAATCTAGAATGCAGGAAAATTAAAGGGAAGAGGGGACATAAAGTTATAGTGAAAAAAATTAAAGCATTAACCAAAAGCTGAAACAATGTAATTAATTCTTTACTTTCTCTATTAGGATAAATCCAGTAATATAAAATACCAAAGTTGTGATTTTAGTTAATAGTATTGCTATGGAATTGCTTCACTTCCACATTTTTTCACCGTCAATTGACAGTCATTTAAGAAATAAGTGGCACTTAAGATATGAACAGCTGGAGCTGTCACCACCTCCTTCTCCCTGTGTTAGCTGTCAGCTGGTCAAAATCTTACTCCTGTTTCTTTGTTTCTTTTGCTTATGAAACACTTATGCTTATCAACATGGTGTTCACTGGTGCTTTTGAATATGTTGTTTAAAACAAAAGATAGGAAATAAAAAAGTAGTGGTTTCGGAAAAAATATTAATGGCTTTAAGACTGGGAGAAGGGTATGAGTGGGTGAAGGGAAAGTCTCTTGAGTGGTACATGCTGTTTCACAAATGATCGTTGGGTCCTTCAGGTCAAGTCTGTCAGTTCCCATCCCTGTGGAAAGAATGTCGTAAGTTGCTGTATTATACCAGGTAATATTATTGAGGGAACGACTGTGAACTTGTGACGCTATTAGAGGGACGATAGATTCCTGATACTAGTTTCAAAATTTTAAAGTAAACTGCAATGAAAATATAGCAGTGCAGGAATTCTGAAGTGCCAACTAAATATACTAAACTAAAATATAATGTGTTGAAGTGAATCTATTCAGTGACAATTCTGACAACTGGATTCAAATTCATTTAGTCATTATTGCTTCCCCCAACCCTGGATCTTTTTATTGCTCAAGCAACTTCAAGGCGCTACAGATCATCTGAGGGAATGGAGAGAATTAGTTTTGTTTGGTGGGGATGTGGAGGACTTTTTCAAACTCAGAATGATCATAGAATCATAAAATAGTTTGGGTTGGAAGGGACCTTAAAGATCATATAATATGGTTCCTTAGCTGTTCCTGTTACCACTCATCTGTTTATGTTCTTTCCATACCTTCCGTGTTGTTCCTTTATTTCCTGACATAAATACTGCATGGGACAGTGCAAATAGTAACAGAGATTTGGGGAAGATGGGCTTTTACTGTATTGACTGGACAAGCAAGAGGCAGAAAAGTGATCTGGGTTAATACCCACACAATGCCGACGACCACAAGCTTGATGTCCATCACGTATGGTCGAAGTCGATGGTGGCTAAGCAAGGGTACAATTTGCAATACCTGATGGATCCTATGGATTGGTATACAGCCTGCTGTATCTGTGGGTATATACACTTGTCTTTATACACATATTCACCCAGTAATCGGTATATAGGCTAACAAGGTTGGATGGTAGTTGGCTACTGCTAAAACACGTAGCAGAATCACAACAGCTTGAACACACGGCTGTGTAAAGGGGAAAGATAGCGTTGCATGCTGAGATTCTGCAGTGAAATACCATCCCAGGGCAGTACTTCGACATTTCTCATCTGTGAGAGGAGCTGACTGGTTTGAAACACATCAGAAATTTATGTAGAGACCTTAAACGCATCATGGTGTAGATTTTGTCAACATATAGAACCATCCTGAACACCACTGTGTTATATATATATATATATATGTGTGTATGTTCCTTTAGGTTCATCTGCAGCCACTTCAGCAAGGACCCAGTGCAGATTCTCTGCTGCTTTTTAAAGACCTCAGTATTACCTTTTGCACGTGTAAGTTCTATATGATTATCTTCCATATTGCATCAGGAAGCATAATTTGTGAGGCTGAATCATAGAAAAATGCAAAATTTTGCTCTTTTTTGTATGACCCGAAGGTGTCTGGAATTGCACAAATGCTATTTAAAATGAAATTGTTATATTTTAGCTTACACAGAGCTGGAGCTGTGATTTCCCTAGACACACATAAACTACATAGATTTTCATTACTTGTTTTTAACCTTCCTTTGGGCCTTTTGTACTACTCCACTTTCAGTTTGTTGATGCTCAGCCTCTTTTAAAAGGGTATATCCGAATAAATGCAAGTTAATAAATGACAGAGGGTGCAATGGGACTCGCTGGGTGATAGAGATCAGTTCCCTACAATAGGAGGCACCCAGATCATAGAAATACATTAATAAATTGGGCTTGTTCTCAAGTTTTTGACTTCTGTTTTTACCACTGCTACTTGTGTTATCAAGCTGTTAACGTTCCTAAAATCTTTACTGTTTGGAACTGTTTTCCAATTGCTATTAACAAACAGCCAGTTATTAGTCTTTATTTTTTTCATTTAGACAAAGATAAGCCGAACGAAAAGTCAAGGCACTCAGTTTTCTGGCTTTATTAAGGGAAAGTGCACTTTCTTAGAAATTTCATCTAAGATATGGAATATAAGCAATATTGTGCTGTGATTACAAATCACTTTGTTTTGATGATCGTAAAGTCTGACCAGTCTTTTGTCAAAATTTTTTTTCTGTCTCGCTGGGATGGTTCTTAGGATTGCGTTTGTGAAATTGTCATGTGATTTTTGTATCTAATAAGTGATTCAGTGGCCGTACAGTAGGGTAATTCAAGGTTAAATGTACATTTGGGTGCAACATAGAATCATAAGGTTGGAAGAGACATCAGTGAAGTGATTTCAGCTTAACCTTTTAGCCCATAGAAGACAGCATACCTCTTTCTTAAGTAATAGCAGAATAGGACTATATTGTGAAACCAGATGACTATTATGTTTAGTGACAAAGTTTAGCAGTGTTTTTCTTAACTGATATGTAGTCCTAATAATTGCAATGAAGAAAAAAGAGGAACGTTTATGTGAAAAATACTTTCAAGATTGTAAACCTTCAGGGATTCGATCTTTCATCCTCAAAACTTCATTACTCTAAAGACAACTTTGTAAAGAGTTTGCTGTATAAAGGAGTTACCATTCTGACAAAGATCCTTGAAAAACTCACAGGAATGTCTGATGAAAGCATGTTAAAACATTTGATGTAGATAAATAACACACATGCATATTCATGTTTAAAGTTATTGCAAAAGTTTAAGACAGCACTGAAAACAAATAATTGATTGAAGATAAGATTACTTTGACAGAAGAAAAACAAACTTCAAGATTAAATAAATACAGTGACAGATAATAATAAAAATTAGCTTTACTGGGGAATATCAATAGGGTCAATGGTAAAAATACAGTTACCATCTATTTATTTCTTAATGTCCAAAGGTGGTTTCTTGAGACATTTGACCACTGTTAAGTTTACCTATGGCTTTTATCTGCTTTTTGTCATCATGATTATCAAGATGCTGTCTTTGAACACAAATAACGTGCCTTCTATCGAAGTGAAAGATGCCAGCGTTTGTTGTCATTATCCTCTTGACTGTCTTGTAGTCATGTCCTCTCGAAAGACACCTTTTTATGCTTATCTTAATTACAGTCAAGATGCAAGTTCTTTATAAACTCTCGCAGTGAGAATCTTTACAAGAAAGATGCAACATGTTTTTATGCCTTTGTAATCAAACTGAGAGTGTGGATGCTTTCATCTGCATATTCTAAAATACAAAACACAAACATGTCCTCATTCTCCATCAAGAGAAATTGAATACTAATTGAGTAGTCTTTTAAAGTAATAATTTCTCCTACTTTCATTTAATTTTCCTATGTCTTGTATTATTAACTTGTTTAATGATGTAACTTTAAAAATATGCTTTTATAGGATCCCTTACCAGCACCCCCAAATTCAGTATATTCCCAGGGAGCAGTGAATGAAAGTGGAAAGGGTCAATACTACTATATAAATTCTTGAGTTGGAAGGTTCGGCGATGTATTCCACCCCTTTCGGTCTGTCTCGTTTATGCTTGCTACATGGAGATAGAAGCGGTGCCGTAAATAAAAGCAGTTTCTGATGAACACGACCAATTCAAAGTAGTCGCTCCTTTAAATAATAATTTAAATAACTTCAGTAAAGTAATCATCAGCTTTAAGCTGATGTTTTTGAAGAATGTGATCCTGGAAAATATTTTACAAAAGGAATTTGAAAGATGAGATGCAGCAGAAACAGTTAGACCTAGCAAGTGGATTAGTGTTAATACAAATCTTTGCGTTGAATAATCCTGCTTTGAATGTTAGTTCTGCACTTGTAAATACTATTCATAGCTGGTGAAGGAAAAACAAATGCAGTGGCATATGTACTGATCGCATACATTGCTATTACCAGTGATTTTATATGCATGGAAATGAATAAATTACGATAACACAGTTTGGCATATGGCACAAAACACTTAGATATGATTTGAAGATCTACACCTTCTGGAGTTACGCAGTGTGTCATGACAGCCTTTTAAACTACTGAATGTTTCACTGATCCTGGTCCTTAAAAATATTTTTCTTTGTTCAGTATTTACATTTGATTCAAACCAACCATTCCTTATACTTTAACCTTCTATTTCTTGCCTAAAGAGCTACCCCTAAGCTAGCATGAAAATAAAACGACTCTTTAGGCTTCAGTATAAGTTATATTTAGCCTTGAAGAGGGAGAGGAAAAGACATTAAGAGCGCAGATTTCCAAACTGAATTGCTTCATATCAAGATATTGACGTTTTCCAAATGTACCTCTGTTTAAAAAATATACCCTATAGTAATATATTATTTTAGAATAGATGCAGTATTACACAGTGCTATGGCTGTTTGGGCACAATCCAGTTCTACTGAAGAAATGTGTTAACTGTTACTGTGGTAAGATCTTTATCAGAAAAGCCAGTGTTTAGTATCTCAGAGGAACAGCTATGATTTACCATTCTCTTAGTCTCATCAAAATCAGAGTTGTGTGGCTGTAGTAATGGGTGTAATAAAAGTGTGCTCGCTTGCATAAATCTACAGATACATTAGTACATGTAGAAACATATTTAATAATATTTAATCCGATGCCTTTGTTTAGGTCAATATGCCTATAAAATAGATTATCTAGGATTTTGAAAAACGGATACTTGATTTATTAGAGAACCAATGAAATTAAATGTTACTGGGTTACTAATATTACGCAAGACCTGAACAACCAAGATTTTTCAAGAATTGCTTTCTGTTACATTTCTATGAACATACCAGTGCTTGCGAAGCACGGGAAATCTAGTATATGAGATATGAAGCAGTTCTGCTCTCAGCATAAATATTTTTCTGTTCTTTCCATTCCTCTCCTTTGCTTCTTGTGCTTATAAGCATATTGCAACATCTATTGGGATCTCACTGTTCACATAACTTGAAGGAAATAGCTATATCACATTTTTTCACTTATCTAGAAGGTTCAGTGCTCTGGATTACTGACAAATGTTGGCCTGTCAGTGTCATCATCAATTCTACAGAACTGATCAGCTCAATTTTTTGACCTATACATTGAAAAAAAAAACCCTACTGTGAAACTAACTCACTTAGATGATCCTCATTTTTTATTTGGATGGTTTCATGCATGAATGCTTAGCATATGTCAATCTAAATCTTAACTCTAGCGATAGTTTTAGTATAATTTACAAAATAATGTGTTTTGTTCCATGTGCTTGCTAGAGCAAACAAATGGCAATGGCAACTTCAGTACCAGAAATGCATCTTCTAATTTCTTTTCTGCTCTCACAGAATCAAGGAAATGTCAGTGTTTTGAGAAAATAGAGAAGTCAACAATTAGACAACTTCAGCCTTAGCAGATATGTTCCTTACCAACATGAACACCGACATAAACCTGTACGAATCGTCACGTACTCTCTATATTGCCTCACCATAGGTTTATTTGCAGATGGAGCTCCCACGGAAAGTGAGCTGCTCTCTGATGTGAATATGCAAAACCATTAGATTTTAGCTCAAAGATGCCATGCAATATGAGAGCTGTAGGAAAAGTTCTGTATCCAGAGATAGAATGGAAACCATTTGAAGACTCTTTGCCAGCTGCCCAAACCCCTTCCTATTTGATATTGCGTAGCAGTTCACTATAGAGTCATGAACATCACTATAAAGAAATGACACTTTCTGCTGCTTCATTAGAAAATAATCTTTATACTAACACCATAATTTTTGTTAACCAGTATGGGCACACTTTGTTGAGATAAATTATTCTACCTGCACTATATTTTTTGGTTTAATGTCTAAGTTTTGAATGATGGAATTCCTTATTCTCCAACTTTAGACTCTAAAATTATGGATGGATCACTAAGAACCAATATCTGTGTATGTCTTGCTAAGTTATTCTTCAAGATTATCTCTCTCCAAATAGTGCCCCCTGTGTGATTTAAAATTTTTAGTTCAACACTATGCTCTGAACTCAGCACTGGAACTGGTAAACCCTGTGTGAGAGCAAAACATACCTCCTTGGATTGAAATCAGCAAGACCCTGTCCAAGAGTGCCATGGTAATAGATATTTTCTCCTGGAAAAACATTGCTAAAAGTATTTGAATAGGTTTTACAGGAATGACATCAGAGGGTAATTCAGAAGGTCTCTCCATCACGAAGAGGCTGTTAAAGTAAATATGCGTATATCTGTTTTGTACAATGCTGCTGTCATTTACTTCTAAGTGCTCTTACTTACATTGTTGTTCCGAATCTCGTTGCAAGAATTCTACTCTCTGTTGCTAACCTTTTTTATAATGACAAAGTACAAGATGGTGTTGAAGATTCCTGTATCAATTGGATTGTTTTCAACTGATATCAAGTATCTGGTATAAAAAAAAGCACTCAGAAAAGTAAGAGCCAGGCAGTTTTGTCAGCGTACTTATGTAATTATGAAGTACACTGCTAAAATTTTTTTCCTTTTTTGGGGGGGCATTTTTCCAGGTTAGTGTCTGAAGGATATATTTATTGAAGTAGAAGTTACCCTTAAAATAAAATCTATCAGGAGCTATTCTGTGCACTGTTTTATTTGTTGGTAACTAGTGCAGTTCTTTATTTTCCAGAGAAGGAAAAAAATATTTTCCATTGGTATTTGGGAAAGGAAAAGCATGTGAATTAATTCAGTCCCTCAAGATGTAATTTTGTCGTTTACGGCCTTTTTCAGTGAGTCATTTGCTGGCCAGTGAAGATTACTCTGGTATTTGATGGGTCTTAGACTGCTTTTCTCCTTGTCATAACCAAGTGGAATTGTACTTTCTACAGTTCAGATTTGCTGTTCTATTGAACGTTTAGAAATAACTTCTAGTTATAAATTTCAGTGAAAACATAATGTTTTCTCTTCCTTTCCTTTGTAAAATTTAATTTGGGTATGGCATCTTTTTTTCTAAAGCGTAAAGTAAATGAGCTCTGCTTTGCCCGTTCCAGTTGGCCTTTGAGTTTGTCAGGGTTGTTGATGTTTCACATTTTAGTCCTTTTGGTCCAAGGGGTTTGTGTCAGGAGCTTTCAAAAGAAAGAGGGTCTCTCATTTGGTCTTCTGTGTGTCTCTGGTTGCCTTAGGAAGCATCCTCTTCCTTGGTGTGGTTTCATACTTTAGGGAAACCACCTTAGTGTCCCTCAGCTTTGCTGAGACTGAGATTTTGCTTGAGACACAGTAACACATCACAGTCACTCGCTGAAACCCGTGTCTGTGACCAGTGTCATCCTCCTTAAAACACTTTGGCCTCTTAGACTCTTGCCCAGTTCGTGCCCGTGGGCAGCAGAGGGGCTGGGGACAGGAACGCTGCGGTGGCAGCTCTTCCAGGGCTGTCCAGACATGAAGTCTCATACAAGTAGTAAGAGACAGATGAAGTTATAGACAAGGAAAATGAGTTTGGGAATCCCTTTTCAATGCCCCTGTATGACATTTATCTCATAAAGGAATCACAACTGTGACATTTTGTCATAACAGAGAAAGTAATATTTTGCCTTAAAAGCTTTATCTTGTTGCCAACTGTGCAGTAAAAATCAGCTGCAGCCCTGCTCTCACGTTAGAAAGGTAACGTTTTCAAGTCAACCTCAAACACAGAGCAACCTTTCCCCAGTGTACCCTACAGAGGATCTCTTTTTCTTTTTTATGCCTTCTGCAACTTCTGTTGTTTTAGTGTATAAAAGTAAAATGTTTCAGGTGCCACTTCTGAAGAAGTCATAATAAAGAAAATTTTTATTCAGCTTTTCACTGTGATCAATCCCTTTCACACAAGGGTATCCCCTCTAAGATGTATTAATAAATATGTATCATTTCATTATGGAGACACCTACGATTCAGGTACCCTCTGTATTCTCTTTTTTTTGTAAAAAGAATCCTGAAAGATTGTTTGTCCCTTGCTTAAGCCCAGATACCTTTTTTAGAAAACTAAGAATAATCTTTGTGAAATATTAGTAATATCTTTATATGCAAAAAGAATAAAATAGAGGCAACCACCCCCCCATTTCACTTTTAATAGATGTTTTCAAAAGCATTCTATTCTAACACACTTTTCCTTTCTCTCCTCAATCATTGATGAAGTCAGAAAATATCCCAGCTTCTCTAGATGATACTTAAAAGTTTTATAAACCAACAACTAAACTCCAGAGCTCTTTAGAGACTTATATTGTCAATATTTTCCATTTGATTTAGGGATTAATATGTCTGGTTACAAGGATTGTAGATATTTATTTTTCTGATGTACGACACTGATTATGAATAGAATTCATTGATTTATAGGCTCTGATTAGCTATGAAAATATTCTTGTGTTTCCTTCTCTCTTTTTAAAAATCCATCTTCTAAATCACCCTGCTGTGCCATTTTATCCACCCTTAGAAATTCAAATATTCAAATCATCTGCTAATTCGTAACCATAAAAAGCATTTTATTGTTTCACTTACTTGCCCTGGGAAAATTTATCCCAATATTGAGTTACATGACCTTTAGATTCTTTCACAAATAATGAAGCAGGTAGTTATTTAATTCAGACTTTGACTCAAATCTAGCTCATCAGTTTGTATGTATTCTTGAACTCCAGTCTTAATGTTGATTGAAGCCGGTGCTGTTATTGATTTAACAGTGTAAATTTTCAGAAAGAATCTGTATTTAACTGTATGATTAAAATATTTATAGGAACATATCATCCCATTTTCTATCCATTCATCTGGACATATGATTGCAGAAAATGTTACTCTAAATTAGATACAAAACCAAGGGAGCTTTTATAATTACAAATTCTAAATACATTTTTGAAAGTGAGAGTGTGCTTAAAGATAGACATATGCTGAACTGCAATGTTTTCCATCTTTCTGCTTCTAAATCCTAACAGTTCATTTCCCTTTGCACATTTTTAGTGAAACCACAGTTCTGTCTATTAACAGCCAAAGTGACCTCTGTAGAAGAGGTCACAGAGCAGATGCATCCATCAAACTCAACTACATGTTTCCACAAACACTCCTTCCATATTGAGACTGACTATTTCAAATGGTACTCCGATTCCTCATTGACCAGTGATTTATTGCGTGGAGAACTGGGCTTTCAGTTCTTGAGAATGAAACCAGAAATGATGGTAGAGCTTGAAAGAATAAACTTAATACAGCCAGAGATGTTTTTTTCTGTAATGCACTCAGTTGTCTCCCTTATGTGCATGGCTTTACGTCTCTTACATAGCACAATATGTTGCAAGCTAATAACAGTATAATATTTCATGATCAAGATGTGTTTAAAGCTAATTTAAAAACTCTGTAAGTCTTTTTACATTTACATTTACAGAAACTGTGATGCTGTAGATCAAGGTCCTTGTTACTGAATCAGTTTAATGGCACTGCAGCGTATTTCCATGAAAACTGTAATATTTATGAATTCAGAGAGTTGGAAAATTGAAAGCTATCTTTAGGATTTTTGCTTTTTCACTTTTCTTGTTCATTTTGATTTTTACCACGGTGCTTGTCATCTCTAGGAAAGATCTCAGTATTGGTTGTATTCTGCTCATTTTACATTTTTTACAATAAAAATAAATCTAGTTATAAGCAAAATAGCGCAGAACATAAATTATTTACACATCCAAATTTTTAGAGACAAGGAAAGTGCTCGGTTTCCTGGTACGTGCCCAGGTGGCAAGACGTGGTATTACATCTATGGCACACGTTGCATCCTCCTGTGGTTTGTATGAAGATTACAGCATTTCGTTCCTGCTGTCAAGAACCAGCTCTAACAGTAGCTTGTGCCTTAGATGACTCCACAGTCATCTCTACACGTATCTGATTTATATGAAAGATCTGCATAACTGAAAGAAACCGGATTAATAAACAGGAAAAGGAAGTTGAGATGTATAACGGCAGTTTAGTGAGAAGTGTCAACATTTGTTTAAAAAAGGAAAACTGTAATTTACTTTTACTTCCAAAAATTTGTTGACGTGTGTGCCTTATTTCAGCAAATTCTGTATTATGCTGTCTGCAGTCAATGACAACATTTCAGCCACAGCTTTTCTCGGTTCCAGCCACACCAATGAAGTCTTGCAATAATATTTCAATTCGAATATATCCAACTTGATTAGTTAATGAACGTCTACGTGCAGTAGTGGCGTTGAGCTCAGCTGCGCTGCCTAAAAGAGAATCTGTCCCAAAGTATTAATGTTCTCTATGCAATTTCCCTCACTTTGTAAGGGAAACAGAAATGTGCTCTGCGTATAATCGAGGAAAAGAGCTGTGTTACTTGGTGTAGTAATATGCTGTGTAACTAAGTGACTTCCCAGTTAACATGAAATTCATCTCTCTGCAGACAAGTAGGGTCAAGAATGGATGTGGATGGAGACTTTCTTTCTAAGGAAGCTCATTTTCCCAAATGTTCTCAAGACTTTCTCTCATTGCAAGCTTTAGACTTTTAGAATATAGGTAATACCATTAATGTCTAGTTGCTGATGTGTTGCGTATGCTTATCCTCTGGTGAGAATGGATATTTCCTCCTTTTGAAATAAGTCTGTATGGTTTAAAAAGTGGTTGCGTGTTTATACATCAGTACAACAGTATCATTTTTTATATGTTTTTATACTTGTTTTTAACATTATAGGCTTCCTGGTAAAGTTTCTAAATTACCTGTAAACATTACTCTATTCCTCCTCTTCTTCCACCTTCAAATTAGGTAGGAAATTTTTAATTAAACTTGCCTTGACATTTTAAGGACACTGAATATCTTTGTCATTTACACAACAGATAACAAAGTAATCCAATTTTCTGGCCTCCCACAAATTATCCCTTCAAAGAATACAGCTCTTGCTTCCCGTGTTTAAAATAAGCATTACCCTTAGCCTAGCAACCACTGTCAATTACTAATCTTTTATTATTGGCTCCGGGGAAAGATTAAAGGAAAAGCTGAAACATAGCTGACAGTTTGGTTATCGCATCTGGAGTAAATGAAAAGCATGGCCTGAATCCATCAGGGAAGATTAGGAAAATGTGAGAAAATTACTGATGGCCTTTTACACGTGTAAATTCAAACTCATTCAAAAATTGAGGTACCTAACTTTTGACGGATCTCTTCTAGTGCTTATTTCATTTAGAAGTAGTGCGGTAGATGGCAAAGATAAAGAGGAATGTATGTTCTCATCAGGGGAACAAATGTAGAAGCGCTGCTTTACTGTGTGTCTCAGGAGAGACGTGAACCTGCCAACAGTGCATAAACTGTTCCAACTCAGCCACACTTGACAATGGGAATGGTTTGAACAAATGTTTGCTCTCCATCCTGAACAGATTTGATTAAATTAAATACTAATAAAGAGTGGTAAGAGTAAAACTTAAACAATTTCCTTATAGAATCTGGTTTAAAACTGTCATCTTTCTGCAAAGATTTAAGAAAATCACATGGCATATTATTAGTTAGTGGAACACAATTATTGTTTGAGAATATTTTGAGATCAAATTAACTTTCTAGAAATTGCATTGTAATTTTTTTTTTTTTTAGATTGTGGCATAAAAAGTGTCTGATTGTGTGCCTATATAATATCTAATATGACGGGAACTAAGCTTGACCTGCAGTTGGGTGCTACTGCAGCACTGGAAATAAACCTTTGAATGGAATTATTGCCCTATAGGGTATAAACTACCCACACAGGATGCAACAGTGGATTAAAACCTAAGCTCTTTCTTTCTGAATTCGGATCTTCTCCCTTATCAAATTGATCTTTTTCTCCTTAATGAATTGAATGGTAGGTGTTGTGGACCTAAAGCCCCACAGTATGTAAGACTGATACTGAATGAACAAGGTAGGGAACGGTAGGACAGGGCAAGCACTGTTTTGCAGGAAAGTTGATACCAGTATAATGGAAATATTTTGAGAGGCTGAAATATCAGACAAACCTCAAAGATTCAAATTACCCTTTATGCTCAGATTTTGGGCAAACCATCTGTTAATAGCTAAGAATTCAAGCATTAATAGATGTAGTAACTGAGCATTAGGTGCTGTCTTTTTGGCTGTGGTTGTTAGTGGTTCTTCATCTTGGAAGTGCCAGACACCAGGCATGAGAGCTCTTCTGCGTTGGAAGCCACAACTGAAACGGTGTCCTAAACATCACTGTATATCATTGGTGTTTATATATATTTTTTCTATGAGTCAAGACCACTCTGAACCAAAGATTTACGACTTTGTCTTTGCATAGATCAGAACGAGTCTTCTGTGGCTTGTCAAGAGAAGCGTTAATGTCTTGGGTGTCCAGCTATCGTGGCTGGGCCAATGAAGTGTTGTCTGATACCTACCAGTATCTTAATTTTACAGTTTCTATGCAAGCAAACAGATAACACAAATCAGTTTTCTTCCTGAGGTCTTGTACGTGTCTATGCAATGCAGACAGGCATGCCTTACAATCAAGAACTCATGCTGCAAGAACTTCCTATCCTGATGTTCTTGTAATATGAATATCAGGATGTGGAAGAGTGGACGTTGAGTGCTGCAGAAAAAAGACAGAATAAAACATAAATATTTGTTTAATGAGCAAATCTTTACAGAGGCTCTCAAGCACTTAGTTTTCCCAATACCAATAAAAATAATGAATATAATTATTTCATAAGAAAGCCTTAGGGCTTCATTTCTATTTCTGGTTAAAGGCTTCCTTTAGTCTCTGTCATACCATACAAAACCTATCAGTATGCTAAATTCCACTTGACTTTAGTAGACAAAACGATACAAACTTTTTTTTTATCTTGATTGGTGTTTTTTTAAATAATTGTTTTCTTAATATGAAGCAAAGATGATAATATGTAAAAATGTTATTATGAATTAAGGTTGTAAGAACCTGAGCGCTATGTTAAATGTTTCAAATATAGCATGGATTGCTGACAAAGCTCTGTCTGGGTTTTGAGGTTGGAAAGCTAGAGGCAGTTATTCTGAGATTTGAGAAGTTTACCCATCAGCAGGACAGTGTATGGAAGCACGCAGTCTTATGCTTTGGGGTTATTGTGCTCCTGACAGGGCCTGAATGTTCCGGATAGGATGGGTGAAACCAAAACCATCAAAGGAACACGGATAAATACAGAATGTAGAGCTACAAATAAGGTTAAATTAGCCCTTTTGTTGCATATAGATTTTAATGGTGGCAGAATAGAATCCTTCTATTTAAAATCTGATGTGCTTTAGCTGATAATCTTAGTCTATCTGCCTATTTAATATACTTTAAAAGTTTAAATGACATGATTTCGGTTATGCTCACAAAGGGACGTATTAATGTGGTGCCGTGTCATCTTTCAGTCCAAGCGTTGTAGGTGACAAGGAATCAAAACTGAACAGAAGAAACTTTGATCTTAGCAGATTCAGAGTCAAGAAACTCCCCAAATGGATTTAGTCTGTTCATGAAATCTTACCTTTCTTACTTTTTCTCAAGAACCTTAAGGAACTCTAAGATGATAATAAGACCTAGAGATTGTATCTGTCAAAGATAAATGTATATCAGAAACCCTGTATAACCTCACCTCAGAGGTTGCTTCAACAGGCTTTAAAATCAGAAGTCGTTACATTCCAAGCAGTTTCCAAATTCCATGTATTCATCATAAATCAAAGAATGTTCTGTTTCAGTTATCTGTGGTGCTTAGCATTTTAGTAAATGCTTGTACTCTGGCTGGAGAGAGGGTTTTTTGTTTCATTTTATTGTTTTGAAGTACACGTTTCATGCTTCTTAATTCTTTCAGAAACATCTTTACCTCACAAGGACACAAGAAACCCTTAAAACAGCATTCTCCTCTTGACGTTTTATAGTCGAGTAGGCAGAATTTCATGGAAAAATAAAACTGCAAAACTTGTCTTTATTATCTTGAGGACTCAGGAGACCTCAAAAATAAGGGCAATGCCTTCTTTATCAATACATGTTGTGCATTGTACTGCTAGTCTGGCCAAAACCAGTAGTCAAACTGCTGCGCTAGAAGCTTTTCCCATCTGAAGAATTTTTCCCTGTTGGGGACCTGAAGGAAGGTTTATCTTGTCCTTCACCCCACTCAGCAGCGTTTTGTCAGCGAGATTCTGTGAATTCTCTTAGGCTCTCCAAGTTGTCCTCCAGGGCAGTTTGTCATGAGAAGCTTGTCACCCAAACAGGAGCCACTTAGTAACTCTCAGTCTTAGTGCCTTATACTCCCCGCCTGAAAGAGCTTCTTAAATTTCCTTTGGCTTTACTGAAACGGTCTATGACAGCTTTGCAAACAGACTGCATGGCTTTCGTTCTCAAGGAAGGGAAATAAAAGCTTCTGTTAAGAAATATCTATTTAAATGGCTTTGTCCATGAATAAATGATATTTATCAAAAAAAAGAAAAGCAATATTTAATATACTGCCTGAGGGAGTCGTGTTTCTGTTTTCTACGTGGCATCTCTCTTCTCTGGGTCTGTGCTTGTGATTTTAAAGAGATCTCAAAAGCAGTGACATTAAAACAGAGGAGGTAGTGACCAAATTGAGAGATGTTAAGAGAAATAAGCGATAACATGTTTCATTACTTATTCACCTCTGCTTTTGCTCTGCATTAATTTCATATTTATTAAGGTTCACATTCAGGAAACTGAAGATTAATAAGTAAATAATAGTGCATACTCTGAGGAGAGAAAAGCAAGAGCAATTATAGCAAGAGAGCTGAACGGGGAAACAGAAATTTCAAAAAGGAGAAGCAGGCAAAGGGGACCTAAAAATATAAAGACAAATCTGAATATACTACAGGATCACATGCCTTGTAGTTACTGTCCCAGTGAAGTGACACTGTATTCTCCTTCCTGTAGCAATTACCAAAAAGAACGTTATTTTTCACTTTGATTTCTCTGTACATGAATGGTACCTTTTTCCTGAGCAGGGTATCGGTTTGCTGTCTGTGCTGCCAGGACTGCAGCGAGAGCATTACTACACGTATGAAAGCATAGCTACAGCTCGCACTCAGAGTAGGGATGACAGCTGGTTTGTGATCTTAGTCTGTGGGCTCAATCTCATTTTAATCTGTGAAAAGTGAGGGAAGCTTTCATGATGCGCTTGTTCTGAGACAGCAATCTGACAGAAAATCTGTTTCAATCGGTCTTTGATTTCGAAATTGTTTCAGCCTTGTGTAACGTGGCCCTTTGCAAAAGTGATCGACATAGATGGAGCCTGGCTGACCTCCTCTGGAGGGTGCCTGTGCCCTGGAGGGACATAGACCTACGTGATTGCTAAAACGCCGTGTCCTGAAACACGAACTGGCAGGCTGCCACCAGGATATCAGAGATATCAACAACTTGGTTTCTCTTTGCTCTCTGTGAGACCGTTTTTGGAATGTTTACAGGGTATCAGAAGAGGTGACAGTGTAACTTGGCCTATGCTGAAAAGTGATCAGAATTTGAACCATATTCCATTTGAAACCTGGGTTAGTAATTGGATTGCTGGTTGAGACGAGCGAGTCCTCTATTGCTTACAGTTTTCTAATCAGAATATGTGTTATGTTCAATGAATATCTTTGCAGTTCCTTTTTGCCCCAGATACTTATTCTATGTCCATAACCGTCAAAGCATTGTGTTCCTTTCAAGCAACTACTCTCAAAACTTCAACTATTTTTTCTGGTACTGACATTGTGTAGAGTAAGTGCTTTTAAAATTCTTAACTTGCATTCTCGGGAGCCTTGTCTTTATTGGGCCTTTTGACTCTTCAGTAATTGCAGAGTTATTTTCTGGCTGGTTTACTTCTGATACAAAATGGTATTAAACAGTTACTCATATTCAGAGAATATGATGCAGGTCATCATCTTTCAGTGCCTTAATTCAGGTTAGCGTGGGCCAAAAGTGGTGCTTTCTGACAATAACATCAGTTTCAAGTAACTAATTCCACAGGATATATTTTGCAGAATAAATGCTGAGTATGTGTCCAAAATGTTTGTGGTTTTTTCTTTGTTTCTTTCTTTGGTGCTTTCTTTTAGAAAGTCAAATAAAACAATTCCTGTATTTATGGCTAGGAAAGAATTGCACTGAGACCGGACATTCAGTTAACAATTTTTATCTGACATCAGGGAAGAAACAAGAACAAAGCATCTTTTCCTCATCTTTAATAACAAATAAACTTGAACTGGTATCACAGAAGAAAAAAGATGAATATCCCATATCTATTACCCTTTTCAGCATGTTTCCTGCTAATTAGTTACTGAAGTACTCTTGGGAACTTTGACTATGTAAATAATCATAAAATAAGCTGATTCGATTTGGACAAAATTTTTTTTGGTCACATTTGTTATAGCAGCTGAGAAGGTTTTAGAGACCGATAGCACAGCTGTGAAAGTTTAAAAGATAGAAGGGTTGTCTCACATCCCATTTAAAGTCATAGATAAAACAAGCGTAAAAATAAAATACACAATGGTTGTTGAAATATCTTATAGCGTAATAACCAAATTATAGAAATTGAAACTCCATTCTCCTTCCTCTTACTTAACTCAGTTAAGCAAGTTCACTTTCTTTTGCTTCTCTTACCTTCCTTAGGTAAGGATCTATCTATAAACAGTACAGTCATAGCAAATTAAGTATGAGACATTGAGTCTTATTCTGCAGTGTGAAATACCAACCACTGTTTACGCATATCTTAACTATCACCTTTCTGCATCCCAACGTGCTTTGCTGTCATTCTTTAGGCAAATAACATTAATGAGATAGGCTTTTGACTGGGATGAGTTATAGAGATCTTATTCTTTAATAGAATTAATTGAATATACCAAAGGGGGTTTTTGTTTATATTTACACCACAGGGTAGTGGAATTAATATTTGTATCTTGCTGATATAATTACAAAGTGGTGTTTTGTTTATTTATAGTTTGAGGACAGCCGTAGTAGTGAGTATTATTCAGTAAAAATGAGACATTCATAGAAGTTACACTACTGTTAGCTAACTTGAAATTAAATGCTACTTCAATTATAAAATATTACCACAGAGAACCAAAGTAGATCATTAGATAATATGTGACTCCTGTGCTTTATGCGGATATTGTAAGCACAAAACCCAATATCTGTCATACGCTGATCAGCACTTCAAGCTTGCCAGTGTAATCCTGCTGCATAATTTTGTTTCAGGAGAGATGAAGAAGCTTCAAAATTAGCTACATCTCAGGGCTGGGGATCTAAAGAGCAGAAAATCTGATCTATTTTCCCATGGGACCTGTTCATTCTTTAACTGAAGCAGGTTTGAAAATTTATTCCATACAGTGTAAACCTTAGTAACCCTTTAATGAGAGGATTATGTGGGTAGATATGAACAGCGGTGATGAGACTCCATCTAGTAACGCTTTTTTAATGGAGAAGGAGACACAGGAAGCATCAAAGAAGCAGGAAGAAGAGTTCTGCACATGATTAACGTTGATTTTTTGGAAGCAGAAATTGATTTTCATACCTTTTCAAACTACACTAAGAACTCAAGCTCACAATTTTCCCCTTTCCATATGATTAGAAATGGAACTGTTATAAATTGTGAATTAAAAAAAAACACCTTAGAGAAATTTCTCCATCCTGATATCTTTTTTTTTTTTTTGACTGAGGTTTGCCTGGCTTTCTTGAGAGCTAACTCTCAAGACTCAGTGTGGTTCTATGCAGTTTTACTAAATAGTTCAGAAGCTTTGTTTTTTAGTTCTTGTAAATCAACCTGTGAGCAGAACGCAGAGAAAATAATACAATAGAATATCTTGAATTCAAATGGCTCTGCAGAATTATGTCTTGAGTGGTTGTCTAATTATCTGTTTGAATTTAACCTTTTTTTAGAAAAATTAACTTAGAATATATTGGTAATGGTGCTTTTACTGATCTAATAAGCTGAGTAATAATAAATGCTGTTTTCATATGAAATAAATTTTGCACATCAGTGAATAAAGATATTGCAAGTAGTATGTACCTAAAACTTGATCTTTTTGTCCAGATGTAAATCCATTAAATGAAGTGGAATTAATTTTTATTTATTTCAAACTGTACAACCTAAGTGTTTGGAAAAATCGGAGCGGTGAATGGGAATTTTATTTAGAAATGTTGCTTATAAGTTAAAGCTGCCGAGAAGTTAAATGAATGACTTGTGTTGGTATGCACTGAGGAAGAGACTGAGGAGGAGTGTGTAAGCCCCTGCTTCCTTAGCACCTGAAAGTCTGGAGATGTGCATGTTTATGAAAACAAATAACAAACCAAGCAAACTTTACAAAGCCTTTAGGGAGAAGTAGAGGAGTAGCTGTACCTTTGCCACGATCTAGACATCTTCAACTTTATAAACATGTATTTAGGGAATATCATAAGGAGTGGAATCACTCAATACCTGAACAAGTACTGTTTACTTGGGAAGAGGGACGTGGCTTTTAAAAAGTGAGGTCCTGTCTTGCCAGCTGCTTGGAGTTTTTCAAAGGTGTCGGCAGGCACACAGATAAAGATGATCAGTTTTCTCTAAATTGCTGCCATTTCCAAAAGGAATTTTGGCAAAATCAGTTGCAAAAGGCTTTAAGGAAACAAGAAAATCCAATGAAGTACGAGACAACACCCTGCCACAGGTAAGCAACTGGCCAGAACGTGGGTGGTGTGAACAGCCAGCTCTTACAATTGAGAGCGATCACAAGCACAGGGTCTCTCTCAGGAAGGGGGTTATTTGTGGAATATAAAGTAACCCCGGAAAACAAAGGAACTGTGTTTTCCACTGAACTGCATGTGAGAGCTGCTTCTTGAGTATCTGTGTAGAGCAACGTGACTGATGCTTATGTGGAGTAAGCACACGACATTTTCTTCATATATTGCATGCAAGACAATATCCGCTATCTTATTTTTTCTAAGAAAATATATTCTCAGATAATGTACATAATAATGATAGATAAAATATATCGCTACAAACAATATACATGCACATCGGGTACGTGAGCTTTATTTTACAGAAGCTTATTGACATTGAATTTTTCAGTGAAAGAAATATTTAGGTTTTAAGGGTTTTGCTACTTAACATTCAAGGCCGATGGAGAGGATCTTTATGTTTGAGTCTCAGAAACAATAGTACAGCAGGTATGATGCGGATTCATGTTTTAGCTTGACAGGGTCATTTAATTAAAAAGTGTACATTTTATAACTGTTAGGAAAAGTTGTGCAAAACAAATATTTTATATAGTTGAGTTGGTGTTTAGAATTGCTACTTAAACTTGTTTTTCAAGTTTATCCTTTCTACCTATCAGTTAGAAATTGTTTTGAGGAGGAAATTCTAAGTGTATGGGAAAGGATGGGTGCAATGATTTCTTGATAGTCTCTTAAGACAAGAGGCAACTGTTTAGTACAGATAAGAATTCCAAATATGTTACTGAATCTTAAGGAAATGAAATTCTGTGGGATACATTATAAATCTATTGGAGAGCTAAATTTAGGAAAAGATTGTTGCCATTGCTTTATGCTTGTTTGCATAGTTTAATATTGTGACAAAATTACACAGAAACCTCATCAACCATGACTTTGTTTGAAATACGCCAGCTGTTTAATTGCTTATCACAACACAAAATGAGACCTTAGGAAATACAAAACAATATCTCATCTACCAAACTGTATTAAAAATTGCTGATTTTATAAATACTACCATAGGTTTTTGGAGAAACATGCGTGTGAGAAGTCAGTGTCATTTCTATTTTTCCATACAAAGAGGGAGAGTGAAAACAAATCACATATGATGGAGGTAGCAATTTTTTTTGTGTAAGAGAAATATTTTGATAGAATTCTCGAACTTGATTTGTATGAAATATGCGAGTAGCTGTAGTTTAACCCACTGCAATAAAATAGGTGTAGTCTATGAGAAGCCATGCTGATGGATTTATTTTGTGTTTGCAATTTGCTTTGCAGGTTAGAACGCTAGTCCAAGGGTCAAGCTCTTAGAGCAGCTTGGTGTTCAGAGCTTCCACCAAAATCAGATCTTATTTTCTGAGCTAGCCATTATGTTAAGGTATTATCGGGGGTTTTGTTTGTTTGTTCATTTTTCTCTCTAGCATGACTGACAGAGTTGTGACATTACAGGTAGAGTTATCAGATACCAGAAAAACAGTGCTAAAAAGCAGGCTATGATAAGATCCAAGGCACTGTCTTATGTTGTTACATTTTTTTTATATATATATTAAATTTTATAAAAGGAATTGTAGGAAAACTTTTGTAGCAGATGACTGGCCAACATGTTTGTTTGCCTGTAGTCTTATACCCTTTATCTTCTAGTTGCATCTTTACATATGTGTTGAAATAAATCACTGACAGTTGGCAGTGTTCAGTTTCCCCCCCTAAAAAAGCCCAATATTATTTTTTTTTTCTAACAGCTCATGTCTGTATTTGATCTAAGATGGTGATCGCCTCTTCTGATATGTAACCTTCTTTGATGCTTAAGATGTCAGGGGAAAGGTGTATGTGAAAAATGGGCAAATAACACTCGCAGTTCCAACAGACAACAAATTAACCTGCAAAAGGGTATCTACAGAGCATCCAGAGATCGCTTCACTTTTATGTATTAAGAAGTACTGATAATTAAGAGGAGAATAAACAATTATCACGTAACTCCACGAGAAGGTTTCATCTTTTTCAGACCATCTGAAAAGTTTGTACTTTTCACATTTGTGAATTTTAGGCACGATTAATGAATTCATATATTTTGAGTCTTTTTCCCAGGGCTAGAATTTGACTCTTTAATACAATATTTATGTATTTTATAAAAATGGAGAGGAGATGGGTGGGGAACAGGCAGTAGTCCTTTCTGCTGGAGAAAGAGTGTCCTTAATTGCCCCAAAGAAATGTAAGAGAGTCAAAGATGACAGCATACTAAGAAGCATTAATTTCTACCTTTTAAATAAATATTTTGAAGCACAGACAAGTCTGTACAGATAGTTTTTATTACAGCCCCTGAGATACCATCTCATTTTTAGTCTAGACACTCTGAATTACCACCTGCAGTGTGTGGTAAGAAATTACCACAAGAAAAATCTTTTGAAAATTTATCTTCCCATCCTTTCATGTTCTACAATAAGAAAAGCGAAAACATAAGAGTAAGTAGGGCTGCAGACTTCCTCTGAAAATTACAAGGTTCTTAAAAAGATGTGGGGAGAAAAAAGACATTATTTTTTACTAATAATTAGATTTTTTCCAGTCTATCCAACAAATCACTTCAAAGATAGTGCTAGGTCATGTTGTATTTCCAATTGGGGTCACACTGTTAATCTTTAATATGGAAAATGTAAAAATGTAAACTTTGGAATTCAAAATCTATACATTCACAGGCACATTAACAGCTATCAGTGGAGAAGATAAAGTTATAAGTTATGTAACATTGTGATAAGCATTTACATTTATGAAATTCATTAAGTGGCTGTTCCTGTATGTCCTACTGTATTCTGAAAACTCTTACGTATATCATTAGCATATAAAAATCCTCCCTAAGCAAAATCACGCTTGCTAGCAAGGTGAAAAGTGACTGGATGGTTCACAAAGAACGTGGCTGAACTGAGGGCGAGGGAGTACAACCCACATTTCTCTGATGTAAGCTCAGAGCATGCCTAGGCGTGCATTTCGTCTGGGAGAAAATCAGGGTACGTGCACAGGGACAGAGCTGAACACAGCGTCATCGGGTCCTGCGATCTAAATAGCAGCTGTCAAAACATGGTGTTTGGATCAGCTTTTCTTCTTAGGAAAGTAGAAACAGGGGAACTTCTTGATGGGTGCTTCTTAACTTTGTTTATGGTCCCGACAGAGTGAAAGACATTTCACCTATGGCTAAACAGGAGTGCATGTGGCGTTTATAAAATCATATAAAATAATCATGTAGCAGACGTATGCAGTGCAGGTGGAGAGAGTTAAGATTCAAATAAGTTACTTATACAAACCTCATTTACTGTTAATGACAGTTGGGTTGCCTATACTTTCTGCCCTTGGTACTTTCTCTAATTAAAGGAAATGAAAGAGTTGAAATTGAGGATCCGTAATTGCTCTTTATGTAAGGATTATTCATTGTCTTACTGAAAAATGTGAAATGGAAAGGAGCACTGGCATGCCAAGAATGACTCTCAAGCAAAAAAACAACTGCATTAAGCATTTCTAAAGACCCTGCACATGATTAATCCACCTCTGAACAGTAATATTCTTCATTTGCAATATGGTGTTAGCCAAGAATTGTTGCTACTTTTCTTAATGAGGTTTTAATAAAGCTTTTAAGCTCCTAAAATGACCTGAAAGATCAACTCTTTGCTGCTCAAAACATATGCAGCACATTTTACTTCAAAGAAGGTGGTGGATCATGTAAAAAGTGAGAGCAGATGCCTGCTTTTGCGTGCATTCTCCAGTAATGAAGAAGTAGGTAAAAAATAGCGTTTTCTCAGTTTAGGTGAGCATCTTAAAGGTAATTATCTTTATAAATAGCTTGTGGTCTTGTTAAAAATACATCATTGTCAATATACCACAAGCATCCTTTTGTACAATGAGGGATAAACGAGTATGGAAGGAACAATAGTATTCAATGACGGTTGTATATTTCTGACTTTGGAGCAGAACGAGCCTTTTTCAGGCACAATGTGTTTGCTTTCTAAACTTGCTTGCGTTGTCTGGGGATGAGGATTAAGGCTTAGACTTTTTATGTTTGATCTGTCTGTGTCCAAGAGGTATTATTTATATGGCATGGGATTTAGGACATGATTCACATTTCAAGAAGGAATAAAATTGTTTGTTTTCAGTATGAAGGTTCAGTCCGTGAAGAGGCAGATTATAAAATTTTGGTACAGTTCTTTTGGGGGAAAAAAAAAAGTTATATGTAAGAGCTTGCATCTAGACTTGACAAGCGAATTAAATGCTGTCCAATTTTTAATTACTAGGACTGTGGTAGAAAAGGAATGCACTAGTATTTTACCAAGCAATTTTAAGATGCTTTTGTTTTTATTATTAGAGAGACCTTAAAAGCAGATCAGATTTTAGGAAAAATAAATGTATTAATATATGAGACGGTCAAATTATGTATTTTTCTAATAAAAAGCTCTTTAAATGCACAGGAAGGGAAATTCCTTTTTTCAAAGGTGAAATTCAAATTAAGTAAGACCATGCTAAGAAGGTTGAATAAAGGAAGTAACGTTGAGTAGAAAGCAAAAATCTGAATCCTTTGGGCACACGGGTGCCCTCCATTGAAAACAGTGGAAATTTCTCCTCAGTCATTAATGGGCTGGCGTGTATGACCTCTCTGATTTACATCAGCTGGACACTGGTCAGGCTCAGTGACCACCTCCATCCTCCCAAGCTTACAGAAATGTTTTCTGAGATGGGAGAGAAAATCAGAGGAAACGTTTGTCCCAGTACCATTTTGTAAATGCCAAGTTTTGCTTGCTTATAGCAGGAACCCTGTTACATAGTTTGATATTCACTAAGAAAAGGGAGTATTGCTTACAAAGAGAAGAAGGCTTTACAAAGGAATATTCAAAATTGAGTTATGATGATAGAGGGGAATAATGGGAGATTTTAGGAGTTGCTCCCGGTAGGAATTTGTTTAGCAGAGGACAGATTATCCAAGTACGCTAAAGAAGGTGTTTATTTAGATTTGTTTTTCATTAGTTTGGCTTATTTGTGTGTGTGCATACGCGCAGAACTGCTGAACCAAGGCTAGTTGAGTATGTGTGATTTTTCTTTAACGAAAGTATACCTCTACTATGAATGTAGTTATTGATCTGAAAATGGGATTTTTGGAACATCCAGCAACGCCCAGAAGTATCTAAAATGACATAAGTAAAACTGATAATTATTTGGATAGTTTATGTAAGCATAGGTGAACTATAAAAGCTGGGAAAAGTATAAAATAACAATGATAATAGTATTCACAGAAGAGAAGAATAGTTTCCATTAATGAAGTGAAAAGAGGTCAAATACTTGAAGCATACTAATATAATGAAGTATGACTCAGTTAATCTCGGTGCTATTAAAAACTTAAAACATTAGAAAAATTCTATAAAATGAAATTATAGCCTTGCAGAAACTTTTTTTTTTTTTAATTCGGTACTATTTTTCATTTATCAGGTTTCTGCTAATGGCTTTAGAGATTTAGAAAATATAATCTGAGTGGTGTGCTTCCAAGGGAACTCAGTTAAGTCTGCCTTTTGGATTATTGTTTTGGGATCTGTATGATTTAAAATGAATAAAACCTCCCTGTATAGCAGTGATAAAGATTATATGGTTAGAACAGTGTCTTTCAACGTACAGCTTTTAGGAGAATCTAAGAGTTCAAATTCCTCTAACATTTGTCATGAAATGAAATAAGGATTTGGATCAGGTTGTAATGGGGAAAAACCAGCTTTTATAAAATTTTTAATAAAGAAAAGCACTTTGCAGTCTTTCACATAGACTAAATGAGTTACGCTGTATGTTTCTGTGAACACGATGTGCTCATATTTGTCCTGTGAAAACAGTTCCATGAAAGAAAAAAGTCTCAATTCTATTTTCCAAATGTCATTTTATAAAACTTTTCAATGTAGCACCTAAATTACCAATTAGTGACAATTTGGGGTTTGTAGCATCTTGGGAGATGAGTCTCCTGTTAACTAAGTCAGAGCCACGAGAACAGACCGGCCGAGCAACACTGTGTTAAAGCAGCAACTAGACAGCACAGGAAATACAGAATAGTAAAGGGAAATTTCATGGCTCTTTACTATTTGGGTAGAAAAATAACTTAACTGACTTTCTTAATCTGAATCTCCTTGGCAATATGTCCCATTTTTATTTGGTGCTGCCTCCCTTGGTGCCAGCTTTGGCTTTGTCTTCCTTAGATGCGATTCCTGCAATAAGCTGTTCATTTGATGTTCTGTATACAACGGGTTTTAGCGATATATTTCACTGCCAACATTTGCTCGTACATTAAACTGCAAGGTGCAGCTTGTAAATGGTGACTATTCTGAGAATAATGAGGAACAGCATCAGGAAGATTTGGAGTCTTTTTCCTCAGGTTATTCACCAGAGCAAATGATGCAGTTTGGGCACTCTACTACTTTAAACATATTCAAACCTTTAAGAAGTCCTGTTTGACTCAGTGACGTCAAAGGTCTTTTCCAACCAAACGATTGTATATTTCTATGATTTTTTTTCAGTATATTAAGAGAACTAAAAGCGATGAAATGGAAAATTCCACAGTCGCTTTAATCAATATGGTTGTTGTACGTGTATGCTTTACAAAGTCGTTGCAGTATTTTGCTGTTTACATAAGTGTTTCTATCCACTCTAAGTGTTGTAAACTATTCTCAGTAAATAACATTACTTTTGTTAGGTAACATAACGAAGAGCTTTCTTTTTGAAGTGCTTAGAGTGCCATTGTCTATGATACAAAGTAATTTCTAAATAAATTTACAAACCACAAAGCAACTTGAAAGTTCGTTTTGATCTGTTTGAGGTTCTTATTCAAAACTGTGTGAAAATTATCATATATGACGGGTTCTTTGGCTACAATGACAATATATTATGGAAAAGCTTGAAATGCTATGAAAGGCTGTCTCATCATGTTTTTGTACTACAAAAGGCTCTTATTTCAAGCTTAGTCTCTGAAAGTTTGCCTCATCCTGTGCTTCAAAAAATTAAAGCCTACCTTTCTTCCTCTGCAATTAATTTATCATTTATTAGCTATACAGCCTCTTGTAAAAGTATATAATCATATTTCAAGCTGAGTTTTCTTCTAGTTATCTGTTTATAGGTGATTGAGAAGAAATTGTTTTCTCTTTACAAAGTTTGAGGCTTTGGAAAGAAAAGAATATCAAGTATTGAGAATGAAATGTATTAGTTATATATTTTGTAATCTAATATATATGGATATTTAATTTTGCCTTATTTTAATAATAGAAAATAGTTTATTTAAGAACACTACTTTTCTGTATTCAATTTGCCTCTTGAAAAGTAGGCTCGGAAATGCATGGAAGTTTTATATGTTTGTTTCTGCATCATAAATGAATTTCTTGACAGAAGCTGTGACTGCTTCTTTTTTTAGCAAGCCAGTCCTCTTGCTGTTAGTAAAAAGGACTTTACTTGATTCTTCTGATGGGTTACTTGTAGCCACAGTGTCGGTGAATTTAAAAGTTCTGGGCTGTTGAGTTGTGGGATTTTTTGTGAGTATGTGTGATAGGCACAGTATGAACAAAAATACTACAGTCCTTCACAATATTTTCCAGTTTTATTGAAGAGTTGGAGTGCTTTGTTTCCCAGTTTTTAGTAAATATTCCCACTAGAAGTGAGTCATTAAAGAGTTAAGTGGCTGAATTTCATAGAAGTCACTTACAAATCTCTGAAGTGCCAAATCCAAAAATCATATCAGGTCTTTCTGACAAATTCCCATTTGGAAAGAAAAAAAGCAGAACCCAAAGGCTAATCTCTGTTTTAACCTTTCTGGTCGTAAGAAAAGCATGTGAGAAGTCAGGACACAAACTGGCGCACAGTGGCTTTGGTAAACAGAGTAACTGAGTAGAATTATCCACCTGTGAACAAATGTGCCGTGCAATTTTTTTGAAACAAAAGTCTGTGCAGAAAGAAAAAGAAACTCAAACAACTTGGTAGACCAAGCAGAGCCTGTTGTTCTGCATCCAGAGCTGCTGCTATGACTAACAGGGTTGTGAGGTGTAGCAGGAAGGGTGTCGAATAAATGTAAGTGGGGGATGGAGCGATTTCAGCTGTAAGAAAAATTTCTATATTGTTTCAAAGAGAAAGTCTTGGAAATTAAGTCCAGCTTTCTGGGGAAGACGGAGTAGAATACACGCATTCTTTAAAGTTCTGTTAGTCAAAATAATTTCAATAGCCATAGGACCTTTACTGACTGATTATTTTTCCCATATGAAAATGCAACTCTTTTACTGACGGTATCGTAGAGTAGGGTTTTGTTGAACGGTTTATCTTTTTGTATCTTCACTTTAAAAAAAGAATTGTACGACATTTCAAAGAACATTTTCCAAACAGTTTTTTGGAGCGCGCATTCTGTGACGCTCTGTGTGTTTACAGAGTATGCATGTGTCTGTTCCTCCAAGACACCTTGTTTACGAGGAAGAGTGTATATAGAATGCAGAAATATAAGTGTCTTTGTATTAAACTGATTAATATGAAAAATTGGAAATAATTTTATAGAAAAGGCTTCTTAAATGAAAGGATGAACTTTGGATGACTCTGTAAGTAAAAATATAGGTTTGTAAGGGAACATTTCTTTGTAAAGATAAAGCTGTTTCTCCTGCCAAATATTCATTAGCTCTACTTTGGAAGAAGGGTGAAAATTCTGGGCCCAGGTTTTCCCTCCTTTCATAGCCTTGACAGCATTAAAGCAAATTACTTTCTTCATAACCTTTTTTAGAAATCATGTTTAACCTCTTACATGATTTTGGAGAGTAAATTCAACTCTGCTTTCAAGAAAGGAAGGAAAAATACAGTAAAAAATATGCAAATATGCAAAATACAATAGTGAAAACTGCGTATAGGTAATTGGATCCTCAAAGAGAGTAGGTCCTGTAAAATCAGTTTTACTGAGATTAGAAAAACTTGCTTCTCAATTCCATGAGATTTCAGACTATCATTTTAATTTAGGGGTTTCTCTGTGACCACATCTAAAATTAAAATATATTCTCTATTTTAGCATTAAACTCAATTAAATATAGAGACTTACAGTTCAATAGGCCAATGTTTAAACAAGATTTGAATGTCAATTAAAGTTGCAGGCTCATTATTACAGTTATAATTCTTTGATTTGCTGCCATTATTTTATATACATGTTATAACCCATTATACAGAATATTGCCACCAAGATGTTATTTTTAATATAAGCTAAAATATTGCATTTTTGAATTATCAAACATTAAAATAATTTAATTCATCTTTAATAGATATACTTCTCACTGTCAGAATCTTGGAGAGCCTTTCCCCTCTGCATTTAAAGCATTCACTAAAATACAAAGCACAAAAGGCCACAAAACTTAGCAGGACAAATAGTTATCACTTCCAGCACAAATCCTTTCCGAATAGCAGTCTATTTCACGGTCTGCGTGAACTGTAGCGCCTTCGAGACCTGTTTTGGGGAGAGGGAATGGTGAAGAGGAGCAGAGTTTGAGTGGCAACTGAGCTAAGACATGCAAGGTGATTTCAGATTGCTCAGAAATGTATTATCGGAGACAGAAATCAGATTAGAAGGAAAATAGAGATTCTGTGTTAATGTATTAAAATGGATATATGGAAAGAGAAGAAACAAACAGAAACAGTAGACTGCCGAAGCAAAGCGGGTGACACCAATTGTGATTTTCTATGCATTACTGAAATCTAATGTGCTGGTTCATATAGATGGAATATTAATGAAAATGAGTAACTCAAGGAGCCATGCAAAGGCGAGATTTGGAGAGGTAGTTTTATGTCAAAGTAATCTTGGTTTCTGGCATGCAAAATGAAACTCCAGGGAACATAGCACTGAAATCTCTGAGAAGTGGAAAATAATGCATGGGAAAAAAAAGCTGAGTTACCATTTACCTCTGACTGCTAATGCTGAAGGACACAGAAAATGAAATTAGAGGAGGTGCCTCAAAAGTTATGAAGTTGTGCTTAGAACTGACCTTGTAAAAATAACTAAGATCAAAGGAGGGAATATACAGAAAAAAAAATTAATACTCATTTCTCAAAGTCCAGATTATGTGCATCCTTCGGGTATTAAGGAAATTAGCTAGAAATACCCTGCTGTACCACTGAGAATTTCTTTATGAAAAGTCATGTTTAACTGGGAAGGTAAGCAAATATTAGAACAAAGCAAATGAAGCGACAATTTTCAGAGGACAGAGAGTGAACCTGGTAATTAAAGATAATTAATTTTAAAAGACCAAGGCTTAGTTCACAAAAGGCATTAGAGGTATAACTGGGGCAGGATATAGGCATTTTATGTCAAGAAGTGTAATCCTTCCAGTGTCTGCCTGTATGCAAAGAGACAACAATTAGTGCTGTCATGTACGTCAGGAAGATTTATCTAAATTCTTATCTCTTTTCATACCATACTATTGTGTCACCAATTGCCTCTATTTCACATCGTGCCCTAGGTGAGATCTTCTACCTAGTTATTCCAGGTCCATACTACCTGAGAGGAAAGATCAGCTGCGCTTAGATCAAACCTGATACCTAGAGAACCTTTTCTCCTGCATCACGTGAAACAGATCCAGAACTCTGGATGACCACAGTGTCACCATTCCGAAAATAATTCAACATAGTCTGGGCATAGGGGAAAAATAAGCTTATAGGAAGAAAAGTGCACAGAAGGTCCTAGGAGAAGCATGTTGTTGTTTTGCCAAGGCAAAACTGATCAGGCTGAAAGGGTTTGAAAAGGATTGAGACCAAATAGTGGGATAAGTAAAGGAGCATGCAGTACAGTAAAATTTAGAGTTGGTTGTGGTAACCAGACAGTGCCGTGAAAGGAAAACCATAATCAACCAGGCATCCTCAATGAAGTGATCGAACCCAGCAGACAGCAAACAGCATACGTTATGTTCAGAGTCACAGGCATCTGTTTGGTAATCATGAATATGAATGCAAGAATGAAAATTATGCATATGTTCTTGTGATTTTGACAGCAGCAACTTCTGCATTAGCTGCTGACTGAAATGACTGATTTTCCCTGTGAGAAAACTTGCCTATGTGCCCGGGTTTCAGAGTTGTCATCTGAGACACAGTTACTCCCTTGGCTATTGAAGGGTGAGCGACCAGTAGAGCTGGATTCATCACTTCCAAGGGACTTCTTCACTGGTTTTCAGAAATAATGATCATACTTCTCCTAATAGTGATTTCTGAAATCTTCCCTTTCCTGTGTCATACTTTCAATAGGAAGATTTTTGGGATGCCGTAAAATACTCTCTAGAACAGCTAGAAAAGTATATTTAAATCAACTTTGAACCTGCCTACTGTTTCTAACATGTTTTGACTACAATACTGCTATGCAGAAAGAGAAAATACCATTATCATACCTAGATTTTTAATCAGATTTGCTATTCTTACTAAATAAAGAGATTAGCAATTACTCTAGAGCCGATTATAAATTCTAAATACTGACAGGGAGCAGCCAACTCCTTGAAGACCTGAGCTGAATGTGTAAGACTCTCAAGAGTATAGATCTGTTTTCCTTCAAAATTCAGATATATACTTTTTGGGTTCTTCTTACAGAAGCTGGACATGACGTACCAAACACAGTCATTCACATTGAAGATGTGGATTTTGGAGAGAAATCTAAGAGCTTACTGTTATAATAGCAAGAAAAAATATCGTATTTTAAACCCTAGTTAAGTCAGGGTTGTGGTCACTCACTTCTCTCAGTTACTGTGATTCTGTGGTTAATCTAAGGGTGATTAAGACCTTTAATTATGTGATAGCTTTCACTTTCATTGTAATATTACTCTGAACGCAGCTCACACTATCTAACAAATAGTGAATAGCAAATAGTGGCTGTCAAGTAAACGGCATCAGACAAAGCCGATGAATCAAGCCTTGAATCAACCTGGCAAGGGATGTCTGAGTGTATAATTTCAATATACCAGATTTGCATACTGAGGACTTAAAACGTCCTGTCTATATGGATGTGTGATGACATGCTGACAAATGTGCCTAAAACATATTCAGATTTCTGCATTTCAGGAGCAAGAGAACAAAGTGGTTACGGTGTATGAACAAGGTTCAGAGCATGGAGATTGAGGGAAGTGTCATTCATAAACTCAGATAAAGTTGAGGATATATGTTTTCTGAAATGTAAATGATGGCATCATTTCCTTAAAAAACATATTTGTGATTTCTTGGAATTACTCATAAAGCGATATTTGAAAGAGCAGGGACTGCAGAATTATGTAGCATTCATGTAAATTTTCCAAAATTTATATTCAGGTCATAAAGTATAACGCCAGAATAAAATATAATAGCAGTAAATATCAGAGGCATTTGTTAGACCATCTCGATAATTAGAGAATGTCTTCCCATGAGAGCAGAATTACTGCAATGTATGCGAGCAGGATGTTTGAAAACAACCCTCTTAATAAATGGAGTTGACAGAAAACACACTGCAAAAGGATTATTGGCAACGGCATGTAAAGTAAGAGATTTGGCAGGAACTTTAAGAACAAAAAATATGCATCACTCAAGGGAAAAGATTTCTATCCAGGGAGCAAGCTGTCTTTGTAAACAGGATTATACCCATAACAAGCATCTAGAAAGCATATATAAACTCCATCAAAATACAATCGTATCCAACAGAAATCAAGGATGTAAGGAATAGTTCAATAACAGTTACTTCAGGTTGTTACCCAAATAGTTAACATTGTAAAATCAGTTTTATTAATTTTGGATTTCATTGTTTATTTAATTGTTACATTAACCAGTCACTTTGCTTCTCTATCCCCATAACAGATGTTCATTATAAAAACTGAATACATTAAGATGATTACATTATTCAAACTCTTTGATAATTCATTTGTATTAAAACCATAAGACTCTGTTGACATTTCCCTAGGGTACATTTGGTGAGGTTAAGCAGGATAAATGTCACAGTTAGTAATGCTGTTAAGATAAAAACCTTGCAAAGGAACTACATGTTATTTCTCTGCTTTATGGTCCTTAACAGCAACTTTTAGAGCTATATTTCCTTTTTAAATGATGCATTATACCTTGAAAAGTAAAATAAAAAGACCTGAAATTATGATTCCTGCTCATTTCATCAAGAATAAATGAACAGAGGAGGAGAAATCTTAAAGAAGTATGCATGATCTTTTTTAAAAAAAGAAATTTTGAAACAAAAATAATATGCTATATTTAAATGTAATGGCCATGGTGAGATGTGGTATGGGAGAATATAAAATGTGAATGTAAAACGTGTATCAATGTCAATGAAAATTCTTCAAAATAGGAAGTGTACCACAAAATCACCAAGATTCAAAGAGGAATCTCAAAGACATCATAGACTACAATATATCAGAAATATCCGAATATCTAGCTTTGTGGAACTGGAATTGGGGAAAAAAATATAATTTGGGATGACCCATACAATTCTCTCATTTCAACCTCCTTCTCAAACCATGGCTAAACACTAAGATTGATTTCAGTGAAGGTATTTCCGTTCCATCTATATTGATATAATTTTAAAGATTAATTCTGGTTGCTCATGGCCTTCTCCGGGCAAGTGCAAGAATGGATAATGCAGACAGACCTTCAAGGCCAGTGGTCGGATGCTTGCCTTTTCCCTCGTATCCAACTCAACTGTGTTGTAGAGACCCGTGGCCATCAGCTCTTGGGTTTCGTTGTGTGCCTTCGGGCAGCGTCTCTTTCTGCCTTCTCTAAGGCTCTTGGTTGGGTGGGCGATTGCTGGTGGGTCCCCCTGGCTTGTTCAGTTCGCTGAACCCCTGCAACAACCCTTCACCGTACTCTCCGGTTTGGGCTCTCTTTTGTACTGGGGCCCTAGAGCAGGACATGCTGAATACTGGGCAGCATTTGTGCTCCTGACGTGCCGGGTAGAGCATGGCAGTGTCTGTCGGTTTTCTCAAATATTAACTTAGTTTATACCTTTCATTGATCTAAAGGTTGTTGCTCAACCTT
This sequence comes from Neomorphus geoffroyi, assembly GCA_033558235.1. Taxonomy (NCBI): domain Eukaryota; kingdom Metazoa; phylum Chordata; class Aves; order Cuculiformes; family Neomorphidae; genus Neomorphus; species Neomorphus geoffroyi. Next base: position 19,441,965 of record JAUMJM010000045.1, read on the forward strand.
CAGCGAACTGTGGTCATTGTAACAGTTAATTGTTTTATGTTCCAGGTACTGAAATTTTTTCTTCAGTCTTTATTCAGACAAGTTATAAAAATAACTAAGGATATCCAATTAAAGAATAAATTGCAACAGCTCCAACTGGCAATAAGATTAGATGGATGTAGAGGAGTATAAAATGTTTCACCTTTTGTAAAATTCAGTAAAATTATTAAGAAGTTGCTTAATAATCGGAATTTATTTTATACTGCTCAGCTTATTAAGAGGGATATTTTGGTTAAGTGCAATGACTTTGACAAAATAGGTCTTTATAAAGATTTTATTATTAATAAAATACCCTTATTGAGGGTTTATGCACATTCATAGAATCCCCCCTGAGCCTTTCCTACTTGAGGCTGGACAGTCTCAACTCTCTCAACCTCTCCTTGTATGAGAGATGTTTCGGTCCCTTAATCATCCCACAGCCCTATGCTGGACTCTCCAGTATGTCCATGTCCTCCCTTTTACTGGGGAGCCCACAAGCCCTGAGTATTCTGGCAGAGATTAATAAATGTTGGACATTTTCATCTTTTTTTTTTTTTTTCAGAATTATAAAAATACAATTTAAAGTTACTGATTTTTTTCTGCTTTATAATGCTCTATGATATTTTCTGCTCTTACAGAAGTGGCTGGAAAGTTACTCTGTGAGATTGACCAAAGCCTTGTAAATAAAAAAGTTCAAACTTTGAGTAATGAAAACTGAAGAGGGAACTCTATTTAGAGTTTCAACAGCTGTCAAAATGGAAGTGTAAACTAAATGGGGTTACCGTGAGACCTATTATTTGGTATCACCATAGATGACTGGAAGATAGAAAAGGGAATATATATATTCATTTATGCATGGCATAATGTTGGAAGAAACTAAGTCAGGGTTGTAATTCCGAATGAACTTGCTGTAATCTGTTAAAAGGAGCAGGTCTTCCGTGAGGACAAGAGTAATTGTCTAAATGACAGCTCTTTGGGTGGGAGAGTCTGAGGATTGCTTATCACTTGCAAGCTGAACATGATCTATTATGGCACGTTATTACCAGCAAGGCAACCTGTGCTGTGACACCTGAGAATATGAATCTGTGTTTTGCTAGATGCACGAAGCAACCTTTTTCCTGCACTCGGCTGTCACAGGGGCTCAGCTGGAGGTCTTTCTCCAGGTTTGACGCTCTGAGAGTCGTTTGTGAGGCACAACAGGAGGAAAGATTAAAGGAGCTGTGATTATTTGGGCTAAAGAAGATGAAGCAGGAATGTGATAAGAGTCTTCAAATGGAAAAAGGAAAGTTGAATATGTTTTTTCTCAGAGAAAAGAAGCAAGCTATTTCCAGTGTTTATCCAGAATAAATAAATAAATAATAGGGCTTAACTGCAGGAAGAGAGATTCAGATTTGATTTGAGGAAAAGTTTGTTAAAGGTAAAGATGCTGAGGCGTGGAGCATTGGTATAGTTTGCTGACCATTCAGGTTAGACAAACACCTGTAACATAGTGAGAGATGATCTATAAGGAAAGGATGAGATGACGTTTGAACGTCCCTTTGAGCTCTGCTTCTGCTTTTTCTCATTTTGAGATGTCACCCTAAAGTTACAAAGTCAGACGAAGGAATACTATGTTAAAATCAATGGATACTCGAAAAATAAATTGCCTGTCTCTTTCTGTGCTGTATTGTCTCTTCAAGAAAGAGTTTGTAGGAAAAGGCAAGAAATTTCAGTCAATCATTTATATTTGCTAAGCAGTGTCTTAAATTTTCGAAATTATTAATTAAAAACCGGCTAGTTTTAAATTTTTCTTTTATGCCAGAGTGGAAGTTGACTGCTTATAAATCAATAAATAATTTGAAAAAATACTGTTAGTTTCAGTTGTTTTTACAGACGTCCACATTTTTTAAACTATAAAATTATATACGGTTCTGCATAAGAAATATTAACAATCTGCTGTGCAAATACCCATATTGTCACCATATTGTGACTGGGATGCCCTTAAAAGGGATTTTTTTTTTCCTCTGAATGGGTTTTTCTATTTTATAGAGTGAAATGCAACCCAGGATTTACGGGTTTTTTCAGCAAGGTGATGGCTGTGTAAGATAGATAATTTGCCAACGCTAGGGCCTGATTTAAGGAACGTTCTGTTCTTCAAAACTGAAGATGCCAGTAATGTGTTTAGAAGACCCTCAAGGAAATAGCTCTGAAAATTTTACTGTATTTTAATTACACTGAAATACAGGGGTTTGCGATAATGATCCTTTCAAATACCTATGTACTATAGATGATTGTTTTATAGATATAGAAAAAGTGTTTCAAGATATTCCAAGACTTCTTATAGGGTTTTTCAGTGTGAACTCTAAATCTCTCTTGAAGGAAATTAATGTTTGAAGAAAAGAAGATTTACAGAAGACTTAATGATGTTTTAGGAGTTAAATCTACATTGTAAATACAGACATGTTGTCATCTGGGGAGGGGGGGAGCTTAATCCGTGATGGTTTTTAGGGTTCAATGAGTTGTGCAGCAGTGAATTACTGAGGAGAGTATTTTCCTATTCTGCTCAATCTTTTGTTTCATCAAATAGTGAAATACTTGCTTTGGAAGGAAGAAAGGGAGAAGGTCGTATCTGTCCAGTCAGTGAAGCCTGGAAGTCAAGTGGGATTTTTCACTCCAGCTAAAAAGCAGTTTATTGCAGCGATTTCTTCACCTAAAAATATTTGCATGTAGTGGTGGGAAAACAGGTACAGAATATATACGAGTGCTTAGATTGTAGGGGTTTATCATTTGTGGTGAATACACAAAGCTGTTCCAATTGTCTGATTTCGGTGGAAGTGTGTAATCATTAATATGCGTGCATTATCAGCTTGTTTAAGTAACTGTGGTGGAAGTGTCGAAAGGAGAGCTATTTAAACAGACTATTTAAAAAACCCTGCAGAAAAACTTCAATATAAACCATTTCCTTTCAAGTGACAAACAATTGGTGCAACTCTTTATTGTTTTCTCCCACTTTACAGCAAGTGGGAGAAACTTTTTACAGAATGCCTGTAAAAACACCTCATGCATCGTGAATCTAAAGGGGTTTCAGTTCCATCTAGAGTTACACAAATCTGGAGAGGAACAAGTAGATGAATACAATAGGGTATTCGTGGAAATACTCTCATGGAAAGACAGGACTTCTGAGGTGACGTGGTGACACGTTAACTCAGTCTCCCTCCACAGATTTCCATGCTGGATTACGGTGATACTGGGCATTAAGCTGTGCAGAGGTGAGAGCTTCTGCTTTTCTCCTGCATAGTTCTCTCCTGTGTTTCCATTCTGCAAGGAGATGTGGATCCTCCTATTCAGAAACACCTCAGCACGGTCCTTTGTTTGCTCTTTTCTATCACTCTCTCCCTGCAGAAGTCAAATGGTTGTCATTGCCTCTTACTTCATTGTGGTTGCTCTCCACATGCCAAAAATTAACAGTAACAATGATCCATACCACGCCCCTCATTTCCTGGTGTCAAGTTCATTCTGCTCTTTATTCTGTAGGCTGCTTTATTCTGTAGCGAGGTTGCGGATGAGTGGGAGATACCTTACTGTCAAGTAGGAAGTTTTGCAGATTATTTTAGCTACAGAATGAGCCTTCAAAGCAAGTGAAATTAATATTGCCTTTTAAATATACCTGTGCTTTGTTGTTGTTAATAATGATGGTGGATGGAGGTTTATCTTCAGAAGAAAAACCAATTTCATAAGGTGCACTACCCAGCTCGTTATCAAACCCCTGCACCGAAGAAGTGACCCCGTCCCGTGTAATCTTTGCTGAGTAGATTGGATGGCATCATTGGTTACAACTGAGGGCAAAAAATGCAGTGCTAGCTACGCAACATCCCCAACCTTACGTGTATCTGTGTTTTGCAGGTTGTTTGATTTTAACTCATCTTTTAGCATGAGAGCGCTTCAAGTTTATGAGTAACTTCTGCTTCTCAATAATTCTTCTGCAATACAGACGTATAGGTTTAATTAGCTGCTTCTGCTCTGGTTTTCTCATGCCATGTTGTCTTTTTCATTAGATTTCTCTTCTTCATTCGTGTTCGATGTTTGCACATTTCCTAGCTTTAAGCAATATGGGCTATAATTGGGATCTGAAGTTGGAACGTGTCTTCAGTTACCATGCTGTTAATTCCTTTTATTTTCCTGTCAAAGCCTTACGTTATCGTGTGTTGCCAATGAAGTGAAAGAGAAGTCAAAGGTAATCCACATCAGCTTTTTTGCTTCTAGCAAAGGTTTGTGTCTTTAAACTTGTTTTGTGTTATAAATTTTCTATGAAATTATCCCTATTATTTTAATTTTCTGTTTTCATAGAGACTATGCACAAGCATGTTACAGAATGCTGGAGGCTTTAAGCTTGTAAAAACAAACGTATCGACGATATGGTTTTCTAAAATTCTCTGCAACTCTTTTATCACTCTTTTTCCTTTCACAGACAAACTTAATTTTTTTCTTATATAATTAAACTGAGATTGAATTAGTGTGAACAACTGAGTTGAAACTCAGCTGAAGCTGTTAAGTTAATAAAGGGAAAAGGGGAAATTAGAAGGCAGAAGGAGGAGATGGGAGGCTGGAGAATGTGACTAAAACAAGGAAGGATAGTCCTAGCATACAAAGAATTTAGCAGATACATGGAATGGTATTTGTTTTTCCATGGGATATTTGCACTGACAGTGAGGGGTTTGGCAGTGATATTTTGTAGTGAAAAGATGTGGAGACAGCAGTCATTTGTGAAGCTCTGTCTTAAGGTGCTGAAATTCTGGAAGATTTAAATAAAAATAGTAATAGAGAACACATTACTTTTGCATAATTTGAGGGTAAAATATTCTACTTTGAAATTATTGATTTCATCAGCTTTTCAGGTAAGATTCATGCTCCTTTAAGTAACTATAAGTGATTTTTTTTCTGCTAATCTAAAAATGAAGTATTTTGTAGAAGTAAACTAGGGAAAATGTAATAACCTTTATCCTTATCCATTCTTTGCCATTTTTCATGCTTAAAAAAAAAGAAATATCTATTAAAAATGCTGTGTAAACCATCTGATATCTTCACGATTTGAATACGGTTATGTCATAGCAACAAATATTTGGCTTCCAAAAATTTTCATTTTCATTGTGCAAATATACATATTTTCAGCATAATGGGCATGTACTGCTATGAATTTACCCAGATATAGTGAACTTTGTGTGTTTACTGCTTGCTTATTAAGTTCAAACCTACGATTCATTGGACTGTGTAACTGATTTTGTCTATGATAAAGCCACTAAAGTTTATTTAGCTGAAGATAACTGTACTGTGAGTTATTAAATTCTGTTTCTCTGTCTTTTCTTTGTCATTCATGGCATGTATTAAACATTAATTTATTTATTATGTGCTGTAGATTATAATTAAGTAAAATGGAGAAATTAATGAAAATTTCTGCTGCTGTCATGTTGGGTGACATGTCCTTAAATTTGAGGACTTAAAATGAAATGGCTCCGATAATAAAAGATATGTTTTCAGTTTTGTGAAGGGTTGAATAGATCCTCCAGTACAGTGGATTAACAACCAGCTGATCTTCTGGAGGGCTGCTTAAAAGGGTTGTGTTTGATTTTGAAAAAGTGTGTGTGCGGGGAGGGTTGTTAGTTTGAAGCAGCCATTAAAATGAAATAAATTGCAAAGACATGATTGCTGTCGGATGGGAACTGAATCTCAACAAGTGTTTGAGAATTCAGGTTGGAAAGATGAGGATTCAATGTCGAGTCCATCTCCCCAGTGTCTTTGTGCAGTCATAATCCAAAGCAAACACCCATTTTGACCAAATCTCATTACTGCGATAAATCTTTTTCAGTGGTTTCCAACTGTATTTTCTTCTGAGGCTGCAACAATTCTTATGTTATATTTGGTTATAATTCTCAACAAAACCAACTCCTATCATGCCATAATGATCACCTAGAAGAGTCACTTCCATATAAATTTGTGGATTGTATCTTTACGGATTGCTTGGGATTCTAAAGAATGTGCCTTCGATGCTCTGGACAGTGTGCTTTACCGCGGTCCAGAATTGATGTAGTTGTGTATTAGAATTAGTGAAGGCAGTTTCACTATTAGGTTCTTCTACCAAACTATGGATTTGCAGAAGGCTTGATTTCTGATTTGTCTGAGTTTATATTTTTATAATCATGTTCTGATTTGAGAAAAGAAAAAAAAAAAATTAATAATATGGCAATGATGTAAAGGTTAAAGAGGTTGTGTAGGGTGGGATTTTTTAAATTTATCAAACAGAAAACTTTAAATTGGTTCCAGTTGAGTTGAGTGTTTAATTCTAAAATATTTATAGATCAATTACATGAAGTAAGTCTTTGGTTCAATATTAAAATGCAAAAGGATAAAATAGGTTGAAATATATTTTAAAGGGTGATATGCATAATCTCTTGGTAGGAACAGTTTAGCTTAGATGTACAGTAACCTATCCTGGAGCCAGCATTGAGGTTCAAGATGTAAAAATTTTGACACAACCCTAAACCAGAATGTGAGTAAATAATTATTTGCAAAATGGTTTTTTAACATTTTCTCAGTTGCAATGTAGTATCAAAACTTCAACATGAAACAAATATAACATAGCTTGTAGTAACATATATTACCCTATCAATGTGTTTTAAATACCATAATCAACACAACTTTCTTGTAGACCATCTATATATAAAATTAAACATGAGATTTCATTTCAAAGGAAGAATTAATAGCATGTTCAGTTGAATAAAGGACTAGAAGAATAGAATAAATATATGTTGAATACAAATGCAAAGAAAATTATGTGAGAAATAACAAAGACTTATTTTGTCTTTATATATTAAGGCTTAACACAAGATTGAATAAAGAAGTTGATTTTCCCTTTTCAAAGGAGTAACTTAAAAAAATAAAATAGATTGAGTTGAAGGTGGGGATTCGAAACATAGATAATTACTATTACAGTTAAAATGAGGCTTAAGAAAACACAAGCAGTGGTTTGGCAGTTTGGAGAATTGGTTTTTCCTTTTTGTTAATGGACCATGTAGAACAGTGATAATTGCATTTAAATTACACTTTTTCAAGTTTATCATATATATGCATATGTATAAGAAAATTCCTCAAGTATATCTAAGAAGCATCTGAAAATGTGTTACAATGTGCAGAGACATTCCATGTTCTATGAAGCATTTGTCCTGTTTTTAATGTGACAGGATGCTTGTAGAAGTCCTTTAAATGTAGGTTCCATTTTAAACATTTATTTGGGGGTGTTTATACCAATATTAGAAGCACTCATGCAACAACGCACTCTGGATGCTGTCATATATCACAGTATCACAAGGCTGGAAAAGACCTTTGGGATCATCAAGTCCAGCCTATGACCCAACACCTACTCATCGTCTAAACCACGGCACTAAGTGCCTCAACCAGTCTCTATGTTATAGATACTGCCAGAGCACAAGTTTCACTGAATGAAGATCCATAATACGTGTTCATATTCCTGTGCAGAAATATCTGATTCAAATAGGTTTGGGGTTGGTATTTTTGTATATCAAATCATCTTGGTTTAAAAAAAATTAATTTGAGGAAATATTAAGAGCCATCATGACTAGAACAGGGAAACTGAAGAGTAGTTGCCTTTCAAGGAGGCAATGGCATCCTAGTGTAGCACATTTTAGAAGAAAAACAGTACAAGAGGGGTAAGAATCAGAAAATCACTTTGGGAAAGATTGTGGCAAAACATTCTCTAAGTCGGTGTTTTGTTCTGCTCCAGCTTACATGGACAGATTTAAATAGATGTAGAGGTTGTTAAAGTTATGGAGAGAGGAATTCTGCACAGATCTGTGTCGTTACGGTAGACGTTGCATCTGCATTTATTGACTTGAGCAAGTGATAGAAAGTTCATGTTGTCAGGTGCGTTAGTCATTAGATCCCTTCACTCCGGAGAGTCAGTGACCCAACAGGAGGGTACGCTATTAGCAGGTCAAAGTGAAAAACCTTGGAATCAACGAGCACGGATTGATATATTTTCAATTAAATAGAAGGATAAACAAAACCAGGTTGGTTATTAAGGTTTCTAATTCCAAAAGAGCAGACTGAGAAATTATGGAAACTAATTAGTGAAGGCAACAAGATTGAAGTGCCGAGGGACTTAATGTGAAAGAGTTCTGGAATCTGAAGTCAAGGCTTCGGAATCTATCTGAACTGCAAAACAAACAAGACAATTTCAGACATCTTTACGGATTATTTTTACAGTAAAAGAACAGCTGTTGGAGAGATTTGTGATGCGCTTCATACATTCTGACGATTAGATGAATGTTTTGTTTTTACCACTGTAGCATTTATAGTATTTCTTTATGTGAACGCATGTAGTTTAACAAGTATTGTCTTTTAGAGGTTCTTATTTCTTAAATATGGGACACAGTTTGTTGTGGATTTTTTCCCTCTGATCTCTTTGCTCTGGGCCTAAGTTTAAAACTCGATGGATTTTGAAGTAACCGTGTTAGGAATGAGGCAGCTTAACTATAAATACTGCATTGTAATGTAAGACATGAATTCATAACCTACTTACCTTGTCTTTACCATATGTAATGAGTAATATATATTGAGGCATACATATCTTAATCGTAAAAGTAAGCTTTTAGCATCTATTTCAACAGTGTTGTGGATTATGTCGCCAGCTGTTTTTAGGGGTATGATTTCTCCAGATTTACAACTAATTCAGTGAAGTTGTCAGGATCAGCAATTCCAAAACAGCTGTCATTACAGATATAATGAAAATTGCTGAAATATCCTAATATATCACGTATAAGAGGAATTGCTCATAATTTGAAATTTTAATATTTTAAAGCAGTATATTAGGTCAAATATTATTGAAAGCACTCAAATTACATTTATACATTTTCTACCACTGCTATTGAGTTCCCAAATATTATAGGTTCTGCTTGCAAACTGTATTCAACAGAACAAACCTCCTCTTGCTCCACAACACAGTGAACTTGGCTGCTTCACCTCAGAGTTCAGAGCTCTTCAAAAGCTTTTATGCCTTTCAAGGAAACTTCAGAATTTCCATGTAAAAAAAAGAGAAAAACACTGACAGATTGCAAAAACTGTAATTTGGTTAAATAAGAAAAGAAATTCTCCAACAAGAGAAAATGAGACTATAACCTCATAATTTAGATGGGAATTTAACTATTCTATTCCTTATTCTGCCACAGACACACTTTCTGACCTTGCTTAAGAAAGAGGCATTTTAAAATATTCAGACTGCACTTAATATCTTGCTCAGCCTTGACCTCTTACAATTTACCACGAGATTAATATGGTCCAAACTATTTGGAAGCTATTATTTATCATTTAAAAAAGAAATAATTCTGAAGTACAAGGGGCACCTTCGGTTTTCCACAGTGGAAATTACCATTAAATTAGATTTTAACCCTGAAATTTTGTAACAGTGTATGAACTCCAAAAAGACTTGGTGTACCTCAAGCTGTCTCATCTATACTCAGACCTCTGAGCTCAACAGAACTCTTTTAAAAAGTCTGAGACCTTATCTCAACTTCTTCTATGGTTTCCCATTTTCCAGGCTCCAGGGTAACTGCAGAGACATCCACTCCTCAAAAATACAGAAAAGAAAATAACTCTGGATTTTCTGTCCCCAAAGGGAATTTTGAAAAAAAAAAAAAAAAATATTCTCATGCTTGATTTTTTTTCATTTAGGGCTGGTTTCTTTCTTTAAAGATATTTCTGCTACTGTTACTGAAGATGTACAGGTGAATTTTAGAAATGTCCTAATAATACTGATAAGAATTAAAAGTTAGTATTTTAATGCATGCTTAATAGGTTACATTAAGTGAAGAATTTCCAGAGATTAGAAGGAAAATTTCATTTCTCCTGTGAAAGATTTTTAGAGTAGTTAATACAAAGGAATAAAAGATGCTAGTAAGTTACGATTTTGGGGTGGGAAACCACTGATTAGAACTCCCCAAAGCATTCAGCAAAATGAAGAGTTCATTGCATTGGCACAATAAACTGAAAACGAGGAAACAGTCCCTAACATTTTGAGAGATGCTTTGAGAAGATGAGGTGATGATGACAATCAAAGAATTTGCATCTCTATTTCTTATTATTCTTCAAGCTCTATTTGAAAAGAATGTTCTGTAGATCCCTTCAAGAAGCAAGGCAGTGCACACGTTTTAGTCAAGCTGCGACCGTTTTCCCTGCTGTGATGAATGCTAAGTCCAAGTATATGTTCAGCCGTGGACAAATTAGGCACAGATCCTAACAGTTAAGAGGTTTTAATTTTTCTCACTTGAACTCATAACGTAAAAATTCTTCTGAAGGAAATTAATATTCTGTCTAGATAATGACCTTGATCCCTTACAGAAGCCAACAGCCCACTTTGTTGACACGCACGTTTCTTGTTAAGAGATAGTGATGAGCTGCATCATCTCCTACTGCTATTTTAGTCACTGTGACTACACCCTGGTTCTTGGCTGCTCCACTATTGTGGAAGTCCACACAGGATTTGATCCCAAGTTAGACTTCTCATTAACAATATATTTCTGGACAAGTGAACATTTTCTTAGAATATTGATTGAGTTATTCTTCTGTAAAAGATTGCTTTATCAAGGCTTATTTATCTTCTCAGATTTCTTAAAATGTCCACAAAAAATATAAAAAATGCAATATACTTTATCATGCTTGCATTAAATAACCACATATGTTTATCTTATGTTCTATCCTTCTGTCTTGTTCTGACAAAAAAAAATAACCAACTCTCTAATATTTCAGGAATATCTGAAAGAGTGCTAGGCTACAGGGGAAAAAACTCAAGATTGAGGAGTGGGTTGGCCATTGTTAACCAAATTATTATTTATTACTTTAATTAGGAGATAATAAAAAGGCACAGAACTATAGTTTTTAAATTGCTGAATAAATGGGATTATTCTTATACTTCCTGCTGGGGCAGCCATTAAATACCCTTAGACTATAATACTGCTACTATTCTGACTGTAGTTTTTGTCTTAATGGTAGTACTAAATGCTTTATGGGTTGCAACGCAATCTTCCTCTGAATAATAAATCACTGTTCTTTTAGTGCCAGCCCTGACCTTTCCTGATTGAAATTGTAACACATCATCATAAAATAATGTCAATGTGGTAGAGAATCATCTGCCCCATGAAGAGTTATTCTACCTATGGATCCTGAAAGAGTTAGCTGGCTTTGATCATAGTGACTCTTCAGTTACAAAAGGGTGACACTAACCTGACAAACTGTCTTGAAAAATCAGCAACACACTAGAATTCCCTAGAATAAATAGCTGCTTTTAAGATCTCATCTTCTGGAAATTTCTCAAGATACAAAGGAGGTGAGTGCATGCAGTGATGAGCATTCTCAAAGGTAAACCCAGGAGCCTCTCTTCAAAGAGATTCTGTTGTCATTGATATTAGTCAGCATGAATATTGAAATGAGATCTTTCGAGATATTGGTGTTTTTCAGTTTGCACTGCTTTGGAAGCTCCACGCTGCTTTACTCATGTTAGGTTATTTATATAACAAAATGTATTCTGGACAGAATGCTTGATTTAATTTTTCCCTAATTTCTCTTTGAAAAATTTTTATCCGCTTTGAACAGGCACTAAGTATGTGAAGAAATTCTTTGGATTAGATTTCTTGCTGTCAAATTGTTCTATTTTGTGTAGTCCTTTGGTGTATGGCTTTTCTGCAAGGTAGTGACACTGTAGTTGTTTTAACTATTACAGATTCCAAATAGTGAGAGGAGTTGTCTTTGAAGAAAAAATCAGAATAATACGTATCTGTGTTGGACTCCTTAAACTTGTACTGCAGCATTTCCATTTGCCCTACCACTCCTGTGTGTATACATAGATTTTATTTTTTTTTTAAATCTATATTATAGAAAGAGAAAGAAAGAGAATATGACTCTCTGAGAGGTCTATGGACCCGAAGGAAGCTGGACTGGTATTTTCTAAAGCAGGAATAACTTTAAAATCCGATTTAAAAAAATATTTCTACCTTTCTTCCATGTATGTTTGTTTATTAATAATCGCTGACATTTTCTGTTCAACTTCATAACGCTCTATGCAACTTCATAACCCTCTGTAGTCCAAAATTCTTATATATTATATATATTATCTATATAAATTCTCTATGACTTCTAGAACTTATGAGTTATGAAAAGAAGCACAGTGAATTTTTCCTTTCCATTTTTCTCTGCTCTATCATGTCATGTTTGTACTTAACCTTTACTTATTTAATCCCACTTTAGTCATAACTGCATGCTCTCTACTCTATTCATTTGGCATCATTCAGTTTTGGTGTGATCTTCATATTTGGCAGTGTTGGGAAGTAATCTTACAAAAGTTTCAAAGCTTCCTCTACTTGCATTATAACACAAGAATAAAAAGTATCGCCAAGGAAACGGTAGACTTCAGAGACAATTTATTCTTTTAAGTCAGACCAAAGTTTAATTTAGATGAAAATCCTGGAAGACATAATTCCTCACAAAGTCAGTAATGTTCTTCTCATTACCTGGTAATGATAGTCTAATTCTATCAAAAAGAATTTTTAATAATATAGCTGCATGTCTGAAATTTAACAATTTAGAATGAAGATGACACTATCCAAAAGCTTAAGAAAACACATTAACTGAAGCTAGAATAAATCATCAACAAAGAACATTGTCATTTTCTTAGCTAATATTTCACCCTGCTAGCCTCATCCCAATATAGCTTTTACATTTTTAGGCAGTGACTGCTAAGTGATCAGAATGTCCAGTCCCACAGACAGGGCACAAGAGGTCACATTTAGAAGTTTGCTTTAACTTCTGGAGTTCTTCCTTGCTTTCTTTGTACCTGGGAAGTGTTGTTGTGTTTTTCTGTGTAACTTTGCCATATTAAAATCTAAGAAAGGGACAAGAAGTGCTGATTCCTGGAGGTGGAGTGCAGTCCTTCATGCGACATTTGTATATTGTTCATCACAGTGTGTCTTGCGGGTTACTGCAATTGGTTGGTGACTTCTGATTAAACTACTAAAATATGATTATAGTTCACCTCCAAGTGCAGAGAAGCCATCAGTGGCAGCAGTTTAAAATAGCTTTACCCTGCACTCAGATTTAGATTACGCTGAATGAGGGGAGAAGTAGCTGTCTATGCAGGTTTTGCTGTATTGTCTTGCCAAGTATAAAGAAGTCAAAAGTCAGATGGCATAGAAATTTATGGTACTGCAGTGATGAAATATGATTTATCTGTACAGTGAACACTGCTCTAATCAACATTTTTATACAACTAAAGGAGGATGTGAACCTGCTGTATTGTAACGCAAACATAAAAGAACACATCACATCATATAGTGGCAGTGCCAAACCATACAGAACTGTAAGCTTTCTACAGAACAGCGTATACAAAACCCAACGTATTTAAATACAGCCTTTGAAAAATGTGCTAGAAGGGGTGTGCTCTTTTTTGTTGATTTAAATGTGGGGATACATAAAATGGAACCCAAAATTTTGTGAGTTCATTTACAACTCCCACATGAGTGGATTTCAAAATGTTGGGCTTGTATGTTAGGTAATTAATTTATATTATTATTGGCAATCATTCATTTGATTTTTTTTCAACCAGTTATTCTGATCACGTTAGTTTAAACTTATTTACCATTAACGTAGCCTTTATCCATCCCCTGCATGATTTCAGTAAGACACAGACATATTTTCACAGCATCTGCATCCTTTTGCAAGTGGAATACTCGGACTATGCAGAATGTCTGTCCCTTCACTTCAAAACTGAATAATCAATAATAGTAACAAAGAAGGAAGGATCTATTGTAATAATGGCAGCATTTTATGGCAAGTATCTTGTAGGTTTGTAGATTTTTGTGATGCCGATAGCTCTTCTCTTATTTATGCCTCAAGAAGTCTTTGCTTGATAACAAAATAGTTCTTTCATAAGACATGAACTACATATCTCTGAAAGGCTGCCCCCTAAACATCTGTTGAAACCTGCAAATTTAGGTAAGACCTGCAGGACTGATGCTGCAATTTTTTCCTTTTGTAATTCTTACTTTCCATACATTTCTACATTATGACTGAGACTGTGCTCCTGTAATTGTGAAGAAAATATCCCGGATGTATGTCAGGTTTCCAAGTTGTTTATAAGACAGCACTGCTTAGAGGAAGATGTAAAAATTGATCTGGTGGACTGATGATTGTATGCAGTTTATGATAAACTTCTAAGAGGTGAAATTTTAAATGAATATATTATGGTGAAGCACTGCCCACCCGTGTTTTGTTTTTACTGTTACATCACTTACCTTTTGTGAAACAATTAGCAATGAATGAACATTCGTAAGAAAAAAAAGATCTGAAATCTGAATCTTGGAAAATCAAATATGACATAATTTTTATTTTGGTTTGGTTCCACACTGTTCATCCCATTATTTAGTCCTCTAGTCTAGGTACCTGTTAGGAACAAGGGAGCGAGTTTTTCAGTTGGTGTATTTTGTTGTTTTAAACACTAATGTTGTGTGTTGATCTTGGAGTACAAATCCCGAAGAAATGCCTTTTTAGGTTGGCCTTGATTTTATATGAAGTGGAGATCCTCAAGAGTTCATTTCAGTGTCTTAAATCAGCTCCTAAGAGAGGTGCCTCGATGGAGGAGTTTTTACAGTTACTATGCAAGAGGACTGTTTCCTCACAAATGAAAACAGATGCCACGTAATTTGGACACTGTTGACATACACAGTGCAAGGTCCTGTTGTGACATAAAATATTCATTCTGGTTAAATTTTAACAAATAAATTACAGACTGAAATATCAAGATATGGAAATAATTCGGTAAATAATCCTGAGGAGCAAGAAATAAATTAGGCTGATACAAACAGAGACCTGGAAAGAAGCTTAGTCCTCAGTCTCAGTCCTTTTCTTTGCTAGAACAAAAGTGAGGCAAACTTGAAAACTATCACTTAGTTAAAGCCGCAAAAGTGAAGTTAGGATTGTGCTAAATTTTGGGGGCAAAACTGGACTGTATTTTTTTCTGCAACATTATAA
The DNA here is from genome assembly GCA_033558235.1 of Neomorphus geoffroyi. Classification (NCBI taxonomy): domain Eukaryota; kingdom Metazoa; phylum Chordata; class Aves; order Cuculiformes; family Neomorphidae; genus Neomorphus; species Neomorphus geoffroyi. The sequence continues at coordinate 19,457,049 of JAUMJM010000045.1, forward strand.
ATATCTGAGACAGTTGAAATAAACCGTGTTATGTGAGAGGATAGCAGAGATGATAATCACAGGGAAAGCAATCAGAGAGATTTCCAAACATCCAGGATTAGTAGAGGGCAAATACATTTTAAAGGACATAAATCTAAGAGGAAGTTGTTGTGAAATGGAAAACTGCCTTAGTAGCAATAGGTTTGGAAAATCAACTTTGGATTTATTGTAGTTAGAAACCCTAAGGCTCTCTGCCTAACACACATATGATATGGAGAAACTTAACAGATGCTTTACTAAGGGACTTGAATATAAATCAGTTTAGGAGCATTAATCTGTGCAGAGCTGAGTTTAGTTTTTTCTGAAGAAAACTTCTGAATTACAGGAGTTAAACAAGTGTGGTTTTCCACTCATCCCACTGCGAATTGCAGAAGGTGTTGTGATATAAACAATTTAGGGAGCAAGCAATTTTCGGTAACATGAATTCTGTATGTGGATAGCATTAATTCAGCACATTTCTATTGGATACAACTGCGTTTTTGTAAACATCTTTTCTACTTTTTCCATAATTTGTTTAGTCAGCTAATCTTTTCCCTTTCTGTGAATGTAAAAAATAGAAATATATCATTTTAATGTGATGATTGACCTCAGTAATGCTTGCCCTTCAGTGCTTACTAAACCATTATGTTCATAGTGCCATGAGTGAAACTTGTCAAGTTTGCTGTTAAACATTAACTGTCCTAAACACCACATTTAAGAAATTGTGGTGAAACTAGAGTTTTAGGTAAAATTATCTCAAATGTTACATCCTGAAAGTAGGAGAAAAAAAGAAACACTGCATTTTTATTCTCTCACTCTTCAGCCCAGTTAAAAATCCTACCTGTTGCCTTCCTTCACTCTGATTTCTTTTCTACATCATTAATTTCAACAAAATGACTACAGGAATAACTCTCTCTTCAGCATTTAGAATCCAGAAGTATTACAAGAATTTGCAATTGCATCTGTTATATTTTGAGGCCTGTTATTGCTTTTGGAATCATCTCCAAGCAACTTTACTGTCATTTTCACCCATTGTTGGGAACTCTAAATTTCTCAGCATCATCGTTTCAGTGTCTCTTCCTTTACATTTAAATTAGCTTATCCTTTCTATACTGGTTCTGTAAAATGGTTTGTAAACATCAATATGTATGGTTTGTTCTTGGTTTTAGAAATATGTATTAATTCTAGAATGTGAATATTGTTTGTAGAATTAAAAAATGGGGGGGGTTGAGGGGTTTGTTTTGTTTGGGGTTTGTTGTTTTTTTTTTTTTTAATTATTCATCTATTTAGAAAATAGTGGGATAATAAATCTATGGATTTAGGATTTCTAAGGTTTTATTTTTATAATTGCTTGTTGAAAGTGGTATCATGCTGTATAAAATATTTCAGAATTAGCCACAGTGAATAACTTTGAAGTATAATAACATTTTAAATGGGAGATTAATGGATAAAATAATATAGATTATAAACTCTTGCTTAAGAGTGGAATGACATGAATAAAGGTTAAGATGGAAGAACCTAGATGAAAATGCATAAGTTCTGCAGCTTCTTGGAAAAGAATGCCGACAGAATACTAAAAGCTTTCTTTCGAGAAGGATCATATGTATTTCCATCCCCTCTAAAAATATGTCTTTCAGTTTTAGTTCAATACTTCAGAACTAGGAAGAGTCTTCATAAAAATTCTGATTTTTTTTTTTTTATGCTTGAGATAAGAATTGGAATCTTTTGCTCTAAATTGTAAATGTGTTGTTCTCTATGTTTACATTTACGTTCAGATTCTCTGTCTTTGTCCTATCTTGTTTGCAGACTCAGCCTATAAATATGTTTTGCTAGTAGCTGGAGTGCTTTAATTTCTTCAGTTTGTAGAAAAGATTTTTTCATAACAAAATTATTAACATGACAAATGGTTGTGAAATGAAGTATAAATTTCAGACAGGGTTTTATGTTTTTGAAAAGGCTGGCTAAGAAGAAATTCCATAGCAGCATAACAGACTTTTTTAAAACCATAGAGGAATCTAGGTTGGGAGGCATCTCCGGAGACCATCTGGTCCAACCTTCTGTTGAAAGGTTATCCCTGTCAACCTGAGGCTAGAATATTTCCAGTGAGGGAGATTCCATCACGTCTCTGTAACTTATTTCAATGCTGGGGTTTTTTTCTTGCAAGGAATTGTTTTCTTATTTCCAGATCAGTATTTCCCCTAAAGCAACTTAAACCCATTGCCTCTTGTCCTGTCAGAATTCATCCCTGTGAAGAGAGTACCTCCACCATTTCTGTAATTACTTTTTAGGTGCTTGGCGTTTGTGACTGTTTTTTTTTTTCCTAAGCATTTTCATCTCTTGGATGGACAAAACAAATTCTTTCATCCTTCCTTCACATGCCAAGTTGTCCCACTGTCTGATTAGCTTGTCTGATTAGTACTCTCTGCTGTACCTTTTCCACTTTTTTTGGTCTCTTTGGTATGGGGGGATCAAAACTGGAAAACATATTCCAGGTGTGACCTGACGAGTCTCGAATGGGGTGGAATGATTGCATCCCCTGATCTGTGTGGCTGTTCTCTTGCTGATGTAGCCCGAAATGCCGATGATAGTCTTGGCTACCGACGCATATTTCTGGCTCATGCTCAGCTTGCTCTCCACTAGAACTCCCAAGTCATTTTCAGCAGGGTGACTCCTCAGTCTGTACTGGTGTTCATGATTGTTCCAACCCAGGTGTAGGATTTCACATTTATCTTTATCAAACCACATGTAATTCATCCTCCTGTATGTTAAGGGTTTTTTCTCCCAGTTTAGTCTTATCCACAAATTGGTGAGATTGCACTCACTCCCACCATCTGGCTCATTCATTACGATATTGCTGATTATTTGCATCTGGTATTGAATTCCACTGGCTAGAACTTTCTTCTTGGACATATAAGTACTTCTTAGATCCAAGTGAGAATGCAGACTGCTATAACTTGTTTTCAAGTTGAATCCTCTGTCAACATCCCCCTCCATATGGAGCATGGAGGTACATAGATAAAACAGAGGAGTAAAAGAGGAAGGCTTGAGTGTGAAAGCAGCTAGTTCTCTAACATGGTGACAGCATCAAAATGACTATAATTAGATTCAGATTCTCTTCAGATTTAGCATAACGCAATTTAATTCAACTATTCACAATGAACTCAGAAAAAATAGTGGGTCTTACGTTTCACTTGTTGTGACACTTGCACAAGATTTGTAAGAATCCTATTTCCACAAGGATTTACACAGCACTTAATCTGGGTAGACAGGGGCAAGGAAGTTCTCTCAGAGCTGCCAGCTGATATTATTTGCCTGTGTTTAAATAGGCTAGAAGTGGAAAGCCTAGCCATGCTGGCATCACTTGTCTGTGGTGGAAGTCCCCCTTCTGCTTATACTGTTCTGCTTTGTGTGGAAATTCATCTGGCCTAAAAATAACACTGAAAGGTACAGGGTTAGGTCATCACATGGAATATGGTATATCCAGAGGCCAGAACACATTTAAATAAGTGTATAACATGGAAGAAAGTCCTCTGGAGATGTTGAGGACCTTCACGCAGAAAAATGGACCACATTGTTGTTGGGAATGACAAGAGGCACTGCAGCTGCTTCCGTTTCACTGGGATACCTCAAATTGTGATGTGTTGGTTAAAAAATGTTTCTTTCCTCATTTCTCTGAAAGAAATCTCAGTATTTTTCTCTCAGTCAGAAAGGTATAAAAATTTAAACTCAATTTATTTCAGCCATCCCATTGTTCATCCAAAAAAACCTAAACTTTATAAGCAGATTCCCAACAGTAATGACCTTTTACTTTATAATATCCTAAGAGATGCCTCAAGGCCCATCTTTGTAGACATAAAATTTGACTCTCTATGAACAAAATTGGGTTATCTGTGTAAACACATCTGAATGCTTTTATTGCAATAACCAGTACATTTCATAATACGTTATTTATATAGTCCCTTTACTTAGACTCGATAATTCATACTAGGGGCCATTAGATTTCTTGTAGTGATTTTAGATCTCCTTTACAAGTTGGTAAAAGAAAATGAAGATTTATTTATATACTCTATTTACCCCCTATTGTATGTAACCTTCACACAATAATCAATCCTGCTAGGACTATGGATCCTGTGTCTACCACTCAAAGGTCAAAAGTGAGAAAAATCGATCATCTGTTCTATACCTGTATATCAAGATATATAGTCTTTCCTCAACGTGCCTCATTAACATTTCTAGAATAACATTCTTTTAATAGAGTTTTGTCAGCTGAAGTCTAACATCCTACCTTTTTCACCAGAATTATACCAGAATTTCAAAAGTACAGTTAGAAATTACAGCAGGCGATTTTCACTACGAGAGGAACCTGTTAGTTACAGAAAGAGAAATCAACCATTATGTCATTTAGAAGTTTTTACAATTAAAAGTTTTATTCCTAGAGGAACTGAAAGACAATTAAATGAAATGCTAACAACAAATTAAATGCTTTATAGGTCAGTCATCCCATTAGGTCTCTTTAGGGAAGCTGTTCTCATATAAAGCATGCCATAACCTATTTGCATAATGATTCTATCTTAACTGTGCCTTCTGCTCTTTTATGGTGTGTTGTTTATCCTAGTGCACGGCTGATATAGTAGAATCACAAAGAAAGTAAAAGCTTCTATTTATGGCAGACAAAACACTGCACCATTCAAATATATTATGCAGGACAGTACCCAAACTGCAAATATGATTTAACACACAGAGACGTTATACTCACCCCATTGCAGTAGCTTAATTGTTTGAATTACATACACTGTTACCACAATTGTTTTTATAAGATTGCACACACCAAAGCAGTTCCAGCTAGTGCATGGGGAAGCTTGTGAAAGAAAATAGAAGGTTTCTAAAGGCACTGCTAATGGTCTGCACTTGTATGAAACAGCAAAACTCTTTCTGCAGGGGGGAAAAAACACTTCTGAGAAATGCTCATCTCTGGCAAACACTGACACAAACATTTTTTCAGGTTTTTTGAGGGACAGAAATTTTCATAAAATGAGCCTTGATTTCTAGCTTTGGATTGGAGCCTAGCTATTTACAAGATTGTCTTTGTCTCCAAAGGCAGAAAGTGAACAGCTAAAAATCCTAGCCTGCAGTCAGAAAACTCTATGTTTTAAACTGTGTTGTTTTCAATGTAGGGGAGAAATGTAAACAAATGTCTATTAGTAGCATCTGAACTCACAACAGTGTTATTTTACTTGACCGGTTGTGTTACTAATATGTATTTCCTGGGTACCTAATTTAGTCACTCTGGCTTGTTTATAACCTCAAAAACTAATGAGGAGTCAAGATGTACAAGATATCACTTTACCAGATTTAACCAGTTAACTCCAGGGACAGTCCAGAGAGAACTCAAGAGAGTTCAAGAACAGGGCCAAACCTCCTCTTCCTGTGGTAGACAACCATTACACAGGTTTACTTTATCATCAAGCCATACAGCCGTCGCAGCAAACTGGCTCGAACAAGCTCTCCCAGTGTTACAGACTGCACTGCGGCAAAGCTTCCATTTGGGTATTCACAGATGTTCAATTCTTTTAAGTATCCAACTAATTCCTTTTCTGTTTGGGAACTCAAAGAGAGTGGTTAAGTTTTCAAAAAGACCGGGTACTCAATAGTTCACAGTAACTTCAAAAATAGATATTGAAAGACAGCAATGTAGAAGTAGCTTTACCAGAAGAAGACTCAAAAAAGACATTAATTCTTAACCTTTTAATGTTTCAAGCATCACACTGTGTGTAGCCTTTCTGCTCTTGTGTTTATGTAGCGATGAAATCTAAGCTGTCTTGAAGTGAAGTCACTGCAAGCACATTTTTGAACTATGTTCTGGCACATTTAGCAACATTTTGTTTCAAGTGTCTTGGTTCCACAGTTGGTAAAACACAGATTTAGGGCTTGTTGTGGACTTGCTCTGGATTCTGTGCCTGGACCACTGTTAATCACGGGATTAAACTGAACTTACTAGTTTTACTAACGAGAATTTTGTTTTGTCGGGTAGTCTCTTCATGGATGGGAAGGTTTCCTGTTATTGGCTTGAAGCCCTATTTCTCTTTTCCAGACCTTCTTGAGAGCATGTCATCCACGCTACAGCCAAGCATAAATCAGTATCATTTCCAGATGGAAAGCTTCAAGACTGGATGCCGAAGTGTCAGACATAGTCAATATCTCTGCCGCTGTTAGCCAAAACACGGATCACACTATATATATTTTGCGTGAGTATCAGCAGGATTTGGGCTCCTCTCTGTATAAAAAATCTGGAAGTGAGAATTACCTTAAACTCTTTAATGAGTCGTTCCTTTCCAACTAAATGTGTATTTCTCAGTGTGAATATGACACTAAATCTCATGCAAATGAATTAAGCTGTTTCCTCCAGGGATCTGAAATAGCTTTCTTCTGTTACTAAGGAATTTCAAGGAACATCCTCTGGTGGACCTCAGCAAATTAAAAAGATCGCTTCTGCTGTTCTCGTGTCTCAGACCTTCTTCCTCTCAATATATATCCAGTATTTACCTTTCTTCTTCATAGTATGTATATGTTTGTCACAATATTAACTTTAAAAGAAAACAAATCGCTATTCTTTGTAGAATTAAATGCATGTTCTATGGCAAATGTGGTTAGTGTACATATTTGATGTGAAATGAGCGATGATTTAATCTCATACAGACAATGGACTTGTCTGACCAGATATATTTTCTATACTTCTGGCCTGACAGAGTAGTTGAGTGCACCACCTTTGCAAAAGGCAACAATTCGCTGCTATTTCAACTTGTGCTTTTAAGTGCCACACTTTCTCTCTACACATCATGTAGAACTGTGGAGGAAAATCACATTTTAGTCCAACAAATTATGAACGCTGAGGGATGAGTGCTCTTTTTGTTCATTTACTTCCATGCTATTCAAGATAGACAGGAAATACGGAATAACACGAAGAAGCAAATCAGCAGCATAGTTTCAAAAATCCTCTTTCACTTACCCATTATCTAATTGTTCAGTGTTCATTTGTTTTCCCCCAAATCCATCATCCTTTATGCTATTGAATTGTTGCTTAATTTATTTATTGCACTTATTTTGCTTTTAAAATTTTTAATTTGAGTTCTTATAAAAAAAAAAAATTACACTTCCTACAATAAGAAACAAAGGGCAAAGCAGGAAAACAAATTTACTTACAACGTATAGGCTGTGGCGCTTCCTGCTGCATTATGCATCTTCACGGACATTTCTGGAAATATCTCTTTCAGGTTAGAATGATCAAAACCACTATGTGCGTAAGTTTTTGCCAACTAATTTAAAGCAAAGGACTCTTACTGATACTGTATTTTGTCTACATCTGCTGCTATTTTAAGCATCCATTACTATGGAAAACATATAATTAATATGATCAGTCCTTTTTGTTTTAAAAATAGATTGTCTAGCAATTAACTATTTCCGAGATGTATCTGTAACAGTATATGATACCAAATATAGATAATGCGTGAGATATCATTCTAGAAGTATGTCCAAATGCTTGAATTTACTTCATTTGAAGACAGAAATTGATTTCGACACCTTGAAAGATTGTAATGTTATGGCTGATATTACAAAAAGAACATTCCGCTAGGTTTTGATTCATCGTTATTAACACTTAGCATTCAAAGCAGCACATAGAAATACCAGGCCAAATGTTGCAGAATCTCGACATTTTCCGCTGTTGATATCAGCAATGTCTTACCAGTTTTAACACACTTCATTAATGAACGCCCCATGCCAGATGTGCCCCTGTTTAAATGCCTAAAAATAACTCTTAAGTTGTTCCCTAGCAAATGCTAAGCTGACATAAAGATGAGCTTATGGCAATAATTATATTGCTGCCTTTAAGGTTGATGTTGCACTTGCAATTGAACACGATTCGGGATTTTTACACCGAGAATGGTCTTGAGGCCATATTTAGGAATGTTAGCGAAAAGTTAAGACGTAAAGAGAGAAAGGCATATATTTAATTTTGTCTAAGAGTTATACTTAAAGTAGTGAACAGGTGGACAGGTTTTAAATCTGAAAATCCTATCCCTTGCCAGCTGTAGTACGTCACATATAGCACGCCTGGCTCAAACACAGAAAAATCAAGCTTGAAAAGTTAGCAGGCATCAGGAATATTTTGTGAGTTCTTTCTACTTTTCCAGGAAGAGTAATTGCCGTTTCTAAGCAAATAGCATGTAGGATGAGGAGGAAGCTGATATTCAGCGTTTGTTCAGGGGAGGGAGGAAGATAAACATGAAAAGGAATATAATAAAGCCTTACTGAAACTTCCTCCTCATACTTCATTTAACATGACTAACTTACTTTTAAGTACATTTATTCATTTAACCAATTCCAGGTACTCTTGAAATATTTGTTGAAATTTCAACGCGTTTTCCCTACGTGCCTTTCTACCTGTGGATGATATACATAGTGATTATTTCAGGAATGACAGCTGTCTCGCTCTACTATAAACTAATATCGATTCTGGGTAGTTTCATTTGTGTTTGGAACAATGTTATTTTGCGATGTTTCTGATGACGGCATCCAGCGCGTAATGCACCTTGTCAATGATGATTTGCCTTGTTGCTCTTCTGGTTTCCTCTGCCTGCAAGGAAGAGATGTTTATAATTTTCTGAATATCAGTTTATAAGGCCGAGGAAACAAGCAAAAGGAATAGTCATCAAATACTATCAGCTTGTTTGGTTATACCTTTATTGCTCTTCAGAGAAAATAACGTGAGCTCTTGTTGGCATCTTAATGTAAGCAAAATACTAACAGTGGTCAGTTCTATACATTGGCTGTGGAATTTACATTCCTCTCGTGATACAATATTTATTTGGTGAGTAATTTTTTATGATTCATTAAATATAGTGTTCCATGTTAAATACCCAAAGTAATAACATGTGGCACAGTCTGGTTTAAAAGCAAGGGGAACTACAAGGTGTAGAAACTACTAATGTAAAACATAAGAAAATGCAAAGGAAACAAACTTTTAGTGATTACTCTTTTGAGTGTCAAAATTTCCACGCACCATTCAAAGTTTGTAGCTGGAAAGATAATTTTTTGAAAGAGCAGAGGAAAGATGATCAACAGAACAGTGAGGGTAGAAAACAGGGAGTGACAGGATTGGCCAATTGACTTGTCTGTTCTACTTCTATCTTAAATGTATTGGGAGATCGTACCGAGGTAGAAGAGTGGTCGCCTGCCCCTGCCGTGGCTGTAAATGAGGTCTCCGAGGCTGTTAGAGCACAAAATACCCTTAGGATTTTAACTTTCTTTTGCAATACTCTTCCTTAAAATACTATCAAGTGATGATGCAAGAAAGAGGTGCCAAGAACCCTCCTTTCCTGCAGCTGAGAGTCACTAAACACATTATGCCTTGGAGAACTACATCAAGAAAGAGAGCCGTGGGCATCAACAGTGTAAACAACGTGAGTACATCTGCAGGGACAAGACGAGGGTGTTGGATAGTCCAGGGTGTGTGGAGCAGTGCTGGGGTAAGCTGGTACTGGTGGCTTCAGGATGTTTTATGTTGGTTTTATTCCCATCTCTGTCCACATTGCACTACGGAGCAGCCCCTGTTTGCGTGGCACTGCTGGCACAAGATCCCCCAGGACTGCTGCCGAGGTGACTGATTGTTGGACCTTGTCATGTAACCCATCAGTCACTCACAGCTGTCCCCACTGACAGTGTCACTCATAAAGTTTTCTTTGATTCTTCATTAACAAGCAGTGAGGCCCTCCAAACTGTTTATCTGTACTGTCATCTTTTAAAAGTAATGTCTACGGGTTAAGTAAGAGGAGAAGAAAAAAAGAAATCCAGAAAGCAATGTTGAGAAGAGAAAAACCATTTTCTTTCTATAGCACTGGATTACATGGTCATTCATCTGACAGAAGATAAAGTAGTTTGTCATTACTATTCAAAATATGCCTCCGTAAAAATTGGGAGTAAGCGAGAAAGTTTTATCTTGACTAAGTAAACGTCATATTATTTGGTGTTTCCACCTACCAGAGGTCACGTGTGTGAAGGTGTTTAGAATAACTTCCAAACAATATGAACACGGTCATCAGCATCAGAGTGTGAAAATACAGGTGTCGTTCTGCAGAAATGGGATTGGAAAAGGGAGACTGTACATATTGTATCTAAATATCATATGTTGAAGAAGAAAATGGTGGAGGGGAGTGAATGTCCAAAAAGGCTTTTTGTAACAGCTTGGATACAGTAATTATTATTAGTAGTAGTAGTATTAAATATAACAATATAATAATAATATTAATAATATTTTTTATTTGTTTACTGCTTGTTACCACATTTTCTACATATCTGGAAAGGAAGAGTAGCTGTAATGTCCACTACTTTTTAAATAAATATGAAGACTAAGATTATTTTTATGTACGTGTCATTTATAGCAACTGAAAGTGCTAGTGGCAGCATTCAAGTTTTAAGGTATCTAATAGATAATAAAAACCAATTAAGTGTTTACACAAACCACAGTAATTTTGTACAAAGCTCCAATGCCCAAACTTTAATAACAAACAAAAAAGTTTATACGTGGGAACACTTCTGAGGATTAATCTGTTGTGTTTTATTTGCAACTCGGAACTGGTGGTCAAGGACTAAAGGATTAATTCAAGGGGAAGGACCTAACTTAATCTGTTCTTAAGCCAAGATGAAATTTTAGCTCACGCAGAGATTCTGGCTGTTCTGCCGCTTATTTAGACTTCTCATACCCTTTTCTGTATAGCTAAGGAGGTGTATTTTGAGAATATTTAATCCTTAAAAAGATGAAAATATACTCCTGAATGTCGTCTTCAACTCTAATACTGATATTGGTAGTGGTTACAGTTAAGCTGCTTTTTAAAGCCTATAATTCATATCAATAAAAGCTTTCCAAGTTATTTTATATGGTCTGTTGCCCAAATAGAATCTTTGCACATGCTTCCTGTTAGCTCCCATAGAGGAGAATATCAATCTGTTGGCTTGCTCTCTGAAGAAAATATTGCTTCAGGTGCTACTGATCTTCATTCGTTCTTGTCCAGAGTAATCCTGAAGATTTATTATGACGAAGCATAGTTGTAGTTAGAGATAATCTAGTCCGTTCTCTTTACACAGGAATCGGAAAACGTCAATCCTTTAAAACAAAACCAAGAAAAACCTAAACAAACAAACAAAACCCAACAAAAATCCAACTTATTTTTCTCCATATATTTCATTCTGTGAGGAAATAGGAAAAAACGTGTGGAGATCTGGAGTTACGTATGAATCCAAAGGCGGATTCCTCTGTTGGCTCGTTACACCCATTCTCTGTCTACATTTGCTGCCCTTTTCATCTGCCTTGTGTACTGTTTCCTTCTGGACCGCTGTTATTCTCTGCTCCGTCAGCTGCTAATGAGTTCAGATACAGAACAGCACGTCGTCTTCCTTCATTCCTTCCTAACGTTTACAGGGGTGCTGGGGGCTTATTTTTTACATTTCTTTTTCTTTTCTTTAGCATAGGGCAGTTGCTTTGGAGAAGGAGAACCAGAGATATCACGAGAGATGATAGAGAGCTCAATACAGATTTAATTGTGCTTAGAGAAGATTTTTTAGTGAAAATGAAAATTATCTTGCTTCTTTTAAAGCGTAAGGATCTATTTGCTTCCCTCCTCAATGAATCTTTTCTATTCAGAGCTGTACTATGCGTTGTCTTATAATTTAAGAATAATGAAGGTAAATTGAACTTCATTTCTAATACTTGTAAATTGAACTTCATTTTTAATACCTGTTCTGATATTGACTAGTGCTGGGAATGATGATTCACACCTACTCTCTACATGTGTTCACAGACGACATATTATTTATAAAAAAAAACATGTTTATGAAAGGTTTCTGTAAGAAATTAAAGGTTTTAAGATTTTGGTGTTTTGTTGGGTTTTTTTAAATTTTTCTTTTTTTTTTTTCTTAATTTGATTCTCAAGGCATGAAAAAAGAAAATAGCTTTGAAGTACATCCTATCTTCCAGTCTCTCCAAAACCAAATTGTTGATAAGGAAACACACGCTCTAAGTTCTGGGACCTCCACGGAAAAGGTAACAGACTCTCAGTAGTTGTGTAGGTAGATCCCACCAAAATGATTTCTTATCTGGAAGCCCTGGTAATTCTGTAACCATTGACAAAAAGATTAAGGCCTTTGGTGCTTGAAAGCATTGACTAATTATGGGTATAGTGCTCTGAAACAAGAAACAATTTGAAATGCAAGACAGAAGATTATAATGATATTTTAAAACATGTTTTATTTGTAATGTCCTGCAGTATATTTATTATGTCCTGAAAATTTAAAAACAAACAGAATTTAAAAAAAAAATGGAAATGCAACTAATTTAAAGGTAATTAAATATTTTTAAAATATATATAGTGATTTAATTGACTCTTCAAATAACCTGTAATTAAGGTTGAAATTTCATGGCTGGAATTCATATTTAAGCATGTTTAAAGGTACAAGTTTAATTCAAGTGCTGTAGTAACATCAGAATGTGAGCCACATCACCTGCCTTTGGGATCTGGTCAACAAAACTGATTTTTTTTTCTACAAACACCTTTTTGGTGCTCTTGTATTTCTGGAGATACATGCAAATTTGTTCTCGAGCAAAAGTCTTTTATGAGCATATTTTTTCCTTCTCTCTTTTAACTTCATAGTGTGATAAAATTGTTTTTGAAATACAGGTTTTCTCGTGAAATAAATGCTTATTGCTTTATATGCCCTGCATAGATGACAGGTAGATTTTATTTGGATTATTTATCAGTTTCTTTTGAATTATCATTTTCTTCGCTTCCAATAGTTATGTATAGATGTAAATGTAAGATCACGTAATTGCATAAAATTACATTTTCTGAGTTTCAATGAGGTTTTTCCTCTGAAATTTTTCAACTCCCATTGCTATATGCAAATCCTAAATATTTTTTCATTAAGCCTAGAAACCCAGCTCTGCATTGAGAAAGAAGCTGTGATGCAAAATTCACCTTCAGGTAGAAAAACAGCATTTCCACTTACACCTGAAATTGACCTGTTGTAGTGAGTAAAGTACTATACTGTGCCCCTTCTTTAGGGCTGATCATTAACACATTCTTTTATGTCTTTTAAAAAATAACACAGAAAGAAGATGTCCAAAGATGTGACCTAAACTTGGAACCCCACAGCCAAAATGAGATTTCTGTTCTCCACTCCTTTGCTGTGCACCAACAATATCAAACGCTGTCGCAGCAGAACCAAGGCAGCGATGGAGTAGACTTCAGACTTGGAGAGGAACTTTGAGAGACTACTTCTTCCCCAGGTAATGAAAAAATTTCTTTTATGAAAGACAAAAGAAATGGGGCAAAGAAATCACTAACTAGATCAGATTTGACAGAGGTATGAAAATGAGTTAAAATAAATTGAATAAAATCTGAACATGAATTCTAAGAAATAGGAAATTGTTGTCCTAGTTTCTCCTTAATTTACACACTTGGAAATAGATGTGCAGCAGATCAGAAAAGGAGTCATCTGAGAAAAATATGAAAGGCTAGGCTCAATGAAACATTTGAGAGGTAAAATTTGAAATAATCATATTAAACCAAAATGGAAATGGCTTTAAATTTCTCTAAATAAAATATATTTGCAAAAAATAGGAGGAACAGTGCACTGTGTGTCCAGCTTACCTGAATCTAGCTTATAAAAGGTCACTTCAGAATTGTCTGCTTTCTACATCTGCACTTCTATATTTTACCCGATTATCAGGAATACAAATAAATAAATCCATAGGCTTCTAAAGGCAAAAATAAAAGAATTGGAAAATACGAAGATCACTGATTTGCCAATAATTCATAATGACTCCACAGAATGTAGTACAGGATTCTATCAGTTACAGGTCCTGCAACAATAGTTAGGTGTCTCTGCCTCACAGAGAAAGGAAACGATGAAAGTAATTGCCTTGAGGAAATTATTTCTATATTCTCTGCTCACATAAGTTGAGTTTTAGGATTCTGCACGATGCTATTGACTGAAGACTAATACTGGTACGTGGTTTTGAATGTTTAGCTGCTCTTAGAAAAATAGAAAGGAAAAATAAGAGGAAGTTTATGCAGAACTTATGTTTTATTTTACTTGAGTCATTTAAATTGCAATATGTAATTAGTCTGTCACCACGCTGACAGGTCAAGGCTGAATATTTTCTACAGTGCAGATAGAAGGAATATTGTATATGCTACAGCTAAACCAAAAGAAATCCTCTTTACATTAGTCATGAGACAACTTTCAAAAAAATCTGAAAGAAACAGTACTCAGGTAACCAGTAAAATATTATTGCTCATAACCCAGCAACAGAAACCACTAAGCCTAAAATGTTACAGTTGGATATTAAAACTTCACCTTAAATAATTTCACTAATACAATGTGATAATTTTCCGTCCCATTTACGATCACCTTTCCTCTTTGTAATAAACAGTGCTGTGGTTGTGGCATGTGTTTAGGATTCGAGGGCTGGATATTTCTCTCGAGGGCACCTAACTAGACTTGACACGTAGCCTTTCAATGCCGACTGGCGATAATGACAGTGTAAATGTTTTTATATGAAAGATTTCATTTGAGTTTATACAATACAACACCTGTATGGAAGTATTTATAAATGCCTTTACCTATCAATATCTGTGAATTAAAATGGGGGCTAATTTTAATGACATTTTTAACAGATACATGCAGTATTCTTTCTTCAATAGGAAAGATATTAAAAAAGAAGGAATGAGCCTGATAAGCAGTTCGGAAAGAAAAGAGTTCATCCAAAATATATGAGGAGTGGTAAAGCAGTTGTAGTCAATTTGTTATGTAAAAGTGTGAGTGAAAGAAATACTTTCAATATAGGCATAGTTGTAGACACATCAAGTTCAAGATATTTAAAATTTTAATTTTAAAAAACTTATTTGGAAATCAAATTTTCGGATGGAGAGACAGTCACCTTCTATGAATATACAAAATAATGCCTGAGATAGGTTTGTAACTTTTAATATTAAGGAGAAATATAATTTAAGAGTTTTTATTTGCAGCTCCATGCATGTGAGAAGCAAATTTTGTTGTGCTGGTAGAGAGACTATATTTAAAACGGAAGTGGAAAGAGCCAACTGCTACTGGCATCTCATAAGTATCTTATTTACCACAAGGAGCTGTTGTCCAAGGTAACCCCTCTTCTAATGTACCTTTTAAAACCACAGCAACACCCGTGCTGTACTGCATGAAATCTGCCATAGCTCCAGGAAGAGTTTTTTTCTCTGCAAATTCAAGATGGCCCTTCTCACGTGATCACTGCAAAACCTTCTCCCCCGCTACATCCAGTCCCTGCAAGCAAATAAAACTCCCGTCGAGAGAGGAAGATGAGATGGGGGAATGTGTTTAAAGTTAGGTTATTTCAAAGCAGCACAGATTACTGTTTAGATAGGAGTATTTCAGTCCTCCTTTCTACCCTTGATAAGAAAGTGAATACACTCAGATCTTCACTATCATAAAAATTTAATTAATAAAATGCTGAAAGCAAAGGTTTTTACATAAAGTTCCCTGCACTCTCCAGGGCTGTCACTGTGGCCATGACAGAGAAGTCATTACAAAAGATCAGTTTCACCATCGCGGTTCTGCTTATGAAGATAAAATTAAAAGTCCAGTTAAACACATCTAGAAAGCGTGAAAGAAGTGACATTTATCTTAAACTTCTAGTGTTTTCTAATGGGGAAAAAAAAAGAATTAATTGACATTATCAATATTTTTCCTAAACTAAATCTAATAACAAAAGGAAATAGATATGAAATCTTAGAAAACAAACTCACAGGAAAAAAAACAATACTCAAAGACATGAACATCAAGTTTTTATACAGAGGAAAAAACCCCACAGTTTAACTTCTCTTCATGCCCTTTTTTCTCTCGGTCAAAGAACAAGTAATTAATTTGGTGTCTTCTGCTCTGTTCAGATTTCCTTTAGCGATGTCCGCGAGCTATTTTAAAACTGGTACTTTTCCTTGGCTCACTTGGCAGTTAAGTAGGTAGTTTCAACCTTAAAGGATAGTGGAACATCAAATCATAACCAAAAATTGTTAATATATTTTAATCTATCTTACCAGTGTGTTTCTAAGCATTCATTTCAGCAAATGGGTCAGGTATGTAACACACTCAGAGAGACAGAACTGCAGGTAATAATGAAAGTTAATAAATCATAAATACAATAGTCAAAGAAATATCATTTTCCTGATCATATTATCACTGCTTGCTGAACAGATAAATTTTAAAAATATGATTCTGTATTTTCAATAAATTAATTTTCTTTGATATTTTATTAGGTTAAATGAAATTTCATGTGTTTTATCTCTCTGGCTACATATAAACCAACTTTCTTCAAGAGGGGTGTCCACCTGAGTCTTAAAGCTTTCATTGCTTTCTTGAACGCTGTGCACTACTAGTATGTCTACAGAGATTAAATAAATAAGAATTCTGTTTGCTTTCCATGTAAACTCGCTTTTGAGATGTTTTCATGCTTTGTGTCTGTAATGCTTTTTGAGTTCTCCCATCTTAACTGGACCTATGAAATCCTTGTTAGTCCAGACAACAGTGTGTTTGAGAAACATTCCAGCTGTCCTGAAGTCCACCTTTAAAACTGAACATATTTTAGCAACATTGCAGCAGGGAAGCAGAGAAACATTAAGACAGGGAAGTATTTTGATCACAAGGAAGAAAAAAACCAAGAGCTAAGAGAATTTAATTTTTTTTAAGGTAATTCCATTCAGATTTAAATTAAATGAATTGTCACATTGAAATCCAGATTTAGTTCCTAGTCTACTACTCAAAACCTAATTCCCTTGTAAGAAACAGAAACTTTTATTTCAAACTAGTCTATTAAAAACTTAAACTTGAGAGTTTCTTCTATAACAAGTTCAGATCTATATTTGTAGTCAGTTTTCTCTTGTGGAAGCTTTTTGTTTGGTTTCCCAACAGGCACAAAAGGCCAAAAGCTTCTTCCTTTGTTCTAAAAGGTCTGTAGTTTGGGGTTTTTTTCTTAAAAGTATCACCTGCCTCCACTACCAAATAGGTTTAAACTCCTGGAAAGGCAGCAGTGCTTAAAAATGAGTGGTCACAGAAAAGGGCTCGGATGCTCCTTTTTTTCCTTATAAACAAAAGAAGGTTTTTTTCATTTTACATTCATGCAATTTCTTTGTATCGAAGTTGTTTATTTTGTCCTCGTTTCTGCCAGTTAAAGGTATGAGCTACGATCTGTTTAAATATCTACAAAAACACTCTTATTTTGTTTTTCATGTTATCTCACTCTGTTTTATGACCTCTGAACATGAGCATATTCCTGTCTTTATCGTGACAAGAGTTACATTCAGTCAGTCGCAAGCCAGGTATGTGACCCACCCCTGGATCTTGTTTTCCTGGAGTTGTTGTCATGAAACTCATTTCAATTTTCATAGTTTTACTCACTGCTAATTAACTCCAAGATTTTATTTCATGTGGAAAAGTGAAATGCTCCCATCAGGATATATCCTGGAAAATGAACCACTCTGAAAAGGAGCCTAAGCAGCTAAAAATACACTATATAAAATATGCATTGAGTCAGAAGAGGGAAGAAAATCATGAGTTCTTATAAATTCCTTTAGCCCAAGGGCATTAGTGACTTGCAATATAAGCCAACGTATTAAGAGCTTTGTTTTGACAATTTACTTATAAACACATTTATACTTTCTCAGCCTAGTAATGAAGTGCTAAAGCCGCCAGCTCTGGCGGGTGTATCTCCCCTTTAACCCCAACCGCTTGCAGAGACGTTAACTCGTGGTTGTTTTATAGATGGCATCCTGCCCTGCAAGCTTTTCAGCATCTCTGATCTACCGAAAACATGAAAATACATACATGCAGGTGACATCAAAATTGGGATAAACTGAGACCTAAAGCAGAATAGAAATAATTATACAGTAAATACAGGTTGTTTGAGCAATGGCTGTATTTGCTTCCACAGCTGGTGCACTCGAAGGCAGGATTGCAAGCGTGAAGTGAGCTGTTTTACAAAAGCTGTGGTATGTATTCCTCTCTAGCACATCGTGGAATGGTTTCTCAGTGAGAACATCTCAATAGAAACACTGAGCGGTGCTTTTAGAGCAATTAATTCAGTATTCTATTTAATGCCCACTCTAAGCTGTAGATTTCATGGATTTTTATCAAGCACCAGGAAATACATACATTTTTTTCAAGAAATGTGTAATTACACCTTTCAAATCAGAACAGTTTTTCTATCTTTTGTTCCCATTTATCTGTCTGTTAGCCACAGCTTATAAAATGTAGCTTTCCCAAACAAGGAAGAAAATGATGTTTGCTTATGGTTGCAGACAATTTTCAAAGAAGCCGGAGCTCCAGCTTTTCATTTGAAGTGGATGCACTTCAGAGGAATAAAATAAAAATGAACAACTATAAAAAGAAAATAGCCAACACAATCAAATAGAAAGTGGACCTGACAGTGTTATTCTTTTGATAGCTTTTTGATAGTTCTGTTTCCAGACCAGAGTCAGCCACTGAGGAAATGTCTATATTTGTTTCTCCCTGTGCCTTAAGCGCAAATATCTCATTGCAGATGGTCTGGCTTGATGATCAGGATATCAGAAATACTTTAATTGTGAATTAATCTACAGTGTCAGCTTGTCAGTGTCATCTATGTCACCACCAACACTTTCCCAAGGTTTGCCAACAGCAGCAGGCCTGCTGTTGTGCCTGTTTATTGCAGTGGCCTTCAGTCTTACTGAGGAAGAGTCGACAAAGACGCTATTCAGAGCACACTGTATAACCAAACCAAACCCAACTGAACAGTTCACAATGGCCCTTTACAGTCTGAAGCTGTCTTCAAATCTGCCTGGAGGGGCTGTCAATAATTTTATCCACCTGGTAATGGTTTTAAGTCAGGGATTCTATGACTTTTTTTTGTTAACATTATTTGTTAAAATCCAGAAACAGGTATATTTGTTGTTATTTATTCTTATCTTTCTCTTAAAATGAAATATTTAGTCCCTACAACATTGCTATTACTAAATTTTTGCTGTTGATACCGATACGTGTCACTATCAGACTATTCTGGTCATCCCAAGACAATAATGAACTGATATTTGTACTTCGTAAGAGTTTTAGCTCACCAATTTGTACAAATAGTTGTCATTGACATTGCTGTCCTGTACTGCTTGTATTTTTCTGCTGAGTTCTTGCTGGGTTTTTCTGCTGAGTTAATAGTTTTTGTTTATTTTCAGTACTGTTGATGGGTTTGGTTTGGTTGGGTTTTTTTTTTCTTTCTGAAAAGAGCATTTCAGTCTGGAGATCTGACATTACAACTTACTTTGAAAGTAACTTTTGCTCGGAGAATGCTTGTTCTAATTTAAATTTCAAAGTCAAGTCATTTACTCGGCTCTCTTTTCCTGCCCATCTGTAGGTGAAGAAATAATAGGCAAGCAAATTTCAGTCTCGGTTTTGTTATCTTAAGTAGGGTAAGGCACAATATTGAACACAGTTACCTTGCCTTAGAAGGGCTGCTGTTCTACAAAGTGTAATCTCAGGAAACATTATCTGGGTTGTAAACACTTTTCTTCTTCAAAAATAAGGTTTGGAAAAGTGAAGGAAAACTACTGAAAATAAAATAACAAATATTTGCCATAGAAAAACTGCAAATATCATAACAATCATGAAGTTTATTGTTATCAGTTTTTGACATGATCAGATTTCATAGAGGTTTAAATAAGTTAAAATAATGTGAAAAACTGGTAAAGTGCAACATAGCTAATTATTAGGTAGCAAAGTAACAAGGCTTTCCCAAAGTACAAGAACTGATGATAGCAAAGGATCCTTACAAAAAATTGAGATCACTCATCTTGCAGATTTAATGCAACGGTGGGAAAGGAATCAAATCTACTAAGATTAAAATGATAATTTCGGGTCACTGAACAGCCTTTTCAAATAAAACTATGGATTTTGAAAACATTATTTATATTTAAATCTTATATATGATAACATTTAAACATATATTGAAATATGCTAAACATGTTTGAAATGCATTTGCCATTTAAATATAATGCCTTTTATTCTTAAAGAATGCGCACTTTTTGCAGTGTTGTTTTTTAACCTGTCCCGATTCCTCTGATTAAAATAATGAACAGTTTTCAGGGTAACAGAGAGAATTTCGTGATTAAGCACAGTTAGGCTTTCTTGATTCAAATTCAGTTTGACTAATTCAGTAGTTACAAGCCACGCCATTTGTTTACACTATGGTAATTACAAGTTCTCTTCAGCGTTCAATAAGTCTTTCAGCATACTTACATTCAGGTTTTCTTTGAGCGACAAAAGCCAGTACTTTATTGATCACTAACTTAACTACTCACATTTGGCTTATCTTTATTCTGTTAGTTGAAAGCTGTTGCTTAAAGCTCTGCTATCAAAAAGGATATACGGGAACAACGGAGCAATCATGGCTATGGAGATACCTTAGGATTTTGTGACTGAGTTTACTTAGGTGCATTTGACTTCTTTCTTGACATATATGAAATGTGATGGTCTCTGAATAATCTGAACTAGCATCGTGAACCAGTGCAGGTTAGGGGTTGACCTGCTGGAAAGCAGCTCTGCAGAGAAGGACCTGGGAGTCCTGGTGGCCGAGTTAACCATGAGCTAGCAATGGCCAAGAAGACCAATGGTATTGTGGGTGCATGAAGAAGAGTGTGTCCAGCAGGTTGTCAGAGGTTTTTGATCCACTGAAAAGCATAACTGAAGACATAATTGTATTTCTTGTTTTAACTTTTCTTAGGCAACATCTTACTTACCTTCCTTCTTTTTTAGGAAGAACTTTGGAGTTCTTTGGGTGGATGCATGGGTAGGATTTAATAACAAAAGAATGCGATTTGCACTTGCTGCTTAGAGCCCTAATAATTTCAAACAACAGCAGCATTGAAATGACAAGTAAATGTACAATTTATTCTTGTCAAACAGTGTGGGTGTATTTGAAGTTGACAAGGCGTAAACTGTGAAGTGGTATCCCTTTTAACCAATATAGCACTAATGTACGTTGATATAACATGAAGGGATAATATAGTCTTTCATGAATCGAAACTGCAAGAATTATGTAGAACTTTTGTAAGTTAATGCTACTTTTCTGGTGCAAAGTACCGGATTATTTTGCTTTAATGTCTAGAGAGTTTGAACTAAACTTTTTTGGACAAAGGCTGAGAGAGAATTTAAAAATCCTGCACTTAAGTATTGTTATAGCCATGGTTGTCAGTGCATTAGTATTCAGCATGTGGATCAGAAAATAAATTCATTCAAAATGCTTTAGGTTGAGACTGCCAGAAAAGCCATAGGAAGTCGGAAACCTATATATCATTAAAATATATATGCTTTCAAATGTTACAAAGGCAAACCCCTCAGATATATAGACATGCGAAGATGATCAAAGGTGAATAATTTACTGAGGATTAAATTAATAAAGTTTTAATTCTGAAATAATGGATAAAATTTAAGAGATACGATTAAACTAAGAGCATTGGCTCTTGATTTTTCCAAGTGCCGTATGCTCTCCAATTTACGGACATAATTAACGTAACAGCTAATTGTTTGTATGGTTTTAAAGACTGTGCTTTCCTATTGCTCATTTCCTAGTGCATGACTGGTATATGGGATTTTAACGGGAATCACTGGACATTGCACACACTTAACAACAGAGGAAAGAAGTGTTTATGTTCGCTCTGAAGCCTGAGGCTGTGGCTTAAATAGCTACACAGGGCTTACCATGGTGGGTGGGAGGTGTTTGCGTACACCAGCCTATGGAAAGGACCCCTCCCGGAAAACAGTGTCAGGGCCTCTCTTTTGGATCAAAATTTTTAAACTAGATATAGGCAAAATATACATCATTTAAAAATATAAAGCAAGAATTTATTGGCAAACACGCAGAAACGATTGCTAAGATGCAACGAGCTATGGAGTTAAACACTTGTGTACCAGGACCAGAGCGTAGGAGTCTATGGCACCCAGGTGCAACTCCTACCAGCTTCATGGACATCATCAAATCATCCTGATGAGCTGGTGTTTTCTAGTTTTGTTTCGGTTTGTTCCCTGTCGAATTTTGTATCTTTCTACTTCGGTGGTTTTGCTCTTGCACCCATGGGCAACCTGCACTAGCAATCTGATCTCAACGACTCTGCCTCTGGCTGAAATTCTGCCACCTTCATCTCTCTGCAGACTATTTCACAGCGCTTCCACTCCCGACTGGGGCCAGCAGGCAGTGGGAGCTGCTGAGAAGAAGGTTATAGCAAGGCAAGCTTAGAATATTCACCTTCTTCATGAACTGGCACAGAAATACTGAACGTTTTCTTCTCTTGCTTTCAGACATTTGTTAGACTTGAGCTTGTTCAGCAATGTGCTTTGAAAAGTCAGTAGCTTCCCTCGGATCTCCTGGATGTGAGTAGTTAGACTAAAGCCTATGGAAACGAGGTTCCATAATTAAAAGCCCCAGCATATTTTTGCCTTTAAAATGCCCTGGATTTGGTCTTGTGATATTTCGTACCTTGGCAGCCAATCCTACAAAGGAGCAGAACATTGAAAAATATTCTGTTATTAGAGCAAGCTTTAGGCAAACTACTTATATTATCAAAACACAAATTAAAATAAGGTTACCAGCTCATTTCCAATGCAGAGCTGCAACTGGAAAAAAAGAAAAATCAGAATTTCCTTTTCCTGTTACACTGATATATTGGTTACAGTTGGTAATTCTTTCCTAGGAACAAGGGTTTTTTCATCTACGCCTGCATAAATAATACAAACCTGCAGCTCTAATTTTGTATCCTCAGTAACTTGTGTGATCTTAATGTAAACTATCTTTGAAATCATAACCAGATGTATAATATTTTGGAGAAAACAATTATTTCTGCATTCTGATGAAGCAGTAATTGTGGGTAATTTACAGAGTTTGGCTGTGGGAAATATTTTCAATTTGCAACTATTTTCTAAAGAAAGTTTCGTATGTTGTTTACTATAGAAATTAAAAAGGGAATTAAACATATAAAATTCATCAGCATTTAAACTAATTACAAGCAAGTAAATATTTACCTAAGGAAACCGTCTCTTGTGTGTACTACGTGCATTGGAATAGAACAAATAAGGTCTGTACATTTTATGGGTTTTCATTACTTACAAAGAATAGTAGGAGGTGGTAAAAATAATTAGGAAAATAATAACCAATTTAGGGTATTTACCCCTAACTTCTTTTACTGCAGCACCCATTTCAACCTTAGCTGCCAAACTTAATGGTCAAGCATACTGGTTTTAATAGCAAAATAAATTCTGACTTATTAAAGTTCTTCCAGTTTTACACAATAACATTTAATCATTAAAATTTAGTTCACTGCTTTCCATTAACAGAAGTTTGGTTTCAGTATATAATCAGCATTTGCTGGGTGTGAATACGTAGAAATTATTTTCTTTTACAGGAATGTGTCTTAGCAACCATGTCCTCTTGATTCCTTTGGGTACATGGGGGAAAGAAATTAAACTTTCTTTTCTAATTAACATAATGTAGTTAGTCCAGATTGACGAAAGGATGGCTGTGCATCTGTGACTGAGGGAATAAACCAAATATGTCAATTTGGATAAAAAAAGTAAACATTCCATGTTCGACACAGAATTTCAGATTAATTGTCAGCACAATAATTATGTAAGTGTAATTAATGTTTAGGCTCTGAAGTCACTCGAGTAACAGGACTGCCCAAATACAAATCTGTAGTGTTGTCAACAGTTCTGCAAGTACGGGGATTTTAAGGGTGCTGTTACATATAATTAAGTCAGCAAGCTGCCTGCTTATGAGCTAAATAAAATGATTAATGGTTACGACCCTGGTAAATTTTTGACAGTCATCTCTTGTGAGTGTAATAAGGCTGTTTTATAGAATGGTGGATTTTGATTGCATGTTGTCACGTCAGCTATGTCTTTGCTTTCACCTTGTTATCCAGGCATCTTCTCCATCTCTGGTTTACAACTTAAACTAAAAAGGCAGTTGTTAAAATTTTCATCATTAAGATTTGTTCCTATTGAAATTACTCTGTGCAGACTGGCATACTGACTATGTGTTTCGGTGCAAGCTTTGTAATTTTTAAAATTATGTTTCCTTCAGTCTGAATTTGTACACTTAAGCTGCAGTTAAAGGTCTCACAAAAGATTTTCAGCCCCGGTTATTATTTCCATGGACTTGTAAACCACACCAAAGATATTATTTCATTTCTGTTGAAACTATTTTTAAGCCTGGGAGAGAGGACATAATTTGTTCATAAATCACATTTTGTTAATGATGGCTGTGGAAAAAGCAAAAAGGAAGGAGATATCTGGAGACCGCATTTTGTAGGAGCGCAGTTGGGGAGCATAACAGAGGGTGCTCAGCTGACAGGCATTTCTGAAGAAGAGCAGGCAGACTGAAAGAAATTAAAGAGACTAAATCATGAAGGCACACTCGTCTGACTCAAGAGGAACATGGAGCTTTTTGGGTTTTTTTGTTGTGAGTCCAGCAAACAAGGAATAAGAGTTTGGAAGAGCAGAAATCTTAAGAGAGAGAAATTATGCTGAATACTAGATTCTGTTTGAAGCACGGCTTGCATTTATCTTTAGACACGACAAGACTTTTAAAAAAATTAATGGAGATGAAAGCTGAAGACTCAGAAATATGAAAATGTGAAATAAATTACACTAATTTAATCTTATTTTTCCTTTCAGAGCCCGTCTTTAGTCCACATGCCAACCATAATTAGCTCATCTAGAATCCAAGGACTTGCTTTTGAGGACACTCAACTTTGATCAGCTTGTAGCCAAGTTTCTTATTGGATGTAAATGACTTCCAACTGGTGTGGAAAGTCAACTTCACTCTTGCAGAAAGTCCTACTGTGCTTGAAACTGCATGCGTTTACTTCACTGGCCCCAGCACAATGCATGGCTAATCAGTCAATGTGTTTTGCAGTGCAGAAGGCTACGTTTAACTTCGTGTCCAACTCGTGATAATACTCAAGTTCCAATTTTTACTCCGAAATTTGGCCTTCAAAATCTGATAGTTGTTTACCTTTAAATACTCAACAAGTACCATTTATATAGTTTTACGGTCTTTTTCCAATAATGGAAAGAATATACAAATATATAATTTGTTAGAGGAAAAATGATGTGTCAGTTCTATTTCAATTACGATTCAATTGAATTAAGAGGATCAGCTGAAATAGATGCTTCTAATGATTTTAAATACATAATCTTTCACACTATCAAGAAAATTCGGTAGCAATGTCATAGTAGAACCACAGAAATATAAGTATGTTAACAGTTGCATGGCAAATATTACGTATAGGACAGTGGAGCACATTGAGACAAAAGCAGTTCAGTTGCCTTAGCTTTCCGCTACAGTTCTACTGCACGTGTGTTGCCTGTATTTGTCCTGTATATCTAGACATGTTTTTCACGGCTTTTTCAGTGTTTCTGCCTTTCCCTAATGAATATCTATATTCTCTGAAACTCTTTTGAAATTACGTGTTACTAAGCCATCAGTGGTATTTTCCTTGTGCAGTCACTTGCTAAATTTCCATTATAGTCTGATGTAAATAGTAAATATAAGGGAAATGCAGAATAAAAATGCTATCTTGTATGGTTGGCATAGCAGGGCGAACTCAGAGAACTGTCAGTCATGCAATGCAGTTGTGGTTTGCAGAATCTCTCTTCCTAGACCTAATTGCAAGCTTCTCCACCGAACTCCTATGATCCAAGACTTTTGTGTGTGCTGTTATAAGGCTCAGTATGGGGGATTTAGTTCTCTGTGAGTCAGCACACTTTGTGTGTGCACTACATATACACACTAAGCACCTCTTTTTCCAGCCTAGTTCTTGGTGTTTGTTATTCTTTCCTTAGCCCACGGTTTTGATTTTTATCCCCCACTATATACATGGATTGAAGAATATTCTCATTTACTAGTTGTTGTTCTATACCTCTTCCCCATAAATCTAACGATGTCTTTGGATTATTGGATTTTGTCTTAGTGTCTGAAATTTGATACGGTGGCAGATGTTTCATTTGTTTGTACCCTAGCAGTGCTTATTCTTTGGCAGCTGGATTAAAGTATTATTAGCTGGTAAGAACTTTTGGTAGGGGGGTTGTGTTTTTTCTTATTGCCAAGGAGATTCTCTCCACTTCCATGATGGTCTTTTCTAACACTTTCAGTCTTGTGCTGGTCCCCGTAGTAAAGAGCAATTAAACTAAGAGCCACGGTTTTCTGTCCTGCCAGGGAACTGGTTTCCTGAGATGTCCCTTCTAAGGACACCATGTGGAGGCAAAGATGCCCAGACACTGCTGGAACTACTGCTATCACAACTAGGAAGAACGTTTGGAGATCTGCTCTGAATTTCATTAAATGCAGTGCAGAAAGCACAACTTCAAGAGGGAAGATAAAAAGCACAGGTATTAATATGCAGAAATTATATTTGTATTCTTTCCTTTTGGTTTGTAAACTGTGTTTCTGTAGATATTATTCAAATATTTGCATGACAGCAATACAGATAATGTTAAACAAGCATTAAGTAAGATTTTTTTCCTCTCCAAAAGAGCTCAGTTACTGATGTCCTTCTCAGCATGCAGAAACAAAGAAATTCCATCTGTGAGCCATCCCAAACAATTCTTTCATTCATGTGTAAGAATCTGACTCATTTCAACTTGCATTTTGCATTTGAAATGTGAGCTGAAATGTGTCTCTGTAGATAATAAACAATAACAATGAACACTAGAAATAATTTAGTTGGCAAGTCCAACAGATTTGTTCGTGGAAACAAAGGTGATTCAAGGATATGACAGTTCAAATGAGCTGTAGGAACACCCTTAGCTGGTTGAGCTGACTATTATATTGCCAAGAATAACTCTGGAAATGCTTTGGCACTTCCAAAGGAAGGCCCCATTCCTCACTGTCCAAATAATTGTACAAAGACATTTAATGTTTCGTACACATGGTGCGGTTGTCAGTTTTGCCTTAGCTCTCTTAGCTGTTTAGGGCATTCTACTCTGTTATTTAAGTGTCACTTCAGCCCTGCATTACTCTGCAAGGCCTTTGTGTTTGTACCTCATAGTGCCTCCAAACTGGAAAGGAAAAATGAGATTTTCTTTTTCTAAAAAAAGTAAGAAGTGCTTAAGAGAAAATACAAAATAAAACTTTGAATAAAAAATCTCCAGATGGTCGTTAAATATGTTAAATGGCAGTCTGCTTTCAGCCCACCAGGCACCAATTTTATTATTCTAATAACATCTTAAAATGAAAAAGATAAAGTCTTATAAAAAGAGGCCGTTAACTTTGATGGCGCTTCATCCAGATAACTTTGAGAATATCCGTTAATGTGGAGAGACACAAAACATACATTCAGCAACATAAAACACTCTCTCCTGAACCGCCACCATGCCGACAGTCCCTCACTTTTCCTGTTCTCATTTGCATGCAGATACTTAAACCCAAAAATCTTCAAAGGAAGAAATTTAGCACACACTGTGTTTTTAAAAAAACCCTAGGAATTAATACAAAAGGAAAAATTATGAATATTGGCAATTCAGAAAAGTAAAACCACCAGAATTCAGAAAGGTAGTTTCATTTGTAGTCTAAGCTTTTCCTTGCACTACATGTTACTACATATACATTACTAATATTTAATATGTATACTAAGTACATATTAATAAAGTTTTATCACACAGTAAGGTAAGTCCTTCACAACTACCGTGCATTATTTGTATGTTAATTTACAAAAGCATTCAGTTTATGTGTATGGCTTTGGATTTTTTGTATGCTAATTTGAGGTTAATTATATGTAATTTTTGTTAGATACTATGTAAGTAAGTGTTATCAGGATTTCGTTAGGTTTTCAATATCTGAAAGATGAGTGCTGTGATCTCTATTTACCTCATTTAAAACATCTGGATGTGAAAATTCTGAGATCCTGGAATGGAAAACCTTCCCTGGTAGTTAAAGTATTTTTTCAACTAAAGCGTCGTTGTTTGTGAAAGAGTTTTAGGATATTCAGTTTATCAGGAATTCTAATTCCAGCACTGAGGCAATATAACTTTCCAGATTTATGTATTTTATAAGATTTCTGTAAGAATGTTGTATCGCTTCTCTTGTTTATCCAAAGAATTGTTGCTCCTTTCTTTGTTTTCACATGCTAGATATGATAGTAAATTTTTCATACAGTCTTCACAATTAATTTATATTTTTTCTATTTTTATACAATGATATAGTTCTAACATGTTGAGAAAATTTCTTAATATTTCAGTGTCAGTCATTGGATTAAACACTTTCTGTGTCTGTTATTTATTCCAGATGATACTTTTCCCCAAGCACCCTTTTCCAAGCTTCTGTATAGGCAGTTCAGCCTTAACTGAACAGAATCAGGTATTGAGCAAACCGAAAGCTTGCACGTGTGTCTATCCCTTCCTCGACCTATTTAACACAGCTGGAAGTCAGTTTGTAATGTGCAGAGGGAGTGAGACCCAAAACATTCAATAGTGACCAGCGTGAGAAATCCAAACCTGCAGAATATCGATAGTGTTTGATGTGTTGTGTACATGTATATCAATTTATATTAATACAAATTAGGAAAATTACTGAACAATATCAAAAAACCAAACTTGATTGATTGCTTTCAATGATTATTCCCATCCAGGGTCCGCATTCTTTGTTTTTCCTTGTTGTGTTCATCTCTCAGCATCTAATTGAGTTAAGCTCCTTGGTCTATGTGATCATAATACAATTATTTGTTATAATTAATTCCTTTGGTTTTCACTGATTTTCAAAACTACATTAGATCAAGAAATAAAAATGGTAACAAAATTAACTAGTTCACTTAAGTGTGGAAAGGCAATTTTTATATCCCTTACACAAAATAGCTTTAAAAATACTCACAAGTAAAGAAATTAGAGTTCTGTGAACTAGAGGACTGAAATCCTATCACGAGTCAATTTTTTTTGAACAGCAATTTCCGAGCGGAGGGGATTGAAATATACTACTGATATTAAGGATAATGCAGAAAAATCGCTTTTTAAATACAGGCTGGTCTTTTTATGCCTGCAGAATTTTCTTTAGTGGAAACCTGGGAAAAGGAAAGCGGAGAAATTTTAAATGTGTCTGTCTATACCTCTTCTCTACAAAAAGGCTATAATTCCTCTTTTTCCCCAACTTCTGCTCATCCCACCTCTTTTACCAAAGTCGTTCCTGTTGTTCAGACTTCAGCATCTTTAGTTACTGTCTGTCAGGTAAGTAGTAAACCAGGAATATTATTCTCTTCTGGGGTAAGAAGCAGCCTTATTATTCAAGAATTGTAAAGCATAAGTAGGACATGGATGGTATAAGGACTTTTTTTTAAGTGTTCAAGGCATTGAGGAGCTTGGTTTTGCTGGTGGTCTAAGAGGAAGATTCCACAAAAAATAGCTGAAAAAAATGATATCTGTTTCTATGTGAATTGACAAATACTCTATCAACTGGATTAATTGGCATGAAACTTCATATATTCCACTGTTTTACACACGTAATTTTGTTTGTTTGAGATGTAGTTCTAGAACAAAATGTGTAAAAAATGATCAAAGAAATAAAAAGGCAGGAAACTTTTCATTCCACTCAGAAATACCGCATTTCTCAGAATACAACAGCTTCCACAGTGAAAATGTATTCTCAGTATTTGTTCATTTTTTGAGGAAACAACTGAATAGCTTGGAAAAAAGTGCATGAGGGTTGTTATTTGAACATATGTGTACATGTATAGGAGCCAGGTTTAGCAGTAACTTTTAAAACAGATCAGCAGATGCCTTTATTTTTGAGCGAGATTACTGCCAAGGCTTGTGAAAAAACCTATATTCCTCCAAATGTATTCTGCATAAAGAGATGACTGGCAGTTACTGGCCAGAACTGTGCTGCATAGCTGAAATAAACTGGAATGAACCTGAAAGAAAATTATCCATAGCCTCTAAAGATAATAAGTGCATTTACCTTCTTCCCTACATATATGAGAATAAAGGGACAACAGTCTCATTACTAATTAAGAGTTCAAGCAGTTAATTTTAAAATTTTTGGTCTTTCTGTTCAATTAAGAATGTAGAAGGTTTTTTTCTTTTTTTCATTCATTGGTAAAATCTTTTTCTGTCTGAACGTGATCTCCTCCATCACTACAACTGGGAGAAATACCTGAACTTTATTGAAGATCGCCTTGTCATAACTGTTTCCAACTGTTAGTGTCTTGAGAGGATATGCTTTCAGAAAACTGAGAGTAAAAAGTAGAAGACTTAAGAAAAAAAAAAAAAGTGGGGGGCTGTGGGATGGGGGAGGGTTACTTTTGCAATGTAATTGTAATCTTGAAATTCCCAGACCTTACAGGAGAAGGTATCAAATTTTGCCTTTCATACCAGCTAAATAAGCTGATATCATTCCCAGTAGATGAGAAAAACCAGCTTTCTGCAAAGGGTCAGATGTATGGCGTGCTTATGAAATTATACAGGAGACTGGGAAGTGTTAACTGAATTTCATAGGGCTTTTTTCTCTTTTCTTATTAAGATTAAAAAAAGCCCCAGGGCATCTCCAAAAGCCTTAGAGAGACAGAGTGATTTTTCTGGGTTCCTGCTTGTGCAAAGTTATTGAAGATACGGTTGCTTGTTGTGGCACACAAACATGGTTAAATCTTTTCCTATAAACGTGGAAGTACATCTTGCCAATAGATGAACTCCCCGAAGGTTTGCTGTGCTTGTAAGGAGCCTGCAAGATATAAAATTTGCAGGTTGGAAATTATTCAGGGAAAATGTAACTGTGTATGGAGCAAATGAGCCGGTCTGTTCGCCTCCTGAACGTGTCAGACCAGGAGAGGACATCGAAGGAGCAAGCAAAGCTGCCCGGTGCTTTGGCCGGTGGATTGAGGGTATTACAGCTGGCCAACTGCTTCTGCCTGGGAGTGTTTGCTTCTTGGATTGCGGCAGCCTAAAATCATATATGTTCACAGAAAGAATTAGAGCAGCACTGGAAGTAGGGTGGATCTCAGGGTTTCCCACTTGGCTGCAGTAACCGCAGCAGCCGTCATCGTTCAGACGCGGTAATGCAGCAAGGAATGTTCCGTAAGAGTAACTAAAAAAAGTGGATGGGGTTTCTTTTCCAATCCTTAATGATAATCTTTCTGGGATTTCCCTTCCATTTCCTGTATTTATACAAATGTGAACACACAGAATTTTCAATTTCGTAGAAGATTAATAGAACTGAGGTTTCTGGACAAGAGCCAGGCTGCAGCTACAGCACTAGAGAATCGTGCATAGAATGTCATTAGGAAACATGTATTTGAATTTTAATTATAGTTAATAAAAACACCGAGGAAACTCTGCATAGCATTGTACTCAATGACAGTGTCCAGCGCGGTGCAGAAATGGACACTGACTACCAAACAAATTTGAAGAAGCTGGAGATCACTAGGGGTGACCAATAATTCAGCAACGTTGGAGAAATGCTTTCTTCCCCCTTTTTAGAGTACAGTAACTTGTGAGGGCTTTTTTCGTTGTTTTTTTCTCTGATTTTCAGGAGAGACTATTAAATTGAAAGTAGAAACTGATGTAATTACCAGAGAATGTGATTCTGAAGTACAATGCAGCAATTTTAATAACTCTGCTCTTCTAAAATTCAGATTTATTATGTAAAAGGGATTCTGTTCTTAATAATACTGATATTAAAATGTACACAAAACTGAACAGTTGCATGCTTTTACAAAATTTTAAATGGATTAATAGTTTTCATTATGTTCATTAGTGCAGATAGTTTTTGTTATAAAATTTTTTAACGATTGAAAATTTAAATTATTTGATAGAATATTAAAACTCAAGCATACAAAATTGCAACTTCAGTATCATTTATTTTTACCTAAAAACTTATAAAATATTAAGTACGTGTCCTTAAATTCTAATTTCTTCCACTTTCGTGTTCAGCTTCATTGCAAGTGCAATCTTTTATATTTATTGGCTCTTATGAATGCAATGCCAGGTCACAGCCTTGGGGTGACAGGAGATGAAGGAAGGCGCACGAACTTGTTCCCAAAGCAGGCATACAAGTCAGAAGGTTTTCTTTGTTAATAAAAGTTAATGCTTTTCAATCATTATATGCTTGATATTCATGTTCATGTAGGCTATGTGTCTGTATTATCTTATTTTTTTATATAATTCACTAGAACTTAGGTGAAGCTTTATTTGTTTCAGCAGCTGAAACTTGTCCTCTTAGTCAAGTTTCATCATTTTCAATAACGAAAATTTGCAGCAGTCCCATATTAGAACAGAAGAAAAGTGTCTTGTAGCTCAACTTTCAGGGTTGCGTAACCCTCTTATCACCCCAAAAAGGGAGGAAATTTTGCTTATCTCAACAGCTCAAGTGTCGAGATTCAAACAGGAAAGCCAGAGCAGAAAGTTGTTTCAAACCATAGGGTATTATGGAAATAGCAAACAATACCTTCATATCCTACACTGCCACTGCGTCAATCTACCTTCTTAGCTCTTTGAAACGGAGTCCAGAACTTGAAATTTATGTTTAAATAAATATATAAGGCGTCATTCAAAGTCTCCAAAGGCTAATGCATTGGAAAGTGTCAAGACTCTAATCCTGCTGAGGGAGCAGCCAAGGCAGGCTGCTGCCTTTGTTACAGAAACACGCAGAAGCCTCTGGTACGCGCACTGCTCTCTGGTTGATCTCCAGCTCGCTGTTAGACTCTCCTATTGTTATAAAATTGAATTAGTCCTTCATTATGACGGAAATAGGTGGAGATAAATGTTTGATATTCCGCCTCTGGCAGTGGCTAATACTGTATGCTTCAGAGCAAAACCAGAAATATCCCATAATACCACCAAGTGCAATCTGCAGCGCAGGATGGAAGATAACATGCCTTCCCGATGCCTCTAGGGCTGAATTATGCCCTGTTGCATGAGACTAAATTAATCTTTTCCTAAGCAGTGTTATTTCAGATATTGCTATTGGTCAATTATGCAGCCCCTCTTAAAGTTCCGTGCTCAGAGGTTGTTCTGCATAAGTGATTATTTCCTATAGGCTGCTGACTATAAATCTTAGTGAATAACCACTTGTTTTTCTCTTCTGACAGGTGCTGCCAGGGAATTCTTGTTAAAGGGAAGAAGTGCTTCGGTTTGCATCTGGTGAAGTCAGTCCCAAAGTAGACGAAACACTAAATGACTCTGGCCAGAGATTATGCATCCTGATGCTCACAGGTAACCTTTCTCTTAGTAATGGCAGAGGCTTGAAAAAGCACAATTTCAATCTACCTTGCTCACAATCCATAAGGAATCTAGTGGGTTTTTACTACAGATAACACTAATTTAGAATTATACTGTGTCATTAATTTCCTCAGTAGTAATTATAAAGAAAAAAATTACAGTTACAGGACTTTTTCTTCATGAAACGAGCTTGCCAGTGGCTAAGATTTGATAAAGCATAGAAGTTACTATCATTCTTTGCCTTCTCTCTTATGAGGTTTATTACAATAAAGAAGAAAAAAACATAGTATAGGATTTGGAAAACATTTCCACTCTAATCTGAATAATTTTAATATCTTCCTCCAGATCGTTTTAGAATACTGTCTCTCCTGATACCTTCTGTGTACTGGTGACTTAGTGTCTCCCCTCAGTTTTTTCATAGGACTTTAATTTTCACTAAGCAAAGGCTATGATAAAGACTTGTAGTGTTTTTAAAAAAATTATTCTGGTTGAGCTCCAGTCAGCTGAAAACCAGTCTCATATCAGGTTCCAAGCAAAGCCATACTCTGATTAGAATATGTAAGAAAAATAAATACCATTTTTTTTATTCTATCTGTAAGAATTTGTAGATGACGGGAACATATTGGGCTGTTTTAAAGAAGTAATTAATTTTATTACTAATTCTGCCAGCTCTCTGTCAATTTGTTTTTTAAGTTTGGTTTTTTCTTTTGACCAAGGCAACAAAAAGTTTACTGAAAGTAAACAGAGCCTGCTAGCAAACTCTGCCTGATGCCCATGGCAGGGCGATTGGAACTGGATATTCTTTAAGGTCCCTTCCAATCCAAACCATTCTATAGAATCATAGACTCATCTGGTTAGAAAAGACCTCTGAGATCAAGTCCAACCGTACCTGTCCCCTTACTACACCATGTCCATGCAGAGCTGATTGAATAGAAAATGGGCTTCTTTTGTGTTATTAATTCTTTAATTAAAGAAAAACCCCACAACCAAAAAACCCCTTAACAATTGCTACCCTTTCCCTAGCACTCGACTGTTCCTCATAACACTCACATACACATTCATGTGACACAGGCCTGACTGCTGGGGGAATAATTTACTATGAATTAATTAATTATAATTATAATGTATATTATTAATTTGGATGATTTGGTAATGGTCAGCGTTTTCTCTCCACTACTGATCCTGTGCCCCCACATCATTACACCTTCTTGTTGTTCTTAGTCCGGCTGTAAGGAAAAGAGCTCCTTGCCCTTGAGCCCAAACAGTTTTTATTTAGAGTAAGCTTTGCAGTCACAGCAGTGCGTACATCCCAGACAGACTCCGCACCGATCTGCAGTAGCAATAGCTTTGCCATAGTTTTGCACCCACCGGCAAAACATTTGTTTTCAGCGCCTCCAGAGCTGAGGAACTGGGATGCGCTGGGGAACGCCACGTGTGGTGCAGGTGCTCCTGTGGGCTGGGAGCACTGGGTGAACAGCGCTTCTGTTTGAAAAAGTACCTCAAAAAAAGTACCTCCAGCTAAACTTAGTCTGATCTGATCTTTCATGGCAGAGAGTTAACGAGGTATCAATCACAGAGGATCCCAAAAGAAGATGGGACTTCTTAGTACCCATAATACACAGTGTAGACAGAGCTAAATCAGCCCTAGCTTTCGTTGTAGTTTCCTATGTCTTCACACTGTTTTTCTCATACCTTTTATTCTTATCCAGTTTTGCCTGGGAGAGTTCCTTTCCTTTCCTTTTGTTTTTTTTTTTTTTTTTTTTAATATTATTTTTGGGGGGGTTGGTTCATTTCTCAGCGCTGATCCTTCACGTCTCAAACATCTCTGCCAGGCTGGTGAAAATTCGTTCCAAACAGAAGTATCAGAAATTCAGTACATAAATTTTGCTGTTGTTTCAGAAAAACTACTTTTTATCTCCTTTCAGCAGCCTTAGAGCCTTCAGTTGTGTTGTTTTATTTTAATAAGGTCGATTTTCCTCATAAAAAGTAAGGATTAAAACCGAGATACTATATTTTTTCTTAGTGCAAAATAAAACCACTTTACCTGTGAAGGGAGCAAAACTGAGTGATCGTATTCAGAACTGAAGAAAAATGCTGTAATGAGAAGGAAGGGACATTATTGGTAAATGCTGCTCTGTGCACCTATAGCATGGTTTTGGATCACTCGAGTGGGACTGTGAGAAGCTGCCTGTAAACGGTGTTTTGATCGGTGTTTGGAGAACTGTTTCAGATGTGCACTGCAGGAGAGCTTCCAGCACTGCGCAGCTCCCGACAAGCGATCTAGGGGGAAGAGAGTAACTGAATGCTCACTTGGAGATACAGATCAGCAGCTGATTTTCCCTCTGAGATTTATATGCGGATGACAGAACAGGAAAATAGAAAGGAAGTCAGGGTATTTTGAATATATTGAAGTTTACTGCATCTTCATAAAAGTGGGGCATGTAGGAAAAGGAGGAAGAGCACTTCACACTTGTGTATTTAGATGCTGAACAGCTACTCAGCTCTGTTTCATTGCTGCAGTTTGAAAACTGATGTTTTAATAATCACTGAATGCTTATTAGTTAATTATTAATTAATTAATGATTTATCACTTTATATTTTACTTTTTTGCTATTATAGCTGCAGACAGATTCTCTTAATCACAAAAGAAATGAAATCATGTTGATCAATAGGTGTTGAACTTTCAGAGAATATAAGTTCATAGTAAATAATTAATAATCACAATACAGACATACATTCTAATAATTTCATAGAGTAGTTAGATTTTAGTACAGTATCCAAATGCTTAGGTCTTTCAAAGGTTAAATGCAGACCTGGGAATTAGTAGTGTAGCTATTGACCACAGTGTGTTATTACACTCAGATACTTTTTAATTCATATGTCTTTTGCTTTCTGTTAAATCGTAGATTGCATATATTATGCTTTAGGAACAGTTATGCATCTATAAATGTCAACAAAAATTTATACAAAGCAAGGGAGGAACTGCTATGTGAATTACCAAATAAGTTAAAAACCCACCATTAAATTAAGCCAAAGATAAAAGTATAACTTTAAACAATTATTTACTTGTTTTTAATTACTTTCAATACCGCTTTTCATGGCTCAGCTAAAGATGTAGTTTATAAAGCAAAGTAAGAATGCAAAAGTGTACATCTTGGGTGTAATATTTGCTTTGTACACTTTCAAAAACCTTGCAGAGCGTATTTTGCTCACTGGCCTTAACCATAATTTGGCGCCTAATAAAATGATCATCTGCCATTTAAATTCTGGTCATTCCCCGTGGGTGACCAGCTCAGAGGTAGGTGCTCTACAGACTTGGAGAATCCTGGCCTATTCTGAAATTCCTGTCTTTAGTCATGATAACCCAATGATAAAACTCACTGCTTTTTTAAACAAACATGCACGTTAAGGTGAGCCTATCAAATCCTGTAATTTTCACCTTGGATCTCATTACTTTTTTTCCCAAGAATCCTTGAGGACCAAACCTACCTGATGGTCGTTTGGCTGACACCTAGAAAATGCGGAGTGAGGGAAATTCTTGATCCTAGGATGGGTCATATTAGGGACTTTATATGTAATAGGATCACTCAGTTTCCATCAGCAAAATATTTATGCTGTCATGGAATGGCAAAATCTATTGGTTACCAAGCAATAGAGAAGGAGCAAGAGAAATGCTGCAAGAAAGACACTTCACCTGTAAATTACAGAAATGAAGGTAAATCAATGTGTATTGCGGTATAGCATATCCTGACTCTGAGCCAATTTATCCCGACGTCGTCACCTTAGACCTTCAAAAACTGGAGGAAAAGCATTAGCCTCTTCATTTGAGAAAATAAAATTAAACAAAAAAATTACTTACATGTGTCCTTATTAATTTTTCCTCTATGAGGAACAGTTAAAAACCCTGTCTCCTCCAGTGTGGTTTGTCATGATTTGTTAGTCAGATTTTGCTCATTAATCTATGATGGTTAATCTGATTTATGTACAAGGATGTATTTATTTAGCCGTTTCTTGCATTGAGAGGCCCAGTCTGTCCTTTATGTTGTTTACTCTCCCGCAAAATAACAAAAATTCTAGTGGCAAATGGATTACTTCATTGTTACAGAGAAAATGCCCAGTCCTAAATGCCGTCATATAATGAAGATGAAATTTGGCATTCTTTACTTCTGCTAATATGCAGTATATCATTTCACTATATGAGAAAAGACTTCTCTTCCTTTACTGTTTAATCGAGTATCTAAAGATATTAGGATTGGAATAAGTTGAGGGCTTTTAATAGACTCTGAAAACGCAGCTATTTCAAGATGGTCCACATTAATTATTTTTTAATTAAATGCAGTATGCTAAGCCTAAAGAAGCACAGAGATTTAGTCTGAAGAAAGGGTATAGGGATCTCTAGAAATCAAACCTATTAATAAAGCTTAATTTGTAATATGGAGAGGGTACAGAGGAGATGACCAAAAGCGTCGTGCTTGAAGCAGAGAGCAAAGAGAACTATGTGATTAAGAATTGAAAAGAGGAAACCAACAAATGTATGATTTAGGAAAGGGCTACAGAGCGAGTTGACTGTACCAAATTTAGATTTCAGACAAATCTAAACAATTAAGAGAAATAAGCCAAAACCATTTGCAAAGGATCTTGGAGTTTTTAGGTTTCATTCAATATAAAAGGTTAGGTTTCATAAAAACTTTAAAAGTATAAACCAATGTGCATGAAGCCTTACCTTGTGGAGACTAAATCCTTTTGCATTACAAGGTTTATACAGCGGTGTCACAACCTTGCTCTGAACCTTTGAATATTGCATTGTAATATACAGCATCCGATCATATAGGTGAATATGAGTTATAAAACCCAGGACTCATAAACTGTCTCAGACTATGTACCCGTACTGCATTTTAATACCATCTCTCTACTTTCTGTATCATTAAATCTGACACACCAAATTTTATTCCCGTTAGTAGTGTTGTTAGGTTGACTGCCTACTGAATATGAACCCTAAGTGAAGATGACTTCACCTTGGTACTGGGCTTTCTTTGCTTCAATTAACTTTAGTACTTACCTTGCTTCAATTAACTTTGCGGGATCTGTGAAAAGGTCTCCTTATTATTGTGAGATATTTTCCTAAGGAAGGAAAAATATGTTTGGGAATACACAGTGATATGGAAATGAATTAAAAGAAATGGCACCTTTTGGCAAGTAGAAGCAGTTAAAGGCCATATTAAGTAATAACAGTTGTTATAATCTATTTTTAGTCCCTTTTTAGAACCTAATTCTCTTGCTTAACCATCTACAGACTGTCTCAGTACAGAAGTATTTTTGCCTGTCTTGTTCCTGTGCTCTTTGATGATTGGAATTTTACTTCAGATTTTTCAGGGCAGTAATCATGTCTTTTATGTATTTCAACAGTAAAAGTAATATGTGATTTCTATCCCAGACACCTTATATATGACAATGGATAGGCATTTGAATATTACCTTCTGGCAATTCTTATATCAGACAGAAGAGAGGATTTAGACTTGCAATAAGGATTCGGTTTTCAGCTACTAATGTCACTGAACCTGCAAGTGCACCAAAGAAAAGACTGGAGGAAATTAACAGTTAACTTGTTTGTTTACCGTTGAGATATTCCAGTAAATGGCACAACGTGATTTCTGACTCTTTTTAAAAAAAATAACAAAGAGCTTCTGCCAATTTCTCTTTATTTTAAACCTCAGTGGTGAACTGACTTGAAATGCTTTGATCTCCAGGCTTGGTCAACCTACTGCTGCTAAGCGTGAGCTGGAATTTTGATCTCGCGTGTCGAGTGCTTGATGTGAAAGCCAGTAATAGGTGAGTTTGGGAAGTGCAATTAAGAAGCCAGCATTATTTTTAAGTTACCATCCAAAAGCTGAATTAGAAGGCATACATTTCTTGAGATCTGGACATTTGTTTGCCAATGGGAAAATATAAGATTTGACTTACACAGAATGTGAATAAGCTAGAATGAGCTACTAGGTAGAAACACCAAATACCCATGATATAACTTCAGCCCTTCATTCTTACCCTAAGCAAATATTCAGTGGCACTGGCACATCTCAGAGGAGAGTTTGTTAAAACAGTGGCAAAGACTAGGACAGGTATTAAAATATCTTATAAAAGCATTGATTTCTGTTTAAAGGAAAATCTGCTTAATTTTAACAGATTTCTCATACTTGCAAAGTTTAAAAGTTCACAAGCGTTTGTCAATTTATCTCCTTAGCTGTGTCGTTTTAATCAACAGATTATCTAAATAGAGATGCTTCTTGTTTTCTGATATGAATATTTTCTATATATGTTATTAATTAACAGTCCCCTTGCTAATAATCAAACCATTAGTAATTCCTTTCTGTAATAACTCTTGTCTTTTCCTGATATTCTGTGTGCAACTAAAAGGCTTAAATTAACTTCAATGTAACTATTCCTCAGAAAAGCTTTTTGGGTAATTGATGATTTTTTTTTTTATTATTATTAAATGTACTGTACAGCATCAGAACAATGCAATCTCTACTTATCTCAGTGTGCATTTTTGTCATTTTTCGTTGTTTTCAAGTGGTCATTAACAGCTCCTTGCAAAACGCACCTTGCCTTATTCTTGCTTTCTTTTATTGGCATTTTTTTGGTACCTAGTCTTAGGATGTTCTTGTTAATAAGCCTTATCCATGAAGACTCCGAAGCTCAGACAGCTTTTCACACTCGGGAGTGTAAATACATCTCTCTTTTTAAAATTTTTTAGTATGTATGTTTGGATTATATTATGGACATTGGATATCTAGCTGTGAATATCTAACTTTGAGCTTCCTGTTTTCTTGCACCACTTTCTGGTTTTCTCTCTCTCTTTTTTTTTTTTTTTTTTTGCCAAGCTCATTGCTGCCTGAGCTATTTGCATGTTCAGTGTTCAGTTTTATTCAGCAGGGAATTCCTCTAACATATACCTGGGCATTTTCCATGAGCTGGTATTGCATTTGATTTCACTATATTTTGCATTCCCTATTTCAAGAATGTAGCAGTAGAATATTCTAAATTGAGAAATGTGTATTTGTTTCTTGCATATTTGGTTCATTTTCCTTGTATTCACCTGTCTCTACCTGTTCGTGGTAGAACTTAAAAAATAATCCAATGTCAATGAAGTCACGTAGGTGCTTTCAGATTAGTTACTAATAAATCATTTATGTCATCTTTTGCCTCAAGTTAGCCTGCACACAAAAGATATCAAGCAAAAACACATTAGACATTTTCCTTTTCTTTTCAGTTCTGCAAAATTTTGGTAATAATCCACCTGCCGAGTAGGCTCTTGTCCTGTCCATATTCCAATTTTTACCAATTTGTTTAACAGTTTCATTTAATCATGAATGAGCTTGAAAAGAATCTTCTCACTCTTATAGCTCTCTGTTTCTGTTCAGTATTTATGATCAAATACTCCTTTTATACAGCAGAAAACTGTGGCTTTTACCACTGAATAATGTGCGTTTGTTCTCTGTGGTAAATAATCAGTTGACCTGTGCTTTGGAGGTTTGCCATATTTCTGTTGTTACAGCATTTAAAACTTACAAAAAGAAAGTTGATGAATTGATCTGAATGTATGGCCCAGATTTCCCTTCTGCAGTATCACACAAAAAAATAGGGTTTACTCTGCTGGAAATAGAGAGAGGTGAGAAGTTTTTCTTCAGTGGCATGTGATAAGCTGCATTCAGTGGTTGACGTGTATTAACTTGGTTTTGAACCTATTTGAAAATCTACTATTAATCTTTAGTTTGTTAGAGTTTCATGTACTTTAGCCAACAAATGCTTTGAGGTTAAATATTTCTTTAGAGAGACAATACCCAAATGCATGATAGGTGTTTGCTACCATCACTGGGATATTCAGATTTATGAGTAGCTTTTGGAAAGCTATCTGAACATAATGCCACACCTCTGATGGCCCTGGTGGTACCAGGTCACTTGCTGCTGACCAGAGTCTTCAACTAAGCCGTTCTGTCTTCTATGTAAGAAATAGCACAAAAAATGAGGCTTGAGAGACAAATTCATTGTATGCTCCCTCAGATGAAAGAGTAGTTTTTATGATCAAAGCCAATGTATTTAGCTGTACAAAAATACTCCTACTTTTAAGCTTAGACTTACATAAACTCCTTCCAGCCAATCTACCTTACACTTAAAAAGATTTTTCTTCTTGTTTTTGTTTTTCTTTATCAAAGTAAACTGAAGAATAACATGGAATGGAAGTTTGATAAATGAAGCATTTCTCATTGGATGTTTTAAAGGTTAAAGAGCTGGGCTTCTACACTTTTTTATGTGTCTGTAAAGATTCACAAAATGTGTCTAACCCAGGTGCTCTTGATGGAAAATGTGTTGAAACAGTAATTAATTTCCTTTTCTTAGAGTTTGTTTTTTTTTTTTTTAATTTTGCAGATGACAAGAGCTGTTGTTGTGTTAGGCATTTCCATTTCCAGGTTCTTCCCTATCCAGAATTCTGATTTAGATAAAAGAAAAGAAAAGGAAATGTAAGTAAAGATATTAATTCATAACAATTATACAAAATAGTAAGGTTGTAATCAAAGTACAGCAAAGATAAATATAATATCTTAAACTGTGCATTATAACTTAAATAAGTTTGTTTATATGTGTAATCTATATGTATATAGAATCATAGAATCATAAGGTTGGAAGAGACTTCTGGGATCACAGAGTCTAACTATGCCGGTCTCCCTACTAAACCCTGTCCCTAAGGAACTCATCCACCCGTCTTTTAATCACCTCCAGGGATGGTGACTCCACCCCCTCCCTGGGCAGCTGTGCCAATCCCTGACCACCCTTTCAGTGAAGAAATTCTTCCCAATGTCCAGTCTAAACCTCCCCTGGCACAACTTGTGGCCGTTTCCTCTCGTCCTATCGCTGTCACTTGTGAGAAGAGCCCAGCACCCACCCCGTCACAGCCTCCTTTCAGGCAGTTGTAGGCAGGGATGAGCTCTCCCCTCAGCCTCCTCTTCTCTAAGCTAAAATATACATATAAGATATATAACTTATACTTTTTGTCCCATGAGAGACAAAATAATGAAAGGACATTTTTTCTGTTGTTGTGTTCTCTATGGTACTGTTCGTGACATCTTTGAATCAAAGTATTGATTATAGTAATTTTTCTGATTTTGGTAAGAGAAGTAGCTGTCTGAGGGAAATATATCTACGGCACCAGCATGTAAACACATTTTGGGCCAACAAGGGAGAAATATGAGACATATAATTTGGAAACTGCAATAGTGAATTCAAGAAGATTGACTATTACTACCTTTTCAAACAAAAGTAATCAAATAGCAGAATAGTTAATGATATTCCAGTTTAAAAAGACAAATTTTTACTTCATATTTTCATACTTTTTCCTTTTATCAGTGTTAATCTATCTTTCTTCCATACCGATATTCAGTACTGTTAACTTGGTTTACAAGAACTGTGTTCTAGTTTGTTTTTCCTCTTAAGGTGAGCTTATGCTTTTTATATAGTTCTAGTATACAGCCATGAAACAGTGTTCAAGTCGGTTGCGTATAAACAATTGGTATTCGGAGGGGTGACATCTGCTAAGAGTTCCAGAGTTTGCAATAGTTTTTTTCAAAGCCAGTGTTCCCAAATTCTGTTAAAAACAATATTTGGGAATTTGCTTTGTACGTCGTTTTGCACATTGCTTGCTTTTTCTTATTGCAATGCATTTTCTTGTAAATCTAGATAGTCTGCTAATCATTTGTGTATCTTGTAATTGGTTCTATATTTTATAGAAGGATTTATTGTTGCTACAGTGTAATGCAGTTCTTGATCGTTATGTTTGCTAATCTTTGCCAGTCTTGCATTTGGTTGCCTTCCTATTTCTGAAATAATTTGTTTTTCTTGACTAAAGCAGAACATGTCCTGTATTTGAAAACATGACCTCTCTTGAGCAGAGTTGGCTTTCTCTTTTGTGATAATTAACATTCAATGATTCATTCCTGAATGGACAGTGTACAAGGTATGTAGTGTTGAATGATCAACTCTGTTTTCCCTCCTGTACTCAGAAAGATCAACTATGTAATTAATGTGCTAAAGTAGCTGTGGTCTACGATAAGAAAAGTCAATCCAAAACGTGTGTTAATAGCTTCAACTTCAATTAATTTTCATCAGAACTGTCATGTACCCCCTAGTGGCCTAAATACTATTGGAAGATGGCTCTCC
The DNA here is from genome assembly GCA_033558235.1 of Neomorphus geoffroyi. NCBI lineage: Eukaryota > Metazoa > Chordata > Aves > Cuculiformes > Neomorphidae > Neomorphus > Neomorphus geoffroyi. The sequence goes on from JAUMJM010000045.1 coordinate 19,500,594, forward strand.
GTGTGTTTTTTTAATGAATTGACCGGATTGAGAAATAAATGAGGGGGGAGAGTAACATGCAGAAAAATATAATCAGACTGTATTCCCCATGTTATATGTGATCATTTTGAATTCAGGATAGATGTCAGACACTGCTGAAAATGAGGACAGAAAGTACGAAGGCGATAATTTTCAGTTTTGTTTGTACTGTGGATTTTTTGGCAAATTATTTTCCTGGCAGTCTGTTAGCAAGCAGTGCATCAGATTTGTTGGGTACTTTTGCTCAGAAAGTATAGACTCTGTTGGCACTCGACATACTATGTAACATCAAAAAGCAAGAGACCTGCTTGTGATGGAAAAAATATAGACAGGCAAGGTCAAATTTTGTATTACTTTCTACTTGACTCCCTCAGAAAGGCATATGCCTTTCTTTGGAGAAAAGTTTTCTGGCTGGGTTGGTCATGGTCTTTGGACTTCTTCACTGTTGAACTGCAACTAATTCTGCATAGTATGGAGACTCCTACTTAGCAAATGCAAAGCAAAACGTTTGATGTTTACGGACTTCTCTTTCCTGCCATGTGTTAGCATGATTAACCACGTGTTTGAACCTGGTATTCCCCATTCTCTGAACATCTATCCCTAATATCCTTAATATGACTGCTTACCAGCTAGGAGGCATGTGAGACACCTTGCCATCCCACTGGCGTGCCACTCTGACTTGAGAGAGGTCTGAGACATGAGAATGCACAAGTATACTTTACCTAAAATATACTATACCTATACTATACCTACAACTAAAATCAGAATATTCACTCTTAAAATATACATACACATTTTAAACATGGAGATTTTAGGTCTGACGTATTAAACCACTGCTTCTCACTCTTGCAACGCAAAGGTTTGAGTGTGAGCTCCCCCAAGAGCTCTTTGAATGGAAGAGATTTGGTGGGAGGAGAAAAGATGATGTAATTTTTAAGGGACAGGTTTAAGTTAGAAAGAAATGTTTCGTTGTTCCAAATGAAATCAGTAATCTTATGACTGAGACAAATAGAAAGGTACTCTGCAGTATCCAGGCTTCTGTAGTAAATTATCAGATCCAGAACGCACTTTCAGTACAAAAGAAAAATGTCTCAAAAAACATTAAGCTGCAGCTAAGATGAAGCATGAGAGCAAAGATGAGATATTGATGTCAAAGGCTGGCACCTATTCACTAATACTCATTCCTGTGTATTTGCAGCTGCCAAATGACTTATGAAGATGAATAAATTATCATTTCAGTCTTTTTTCATCTTGAGCTGATGCATGACAGAAATACAGACTTCCAGTAAAAAAGGTGGTATTTTGTGTTAAGGTGTTTGTCTATGTCCCCTTCTGCTTCCCAGCCCTGAAGTGGTCACCGTTGCTCCAGCTCACACCTGGCTGGAAGGACTGGGGGCGTGGTGAACACTGTTCACTTAGAAACGGGGCATCCCCAGAGCATGGTCTGCTGTAACATAGAATAGAAACATTTTTATTCCGCCAGAGTGGTTAGTCAAGGTTACTCTGTTTAAATGCAGGTTATAGATGATGTACAATAGTCTTTCCATTTCAAAGCGACCAGCCAGGGAAATGTGTTTCATTAGTCTCAATAATTATTAGAAATAATAATGAAAAATTATCAGCAAAGTAAAAGGAATGAGACCCATCCTGCCTCCAGCCCTGCTCTCAATGGTCATTAGAGGGTCCTAGCACAAAGAAAAATGTAATTCTTGGTTTATGTCTCTTAGCTCAATTCTCTTCTCCCAGTATATCCAAACGGTTAGGGGAAAAAAGGAAATTAGCAAGAATAAGGGAAAGCTTATTTATGTACAAGCATGATTTTTCATTTCTTCATTAATGCCAGATGGAGTATCTTAATAACGTGATAAACTAGTAGAGCTGAATTACTGCACTGGATTTTCATGACACAAAGTCAACGTATGTTAAATCATATGCGGGCTCAATCACAAGGAGCATTTAAGCTAGATAAATGAATTGTTTTGCTGCAAAAAGAGAACATAAATTGTTCTAGTTCACTAATCAAGTTATCTTATACTAACTTTTAATAATTAAAAACAATAACGTAGTAAAACCTCCAAGAATACAAGAATATGTATGATATTTCTCTTTTATATTAAATGTATTTCTGTCAATCTCTGTCGATCTTTGCATTGATATAAGTACATACATGATGTGTTTGGATAACAGAGCTCATCCGGTCTGTGGGATGAGAGAAAGACTTTTATTTAATTTTTAAATCTGCAATGTTTTAAATATCTTCAATCTATGCTTCATTAATGTCTATGTACTCAATACATGAAGGCAATTTGATGAAAAGTCATAGAATGTAGAATTATTTCACTTTTTCCTTGCTTCTTTTTCTTTTTTTCTTATTTTTTTGTGTGTGTGTATGTGCTATTCCATATTACGAGTTGCTACATTCAGCCAGGGCATCATTCAGAAGTCCTGTTATGGAAGAAATAGGTTATTTGCTTCATAACCTTTCTGTTTTTCCAGTAGTTCTAAATTAGGTCCCTTGGATGACTCTTCAAGGTCAGTGGCTTTTTCATTAAGTGCAGAGAGCCTTAGCTGCTTCTGAGTTACTTAAATTCCCTGTGCTCTGGGCCACTGGTTTTAGTCTTAGTTCACTTTCATTTTTGGATTTGGCCAAAGTTAATATAACAAGCTGTATGTGTTATCCGCTTTTTCATTTCCCTCCTCCCTTTCTTGTTTAATATGAGAGCTCATCCTTTCAGTTCGACAGATCACCTGCATGACTGCTGGAGTATTAAGTCCTAACTCTGTCATTAGCTTTCGGTAGGTCAAGAACATGGGTTGCACGGCAGGCAGAGTGCAAAGACTGCAAAATGTGATTTTTTTGACATTCTTTTTGATATTGTCATTTATATCTCTTAATACAAAAAGGACAGGCCTCTAACGTTACTCTTCAGAATATAGCTGACACCATTAAAACTCTCTAAGCTCTATTAAGTTGGTAACTTGTTAAGAAAAGCGTATCAGCAAAAGAATGCGGATAAAGTGGTGTGTGTATATAAACTAAATTTATAGAAAACACACTCCCTAGTTTTCTGCCAACCATATGCCAAGTAAGGAACTTCTGTAATTCTGAAAAATGGTGTTTGCTGCAAATTCTCGTAATAAATACTTGAGCTTCTTTAACATCTCTTATCTCAGCATATTTTCTTTTAACGTTTGAATTGTGTCCTTCAGTTCCCCTACACGCTAGGTCGCAGTTATTATTTCCTCTAAAACAAGGGAAGAAACTTAGGAAAACACACATTATTTTCCTCAATAACATGTTATGAATAAATGAAAGAAGCAGAAATAATATCCTGCTGTTTTAACTGTTATACTGTTATGTTTCATGGCTTGTAATACCATGGGAAGGAAGATCAACGCTTTGTCAAGACTGACTAAGCAGTTGGAGGTGCTGTGTTAATGTTGAAATCTCTCGTAGGATTTGGTTTCACTTGGCAATTACATTCAATTAGAAAACACCCCTAAGTGACTTCTCAAGGTTGTGGTTTAACTTGCTGTGATTTCCAAGTGAAGAAAACCCCTGGAGGAGACATTATTAATTGTACTCTTCACAGCATTTCCTAAGGAGCAGCCAAGGTCAGTGCCATTTTTCCAGGCGCTCTGCAGATGAGTGGCCAGGAACTTTTTCACTTTAAATAGTTTAGAATCTAAAGGGACAAGTGAAACAAATCACGGTGGCAAACATCACTTTATTGAGGGAAGGACAGATTGAAAGAGGAGGTTCTTTAGAGAGAAATATAAGGTGATGCCAGGAGCAAAGTTTTTCCTGAGCAAAGCTCTGTCTCTGCTTCATTTGTGATGTCAGAATTCATGTTTTGATGGAAGTGTAGATACCTCATGCAATGGTCCATCACATTCTTCTTGTTCACCCTGGTCTTTTCACATTGGACTCTCCAGCCTCCTTGTACTTGATTTTTCAGAACAAAAGGCCTTGCTGGTGATGTGGTGGAAACTATTTCAAGGCACCACAGATTCACACAAAACCTGCTGGGCAAGTCATAGCGTGGGTCTGTGTTACTTTTATTCGGTTTTATTATTAATATTTATTTATTTATTTAATAAGATTGGGCTGCAAGGACATAATTCCAAATGAGAATGATAAGAACAAAATACAAAATTGAGACACACATCATCTTCACATAGTGCGCCTCTATTTCGTTGCTTGCTAGTATTCTGTAGCGTCTCAACTGTAATTTTCAAAGCTTCTTATTCCAACCGGAAGAAAAGAAGGCACTGCTTTCTTCTATAAGTCGTTCTCATTGTCATTTTATTTCTCTTCCAAAACTGAACAACGTTCCAAGCAACGGAGCCAAGAGAACAAGCAAGCCAAGCGTTCTGATTAACCTATAAACTGCAGGCTTCAAGGAGCCACGGAAAGAATCAGGCTATATTTACTTCCTTCCCTAAGTGCCCCCTTCCCATATTCTGGGGCAAGAGACTCTTAAACAGGTCTTCGCTCCAATCTGGACTCACGTTCAACTCACCATCACAATAAAAGACTGTTGATGTGTAGGACTGTAGGTGGCTGAGGTTGAACTTATAGACCTCGCTTTAGTTTAGCGAGGATACTGAAAATATGTTGCAAGTGATTGGTTAGAAGACAAAACTGTAAATATCCAACCTACAGTATCTGATAAAGTTTTACCTTTCTTTATTGAAATCTGTGATGAGAAGTGGAGACCCTTAAATTTCAGTCAAATAACAAAGAAAAACATTGGAGATCAAATTATGCATTTTTCGTAAGTATTCCTATAGAATAAAATATCAGTTGAGAATAGCTGAAGATATAGTAAGTGTGTATTTTCAACATGAGAGCCAAATGTAAATTTCTTACATAAGAACAATTTTTACTGTTCAGTTTTATGGTATTTTGTTGTTTTTCCCTTATATGCCTTCTATGATGCTTAGATCTTTATATGTTTAATGTAACCGTATGACTTTGGGCTTGCAGTCAATGCATTCAGTTGCTGTTAATAGGCAAGTATTAATAGGTATAACTAGAAAGCATTCAATAATTGGGGAAAAAAAGTATAATGTATGTAGTTATGCACATTATCCCAGGTTTAGGCACGATGCTTCTGTGCCTGACAGTTTTATCTCATTTTTCAGAAAAAAACCTCAGTCCCATGTTACTGAGACTAGATTTCATAAAGTGTTACGTATTTCAAGGTCAAAACTCTGATTTAACAAAATGCAAAATAATTTATTTCTTAATATATCGTATTTTAAACCAATCAACAATTTTGGGTTTCCACACAGATTGAACTTATTTTTGTAATTAAAAGTAATTTTCTGAGATAAAGATGGCCTAACAGCACCATCTTCTGACAAGCTGTAATTTCTGCAGTAACCTTGAAAAGCACTTTTAATCCTTTGCACACACATTTTGGTTACTGTCACAAATAAAATAGACATCCTAGGGGAAATGGATGTAAGTGTAATCCCATGTATCCTAGCAGAAGACATTGGCTGAGAGCCCTGACAGACACTTACCGTCCAATTTCTTCTTTTCACTAAAAACAGTGAGAACTTCCTTCAACTGCAGTTGTGCCTCAAATTGTTATTGAAAGATCCTCTGCAACAACATTTTAAAGGTATTTTCCTGTCAAATATTTGGAAAGAAGTAATTTGTCTGCAATTTGAACAGTGATCAGGTCTACCAACTTCAGATGCCCTATAGCGTTACTGTGAGAGTAGAAATATTATATATGTCCCATTTTCTTACCCACCGTAGCTGTATTTATACAACAAAAATTGCTTTCACTTTAGTAGTGGAATTCACAAAATAAATGAATGTTGATAACTTTAATGCATTTGTGAACCAGATAGAGCAACAATGATATTAGATGATTGTATTTTGGCAATAGTGCTTTTACTCATTTTTGTATTATGGTGTCTCTACGATCTCATAGACTTGATCACTCATCATGAAACCACAGGTTAGCAGGCAGAAGCAGTACAGAGGTGACTGCGAGTACGCAGCCATCCAAAAACACAAGCTGACTTAGCCTACCCCACAAGAAATAGGGTTCAAAATCTTACCTTGTGGTTGCCATAAAGAGAGTATAAATGGACTAGTCTGGATCAGCTTATCCAGAGGGAGAAAAAAGATTCAACTCCTTTAAAAAAACTCAAAACCAAAAAAACCCCAGGAAAATCTTTTTATGCTTGCTTATGTGCTCATTCCAGGTTTATGACCAGAATTTGCAAAAGTAGAAAAAACAAACAAACAAACAAACAAAACACCACCACAAACAACAACAAAACATCCAAAAAAACAGGTTCCCAAACATCATCAGATTCCAAATCCTCCATTTTGTCACAACTCGTGGTTTCTTGTCTGTGGATTCATTGCTCCTACTCAACAACTGGGGTTTGTTTCTAGATAGAAGCTTACTGCTGTCTCATCTGTTGGTACGTTCCTCATTGTAAGCACCATGAAGATGCATGGACTTCTGACTGCTCCCTCCTTGGGCTCGGAGAGTGACACACCACTTCTTCTCTGTTCCTATTTAACTCTCAAAATGACATCTGACCATTCTTGATGTTTCTGGTTCTTGGCTTTGTTCACCTTGAATTCAGTTCCAGTCTTATTTCTTGAAAGTCCATTGTAGGTTAGGCTTAATCTTTCAGTCAGATTTCATATTTCTCAATCAAAATCCACTCATAATGTAGAAGCTAAATCATCATTTATACATATGGTTACAGGTGATACAAATTCATATTTTTAAAGTTTGAGTTAAATTTTATTTGTAGTAAGTGGTTTTATTCTATGGAAACTGTTTTATGGATGTTAAATGCTAAGGGATTTAGACTTTGGAAAGTTTGCTTACCTGCTTTGCTAAAATAAGGAGTTTTAGTTTGACATATCAGACACTTGAATTGTAAATGTCGTTTAGAAATATTAGATACATTTTTGCTGGTGGTTACAGATGCAACTATAATGAACGTTTGACAAGTTTTGAAATAGAATCATCCAACCTCCTCAAAAAAGTGATAATAAACACAGTACTGGAGCAACTGGGGAAAAGCAACTTTATCTCAAAGGAACAAGCTCTGTTTCATATTATTCCAAGTAATTTGTGAACATATACATTTACACTAGGAACTTGCAAGTTATCTTTTCAGGCAATCGCTGTTTTCATGTGTATTCATGAGGTTTTAGCCAGATGACTAATCCCTGTACTCATAACAAATTACATATTCACATGTTTAAATGTTAATTGTATCACCACTGCCTTAATGAGGAAATATATGCTTTACACAGCCTTAGCGCCTAGAAGCCTGTAGCAGGAATAACTGAAAATATATAAAGTCTGTCATAGTGAAACAAGTGTGTTACTTAGGGATAGTGCTCAAACAATCTTATGTATTAGTGAAAGAAAAAGTCAAAATTCCAGTCCTAAATTAGTAATTTAAGAATGAAATACTATACTGCATTTTCAGACTAAAAGGTGAGAAACTTCGTTGGAGGGAAGTAGAAATGGAAATGTTGTCATTATTATTTTGGTGATTGTACTCCAACTTTACCAGGTTTCTAACGTTTGATGCCCTGGTGCAGGGCTTACATACTCACATACTTACATCTTTAGAGTTCTAAATAAATATAGCAGTAAAAAAATAGTATTTTAGTTCAGAAAATAAACTACAGAAATATTTTCAAATCCTTGCATTGCAACTTGAGGACAGTAATGCCTTACTGTTGCAGCTGTGTACTTTGCAAAGGTATTGATTTATAGTATTGATTTTACTTCCAGAACAAAGTATTGTACTTCTGGAAGAAAGCAGAGTTTGACATTCATAAGTGCACTCCATTTTCATGTATACGTACCAAGGGAGGAGAGCTCTGGTTATAGAAGTCAATTCAATTCTGGCTATCTGTCATTCAACTTACAAATATTTCTGTTATATTTTGAGAAGCTGAAAGTTAGGTAATATATTGCATTTAATTTTAAAAGGGTATTAAGAATGAAGTATTGATGACTATCTGAATAACTTTTTTAGGTTTTTTTTCTTGTGTATGTTGCAAAAACTTATTACTTTGAAAAATTTTTACTAAAGTTGGCATAAGTCTCAGAATGACAGATATTTATCCTTGAATTAACTCAAACTAGAAAATATGATTAATTTTCAGAGTGTGGAATAAGATTTTTGTGAAAGTAGAAACTCTAGAACTATTTTCTCTATTTCCCGTTTATTTAAATTGCGTCATTAATAATAATCAGAACTGATAAAAATTCTGTCTTACTGATTTGTGATTAACTCTTCAATAGGCAAGTATAAAACGCTTGAATGTTGGTTGGGTTCACTCTTGGAAGACTAAAAGTTTGGCAAGAACTTAGACTTATTACTTTCAAGTGGCAACTTCTTCAATACAGAAAGCAAGTCTTCTGTTAGAGCACCTTGTCCCTGGTTCCCTTTGGGCAAGCAGAGGTACAATATCTCTTGAGAATATAGTAGTCCTTTGATGAAGAAAGAGTTCTTTTGCAGATCTTGAAGCCTATAGTACTTCCTTGACAAACGGCAGGTAGGATGAAATTAAGAGATGGAGAGACGAGGCATGAGGAATGATGCTTCCCAGTGTTCTGGTTTTGAAGGCACTCAGGAGAGGAGAGAGAAAAGAAGGTGATGAGTAGTAAGACAATAACAAGCCCTTTTTAACCCTTGGGCAGAGAACACCTTTCCTCCCATCTCTGCTTCTTCAATATGGATTTGCTGGCTGCTTACCGAAGAGGGTTCCTGCCTGAACTCCTATCTTTACTGCCCTGGTCCTCCAGTGACTTTCCTGCAGCTGAGGCAGTCACAACCCCCTTTTTTGACAGCATCTATCTGAAGTCTGAATTCATTGCAGCTGTAGGAGAGGTGACCTCCAAAGTCTCCTGCACTGTCATGGAGGGGTGAAGGCAAGAGGGAAGGAAGGAGCTTTTACATACGTGTAGATTTGTTTGAAAAACTGAAAGAAAAGTATGGTCTCTTGGAAATATTTTGAAAAGGAACAGCTTCAGTTAAAACAACCTAGAAATAAATTCATTAAACTACATTACATCATAATAATGAATTTAATTTCTCCCAGGCATTTTATTTATACTAAACCACTTTATTTGCTTTCTTTTTATTTTCCCTTACTACTTTCTCATGTGTTTACATTATACTTGTATGAAATGCAAGTAAAACAAAACACATAAATCAATAGACCTAATTATAAGAGACAAGAGTAGGTTGTACTTATTTCTACTGTTGGAGCCTGAGACTTTCAAGTTTGACATGTTTTCTGACGTCTTATTTGTTCACATCTTCTTTAAAATGTATAATCTCCCCCAAGACATTCAAGGCAAAAAGATGCCAAGAAATTATTGTGATTCTGAGCTTCAGCTTCTTTACAATGACTACAAATATAGTATAAGTTAAAATAAGCGGTGGAATAGAAACCAAACAAAACCTAAACCTGTATTGTTACTGGCAAAAAAATAATTTGATTTTTTTACATTTAGGCTTGAGTACCAGAAAAAAAAAGATAAATTTATATATGGAAGACAGGAAAGAAAAGGACATGGTCATTTAAAGTAATTAAATATAATAATCCCAACCTGACACATTCCAAATTCTTCTCTTCATTCTTCATAATAGTATGTCTTGTCCTACTTATTTCTTTAACTCAGTACTTTATTACTAGATGTTTGAACTACATCTTTCCTGCTGCGCATAAACAGTCTCCAAGCCATGCTTGGGATGTAAGCTGCTTGTATCAGAGACTGAGATCTTTTATCAGATGTAGATGATGGGTAATTCTGTGTACACTTCTGTTGTCTGAATGACATTCTTTGTCTTGGATTATTAAAACTGTTAAATTTTTCATTCTTTTTTTTTTCCTTTTAATCTGTTATAAATAACTGTTTTTCCTATTAAAATTTTTCACTTATCTCCTTCGAGATCGTCTATGCTGCTGGCACACATTTGATAAAGAAATACTTGACATCCTTTTTCCTGCGAAGGATACTATGCTTACACTCTTTTTGGATCCAGTAAAAACAGGATTGGATTTCTTTGGGGGCAAAATCGGTTGACTAGACAGGTACACAATCCTGTGTGTGATTGGACCCAACTCTGCTAGCTACATTTTCCTACCTATTCTTCTGAAAATCTGTTTTCAGCACACATGATATGTTGTGGGAATTATGTACTCTCTGGAACATCTGGGTTTGCTATGGAAAACAGCATGATATTTTGCATAACCAGACAGATTACACCAAAACTGAATCAGGCTTGGGAGGAACTGTGGACTCCTGGGTATGTGTGAACTTGCTCTTTCTACTTCTGTTGTCATCTTGTCTCAGAAATTGAATAACTCTCCCAGATCACATGGCTATCGTATTCCTAACCGAAGCAAATAGACTAAAAAGATAAATTTCTGACCCGAAATTATTTTCCACAAATAAAAATAGAACACTCAAAAGAGCTATTTATTTTCTGTCTGAATTACAATTTAATTGTCTTTTTTCATGATGATCCTTTCCATGTAATGGAACAAATTTACTTTTATCCATAAATGGTCAAATTAGAAGTAAGATACGTCTCGTAGGCCAGTAGTTATTATTCAAAATGTCTGTTCCCTTATTTTGTAGTATGGGATAAAAACTATTTGATACTATGCTTATGAAAATTCTAATAGCTTGCTATTCAAGCAAAAAAAATCATTAAATAAATTAACAATGTTCCCCTAAAAATTCATGGAAAGAATGTTTTCATATATACGAGCCTGTTAATTTTCATTTTGGAGGATATATTATCAGATCTTAGTAAGCGTGAACTGTGTCTGTTGCACTTGGGCATTGAAAAGCCAGGGATATAAAATCCCTTTTCATCTCTGAAGATCTCTGCAGTATGCGTAACCACCTGAGCCGAACTTCGAATGCTCTTTCTTTGCCCAGTTTCAGTTAGACCCCTGATATTACTTGACCATACAGTACTTTTTCAGTTTTAGTCTGTGAATATGTTCTTTGTTGTTTTTCTCCTAGACTCAGAAAACAAGACTATAAATCCCAGTGGTGGAACTTGAAAAATTGGGTTTGTGTGGTTCAAATCTTTTGAAAATTCTATAAAGCAGCATGAGACATTGTTCTATTCAATTTCTAGCTATTGATCCACCTGAATGCTTGTTTGGAGATTGCCTTTGCAGCAATGTTTGAACAGAAGAAATGCTTTCCTCTTTAGAGAAAGGGTGCGTGGGGATTTCACTTACAAGGGACACATTTCATGTACACAGATTTCTCATGCTGAGGGTAATAAAATAGTTTTGCCCTTGAAGCTGAGTATTATACCTCCAACCTGCACAGCTTATATGTGTGTTAATTACAAAAAAGGATGGTGAGCAGCTCACAATTGGGAAGATGAATGCCTTGGCTATCAGAGGAAAATAGTTCTGATTAAAGATATGTCAACCAGGCTACCCTGGTTCTATATCAGGCTCCTTCTTATAGAACCATTTTGGAATTGGTTCTGAATTTGGAACTGAAAGGCTTGGATCCTGGGCCCAAGGAAATCGAGTCTGCCATAAAGATGGAGATGACTTTTATTATGGGAGATGGTCCGAGTTTGCCTAATTGCACAGTAGCTATCCTGCTAACATAAAGGCCATGTAGATGTTCTTATCCGAAGGGCTTTATTTGTGCCTGCACCAGACATGTAAGAGGTTTTTCAGAAATAATTGCAAATGCTAATTAAGCCTACATACACCACGTTTCTCTTTATTTGCTTTACCTTGAAAGGAAAAATAATGTTCCTATTTATTTTTTTCTTTGCGTCACTATTAAATATTTTTCCAAGTCATGTATATTTGTTAAAGATCATCTAAGCTTGTACATGTATGCATTTTATAAATATATACAACGAGTTTCTGTGAACTAAAAACTTTGATCCAAGAGCAGAGAAAACACTAATTATGGTAAACCTATGTTTACAGTAAAACATACTCAGGCATTAAGGTGCTTGCTGTTCGTGTGAAAATTCAGAGTTAAACTAGAGACAAGCATTAAAAACTGCACCCAAAATGCCACTCCCCTAGATGACTACTGTTACTCATTCTTGTCTAAGATTTTAGATGTTTTGGTTTCAGAAAAAGTAAGTTATCATTACACTTAAATAATCTGTATGAAAAGTCCTCAGAACAGTGACTTCTCTCGTGTTTGTAACTTCTTCCATGGTATTTGACCTGTATATGAAAGGGAACCTCTTCAGATCCCCAGTAACTGTAGCACCATAAATGTTTTTTTCTGACATGCAGGGTAAAAAGAGGCTTTTTTTCCTATAGAAAAATTAAGATATCAGTGCCTCATGTTGTCGTATAACATTCAAACTTAGCAGTAATAATGACATTTTGTGATGAACTTCCCTGTGAGGATTTGCGTTTCATCTCCTCTTGTTAATGGTGAGATCATACACACACAGGATCTGAAGTTCCATGGCTATTGAATTTGCAGTTTCTCAGTTGGAGAATTTAAGCTCGCATTAGCTTAACTCTTTGGGTTTGGGGGATCTTTTGAAGTTTAGCTATTATAAGGCCATTAGAGTTTCTTTGGGCTGATGAAAATTTTTGGCATTGAGTGACTTTTGGCATTGGCCAGTGCTTGGCTGAATTAATGTCTCTAAACAAAATTTCCAGCCTTCACCGATGCTTTCAGGGTTATCTGATGTACAGAATTGCATTATATTACTAGCATGAAAAAAAAATCTAGTATTGACTTAGTGTTTCATACAGTCTTATAGTCTTATAAAATGGTATTGATCCATCTTTAGTTTCGAAGGTCAGCACAAAGTTTACGAAGAGAAGTATATGAGGTTAGGAAACATTTTGCAGTATTTGGCCATTAAAGTATTAAAATGCAACCTGCTGTTGCAGTAGCTTTCAACAAACCTTTTAGTATCCTCATCAGTCCCAAACTGCCTACATACGATCTTGGGTTTGGCTAATAAAAATTAATATAATGTTGCACTGATTACAATAGTTCGCACTGTAATAATTCTTTCCTTGGAACAGCTTGACGTGCATTATTATACCTTTCCTCCGAAGCACGGAGTTACTTTCTGATGCAGTAAATCGTTACAAACTTGGGAATGGAAAACATCTGATTTCTTTTTCTACTGGTAGTACTTGTTTCTTCTATGGTGTCGGTGACCTTTGATATGCTGACAACTTCTGTGTTTAGTTTCTTCAAATAGGCAAACATGAACAGACACCTTGAAACGGTAAACTGGAAATGGAACCCACAGTTGTATATATGCTATTACTGAGATTTAATTTGGAGCACGCTTTGGAGACTTTTTCAGAACAGCAACAAAAATCACAGGGAGAAGGAATCCCTAGCCAGCCGGTAATAGCAATAAGAAAGCTTCTCTATGAGACCTCTGAGAAATTGCAGTCACAAACTGAATAGTACGCTACCTACTTTCAGAAGAAAATTTTAAAACTGTCAGATATCAGAGGGCACTCTTAGAGCTGCATCTTTTTATAATCAGAGGAACAAAATATTTGGCTGTACCTTGAAGGGAAAGGATTAGGGATCTTTGCCTTCAGACTGATACCAGGGGCTGCAAGAAGTACGAGTCTAAACCTTGCTTCCATTTGGAATGCACTGGCCTTATGCTTACTGCTGTGACACTGCACTCTAATATTACCACCAGATATTTTGTAAAATGATCTGAGTTTTGCTACTTGTGACAGTTATCTCTGTAAGTCCATAACAGTGCAGCTTTGTATTGTATTTGCTTATTTCTGTGTAGTTGCATAGCATACTGTATTTTAAGCCCAGTTTGGTTGCTATTTATTTAAAGGAATTTTCAGATGTACAGGAGACCTGTATTTTTATTTTTTAATTTCTTTTTTGTCTATATGGAATCATTATCCATAATGAGATGGAATAGAAATATATTAATGAAAAATTCACTATCAAATATCAATTAGAAATACATTTCTATTGGATACTGAAATTATAAAAATCTTTACTGTAACTCATGGACGAAAGACTTCATTATGCACTATATATTAATATACTGTTTGTACTTAATGATTTTGCTTTCTCTTTCTTAATAAACTGGGTTTTTAGACAGTCCAGAGGTAGCTTGAGTTGATCTTGTGAATTCATTACTAAGGTATTATTTCCATATTTTAAAATGATAATTTTCAGTCAAGAGTTTTTCATCTCTATGTTATATAAATGGTAGATAGAGAGTGTAGTTCGTTCAACTGAAACTTATCTTTTAGGTTTTCATTTTTTGAAAGGAGCTACATCATTTATAAGCATAAGTTGTGAAGTATATAAAAACTTAACATCTGAAAACATGTTTGTGTCTGATTCTGAAGATTGAAAACAGCATTCTTATTTCAGATGAGTCTTTTAAGACATAAAAGTTCGATTCCCTTTTTTAGATCTATAACTGTTTATCTGAATACAGTAGAAATAGACAGCGTTCCCGTAGAAAAAGAAAAATAACTCTTAAGGAATCGCTCGGATCATTGGCACTGGAGTATATAAGGTATGAATTGGAGGCTTTGATTATCGACCTTCATGAAACTAGGGCGCTGCAGAACAAGAACTTTTTATGAAAGGGAGAATGCAAGAGTATCTTTGAAGGTAGTTAAGTGTTTACAGCAGCAGTAGAAGTTAGTGGAATGACATAATCTTTGGCATTTCACAGGAGAAGCCCTGTATTTTTCAGATTGATCACAAGTTGGAGGGGTTTATCAACCTTTTCTGGTCAAAGGGAGCAACAGCTGAAAGCGGTGGGAGATCCTGGATTGTAACATTTAGTTCAAAGTAACACATTTAGAGAAAGCTGAGTTTCTTACTCTTAGTTCCAGTCCTAACCTTTGCTCAACAACTATTTTGAAAACAGAATATCCTCAAGAAATGGAGAGGGAGAGATTTTAGCAAACCCTTTGCTACAGACCTGCGAAAAGTGTTTGATTACTGATTTTTATTTTAAAAGTGCAATTAAATAAAAATACACAATTAAGTGAGATAAAGAGTTGGTAATTCTGTTCTATGGTTTTCTCTGCATTAAGCTTCCAGTATTTATTGCAAATAATAATCTAAAAGATGTCTTGCTTTGTAATTGCAGAAAATGCTATATTTGCCATGTTTGTATTATATTCCTAAGAATGTCTAAATAGAAATCTGAAGTGATAAAAGTATCTATCATCTAAGCTGTTAACAAAACTCTTAAATATAAATGATTAGTAGCAGAACAGGGACAAAACCTCTATAATCCTCGTTGATTTTGTTATCCTTGCGAAGTTTTGCACCTGAAGTCAGTGTAACTTGTACAATATTCACATAAGTGAGAATGTCAGCATATTGGTAGTGTTGCAGTATTTTAATTCATTTTTTCCTTGGTTACATGACTTATGTCATGTTGACATGCTTCCTTGCATTATATATATATTATATTTTAGTGCACCTAGAACAACAGTACACCTTTTACAAAATAGCAGTGTAAGGAAAATTCATTTTTCAGCTGCTACTGGTAAGACATTCCCCACATCATGTGTGTTGTATTTTTTAATGGATTTGCATATTAAGCTTTAGACATTATATAAATTGAATATAGAGTGGTATTGGTCTGTTTGTTAGATTTGCATGATAATTTAAAATAACAACTATGTTAATAGTTCAATGCTTTATTCATAGATCAAAAACAAATGCTGGTTGGTCTCTTGATTCTGAAATATTGTCCAATGTAAGAAATTAATTTATGTGATCATTTCAGACAGTAATACTAGCTTAAGGCACAGTTTTTATTGTTCAGACTTTGCACTTCTTCCCTTCTCCCACAAATGAGTGTCCATTAATATAAAGCAGTTATTATTGATGTTTCTCATAAAGGTGGAGCTCTCATCTTTATCCAGGTTATCTGTTTTGTTCCCCACCTCCCTAGCACAGCAGAAAACCTTGAAATTTTATTTTACTATTCACATCATTCTGGGCCTTTTAATTCCACCTTTGTTTTAAGATCTTATTTTAAAACATACTCTTAAGTACATACAAAAAGAAATACTTGAAACCCACGGGACTGGTAGCCCATTTATTAATGCACAGGAGACAATGAAAGGAAATTGTCATCACTTTAAAGAAATTCATTTTCATAAAATTTGACATAATATTAGATAATTTATACAATTGTATCATATGAAAAAGACAAAAAAAGAATGTCTTTAAGTTGCTGTGGTATTTAGAGGGGCTGGTTTGCATTATTCACTAGATTTGGGATTATTATTTGCTTCAGGCTTGAAAATGTATCTCTGCATCTGTTGAGAAAATACATCAGTAAAACACATTAAGAAAACAAAACATTTTCATTGAGCATTTTTAGTAGAAAATATGCATTTATGTTTTGGTCTTATTCAACAGAAGATTCATTGGATAAAATAATGTGATGAGTAGTCAGCTTTGACACATAAGTGGGAAATAATTTTCTAAGCAATGTCTTGTTACTGGTTGTTTTATCGTGAAATGTGTGGGGATAAGACAATTACTGTTTCAAAAATGTGGAAATCATCCTGACTTACCAACATTCTGTCCTCAAGTCTGCCAGAAATTTAGACAACCAACTTTATGTCAAGATGATCACAGTTATGAAATCAAAGGAAATGTTTTCTTTCATTTAATTTTTTACACTTGTCATGTTTCATCAGTCACGTCAAATTCTGGCCCCAGTTACCATTCCATTGGCGTAAGATGAGTCAGGTGTCACTGGACTGAAGTCAAAGCTGTTATAGCAATGTAAAACTATCAGGAAAAAAAGTTAGGTCCGTGGTGTTA
Source organism: Neomorphus geoffroyi (assembly GCA_033558235.1). Classification (NCBI taxonomy): domain Eukaryota; kingdom Metazoa; phylum Chordata; class Aves; order Cuculiformes; family Neomorphidae; genus Neomorphus; species Neomorphus geoffroyi. Next base: position 19,517,465 of record JAUMJM010000045.1, read on the forward strand.
ACATTTCATGACTGTTTAACTTAAACCAGGAGGATATTTAACTGTAATAATTTGGAAGTTTTATTCTATCCAACCGTAAACAACTTTTGCTGTTATAGTCACACAGCTGAAGTCAGAAGAGAGTTTTTCAGACTTTCAAATCGAATAGTACTATGATGGGGCAAACAGAATATCTTCCTTATTCTGCTTGAAAATTTATGTACTACCTTTTTGTACTGATGGGAGCTGTAAAGTTCAATACATGTGAATAGAATCGCTGCGTGACATGATTTTCTGGAAAAGAAAAAAAAATAATCAGACATTTTCCAGGATTTCTGAGGAGAGAGTGGACAGAAAGGTTCTATCATACTCCCTGCGTAGACCATGAGTGTCTTGAGATTCTTGATGTATCTTTCCATTCATGTTCTATCTTTCCTCTCCTTCTTTTGCCCTTACACCCAGCTTTACTTTATTTTAATCTAATCCTCACAGCTATACGGTCTACTTCTGTCTGAATTCAAAGCTCACTGAAGGGTATGTGCATGCTCTTCCTGGTTTTCTTTCTTGAATGTTGGGTAGTGGCAGTGTGGTCCTAAACTGTGTTTTTATAAGTGTGCCTGCTACATAAATGATCCTGTCCTTGACACTTACTGATAGAAATTTGTTACATTCCTTACGCTTTTGGAATAATCATCTTATTGCAAATATCATAAATATGCAGTGCTATGTTTTTTAAATGAACTAGCAATCTTAGATCAGTTACATGGTGATGTATATTTGTTTGATGACAGAAGACTCACTCTTGCCTTAGGGAAGCATAATCTTATTTGCAATTTTTTTGCTAGCAATTTTTTGTGAAAGTGGGCTCTGTCTTTTGGGTTCCCAGGCCTGTAGAGTCTGGAGGCAGCCATCCCCTTCTCAATCAACATTTTTTATTAAATGTTTAAGAACATAATTTAATTTTTACTACATTAATTGGTAAAACTGATATTTTACAGGTCTTAAAGACAAAAACAAAACCCCCAAAATTCAAAAAACATCATTATGAACGTTTTCGGTCTTGGTAAAACAAGACGTGACCTACAAAAAAGAAGTATGCAGATATTTACTACTTTACAGTCTTTAAAATAGCTGGAAATCTGATCCATCACTTCAAACAGACTGGCCATCACATACAGACATGCTGCTTCTTAGTATATGTTGGACACTGGGATTCTTGAAGGTCCATGTACAAGAAAATGTGTTCATTACCCTAATTGCTGTTTCCATTTCGCTTGTTTTCAAAAGAGTTTAAAGGAAAGTATTACATTATTTATTTATAACTAAGTTCATGATGTTTTTTACAAGACATTGTCAGGACAAAACAACAGTGAACAATAAAAGGCAGTTTGCTGTGAAATTACATTTATGTTAAACCATATATATACTGACTTCAAAGGCAAAGTCTGTCCTTCTGAAGGTATTTGCTGTCCTATCATTTCAAATTTACAGATGTGCAATGTCTGTAATAATGCTATCAAAGACAAATCCTTAACTCAGTACATTAAAAATGAATGATTACTGGATTGTTTTTTAAAGAAAAAATGCTTTCAAAATAAAATGTTAATTATCTGTGATCTTCTAAAAATGAAACAAAAAACATTGATGCAGCAGTTGCAGCTGCTTTGTAACTTTAGTGGTCTGCAATAACAAGGCTTCAGCTGTGAAAAAACAATGTGGTATTTCTAATAGAAATGGAAAAAACTGATTAGTGGCAAAAGAAAATTTTGATCTTACTTGGCTTTAAAAATTTCTGTGCATAGGAAATTCCCTGTAAAGTGCATTTAATTCTAAACACAGATCACTGAACTACTATTTCTGAAAATTAGAGGAGAATTAGTGTCAGTCCTGAGTTGTTCATGGAATGTTACTGGGGCAATGTTCCATAACCAAGACTGTAGTAGGGCTGCCTTATTTATTTAAGGAAGATATATAGACATCAAGGTGGCTTCAAAAAGTAAGCACGGCTTTAAAATTGTTAGAGGGGAACATTGCTTGGAACAAGGAATATGGAGGCAATATTAAAAAAAATCATACCTGACCTTTTAGCTGGGGACCCAATCAGAGTTTTTACAATTAAGAAAAAAAAAATTAAACAAATACGGACAACCATGAGTCCACGTTCACTGTAGTGAACAGTTTTGCAATAGTAGGCAGTTTATTTTCATGAAATGTATACCATATGGCACTGAAACAAAGAAAGAAAAGATATAATAAGTATGCTCTATTCTAGTATATCTGAAATAATTCCCTTTGTTGTAAAGCTGTAAAGGTATTTGCTGGCATTTTGTGTGTGAGCAAAACTGATTATCCAACAGAAAATTAGGAAAAAAATAATCTGTGTCCTGGCAGTGTGCAGGGTTTACTGACAGAAATAGTACTCTGATGATCTTGTTTCCCTCCTCTTCTATCACAGGCAATGCTTAAAGTTTATATATTAAGAACTATCGTCCGAGAGTACATCACGAACCAGCCCAGAGGCTCCTCAGGCATTGGGATTTGTCTGAACAGTTCCCTTGGTTGCTACACAAAGGACAGAATCTTTTCCGAACTCTGGGAGGACCCAAATCTTTAGTCACGGCTGCTCATTTGCACACTTGCACCTGCAAGGCCTATAAATCTGGTTTTTCAGGTAGGTTCTTTGGATAGGTTCAAGTGGAGGGATTAGGACTTATATTCTAAAATATAAGTCCTTTTGCTTTCCTTCGAACTGGTGGTTTGCAGAATTTCCTTGTGTCAGCAAATATTTTCCTGGCAGCTTATCCATTTGTTCGGCACATACCACACCGTGAGCCTGCCAGGCCTCACGCGGGACGGCCGCGGTGCTTTTATGCTGTTAACCACCCAAAAGCAAGGAGTTACAGGGTAAAGGGGCTCTGATAAAGTTTGATTGGCTGATATTGAACAGGTTCTTGTTTTGTCACGAGTACTTCTGCTAATAGATGCCAAGTTGTGTTTAATGTCCTTCTCATGTCTTGTCTGTGAGAACAGGCCCGGGTGTCTTCAGTCGCAGAGCAAGGCGCCAGAAGCCATTTCTCTGTAGACGCCTGCGTGAGTGAAGGTCGCGAGCTGGCACTTCTGGCACCTGAACAGCTTCACAGAGGTGACTTGGTACGTTTTGGACTTTGGGAATGAATTATATTTCTCTCCTTTACAGTGAACATAGTGGTATGCCTTGAATAGGAATCCATACCTGAGCCCCAGGTGTTGGAATAAGAAAGGTAAAATGGGAAAGGTACTTCCCCAGTGGACACTTTGAGTGTGGTGATGTGGGACGGGCTGTCCAATCTCACTTTTGTGCCAGGCTGTCAGTCTTGTCTTGAGGCTTTTTGTCACTGTGCAGCATTGTTTTAGGCGTTTGTCAGAAAAACAGAAGCATAAGCTGCCTAGTTTAAAAACCCAACTAAAGATCTTTTGTATGGGTAACGTGATTTGTGTGTGTGTGTGATTTAGTGAGAAAAAGGAGATAGAGCGTTCATGGGAAACCGTGATGTATAGTTACCTCTGAATTTGTCTCTGAGAGGTTTTGCCATCTTTAGTTTCTCTAGCTTGACTACATTGTCAAGGGTTTGCATCTTTTATTATTATTAAGAGAATGTTTACAACAGATTAAGGTATATTTTGTCTTTTAATTAAAAATTGAGGTCTTACTTTTGATAGCTGGGAAATTCTGGATCAGAATTGTCCATAATTCTGGACAAATAGCAAACTACATTTCTTAATGGCACTTAGCAATTATTAACAAAATCTCTCTGTGTCCTTGACTTTTTTGACACTGCCAATCAAAATTTGTCTTCCCTTTGGGCATGTCTTATGAGCTTCTCAGATTCAGAATAATTTATAATGAGTAAATCAAACAATTCTCTAACATGTTAATGGCCTTAATTTCCTCCTTCTCCTCAAGGTCTAAAGATTTGATTGCTGTATTGAGAGTATAAAAAGGAACATTATAAATTGCAACCTGTCAGAGATGGTCAGAACGGGAAAAATGCTGATACAAAATAAGTTAAAGGTGAATAACATTGGAAAACTTCTGGTTCTTGTTCATATAATGCCTAGAAAACATCTTCTCGATTTATATCATAGTAGACACTGTTTATTTTCATGAAATGTATACCGTGTGGCACTGAATCAAAGAAAGAGAAGATATAATAGGTATGCTATCTTCTAGTATATCTGCAATGATTCCTTTTGTTGTAAAGCTGTAAAAGTATTTGCTGGCATTTTGTGTCTTAGGAGAACTGATTATCCAACAGAAAATTATGAAAAAAATAATCTGTGTCCTGGCAGTGTGCAGGGTTTAGTTACAGCTCGTAACATAAGCAGTATATCAGTGAAAATAAAAGTGGCGTATAAAAAGAATCGTATTATGGGGTTTTGTCTAATAATTTTGTATAACAGTTTGTAACAGAGGCATTTAAGACACTCATCACTTTAATTTTATTTTTTGCATCAGCAGAATATCCCTTTAATTCTGGCTTGGAAGGCATTCTGAAGGTTATTATTTCCAACATCTTATGCCCCTCACACACCCCACAGCAGGGCAAACTGGGTCAGGTTACTCCAGCAAGTTTTGAATGTCTTGAGGGGTGGCAATTCCTCAGCATGTTCAGTTCATGTGCCAGTATTTGAGCACACTCAGGGTAGGGAAAAAAAAATCCTGATATTTAATGAGAATTTCCTGTGCCCAATATTCCCTATTGCCTTTGTCCTGTTGCTGCACACCTCTGTCTTTATCTTCTCTGTGTCTTTCCACTGAGCAGTTGTAAATAGATATAAGATCTCCTCTCAGACTTCTCCTCCAGCCTGAATGAACCTAGCTTTCCCAAAAAGTCTTCTCAGATATGGTTCTGTGGCCATGTTCTCTGCCCCTCAGTATCATACTGGTGGCTCCTCTTAGACCGGCTCAAGGATGTCCAAGTCTTCCCCACACTGGGGAGCTGAAAACTGAGCGGAGTCCTTCAGATGCAGTCTCACATGAAAACACCCCAGGGTCCCTAGTCATTATTCAGGGCACCGTTATACCAGACACTGTCCAAGGCTGGGAGGAAGGGATATATGGTTTGTGTCCCCATAAGCTTGTAAGTTAAATGACGAGTGACACTGGATGAAAAAGGAGAGAGCAGGCAGTATGTGACAGTGATGCAATAACATTTAATTGGCACAATACGTATTGTCATTGCCATACCAGCAGCCTAATTGTTGCCAAGTGTTTTACATAGCAAGGGAAAAAGGTCCCTTACAAACACACAGAGCAGGGTACACAGAAAAATGTATGATTGGAAATACAACAATGGAGTGATTCAGGAATAAGCACGTCAGGATTGGTAGAACGGGGAGGTGACCTTGAAAATGAAAGCAAATTAAAAATGATTCTGGGAAGTAGAAAGGATGACTGTAAACTGAGGCCAAGAGGTTAATTATCTAAGCCAATCAAAAGCTAGAAAATTATCTTTTTAAGAAGATTCTTAGTGAATAAGGCAAAGGATGGCTGAGTGCTCAAAATGTTGACAGCTCGGTCATTTTAATGTTGAAAAGATCGACTCTTTAATGACATGATGGGACAATCTGCAGATTTCTGGAAGTAGGATGCGAGAGAGCATTTGGAGAAAGAAATATTTCAAAGATGAAGCCAGAGCGATGTGCTGGATTGACAGTTATGTGTAGCCTTAATTACAGTAATTAAAAAACAGAAAAAAGATAAGCTATGAATGTGAATATGCTTGATGTATTAAGGTGACAATGTTCATAAACTACCTTATGCCTATAAGGTCCACTATTGAATATTAAAAGACAATAACGCTTGTGTCAAAAATTGGCAGTACTTCTGTACTTGGTATTATGTTCAGTGACTAACGTACAGCTTTATTTGTGTCTGTTATATCCTGTGTTTTAAACACCATTTACAAGTTATTGGATAAAAAGTCTTATTTGTCTTTCTAGCTTTATATCAATTTAGTAATTGTGCATTGTGAAAGATGAGTAACAATTTCTTTAAGATCTACATTTAGGAAGCTGCTTCTAATTCCGTGATTCTGACATCATTTCTGAAAGCAGCTGGTTTTCATTTGTCTTCTTGAATTACTCTTGTCAAAACTCATACCGATAAGGGTCAGAACATATATCCCCATTATGAAAATATTCCCCTTCAATTCTTTTTACTGTCATTTCAAGTAATTACAAACCAGACACAAGTTCAGTTAACATTTATTATTTTCACATGTCTTTATGTGAAAAAACCCCTCTGTTACCCATGTACTTCCCCTCCTCTGTCCAATGATGGTAACGACACAGTAATCTTCATAAGAACCTTTTTGTTATTGCATCAGAGGAAACAGCCTGGAAAGAATTTTATTCCAAAGTTTCCTCTTTCTTTCCTGAGGCCATTTAAAGCAAGTTGAATATTTGCATAGCTCTTATTATAAGACACGTTTTTAACTGTTTTACCATTAAAGTAATAAAAGTGTGTTCAAGGTAAATCAAAAGGAGCTGTTAGATATTTTGGGTAATAAAATTCTCCTTCAGCAGGGTGTTTATGTTGCAGGGTTTTTATTTTTCGGTTTACTGTTGTAAAATTGATTTGTTTCAATTTTCAAAAAGGTTCCTCAGCATTCCATTTTGCTGACTTGAAGCCAGCCTTCTTCCTGCATCTGTGATAAGCAATTAAAAAATTTATACTAAATACTTTCTGAAGTCTTGAAGAATCAAACATGGATAATAAAACAAAGGCTGCTTCTCTCACGGATGGGATAAGGACTACTTTAATGACAGGTAAGGTTTGTAATATTTTTAAGAAATTTATTTTATTGAAGTCCAAAAATAAATGAATCTGACTGAAGTAAAATAGAAAAAAATAGGCAAATTAATATCCTATTTCATCTTCACATATAAAAATTACACATAAAATTTTATAACTTGATAAAGAAAGCATTTGGGGAGGTTAGTCCTACCATCATCTTTTGTGAGGCTAGAGAGAATTTTACAAGCGTGCCCTATTTAGAAACAAACAGTTTTGTGAGCAGCAGGGCTCGTGACACCTGGCCTCTCATAGCTCAATTTTTCACCAGCTAACAGCTCTGACCAGAGTTTTTCCACCAGTTGAAAAGTTGGTTCTTTTTTCTCTTTCTCTTTTCTTTGCTGATACTCTCGGGTTTCAACGGCCTAGCCTCAACCTTCTCCAGGGAGATACAAATAGCATCCATCTTCCTTATTAGGGTACCTATTTCTGTGAGTAAATGGGAATTTAGTGTCTTTGAAAGCGTGGACACATCAATTTTTGTTGGACCTGACCTGCATATTGAGAAATACATAGGTGAAGCAGAATGCACTCACGCAAAATAAAATCTTGCAGGCATCATTTATCTTTTTATTTCTAACATTATTAATTATATTAATTATAGTATTATTAATATAATATGCTGGGTTTTCTAATACCTGCCAAAAAATTAGAAATTAATGCAATAGGCGCAAAAATGCTTAAAATAAGAGAAATTCTTGATGATTCAAGGTTATCCTTTGCAATTTGTTGGCTATATTAAGGTTAATATTTGTGCGATTTGCCAAACATAAAACATCCTTTAGAATATTGATAGCAAGTTACTGAGATTGTTTCAAAAAATGAAGCAAGACTTCTGCAATTTAAATCTGAGAGATTTTTCTAGATTAGAAACTGTGCCACATAAAATTCACCTTTGGCTTTAATAAAGATGAAAGGCTATGCATAAACCTAGCTTCTTCCAGGAACTGGCTAAATAAGAATGAGTAATTTCTTTGAATTAAATGAAAGCATCACTCTTTTAACTCATTGTCTTTTCTGCTGTAGTTATTGCTTCCATGAACTGATTGTGAATTATATATGTAACAGGCACTTGTGGATACATTGAGGTCAACAGGAAGCACGCTCTGCTGGAGTTATTCTACTCATGTCTTGAATTTTGGGAAAATTTAGAACTATTTCAGTTTGTGTCAAATCTTGAGCATTGAAGCTTTTTCCAAATATACACCTGTATATTTATTTTAGGTCAGTGTTACTAAGGATCTGCATTATCATCCACAAAACTGTTATTTAACTCTAAGTCTTGCAGGCTATAGCCAACGGTATTTGGAAACTTTCATTTTGACACTTCCTTTTTGTATACTCAAGGTACCTGTTCACAGGGTTATGGAAAGTATGATCCTCTTTCTTTTCTTTAGTTTTCTTATACATGCCCTGTAGCGTGAAAAAATGTGCAAAGAACTTCTGTGTATAAAGTTCTTCATGTTACCACTTCAGTCGCATTGCTGCAATAGGTGGTTCACATATACCAACTTCTTGATGTCCTAATTAATCTCTATTACATTCCTCTGAGTTCCTGAGAGAAAGAGTAAAGTAGATCATCTTCAATTCTTTTATCTTTCCTATAACAGTTACTTTATTATTATTGTTATTGTTGTTGTTATTATTTAGTTATTTAATTATTTCTAATGATTTTTTTTTTTTTTTTTGTAATGATTGGTCCGAAGTGATATTCTGGTGAACTTCATGCACAAGCATTTTTGGATGAACAGAGATCATAGCCGGGAATTTGCGTCATAGAGTTCTGAGTCTGGTGCAACCAGACATTACCTTTGCAGATAATTCTCATGAGTTGCCTAAGAATCCCAAACTTATTCACATTAAAATATTTCCATGCCAGAGAGATAAAAGTTGAAATCCATACATGGAATGAGAGGCTTCCAAGAAGCTTTTCCAGACCTAATTTAAATTATCACTGAAGTGGAAAGTGAAAGGAGAAGGGAAGAGAGATTTTTGCATACAAGAATGTGGTGTGTTCACAACTCCGATTACTTGAGTTGTAAAGTCATGGGAGTATTATTACATCACCAGCAGTATTATCTAAATCTTATAATTCTTTACCAAGTAAAATGCATTACGTTGTTTAATTCTTTCTTCAGCATTTTAATGTTTTTCAGTTGTGAGAATATACTGAGGTTACTTTCCTCTTTTGTTTCCGTAGGGCTCTTTAGGGGTACTTCTCAGAGCCCAGATTCTAGGTCTGCTGGACTCTGCTCCAGTGTGACAGTACTTAGATGTCACGTCATGAGGACCGAGCAAGTCAGAATACTGAATGAAGTGGTCATTACAGTGCAGCTATTACAGGGCAAAACTTGCTTTAGTAGAAATCTATGCGGAGTCTCATATGAAGTTATTATATTGCCATTACAGTGTCAAAGCAATCTCTAAGCTAGTCCATAGAGACCACATTATTATGTCATGATAGGAGATTACGCCTTTGCACTAAATGGTTTCAGAATAAGTCTACAGAGACCTAATTATATTGCCATTGCTGCTTGAGAGGATGGTTTAATAGTAAAGTGCTTTGTGTGGAAGCTCACTTACAACGACAAAATAAAATGAAATTATGACAGTGTATTTTCTGCTGAGAAAAAAAGAAACAAATAAACCAAAATCAATTATCATGTCAGATTAAACCATAAATACATAGTGAATGTCGAATTTACGGTGAACTTGTCTGACTTCCTGTAACTGAAATACACAAATAAATAGCGATTGTCTTTAAGATCCCACAACAAATAATGTTTGAATTGTGAAAGCTGCTTTTATTCATACAATGCCACAATAACTGTTAACAGTCAAGTTTATGTCCCTATAATAATGATGTGATTGGTTTCTAAACATCAGCTCCTGTTCCAAAATATTTAATGCATCCGATGTTCCTGAAGAGAACTTTTGATTGAAGTATTAAGTGGTTGGTAGTAGTTTAAATTATGAATTTATGCATGGCTCTAAGTGTACGGCTATTACCAAATTAATTTTAAAATATATAGTTTATATTTATGTAGATAGAGAACAAAGTTACTGTTATGAAAATTAGATTGATATTAATAATGATCTATACAAAACTTTTCCCAAGACAGAGGGCAACACAAAGATGAGATCAATTCTTTCAAATGTTTATTTAGAGTGCCTCTCAGACTATGAAGATGTTATTCATTACCTGTTCTGTAGATACTGTGTCTCCTTTAAATTGGTATAGAAAATCGATGCTCTGAGTAGGAGAAAAGACACTCTCCTCTATAAATCACAGGTATAGACTTCAGTGCTATAAATTTAATACAAAAGCAATGAAAACAAATATCTTTTTGACACTTTGTTAGTTAATAAAGAAAAAGTGTGAAGATTTTATAGAATAACATGAATTAGAACTCTATTGAGAATCACACTATCCTGTAAGAAAAAATAAAAACAAGAATTAAATTTATTGAATATACATATACAGGTCTTTGCCTGTAAATAAAAATTTCTAATAATATATATGTATGTTTAAACAAGTTTCGGTTTATAAAAATCTGAGGTTTATACATATATTTGACTTCTTTGTATCTGCAGAAGTTTTCTGTCTCTTAAGTCTTCATCAGCTAAATAGAGAAAGCTGAAATGAGGCACAATTAGTTCTACAAATTGAAGAGTTGGAGAAAATTGGTTGGAGTTAATAAAGCTGGGGTTTAGAGAACAGTAAGGGGAATATAACACTCATCAAGTAATCAATCAACCTTAGCACATACAGTGCTAATTCTGTCTCTCTAATATATCTATTTTGGTATTTCTAATGTATCTATCACTGTAGTATCTAGAAACCAGGTGTCAGATCTAGTAAGCTCCACTTAAACGTAGCATAAAACTTAAATTCAAAATAAGGTATTAACTATATCCTTTGACAAAGAAATTCAGTAATAAAGATGTAAACTGAAGTTCTTCCCTTGTAGTTATTGTATATTAAATACACATGCAGAGTTTTACCACTTGATCAGGTACTGAAATATAAATATACACTTATTCACTTAGTCTGAAAAATGAGATAAATTGAATAATCTATGGCCTGCAAAAATTAATTGTTAAGGCATGGCCACGTGTGAATTTTTCAGCTGTAGAGCTCTGCTTTCTGTAAGCTGAGGCTAAAGTAGAAACTACTTTAATTGAGGCTAATATAGTAAGTTCCTGCTCGTGTTGTTATTACATGGAATCACGGACGATATGAAGCAACATTACTTACTATCAGACCAAGCAGGACTGTGATAGTGGAGAAGATCTGGTAAGGATGTTTATGTGAAGGAAGAAAAAAGGCTGTATGTTTAAGAGTGGAATAGTATGAAAAGAAGAGCTGAGTAGCAGATATTCTTGCCTGTTGTGTTTGAAATTAACTCAGCTATTGGGTAACAACAAAGTCGCTGTTACGTTACGACGTGTAAGACATCGCATAATGCCAATGTGAAGACTAAGTTCTTCTCAAAGGAATATGGACAGGATATTATCATTTTAATTAAAAAAAAAAAAAAAGAAATAGGCTTGGCTAAAAAATTGGAAACTGCCCTTTAGGGACAAATCAGGAAATGATCAAGGACACACTTTAGAAAAAGAGCACTGTACTCAGAATTTCAATGAATGAAGATGATTTCTATTCTCACTTAAAATGATGTCTTGGACCAGGGAAAAAATACCCCAAGAATCACTTGACATCATTTGTGTAGGACAATACTGCCAAAACAACTGGGTTGTTAGAAACATTTACATAGACAAACATTAGTTTTTACAAGAATCTCTCCTCCATCTTCTTCCTCTTCCTCTCCCTGTCCCCAGCCAATTAACTACAAATTGAGTTAAGGAATACATCTTCAACAGAATATTATCCTCAGAGTTTTTAAGAAATAGATCTGACAAAGAATTCAGACCACGCAGTTAGAAGAGAATCTGGAAGTTGTAAAGGACAGATGTAGTAAAATTGTATTTATTTGGCAATTAATTTGGCTTATAAAACATCTTTTACAAACCTTTCAGGGTATTGTAACTGTTCAGTAAATATGAAACCAATGTAATTATCAAATTGAATGAGGTAATTCAATGCCCATTTTTCATAGAAAATGCTGACTTCTTACTGAAATACAAGGAATTAATTTTGCTTCTTTCTGGTTGTTTCAGTCATCAGAACTTGTTATTATTTTTCAGATCTAAGAAGTCTGCTCATGCTTTGCAAAGTGCGCTCATACTGCACATTGAACCAACATTTTTCACTGACAGTACGAGCTCGTTGGATTCTGGGAGGAGAACAGATTCAGTTATCTACCAAATGAGCAATTATGAGCTAGAGAAGTACTGTTCTTCACTAGAGAGACTATAATGGCTGCTCCAATGATCGGTAAGATATGAATCCTTAAAATGAAAGAATTCCTACCAGGAATCTAAATTTTACCATATTTAGTGAAAGACTACTTATGCTTGATTTCATATTTCCTTTTAAAATTGCCTTTTGCATCTAATCAACTGAACTGAATTGTGCATTTAACACAGTTTTTCAAGACAAATATTTCGTAATGACCCTACAGAAATATTCAGATCCTAACTTCCTGGAATAAATCATTTTTCTGAAGCGTTCAAAATTATTTTAGGAAAACTATTACAATTATAGAAGTAATTATGCATATAGCTCACATGTAAGTCACGTTGATAAAGACTTCAAGGCTGATGGCTGAGAACTGGGGAAAGGCTAGAATTAAGGTTACTTGTACAAACAAATTCAGTCCAACGTTAATTTGAATGCATTATACAATTCACAGTGCATTAATACCATTCACAGTAATTAGTAAAGCATTTATCTAATAATTTACCTTCTACATACACAGGCTCAAGATTTAACCTGAATTCTAATATTTACTAAATATTGGAAAACTTTATTTACATAAACAAGAGTTTGACTGCTAAATACTAATTTCTGCATGGGATATTGTAGGGTTAGTTCCTTCTGGATCCACAGGACATAAATCTGAGCTGTAAAATATAACTGTCTCACTGCTTTTAACATGTGAAAATATAAACTTTTATATAATTGGGTAATGTAATTAGGTTTTCTCCTAGTGTAGCATTTATTCACTTTTTAAAATTTACATAACACTCTAAACAACTTAAAAAAAATCTCTGGGGTTAATGAACATATTGTATTTATTTTAATGTACCTTTTCCAAAAACACTGTCTTACAAGAAATCCATAGCTGTTGTGAATTGGCCATCCTCTTCAGAGACTGACAATACTATTCTGACATTCGTAATGTTGGGAAAGGCAAATATAAAATTTCTTGGATGATAGAGAACTCTTTCCACCCTTTTTCATGTTTTATGGGGGGTTTTTATAATTTGTTATTTTAGAATGTTTCCTATTTGAATAAATGCTATTGCAAATGAAGAAACTGTACAGACATAAAATCAGTTATTTGCCCAGGAAGTTTTAACTATATTGCCCTTGAAATTTTATATATTTTAATGTATTGCTTTTAATACAAAACTTTAACTTTACCCATAAAAGTCTAATTTCTGCCTGATAAACTCTCAAATTAGTTTCAGATAATTGCTTTTTCAGTCTTCTTACATACATCTACTGTCAATTCTTTACAGCTCACTGAGCCATTTCAAATTATGTCTGGTATGTCTTGCAAAATAAAAATGAGTGATTAAAGATGTTAAGGGTTTCTGTATGCAAACCTTTGTTTCTACTTTCTGTGTTACAAGTATTTTTCATTTGACTTTTTTCATACATAAAATTTTCAAGATTTATCATGAAAAGAAGGACTGGTTAGGGGATGCTGCACTATACATTATGTAGCCTTTATTTAATGTGTTTTTTCATGTTTAAGTGTCAGCTGTGCTTTCATGTCCTGCCCTTTCTGTTCCACCGTACCCACACCAGCTATGTTAACGCACACTGGTTTCCAGACAGGCTCATGAATAGATGATATATGACAGATTTTTACACTTAGACTTTTAGTAAAATTTTGAAATTGTGGCCAAAAAAAGGCATCAAATTTAACATCTCTCTACTGCCATCGACACACGGCTATAAGGAAATTTTCATCATATTAGTCATCTCATTTGCGCACTCTTACAGGTTTGTGCATTCTCTTTGCCATGCTGCTTTCAGTTTGAGTTCCAAAACTGTGAGTATGCTATTTCTGGCAGAATAATCCCAACAATGCATGCAAAATGTAATCTGTAACAAAGTATTGTCAGGTGTTGGTTAGCAGAGAAAGATTATTTCCTTAAATACTTTTTTGCATAACATGATAGGTAATAAAGTATATATTTAATTTGTGAATTCTTTACTATTCTCTAAAGGAAAATGGATGCAGAGTGTATCTTTCAGACTTTAGTATTTCTGCTTTTATTCTTGCTACTTTGCTTTTATTGCATAGCAACACATAACTCTATAGCATCTGGAAGATATTTCTTTTAGCAGTTTTCCTCTCTGTGTGGTAGAAACAAGCTTCCTTAATCATTAGTTTTCTCTTCCATATTGTTGCAAAATACAAGAATATTTTGCTTGTACATCTTTTAATCATTTTTTCTCCTTTTGTGCTGTGCAATATTTTCTACATCTACAGTATGTTTAATCTGAGATCGCAAAGATTAATTTAACAGTCTTGCTGTGAATATACACTACATAAATAGTATTAAAACGGGTGGGATGTTCAACTCTTATTTTTAAAGAAATGTAAATCTAATAAACATCTACTAATTACTGTGAAACCTTACTGGGTAAATGCTAAATTAAAAAAAAAAAAATCTCATAACAATAATCTTAACTGTATTGTTTGGAACACATAGAAGATGGGAAATTTCTGACAAAACAGAAGCTTTAAATTGCCTGTCAAAAAATCAGCTAATCACTATGAAGAATAATAATTCAGAATAAGATTACTTCTGGCTTAAGGATTGCCTGTATTTCTTACCATGACTGATATGGTTTATACATATAATATTTCATATGTTAATGAGATAAATAGGCAACAGATTTGCACTTTGTGTGTACTCAGCATTTGGGTCGCAATGAGCATAGGCGAAACACTGTAACTAATATTCCTCTTTTATTTAGAAATAAGAACTGAAATGAGATTACAGTCCAATTATCTGGGATTATGCAATATGTTTAATTTTAGCATTACGTGTCTGCATATAAGAAAAAAAGTCATGATGATTCTGGGTAATATAACAGAGCTCTTCCAGTTTATTGCTACGTAAGGTAGTTTATTACATTTATAATTAACAGAAAATACCAAAACCAGTTTTACAATAAAAACTCAAGCTGATCCTAAGTTAAGTCGAAATAAACTGATATTCCTTAATACAATTACAGCTGAACCTTTCATGTAGAGTTTTCTGAAAGATTATTGTCCATTATTGCCCATAGCATTTGTCTGATTAAGGGAGCTGGGGGTTTTTTTCCAAAGAAGTAGATCCATTGCCTCTAGTAGACCTCCCCAGTTCAGAGGAATTTAAGCACAATGTGGAGTCATGGTTGGAGAAGAACTATAGCTTTAAGAGTAACCTCTAAAATGTTATGATCATTACTTCTTTAATCCCCTTTTTAACAGGTTTTCTTGTTGCATATCTGCAAATAAGCAGCGTTGTTACAATAAAGCACTCATAGTGCTCTGTGGGGATACTGTTAGCCCTTTAGAATGGAATAAATAATATAAATTTTAATGATATTTTAACAAATACTGTGATGCTTACTCATGTACATAATGGGCTACCACACTGGGAAAAGTGAGTATAAAGGAAGATAAAAGATATTCCTGGTAGAATTTTCATGCCACAGAATTATTAGAGAACACACATTTTTTTAGCTTTTCTCATTTGGCTTCCATTTCTAGCAGATGGCAAATTTTATTCTTTAAAATTCAATTATCCAAGTAGCTAATTAGAATTTTGAGATATTAGGAATAAAGTGCCTTAATCATAAAACCTTTTGGAGTAGCAAGTTTTTGTACAGTGTATTTATAATATTACGGTTTGGTCTTATAAGATGTAGACCAAGTTCCCCTGATTTTTAAGGTGCAGGTTAGGGTGACACATGCAAGTAATGTTTTCCTCCTAAAGAACACTAAAAGTTTAGTATTTTGTGTGTATCGGAAATTCACTGCGTTGCTGGGTACAGTTGCCTCTAATTTAAGAAGACCAGAGACTTCTACTGCACAGAATTATAACATGTTGCTCTTTAAGGTTTTCATGAATAATGAGAAATTATGTGTTATATAGAAATAATAATTTAGCTGAATAAGCTTCAGGATGCTTGGAGTCATTTTCAAATAAAATCAGAAATCAAGATGTTCATCCATTCACTGTGTCCAGCTGTAAGGGGAAAAATACATGTCAATATAAATCACAAAATACTTAGTAAATGTGAACATTTTCTGCAAGTGTTCTTAGATGGTTAAAGTAGAAAGTAGAGGTTTATCCTTTCTTTAAGTACTCTGATTATTAAATCAGTAGCATTTCTGATGCAGAAATCCTCTAGAAGAGAAAAATATTTGATTCAATATTACATTAAATTCCCAAATAGTAAGAAAATGGAGTGCACTGTTCTTTTCCTTAAGTAAGAGGCAAAATGGAAAAATGAGATGTTGTTGCTAGTGTAAAAGAAAACGATACTTATTGCATAAACCTGTGAGACACTTTCATTTATCTTTATTGTCTGATTCATTTTGAAAACAAATATCAAATTCCAGCGGCATCTCCAATCAAATTCCAGCAGCTGAGAAAATGATAGCTGGTAACATCAGTGACTGTGTAGGAAAAGCAGCATAATTTGCACAACCTCGTTGTAGTCGTCTTGTCTACAAGGCAGAGTCAAGATCAGCTCTCAGCATTCTGCCATGCTTTCTTCACCCCCGAATGCCAATCTTTCCTTACTGCGCCTTGCAGCAAAATTGCTTATGGGTAGGGGACAAGCAATAGTCAAAGCAAAACCCAGCGCACTGATTTCTTTTGGCCAGATGTCCCAGTCCAGCCTTTCAAAGCTCCTCAGAAATAATTTATGGCCAATAAGGGTTTTAAACAAAAGGCTGAAGAAAAGGTTGTCATTCCGACAGACGCTCCAGAGACACAAGGATCCCTTATATTCTTAATTAAAACAAATCAACTTCATAAACGTGGAATTTATAGCCAGTATGATACTGGAAACGTATAAAATATCTGCAAGAGGCTATCAAAGCATTGGAGTTTACGTTTATACAAAGTAGGACTGATGTGTGCATGCGCACATCTTCACGAGTGAGCACATATTCGTGTGTCATCAGTGGGCAGATTTCATAACATGAATCTTTTCCAAGGCTTCTTACAAAGGCAAATATGGTTCGCAGACTCTCCTGTTTTCTCTGTCATAAAAAAGGAAAATCAGAAAGCTGGATTTGCCAGGTTTCTGAGGTAATATATTTGTGTGCGATCCAAGATCAAGGTTTAGGCAGATTGCAGTCTAATCTTTACTAAATAAAATTAAATTCTCTGTAGATGCCAGTTAAGTGTGTTTGGTTAACATAGTCTGTTGCTAACTAAAATGTTTATTTTTATTTAACATAAATCTTCATGTGCACAGTCTTCATCTTGACAAATTATGACTTTAAAAGTAGGAAATATTGAAGTGATAAATATTTTCTTTTAAGCCACACGGAAAATCTCTCATATTCAAATGCATTATTAAGATTTAAGAGAAAAGATAAGATAAATGAGAGTTTTTCTTGATAAAAGCAACCAAAAGCCTTGGTAAAAGTAAGAAATTGGAAAAAGTTTCAAGAAAACGGAAGGAAATTTTCACCTTTTAGTTCTAATAAATTGTTTAATCAGCTTCTAACAAAAGTTAAAATTGCAATATTAAAGCCATCTGCGTGGGCAAGAACAGAAGTTGCCGGATGAAAATTTTATACCTGCTTAGGCTACCCTGCTAATGGAAAACCCATGAGTAAATTACTGTTTTGAATGGACTTTCTATTTATTTGACCCAGAATTTATAAGTAATAAATAACGCTACTTTTAAAGTGTACATGTGTACACCGAGAATAATTTGCTAGAAGTCATCAAAGCTGATATTTTTCTATTTCAGATGAATTCATCAGTTATAATTTTGTCTCGTGCCATTGTTGTGTTTATTGATGGGGTACAAACTCTTGACTTGCAAATACAATGACTGAAAATATGATTTAGAAAGCATAGTCTCTACTCATTAATTCTGAAAAAGTTAATCTGTCAGATGTTCATAGAGAGTAAAAACATATGGTTATGGATGATTAATTTCAGATTGCAATTTAGTAAGATATTTTTTTTTTTCATTTTTTGTGATTAGTTCTGGATAATCGATACCTACTGGTAATTATTTCAGATAATGAAACTGTCAGTTTTTGTTTTCCAGATTTATTTTGGCAGTCATTTCTGCTGGAGTTTTGTTTAATTTTTTTAATTAAGATTTAAACAAAGTTTTTAATCAGAATTCTTGGCTTTTGCTTACTCTGAATTAATATCCATATAAAATAATGGAAAAATATTTTAGTTATAGTTTGACTTATATGTGAGTATGGCCAATGACAGGCCCATAATTTGCAGTGCAATTTTGAATAGAATTTGGAAGTGAACTTGCTGAAGCAGGTCTTGCTGTGATATTTCCTTTTGAAACTCAGTATTCTGAAAAGTCCTTTTCAAATTTTTTTTGTTTATATGCCTATAAAGAAAGTAAATTCTGCTGTGACTTTATATTTCCTCTTTTCTAAGAGATAGCTGTCTGTTTTTTTTCTGTTAATTGATACGCAGGCCCAGGAAAATTATTTACCTTGCACATGGTTTCTTTTCCCACTTACAGAAGGAGCTGCACATACTCACACACACAAGAAAGCAAGTGATTTTTCAGGAATCCAACTTGTGTGAAATGGAAGGCCAAACAATTCAAACCATGCTTAATTTTTGTAAAGATACTGATATTTAAGTTTATAAAAGCTTAGTTTTCAACTGTTTAATAGACAGCATTATAAGGTTTCAGGTTCCAGGGGGAAAGGATAGGCATAACTCGGAGTTAAAAAGTTTCCTGACTGTGTTAAGAAAGCATATCATGATCACCACTTAATGTCACCACGAAAGATCACGAGTCACCGCTGAATGTGTGATTGTTGTTATATACACTGCCTGTGCCTTTGAAGGCAGTGCCTATAATTAGACAGTACAAGGAGAGCGCATGTTTATAAAAAAAATTAAGTTGCTTAAAAGCCAGTGCTGAAGTAAGTTCAAATATAAAAAGTAGATTTAAAATAACACTTTGCTGTAATGAGTAGAAATCATGACAGAAGAATAAAGCATAAGAAAATATCCTTGGGGCATAAGTGAGATGATTAGAAATATCATTAAAGCTAAAGCATCTGTTTGAATCCTTTGTGAGACAACCAATTCACCCACATGCACACATAAATGAGGGCTCAGTTTACTAATGCTGCAGTTTGAACACTAAATATAACATGCTTTGCATTTAAAGAACATACCGATTAAATATGGGATGCCTGTAATACAAGAGAGCCTGCAGTAACGATACGTTGTGGATTTAAAGATCATATGTAAACAGGCAGATGTCCAAAGCAAGCAAATGTTCATTACAGAAAATTTCACATCAGGCATTTTATACCACTAAAATAAAATGAAGAGTGTTTTTAAAGGTAGGGGAAGTGAAATTCATGAGCAAAGATCAGATTGAAAACACCACGGGAGACCATCTGTGGTCACCTGGGAGTATCTAACTTGAGAACTAAAAAAAAAAGAATTTCAACTGTTCTTTTTAAAGATAGGTTCAGAAATTCTGTATTTTTCAACGGGCTTTAAACTTCATTTAAAGGTCAGTGTACATGACTCTCCTTAATTGCAGCTGGTCAAGTAAATTAAGGCAAATAATTAATATACTCTGATAGAACTGAAAAAAATTACCGATTTTGTTTCCATTTTGAGGGAAGAAGTCCAAAGTTGGTTTAAAATCACTGATGTCCAAGTACACTTTTAGTGTGACTGCATGGCAGCACCACAGGGCACACTTGGGCCTTTTCAGGTTTTCTAGATATTTGATACTTGGTTTTAGTATACTGAGAGCTTTCCCATAATGTCTTTTACCACAATTTAATAAATTCCTCCTTGTGTGAATGCACAGAAATTATAACCGTGGAGTCTTTACCCACCTTCTCCTTGTCCCCCCCACCATTAGCAAACTGCCGAGGAGTGTCTGATCCAGCCTCCGACAAGTCAAACATCAAACATCTCCAGGGCTCAGATTCCACTACTCCCTGTGCTTCATCAGTCTCCTTCTTGTTCTGGAAAACCAGAGACAAGATTTAAAGGCAGAGAACAGAAAAAAAAAGGTAATTCTCAAGCTGTTTGGATGCAGAAGTCTGTGCGTGGAAGTCTGCTGAGTTGGGCCTCTTCATATCTATGGGTAGTTGAGTTCCTTAGAGACGTGGTTTAGTGGGGAGACGGGCAGGGCTGGACTTGATGATCTCAGAGGTCTCTTCCAACCTCATGATTCTGTGATTCTGTATGTTCTTACACAGGAAGAGAGTTTGGCTTCTACTCCTTCCCCTCTCCTTTAAAGTGGCTTTCACTTCCTCCCAAGTTAGGGCAAAATTACCATGGGACTTTATTATTTAAGAGTGAACAAGATAAGGATGGCACACTTAGAAAGAAATCACTGTGTCAGAAATACTGGAAAATAATATTCAGCTAAAGCATTGTAGGAATTCCTGTTCTTAGCATTATAACAGATTCTTACTGAAGTGAACGCAGAGACCCAGACTGGTTTTGGTAAGAGCTGGAAAAGGTTCTGAAATAGAAGTTCTTTCCTTGAAATAGCATAATGTGTGAGGCAGTAACAAGAGCTGCACAGAAAGCTTCATGATGGATCTTCTTCAAATAGGTGTAGACTGATTTTTACTACTTCATCTATGTTTAAAAGAGTTCATTGTTTTAAAATAAGAGCACATATTTTAAGGGTAGGTGTTCTTAACTCCGTGCCTTTATGAAGAATTTGTAAAAAAATGAAACATTTAGCCAGAGTTTCCTCTTCTTTAAAGATAAAAAGGCTTAATCTTTGTTTTACCTTTAAAAATGTATGTCAATCCTTAAGAATGTCTGTACATGGACAGCTCTCAAAGCTGATGAAAGGATAACTAGAAAATTCCTGTTCGTCATGGTTAAATATCTTTGGGCAGCAAAGCCACAAGAGTTTAAGAATACATTTTCCCTGGGGTTTGGATCTGCTGCAGTCCCTTTGCTGATACATAATTCTAAAAAGATTTGATCACAATCCTGTAAACTACTTTCAAAAGGTCAGCAGAATATATCTTTCTTTCCCTTAAAGGTTTAACATTTTTGTAACATCTGGTTTTGAAACATGACAGGAAAACAGAGGTATTTTTGCATGTAACTTCCCAACTTCAAGGGTAGAGTACCAAACAAAAGATTCCTTTTCATGGTAATAAATATGTAATTTGTGATTTTACAGGCCATCGAAGTGATCAGTCCTTCATGCCTTAATCTGAAGCAAGGCTCGTTAATAGTTAATGTCATTGCACTCTTGCATACAGTCAAAAAAAGTTCTGTCTGCCCTGATAACCCCAGCAACTGCAGAAGGAATTTCAGAACTCTATACATGTTCTACTTATTCTCTGTAACTGGTTCTTCCCTGCTATCAAGGCTGTGCTATTTAGTGGTCAGAAATTTATCATCTGTGATTTGTCCTTATTCAGTTGGGGCTTCTGGTATTAATCTGTGCTTGCACCTTAAAGCCTCTGCTCTCCTCGTTTTATGTTGGACCTTTTGGAAATCTCTGCTACAGCTTCTGATTTTCTTCAGCATCCTTTGCAATCCGGCTTCCCAGTAACATGAAGTCCTATTAAAGCAGCCTAGTCATATGCACATCCTTATCCTAGGGTGGCTGAATAGTTGTCTCTACAAAGTAATAGTCCATTAAAATACGCATTTATATGTATAGCCATAAAATGTGTGGTAACTGCTTGTTTTTAATATCTATTAGTTACAGCGGTATCATCAGTATGTTATCAAAATTGCCTTACAACAGCATGGCAAAATATTGCTTACTACTACAAGCAGACCACACAAGCAGTTTGAGTTTCTTCCCTCTGTAATTCTTCATTACTGTCATATTAGGTCTTTTTTGCACGCTGTATCCAGCACCAGGAGAGGTGTTGATTATATTCTTTGCCAGTTCGAAGATGTGATTGCCTGAGTTATGGAAATTTCCCATGTGCTTTTTACTTTCTAGGCTTGGTTTGCGTTCCTGCCAATATTCTAACACGAGAGAGCAGCCAGCGGTCCCGAGAGCATCATGATGGAAGAATCAAAAGGGGTACAAGTTCTTTTCTGTTTAGTTTTTTACAGTCTTGTGAAGCGTTATGGACCTTTGCACACACATAATTCACATGACTTTGGGCTAAGTTCCCAACTGTGTAAGAGCTGACAAAAACACAACCCATAACATTGCCTGTTCTGTGGAAAGAGAATTACAGTTTCCTCAGCTGTCACTTTTTCAGTCATTAAAATTGACTTGAAAAAAATTAGATGAATAAGAGGAATCTTAGTGTTTATATAGGATATATTAACAGATCTTCAATAACAGTGTCGCTTCCAGGTATTCATGTAATAACTGCTTGAAAATAAAAATAAACAATGCTAATAAACTTTGTTATAAGGAGTGCAGCCACTCTCTGGCACTTTGAGGCCAGAATCCTGAAGGCTATAACAATTATATTTAAGCGTTCCCAGAGTATTTTTATGTGTTTCTTTTAAAAGGAACAGATTTTTGCCTTTAAGGTCCTCTCAAGTTGCAATGATTTTAATTAGTGACACACATAGCTTAATTCAACTTATTCTTCATGCACTTTTAGGAACGTTTAAATCGGCTAACGATCTCTCCATAATCAAGGGGCTGAAAGTGAATTTGTAGTGGTATGGGTTTAATAGAATAATTCTCTTACCTCAGACAGGGGACTGATTCTGGGGCAGACGTGATTAAAGTCTAGTCTCTATATTTAAAGAAACCACAGGTTGTGCCAGCTTAGGGTAAAGGGCATCGATCGGGTCTAGCTGAGTTGGGCAAGCATGACAGGTTTGGGCTTTTTAGTCAAGATTCCTGACTGATGCAAGTTTCTCTAAAGGACTTAAATCAGATCTCTGTAGCAATGTTATCAAGTGCTTCTACTGGCTTCCCTTCAGTTTTTCAATTCCTTTGTGAGCTATAAGGCCACAAATTTTTCAAAAGAGCTGTAATTCCCACACTGCGGTATTTGCAGGTGTGTGTGACACTAAGCTATTTGTTTTGGCCCCTTCTTGCCCTGTTTTAGCTTATTCAACATTCAGCTTTAAAAGTGTAAATGAAAATAATGAATTAGATCCTGAGCGAGAAAGGATGGATGGATTCCCAAAAAGATGAAGCGTAAGTACGTTGGAGTGTTCTGACACCATTCTGTGGTTCGAGCTGCTTCTCTCCCCCTCTGTTCCTTGCTCTTCTGTCCTCTCCAGCTCACTCTCTCTGTTAAAATATTTGATAAACTCTCATATACAGTTTATGACTGTAAACATATTCTTCAACAGCAGAGACAAGACCTTCCTGCCTTCATCTTTCTTTTTCTGGGTTATGGCTTCCACATCCTAAACCAGCCTTCCCGGGGAGCACTTATTCCAGGTGCATTGTGCGGAGTATTTCCCTGGTTTCAGACTTTTACACACTTTCATATACTTCAATATTTTTTGTTATCAGATTTATATTATCATCAAGACAATCAAAATAAATTGGAGGTGAGTGTTTTGATTATGTTCTCTAAATTCACAGTTTACCTTTATTTTGGACTTTTTTTAATTATAGGTTGGGTATTTTTCTATATAGATGATCATATGAATAGGAGCTCTCTAATTATCCTTAGGTGTATGAGACATTCTGAGAGAAGAACAAAGGATCTCCTTTAATCTGGATAGGTTACAAATCAGGTGTGTGTTTATAAGCCATTTTTTAAGTTGGATTAGTTTTCAGAGAGAGAGAAAAAGAAGAAGAGGTGCTTTGAAGTGTTTGGTTATGGTCCTTGTTCTTAAACAGATAAGTGTCTTACTGTCACAACGCTGATTAAAGTAAAGCTCAGCGAATGTCGTTCCTGTCTCTGTGGTCTGTGTTAAACAGACCGCTTTAAAACGTGTGCTCTCGATTGTCAGCGGCATTAGCATCCTCCAAATCTCAGCTTCACAGGATTGAAGCTTGACAACACAGGTTTTCTGAGTATATCTACTTTGATAGCAGACAGTATTAGCAACGTGTGATATGCCAGGCCTGATAATACACAGAAACGCCAAGCTGTGAAGTGATACAAATGTGCTCCGTTTGCGGATGAACCTCAGAGCCGGGGACAGTAGGTGCCTCCGAGAGCTTTGTGTTGAGAGCAGAGTTCAAAAGGCGCTTGAATTAAGCAAATTCCTGGCATTTGGGTCTTACACGTCTATTTTGGTTCGGGATCAGAATTAAACCAGAAATCTTGGAGTTTAAATTAGATCCATCAATCTACACATACTCTGAGACTGAAGTCTCTACAGTGCTACCTGAGGAGTTTTGATTTTTTTTAACGCCATAAACGTTCTAGTTTTGACCTACATACTACGCTTTACCAGTTCTCTCTCATTTTCTCTATAATTCTTATAAAATAATCTCAGGAGGATATAGGAGCAGGACATTTAAAAGAGTTTATGTCCAATTATTACTTTTCTAATTAAAATAATTTACACGTGTAGAGTTATTAATAAGATTAAAGGGAAAATCCAAAAATATCCTTTTAATCACTAGAGTGTGACTCCATAGACTTCCTCTGCATTATAATGATTGAATGAGATCTATAAAGCTCAGAAATTAATCACATTCCTTTTAGAAAAAGGGCCTTTTTAGTTTCGTTTAAAAAGCGAATAATCTAAGAGAGAAATTTTGTTCTTAGTATACTTCATTACGAAATGATTAAAAGAAAGTCACTACAAAAAATCGGTATTACAGACCGCTCTATCCTCTTTATTGTGCTGTAGAAGTACAGATGAACGATTCCGTCATGTAGCAGAAGAGCACCACACCTGCCTCACTGATCTGGGATGTCCCTGTCATGTGCTGCTGTTATGCTTAACTGCTTTATTTTATTCAAAACACAGCAGAAAACAATTGACTGAAGTTGACAAAATAACCACATAAAAAGTACTTGTTATTACATTGTATTTGTGCATCAGGTAATTTGTCAATGGCCATTTTGTCCTTCTAAATTAATTTCTTTTGGACCAGACTTACTTTTAATATATTTTCAAGTAGTTTACAAACTGCAGATTATTTTTCTAAAAAACATGCCAGCGAACATTTAAAAACTATATTGAAATCATATCTTCTTAGTCACTAAGGAACGTGGAAAAAATATTTTCTCTACTCACTGTGGTTCGAATATAATTTGAGTTTTGATGAAAATTGATGTTATCAAGGAACACTGCTGGAATGTTTAATACTTTATTCATGAATAAGTTCTTAGAAATTCAGAATTCAACCCAGTCAGGTTTATACTATCTTTGAAACAGTATCAAAGTCTACAAAAGCAGATGTTTCTCATATTTAATGTTATACCTGCGTGATAATCAGTCGATTCGTCCTTAGTACCCCTAAAGAGACCGGAGTGAATCTCATCACATGCAGCCATTTAGGGTCCAAATTGCAACCCAACTTCAGCACTACGCTTTCATGTGACTGGAGGATAAAAACCGTATTTTTCGCTCTCATCTTAGCAAGTCATCAAAAGAAAAAAGTACCCTAGGGGTATTTCTGACCCAGTGGTGGTCACCCAGACATTTCACCATCTAAGCCCATACAGGCACAGTGCAGCCTCTGAGTACTAAATCTCTGCAATTTATGTCCAGCAGCGCTTATGCATCAACTAAGTGAGCACTGGTAGGTTAATTAACTGTGTGCTCCTGGGTGAATGCAGTAAATCCTGCAATTTTTGCCCACTACAAAGAGCTAAAATAGCAGTGTGGTTTGCAACTACTTATTACACAAGAGGGCCTGTGGATTAGATATTTAAAGGAGGAAAACTAAAATATGCAGCATCACCAAGAGGGAAGAAGTGGTTTGTCCTGATAGGTGTTGCCTTTGAAGTATTTGTGAATTAATGGCATCACAGCTAATCCCTGAAATGGCTCGGACAATTGATTTGTGAGACCAGGATATACTGCATTTGCAAGGAAAATATTTCCGTGGACATTTAATACATGTCTTTGCAATACCTATTTCTTTAGTAATATAAATATTATTACGATCTTGGCAACTCTTATTAAAGATAGTTCTTGATTGGAGGAATTTAGTCCAGGTGAATTATCTTCCTGGTAATTGTTCCATATATCCTGTATGAGTTTAAACGTCATGCTTCTTAGCTCAGAGAATGGCTACTGGCATACACACTTTGAAGCCTTCAGAACCTTTGGATTTTAAGAAGAGTCTTTTCTAAATATTGTATTTTATACCTTAAGACACACTGTCAGAAGCAAGGAACCCTTTCTGTTGAAAACTAAGGTGAACACAGAGACCTTCAAGCATAATGCAGGTTAAAAAATGCACTAAAGCTGATTAAGTACTGAATATGGTAGCGAAATAAGTACTGTGCAAGCATGATTAATTGCAAATCTGTTGCTATTGGAACTTCAAATGGATGACTTAGGATTCCCAAGAATAAATTAATTTTAAAACATATGAATACATATGATATTCATAAAAACTGACTATACACTTCCTCAGTTTCTCAGTTTTAGAAATGTTTAATGATTAGAGACTTTTTCCTGAAGCTGCATGTGTTAATTGAAAACAGTATAAAAAGTACAAGTGTATCTGAATTACGCTCTCACAGTATAGTTTTATTCACAGTAAAATTTCTTTTCAAAATATTGTATTGCTTTGTGTTACAGTAGCACACATCTCAAAGATATGCAGAGTTATGTTCGAGGGAATAGTAGACATGCAGCAATAGTACATTTCTGCTTTAACACGTTAAAAATTATAAAGTGCAAATAATTCTAATTTTTGTTTGAATGTTTGGAATTGTGTTAAGTATAAATTATTTGCTCATGAGTTTATTGAAGGCCAGAGGAACTATTTGCATTTTAGTATAAATATTTCTTGGAAGAAATAAAAAAATATTTTGGGAAGTTAAAAAGTCACTGCCCCAATGTGAAATAATTTAAAGATAATGCTTTAGTCTTAAAAGTGATATACATTAAAGGAAAAGATATGATGTGGATAAGAAAGACCCAAATTAGGTGGAAGATGTTGTTCTATATTGAATTTAGCTTTCTTAGTATAAAATAAAAATCATGTCCCAATATTAAGTGGGAAGCAGGGACAGTGTCTCGCTATTTTTGTTCATGCTAACAGTCACAATACTCTTTAACCACAGAGGGCACTTTCATTTGAACATGTAAAGAAAACAAATCAGGAAAGAAAGCTATAACTACTGTGGCAGCTGCTAGAAAAATTTTGAAGAATCACCTGGCATTCATTTTCAAACCGTTATTTTTTATTAGTATTTCAACACAGCAATGTCAATTAAAATTCTTTTATTTGCAGATCTGATTCCATAAACATCTGTAACACTTGACGAAGAAGAAATTGGATCCCTGGATAAGGTCAGCTCTGTGTTTATCAGCATTTTAATGTGTGATCCCCTTCACCTGTGTACAGCCAGAAATATCTAGCCTGGATAAGGGCAAAAAAAGAGACCTCTGTTCCTCAGGGCAATATCCATTCAAGTAATCATGATTGCAATTTAGTGAACAAAGAAATACACTCTCTGTGATGCCTAATTTATAAAGGTCTCTTAATTTACAGAGAGTTTCTGCAGATTGGTGTACTATAAGCATTTTTTTCTTTTCCAGCAGGAGATTTTATAGTAAGATGATCTTTTTTAGTAAGATGATGTAAGCAGGGCATGGCAATTTGCCTGCCTCAAAATGATCATATTAATTTATTGCTACAGAGTTTTTATTAGTATAATGAATTTCAATAACTACCTTGTTTTTAAGAAAATTAAGAAAATCTGTGAGGGTCACTCCATGATCTCAACAGCGGAGAATTGTTAGTGCTCTGTCTTAGGTCGGTGTTTAAAATTGTTGAAGAAGACGCATTGCTCTGAGCTGTAGGATGCAGAATTAGCGGTGTTGTCTGGCAATGAAGTTGGTGTGATTACTGCTCTCTGACAGCACAGGTGGAAAGCAACACATCATTTCCAACACCTGCCGAAAGCTGGAGGCCTGGGAATCGGCCAAGTTTCTCAGCAGGTTCCTCTTCTGAATTTTGCTACTGCTATCAGAGAGTATGAGGAGAGGGAAAATCCTCTGTCACAGAGGCAAGTGTATTGGAGAGAGCTTTTCTGCATTTGGTCAAACAAAGCGCTGATTCATGAGGGCTTGAGCAATGGAAGGCTTTTACAGAGTCATTACTTTCAACAGTTAATGTAAAGATAGGCTTTGAAGAAGCAGACTGATATTTGGGTTCAGGGAATAGGAAACAACATATATATATATATATATATTTATATATTAAAAGAAGAATAAAAGTCTCCACAGTGATTTTCCTGAAAAGGAAGATTTGTGAATGCACGCAAAAGCAATAGAAAAGAAAGCAGAGGTATTGACAAGAAAGGAAATGAAAATTAAATTAAAATGTCAATATTCTCCCTGAGTAATTAAATAAAAGCATTCTTGTCCCTCATTCATTTTGGAGGAAGGCAGTTTGTGGTTCAGAACAGTGCTGTAAATTATAGAAAGGCAAGTTAATCTCCAGTTTCGTGGATTCGGTGATGAACTGGGCTTTGGGCATGTTCCAGCTGGCCTCACCACCTGCCTTCTGCAAAGTGGCGACCAGATCCTGAATATGAGCCTGGCAAAAAAATAGCAATTTTGTTTATGTTTATATTTTGATCTAGATCATGTTCCGAATCCAGTTTATAGTGCTTCTCCATGAACATCGAATGGTGAAAAATGTAATGTTGGGGTTGGAATGAATATAAGGAGGCAGAAAAATATTAATGCCATCAAAAGCCAAATCTGGTGGCTCTATGTACTAAACATGTCAAAAGAGCATCTTTCCATATAGCAGTTACGTACTTTAATTTAACTTGGAGTGAGGTGATGAGGGTATGGGTCACACCCCATCTACAATTTGCGCTTCCTCAGTTCTCGGTGGATTCAAGAGGAGCTTATTTTGTTTACCCAGTGGTAGAACAGACCCTGGGATTAGAAATACAGATTGGTTTACAGATGTTCTTGTGTAATCCATATAGACAGTAAGTAATTTTAAAGAAAGATTGTTTCTGTTGCACTGATATAGATGAGATTTATCTTTGTAATCCCCAAACTAGATTACTTCCATGCCAGCCAATGGTTTTTTTTTCCTGTAAAATATGAAAAATGTTAACATCAGTCATTCCATTCCTGGAAAATCTTTTCAAGTCTGAAATTCTGTTGTGTAAATTAACAGCACGGTTCAATAGAGAATAATGTTTTAAATGTATTGTAACATCAGATAGAAGTAGACAACTTGTAAGAT
Organism: Neomorphus geoffroyi; assembly: GCA_033558235.1. Lineage (NCBI taxonomy): Eukaryota > Metazoa > Chordata > Aves > Cuculiformes > Neomorphidae > Neomorphus > Neomorphus geoffroyi. Next base: position 19,546,945 of record JAUMJM010000045.1, read on the forward strand.
AACATATTTTCTTCTAGCAAATATGTGTCAAATTAGCTGAACAGGTTTTAACAAGTGTGTCCTCATTCCTTCAGGAACTAAGAATATAGGTGCTAGATTATCAAAGAAAATTAGGCACTCAGCTCCCCTTAAGAACAGAAATAGGTATTAAAAGTTATTCTTCTCTTCAAGATTTCATTCTTAAAGAAAAAGCAAGCATTTTAGTTGGCCCGTAGTATGTGTTTACCCACCTGCTTTGTCTTGTCTGTTCTTGAAAGAAAACTCGTATTAATTCCTTCCTGTAGTCTTGAAAGTATCTGAACTTCCCTTTCAAAATACACTTCATATTTCATGGGAATAAAAATGTTAATTACATTGCTATGTCAACAGCTTAACCTTTTATTTTAGGGTTAGCGTAATTTAAGGCTGTAGAACACGTATAGGTCAGTCACATTGAGCTAAATGTTGAGCCAATGTGTAACTCTATGTACTCAAAACGTTTTATTTCCTGATCGATAATAAGAGAGGTAATTTCAGACATGTAGATGAGCATTCAGCACATAAAACAGTGAACTATAATATATATATATAAAATCCTGATAATGGGCACCACCAAACAGAGTAGAAGAGGAGGAGGAGAGAATAGTGTTTTGGCCAAGTTTGCTGTAAGCCCTTCATATAAACTCCGCTAACTGTGAAGACAACAGCACTTATTCTGTATGGTTTGTAGAAGGATATATAGAAGAATTTCTAACAGTGTTTAGGGTTCAGAAAACACATGGGAAGACAAAGGTAACACCTGCCTCCTTGAATACCTGAAGTGAGGCATTTACACCGAAAGAGGTATTGTTGATGTTCTATTCTCCGCTAAGAATTTTAGAATAATAGCGTGTTTAGATCTGAATTTGTTGAAAATACATTAATAAGTCAAAGACAAAAGTACCTACAAAAGGTTCTCATACTCTTTTGGAAGTATAAACTCTACTCAGCAAATAAAATACAGCTTTAGTTTTACCAAACTTTGAGTTGCCACTTTACTGAGCTCATGTGCACCCTTTTGGTGCGTGATTTCCTGTCTCAGATTGTCTCTGAGATATCAATATCTACCACTTCTCGATTAGCTAGAAAAAACATTCTGAAAAACTGTTTGGGACTGAATCCTCCAGTCATCCTTGCACATTTTAGAGTCTCTTCTATTATATGGATAAGTACTAGATTTCCTATTCAAAACATTTCCTATTGAGAAGAGTTGGCACTCAGTATTACTGTATTGTCAGTTTACATCACATACAGGTTAAAGTAGCATTTCTCTTTTTCTTACTTCATATTTCTTTAGAAAAAATCAACTCATAGGATTACACATTTCAAAATAATTGGCCAATATGACTTGACAGGTCTGATTGGAACTGAAGGATCATTACCAGATGTGATGAGCCTTATCTTCCGTTTGAATAAACAAAGATTACAGACTATTTGCAAGGATAAAGGAAAAGTAGTAGCTTCCTCATGTCTATGGATATTTTCTGAAGGAAAAAAAAATTTACTCACTGCAAAAATACTGACTTTAAAATTAGCAAAGCTTTCTACAGTCTATCTCAATGAAGTCCATATAAAATGGTTCTGTATTCATGTATCACAATAAATCCTATTTTTTCTTACTGTGTAGTTACAGTACCTCCCCGAGCTGTAGAGCGTGCCAGTGCAATAAGGATGGTTTTCATCTCTCACCCATGATGATACTACAAAATAGTGAATTGTCGTTCCCAGGAAAGACATATCTGAACTACCTTTTATTCATCCTTTTAGACTGTCAGTGATTAATAATCATCCCATATAAAGTAAACTTCATCTAGACAATCTTTCCTGTATTCACTCCTGAGAGTATCGTGTGAGACTGTAAAACACTACGGTCATGATGGATTATGTAGCCTGTTCTTCTCTTATCCCCAAGACTTGCCACTGTACTGCAAACAGAAAAAAGTTTGATGGGTTTGAAATGATTCATTCTGGAAAAATATGTTTAGTTGTATTTGTTTTATTGATATAATCTAGTTTTTTTATAAATGGATTCCATGCTCATTCCAGAAGCTGAACTCAAGCAAGTAGGTCTATATTTAGACCTTAGATTTTGTCCTTTAAAGATCTGTTTCCCCTTTTATCTACCTTCTCTAAACTGTTTAACTGCTGTGAGGAGCATTTCAGCAAGCTATATTTCTATTCATCACACACAAACCGTACGCTGGAGCAAAATTGAATACAGAGGAAAATAAAAAATTAGCTGTTGGGTTCCAACACTTTACAAAATCTGACTGTGAATAAATGACAACAGTAAATGCAGTGGTTCCTTTTCTACCAAGGCAGAATTACCCTCCTATTGGAAACAAAGCGTTAAAATTGGCCTATCAGTCTGGAGAGAAAGTTGCTCATTTTTTCCTAATAAATTACTCTTGAATCTATAGTGTTTTTTACATTTCCTCTGTTCTCACTATGTGCTCAGAAGGCGTACAAATCATTAACTTAAATATATTTTATTAAGCATAGGAATTATTATATTTATGCCTTGTTTTATGATGCTTGAAGAAAAAAATTACCTTAAAAGTAGTCTTCATCTATCATCTGCCTTAGAATTAATATAGAAATTCTATATCTCAGACATAGAATATATAGATAGATATAAATATATAGATGATATAGATATAGATAGATATAGATTAGATATAGATAGATATAGATGGTATATAGATAGATATAGATGATATAGAATACATATATGTAGAATATATCCTAGAATATTCGTATTTTAACCCTGATAACATAACCAAAACCTGTTTATTCTAATGTAAGTCATCAAACTATCCAATCTAATTGCCTGAGCATGGACAATAGTTCCCATCTTCCAATAACATGTGGCATTTTTTAATAGAAAAATTAATGTTTCATTGGATTTATGCACATGGAAGTTAAAATAAATGTGGTTTAAAATGTGTGTAATTACACTGAATGAACAATTTAGAAGAGACTGATCTGTCACACATTTTAACATTTCAAATAAATATGTGAGCTAATGATGTTTTATAAAATCACATTTTTCTTTTAAACTACTACAGCAGAATATAGATCAGATAAACATGAGGATAAGAATATACTACTTCTGAATAACTAAATTAAAATAATCTGAAAAAAAGCAATTTTGAATACATTATTGTGTGAAGAATGTTTAAAATACATTAATAGGAAAACAAGAATATATAGGGTAAATATAGAGGCTATTTCAAGTTGGAAGGAACCCATGCCCTTTTTTAGCAGTACATTCAAATGAACCTGATGGAGAAAAACAGAATAAATAAATCCACAGTCAGTGTTTATGATAATATTTTGTTTATCATCTCTTTTTTAAACATGCATATCTTCCTAGGGTCTACAATTCTGCCTCGTAGGCCATTTGCAAATTACAACTAAATGACAACTCTCCTAATGTTCTCTAACCGGCAGTTTATGTAAATTCCTAGTTTAGCATAATTTATGGCAGACTTTTCCACTTGTTGGAAATGGGAGTGAATTAAAAAGCAAGAACTGTGAGCAGGATACTCAGTTGATGATTCTTTTTATCGAGCAATGTACCTCCGAAACAGAACAATTTGGAGCAGATTGCATAATGAATAAGAAAGAAGAAACTCTCCAAAACTGCATAATTTTTGTGTGCTTGCCACCGAGCTGGCTCTGGGACCACTATCCATGAAAAGAACTGTCTTGTTTCTTGTTTTTCACCTCTGGTATTTTCCAGTTGTTGCAGCTGTATCAGCTTGATCAAAATGAAGCAGGGCATGTACTGCATCTGACTGCTTGCTCCCTTATTTCACATTATTTCTGGGCAGGGGTTGGCATGAAGCATTTTAGCACAAGGTTATCAAGTGATGTTGACTGCAACAGCTCTTTAATTCTATCAGTATTTGTAATATACCTGTTTTAAATATATGCATAAAGAAGAGGCACTAAAAGCTAAACATATGCTTAAGTATATTCCTGGAGCTGAGCCTAATGACCTAACCTCTCGCCGTGAAAGCCAATGGTCACATAAGCCATTTGTGTGTAATTCTGGAGGATATAGCTTTGAACATCCAACTATTAAAAAATTAGATTTTAACCTGGTCGGGCTAATAAAAAGGGACAACTATTACTAGGGCCATATTTATTGTACAGTTTATCACTCTGATGTACATCTCCAGACATAACCTCCCTAACATGTTTTAAACATCCAAATATTTTCCAGTAAGTCAGCTACTGCTTCTTCCAGGTCTAAATCACAGAGGAGCACTTAATTATAAGGATGATGTCTCTTATAACATTTAATTATTTTTTTAAATTATATTGAAAACCGAACTATTATTATAGTTCTATTTTTTTAAATTCTTGGTAGATGAGTTACTCTGAAGGCAACCCAAGTTGTTGGGAACATTTACATTACTATTTTGTGATACAGAGCTGCTGTTTGTGCTGCATTTAAACATTTAATCTTAAAACATTTCACTTTCTCCTAGGTTATTTGCCTGTAATAAAGCCATTTAGAGTGTTTCAGGAAGTTTTCTTGCCCTTGGCCTGTGTTGCAGTTCACAGCTTCACTCATTTTCCAATTTTCAATCCAACAAATAGCACAATGTTTGTAATAATTTTCAGTTTTATTAATTTGTTTTCTAGAACCAGGTGCAAGTGATCCAACAGATATTTAAAGCATAGCGCACTTAACTGTGCAGATCACATTATTATTACATTTGGAACCTCTCAGTGTGTTTATTGCTTTTCAAATGACTTGTGCCTTCCTTGGCCTTGCAGCAGCAATTTGAGGGGATGAGAGGATCAGGGTTCCTTTTCAAACTCTTTTTAAGATGTGTTTAGCTGTTATAGCTACTGACGATGTCGATCATGTGTTTAAGCAATTAAGAGGCTGGGAGAATCACCAGTAATGTTATATGTTATGTGCATCCTTGGACTTCAGCCCTGGCTGCCCTCTGTCTGTTAGTCCATACATCACAGTATGACATTAACTTGCAGAACAGACTCTGTGTTTTTCAAATTCAGAACGGCATCACCATTCAGTAATAAACTTGGCGATAGATAGCACAGCTGCTTTAAGTTCAGTAAAGTTATAGAGTGCACACACAGAGCTTTGGCTCTGCTTTTCTAGTTGTAGGCCACTTTTCTACCTTTGCATTTCACATTACTATTTCATCCTCTTTTTGAAACAGTGTGCAATATAACAGCTGCAGGAGTTTAAAAGCTCAATTTTTATTTTTCTTCAATAAAAAAAAAAAAATTGTGATGAGTGTCTCCAAGCAGTGAGCACAGCTTAACTTGTTACGTGACTTCCTTGGGCAGATCTAGAGAGATAAATCTGAGAACAGGTGGCATCTGGCTGTCAGCTTCCCAGGTGTGAGCAGTGTTTTGTGCAGATCCATGCGCAGAGAATCTTGATGCTGGAGGTGATGGAGGCTGTTCCTGTGTGTCTCTCAGTTCTCTTTCCCCACTTCTTAGGACGTCATTTTTGACAGAAGAAGAAAAAAAAAAAAAAGCCAAAACAAAGTCATAAATTGGATTGGCAAGCACACTTTAGGCTTGAATTTAGAAATAGTGACTGCTCAGGCCATTAAAGCATGGCTTGTATATCCAGAGGAACAGCTACTCGTAAGAGTGTTGACTTAAAAAAAAAAATTCTTCTTAGTAAAATATATGCAATTCTCATTCATCTACATAGGAGAATTGTAAATGTATGTAATTTCATATCACACAACTTTTCAGTAACATCTTGACACGTAGGATGTTTTCCAGTGAACAAAAGGGCTTCAGAATCTGCCACTTCTGCTGAGCTGTATTGTCAGAAATCAAACTCCGTCATGTCTTTCACTTCAACAAGACATGTCATAAATCACGGAAGAATCTATAACTCCTTGTGTTTTTATTTTCACACTGTTCTGTGCTCTCATATCTGCTGTCATGACATGATTAACTCTCCTCATATACATAACTGTTTCTTTAGATCAGATTTGAACTGGTATAATGCTTGCCTCATTGTATGACGATTATCGATATCTTAGCCCTATTCGTCAGCAATAATCTGATAAAGGAAAGAATAAGGTCTATTACAAACACACACAGAGTCCTCAAAAAATAATGCAAGGTCAGAAAATCTCCTGAATGGGTGATTTTAGACTTTGATACAAATTAGTCTGAGCTTCCCTTTACCTTCATTTTTTTTTCTCTGGAATTCTCATCTTAAAACTTCTTTTTCCTTTGTTCCTCTGACTGGCACCCTTTCTGAAGGATGTTACAAGGCTCCCCATGAGGACAGCTTGGTGCAGAAAAGCAGCTTTCTCTGCTTGCTTTTTCTTGTTTTCTGGTAGAGCAGAAAGGAACATTGAATCCTGGCCTTAAAACACTCCTGAGAGTTGAGTTTGCGATCACTTCAACAGGTTTATCCTCACTACTGTTGAACTTACATGAGTAAGTCAAAAGACAAAGCATTTACAAAGAGAATGCATTAGAAACTGGCACCTATAGTCAGCAGTTATCGAAAAAAATAGAATGTAGTTTTAATAGGTTCTACTGATCGCTGGCATTGAATGAGAAAAAAAAGGTTTACCAAACAGATAGTGAGCAATCCTAACCTTTGCACAGCAGCAATAAATACTCACTGTTGTGGTAAGAAACCCTGTGAAATGCTGCATAAGTGTTTCATTCTGATATATGTGAGGAAACGTGAAACTCTGAGGCTAGTGGAGCAAATTAGATGTCAAATATTTTGACATCAACACAGGAGACAGCTAGAGAAACCCCTCTGTATACAGGTGACACTTGAGAACAGTTTTATAGTTGCAGGGGGGGCTCACGGAGAATGCATTGCTTTTGCCTAGAGAATGCAAAACCCCCGCTCCAAATATCAGCACCTGTCTCATAGCAAGTCCTGATGGTTTAGCAGGAGCCAGTCCTCATCATCCAAGTCCATTAATCACATTTCAGGAGGCCAATTTCCTACAGCCGATCTCCATTTCTTCCAGGGATTCTAGACAGATTTAATTTTTCCCCTGAATGCATTAACCTGAAGGAGCAGCCTACTTAATTAAAACAGATATTGTTTCACTTTCTTTAAATATGCAAAGGTCTTTATTAGACTAGGTGTCATGTGCTGTACTTTCCTGCTTAATTAATCTCAACCTCAGCTCAACTTGCCTCAATGGGAATAAAACTCTCCTACTTTCTTTTGGTGACTTACCTTAACACATTATCCACAACAGGCTTGTTCTCATGAGCAGTCCCTTTTACTGCGCGGAATAGATAATCCGTATATAACTAAATATTCCTCATGTAAACATCTAAACATAGTAAATCACATAAGAATGTAGGTCACTTCAGCTCTGAGTTCACCGTTTGGGATTACAGTGAATGTGGGGAGATGAATCCCTCATAGCATAGGGTTAGAGCAGGGATGGAAGTTTTAATCTTTTAAATTTACTTAGTTCCCACCTAATTAAAGGATGAAAACCAAGTCCCACTTTTCTAGATTGTGACAATATCTTTGATGTGTAGAAATAGTAGAACAGTAGAATCGGATTCCCAAAGGAGGAAAGGCAAATCCAAAAGATAACTGTAGGACTTGGTGTTGTTCAAACTTTCTGTTACCAGGGTAATATTTTGCTACTGTAGTTTTTTGGCTTCTTGAGCAAGGAAAAAGTCAAGATAAATCGGCCTTCAGGCTGCACTGTTGTGTAGTTGTCTCTGTGCTGTCGCCTACTGCAAACTGCCTCCCGAAAACACTTTCTGATGGGTTTTGATCTTTTCCAGGCATTACAGTGGTGCTGAGCTAGCTGCGTTGTACAAGCTGTCTTTAAACAGGACACGCCATATGTTGCAGTCCCTGAGAAATACCACACTAATCTCTTACGCGCACAGCTAGCGCAGTGAGTGCTCTGCCACGGGTATGATATTCTCCATAGCTCTTTTTTGTATGTAGGATAAATTGATTGTCTGAGGTATTATGAGATTTGATGTTTCCATATGTTTTAACGAAAAGCATTAACTCCTGTTTGTGCCATTCAGCACTGGAATGCAGAAAGGAACATTTCTGCAGCTAGAAAACTCTAACAGCTAGAAAATTCATTGATGTTCTAAAACAACTATAACCTTTTCACGAGTCATCAATGGAGTGAAGACATTCTCTTCCTTGCATTTAACAAAATCAAAGTTATTTCTCTCCTGTATGTAACACTAAGGTTTAAAATATGTCGTACACGTAGGAAGTCCGAAAATTTCCCTGTAAAATCCACTGCTTTCCCAAGTGTCACACTGAACCGTCTCTTGCCTTCTGTCTATTGCAGCACCTCTTCTGACAGGTGAGGTTTTTGGACAAATGAATAGCCTGCTGTTAACCTTGTAGCTACAGATAGTACTAGATGCATAATTATGACTTAGTTTACATGATAATGGGAAATATTTGCATTGATTAAATGCCTTAACTATTTTATTTAAGCAGTTGCATTGCTAGGCCAGATTCTGATCCCGTTTACATTTTAACAAATCTGGAAGAGATGATAGCAGCTATTTCGGATTAACACTGATGTAAATAAGATGAATCTGTGGACAGAATGTCCTGCTTCATATAGAGGAATGTTATCTTGGTCGTCTTGATATTATCCACATAAAGATTTAAATATTTGCAAAGCTTCTAGAAAATAAACTTAATTAAGTATATAACAATGAATCACAACTTTAGATTGAAATAAATTGCTTCAATATCCTCCCGAACTGACAAGAAATTTATATCAATAAAGAGAACTGGTTTACTTTGACCTTATTTTTTAATTTAATTTTGTTGAAATTCCAATTAAACAAATCTAAAACCACATGCTTTGACAGCCTGCTTTATTAGTATCCAATCTCTGTAAACACTTAGATCCATTCTGTATTGTTAATTTGTCAGAGATCTGTCACGTGGCAAACAGTAATTTATTAGGTTTAAAATTAATTGGGGAAAAAAAGTCAATGAGCTACTGATAGTGGTTACAGAGTTTTTATTTGACCCTCCTTAGTTGTCTCTCCTTCAGAATTACTCCACATACTAAACTGCTAATTAATATAGTAATACTTTATTTTGTACAGTTGTTCATTTTGACCTTTTTGTGAACTTGTGAACCAGTTTTCCAAAAGGAATTTTCTATTTTTGTTTTGTTTATAGTAACATTATGCCTGGTATGAGTGTCTTCACAGTATCTGCCTGCTCTTTCAGGACAGTAGGCACTCTAATATTGCAGTTAAATGCTAGGGATCAGTTTTCGTATGCACATGGAATTTTCTAATTGAATACATTTAAATTATTGGAATCTGAGGTTTCCATTTCCTTTCCTCATCTCATCAGAAGATCTCCAAGAGAACATAGATCACAGTTGAATATCAGTGACTATTTAGATTTTAATTTGTCTCTCAGTAATCTGTCACATTTACAGACCCTGCTGAATGGGCTTTGCTTCTGTCCCAGTGAACATAACCATTAGCTATGATTTACACTTAGCGTTTGAGGTCTCAGAGTTACATCTAAACTCTCTTTCGTTGCCATTTTCCTTAACTCACTAGAAGCTCTTGTAACCAGACAGATTCTGCATAGGTGTTGTGGATGGAGTGATGCGCTTCACTCAAGACAGAAGCAGCAATTTGTTTATTGATACAAACCAGCTATTTAGCAAATTTTGGAAGTAAATGTGACAGTGGTTTGATGAGATTCTATGCCAGTGGTTTGATGAGATTCTTGATTCTTGATTATTTGATGAGATTCTTGATTATTTACTGCATAGAGGACAAGGTCAGGCAAAACTGTCAAGAGACCCTCCCATTGAATCACAAGGTTCGGAAAAGACCCTTTCACTTTCTAAACTCTTTCTGAGAGAGGAGTCTAGGTGTGGATTCAGTCTTAGCTCCAGACTTGGTCAACAGTTTATGCCTAAAGGATTACACTTGCCCAATCAATCTAAGGGCTCTGGGCTGTCAACTATTTATGGAATAGAGATGACTGACTTAAAACAATATTTGGATACCAACTGCAGAAGCCAGTTTCTTCCAAATTTGGCTTGAGTTGGAACTGAATGGCACTGTGGCCAAGTGGGTGCATTACCATAAATTTGTCTTTGACTACTGTGTTGTTATCTGTCTCTTCCACATGCACCTTGAGCTGGATGCAACCATTGCAACCAGCTGCATCCATCATGACCACCACTTGTGGCTGTTGCTTGAGCAGGGTTATGGGAAAAGGTCAGGTGGGGGTTAGGGATGTGAAGCACAGCATCACAGTAGGGGACCAATTCATATTTTCAGCGGTTTCTGGCACAAAAATCTGCTTGACTGCACCGCTGTTGAGTGTTCCATCACCCTAGGGAAATTCTACACATTTTTGAAAGAGAAAATGTTAACCTCTTCCTTTATGAGTAGCAGCTAGTAAATCAAGTTCTTATTGCTCTTAATATGGAAGAGTTATTCTACATAAACTGATAGTGAATTATTTCACTATTACATGGATTAATAGGGTCATTTCATTTTATAAAACAAATCCTTTGAACTGCAGAAAATTCAGAAGCTTTTCCTGGGAAGGAGACTTCAACCTACTAGGATAAATCATGTCTAGTTAAACAACCTTTCAGAAGAGAGCAAAAGTAATGAATGTATTAATTTTAGTTGCTAATTGAAATCCTTGTAAAAATTCTCAACACTATACAGGTTCTCTGGTAATAATTTATATGGATTGGGGGTTTTTTTCAATGAAGAATACTACTTATATCAAAAAGTTCTTTGAGTTAAATGTTATATTGTGGTCAATGCTATAATAACAATTGCCTATATCTAACTTTTTATCCTAAAACTGCAAAAGTTTGATGTGGACTTAGAGGAAAGAAGCAGTGTTCTCTGGAAGATCTTCAGACTGGGAAAAGGAAGGTAAGCACTAGCTAAAAGAATAAACCAAGTCTCAGGTTTTACTTAGGGCTTTTGCATTCCTACGGGAAGGCTAGAACATCCTTTTCTGATGGAGTCTTTTCAGTAAGTTTTCTATGGATCTTTCACCTCCCTATGCTAGATTTCTTTTTTGTGGGATGCTCTGTATTTGTCATCTTTTGTGGGCCACGAGGGAATTCTTATCTTCGTGTCATCACTGCTTGACAGATAAACTAGATGAAACATTTGTCTCATGGAAATTGTATTTCAGAACTGGTGCAGGTTTATTGCTGTTAAGATCATGTACTGAAGATGTAAATCATGGAGAAAGATGTCTGTTGCACTGTCTCAGGTCTCTGTTCTCCATAGATGTTACACACATAAAATAAACTGTGAAATGCAAAATAATGCATATCAGACAACATGTTTCAAGATCATGCTCTTAAAGTGAAAAAAGCCTTTACAATTGTCTTTTTTATATCTCTATGGAGAGAATCTTCTGCTTTAGCAAACCTGTGAGGAGGGCACAGCTGTCACAAAGGAAAGGAGACCAAAGAGGTGAAGGGAGTAAGGGAAGTCTGACAAGAAGTCAAAAGTACTGTGATTTAAGATGAACTTACATTGCTGTACAGTATAATAAACATACTAAAACTTGTCAGTTTTCCAGATGTACTTGATGACTATCAAAAAGAATAAATAGAAGCATTTATCAGTCTCCATGAATCTTAATATTAAACTTGTAAATCTTCGTATAGTTATTGAAAAGAGGTCTCCCCTTGATATAGGAGAAAGAGAATTTAATGGTACTGAGACTATCCCAAAAATCCAAATTCTTTGTATATTCTTTTCTAAAAAAAAACCCCCCAAATACCCGAATAAACAGGTATCATGATTTTTGTTGTGATGACGATAAAACGTTTTATCTTAATGAAATACAAAAATAGAATAGACACTCATGTTCAAGTGTATATAAACCTAGGTGAAGGGTAGACAAAAGTCTGCTTCTGGTTTTCGTAAGGAAAAAATAAATAATAAACTAAACATTAGAAGAAATAGAAGTAAATAACCAATGTTGAAAAGAGCACAAGCTTTGATAACAGTCTGTGTGCTCTATCAGTCCCTCAACTGGCTAGAATCATCCTATTAGTGGATTTGGGTTCAAAGCATATATTATAAAAGAACTGGAAACAAAAAACCAAGCAAGTTTCAGACCCATTTATTTTAACCTTCACTATAAAGGGATTTATACTAATGGAACACAATTACATTAGCCAACAAGATTTTAGAAGAGAGCTGATATATAATTCCATTCTATATCATTTGTAGTTGTCTAACTAATTAGTAATTATAAATAATTCCCTCTGGATTAATTGCTTAGATAGCGTTCAAAACTTAAATCTTTTCACATAACATTTATGTTATTCAGACTGAAAAACCTACTTTAATTCTAGCCTTGGCTGACTTTGCACCCAGATCACTGAACAAAAACATTATAAACCATCCATTCCTCTCCAATTTTTACCCCAGTCCTAGTCTTTTGATTAAAACTTCACCTTAATCCTAATCATTTTAGTAGGCATTTGTTTTAAAATCAAAATATTATTTTCAAATTGATCAATGAAACTTGGCATTGCCACTCCAACATCAGAGATCTTCTGACATTTTATGAAGACACGCTAGGGAGACTTACCTGTATGTACAGTGTTCCTAGGCATCATACTCTTCTGTATATTCTGTCTGGTTGTCTCTTAACTCTGAATTTCCTTCTGTTTGGATCGTTTACATTACTTTTCATTAAATCCAAGTCTTAATTTTCATAACACAAAATCTTTCTGAAGAATAAAGCATTATTCATGCAGCCAAACAGGAGTTTTGAAAGGTTATATAGGTGACACTCTATAACTATTTGGAAAATAAGAGATTAAATTATAGGCCATCTGCTATTTAGTAAAGAGCCTCCAACTGCGGAAAGCTGTTGCCAAGACCTTTCTTTATAAAAAGGCAAAACAAAAAATACTTCAAAAGGCAATTTTAGCAAAGAACTCTGATAGAAACTGGAATGTACTGTTCTTTAACTTTCCATACTAGCTCCAGAGATGTGCTTATAAAGCCTGACCTGTCTTAGCATTGGAATTGTTGGCTTCTCTCCTGGGAGAACTCAGTTCATCGTTGGAGAAAGCACAGTCTCTGAAAGGGAATTAAGCTCAGGCAAGGAGCGGGGCCAAAAGGCACCAAAGGGCACTGCACTACTGCGGTGTCAAGAGTGGCAGTTGTGTAGCCATCCCTACCCATCCCACTAAAGCTTCATTTGTTTGAAAGTACCCTTGAGCTCGTGGGAAAGAATAAGTAAACACAACGCTAAATGAGGGTCCGAGTAACCTTGTTACAAGACCGATGTACATAAAGCCATCAGTATTAGAAGCAGCAAGAGACTAGAGAGACAAGTGAGCTTCCAAGATTCATTTGCATTACTTATTTTCTGTCTTGGTTTTTTGAGCTGCCCTTTTACACCCTGTGCTTGCCTGAAGCAGATCACGTGCAGATAACTCCTGCAATTTTTGAGTCATCTTACTTCTTCCAATACCATAAATATTTCATCCTAGTCATGACAGCACTGAAGTTCCTCAGACTTTTGCACACATCAGCTGTAAGGAATGAGGAGTAGGTCTGAGAGAGTCACAAGAAATTGTATGCTTCAGTCTTCCCTTTGTTTTCTGGCTGTCCATTTCTTTCCCAGTTCTTGGGAATAAAGAGCAAATACTGCTGAGGCAGATGAAATGGCAGTGGTATATTTCACATGTAAAACGAGGATTGTATGGCACAGTAATAAAATACAAAGGGAAGTGACTGAGGAAAATATGCATCATAACTGCTACGTAGATTAACAGTGTCTGCAAATTGCATAAAAGAAACCAAGTATTAATTTCCCAAACAGTTGTATTGAGGAAAATACATTACCCAATTAAGACGAAAGGGATAACAATTTCAGTGAATTGTTATTGTAGAAAATAAAGAACAGCACATTAATGAAACTTAATTTTATCATTATATGTATTTAAATTGCCTTTTATATACAACTATATATTTATTTGAAATAGATTTAAAAACAAATATAAACATGTTGTTCCCTTTATAATCAGAAAGAAAATAATGTTAAGGAATTATTCGATTCCTTTCATAGTTAGGAAAAACTGAAAATGATACATCATTTCTGTGTTGCAATTTCTGTTGCCTCCAGCCTAATTCAGCCCTCTATACTCCGAGTGTCTTAGTGGCATACAACAAGGCTCTGGAGTAAAAGCAAATGTCATTGTTTTACAGGAGAGCAACGTGTGTGCGTGTAGTGGTAGGTAGACTATTTTTCTCATTTAAGCAAAATGTGAGCCTATTTCCAAGTTGGCACTACAACTGAAACAAATGGAATCTTAAATTGTCCATATTTTCAAGATTTGGTTGATTTTATTGCGGGGGGGTTTTTTTTGGTTTGAGACAATATCCGGTTTGATACAACATCCAGTTTGATTTTGTTTCCCTGTGGGTCCCAGCTGACAGATCAGCGAGCAGCTGCCAGGAATCCCCTTCGCACCTGCCATTTCCCCATGCAGATTAAAGTTTATTTTTAAAAGATTAAGCAAGAATCTTGAGTTTGCGTATAAGAGTGTGAACCTGAGAGGCAACCTGCTTGCAGCTCTGCTGGAAATTGTCTTACGGGCTTTCAGACCAGCAGAAAAATCTCCCGTTGGTTTTGTGCCATGTTTTTATGGTCTTGTTCAGAGTTTAGTGATAAAATATAAAGGCCTTGGCAAATAAAAGTGTAGGCTCTTTGTTTTGTTGGTGATAGCAATTACTGAAGAGTAAGAAGAGTTTGAATGCAGTGACTGGAAACTCATCAGCACAGCGACTGATGGCACTGGGGGAAGCGTTGGCTCTATTTAGTGTGAATCCATTGGATCTCACTATGGGCAGGTGTTTTAAGTGTAGTTGAAAACGATGGTCTGCCAGGTGGAAAGCAGGAACCGGGGCTGATGGCACTCGTGGCTGCCAGTGAGCAGGTTTGTCTGGAACATGAAGCTGCCAAAGTCCACAGGACTGAGGAAAAGATCTAAACCTGGATCTAGGCACGTGGTAAGGGAAGAAAGGAGAATCTGAACCTAGTTGGTGCAGAAAAGATTTTCATAAAAATAATCGCTGTTGAAGATGTCTGTGGCCAAGTTCTGGGACCTGACCACAAACCAGTTTTCTGCTTTCCTTTTTGTTTTTAAATGATTGCAATACATTTTCAGTTTCCTTGAAGTAATGTTTTTTGAATGAGCATCTTGGTTTTTTTAAAGGCACTCTGTAGCTGGTGGGAGTTGAAGTTACGATTTATGAAGAAAAGAATATGAGGTTGTAATTTATGCAGAATTTGTCAAATTTAATTAAATCAATATAGAGTAATACATATATTTTCTCATGTATTTCTATAAAGAAATGATGGGTTAAAGTAAATTCCTTCTTTTAACAGCTTTTTCTTGGGATTTTATGCAAAAACATTGCCGTGCATGTATATTGTATATACTTATATACTTTTATACTCATGTATATCTAAGATTTGTTATTTTGAAGAACTCATGTAAACCAACACTTTCCAAATACAGTTATTCGTTGTTCAAGAAAATTATCAGCCACTTATTCTTTTCTATATTTTGTGTATTGACATTCTTTAATACTTTGGGACACCACACAAATTATTTTTGCTGTTTAGTGCATGAAAGCAATATTGTGCTAAAAATGAAGCTGACTCTGTGTATCATGTATTGACACGTTGTCATTCAATTTTAAAATAGTATTTTTCATAAAACATTAATTTTTTCTCTCTACCCAAAGGACCTTTCCCCAAAGCCATGTTTTTCAATAACTCCTGACAGCCATCAATATTTCCAAGTCTTAGAAACATTTCTGGAGAAGGTCTTTTGGAGTCTGGGATGTCAGTCAATCTTTTTTATCGGGAAACATGCTAACTTTTTCAAAGAAAGCATGGCTTTTCTTAACAAAAGCTGTGTTGACTCATTAAAGATATCTTATTTATTCAGGTGTCTTCTAATTCAGGGGGGGTTTATTACAAATTCTGCTAGCTTGCGTGATAAGCAAACCAGGCTTATTTGCTGTAATTTTCCATATCTCTGCCACAATCGTCTTTGCGGAAAATTGGTGTCATATTTGCCCCTGGCACTGAAGTATCTTTGTCTGTTGTTGAGATAGTTTTGAGTTAAATTGCGGTGAATAATTCAACTGTTTCATGCTTGAATTCTTTTAGAACTCCTGGGTAAAATACAATCCAGAGTTGGAGATTACTCTTCAAAATTCTGCTGAATTTGCTACGTAAAGTCTTCTACCAGGATTCTAAGATAGCTCTTAAATTTAAGATAGATCTTTGTTGTGTTCCCTGCTTCCATTTAACATGCCAGAGTTGTTCTTTACTGTTTTCTTCACTTAGAGATGACTTCAACTTTTTGGAGGATACTCTAATTGATTTATTGTCCCCTTGTGATTTCTTAAACCACAATGGAATTTTTTTTTTTTTTTTTTGTGAAGATTAATATCTCGAATTCTTTACTGGAGGTATACATATCCCATGATTTGGCAGGTCTTCCTTCACTCTGTTTTCAGACACTTTGCTCAATGATTGTTGTAAGTTTTCTTTTAGAATTCGTGTGACTAGTGCTTTCTCCACAAAATGTTCTTAAACATCATCAAGATACTGAATTAAGTTCTTTTAAATAAAATAATCCATTTTATCAGAGTATTGTTTTTAGCCTTGCAAAGATTGTATCTGTAGGCTGGGAGGCTGAAAAATATTTGTGCTTCTTCTATTTTTAGACTAGTATTTTGATTTTGTTTCTCCATCACAAACCTAGACCACGTCTTCATTCTTACACGTTTGAACTAGTAGAAAGCTTTGTCTTTGAATGCAGGCACTAACAGTGAGACTCTTCCTATGATCGTAGTTTTTACACCTTATCTTCCACAAATTAAAGCGGAACAATTAGGGAGAAAGAAGAAAAATACTGATAATTTCTATTTTCTGAAGCTGGCATCATTGTTTTCTTTCTCACCAAGGTTTTCCTTCTGTTTTATTTCAGCATATTGGTTCATGTAGTCATCTGATATGGCTGATGAGTAAATATAGAATTGATTTACCTTTGGTGCTCACAGATTCATGGCTGTGCCTCTCTGGGATAAATACTTTTCAAAGTAAGGCCTACACGATTAATGTTGATGAAGTCTCCCCTATCGTAGTTAGCGCAGTTAGTCCAGGCTTCTTAGGACACTGAGTCTATTTGCTGTCTTTACCAGTAGAAGGCTCTTCCTCTGAAGTGTAGAAAGCATTGCGTGTGTAGGAACATGGTGAAACTTACTGGAATGCAAACTCAGACATATGTCTATTATTAGACTGAGCTCGTGTGAAATGATCAACCATGCATTCATTACTGTCCTGGTCTGTAGTTCCCGAGGAAGTGTTCTTTCCTCTGTTTCAATGATTCTGACAATATTCCAACCAAGGCTTTCTGGCTTTTTGTTAATTTATGTCATGCTGGAGGTGGATGTCACGGCAATGTTATGGAGGTGTTTCTACTATTGTCCTTTCCCTCCTTCTGTGTTCACTTTCTGTTTCAGTCTTTTCTTTCCCTTAATATAATCGCACCGTTACTTTGGCCTTCTCTATGTCACGGTATATGTAGTTTCTTTGTATAATGCAGTGTTATAAAATGATGACTTATTAATATTAGACTTGTAGATTACAAATTGTATGTACCTGTATCATGGAAATGTGTGTTAATGAGACAGAGGTCATTTCCAGTAGACCATAGAAAACACAAAGATATTACTGTGTCTCACACTTACGGTGATTGCTTCATTTTCTTTCATTTTAAGCCCTGGTGCTAAGGAGACCAGGCACAAGACAGAGGAAAAAGCAGTCGCCGCTTATTAATTGTGATTGTATAACTGCAAAGGACAATGAATCCACCAATTTTCTGGCTGAATTGCCGAGTTTGTTTAATGTTGACTGTTTAATGTATGGAAATCCACTAGAAAGTGCTAATGCTAATAGGAATTTTACTTGAATTCAAGCGTATTGATGATACAAGTCTGAGAACTAATTTAATCTCCTTTCAAATTATTGAGGCTGGCTTGTGCAGAAGGAAAGATGTCTCTTCTACATCAATCCCTAACAATTTGAAATCAAATTAAGTTAGGAACCTGCATATTCTTTAAGATTCAAGGTTACAAGGCCTAACTTTGGACTGTGCCATTATATGTCATATGTGAAATATATTAGTCCTTTCTCCTAAATATAAAAATGTCAACATAGGAAACTTCTAATTGTAGCACCATGTTGATAATATCATAGTGCTCTTTTAAATCCACAGCAGCAGTGCAGATGAATCAGGTTGTCATGGGTTTTGATGGCAAAACTATTTTATCTCCATATCCTGCATTAAGACAGATCAATGTACATTATTTGTTACTAAACACTGGTTTAATACGCATCTAACCTGCTACGTCACTCCAGTAAATTCTCATGATGAATGATTTGCAGGTTTGTGTTTTTACTAGTTTCAGTCATGATCATTTGTTTTTCAGAGAAGCTGGTGGAACTTTAATTTAAAAATATTAAAGCAAACCATCTATGGTGGTTGCTACTTCTACATTCATTTAATGGAGCTTTTAGCTGTATCACCGTATTATTGGTTTCCTTTTTTTTAAGTACTTAGAATGTATTATTGCTTTAATGCACCTCATGGAACATTGCAAACACTTACTTAAATTATTTTACTAATGCTAAGCAAGGGTTGCTGCATTATTAAACACCAGAGGGTACACGACTTAGTATAAACGTGAATTTAAAGCCCATTCTTCAGGTACCTGAACGTTTGTATATCACGGCAATAACACAGAAATTTATAGTAGTGCAACATTACCAGCAGAGTGTATCATAAGTTCAGATTTTACCATAGTTCAAAGTCATATTTAGTTTCAACTTTATCCTCATTTTTGATACATAATTGCATCCCCATATGAGCTTAATTAAACATGTAAACTGCAGAAAGTAATACATGCTTTTATAAAGCAAAACATTAGTCAAGTTGATTCTACAAATGTTGCAGCTATTTTTATCCTACTGTTCAACCACTGAAAAGCTCCACAGCTTTCTTAATGTGAATGATAATTTACCATGCCTTTCATCTCATCCTTAGTGTCTTTATCTCCCCACATAAGGAAACTCAACTCCATATTTTTCTCAGCTGTGTATTCTAAGATTCTTATTACCCCTTCTGCTCTCCTCCAGTTTCTTTGCACTAGCCAATATCTTTCTTAAGATTTGGTTTTTAGGACTGGATAGAGTATTCTAGATCTGTTTGCAGTGTTGTGTTTGCCAGAGTAACTACTTCTTATGTCCTAACTCCAACAACATTCTGGGATAACATATTCCAGAAAAGTTTTCCCTTTAATCAGGTGTCACACTACTGACTTGAATTTGGTTTGTGATAGTTAAAATCTCCCAGTACTCTTCTGTCATACAGATAATTACTCCCTCTTTTATCTTTTCATTATCACTCAGAAACAATTGAACAGCAGTATTAGGTAATACTAAAAACGTCACACAGGGAAGTGAAGAACGTAATAAAAGATAATGGGTTTAGTTACAGCAACAAAAGGAAATGTCAA
Source organism: Neomorphus geoffroyi (assembly GCA_033558235.1). Classification (NCBI taxonomy): domain Eukaryota; kingdom Metazoa; phylum Chordata; class Aves; order Cuculiformes; family Neomorphidae; genus Neomorphus; species Neomorphus geoffroyi. The sequence goes on from JAUMJM010000045.1 coordinate 19,566,601, forward strand.
TAAATAGCGTGACCACATTGTATTTCACCTTTAAACAGGTAGAGGCCTTCTGCACAACCTCTTAGGTGACAGGTTTTTTAAAAAATACTTGTATGTCTTCAGAGTATTTTATACATTCAAACATTTGATGCTGTTAAGGTTCATATGTGCTAATACGATTCTTAATCAGATTAACACGTAAGCTTGTAAATAATATGCTATTTTAAAGACATTTTTACTTTCAAGTTGGTATTGCATTTTTAAAAAATATTACTTTAGAAAAATCATGTTCTCTAACATTCTCTTTATAATCCTACACTATAGAATTTGTGTTATATTCAAAAGATAGTATTTTGTAAATTGTGTATTAGGTCACTAAATTAGATTTCCAAATAATTAGCCTTTACAGATTTATATAATAATTACAGATGATGTAATAATTAATAATCTTCTCTAGTAAAGAGGTCACAAACTCGTGTAACCCACGCTGTGCTTTGTAGGAAGTTCACTGATAGCAAGTTTCAGTTAAAAGATCATCAAAATAACACAGTTAGCACAGAGGCAGAGACCTGTGGCTGCTATACATTGTCTGTTTAAAGCTGTGAAAGAGGCAGACAAAGGAGTGGCAAAGGCATTTTTCCAAGATGCAGATGGCATTATATATGAAACAGATACAAAGTCAGGACAGCACTGGAGCAAGAACGAAGACATCTGCAGAGCAACACCTGATAGTGTCTTACAGGAGCAGATGAGGCCAAAGTCTACAGAAACCTGGAAAGAACACCACCAATCTGGCCAGATGATGCTGAGGTAAAAATAAGGCACATGAAATAAAGGACAAAGAAAATGTCACTAACAGAATAGAGGTGGTGTTAATCAGGGAGAAAATATTCCTCCACCCACACAAGCAAAAAAAAATGGTTTGAAAATGACTGTATTTGAATATCACTAAGGAGACCGCAGGCAAACCAAGGCTCTGTTAATCCCTTCTACTACAGTTCTGCCGTGCAAAACAAAGAATTTGACAGAAAAAAATGTTTTACATGAAATGTGATAAGTACCCAGTTTGCAGAAACCGAGAGCAAAGGGAAAGAATATGGGATGTTAACTGTGGGCACTTACCCCACTCATGGGTTGCAGTGTCTCTCTGAACAGTTCTCTTGATTACAAATCAGGTTAATTTTAGAAAAGCATTGCCACTTATCTCATTACTTTGTATGTGATATTGGGTGAGTCAGTGCTAAAAAACAAGTAGTAGTATCAGCCTTCATCGAACTATGGGCTTTATCAGAATCCAGCAGTTCTGCTGTTGGCTCTGACTTTTAACTCATTAATTTTAATAAAGATCTATGACAGAACAGCGGAAAGCATTGATTACTTCACTGCTATGTTTTTCTCAAAAGAAAAGAATTAGATTGTTCTCATAGTTGTGGAGCTGAGCTAACATGGTTTTCCTTCTTTCTTGTTTTGATGTTGTATTGTTTTGATGTTACATCGTCTGCTTGAAGTCCACTATTGTCTATTCTTTGCATTAATGCCGTATATGCATATACAGTGGATGTTCAAAAGGAGCTTTGCAGGACTAGTTGCAAAGCCCATTAGTTAAGTTCTGATCAAAAAATGCTTGGCTGTTTCTCTCCATTCCTTATTTTATTTTTTCTATCACTTAACTACAGCTAGATAGGAGTATTGTTTTTTAAACAGAATTTTCATAACACTTTTGCTTTTAAAAGTGACTCCCAAATGGGTCAGTTGTGAGTACTGAGGAACAGGTTAAAATAAGGAAAGCTAAGGAGCAGGCTAAAAAAAAACCCTTTCATGTAAAGCTCATCGTATTCTTAATTAGTTTCAGGATATTCGGAGATGATGTGCTATAACTCAAGTAAGAAATCAGACCTGTACAAACTCAGGAAATGAAAATGAATTTAATCTCCACAATATCTTTTACAAACAAGAATATTATGTCAGACATTCCTGAAAAATGTCTTGTCGTTGGGGTATATATTGAGACTTCTAATTTGAAAATAGAGGCTGTAATAAATTGAATAGTAACAGAGCACGTTGTGATTCAATTTCCCTTGACAGTCAGTAATACTAAGAAAGAGGCATGGTCTAAAATTCCTAATACAGACCTTAAATTTGGTAATTCATGAAGCACTGTATTATGAAAAACTATCTATGAATTAATCAGAAGTGCTAGCAGCAGTGATTTCATTTCATAAAAAAGGCTCACTAACATGTTGGCTACTGATCTTTCGACAGCAAAGACATTGCTGGGGTTTTTTTGTTTGGTTGATTTTGTTTCTCTTATATCAAAGAGCTAATCACAGTCAAGGACTTGATGTTTCTTAAAGTGTCTTTAACTTTGAAATGCAAGAGATGCATTTTCCTAACTTAGTCTGTAACATAAAAACTTGTATGCCTGGATTACCTGGAAAGTGTGTTCCATAAGGCATTACGAATGAGGTCAGAGGACAGACTTGAATTCTATTATTTGAATTGAAATCTGTAGAATTACAAGTAGTATCTGCATAGATGCCAGATTTACCCCCAGTGATGGAAGATATTATTGTGAATCCACAATTACAAGTCACCTAACATGAAAACTTAGTGGCTGAATAATAGAAAATTTCTGTCCATAATACTGTGAGATGTGCAGATGGTTGAAAAATGATATGTGATCTCATGCAGTGCATGCTGAGTTAACAAGAGAATTTCATTCAAGAAAAATAGTACATTTTAGTTCCACCATATGTGTGATTATGTTTTCTTCATACCCATGGAGAATCCCTGATGTTAGAAAGCAAACTCTGATAGCCCATTAACATGTCCACTTTCAAATAATTTATTTAAATGCAAGAACCTTACATTTTTTAAAGATAATATATACACAACAAATGACTGCAGTTGGGTATTCTTTGGTTTGGTTTTCATAGAATTGTGACCAGAAAAGCAAAATAGAAGTAAGACTCATTTCTCTCCTATGAACAACCTTTGGGTCCATACACCATTACAGATAAAACAAAATACTGTCAGAATAAGAAGTATAGAGCAGACACAGGTATGAGTCATTCGTTGTCTTCTTCTGAGTCTCCCTCGTCAGAAAACCTGGCCTTATTTAAGATTTCTGTCTATCAGAACCAAATCACAGTTGTTACCTTGGCAGAACTTCATACTATATTTTGCCCTGAGTCTTCTAGAACTTGAATCCCATCTTTTAATGCTTAGGGGAAGCTCTGAATATTTAAGTTTCAAAATTTTCTGCTTGAAAAGGTGATGAGCTGATCAAGATAGGGTACTCAGCCCCGACAAAGGCCTCAGGCATCTATCAGTCCAGTCGTCTCTTAAGAAGGTTGTCTCAAGAACATTTTCCTTTTGTTCATTCTGCTTTTCAAACCCTGAAGTGAGGATTTCTTTCTCTCTTTAGTAACACCAGGGGTTATCCAGAATAAGTCAGTAGATTATCCTGGGTGCCCTGCATTTGCTGTTTTCTCTCTTAATGAGATGATCGCCCTAACTTCAACACTGGTATCTCCAAGCATAAGCAGACAACAGTCAGAAAAAGCCTATGATTCTTTTCCACTTCAGGTCATGGTTTCAAAGGTGCACAAGGTACTAAGCAGTTGCTTGGTATTTTTTCCATCTGAAAAATTTATCAACCGAGAATTTTGGGGATGACTATTTGAAGGAATCCAGTCTCTGATTTACTTCATCGTGATTGTTGTAGCATCCACATAGATCTCTTCCTAGGGTTTTCCTTTTTCTGATGAGGTCATCAGGATGTTTTCCTCTCTCAAAGATCCACAGTACCAATTTGATACTGGTGCTGTTTATGATCCTACAGATCTTCGAATTTTTAGGTACATACTGACATCTGCTTTCAAAGAAAAGGACACTTCTAGTCGTTTTAAAAGAAATCAAATTCTCTAGGTAATTCTAGCCCATCCAAGATGACTATGAATGGAGTCTGGTAAAATGTCTGGTAAAAGACTTTAATATTCTGGGCAAAAAAGGTGTGTTGTGATGATATAATGGGCTTTTACTTTCCATATCTATTATAGAAACCTTTATTAATTAGTTTTAGTGAAAAAAAACCAAACTGATTTTTTTTAAGGTATTGTTAAGGAAGTGTCCTTTCTGGCAGTTGAGTTTGAATGCTTGTTCTGGGTGCGTTATCTGTCATCATCTGTGCTTTACACTTTGGAAAATCAAAAGACTTTGTGTTTTCACTGAAGAGTCCTTTCAGAAAGATCAGAAGACCTGGTATTTTTCAGCTCACTCAAAAGTTATGCCTTTGACACTGCTTTGACTGTTTTTTTAAATATTATTTTTTATGACCTGTACGTGTATCGGGTATAGCAATCTTTTACTTTCAGCTGTGTGATCTGCATCTAAGAAAAATCTCCATTTATACTGTTGAAATTGATGGGAGTTTGGAAAATGGTATGAAATCTGGAAGTGCAGATGCTTTGGGAGAGACTGGTTGAACATCACAAGTTGAATTTTTTCAGCTATGGTGGGTGAATATTTGTTGAATATTCTGAGGCAGTGAGGGATGCGGTCTCTTGCCACTGTTCTCTCTTCACAGGATATTGCTGTGTTTTAGAAAAGAATTGTCTTAGGCTGACCGAGGACAAGAATCAATCACTTTTGCAGAGAGAAGATGCTTAGGCAAGCTGGTTTTGGTTTGGTTTTTTGGTGGTGGTGGTTTTCTTGTGTTCAAACCTTTTTTCCTATTTCATATACTTACTTTTTTAAGCAGAGAAATGTTTAGGGTTGGTTTGCTCTAACTTAGAAAAACAAATTCTTCTACAGTAGCTGCCACCTTAGCAAACCTTAGAAGTCTCTTCAAGTGTCAGAGAAATATCAGCATTATATAAAGATACCTTTGTATGTTGCTTTCAAACAAAAGCTTTAGTCTGCGTTGCATGTTGATGCCATTTAATGAAGTCAATTTTTCCAGCATCTTCTTTTCAGCTTTTTTTGTACAGTTTGACTTAACATCAGTAACTGTCAGCCCTAAGAGAATATAAAGAGGGGAGGCAACCTGCCACAGCCAAACATGGAAATTTTTATTTAAGAGTTTCTAGGACATCTGCATCTAATTATCACTATCTTCTGATTTTCTGAATGATGAATTAGATTTTCAGTCTTTTCTATAATTGGTTATATTTGATTTTGAGGTGGCAAAGCAGTGACAAACACTGGAGATAAACCTCTCTTTCTCATTCTGGGCTTCAGAGGGCTTTGGATAAAGTCGTGATACATTCTGGGCGTCATGAATGAGAGGATCCTATCAACAGGGAGAAAATAGACAGCTCTGCATCTCAAGATGTCATTTGCTTATAAATATAAATGAGATGGCTAGAAAAGAACAAAAAATTATTTCCTTTGGAAATAATTTTTTTTAGCTCTGCCTGCATAATGGGAAGTGTGGGATTCAAAAATATCTTGGAACATGGATTTTACCTCAAAATCTGCAATGCATCAGATAATACTGCAAAAAATGAGAATATATGCATAGTGTAACAGTAATTTACATCTCCCGAACAGACCTCTGTAGATTCTCAAATTCCCTAATGCCTGCAAAATATGTTAGGTTGTCTATGTCAGTGAGCTGGAAATTATCATTATTGTGATGTACTTGTGAATAAAGCAAGAGATGAAGATGTAATTCGTATAGTGTCCTAAAAAGTACATGGCAAAGAAAAGAACAGAATTTTTATCTACTGATTCCAAGGTTTACGCTCTGCTAACAAGGCTGTTCTCGTAAGCACATTAATAGGGTATAGGCGCTTATGTGTGCAGGCAAATGTATTCTAAATCTGTTTCTGTTATCAGACTTCTTGTGTGATTATGTTGGCACAATATGATCATAGATTTATAATTATGTGTGAAGAATAATCCCAGACAATCGGCATAAACTACTGTTCTGAAGAGTTTTCTAAGACTTTAAATGTATTGACAAACCATTTTGGTTGCCTTTTAGGACACTTTATAAAACAAGTGGTTCCGAGAACAGGGAAGGTTTTTAATTTGGTTGCCCATAGAATTTTAATCAGCATCAGCTGAGTACCTTCCATCTTCATTATGTTCCAAAAATTTACTTATTGCTATCTGCACTTTATGTAGGTGATCACCTTCTTAATCTAATCAGACCGATTAATATACACTTTTGCGAAGTATAAAGTGGCCCAAGTTATTTTTCTGACTGTTGAACAAGGTGCTTTCTCCTCAACATGTGAAAAGTATTATTTCCTTTACTGTCACAAACCAGCTCTTCCTATTGGAGAAGATCCTCACATGGAGATTTCCTTCTGTACTTAGCTTGAGTAAGGCAGTATTTCAGAGGGAGTGAAAGGAAAATTGTAGTGACTATTTTCATTAACTTATTTTAGCTTGTGAGGAATCACAAGTGTCATTAAAAGAAAAACTTCATCCCCAGACTTCCCAGAAAAAAACAGAAATTCTCTGCACATGAGACTGAAATGACATGCTCTAGCGAAAGGTCAATGAGCACAATGTGTTCTGACTTCTCAACTCGAAATTTTAAGGGCTTCTGTAAAGAGACAGAGAGGAGAAAACACGGTCTTCTACTCTACCACAGCTGTAAACAAGCCAAAGGGGAATTCTTAAACATATTTGGATTTTGCAAGGTTGATCTAAAAAAGATTTGACATTTTCAGATATTTTATTGTTGCTTCTTGATGGTAGATACAAAAATAAATCTTGAGAGGTGAGCACAAGTTGACACAAATGTTGAGGATATCTTGCTTCCTTGCCAGTAAAGCTTGTATTATTTGTTTAATATACTAATTAAAAAGAAAGCATCAAAGTTTTCCATGAAGTGAGTGAGGCAAGTAGCACACAAAGTAAATGAGGTGAATCTGCTAGAACAATTATTTCCTGAGGACTAATGACATAACACGTATGCTATGAGTCTCTCTCAGTCACTGTAGTTAATCTCTGATGCTTTATGATTCTTCTTACAGACCCTTTCAGTAGTTTTAAAGAAAACTAAGTAAAAATATTTTTAGGTCAAAAGCCCAGCCTATGCAATTGGAAAAAATGAAATGTTTATCCTGTAAACTGCTTGAATTGGTTCTGTTTACAGATCTGAAAAATATTATTGAGAATAAGACAATATTTCTCTGTGCTTAAAAAAAAAAGCAATAACTTATTTGCAGACAAAGTATCCAATATTCTTCTAGGTCTTTTTTGATCTTTTACACTGATTTATTTGGAGCTTGCTCAGGGTATCTGCGTTCTGACCGTCTTCTTCTTGGGAGGTTAAGTGCCTCTCTGGACAGGTGAAATTCTTTAGTCTTTTTCCAAGATAGCAGTATTTTTCCTAGCAAAATTAACTGCTCAATTCTTTATGTTTTGTTTTCTTGTAGGAATAACAGAAGAAATGTATATGGTTTTAACATTTTGTTAAATTTTGTTAGAATCAAAATTTAGTTTATATAAGTAATACTAATTACTGAAAACTAAATAGTCTACTAGTCAGTCTTTAAGAGGCATTTGGACGGTCCTCTTAATAATATGCTTTAACTTATAGTCAGCCCTGAATTAGTCAGTAGCTGCACTAGCTGATCAATGTAGATGCCCTCCAACTGAATATTCTGTTCTATTCTATTCTGTTCTATTTATAGTAAAAAAAAAAAAAAAATCATTCTCCTTTGAGCAAATTTTTTGCTCTCTTTTGACCCAGCTCATCCAAATCAGTGTTTCTGCTTTCTTAATTGCTACAGTCACACAGTTTCAAGCTTTCTTAACCATTGACTTTTCCTTTGATGCTTTAACAGGATGCGGTTTTGGCAGCTGTCAAAATATTTGTTGGTTTGCAAGTGGTTAGGTTACATTCAAGTGTTTAAGTTCTGACCAGGCTGTTTGGGACAGAATATTGTGTTAGATTTCAGCTTTGACATAAATGTTATTTGGATACGGGGTTGAGAGGGGATGGGGAAAGAGGATTACTGTTTTCAGCCCTGAGATTGGACAAATTTACAGCCGAGTACATCGTATGAGAAGTCAATGAAATAAACACTGATCTTGGTCCTAACTTGATTTCTCAATGTTATTGCAAGTGTCATATCAGACTATTTCATGCGCTAATTTCTTTCATTTTACAGTGCAAATACATTATGAATAATTCTAGAAAGATATTTGATGTTAGATCTCAGCTGAGATGCTGTACCCTTTGTATTTAAAAGTCCGATATTTTTAAAACCCCATCTCTCAAGTACAGCTAAATGAGCATTTTCAAAGGGCTACACAATGGAACAGAAAGTGTTAGTCTTTAATAGTTATTCTTTACAGTCTTTTAGAAATGGCGCTCAGAGATTTCATATTTGTTGTGTCATACTGTTTTCTGGTGCCATTTCAGTCGGCAAAGTGTTTCTCTTTCACTGCAGGCACTCATATTTAAGCTGTTTCTTTTCATTTTATACATAATAAGCCAGATTATGACCTCATACTTACTTTTGCCTTTGAGTTGTCTTGAGGCTGTGTCCTCAAGAAGAGTTGTGAGAATTCATTTATAGCAATTGAGTGATGCTTATATGATGTCAGTAGTGAATATCTTTAATATAACACAGGACACAAAGCAGTAGCTATTGCTCACTGCTCCCAATCAGTCAGTTCTTTACTTTTCTTCCCTTCAGACAGAAGGTTAGATTGCATACCCTGTATTAAAACAGCAATTTCAGTACACTATTTCTTGCACAGAAGTGTCACTCTTTAATTACTGATAAATTAAGAAGTCAGAGGAAGAAACTACCTTTCCATGGTTTTATGTCTGGTTGTGGATTGCAGTTCTGTGTTTGGAAGAAACTTCGTTACCCCGCTGGGAGTCCTGTACATCAGGTTTCTTATACTGAACCAACTGGAAAACTTTCACAGACATATATTTCAAGTTATACTTCAGAGGAGAAAAAAAATGGGGACAGTGATGATAATTATAAAAATGGGTGAAGACTGACTTGAAAAAAGGGTTTATTTGATTACCACAGTAAAGAGATCCGTTTGCTAACGAGAAGCATATCATTAGTAGTTTTCCATTCACTTCATTTGTAAAATAAAAAATAAGATTTTATTCAGAACAAACATTTTCTTTTATCTTGATAATCAAAAGACCTCTTGCCAAACTAAAAATGACACTTGACATCTCAAAGAAAATGCAAAGATGAAGTGGAATAAAAATATTGTGTACTCAATTGGAATAGAATATTTCCAATTACTCAATTGAAAAAAAAAGAAGTAGTTTGAGGCTAATTATTCTTAGGAAAAACATTCACTTCACTTTTGCAAATTACTCTACTGAAGTTACCATACTATATGTCTAACAACAGTCATTTTTACTTGACATCAGAATCACCAATTTGCAGTATGTGAGAACTGTTTTCAGTGGTGGCTTAGTCGTTCTAAACACATTATAACGTAATGGAACTTGTGTCCTTCTGTAGTTTAGTAACAGACTTTCAAAGTCACATAATCTCCTAAAGACAATGATAGATGCTGAGAAGGATTCTGCAGAGCATCCAGCTTGCTGTAGGCTGGGCACAGAGAGAAAGAAGTTGTTACTTGAGCTAGATTTGCCAGGTGACAGTTACACCATAACGAAAAAAAATGTTGGCCAGATTGACCCATCTGCCTTCTGGTCTTTGTTAGCTGCCAGGATGAAGGGAGAATCTGGCCCAGTAACTGTTTCATATTAGGTGTTTGCACTCTATCTTCTTGGCAGGCAGATGTTCTATTAATTAATTTTTTCTGTAGTAATTCATCACAGAAAATTTAAGTCTTGTGGCTTGTGATTTGGAAAAGGAATACTCATTTTCCTAGTTCATGAGGCAGAAACAGAATAGGACCAGATGGTCCAATGTGGCAGCAGTAGATATCAATGAATAGCTACATCTAGATTGCCTTAATCTACTATACGTTGTTCAAACTCCGTGCGTGTCTGTCCGTAGGCTTAGGTTTTCCCACATCTCAGAGCTTTATAGTGAGACTACAATAAGAACTATTGATCCTACCGGCAGCAATGCGTATAAACGTTGGCAGCATCTATCATTTGCTTGTGGTTGGCTTTGAGTCCCAGTGTCACAAGCAGGCTCTTCTAGTTCATCAAATAGAACTGCATGTAAGGCGTGCTGCTATTGTTTGCCTCCTTTGCTCTGCGGAGCAGCTTGTTTTGCTGAACAACGTGCGAGAATCAGCTGTGTTGTTGGGCATGGTTATTGAGCAAGACACAATAATCTTGCAACCGACCCATAACACCTACTCCTACAGGTTGTCAACTACTTGCCTCTCAATTCAGAAAGGTCTTAGAAAATTATACTCTGCAGTATAATTAACTTGGTTAAACTTTTTCTGTTCTCCCTCAACAAATATAACACCCATTCGGGTAGGATGGTCTTGACAGGAAACTTTTTTGACATTCAATCATTGAAAATTAGCAAAGCACATATTTGAAAGAGATTTCATATCATCTGTTGCCGTAACAGTGAAGCTCTAGCTTGTCATCATGCTGTTTGTTCATTGGCCACAGCATAATTTTTCAAAATACAAAGGGTTTTTTTTATTTCTACACTAAAAAAAATTACAACTGAAATCTAAGAAATTAGCAATGAAAAAAAAATCTTTGAGATCGAAACATACACACAAGAGACTTTGCTTTTCACTCTTGATTAAAATTACTAAATTAATTTTAAAATTTTTAACATTTTTGTTATTTATTTTCACGCTTAGGACAGACATGTCAAGCATCACTTTGGCTGCTGGAGTATTTCCTGTATTTTTGCCCCCTTTTCTCTACTTGCTTCAATGAAAGTTTTTTGAAGAATTGGAAGCCACAAAAACTATCAAGAATATACTATCTGAATTCAGAACTGGAATGGAACTGGCTAAACTGTAAATACCATCAACTTCATTATGCTTTGCTTATACTTGGGTTTGTAGATTATTTTTAAAACATCTTTCTCTCCAGCTGTGTTTTACTCTTCCCAGTAAAACTTTTCTGTTGTAATCTGCTTTTAAAATTCAAATTCCTATATAATTTTCTACAATTTAGAAATTTGAAATTGATTATTGCTGGCACCGAAATGTTAAAGTTAATTGCTTATCTGGGAGAAAAATCCAAAAGCATAAGATTAAGATGAAACCATATGATTAATTTCATTTGTTGAAGTTAATTCGTATTCATTGTTGCTTACATTTGCACGAACAGAGGTTGCTCTTCCCATTCTACACAACACAGGTAGAGTTAACATTTCCAAATAATTATGCATTTTTCTAGTGTATTTTTTTTCTTTTCTTTTTCTCTGGACAAAAGTGATCAAATTATTTTAAACACAAAGGAAGGAACCCAAGAATGATGATATTAGGTTACTATTTCCCCTTTTAAAGCAATTATATACATTTATAGTGACAGCTCCACAGTCTTGCGATCACTATTGGAAAACCAAGGCTTCCATTCTGCTTCCTGAAACTCAGGTGTCTCCGATAACTCCCGGTTATCACTGTTTGAGTGGAACCCTGCAGCTTCTCTGTGAGATGTTTCAAGGTGTAACAGAAGATGGGTTATCTAATGGATGATATGGTTGATTAAGCTACTTGCAAAAATCCTGCTGGCTGTTTCTGGAGTTTGACCCATTCATTCTGCCTCTTCTGGACACAGGTGAGTTTGAGCAGCCACAGAGAAATTTCTCTACGCGTGAAATATGAGACCCATTTGTTTTAAGGAGCAGGGGGCAAGAGCCTTCTCTCAAAGAAGCGGTGAGCTATTCTGGAAAAGGTGTTTCCATTTGAATTTTAGATGCCTGCATCTGAATTTAGATGCCTTTCTGGGATTGCCAGAAAGGAAGTTTGGGCTGAATAGAACAGAATATTTAATTCCATTAGCTGAAGGATAAATATTGTATATGCATAAACACGTTGTGATTTTGTAATATGATAATATATCTGTGGTGTGGTGCTTTTTCCTCCTTTGTTCTCAATTATTGTGTTCCTCTAAGAAGTCTGGTTAGGTGGAAAGCTCTGGAGGGAGGAAACGTTGCTCATACATCTGTGGGAGCTAGGGAACAAGCTCTAGGGAGGGAAAAATTAAGAGACTACAGGTTTGGGCAGGCAGATACTCACAGTAGAGAGCTGGGAGCCTGCCTGCAGCTCATGCTGAGACTGAGAGTGCTTGAGGAGCTGGGAAAAGGCAGCCAGGGCACAGAAGTAACAAGAAGAAATTCTTGGGGGCTGTGCAGAGTTTACTGCGTCTCAGAAAGTCACTGAGTTGACTTCAGTGAAGCCTGAAAGGAAGAATTACCTGCAGGGACACAAGGAGCACTGAGAGCATTGCATAGCTCCCTTCTACTTATATATTTTCTTAGTGTCTTCAGTTTTCCTGTGTTTTTTAAAAATGTTGTCTTCCTAGTTTATTTTCTAGTAAAAGTTTTGTTGTTTCTCTGATTAGGATTAAAAGTGTTTCAGTTATCCTTGCAGGCAAATTATATAAATCCACCTCAAAATGGATAGGAGGGTCGCTCATAAGATTTAAAGCTGAGATTCATAAACATGCTGTCTTCTGTACATTCGTAAATATCCACAGACTTGAGATTTGCTTTGTTGGATGGCTAGAGCAGAAAAGTTACAGACTACACAGGCAAACTGATGGAACTGCTCTCTAGACCCGTTACTTTTAGTAGTGAAATCTTTCTGTAATTGAGACTAAAACTTTAACTTTCTCGAAGCCCAAATTTCATTTAAAACGTAGAGGCTAAAGAACTCCAGGGACAAAAAAAAAATCACTATTCAGAAAGACTGCAGAACAACTATGCAAAAATAAATTTGATGCTGTCTTATCTGCACACAAATATGTTATGTTAAGAAAAGGAGACAGACAGATGTCATGCACTCCATTATATTTTCACAACAAGGTAAAATGTACAATTGAAAATATTGCAAGAAAAGGAGAATAATTCTGCAGAAGCGATTTCAGGAACTCCCTTGGATTCACAAGTTAGGAGTTTGCTGTAGTAAGTGATAATGCAAAATACATTATACTGTAGCAGCAGTACTGCTAGACCACTTCCATAAAGATGTTAATAGGATTTACAAACTCTTTCATGTCCAGAAACAATGGTTGAAGTCCAAGATTTACTCAGTGAGCTTATAAAATGTGTGCAAAAATACCCCCTAAACCTTTCCAGCACCATATCCCCAGGTGTCAGATACTTCCTTATACTGTAATCTTCATTAATTCACTTTAAATGGTATTTAGGATTACCGTACGTCTTAAAAAAATATATGTTTGGAGACTCTTAAAACTTTATGCAAATGAGATAGCTCCTTAATAAGTAACCTCATTCAGCAGGGCTGCTCATTCTGGATGTATTTACACACACTTCTCTGTCTACAGATGTGGTTTTCAAATATGCGGCGTATATTGGATGCAAGCAACTCTTAAAAGATCTTTTTATTTAAATCTTCAGCTTGCCCAAATACTTAACCTTTTTCTAAGGCATTGAGATACTAAAATATATTTTAACTGGAGTCCAACCCTAAAGTACAGTATGCTTAAACTCACTCAAAATTAACTCAGGCAAGTGTTTCAGTCTTTTATAATAATCTATAAATTCCGTTAGAGGAGCTATAGAAGAGCAAATCCTCCTGACAGGAGACCAGCATATAGATTGTTACCATTACCAGTAAAAAGCCACCGAGATGATAAAGTTGAATGAAATGCATTTAAGAAGTGCTGCTGGCTGATCTAATCTGAGCAGTTTGTGCTATTTTTAAAATTTCCTTTGTAATAATTGTTTTTATGAATTTATTGTTAATCGTAGCTGGTTTTAAGCTCTTACACTTGAAGTCTCGCCGAAGTTTAGTATGCTTACACTGCCATCTATAGGGCACATTTCTTTTTTCCCCTAGTCGGTACAGTTACACGCAGTAATATGTCATAAACATAGGTTGTGTTACATGGCATTTATTCTTACTATTTCACCTGTGGACCGCAGAATAATACGCATATAAAAAATGCGGAGATTCTAGATACTGGGTTTTGCAAAGCAGTTGATAGCTACTCAGCCTCATACCTTAATAAATCAATGACTGAGCGTCTTACCTCGTCAGCCCAGATGCTGAGGCAGAGGCCCGATATCGTGTGATATCAAGTGATAACATACTGACTCATCTTAAAAATATTCTCGACAATTCCTTGGCTAGACTACCTGGGAAGTTTCTGAGCCTGAAGACTGTATATGGGAAAGAGAGTGAGGTTTCACTGATTCCAAGGGTCTCTGTTCTAATCCCATTCAATTTATGTTTCCGGGTTGTTTTCTCTGAAGCACGCTTGTTTCATTAGTTGATTTTCCCCCATCTCTTACATTCTTTCTCTGCTTAAGCTGTTGTTTAAGGTGATACAAACTATTCAGTGGAAGCTGTTTGCCTCGTTATTTGTTTTGCTTTAAGTTCAGTCGAGGGTTACTCCCACCAACTAGAGGCTAGTTGGTCCAACATGCCTATATTTTAGCAATCTTGATTATTTGATTTTTTTTCTCTTATCACAAAGTTTACTTTTATGAATTTATTTTAGAATTTTAACTTCCTTTTCTTTAACTTCCCTTTCTTGTACAAATAGAGGGCTGTTTTTCACCTTTTGCAATTTAATCGAATTCATGATGGAAGGACGTCGGGAAATGGAAGAGAAATAAATATTCGTTGTGCAGCTAAACTGCATAGGCACATTTCTATGTACCCAAATAAAAAATAAGCGAAGAAGATGAAAACAGGACACAATTTACCTACTACCTTGTTACTGACAGGTTTTATTTGCAATACTTTCTTTTCTAGTCAGTATTACGTAGGATTTTGGAGTTTGCTTTTTTTAAAAAAAAATAAAGTTTAAATTCTTTTTCAATTAAAAAGATTGATCAATACTATCTTCACTTATTCCAAGGTCTGAAAACTGTTAACATTTTCCCTCCACCTGGCCAGAGTACTCATTTCATAATCATCTTGGCATACGGAAATTTTGTACATTATGTTCCATAAGCATAAAACCTGTTTTATGTTTCTTCTGAAATTAAGGCTAATAACTTGTTCTTACAAAGCAAGCGTTGAGGTTTTTATCTCTGCTAGATTATAATTGCAGGAATCACCCAACTGTTAATATATTGTTACTTAATATTATTCTTGTATTGATTAGTCATTAATACTGCTATCATGCATGTAAGAATTGAGTCCAAGTATCGAACGTTTATGCATAATTGCTTGTTTCCTTTACCTTTCCTGTTTTATCTTCCTTAATGTTAATTTACTCTGTTTTATTTTTTCTTGCTATTTCTACAAAATCCTCCCAACACTATCATTTTCTAGAAGGTTTCTGGAATCAAAATCATCGTGAAATGTTATGACAGTGGAGCTGCTTCAAAGAAATTTTGTCTATAAACCTCACAGAATTTAACATTGGAATGAATGTAATGTCTCCTGATATACTGAAAACCTACAAAGAAATGAAAGTGTATTTGTAGCAGTTTTCTACTTTGCGTACCCTGGCATTGTTTGTTGGTTCAATCCTGATGTTTCAAAAAAGTCTCAGTGGATCCAAAATCATAGCTATTTATAATTCAGTCTGGCTCGCAATGTATTTTTCAATTTGCAGACTGGCAGTCATTTTCTACAATCCAACTAAGAAATTCTCTGTTGATGGAAATACGGTTGTGTCATACATTTTTTTCCCAAATTAAATCTATCAATGAAAAATAGGCAGTGATTCAACAGAGTGTGTGACCTGATGTTGAAATCAGAATATATATACACAGTGAAGAACACATTTCTGCTAACATATCTTCATTTTTCAGTGCAAAGAAGGACTTGCTTGCTGACAAAATGTTCTTTATCGCTATGTAATACTGAAGTTCCTCTGTTGCTCAGTCAGCATAGCCATGGCTAGCTGGCTCCCCTGGGCCCCAGCCGGTTCTCTCTCAAGGGGAACTCAGGTGTGAACAAACACACACACCGTGTTGACAATTTGTAGACCAACACCCCAGAGGAAAAGGGAGGGTGAGCAAAGTGACGGTGAAAACTTGCTGGCACACGTCTGCACTCCCTGAATCTGTTTGACCTGTGCCTTCAAATCACAGCATAACAATCAGACTGAATGCTTAAGTAGATCACATTACTTACTTAATTTACAAACTATTATCTGGTCAAATTATGATAACATTAACTGTCAATATGCTGTTTGTACAGAAATTGTCAGGGTGTCCATGGACCCCAGTGGCCCAGAGCTGCCTCTCTCCAGCCCCATGGTCTTGCAGCCCATGTGGTTTAATTGGGGTTTTGTGTTCTTTTTTAAACATTTTTACTTCATGATACCTGTTTTTTTTCAAAGATTTTTATTTCAACTCTTACATTCTGTCTGACTTTGAGAAAAATCTACATTGCTTTTCTTTCTGTGTTACGATTTTAACAGTGATGTCTGGAGGACCAGAATTAATCGTGTAGGCAATTACCTATTTAAAGAGGAGGTTTATTCAGACTGTCAGTGTACCTTATTTTTCTCAGATTTTCTAGTTCAAGTTTTTCTGAAGCTACGAGGCTTAGGAACTGGCCATGGAAACAGTTTGGACCATATGAAACTTATTCACTGTTGTTTAGGCAAAGCTGGCAGCCACTCTGCGCATTTGGTGTACTGTTTGGTATACTAGAGTATACTTTGCCATACTATTTAGGGTAAGAAAAATGCAGTTGTAGAAAAGGGAGTCTTTCCAAGTATGTTTTGTCTGGAGTAGTTTATATTCTAGGAGTGTAACAGAGAAGTTGAAAATCCTTCTCATGTTAGATCAAATATAATAACCGCTCCTCTCACTGACCTCTTGAATTAAAGCACTACAACTACTTGTTATATCAAGGAAAATTGTTGAGTTTGAATGTTAATTAAATAAATGTGAATTCATTTCACGAAGGTTTGGTAAATTCATTGAAACTTTGTTTTAATGTAACCAAAGCTGTTGCTGGAATGAGTACCGAATTAAATGAGTTACAGACCATAACATCTTGGCAGGAAATATTAAATCAGGATTGAACTGGAAATGTTTGTCATAAAAGTGTTCTTCAAAACATTGGCTGTTGTGTCTATGATTTAGATTTTGTAATAAGACCTATCATTTCTAACAAAACAAAGGTACTTGTAGTCAAATAGTCTCTTTATGAGAATGGTAGACAATTAAAAAAATAAAAGCTAAAACACCATAGCTTTTTAAAATTTCAGAGCTCTTAAAATCATGTCTTGAGTCAAAATATGATCACATTCTATCTTTATGGATTCAGATAATTCTTGTCTTCTTTACGGCCACCAGGGGACAAGTGGAGATGACATTTCACTCATACATTCCTAAGCCATATTTAAAGCACTGTTCTTTCTGTCCTACTCAGATCATGTAACAGTGAGACAAGTAACAACTGTAACTGGAATTGAATTGGGAAAACTGCATTAAGTCAGATTTTGTCAGAGTTCATTCTAATAAAAAGAGAGGCAAAATCATCCCAGCAATGAATATGGTTATATTTTATAGGGATACTATAGCAGTACAGTACGTGACTTCCAGTTAACAGACACTGTATTCCAACAATTTATTATTATTTTATTATCCACTTATAGACGGAAAGTGCCAGGTACAGCATCTCTCGTTCTGAGGCTCTGTCATTTTTAATTTATGCTGATTGATTTATTTACTGTCATTAAAAAGTATTGCTCGTTTGAGTTGGTTGTAATTAAGATGCATGCATTCTTAATGTAGCTACTTAACTACAACTGCTTAAAAAATCAATATGACCTCTTAAATAAAGAATATGGGCTATTTGTTATTTCCTTAGGAATGCATATATACTGCAAGCGTGCCTGTGCTCAACTAAGATAGGCTTCTAAAAGTATTAGGTATGCAACCATAATTTTATCAGAACTCTTTCTGTTGTAGTTTATTGTTCTTGCATCTATTCATAATCTGTTGGTTTGCCATTACAAAAGTTTATTTGCACTTGGAATTAACAATTACGTGAATACAGTAGTAACAGGAATTGGGATATCATTGCAGTACATCATGTGTTGAATAGAAAATAATGATCTTACCTACAATTACCATTGCTGAATTTCTTTCAAATAGATATGTCATTGCTCATAGCCAACCCCTCTGAGACTGCAAAGACAAAAATGGACCTAACTGTAAGTAATTTTCCACATTTCATCTTTAAAGTTAGAGTCACTCAGAAAAGTATTCATGGAGATGTTTAGTTAAGGGTGAATTAAATATCATTATAGAAATATACTTAAACAAAATGAAGTCTTTATATTGTTGCAGTCTTTCTTTACTGAGTAACTCATAGAGCTTTTTATAGTCTGTATTAAAGATAAGAAATGAAATACCTAGTAGTAAGTCTAAAAGTCTTCATTTTCCCTAAAACATGAGGGTTGGAAGGTAACATTTTTAAGGAAAAAAAAAATAAGCGATTTAAAAAATCAAAAATACATTTGTGATTATTTTTAGCCTATTTTCATTGGGGGAAAAAGCATTTTTTCTATTTAGAAATAAAATTAAATGAAGTGTATTATTAAATATGTACCAGGAATTATTAAACTGAAAGGATATTATTTTCTTTGAGAAGAATGTTTGCTTAAAATTGGATCTGAATAGTTAGGTCACTTAGTCAAATGTGAAATGGTCAAAGCACATAATTCAGTTTATACTTGGAGAACAATAACCCACTACACATCAGAATATTACAGACGGGTTTAAAGTGTTTCTAACAAAGAAAAGGGAGTAAGTACTTCACTTTTCATTTCCATAGTCTTTAATTTTCTTCAACAACTTCTTCTAATTGCTTATTCAACACCACAGAATAATCACTGTTACCATCATGAAAAGATTTGTTTATATTCCTTTCTGTTAAAAAAATTCTAAAATTGAATTCAGGAAGCTTATCACGGTATGTAATTCTGGAATGGAAATGGCAAAGTAGTCTTTCCTGTTCAAATGTGCGTGCATCAGTAGTGAAGTTCAAAAAGTGGTACTCAGTCAGTCAGCAAGAATACTCCCATTGTAGAAAAACTGCTGAAACACGATCATACGAGTAAATTTTGGAAAATGATGATTTTTGCTTTCCAACTAAGTCAATGATACTGTAGTATCTGCCCAAACCCTCTCAGCAAAATATTGCAGAGACTTGTAATGGGAAATTTATTTATTTTTAGTAAGAACTTTATTCTGTGCACAAGGGTTGTACTGTCTTGCATTAAAGAGAAAAGTTTAACTGACCATTTCACATATTTAGTTTAATTTGTGTACAGGAATGCATTTGGTTTTTCCATTTAACTGGATTTTAATACATACGTAATAAAAGGTATTGATTACCATGAGAGAGAAAATTGCTTTGTAAATAAAGGATTCCTGATTCTCTTATCCCAAGAGATATACACCCATCTGTTACTAAAAAAAAAAAAAAGGAGCAATTACAGAGTTAATGCTCTGAGAAACTTGTTAATTTGTCGTACCATTAAAAGTGGTTGTAAAAAAAAAAAAAAGCATTGTCTGCAAATGATAATGTGGTGATAAGCAATGATAAATGATAAAGACTTTGTGTAATTTACATTAAGTATATAGATTAACGAAACATGTCCCTTCCATTAGTACATATAACACAATTTTCACACATGGTAACTACGCTTCCTGTTACAACCACGCAATTAATACATCTATCTAGACTGTTAAGGTAACACGTTATAAGGCATTTCCTGTAGTGAAAAGCTCTGTGGTTACTTTAAGCTGTTAATCTTATATTTGCCAAATCATGATTTCACATAATTTCAGTGGAGTTTCACTATTTTCTTGGCTTTTTTACACGGATTTCAGTGAGAGCTTGAATCTTGGTGCCGTTTGCTTGTGCTGATGCAGAAGAGCACTAAACATTCTAGCAGGCATCGTTGATGCATTGTGCTTTGATGTTCATTCTCTTTGGCTTGTTTAGAACGAGCACGTATGATACGATTTCTTCATAGATCGTGGTTTTCCCACCTGGGTAGGAGAAACTCTTCTTCTGGGAGTTGTAGAAAATTAAAATGTCAGATGTCAGGTTGAGTCTTTCAGGAAAGCTTTGCCTGTCTTGTCTTACAGTGCCGATTGAGTTGCACACTAGTCAAAATTAAAACTAAAGACGAGTAATTACAGGCTTGTCAGGTACACTACTTCAGGTAAAATTAAAATGTCTAAGTTCTTTCAAGCTGTAGGATGTTATTACATATTCAACTCTCTATCTGTTCTCTTGAGAGAAATAATACTGGAATAGCCATGATTGGCTCACCTCATAAGTGGGACCAAATGAATTTGAGATTGCTCAGCCTGCAGGCGATAATGCACCCTAATGCTGTTTACAATCAACATTTCTCCACAAGAACCCAGGGACCGCAGTAGTAAAGAGGGAGTGTTTAGCTAAAGCTAAGAGTGTGAGTGATTTGCCTGAATTCAGTAGAGTTGTTGATATCCTTAAAAATTAAATTAGTATTTGAATGCTCACCTTAGTAGAAGCCATTCTCCCGTGGAACTGCAGAGCAATGCCACAATACAGAACCTGTACGGCCATTTGTGTGGCCCTTTCTGTGGAGTCCTGACCCGGGGTTGCCATCGGCCTTTCTGAAGTTCTGTTGCTGGTAGCTGTGAGACACAGTTACAGAACCACTTCAGAGAAAAATTGTGCATGAGGTGGTAAACACTCTGTATTAATTTTTATTTTTAGTTGCATTTCAGTCAGTTATGTAAATGATGAAGAGCTTAACTCTCCTGAATTATCAGCTTTCGGTATGTTGAACAGAGTTAGTTTGCCCTCATTTTAAGTCAAGTTATTAATGTGTTTATAAAATTGAGAATGGGCTACTTCACTAAATGCATCATTACGATTCAGCGTAGCATTCTTGTGTTTTATGAGTTACACGAAGAAAAAAGAGACGGAAAGGTTATAAACAGGCACAATTACTGACAACCCTTTTTTTTCAAGTGAACAAGTTACACTTTTGGCAGAGTAGAATTTGTGCCAGAAAAACAGGTTTTGATAACTGAGTCTGTCAGGAACACCCTGAAGGTCAGCATATCTGTGGATGAGACCTACTGTGGAGCAAACAATTTACTGGATGATTCAGCGACATTTCTCAAGGAGTATATCATTCATCATTGTTATAACAACTGAGAGGCAAAAATGTGATTAATTTCTTTGTACTATTTTGAAGATTTGGGAAGCATACATCAATTTCTCTGTCCATCAGACTACTCATTTCTGAAAGAGATCTAAAGCCAAAACACCCTGAGCATCTAATTGGAATGTAATTTTAGAACTGCCTGAATTTGGTGTGCATTTTTTGTTGCTTATTTAAAATATAGCACGAATGTGCTATATTTCTAATATTCCTGATGTTGCCATTGATTATAGAGAAACAGAATGGATTATGTTATGCAAACTGTAAATCCAGTGGGTATCTGTGAGTACGTGTAGGGTTTGCAAAGCACGCAGTTAAATTTGCCCCATCCTGCTGTCAACAAATTTATGACAGTGACATGCACTAAATAAATGTGGTGTTGGTTGTTATATGGAAGAGCTAGGGCTGAAGAAGCACATTATGAATGAATGTTCGTGATAAAAACAAATGTTGTTATGAATAAAATACCATTTTCATGCTATCTGCTTTCCTTGGTCAAGCTGACATTGCTTTGTCTTCTGATTCTCTCATTGCGTGACAGTTATTTTGCTTTTCAAGAAGAATGCCTCCTTTATTATCAATGTTGAGTTTTTCATCTCAAGCAATGGAGAAGTCCACTCTTCTATTTTGAATTTGAATTAAGCTCAGCTTTAAAATTTAGAGGAGTTTTGTTTTGGTTTTGGTGTGTTCATAGAATGGAAATAAAGGTGTTGGCGAGGTTGACTGACATTCTGGCCAACTCAAGAGGAGTCTCAGGTTAAATGAAGGCAATCCATGGTTTGTATGGTTTTAAGAATATGCATTATATGAAAATGTGTGTCTAATGAGCTTAGATTTAAAAACTTACTTGTTTCAACAAACTCCAGTAATAAGGGAGGTTTTACCTGGAAGAAGAAAATTAATTCCTAGTTGGGTCTGTTCACAGAGTGGATAAGCTTAAATTTTAGTGATAAAATCGTAGGCTATGTCCAGAGAGTATCCACAAACAAAACTGTAACAGTATTCCTTGTTAGTTGTGTATTCGCTGCTTCAATAAGATCAGTTTCCAGATTACTGAGGTGTTTATTTCTTTGCATGTATTGTCCAACACTGTAGGCTTCTTCAGATCGTGGGCACGGGAAGGCTTTTATTTATTTTCTAAGAATTTGTTGCAATTTTTGTTACTACCCCGTAAAGTAGGTTTTATTATTTTTACATCACAGAAAACAAGTTTAAATATCAGTTTTTCAATTTATAATGAAAAGATAATTCTAAAATCTAGGAAGTTGATCAAAAAGTAATTTTGTAATTGGGCTGCAGGGGAGATTAAAACTGAGATTTGCATTAGAGCTGACAATTTGGCAATCAGATTTGATATAACAGAAAACATGACCTGAATCCATCACAGAGAATTAAGAAACTATAAATGATTCACTTATGTCCTTCATGTTTCTAATCTAATGGCTAAACAAAATTCATATTATTAACAGGCATGTCCTCATGACTCTAAATATGTTAGAAGAAGCATAAATTACATGTATCCGCTATATATTCTATTTGTGTAATGAAAATCTTCCAAAACAAAAATAAAATTGTTTCAGACTGAACTAGGAACAATCATAATCTTGATTTTGAAAGATTTATTTTGGTTATGCATAACACTACCAGATATAAGAAAGGAAAACTTTCTAGACCAAAGGAGCAACCAACCAAAAGGGATTGTGCAGCTCTAATCGCTCCACTGTGTTATTCCAAGATAGATTCTTGTTTTGGTTTTGATAGATTTAAATTTATACTGAGACTGAAAATTTAAATAAAATAAAGTTATTCACTGATGGGAAGTCATTAAGTAGTCAAAAATTCTCTGAAAAATATCTTTTGAAGAGATACTCAGAGGAAAATTGCAACTTGGTCTCTTTTTCAGGCATGGATGACATTTCACGCACAGGAATTTTTAGTGCAAGCTTTTCTGATTAAGACATGCGTGCTTTTTTTTTATTTGCTTTTCAGGCTTGGAGTCTTCAGTTCGTGGTGGAAAGACCGCCGTGTTATGGTCAGCATCTGGTGGGAAGAGTTGAGCTCTCGGGCAGAGGAAGAGCATAAAAACATTCAGGTTAACAGTAACCGCAAAAATTTAATCCAGCATTTAAAGTATTGTCTTGTTTTAGTAGTGGGACTCCCCTTCCTTGTTTAACAATTTTATTACTTCTTAAAAGATGTTTGTTATTGGTTCAGTGAATATACTTGTTGTCCATGTTACACAAAAAAATAGTGTATTTTGAACTGACTGAAGCATATAGAATAACTTTTAATACATTTATGCTGTTAGTTTGTCTGAAAACTCATTATTCATTTGCTTTTCAGAATCTTGTAAATATTTAAGATGACAGAAAAAAGATGCCAAGCCACCTGAAAATACAAATCCCAAATGAAAATATAAATCCAAGATTTTTAAGGAAAATGCAGGGGTTATTATAATTTTACATTTAATATTTGTTATCTCATTTATCTTATTCTGTTACTCCTGTTTTGCAAACTACTAGAAATAATGGTTTATGTATTTGTAGAAAGATAAAATGGTACAGAAATAAAATTAATATATAATATTTGTGTTTGTAAGTGCTTTAGCTTCATTAAGCCATCTTTTCTCACTCATATTGAGAAGTGAGAGGTTTTGTTGTAACTTTTGCTATTAAAGGAGGAAGTTCTCAACCAAAACTTTAAATTATGCAGTAGTTTCCATTCCCATATTTACATCTTATTAATACAAATACATAAAACATCCACTGTAAAGTTATAATTCTCCCTCTCAGCTGCTTTTAATTTCAATACTTTTACAAAGGATCATCTTTCTATTTCCTGTATGTTTATTCATTGTTCTGAAGTTTGTAGTGCTGACTAGAGTTAAACTTGCCGAGTGTTTTCTACTATATTTTTGTAAATTTATCATATATTAACAGTTCAGGTTGAAAATTTCTGTGCAAGCTGCTTCTGATAAAACATTGTTTCTAAGGAAGAGAGTAGGGGAAATCCTGGGAAGGAACCTGAAACCTTACAAAACAAATTACACTGTAAAGGAATTCTCTTTTTTAATTTTTGAAGGGTTTTTTACCCTTAACCCAAGGAATGGTGACTATATCTTAGGCCAAACTGTTATCTTCTGGAAAGTCTCATTCTTATCTCTATCTCATCATTTTTGACCTATGAATTCTGCAGGAATTCTGACAGATCAGTAAGGCACGGCGGATGCAGCATCGGAAGGCAAGGCAGAGTGGAAGCATGCGAAACGATTGAATAGAGCCTGTTCTGCTCTTCCTGCTACAACGGCATCACTACACAAGTAGCAAAAGCGATGGAATTACAGTGAGTTTTTATTTTCTGTAAATAATTTTAACATTAATTTTACCAAGTGTTTAAATTGAAGAACCAAGGCAGCTCACAGATATGCTAAAGTCTACACATCTTTACTTGGTTTTTCTTTTTCTAGTAACAACATTTAGAAAGAAGGACGAAAAGAAGGAAAGGCTGCATCCCCAATGGGCTGTTTAGTTCTTATAAAAAATTGTAAATCCAAATAATTTTGAAGAATGCACTGCTTTTGTGCTTTCATATGAACGTTAATGTAAATCCTCCTTGTCTCTCTCTCAAGGTCACAGTATCACAGTATCATAAGGTTGGAAAAGACCTTTGAGATCATCGAGTCCAACCTATGATTGGACCTATCCAACCTATCTCCAAAGATTTTCCAATACAGATCTCAGGATAAAAGCTATAAATACTATGAAGCTTAAATGGGAAAGCGTGATGTCTAGGGAGCGAAAGAGATCCGTCTGTCTGTCAGGTTGCTAACACACTCTTGCAGTGGTCAGTTGGTACCAAGGCATTTGTGGGAGCATTTTGTTGCAGAAGCAGTTGTTTCAATTCTTACATTTGGCCTGTTACCTCCCAGTACTGGTCATTTCTTTTATGTGGAGGATACTTAGGTCATCTAATTTTTAGTCACGATTTATTTTGAAACTGAAACCTGAAAAGCTAATGGTGCGTACAACTAAACAGCACATTAATGATGAATTGAATTTAACTGGTAATTACGGCACTGACATTCGTCAGTAGCAACTAGTTTTCTAGAAGCACTCTGAAACCATTTTCTGAAGGGGGAAAGCTCAACACTGCTCCCTCTGTAGTTCACTCACTGGGACAAATATAAGTTTCACAGTTCTTAAATGGAATCACTTCATGGTATCACTGAAAGAGTCTTCTACCAAAAGTCAACTGTTAAATCTTACAGAAATCACTTGAATAGAAAGGCTATTGATTATTAATTCTAGTTGGTGAAATTGCTGACCAATTTCTTTCTTTTACAATTTATTTTTGTTTATCTCACCTGATCTGTTCACTGCTGAATAGACATAACCCAGATCTGCTGTTGGATTTGTGTTCTGTTCCAATCTGCAGGAAGATTCTTTAAATTCCCCAGAGACTCCTAGTAGAGTTTCTCCCCCGTAATTTTTTATAAATACCATTCTTTGGCTACTTTCATGCAACTGTCAGGGGAGGAATAAATTCTAAGATATTTTGATAACAAGCTTTTAAGTTGAACTGCCTCTTAAAATACTTTGATAAATTTCTCGTGCTGCTAAGCAGAAGAACGTACAGAAAACTCTTGTATTTCTCTGCTGCTGCTGCTCCTTATCCATGGTATCAAAACTTTAGGACATCTGTAAGTCCCATTCTCACTTTACTCAACACAGATACCGGTTTTATCAGCTTATTGTTAGTTCAGATCCCTTTTATAAAGGAACTGTCAGTTCTATCCCAAGAACTGCCTCTTCGAATCAGCTTTATTTTTCAATCTGCTAGTGTTTTAGGATGCCAAGTGAGAACCTTTACTTTTTTTGTCTTTTCCCCCTTCTCCTAACAAAACTTAAAACATGAAGGCCCTTTTGCCCATCATATATTTTATTTATTTAGTTGGCTGTATAGTATGCATTCTGTGACAAATGCACCTGTCATCTATTCAAATGATAGCAGCCCTGAGGCTAGCGGTACTTTGCAGTTTGACAAGGTGCGCATAAAAGTGTCTCTTCCATCACCACCAAGTCCATGAATATTGTTATTTTTCAGTACAGATTATTGACTTGAATGCTGTTTCCAAGAAGCCGTTGAAATACAGTGGTATTTTTGGAATTTGACAACTGAGAATTCACTTTTTATTGTGGGTAAACCCAATATTTTTTCTTCATCCATAAAACATGGGAAACTGAGGAACAGAGATGTTGAGTTATCTGCCCTCAAAGTCAAGTACTCTCAGTCTGGAACACTATTCTGTGCCTGGTTTTCATCCTGTAGTGATCTGACCAGAGTAGCTTCAGGAAAATGATATCATTGAGATCAAAGTTTAGCAATTTTAATTCTTAAAGTAAAAGCCTTTGGTTTATTTTTATAAGTATGTTTTAGAATACACACTTACTAAGCAGGAAGAGGATATTTAAAGGCAGAATAGGGAATTATAAGGAATTCAAGAGTGTTGACTCTCATATATCTTTGATAGTATTGCCTGTTATACTTCTTGCACTCATCTTTTATTCTCTGTTTCTACATGACTGGTAATGATGCAACTACCTAGTAAAGCAAGATGCAATACATGAAAATACAGGGTTACAAAAATGGCTCCATTTAATAATTAGATTAAAACTGATTTTTAAAAAAAATCTGTGTTTTAATATCCTGTATGAGCAATTAAAATCTGTATTAACATTAGCCCTGCCAGAAAGAGTTTCAGAATTATTTCTCGTCCACGTTAATGAGCCTTTATTATAGAAACCCTGAGGTATTTTATATCTCACATGGAAGAATATAATTAGACACAAATTGATAGGCCTGTGCCTGGTACAAAATTAGAATTTATAACAGATGATTCTGAACCTGTTGTCTGCCTAGTTTTACCCTTAGCAAATGCATCTGCAAGCACTGTAACTAATCCCCTAAAATAATCTGTAACCAATCTGCATGACATTTCCCATTTCCTGATATACAAACCATTACAGAGTCATCCAGGTGCAATTCTTTTACAGCTTTACTAAACACTATTGAACACCTAATGACCTTGACAAAATTATCTGCATTAGAGTTGTGAGTGCTAATCTACTTCATCTTAGTGATGATGCTGTGTAGCAAAGCAAGATTTTCAGCGAAGAACCATTGAAACTATTTGCTTTAGTATGTTTTCCTAGCTTCCACGTATTCTTTTTTAGTTGTGTAGAATATGTCCGTTAAATCATTTTGTGCTTATTATAATGCAGCATTCAATTTGGTTTCCTTCCTGAGAATAAAAATAGTATAAAACAATAATGCATTGTCACACATATATCTGAGTTATAGGTAGAATTAGAATTATGTATCTACTAAAATGAAGTTCTGGAAGTGTGTGGAAAATACAAATTGCCATTAGCAAAAAGGACTAATAGTACTCACAAGAGTTTATTTTGGGAGCTACATGGTATAACCAACAGGAAACATTGAATGCTGGTAGGTAAAAATCTCAACCTCTTCCTGATATGATAGTTCCTGGGAAGAATTATTCATGCCTGCATCGAAAATATAACCCAAGACTGATAATGTTTCATACCTCATTAGCTTCTGTGATAGTCTGAGAACAGAAGAATGAGTATGGATAAAATGTTATGTACAAAAAAAATAGCCTTCGTGTCTCTTTCTCAACTGTCAAACTGTGATCCAAATGTGCATATTATGTTAAATATTTGAATGCTTTCCCTACTCTAGAAAATATTTTGAGTGCTTGGATCTGAATGTCAGATTCTTGGATCTCAACGTCACATTCTTGGATCTCTAAGGTCAGGAATTTAGCAGAAATCACCTTCTCAAAGCACTGCCTCCTGAAACACAATTTTCTCATAAAATTCCCCTCAGTCGAAATCTCTCTAACACAGCTTTTGAGATTTCATTATTTGCCTGTGATGTCCTTGACAGCACTGTTAGCAAAAAAATGCTGTTCTGAACTCCCTGTAATGGATTCAACATCACAGCAGAAGCTCCAAAAGGGAAACAGATGCAACTGCAGGCAGCTCGCACTTTGGAGTACATTTCTCTGCAAGCTTTGAGAAGGGCAAGAGAGAAATAATGTTGCATATTTGCTACAAATGGTAGTTTCAGACTGAAGTGTGTAAAAGCAACCCGTTTAATAGGCTACCTTTTTTCAGTCATGTGCTCTGTGTAGGTAGGCAGTTAGAGACAGAAAAGAGAGAGATGGCATATTACATCTGTTGGGCAGATGGGCGAATTAACGGTGATATTTCTGCATATGCTACAATACTACTGCGTGCTCAATGAACAGATAGCACAGTAATTTTTGTAGACTGTTCAAATGTACTTTTCATTAAAGACAGCTTTAAGAAACGTTCATGGGTTTTGCCTAAAATACGAAAGTTTTTCTTCTTTCTACAGTGTCATAGACTTTCCTCCTTTTAAGAACGTATAAAAAGAGCTAATACTGTAACGTTATGCTTTAAGTGGGAAGTACTCAGAACAGCAATGTTTATTGGAAAATAAGTTTCCCTGAAAATAATTTTCCCTGTAATCTCCTGTTTTCTTCTTTTTTTTTTTTTTCTTGAGACAAAAGCACATAATAGACTACAACTTCAGATCCTGCTAGGTGAAAAGTAGCATTTTAATGGCATTAAGTGCTACTTTTTCAATGAGTCAATGGTGAAATGTCACTAAGTTTAAAAACAAAAGTGTAGATTTGTAGACTAACATTATATATGTATTTCACAGGAATGGTGAAAATACTATAAACCTTTCTCAGACTTACTTTTCTTCTTTTGTTTGATCTGGATAAAGCAGAATTGAATTCAATTGACAGTAATCATAGAAGACAAGATTGTCAAACATCTAGCATGGCATTTCTGTTCACCTTTGCATAATTAAGTATACATTTTTCTGGTCATTTTTACCATTATTTCTTTTTATCTTAACAATATAGAAAACATTGAGTAAAAGAAACTGCAAGTTTTCAAACTTATTCCTAAAAGAGTAAATTTATAATTTTTTACATATTTTTCAACTTTATTAATGTAAGAGAGCAGCATGATAAATTCAGTTATTTGTCATTGAGCCTCAAATCTCAAATATAAAAAAGCTATTTTTTCCCTTACCCCAAAAATGAGGAGGATTTAGAATACTGATGCAAATTCTGGGACCTAATCCCAGCTATAATCTCTAGAATGTTTCAGATGAAGAATTATACTTAAGCTACATATTCAGCAATCATAGTTCTTTATCACAGTCATTTCAAAAGGCAAAAAATGATAGTTATTTTCATGACAAAAAATAAAATATACATAACAGTGTTCATAAAGTTTTCCGTCCTGATTAGAGTTATATAACCAATTATGAAGTTAGATGGAACATCCTAGTATAAACTGATTTTGGTTGACCATCAACAACTAGAGTGTAATACCTACCCTGCAAGATGTGCTGTAGAAGAGTTTGCAGTACTAACAATTGATCTCTTCAGCTCAGCTGATGAAACAAAGTAAAATATTTATGAGAAATAAAGAATATTTCCTGCTTCAATGTTTACTTTCATATTTGCTGAAATAAACTCCTGTTCCCTTAAGACATAGTGACATTTTCGCCTACACTGAAGCTGTTGATCTTTGAATTAAAGTTTATATAATGTCCAAATATTTTAAGATAAACTGGAAAGTCAATATTAAGAATAATTTAAGGCCAATATGTAGCTTACAAATTTATCATCATAAATCATCAAATATTAACAACTAGATTTATCTTTTTTTTTTTATTTAACTGAAAGGCTTTTGATTATCTTCTTTATGACTATTGACTTCTTCTGTGTAAACAGAAACACAGATAGAAGATCAGAGATCATGAAAAGAGGACTATCTTCTACGTGCATGACTGGATACATCGTGACCTTGCCTGACCTGAGTCCACACCATGAAAAAGAAGAAAAAATACCATGAGAAAATTAAAAGGTCTCTTATATTTACTCATACAATGCAATATGTTTCTTTTACATGGTTTGGATTCTCTATAACTTAATTTGAATTTCTGTTAAAGGAATACTAGGGCTACAAGGCACAAGAAAAAATCATGTAAATACATGTTTTAATAGCAAAATCTGAAAGTTCACTGGAGGGGCAAAATCATTATAGCTACTCATTAAGACTATGAACCTCACCATTTATTACCAGGCCTGTTAGAAAAAAAATATCTGTGAACATGAGAATAAATAACCTGAGGACAAAGGACTCTAGGAAAATTCTGGAACAACTCTATCTACCCAGGCCAACAGTCGTATGGGAAATGTGAGATAACGTTGCTTTTCATTGCAGGGGGCTGGTGTCTTACCAGCTAAACTGGCAACGACTAAGGGAAACTTGTTTTATACAGAATTAGGAAATTTTTTCATGGTGTAAGAAAGCTCAGGTATCTTTTCCCATCCCATATTTTGTGATAGTTAGCAATGATTCTGAATTTGATGAAGCAGTTGTGGAAAACATGGTTGTTTTGAAGCAGAGGAGACAGGCAAATGTGACGAAGACAGCTCTTTCAGAGCTTTCATTGCTATATCACCTCCAGTAGTAGTTTTTTTATTCATGTTAATCTTTTTTTTTTGTGCTACTGAATTGTCATAATCTGTTTAATAATTAAATATTTAGAAGTCCTTTATCATGATTCTTAAACCCTGTGCCCCACAGCTTTTCAACTTTTAGAAACTTTTTAGATAAAGTTTCCACTGGGAGTGACTCCAGCTGTAATTCTAAAATGCACATATTCTGAAATGTATTGGCTTGGTACCACATGAGATTTCAGGACAGTCAAATGATATAAAATTAACATGACATATATTGAATGGATGGGAAGGATGACAACTGACAAGTCTATATATGAAAAGTAATTGTTGTGCAGGTGTGCTTCATTGGTTTCAAGGGGACTTGCACTTCTGTAACAGTTTATGTTATACAAAAGTGAAAATATCACTGTTGAAATTTCTTGGTATGCGGCTTAGGAAACAGCAAATAAAGAAAAGGCTTGATTATGAATGCCTGTGATCTCAGTAAGCTGGACAACTGTAGACTGTAAATGGTTTATATCCTAGATATAGGAAGCAAATTTGTAAAGCCCGTATTTGAGTATGTCTTGTGCCCATGACATTTCATATTCCTTCCTTAAAGTTACTTTATATGACCCTTGATTATTTTTCAGATTTCAAATCTCTTCCATACTAGGTCTTTCCATACAACTCTTTCACGCTGAGGTATGACCTTTGAGTATATCCTTTCGGTAAGACTCTCCATTTCTTCTCAGCTGGCACAAGTAAAATGTCAGCTTTCAGGCAAAGTGTTTCAGCTATGCGGTGTCACCAAGTTGCATAACTGGGTTTGGACAAAGATCCTACGAGACTGGCAATTTCTTTTCCTTCCAGCTATTCTGTGTTCCAAAAGCAACTTAAATGTTTCAGTGACCCAGCATGTTAGATGAAAAACAATCTCAGTGACAAAATTAATGTATTTCTCACTCCTGACACTGAAAGTAAATTCAGGACCCAGTACTGCATAAATATAAATAATTCGAGGTAATGTATAGGTGTAAGAGCTGATAATCAGCTGCTGATAGAAGTTGAATAATTGTAGTTAAAATTATCTAAACGAGGGAATGTTTTGGTGGAAATTTTAGAGAAAAATAGATATTCAAGAGCAGGTATTTGTGGATGAAACTGTTCTTCTAGGTGCAGATAGGAACATGGCTTTCCATAGGTTTTCACAAGGTACACTGCTGGCAACAGACAAAACACAGAATTGTTGCGAGGAGAGTGACTTAGCAGTTTTGTCTGTTATAATGTATTATCCTTCGTGCTGTGCTGCTACACTTCTAGGGTTTTGATGTGAAAGAAAATTTAAAGGTAGACTTGTGAAGGGCTTTGGATTTGTACCATGATAAGGTTGTAATTATGAGTGGAAACAGAGCAGCGAAAGCTTCTCGTGGCTCCGTTTTGAATTTTGGAATGGAGGGACCTGGAGTTACGCTTCTGGATACAGAAGTGAATGTCTGGGCCTTCTCCAATCCTCGATAATAGTAGGCTGTTATAGTACAGTTTATGTGTAGTTTATTTGTCAAAATAGGACACAAATCCCTCAGAGAGAAGACTCTTTGTACAGTTAGATGATATTTTATAGAGTTCTGAACACAAATCTCTCAAAGAAGTTAAATCCACAGTGAGAACACTAGTAATATAATTATATGTAGTCAGTTTAAAAATGCCCAACTTCACAACAGTTCCAGAGCAGTAAAAACAAGCACTGCCCTTAAAAACACCAAGGCAATTAATTGGAGAAGGATTTCTCAATAATTTGTTTATCACTCTATGAGCTCGGGTACCTGAGCTCAGTTCAAGTTAATTCAGTCATAGCTGTGGGAAAAATGCGTATTTATTACTCTCTCCTTATTGCTTTTGTGTGATTTTTTTTCTTTCTTTCTCTTTCTACCTTATTAAAAGCCTTTCATCTCCTAAAATCAATGAAGTTATCAGCTGGGAATTTTTTGGCTTAACTCAGGGAATCTTTATAAGTTTTGCACACACTTTCTTGTATGTTACCTTTTTAAAATTCTTTTTGTTTGTTTTGATCAGATAATCTTTTGCCTGGAATAATATTTTAACTCTTAGATGGATGGACAAACACATCTACATGTGTATTAACAGCCCTCTGAACCAAACACTAGGTAAGAGATGTCCTCTGCCAATAAAGTCTTATCTTTCCCTTTCCCGGCTGAACATGAGCCAGCAGTGGCCCATGTGGCCAAGAGGGCCGATGACACCTTGGCCCGTGTCAGACCCAGTGTGGCCAGCACGAGCAGGGAGGTGATTGTGCCCCTGTGCTCAGCGCTAGTGAGGCCGCACCTCGAGTGCTGGGGTCAGTTTGGGCCCCTCACTCCAAGAAGGACATTGAGGGGCTGGAGCGCGTCCAGAGAAGGGCAACGAGGCTGGGGAGGGGCTGGAGAACAAGTCCTACGAGGAGAGACTGAGGGAACTGGGGTTGTTTAGCCTGGAGAAGAGGAGGCTGAGGGGAGACCTCATCCCTGTCTACAACTGCCTGAAAGGAGGCTGTGATGGGGTGGGGGCTGGGCTCTTCTCACAAGGGACAGCGATAGGACTAGAGGAAATGGCCACAAGTTGTGTCAGGAGAGGTTTAGACTGGACATGAGGAAGAATTTCTTCCCTGAAAGGGTGGTCAGGGATTGGCACAGCTGCCCAGGGAGGGGGTGGAGTCACCATCCCTGGAGGTGTTTAAAAGACGAGTAGATGAGTTCCTTAGGGACGTGGTTTAGTGGGGAGACAGGCACGGCTGGACTCGGTGATCTCAGAGGTCTCTTCCAACCTTATGATTCTGTTATTCTGTGATACGACAGGATTTTAAAGTAAATGAGGGTAGATAAAGATAAGGAAGATATTTTTTTGAGGGTCGTTGTCCCAGTTTAAATGATAAATAAGATTTGTATCAGAAATTAAGATATTTTAATGAGAAAAATGTATAGAAAGAATAACAGTTCTTAACTATAAATATGTATCTATATAACCACAAACAGAACAGAATTAACATCAAGCAAAATTGAAACCTGAGCTGCACTCAGTCCTCCAGGTGGGTTTTCTCTAGAGTGGAGCAGAGAGTCAGAATCGCCTCCCTGGACCTGTTGGTCACACTTCGTTTAATGCAGCCCAGGATACAGTTGGCTTTCTGGGCTGCGAGTGCACATTGCCAGCTCAGGTTGAGCTTTGCGTTCGTCAGGTGCACTGGTGAGCTGATCCATTTGTCTTGCTTCTTTGCAAAGACTGATTTCCATCTCCTGCATTTGTAGCCACTGAGAAAGTTCGTGGATGACTGTCTCCCATGGGAGGGAGCAGCTTTGGTGGGCACCTGCTGTCCAGGCAGCGTCAGTCCACCACAAACTTCTAATTTGTTTGGTATTGGTGAACAATTTCAAAATTATTCAGAGGACAAATCTGATAAAAGCACTTATCTTGTTTCCTTGGGAAGATAGGGTAATACACCAGGAAGAACTCATTTTCTCATAAAGGTACTGCGTTGTATTCTGGGTTGAGATATTGGAATCTGCAGAACAATTGAATTAACATTTTACGTGTGCGGTGTAATGCAGACAGAAGCAATAAAAAAAGCAGAAATCAAAGATTTTGTTGGCAAAAGAAAAGGGGGAGGAAAATAAAGAGGTGTTTACAACAGTTTGGCAAATGCTGGAGACAGGAAAGCAGTTGATGCAGAAGATGCATAGTAATTAAACCAATTACTAATGAAGGTCTAATTAAATATTTAGAGAGCGGTGCAGAAGATCTTGTGTTTGGACAATCTTAAAGTGAAAAAACCCAGTCACCAAGGGATGGTGATTGAATGAAAAAGAAGGGACTTATGTCACCAAGGCTGTGAGGGAAGAGTAAGAATGGGTAACAGAAAGAAAATAGATAACTGATTAAGAAAGAAGAAAAAGAGAAGTAGGTAATCGATGTAAAAGGCTGTACAAAAGTGTCTGGAAAATCTTGTATGTTTCAGGCAGGTTTTTTGTCCCTTTTTTGTTTATTTTTTTATATTTTTAGATGTGTATGTTCTATACTTGAAACTCTTATGCATCAAGACATTTTGTTTTCCCAGAGCCTCAGGATGTCCTCTTTAATTCTGGTTAGTGATTATTAACACTGACACTATTGTCATGCTAATTGAAAAGTCAAATTTTAAGCCCGAGTACTTAAAGAACCTTTGGCGCTTTTTTTTATATAATTCTTCTCAAACATTTTGCTCGAGAAAATCAACAGTGTTCAAATATCGTCAGATTAAAGATGATTTGAGTAAAATAAGTATCTATCTCACCTTCTGGTTTTAGATAGGTGAGCTTCGTTGTGAATGTTTACAGAAAGCTGTTCTTTAGATATAAAATAGACAAGTAAATATTAAGGAGAAACAGTAGCTTAACCATGAGGTAACTTAAGCAAGGGCAATGCTGACTTTGACTCCGTAGAGAGGCAATAACTACTGATGTGCCGTTAGGTGTTAGTTAAATCACTGGGGGGAAGGAATGTGTGTATCTCATTAGCAACAAAGACAAAGCCACAGTGTCCTTACTTACCCTCTTCTGGACCCTGCCTATATTTATTCTTTAGAAATCATAACTATTGAAGGTACAGAGGAATTATTATGTGTCCGATAGTAATTCTTTTTATGACTCTTAAGTGCAGTACCCTTAATTCATTGAAGCATTTACCATACAGCCTTACAATCTGTTACATTGTCAAACTCTTTGTCAAACAACAAGTATGTATTGTACACTAATGAAAATACATCTTTCCTAATTTATTACCTTTCATTGCTACTATTCTCCTGTAGTCTTTAAAATGGAATATATCAGACAGGCTATATCTCTTTCATTCTGCTAAGTTTGAAAGGGTATTTCTCATAAATGTTATTTATTTGCTTATTTTTTTTTTTATTCTGTTGCAATCTGAAAAGAGACCTAAAGTGGATTTTACAGTGAATATAAAAGCCAGTATGGAGTTCCACAAACGCTTCCAGACAGCTTGTGGCTTTTTTTGTTTGCAGAATTTATGGTTATTGCAAATAGGGATGTTATAGGACCTGATTAATGAAAAGTGAATGCAAACTAGGGAAACATCTTTTTTTTATATCTTAGTAAAACCTACAGCCTATCAGATTCACATTCAAGGATTTTGATGGAGTGGACATTTGAGTCTTTTTCTCTTTCTTTATACCATTTCTGTATTCCAATAAGACAATCCCCTGCAAAGAAGAAACCGTGTTTGAAGCAGAAAAGTATGGTTAATGAGAAAATGGAGAAAGCACAAGGTAGCAGTGAGCAGAATAAGGGGATTTCTGTCAGGGGTTTTATAAGCACTGAGTTTCTGTGAGCAACCAGTGATTCGTGTTGCAATGGAGCTGATACAGTCAGTTGTCATTATTAATACAAAGAGTTATAAATTACTTTGCTGAATTACAGATTCTGTATTCCTAAAGTCAATGGGAGCACGTGTCATTTACGGAACGGAACGTAATGTGATTCTGGAGTCACATTGCAGAAAAGTTAGTTTTTCTCCTACTATTTATTGGAGAAAGACTGTGTGTACCCTACATGTTATTTGAATATTTTACAAACATGATTTGTCATATGCTAGTGTGAGGTAGGGTCAAAGAGGACACTCCCCGTACCCTTTCTGCTAGTATTCTTCCAGGGACTGGGGAAAATAGCAGAATTTCGTAGTTTATACTAATTATGAGTCCAGTTAGGCTGCTATTACCACTGTGACATTCAAATAATATTTAAAATTAAAGACAGCACTGCTGTAGGGTAATAAGCTTTTAGATTGCTTATTGTCATTTAAGGACATATATGCATGTGGTCTATGGTACTTAAATTGGAAATACAACCTCCATATTAGGATTAGAAGAATGCTTGTTCTGATAACCATAAATATTTCTAAATCCATAAATGCATCACTGTTAGTTGAAGATACTTGGTTATGTCTTGTAAGATATTTATTGCAACAGCTCTTTTGTGTCTTGGTTCCAAGACCTACAGTTTCAGATCATATTTTACTCAAAGATCGCAAAATTCTTCCGACATGCCATTGTGGTAAATGAATTTTAAAAGCGTATTTACAGATTGTGTTTGTGACAAAGATGGGAATCTTGGCTTCCATTCTTTCAAGAGCTGCTCATTCTGCTACAATCTTATTCAGATATCAGTTCTGCTCCTGTATGAGCTTCATGCAATTACACTGCTTCATCCATTTACAAAAGGTGTCTGAGATTATGATTATGATTGAGAAAACATATTTGTGTAGAGAATTAAAATATAGGGAACAGCTATTTTTAAATTAGTATTGTGAGTCTCTTAGTTTCTTCACTTTCTGTTGGTAAAACCAAGCACTTCCGTCATGTGGAACAGTATTTGGCTCTTTTTCACCTTTTTCTTTGCAGATCTATAACTCTTGTGGTTCCGGGTATAATTTGCTTATGCTAATGATGTATACACAAAGAATGTTAAAATTCTTACTAATCTCAGTGTTATAAAATAGATGTATAATCTGATCCTTCAGTTTGAACAACAAAATTGACCCAAAGCGCATTTGTACCAGCACTTAAAACAAAATTATATGGCTATAAATACACAAATTTGCCACCTTTTACTAGAAAACAATCCTGCTCAATTCCATCGTCCCAATTTAGGATTTCAATGCTAATAGTAAGAAATTATCTTGTAAGTTTATTATGAAGACTGTAAAAGCAACTTAAAGCAAAATTCTGTTGCTTCTCAAAGGAAGGCTGGGCTGTAAAGGCTCCTTCTTCCTCCTAGAATAGGATCAGTAACAAACGTAGGGGTGGCTGTCCTTAATGCACCTCGAGTGTGAGGTCATGATGGCACTTCGGTCACCTAGAGCACAGAGAAGTGTTCCATTTCTGCTTGTTTTAAAGGCATATCTTTAATATCCGACTGCAAAGCAGTTGCTGATTTTGAGGCTGAGGCAGATGGGTCACTAAGGAAACAGGATCTGCAAACAGAAACACTCCTTAAAATTGCAGGCTAGATTTCAGTAATGCTGTCACATAGGTTATGCAAGAAATTGAACCAATATTTGTTTGTTCATTTGCTTTTCCTTTTAACTTTTGCTACATATTTTCCAATTTCAATTCAAGTAGCGGGGCCAACGTGGAAGTAGTTTAACCTTAATTTCTTGGTTTTGTTTCCACCACAGGAGAATGTTGCTTTTTACTGTGATTGCTGATTTACAAGCACTAAACAAGTTGTTATACTATTCAATAGTTCACAAATCAAAAAAGTGCCTAAAACCATACTAAATTCCTTTTCAACAATGGGTAGCATTTCTACATCTCCTAATTTAATGTTTGAGCAAAGTTGCAATCAGAAAATGAAATTACTATCCTGAACTGAGGAAGATAAAATCAATACTTGTAACAGTTATAGCTAACCATGTAGTGTTTATAGATTTAAATATAGAAACAGTTTATTCTGTGGTATTTGTCAGTGCCAGAGCCAAGAGGCTTCCACAAGCAGGAAAACAGTGGGTGACTGAAAATAAACCCACAGATATCTGGTGTTTTGTAATTGTTGATGTGGTTGAATAGGTCATTTAATTTTAAAATACAGAAATAAAGAATAAGTACAAATAAAAATAAAAAGCTCCATGTAATGTTTCTGTGCTTGGTTCCCTGATGGAGCTTTAACCTATAAACACATTGAATCCCTCCACTTTAGTTCAAGGGGTACGATTTTTTTTCCAAACTTCTTATCTAGCTTTGTGAAATAGTAATGGGAAACATATTTCCCAAGTAGAGAGGAGACTCGTTCTGAAAATTCCAAATACATTTGGCTAAAAAAAGGGGGTTTGCTTGATTTTTAAAATTATAAGTTGAAAAAGCAGCTTTTACATCCTGCATTGTGTAAAAATGCAAACACAATGTGCTGGATGCAGTAGGTAAAATCCTGGCGCGGTTTTCACTGACTTCATCAGTTCTGATGTGGAGAATTTTGTTTGTGGCTCTAATCAGATGATTCACATTATTGCTCTCTGTAGCAATAACACAGAGTGCAGGAGATAACCAAATCTGGCATAGATGCAAGCTATATTTACTGTTGGTATGTCTCTGCTTTTAGAGCTTTGCTGTAATGGCTTGATCATTAGCTCATAATGATCTGAATTTTTAAAATCCCTGTAAGCAGCCTTGTGCCCAGCTTTCAATACAATCTAAGTGACAATGCCATACTCCTGGCATTTGTCACAGACAGAAGAAAACTTACTGTAAACAATTATGAGATTCACAGATTAAACTTTGCTTCTCTCACCAGAACTGCTTTCCTGCAAATAGAACTATCTGTCTCAGCATTAGAAATTCTAGGAGAGGTGCCTGCAGAGAGGTGTAGGCTCTCTGTTAGCCTCCGTCAGCAGGCAGACAGCACTGCCTGCCTCCGCTCCCTCCGGGAGCTCCCTGCTGCTTCTGTTCAGTGCGAAGCAGTCAATTAGAGGCAGGTGAAAAGGCAAATTTTCCAGCAGACAGGTATCACGGACTGCCTAACTAGGAGATAGGTCTTTGGAGAAGAAGAAAGTTCTTTCTTGAATTGGAGAGCACTGTCCTTTTATCGTGCTCAGTTTTGTAACGTGGAAAGATTTCTTAGGACGGAATATGTGGTACCACAGTATTTAATACGACTACATCACCAGATGAACCTATGTATTGCTCTTGCTCACAAAAGATTTGTGCTTTCAGCTGCTGTCCAGTCCATTCAGTGAACTGTCTGTCCAGAGATTCCTTGTTTTGTATTTTAGAGAAATTATCTGAGAAGGAAAAAAAAAGAGATGTAGAAAAAAAAAATAATATTTAGAAAATGAGTGCTTGTGGTAAGAGAAATCAATAAATGATTACTCCCTGGTGTTTTTTGGCAAAATGAATTAACAACGACTGAATGCAGATGTGTTACAAATTGTGTCAATGCTGTAAGTGCCAATAGACTTAAAAAGAAATTCCACATAAAAAAAAAAAAAAAGAAGCAAGTCTCATTTAAAACAAAAATGTCTTATCTACTATTGATAGACATCCAAGCTGCAAAACACTGATCATGGTCACAAACCTTCTGACATCGTACAGGTAGAGTGTTCTTTTAGGAGAATAGATAATCATCTGTGTTCTTTTATCTCAATTTGCAATGATGCCCCAGAGCCATCTTAAAAGTTTACAGAATCCTACTGAACTTTCCGATTGCGTGATCGGTTTGAAATCCATCTCACGTTACCTTTGATATTTCTTTCTGTAGTGTTTGTATAAAGCAATGAAGCAAGAGATGCATGTTTTGTTTTCCCGTATTTCTGTCTGTATTATTCAGCTAAGCATAGCACAATGCAGTTGACTTGAGATTATACCCTTAATTATAATAAGAACAATAAAATCGATCTCAGGAAGAAAAGATTCTTTAAATTATTTAAAGGAATAAATATGATCCATTTTCAACCAAAGCCACTTGAAGTAAACAGATGAGTTCATATTAAAATTTTATAAATGTAATAATCCTGTTGTATTTCTGTTGATTATAGTGTTTTATTAAGGATTTACATAAAAGCAGGATATTTACATTAAAATGAGTGACTTTATAATTATGGATTAAATAAGATATTGAATAACCTGTTTTGTGTACAAGAAAAAGGCCAACGTTAAATACAATTTGGGGCATTGACCAGTGCATAAATATATACAAGCTTCTTTGTTCCTATGGGAATCACTAAAGTGATCTCTGTTAGTTGATATTTCTTAGATAGAGTTAATGTTTTAGCCATATGAAAAATAATCCCATGAATACTAAGAAGTAGTACAACAGTAAAAGATACAAGTTAAATGAGAAAATGAATATGTTCCTGCATGAGATTTTGAAATGGGAGTTAAGAATAGTCTAACATTTGACATTAAAATTGCGTGATGAATTAGGTTAATTAACTAGAATAGTTAGTAATCTCCAGAGCCCTGGATCTTTGGGAAAGGGTGATGACAAAGAATATCTGGAAAAAGTACAATTCTGTATTCATGAAGATGTCTCAATGGAGCCAATAGGGAGAGTTCGTGCTTGGGCTGAGTTTCCAGTCCTACCATTTAATAATAATAATAATAATATTAATAATAATAATAATAATAATAATGATGTTGTAGGGGAAAACTGCTCAACTACTTTTTCATTCAGATTTTAATCCACAGCAGTTTCGACATGCAGTTAGATTATGCATAAGAACAGTTTTGTAGTCTGTTCTTCCCGGGAGCATGTATGCAATTTTGCACTGAACTCTACCAATATCTTTGAGTATTACTTTTTAATGCTTGCTGGTGTTTTTCACAGGTTGTTTTGTCATAAGATATAACACGTGTTTTACATCTATTTCAATGAATAATTTTGTTTTCAAATGCCATAGGACCTAAGAATTCTCATAAAATGTTGTGAAACAAAGACATAACCTTCAATTTTCATTTCATTAGTGGAATGGAGAATTAGAATCATAACTTTTTTCAGCCTGGAAGATTTTTAACAAAAAAATAATGTTGAGCCTTCACAGTATGGTTATTTGAAATGGAGATATTAGTTTTATTCCTAGAAAAAGGTCAATAAAACAACCATCCACATTCACTGCAGGTTTCAGTGGAGCCTTAGTAAGGATGGTAAGAAGGGCATTTAACTTCAACTGAATTGAGAATCTGGGCAGTGATGATGATGTGGAGTAATGTATACGAACACTTAGGCTGGTAAAACAATCTTAGCAGTATTTGAGGGGAGTAATTTTTCTGTTCTATGCGCTGCTGGATCTACCTTATTTTTCTAGTCCTTCACCTGCAGCAACTGACAGGCCAAGCCACATTTGCAGGAATTAAATAAGTTGGACTTGCTAACTGTCACATAGTCTACCATAGTCTGCCTGTCCCTCTGCAAGGAGATGTATAGAAGAAATGCAAATACTTTCAGTTCTTGATCCATGGTGAGTTTACTGTACGAGTGTGTTATCTCTTGTTGATGAGTGAAGGATATCTAGGAAGCACGTGCACTGGTGAAAGTGCCATGTGCACCAGGAAGAGATGCTGCACTGTCCACATTTGGTGATGATGCAGAGGGTACCGCTGTCACACCAGCCAGCAGGCCTTCGTCACATCATGGCAGAAGGGCTTTTGCACCATGTTCTCCGTGAACTGATCATCCTTCATGATAGAACAAGGATACTGTGAATTTTTTAAGTTCTCCTTCATGGTGGGTTGTCCTTGGTCAGCTGACAGACCTGCCCAGTTGCTCTCACACTGCTCCTTCTCAACAGCAGAGAGGGAGGAAATACCATGAAAAAACTCTATTGCCAAGCCAAAGACAGGGAGACCATGTACCACTGACTGTCACAGGCAACAAATCCCTTCCATGGGTGCAGAGAAATATCTGCTCCTCCATGGTCTCTACATGGGCTGCAGCGTGGGGGCCTTTGCTCTGGACCTGGAGCACTTCCTACCCTTCCTTATTCCCTTGCTGTTCCCAGGGCATTCCTCATGCTTTTTCCCTCACACCTCGCTGCCAGAGAGCCTTTTGTCCTTCCCAAAATACATTTTCCAGAGGCACCAGCAGCTTCACTGATGGTTTGTGGTTGGAGGGGCCATCTCAGAGCTGGCTGAGCTGACTGGAAACAGCTGCATCTGGCATGGGGCAGCCCCCGTCCTTCTCCTGCAGGAAGAGGGGAGCCTGCAGCACCCCATCCTGCCAAAAACGGGCTCCTAGACCCAACACCACCTTCCACTTGAGCATCAAGCATTGCATGTTACTAACAGCATCAGCACCTGTAGCCTGGAGTTGTGCTGAAGGTGTCGAGGAGAGTGAGGCTTTCTGGAGCGCTCGTCACTGAGAAACGTGCCCGTGTCTTCAGCCATTGATGGCTTCACATCTGACACGATAGGATGAGGTGGAACAGCTTTAAATTGGAAGGGAGAAGATTTAGATTAAATGTTAGGCAGAAATTCTTCACAATGAGGGTGAGGAGACACTGGCACATGTTGCCCAGGGAAGTGGTGGCTGGCCTATCCCTGGAGGGGTTCAAGGCCGGGTTGGATAAAGTCTTGAGCAGCCTGGTGTGGTGTGAGGTGTTGTGAACTGGAGGAGCTTTAAGGTCCCTTCCAATCCAAACCATTCTATGATTCTATGCCTCCAAAACAAGGAAACTCAGCCCTCGGCTCCCTGCCTGCCGTGCTGCCCACACGCACAGCGGGCACGAGTCGTGATGGAGCTGCAGAACCCATCTCTGTGTGCCACAGTGCCCCGTCCAGGAGCTGCCAGAGCGGCTGGGGCCAGAAGGCTCCCCATGATGGGACAGGAGCTCTGCTGCACCCGGCATCCTACGGAAATGCTGCGAATGGCATGTGGCAAGCGGCCAGGGCTGCGGTTTGGGAGGCGTGGGGTTGTCTGTCAGCCAGTGGGCTCGCGGGGCGGGACACTGAGCTGGCCTCGTTAACAGCCACGGTTTCACTGCCAGGGCTGGGCTGGCTCCCTCCCAGAGCCAAACTCAAGTACAAATCAACAGTGTCCGGGCAATGAGGGATTCGGGCTCACGTACAAGCTCAAAACTGAGCTAACATGACAGCACGGACCATGGGGCTGCTGGATCCCGTTTCGATATGGCCAGAGAGCCTTTGGCCTGTCTCATTAAATGTAAATTGACTCAAATGCACTCTGAGCAGAGCAGTCTGATTCTTGGCAGGTCGTGGTTTGTCTCAGCTGTTATTGAATCCCTGGCCCTCAGCTAGAATAATTAGCATCTCAGGATGATTTTTAACAAAAGGAAGGATATAGGTACTATTACAGGAAATGTAATATATCAGAGGCCCTCTCCTGCTAAACTGCGGAAGAAATTAGAGCCAGATATTTTCCTGTACTAATAAATACTGTAATTAAATAGGTTTTCTAGTTGGGAATTTTGGAGTGGAACGTTTAAATTTATTTCAGTTTTATGTATCCTATGTGAAAAAGAACTATTAGTATGTATTGCAGTAGTAACGTATTTTTACTTGTAAAGAGTTTTTTAAAAAATCATTGAGGTTTTATAGCAACATGAGTAATACCATTATAAAGTTCTTTGTGAAAACTAAGTACTTTTGAAAGAACAGAAGGCAGAATGTAAGCACATATTAATATTGATGTTTTACTCAAATCTATTTTTGTTAGCAAGTCATAAGAAATGAATTGCTATGAAACACTGGAAGTTACAAACACTAGTGAACAAGCAAGTTATTAATTGTATTTATTGGGGTGGAGAGATATTACGGGCAATAAAGAACAAAGGTTTTCATCCATAAAGAATATGTTGAGCTGCCTACGAAGTGATTTAGTTAATTGATCTAAAAGAAGGTTGATTCATGATTAGCAAACGGACAAATAAATCTCAATTTAAAGCTCTCAGAACTCAGTCACTCAATAAACTGTATCAAGAAAGACAACTAAAACAGCTGTTAAGAAAGTTTGAGACCTTCCCTACTTCACGAAAGCACAGTAATATTGAAATGCTTTTACTCTTCTTTTTTTTTTTTATTTAAAATTGATGGGTTTTTACCTGAACCTTTAATTCTATCTACAAAATATTTGCCAGCTGCTTTTCTGTAGCAAAAATAATCTTTATTTTTTTACTTCATCTTACAGGTGTGCTCAGTAAGTACAGAGGGGCAGATTTGCCACTGTCTAAACCCTTGAAGGCCACACAAGGGAGGATCCGGCTGTAAAATGGTAGGCGAGGCACTATCAGCTCCCTGATCATCTCTTTCCCCTTTAGATGAGACTGAAGTGTTGACGTAATGGACCAAAGCCTCAGTATGGGGATAGGCTTGATATTAGGAAAAAATTCTTCACTGAAAGGGTGATTGGCCATTGGAATGCGCTGCCTGGG
Source organism: Neomorphus geoffroyi (assembly GCA_033558235.1). Lineage (NCBI taxonomy): Eukaryota > Metazoa > Chordata > Aves > Cuculiformes > Neomorphidae > Neomorphus > Neomorphus geoffroyi. The sequence goes on from JAUMJM010000045.1 coordinate 19,611,315, forward strand.
GAGGTGGTGGAGTCACCGTCCCTGGAGGGGTTTAAAGGGAGATTGGATGAGGCACTTAGTGCTGTGGTTTAGATGATGAGTAGGTGTAGGTGTTGGGTCATAGGCTGGACTCGATGATCTCAAAGCTCTTTTCCAGTGTTGTGATCCTGTCTTCTTTTGCAGATTTCTAATTGCAAAAAATATCGTATCACTGTAACAAAATGCAACCGATCTCACAGTTTGTTCTTGCTGGAGTGGCTGGGGCTTGGTTCTGTCTCCCTCCTTGCCCCTTCAGCCACTCCTGTCCTTACTGAACAATGAGAGTGAACGTTCCCGTTGTCCTACCTTTGTTACTCTGCTCTCCTTTTCTTTGGTGCCTACTTACAAAACCAAGGAAATGAAATGTGTGAAATGGAATCTCATTTACAGCAGCTATTGAAACAGAATTACTCGCTCAGGAATGGAACCGGGGAAGGAAGAAATGGCTCCAAAGCACTGTAAACTGTAGGATACTTTTCACTGGGACCTCTAGAAAAACAACAACAACAGCAGGCAAGAGATAGACATTGAAAAAGTAGCAGACTGAGACATGTCCTCAAGCACATTTTTCAGTGCCTTTAATGAGGAGCTGTGCAGCTAGAGAATAGCACGTCTCCTTTAATTTCTCCTGAGGCTAACACTCCTTTTCTGCTGCTGCTGCTGCTGTTTCTACTTATCTAATGTTGCATTTGCTGAGTGGTGCTCTGGTGACATCAAGAAGAACATAGTTTCCTTTTGGATGCTTTAAAAACCATATTTTTAACTTTTTGCCTGAAATTTGAATGGCTGCAACTATGCAAATCTGTAGTCAGTCTCTATTTCAGTGTGCAGAAACCTGTTTTCTTCCATGTGAACACTTAGAGAAAGGAAAAGTGAAGCAGAGGGAAACTTAAAGTAAAAATATTTATATTTGTATATAGAAATAGTTATTTATGCTCTGAGGGTCTTGTTGCCAGAGAATAGGAATAAATATGAAATCTCCTAAGACTTAACTTGTCCAGTGCCTGATGGTAGAGAAATTGCCCTATCTATTTTAAAAATTACAAAATGTAGTGAATTTATTACTCATATAGACGCTGTAAGGTTCCAGTGATAGGTTATAAAACGTGTTGAGCTCTTCCACATAATGAAGATATAATTCTTGTAATACAGAATTCTTATAATACATGGACTTTTACTATACAGGTGCATTTATACGTCGTCTTTTATAATACAATAAAGTAAAAAATATTATGTAACTATTATTTGTTTTGAAATGTGGGTGGGATTGACTGTTTCGAGGCAAATAAATAGTAATAGTAAGGTATCAAATAATAAATAAATAATAAATAAAATGATAAATAAAAATAAATAAATAAAAAATAAAAAATAAATAAAAATCAAATAATAAATAAATAATATGGCATCAAATGACCCATTGTATCACCTCCAGATTTGTAAGTCTCATCTGACAGAACCATATGCCTCTGATATTTACGTGTCAATAAATCTTCTTACATTTAGCACTGAAATGAAGGTTTCCTGACAACAGAATTTCAGGAAATATTTTCAGGACCTCATACATATTGTGACTAAGTCTATCACTTAAATTTCAGATCAAGAGCATGAATAGTGTCAAAGTTGTGAACCTGAGGCTGCTGCTGTTCCATGAAACAGGGGGTATTGTGGTCACAAGCGTCCAGTGCTGTCACAGAGCAATGACAAAGTAAGGGTGAGTATATTCCACATGCATTGCAGTGTAATTGACAGGTCTGCTAGACCTCTTTTAGTGTCTTCTGTTCTTGTGACGACATAGAAGAGCTTTACAAGTAACAATAGCTTATCTGTTCCTCATTAGAAAGGTGATGGTGTCCTATTTACATGTTGTTCAGCAGCACAGTTCTGCAATTTCAAATGCACAGCAGTTTCAAGAGTAAAGCCGATTGCTCGCTTCATTCTGTGTTGTAGCCAGCCAAAAATCTACACATGCATTTATGATATACACATGCCAGTACCAACACTCAATTATCAGAATTCCTTCATAATTCCTTCCTGCTGGAAGGCAGGAGGGCCCTGCAGAGGGACCTTGACAGGCTGGAGAGATGGGCTGAGTCCAACAGCATGAGGTTTAACAAGTCCAAGTGCCGGGTTCTACACTTTGGACACAACAACCCCATGCAGAGCTGCGGGCTGGGGACAGAGTGACTGGAGAGCAGGCAGGCGAAAAGGGACTCAGGAGTGCTGGTGGACAGGAAACCCAACATGAGCCAGCAGTGTGCCCAAGTGGGAAAGAAAGCCAATGGTATCCTGGCCTGCATCAGGAATAGTGGGGCCAGAAGGGCTAGGGAAGTTGTCATCCCCTTCTACTCAGCACCGGTCAGGCCATATCTTGAGTGCTGTGTCCAGTTCTGGGCCCTCAGTTTGAGAAAGATGTGGAGATGCTGGAGTGTGTCCAGAGGAGAGCGAGGAGGATGGGGAAGGGGCTGGAGCAAAAGCCCTGTGAGGAGGGACTGAGGGAGCTGGGGTTGTTCAGCCTGGAGAAGAGGAGGCTCAGGGGAGACCTCGTTGCTCTCTACAACTGCCTGAAAGGAGGTTGTAGTCAGACAGGGGTTGGTCTCTTCTCTCAGGTGACCGGTGACAGAACAAGAGGACACGGTCTCAAGCTTCGTCAGGGGAGGTTTAGGCTTGACATTAGGAAAAAATTCTTCGCTGAGAGGGTGCTTGGCCATTGGAATGCGCTTCCCGGGGAGGTGGTGGAGTCACCATCCCTGGAGGTGTTTAAAGGGAGATTGGATGAGGCTCTTAGTGCTGTGGTTTAGATGATGAGTAGGTGTAGGTGTTGGGTCATAGACTGGACTGGATGATCTCAAAGCTCTTTTCCAGCCTTGTGATACTGTGTGACATACTTTGTTACATCTAAAATATCCACATTATGAGAGTCAAAAAATGTTATTAAACTTCCAATTATCTTGACTATTGAAAAGCTGGTCTGACATGATCTCAGAGGTCTTTTCCAACCACATGAGTCTTTGATTCTATGATACTGGAATGACATACCAAGGCAATAGACATACGCTCAATTATATGACATATCCTAAATCAGGTTACCTGCATGAACCCTTGTGTGGGGTTTAGTAAATATTGTCTGCTGAATTCTACACTTTCATCTATCTTTTCAACCAATTTTTGCTAGTTAAGGTCATTAAATTCATTAATTCATTGAACCTTGATCTCTGGAAATCTGTTGAAGATCCTTGATCTTCATATACTTAAATTTCTCTCCAAATAGAAATGGTATGGTATATACAATACTGTATAGAGAGGCTAAATGAGTAGATTTAAAGTGTGTGTCATACATATATTTAGTTCAATTATGTTCCTTGAGAGTTGTGTCCCTTTCATAAGTTCAGCAGTTTCACCAGGATGTGTTGGACTCTTGATCTTGTCCAGTGTGATTGTCTTTTCTCCTGAAGAGAAACAGTGCCACCTACAGATTCCATTCCTAATTTTTAAAATAAGCAAGCTGTTATTTCATTTGAAACACTTACAGAAAAATTCTGGGTTTGAAAATAATCTCGTATTTGCATTTTTCATAAATTGTATATAAAATAACCCTTGTAATAAGTGATGACTCTTACTGATACAACATTTTAAATAAAAAGAAGCCATTTTTGACAGAGTAAATTCTTTGTTCATTAAGTCTAATAATGGAGAAAAGCAATCAATATTTAATACTGGTTAATTTTCATTTGAAATTTCATGAAAGTAAAGGATGAACAGCTGTAATTACTTCACAGGAAAACTGAAAAGAGCTATGTCATGTTCTTGACTTTATTTTAAAAGGGCTTTATTGAAAGAGCTACTGAAAGGAAGGTAATAGAATTTTACAGCCCTTTATCCTATACCCAAGGGATAACCTTTCCTGTTCACTAGTAATTCTGATAATGTTAACAAGCTCTATGGAAGACTGTGATATAACTTGCTGCTCTGTTACAACAATAACCTTTAGTCACTCTTGGAAATGTTTTGTAGCTTGACAAGTATTCAATCACAATGTACTAAAGGAATGGAAAAAAATTATACTTGCTTTACTAATTAAATATAGCTGTGAATTATGTTACGTGCTGTTGAATTCCTGTGACAGTATCCAAGGTATCAAAGTATCTAAGGTATTAATACACTCGAGGGGCATGGAGGTAGCTCCCAGTCAAGTCAGCTGAAAATTAGGACTCAGGCATTTCCATTCCCCGTGCAACTTGTGTGTTTTAATCAAGCTAATGCAACAACTACTTAGATACATCTAGACAGCACAGCAGGTAGCTGTCCTGGTGGAGTATTCAGTCCTGTGCCTTCCTCTGAGCCTTCAATCCAGTGCACTTTTCAGAGCTCTTCTTGAAAGGACGGTGCCTCTCTAATTCCTGTTCCAACATGGAGTGCAGCCTTCTGACTGGCATGCAGTGTTCCAGGAAAAACGTTCTGACCTCTTCAAATTGTATGCCTGCAGATTGGAAAAGAATAAGTTTTTAAAATAATTTTTAATCATTTAAGAGGCAATTTTAAGAGAATTAGAACATACTAAACAATTAAGACATTACATTTGGGAATGAAGATTTAGATGATAATTTCATGTCGAGACTGATCTACATGATGGTATAAATAATGCATAAGAAGTATACTTGATACAAGTGAGACTGCTCAAGTGTGTAAAATCAAGTGTTCACTGTATGTATACCAAAACCAGATGAGAATATAATTTCATAAGTAAACCTTACCAAATGAATTCTAGAAAAAATTGAAGATAATTTGCTGGGTTAGATATGATTTAAAGCTAGTAATTAAATCTGAAGAAATGTTGCTCACAGCAGAACACAAGAGAGGGATTATTTTAGGACCAGAAGAAATGTGGCTCATAATGCTGTAGGCTTCTATAGTACCACACCATAAAGGTGTAACATGCAGTCATGGTAACTGTTTAACCATTACAGCACAGGTATCGTGGGCAGAGGCATGGAGTTTACCCTTTCAGCTGCCAAACAAAGTCTTTTATGGCCACCTAACTCCTGCCTTCTTCTCATGCAGTGTTCTAGTCCTGTTGATCTGCGTCTGGAAACCCCCTTGTCCTTTGACTGTGGGTCATACAGTGTGAATCATCAGAATAAGAACGCTAGGGCAGGGGTCACTTAAGGCAACTGCACACAGTGGTCTTTACAGGGACTCCCTTACTGGATGTAGGAGGGTCAGAGGAGAGCAAAGTTTCTTGGTAACTAAATATTAAACTTGGTACTCATCTAGGTGGTGAAACAGGAGTAGGAAAAACAACGCCTACTGACAAAGCTAAGCATTAGAATGAATAGAGCAGCTGATGTTTTGTTGAAACCTGAAAAACTGGTGACAGAAAAAGACTTTCCCTAGGGTTTTCTCTTACTGCTCTGTTGAGTTCTATGTTTTCTCTCCAGAGTACAATTCATGACCTCCTCTCATACCTATCCATTATAAATTTATACACTCCTAGAGGATCTGAATTGCTCAAAGCCATGATTAACTTTCCCAGAGGTTCTGGTAGGAGAAGACAGGAAGGTCATCACCTCAGTCCCCCTGAACAAAATGAAAAAGTGAAAAAAGAAAAAAAACAAACCAAAAGACAACCCAGTCTTATTGCCTAAAATTAAAAAAAAAATCTTGTTCTACGTGACAGGAGATTGAATTTTCTATGCTGATTATGTCACATACTAAATCCATGTTTCAAATGTTCATACACAATAATCTGCTTTTCTAGTAATGCCCGATCTCCATGGTAGGAAATGCACGACCTACAAGGCAGCAGGTCAAGAGGGAATGATGAAGGGCTTAATTACTTCCCCCAGTCAGCATCAAACTGCTGATTAGAAAGGGCTGTGCTGAAAACCTAAGGCCCAGAGGGCAGCAAGGGAAGAAGTTGCTTTGGAGGATTTGGGTTTGCCATGGGAGAAATGTTAGAAGAGAGTGCCGAGAGTGAGGTAACTGTTAAAATCTCTGGCTGTCAGATAATATCATTGTTAATTTAAGATGGAGTTGTTGTAATTGTCTGATAATGTTAAGAAATTACTGTGAGGTAGTAATTACTTGATGATTTACAGCATTTGCACTGAAGTAGTTTTCAGTATTTTTTCCCTATTATCAATTTTTATGACCCTTTTTTCTTAAGTTTCCCTATGCTTATATTAGGATAAGAATGAGAATGGGGAAAGGTATGATGAAATAACTAGCTCTCTGTGAAGATCAAACCTTCATTTATGTTGCAATGAATCATTTGAGTAACCACATATCTGATTAAAAAAATTAAAAGGGTCTGGTTGAAGGAGAAATAATATAATATCTATATTATTTCTGCTCTCCTGTGAGAGAACTGAAATCCTATGTAGCTGGTGACAGAAGTCATTGTCTTGTGATAGCAGTAACAAAGACGAGGCTGTCTGCAGCCCCACGAGTGCTGTCTCAATGATTTCACGTTCTGTGAGACGTTTCTATCCTAAACTCTACGTTATATTACATGTACTTTAATTGGTTTAAAATATCAATATATGAAAGTCATCTGAGCATTAGAGCAGGGAAGGTGTGCTTAATGTAATTGTTTAGCTGGAAGCTGTATCAAATTTGGTTTTGTCTTCTCAAACTCACATAGAGGTCCGAGGTGCTGTAGTCTATCAGAAATGGCTATTAATAAGCATTAGCTAGTTTGATGATTATGAATAGTGTCACCAAGCAATTAAAATCTAATTGAGCATTAAATAAAGTCCACTTACTGTAAAGTATCACCATCTGAGTTTGAAAAACCACCTTAACAATAATTTTTTCACAAAGCATTAATTGTCTTGTGATTTCTGATTTAAAAGCACAAGAGAAAGTATCTTCTGTGGGAGCTTAGAGAGTTAATTGGAAGCTGAGACAAGGTTATGAAAGAGAAAGAGGTTAGGTTACAAACTTTGGGACCCTTTTTATGCTTTCCACCTTAGATGTCTTTTAGGATTTATCTTGTGTTTGGAACACCTCAGCATTTGATGTGAAAATGAAGCTGTCAGGTCTTAGCATTACAGTTCAATACTTACATGCTCAACTCCTTGGTTCAGCCATCCTCGAAGAAATAACTAGATCCCAAATTTTCCGTAGACATTACCTAATACACTAATTTGGCTTCTGAACTGGGGAAGCACGTGGCATTTGGCTAGTGCAAAATGTACTGCACCATGGCAAATAGGAAGTGTTCTCCTCTCTGGTAAATCGGTCACTAGACGACGTAAGCTGGCTTCACCTTGCATGAGACATGCTACAGAAGCAGTCAGCTGTACCATGACACTGCTATGGCCTTGTCTTTCTTTTCATCTTCCAGTTGTATAAAAGACTGGCAAAACACCCAATGGTTGGGCATTTACTTAAGGAGAGAGTTAGCACATATAGAAAGAAGGGTGAAAGGCTCTTTGATCTTGAAAACTTGAGAGTCTTAAACAAAAGCTCTAAGGTAAACTTAAGCATAAAACCTGTGCTATATAGGATATCCAAGAGCCAAGCTTACAAGGAACATTTCTTTTGTAAAGCGCAACTTGGAATATGGAATAGGATTGGCTTCCTAGGAAGCCACCAACTGGTCTTTTCTCCTCCGATTACTCTGTTTCCAATACATTACCTTCCTGCACAATAAATGTCTACTGACTTGACTAGTAGGATAGCAAAACTTAAATTGTCACAGTATTGATTAAACCATCCTCATTTTCTCCAGTGTTCAAGGAAATAGCATGCCCTTGCTGCTACCGCCTTTATTCTGCATGCAGATGATACTGCAGAGCAAGGTTTGGATTGCACATTAATTGACTTTTTTGTTGTAATAGATGTTCCGGCATGTATACATTGCTTTACAAATAGCAGTCCTTTCCTGTAGCATGTTTCAGAGGAGGGCCCGCTGTACTCTTGCAGACACGTATTGACTCCATTACGTCTCAGGATCAGCAAATTCTTGTTTTGCTTGTTGAAGGAACACAATAATAGGTTCTGGCATATTCCTCTCAGTTGTTGTTTTTAGGAGTAATATGTGAATATTTCAATTTTTCGCTTGAAACTTCTGTTCTGATTCCTCTGTGGTAGAAACACCTCAAGTAAATTGGAAGCATTCCATTGATTGCAGCAATGATTTTATCTGGTGATGCTGGGTGGAACATCTTGCATCAGTATGGGCGGTTTGAGATATTGGAGGGGATTATTGTGCAGCTGCCAAGCCATTCTGTTCACTTTTTAATTACTTTTCTGAACAGAAATAACATGTCTTTTCTTTTTCCCAGAGTATGCTTAATATTTGTTTTATGATAGCTGAATAAACTGGGTATTCTCTCTGCTTATAAAGGTTATTAACATTGTTTGATATATATTACTATCCTAATTGCATTCTTTCATGTCTTAAATATTTAGTTTTCTGAAATTCATTGGAGTGAAGGTCCCCATTCCATTGAGTCAGGTGTCATTATTTTTATTGTGGGAACAATGTAGGCCAGGGCAGAGTCCTTGGGGTAAGAGAATGATAATGCCCTTGTGTTGCCAGACCCCTAGGAAATGTGCAGCTGCTGCTCATGAGGGTGAGATCACCATGTGTGCGTGATGGGACCTTTAAAAGGACCAGGGCAGACTGTTTTGTAAAAAGAGCTACCAAAGAGATCAGAAAGGTCTTTAAATCAAAGCAAGCAACCAAGAAATAACAGCTTTCATTTTACAGTATGAACTAGCATAATTAGTTTTTAGGGGCAACTAGAAGTCAATAGGTAAGACAAAATATAAGTAAAAAGGGTTTGAATCCTGATTTATCCCAACCCTTGAACAGCCCCTTGCCCTCAGCTCAGGTTCATTCAGGTCACTGTCTTTCTGGCTTGTGCTGCACAACCCTCTCTGAGCCCAAGGACTCTTATCTTTTAAGGCTCCCTCCTTTCAACAGTCAAGCTCAGGCGATCCCACCTTCTTTCTGTGACTTTCCTCTCCTAGAACAGACATACACATTGTCCAAAAGGCATCAGACATGCTGTCCGTCACACTGAGGCTTGTTAGCACAGATGATGGGGAAGCACAGCATCTGTCCTTTCCCCTCTTCTGCCTCCCACTCATAAATTCAACATAAACCTTGTGCTCTTCCTTAACTTTTCCATAGCTTCACAAACTTCTCTACTTTGGGGATAATTAAATTTGCCAAAAGTGTTGACAGACCGCAAAAGGTTTCTGCCTTCTTAGTCTGACCCTTGCAATTGTCTGCAGTAAGTTTCTTTTGTAATAGTTCCTCGTAGACAAAACCACACCAAAAATTCTCCTTCCAAAATCTGTAGGCATTTTACTTTTCTCTTTATTGTTCCCAGTTAGCCAGATGACAATTGCAGTTGTTCATAAATTTTAGAATTTAATTGATTGTGTTTTATTTCTTTGTTTTTTCTTTAAAGCTTATTTGTCAATAAATGTAGTTGTATGGTACGGTTCATTCTCTCAGTGTACTCCAAATAGTGGTAACTTATGGTATCGCTGATTTCTAACACTGAAACTGTGGTCCAGATAAAGGCTATGGCAATTGTGGTACTTCCTCAAATACGACTGAGATTTCGTCTTAATTATGGAACTGTGGTTCTATGCTGTTCTTTCCTTCTGTTACTGGTGATGAGGTAGGAGCTTTTTGTAGAGAGGATTTAGAACCGTTTCTAACTAATATTACTAGTCTGAAGAAGAATTCCATGAAAATTAATTGAAGGTTATGAAGATAATTTGAATTAATAGCACCTTATTATTAGAATCAGACGCTGTTTCATTTTTTTATGGCTTTTTCAGAGTAAGGACTGGAAGCATTGGTGGTGGGGATGCATTGGGGCTGTAAAGCTTCCTTACCTTAGGAAATGAGGGTGTGCTCTGATTTTTATCATCTAGTGCTATGGTGCAAAGATAAGGTCTGTTATAAATATACACGTCAACATACTGCTGCTTGTTCTGCGTGCTAAGATACTGAAGAGAAAATTATAGTGGAAACACAAAATAAAACACACTATTTCAATCTACCTTTTTACTTCTATTGGTTAGAACAGAAGAAAATATTTGAGATTTAGTTTGTTAATTCCTATAAGTACTGGGATTTGGCTTGGGTGGCTACGGGGATTTTTTTTGCAACACAAAGGTAAACTTTTAACTAGTTATTAGACCAACACTTGCTAGTTCTCTCTGAGGAATGAGCAAGGACATCCCAGCAGTGAGAGACATCTCCAAGTAGTTGGTTAGTAATTTGTTGTTCAAAAAATCTGTGCTTTATTTTTGAATATACACAGTTTTACTTAATATTGATTTTTGTTTCCCTGTGAAGCCCATGCAGCCTTATATCATCTAACCAAGCTTCTGATAAAAGAAATAATAATCAAAATGAATGGTTACTTTGGGTAGTGGATTCCAAGTTTTTAAAATGAACTATGTGTTGTAATGACTTTTATATCATGTATTGATATAAAATTAATCAAGTTTATGTCTCCTGTCAGTACTCAGCTACAATAAATGACAGGCTGTTGTGGTGCCAAACCATCCAAGAAATTATTTGCTATAGGCTTTGTCAGAAATCTGCTGACATTCAATGTGTTCTTGACTGTGGCTCAGATATGAATTTCCAGCTTTGTGTCATATATGCATGAGTTCTTCTTTCAGGCTGTTTTGGCTTTCTGCAGCTGTTAAAAGGTCAGAGGTAATCAGATAAGCCAGTAGGATGCTATCTGTCATTATAATTGACTTGAGCCATCATACATAGGAAATCATGCTGAATATCAATACTGACATTTAAAGTGATGGTATAGTGGTCGTATTATTACAACTGTATCCCATATTTAGCTACAGCAGATCCTGATGGGTTTTTTTCTGTGCGGAAGCAAGTGCTGCAGGTATTAAATTTTTTATGTCTACTTATCTGGTGAGAATCATCTCGACTATCCAGAAAGTATGCTCTCAGAAGGATGTGATTGGGTTCATCCAGTTTTGAAACATTGCTGTGCACAATTTGTGTTATTTTCAGATGCGTAATGGAAGTATTAGTAAAATCGTGCAGATGGCATTTGGAATATCTCTGCCAATCAAAAAAGAAATAAAGCAGTCAAAACTTGTTTTCCATAACCATTAAATGTCGGTCACACGTATAATTGAATTGACACCAGGTATTCCCGTCTCTTGCTGTCAACTGAACACCTCATTGCTTGGAACTTATGCTGGGACAAGTCAGGGTTCTGATAGTACGACAAACGTAGCAAAAAGCCTAGGGTGTTCAGTTTGATTGCAAGTAGGAGCAGTGAAATTTCTGAGAGCTAAGCCATCCCGTATTTTGAGGATTTTAATCGCTGTTGTAATGAATAAATGTTGTTCCCGTTTCCATAGAAAAATGTTGATTTGTCTGTGAGCACAACGGACCCACGTCCTTTCAGAATGTATCAGCTTTTGTGACTTATTCCTTGTAAGTAAATTAAGTATTGGATTTTCAAGGTTTGCAATAGTAATCAATTCTTAAATTTGAATTATATGCAGGACATGCAAGCGATTTTAGCATTCTGGGCATAAACTTCTATTGCTCTTGCTTTTAAGTGCCGCTCACTCATAAAATGTCAAATCATAGCGTTTATTTATAAAAAATCTTAGCTCTTGTTCCATGAAGCTGATTTGATATAAATGTTTCAGAAAAGCGGTTAAGGTCTCATGAGACAAGAGTCTAAGCTGAAACAAATTGGGTCATATGATTGCCAAGAGTGAATATATGTGTTCTTTAAGGAGTCACCAAAGTAGCCTGTCCGAGAAGGTAATTTAAGTTTTATTTATTTATTTATTAGTCTGGAACAATGACATATTGTTTTCTGTACTGAAAATGATCAGCCTTTTAAGGATGCGCTTGGTGGGCTGTGGTGCATGAGAAGAACAGGAAACTAGTAAAACTTAAATAAGAAGCTGCTCATTTTCTCATGGATGTGGCTTTCCAGTTCTTCTAATTTATCATTCAAACTTCCTTCCATCATTATGAAGGTGTATTGACTCTCTCTGTATAATTTTATTTATACATCCTGCAGTACAAAGTTCATCAATGCAAGACTCTCATTTTTTTTTGATAAGTGGCCCTTATCTTCCCTTTATCAGTTTCATGTTCTTTTCCTGGAAGGTTATCCATATTGCAAGTGATAATAAATTTCAGTGTATCTCACTGAAAAAAAAAAAAGTCTTTAAAATTTAAGTTCTTAAATGACACATCACAACTCTTTTTAAGTAAGTATCTCATTCTCATTTATGCAAGGCCTCTGCCCTCTTCCTTCAAATTAGAAAAGATTCTCCAGTAGGAATTGAATACCTCACTAATTAATCCCTAGGTAAAATAGGGGTGAACCCATAGTGTTTAGCCGGTACCATAGGAGCAGCTATCAGCTATATTCTCTGTATGGTTTTTCACTGTATTCTGTGAAAATGAGGCTTGTCTGTATTCAAAGAATGTGAAGAGTGATTCTGTGTAGGACTTCTTCATGTCTCATTATGCCTGAGAAACTAGGTTTGGGGCTGGCTGCTGACCTAATGCGAGTCAGCCAGGTTAAGTGCAGTCAGATAGGAGTAGACGCTGGTTGTCAAACAGGTATCTCCCCAGCCATGTCTGTCATGGGTTTGTGACAAAAAAGTGAGGTACTAATTTTACGTACCAGGCACAGGGCTAAACTTGTCCCAGTATTCTTTTTTTTTCCTGAGCATTTTCCTTTTCCATATGGAAAAGATTAACTTGAAGTAATCTTTGAAGTAATCTTAGTACTGTTCAGACTTGGCGGTGTCACTTGAACAACTGGTCTACAATTACCCAAAAGGAGGCTGTGACCGGGCGGGTGCCGGTCTCTTCTCACAAGTGACAGTGATAGGATGAGAGGAAACGGCCACAAATTGTGCCAGGGGAGGTTTAGACTGGACATTAGGAAGAATTTCTTCCCTGAGAGGGTGGTCAGGGATTGGCACAGCTGCCCAGGGAGGGGGTGGAGTCGCCATCCCTGGAGGTGTTTAAAAGACGGGTAGATGAGTTCCTCAGGGACAGGGTTTAGTAAGGGGACAGGTACAGTTGGACTCGGTGATCTGAGAGGTCTCTTCCAACCTCATGATTCTATGATTCTATAGCTGTCTGCTCTTGATGCTGGGGTGGCTTAATACACCTGAAGTCTGTTGAAACTGCCGGTTTCCAACCAAGGTTCATTTGCAGGGCCCTAATGTCAAATGATTCGGCTATATTGAAGAATTGGTTTGGAAAAGTTCGTATGAATTGGAGACAAATATAACAAGTGGTGTATGGTCTCTATATAATCTGACTGTCATTTGACACTGAAAATAGTAAAGGGTCACAGATCGCTGACTGAAAAGTAGTGTAACACAGTGGTATCTTTGCTAGTCAGTACTATTCAGTCTTTATCGAAAACAGGGTAAAAAATAGTAAGGGGGTTATCAAAATGGTTCAACATAGACTTTGAGACATACTTTTCTGTACAGTTATATTTGAAAGTACCATCAGTAATGCTTGAATCTTAGGGAGCTGAGCATCATCACCTTGGCCCAGTGTATATTCTGACACATGGCTGCAGCTTCCGAGTACCGTGCAGGACTCCTGGGATGTGAAGTTAACAGACTTTTTAGAAACAAATAAGCATTGCTGTTAGGCACGTCTGGGGGGGGCAGGTACGAGCTGCTGCCTCAGTAAAGTTTTCCTCAGGTCAGCTGAAGCTGTTTGCAACAACATAGAAATACCAATACTGCAGGGTGTTGCTTAGGCCAAGCTTGGACAACGATGCTCTTCTTTACGGTTACTGAATAGAATTTGACGGAATCTCATATTTAAGAAGAGCTTTCTTTTGTTTCCTGTTTTCACGTTTTTAAGTTATTTTCATGTTTTATTTTGAACTTTTTTTTTCTAAATATTAGCCCTGAAAAAAAAGCTGATAAATAAAATCTTCTGCCATTTGGTGAATCAACACATTGATAGGCGGTTAGAGTTAGAGCCAATCTGTGTCAATGAGACGTACCAATAAAATACGCTGATCAATTCATAATGAATATTCAACCAGAGACATAACAGCAAAAATTCATGGATACAAATTCTTGCTGTGCTTTATAGCATCATCTCTCCATCTGGAAAACCTAGCTACTGTTAGAAATACTGAAAATGAAACCCCACACCCTGAACTCTGCACATCAAGAGTTCTCAATTAAATATGTGAGAATCAAAGTTTTATCTATTTAAGCTTGGCCCCCATTCATTTCTAACGTAGAAGGAGTTGTGGTTGGGAGATGTAGCAGAAGTGTTGTGATTTGGAGGGAGCAGAGGAGGAGTGCAGCTTTGCACGTGCAGCCTTTTCCCTCAACAGCGATGAAAGCTGCCCATGCTGAACCAGGTGTGAATGGGTAACTACGCATAGGGAAATGGTGTGTGTTTGCCCAGGTGGTACCAATATAATCCCCTTTTGTGCTACGTAACCACAGACACTGAAATGCCTTAGTCATCCTATATCAATAAGTTATTTAAAATTTAGTGGACTTGGGAGTAATCTCCATGACTTTTTTAATGTTAAATATATTTTCCAGGGGAGTGGAAAAGCTTACATGACTATTGAGCTTTAAAGTTCCATAATATATAATTACATTGCTGCTTTAAAACACCTGCTAATTTAATTTGTGAACTCTGTCTCCTTGGCTCCATTTGCTCTCCTGCACCGTTCCTTCCCAGGGAGCTCAGGAATGCAGTGATTGTCTGAAGACTTTTTATGAAGCTTGTGATATGCAGGAACAGCATAGACTGGAGGCATGTTATCAGCCAAAGACTGAGGAGTAAGGGAACTGGGGAGCCTCTGGGGGGCTGTTTAGAGTAGCTGATGGTTTCCTGAATCATCCCTTTGCCACTAGTAAATTAATTGAATACATAGACTGGAGAAGTCATTCTTAGCACACAAAAAAAGTTGCTGCTTCAAGTATTATTGAAGTATTCTGTCTCAATAAAGGCTTCAAAAAATCAGCAGATATGTTATATTTTTTGCGGAAATTATTATTTCTTTGTGTCGAAGAATGCAAATGGTGACTGGCTAGGTTTTTTTAAAAAAAAAAAACCCTACCATAAGTAGGCTTGTGTGATATGTGGGGTTTTGTTTGGTTTGTTCTTTGGGATTTTTAATAAGTACATATTTTTCAGAGTTGTGTAAGTTCTTCGTAAATGCTTTGGTTCTCCTCAGTTGCCAGAAGAACCAAGCTGAAGTCTTTCTTTTGTCATTGTGCTATCGCACTCGGCTGTTATCTCATGTGTTGCCACTCATGAGTGGGAGCTAGCAATTAAGTAAAATGACATTAAGTGATATAGAATTAGTTTATACTTCATTGCTATTAGGAGTAGTTCAATAAGCAGTTGTCTATTAAGTGTCTGTTATTGGAATTAGTTAATAAAGACTAACTCTCTAAGTTTCTCTTACAGTTGTGTCTGTGTATAGTCCACATTTTCTGAGAAATTATAGATTTCTATCCTGATTCAGGGACAAAAAACGTGAAGGAAGGAGTAAATAGAACTAGTTCTACAGATTGGTCACACAAAATTGAAATCAAATATGTAGTTTGAGGTGTAAGATTGATTAATCTAATCTTAATTACTTTTAATTGCAATTTTATAATTCTAAAATTTCAGTGCATGCATAAAACTTCTGAACAGGCTATCAATACCAGTTATCACTATAGTTTCATAAGGAAATAGTGTTGAACTCACTAGAATAAATGAAACTCGATTCAGAATCTAAGAATTATATTATTTTGAAAATCAGACGTGGTATTTGCTTCCCTGGTCATCCGTGGTTTCTGGCATTTGTATGAGGTACAGCCATTAAGCTGTGACTTCACTTTATGTCTGAGCTGAATTTTAGGTTAGGGGCAAATCAAAACCAATGTCTACTTCCAGATTCATAGCGTTGAACCAATGAAATCAATGTCATGGGGTCAACTAACTGTGATGTCATTCCCCCTGCCCCCTATTGTGGATTGCAGAGTTCTCAAGTCTTCATCATAAATCCAACCAATAATAAAAAATCTAGTCCTTTTTAGTTATTTTCTGACAGGTAATTGTGACGTTTAATTCTTGGGTAGTTTGACTGTTCTTTGAAATGTGAAGTTTTCAGATTTTTCTTTTTGATTTGCCTATAGAGCACATATAAAATTGTACCTGGCAGTGTAATTGGTGGTGGTACTGTCAAGAAGGACAGTAGTCCCTGAACTCCTGGAGCAGAGGAAAGAGAATTGCTATCAGATACTACCTCAGGCATCTGGTCACTATAGTCTCTCCAGAGAGTATTAGCATACTTCTCTTACATCAGCAAGATGCGTGTTATTTGGTGTATTACCTTCTATTTATTTACAGCTAACAAGACACACTTGAGACCTATGCTTAGAGCCTGCTTTGAATTACTGTAACTTACTAAACCCAAATATCCATATATAACAATATAAGTTGTCGGGTGCTTTCTCAATTCCTTTGGTCTTCTGTGCCACAAGTCAGGATTCTGAAATAATGAGGCTGCCGTCAGAGTTTTGCAGTGCTCTCTTGATGTATATTGCAACCAGAATGCCCATTCTCCATTTCTATTTGATGTGTAAATGTTTGATATGCAGAAAACATTTTCAGCATTCACTAAAAGCACTTGTAGGTGTAAAGATGATGTTATATAGCTATAATAAATAGAATGTCTAAGCTTGGTAAAAGGCTTTAAAGTACTTAAAACACAAACCATTTTTCCCCTGACTACTTTACCCTTTAAGTTGATACACAATTTGCATCAGAGCTTTTGCAAACCCTCCTTATTAGTGATTTGCATACAAAATATGATTTTAAATGAGGGTGCATTTGTCCTTTGTTATTCTATTACCAATTTAATAAGCAAAGAGAGAAGTTCAATAATATCCTGCATCGTGCACTTCAAAAATACTCTGGTGTACATCTTATCTAATTTAAATTTTATTCAAATAGAATACTAAAAATGATACATTAAGCTTGCTCCTTAACCTCACCTTCTTCTAACCTCTCTGAAAGAGCAAAACATATCCTTAGCTTTTGAAATTCAGAAGATTTTTCCTTTCTCTTCCCTCCCATAAGAAAACAGGAAGCAGTGAGGAAAATAAATATGTTAGGACGAAATAAGTTTCCATGATTGAAACTGATGTGATGATACATTGGAAACCTGAACCGGAATACGGTTGTCGAACTACTTTTTGAATGGTACAACTATTTGCTATGCTTTTTCTTGGTGCTTGTCACAGAGGTACAATTTAGCAGTAGACAATATGCCCAAGGTCATTGTAGCAAACAGGTAGTTCATGTCACATTGTTTCTTTGGAGTATTATGGGGATATGAAGACACATTAGTGAAATTCTCCATAGTTATGATAGGAGTATTTTATTTCATTGCACAGAAATTGCAGAGAGGACTTTGAAGACAGTTTATAACCTGTCTGCTATGCTCAAGACAGATGAATGCAAATTGGAACATATAAAAAATGGAGTGGAGCACTCTTATGCAAACAGTGTAGAAGCCAGTGACTTAGCTTTGTAAGATACGACTGCCTTTCCTGAATTCTGAATAAACTCGGAATAAATGTTACTGATGAAATAAGAAGAATAAGTGGAGTGTGTGTGTGTGTGTATATATATATAAACAAAAAGATGTTTCTAATTGATTAGTAGCAAGGTTCTACAGCTTTTCACTAAAATTATTGAGAGCAAAGGTACAGTTACCTTTGTGCTGATCTGTGGTCAAATGGATGATGCTATTACACAATGCAGTATGGAACTAGCTTAGATGGATTTTATTTCCATGGATTTTCACTCTGTCATCTTCCAAGGGAAGATATCAGTAGTGTTTCAAAGAATCTCTAGTAGGACAAGTTTTGCAGGCAGAGCTGATGTCGTTTATTATACCAACTGATGTAATTGTAAAGGACAAGAAATGCCAAAACCAAATGCAAACATCTCCAGCATCCACAGGCCCCACTGGACTCTAAATGGAGTTAAAACAGTATCTTCCAATGCTAAATGCAAGTTGAAACTAATTCTTAGGCCACACCTGAAAGAAAAGTAATAAGAAGAGGTGAACCAAAGGAAATTGTTGGTTACAGGTAGAAGGGGGAAGGATCAAAAAAGATATTAAATGGATTATATGGTACAGTTGTCTGTTACAATGACAGATTGCTTTAAAATGATATGTATGTAGAAGGAACTACTTACACTCCTAAAAGATTCACATCTGAAATTGTCATTTCCGTTAGAGCATAATGATTTTCTAGTTCAGTCAGGAAATTAATAGCTTACAATAAGTACTAATACAAGGTTTATTGCCTTGGTTTACAGCTGTTACATGCCTAGTCATTAAGAAGTCAATGCTGGACTGTAAGTTCTTGGATTTAACTATTTAACTGGAATTAACTATTTGACTATCTCTTAAATATACCCAAGGGAGATGTATGTATCTTGGGTTGTTGTTTCTAACAAGCTTCTGCTGTTATGAAGTGCTTCCCTCCCTGTAAAAATTTAGATATCTTATTACAGTAAATGCTACAGCTGGACCACTCAGTCAATCCTATCCAGATCACACAAGATAGTTTTCTCTCTGGCTTTTAAAAACTTATCAAGTCCTTTTGATTGCCCATTGCCAAGGAGGTGGGCAACTGTTTTTCAGACTTCTTTGATTTGCCAACCAGGTAAAGTTTTCCAGTGGAGAAGACTAGCTTTGTGTGAGGAAAATAAGACTACTGTCATCAGGGCGGATTCTTAATCACCTTTCTTCATTAAACAATTTCTCTACAGTCTGCAGGCTGTGTCCACTCTCAAAAATGGAATCTTAAATACCTTATTTCCTACCAACTGGAAATATGCTTGAAGCATGTGGGTATTCAGTCATCTGAAATCGAACTCTTCCAGTCTTTCCTTTTGAGGTTATCCTGCTAGAGAATCTGAAAAGAAATGAAAATAAATATTTTGCCTAATGACCTGAGCAGCAGGCTTGGCTGAGGTTCTGTTTCCTGGTCCAGTTAATGTTTAAACCACACCTCAGAAGCGGTTCCTGTCACCGTAACTTTCTCATTCTTCTCTAAACAATTTGCCTTCCCTTTAACCATTAAATCATTCTGCCTCATCTAGTATTTCCTGCTTGGCTTATTTCTTGCTGTAAAGTTACAAAAAGGACTGCAAACAGACATAATTTTAAACTAAGAGAATTCATTCCATGTGATTTATGGTTGAGGGTAGGGAAAAATTCAGCAAAATATTTGGATTAGAAAGGTCATGTGATAAAGATCCCAGACAGATGCAGGTGTCATGAAGAGACTGTGCTTGTGATTTTGAATAATAACATTGAGGGTTTTTTTTCCTTTAGACTTCAATTTACCTTTAGTTATCATGTACAAAAAGTAGGAATTGATGATCCCTCTCAACTGGAACTAGTAATGGTAGCTTTTCTATCAATTTTTTTAGGGGGAAGCAGAAATGCACTAAACAGTCAAAGAACTGGGGCACGGTTTCTTAGTAAGAGAATCTGTGGAAATACAAGATATTGAAGTTCATTTTAAATGAAATTATACCTCGACTTTTTTTTCAATGCACTGACACAGTTCACTTGGCTTTCTTTGTGCCTTGTTTATTTTAACATAACTTATACATCTGAATGTAATGCAACATTGCCATCTAGTGAAAGGATGAAAAATGTCCAGTCAAACCGATCCTTTGATGTATAAAAACATAAACAGAGTACTTGTAAATTAACTCTTCAAAACATTGGGAGTGTGCAACGTTGATAAAACAATGCTAGTAAGAATTTGTAACTTATGATTTGAGTTTGCTGGTTGGTTGGTTTTCAAGATGTGCACTGCCACAGGTCTTGCGTGGAAGTGGGGGCTAGGGGGTACTAGAAGTTATTCAAGGCAAAACTCTTACGTTTTCGTAGCCTCTTCTACCGCTGACATAGCTGATGATATCATGTCACAGCCCATGAAAGTATTCCTGGTACCAGCTCAGCGGCACCTAACAGTCGAGTATGCTGGACAAACAAATGCTGACGATTTAAATTATGTCATTGTGTGAAGGTATATTGTGTTCCATTGGTTATTAACAAATATTTAATGCAGCTCTAGTACGATCACATACTGTGGTATGACAGATTTATAACAGCTGTTGAGTTTAAATCTTTCAATGCAAATTACAAGTATTTGTTTTAAAATCAAACCAGCATCTCTGGTTTGTGTATTTAAGCAATGCTTTTGTATATTTCATTATCTCTTTTTCCATGAAAATTATTTTTATAATATAATTATAGCATCAAAGTCTCCCATCGTTCTTTCTTACTTATCTTTACTATATTACTGTGACAATGTGGTGGATCTTAGTTTGCCAAATTGGCACTGAGCACCCCATACCTGTCTCACATAGAACCAGGGAAAACTGTGATTTTTTCCAAATTCTATTTAGTGAGGTTATCTGCTAATTTTCTGCTCTGCTTTTCACCTTATTTCCTGCATAAGTGTTCGTATTGGGTTACCTGCTAAATCTTCCATGTGGTTTCACTGTAACTCCACGAGGAGACGTTCATAAAGATTTTCACGCTCATTTTAGAAGGGTTCCAGATCACAAGAAAACAAAAATGTCTTGCAGTTACTTACCAAGCATTTATTTTGTTCATAAGGAATTTGCTTATTTGATAAAATTATGGATCTACTCACAGTAACAATGTGCAACTGAGTCACCATCAAAGTTTGTCTCATGTATATATTACGTACACGTCTGGGGGTTAATGTGCATTCCCACTGGGTTTTTCTGTTGTGGAAAAGTTGCTTGATGTTCAGCAAGAATCATAATGTTTATTTCCGTATGTTAGGAAGACCCTGCAAATGTCAAGTGATGTTTATACAACACTTAGATATCTAAAGATCATTTCACTGAGTATAGAGAGTCTACACACAAGGGAACAGCCAAAACTATGGCTGAGCCCGGCAGTCCAGCCCTAATTTTGCTTTCTTAGGTTTTCACCCAGTGAGATCGGTCAGTTAACTTTTTTATTTTGGGGGTAGTGACGCAGTCCTGACCTTGCTTGGTTTGTATTATTTTTTTTTATAAGTCCAGTAATACAATATTTTAAAGACAATATATAGGTCACAGGTACCCCAATAATTCACTGCAAATTCTGGATACAGCAAATAGAGGTGTGACAGAAAGTAAATTCTTGGGGATTTTTTTTTAAGTGCAAATCACTGAAACATTGTCGTCTTTATCACCACTTAAATAGAGAAGGGCATTTTGCTGTGCTCTGTAAATACATTTGCACTCATGTAGAGAGCAGGATATAAAGTTTTTCCTATGTGTAATAAGAGAAAGGAGAAGCCAAATAGAACTTAAATTATAACAAAATTATATAATTAATTGTGTAAACAACATAAGGGGAATAACTGATGAGTTTGTAGCACAGTAGTATAACATTGTCCTTCTTCCTTTCTCTGGGATTCCAGTGCTAGATAATTAGTTTACTGATGTCTTAGAAAGTATGGTGCTGTTAGCTTAAATTTTAGTTGAAACATAGTGGGCTTGCAGGCATGTAAATTATTTATTCGTAGATCTGTCTCTCAAGTACAGAGTTCTGAGCTGGTCTAAACACACAAAGTAAATGTAAGATCCAGTATTCACAGAACATTAAAAAGTAGTAGAACTTTTTTTTCCTGAATGAGTAAAAGTAGTCTGATACGCATCAGCTATGGAGGCTGTATATTTATGTGAAGAATCAGCTTCTTTATATAAAAGATTCTACTTGAAAAACTACATTAGTTCCCTAATACAAAGACCACGTCTTTGTATTTTATGTTCATATTTTGAGGCATTCTTTCCTTCTTAAGATGATTCTTTTTTTGCCGGACGTACTCATACTTTGAGTCTGGATATCATAAAGTTTTGAAAATAGTCCATGATAAAGATGATAAATCACATGATGATAAATCACATATACTTATTTTGAGAAAAGGCAAGTCCACAGTAATAACCATTACTTTTCCAAAGCAACCATTTTTTCCTAAAATTATGACTTTGCATTAAAAAAGTGAAGATGTCATTTCTTGAATTACATTGCCCATGTTGGCAATGTTTTTTTTAATGTGAATTTAAAAATACTACAATTTGTTTAGATAAAATGTTTTTGCAAAAGCTCAAACAATTTTTGTCAGATGCTGACCTCAATTGCAAAAGACTTTTTCAATTAAGGGAAACGTTTATATAGTTAGCAAGCTGTCATTCAGTAAAACTCATTTTTTTAATTAAACAGATGGTGATAACAAAGAAATTAATGAACACATAGTTGCTTGCTTGCTATCCTAATTTGCATTTCTAAGTTATTCAGGTTATGCAGCAATTAAGCTTTAATTGCTTTTATAAAAATGAATATCCCAGAATGAATGACAAATGGTGATGAAATTGTCGAAGAAACGTGGTGTATTGCAATGCTCATGCTATTTTATTTTGTGTCAGTTTTGCAAGCCTGAATGTGGGAATAGGACCCTGCTATGCGGATTTACTGTGCTATTTCTTTGTTCCATATGCAGCGCATCATCGTGCCACTGGTCTGCACAGGAAAGATAAATGTAAGATGCAATATTCATCTGACTTTTGAAACTGCAGTTCTGCACTAGGGTGTTTTAGAAGACTTGTTAGCATTTCCAGTCCTCTGTTCAAGAAGGCATAGATGACAATATGACATGTGATCATCACAAGTCCAATTAGATTTCTGCTACTTGATTTATAAGTAATAATACTTGAGAAAGAAAATATAATTTATATAAAATGCAGCAAACTGTTTTATAGAGGGAGTGTACTAAAAGCTTGATTTATCCGATTTAAGAGAGGTAATTCATACAGTGCTGTGGGTAATCTGAGTCCAAAGCAATTGGATGCTCTTGTTGGCTTCTTTCTCTCATTAGTTTTATTTCTGGAACGCTTCTTTGGCTGTTAGTCATTGCAACACACGCAAGCTGAAAACACTTCCTCCTCCTTGGAGCAGCTATATTAAATGTAAACACACGTCATACGGTACCGCTGCGGTTGCTTTCTCCAATGTGAACGCCACTCTCTTGCTTAAACCAGTCAAGCATCCAGCTCGCCATCAGTAGTACGAGTTCACTACATTCGGGGGAAACACATTATTTTATAGCTTTTTATCCTCTAAATGTGGTAGAATTATAGCTTTTTATACCAACTATACAAGTTTTAACTGGCAGAAGACAGATATGTGAATGGACTTAAGCTCAGAAAAACATTTATGAAAAGGGTTATAATTGTTACATAGCCTGTTCCTTACTAAAAGGAGGAAACTTGAAGCGGGTGACTTAATATAAACCTTCCAATGACTTTATTTTGTATTTTAGTCAGACTTATAAACAATCTATATCTCAATCTTAAAAGCAAACTGGAGAAGCATCTCAATATATTTAGTATAGACAGTATTTAAAATCATACTTAAAGCCTTCATCTGATCTACCTCTAAGCATTTAAATGCGGCACAAATCCAGAAGGCTAGATGGCCTCGGGTTTTCATTATAATAAGTGAAGAAAGGCATAAGCTAAGTTAGTACATTCAGTTTAAAGTAAAATGGGGAGCACCTGATAGCAGTCCTGATTACAGGACCATAAAACTGAATGAATCAACACTGAGTTTCTGTTTGTGGTTGTTTAACCCCAGCCAGCAATTAAGAACCACACAGCCACTTGCTCGGTCTTCCCTCCCTGCTGGCAGGATGGGGAAGAGAATCAGAGGAAAAAATAAAAAGGCAAGCTCGTGGGTTGAAATAAAGGCATTTTAATAGGGCAGCAAAGGAAAATCAAAGGATAATAATTAGAAAAGCATATACATGCACAATGCTGTTTCTCATCACCCACTGCCTGATGTCCAGCCGGTCCCCAAGCAGCAACTCCCCACAGTTCATATGGCGAGCATGACACCGTACACTATGGAATATCCCTCTGGCCGGTGCGGGTCAGCTGCCCTGGCTGTGGCCCCTCTCAGCTTCTTGTGTTGGCAGGGCATGAGGAGCTGGAAATTCTTAGTCTTAAAGACTTAGTCTTAGCACTGCTTAGCAACAACTAAAGCATCAACGTGTTATCAACATTATTCTTGCACTAAACCCAAAACACGGCACCGTACCCTCTACAAGGGTGAAAATTATCTACATCCAGCCCAAACCAAGACACTACCAAGGACTGAATCTCACTCACAGCCATTTAAACAGGACAGTTGTCTGAAGATATGGAAATACTAAGAAGCTGGTTTAGACCTATGATTCTGATGGAAAGTGATAGCTACCAGAGGAGAAACAGTGATAACCTGAATAAATTGAGGTACCTTAGTCTGGACAGCAAAGCAGGCAAAAGCACTTGCAACTTGCCACTTAAAAAGAACTGTATTGACCAGGCCAATTTAGAATATGTTCTCTATCCACCACGTGTAGAATAAGAACCAACGTTTTAATCGGGGCAGAAAATGAAAAAGAGAGGAAAAAACCCAAACAAAGAAGTTAACACAGACATGAAAGTCAGTGTTTTCCTCCCTGAGAGAAGTTTAAGTGTTTAGGGCAAAAATTAGGCTTTTGTCGTAACATGAGCATCGCTAACTTTGAGTGGAAATTTCTGTTGTTCAGTACATCTGTATTATTGCAGGCAAGCTCTTCTTTTCTCTGAGTGGATTCTCCTTGCCTATCTTTGAACTTCGTATTATTTTTCTTTCCTTGAAGATCTTGAAGTAGGCCACATGAAGTAATTTCATTAAGGCAAAAATTTCTACCAATTGATTTCAGTTAGTGTAATACTACTACTTTCTCACCATCCCTTGTCAATACATGTACTGAAATATTTATGTACATGCCTCTGTGTAGAATATAAATATTAATTGACTTCCTTCCTCTAGGTATCTTCATCCAGAATGATGTACAATCATATTACCTAATCAGAAAGGGAGAAAAAGATCGCATTTTAGATAGCCACTTATGTCTGTTAATGGGTTTGTGTGGCAGATGGCAGAAGGTGTCTAAAGCTGTTGGATAAACAAATTTACCTAAAATACATTTCTGTTTGCACTGTTGCCCACAAGATGCTAAAGGTAATTTTATTTGGAGCTTGGAATTTTCGCAACTGTATATTTAGGAACTGTATGGGAAAACAGGAAATTAGCCTTTTCTACACTATATTATCCCTATTTTCTGTTATTGGCAGTAGCGTGTGATGTTATTACAGTGTAAATACTAAAACTATTGTGCTTGGAAACTGTTACTCTTTACATGATAAAGGTCACTTTTCCCCCTTCATATTAATATAAGAACAATATATTGGCTATACTTTGATTCTGGATATAGATAATTTTTGAGTCAGTGTAGGATTACGCAAACTATGTAGATCACATCCACTATGTAAAGTCAGTTTCTTTTTTTAAAAGAAAAAAAAAAACAAACCAAAATTTATGAGAATATTGGATTTTAACTATTGAATATTATGATTTCAACATACTGCAGCATTCCTTACAATATGAGAGTGAACAATCCAGCCCAGACCCTAGGCAGTAGTAAGGAAACTCTTCCAAGAGTGAGGAGATAGAATCTGAAGTTTTGATTTTTGGATTCACCAAGGTTTTACAGAAGACAGTTGCCTCCTATCACTGCTTCTTACAGGAGCATTTTTGTGTTTCACATAAGCACCTTTTGCAATGTGGCGCCATGAGGTGGAGTTGGGCATTTGTCAGGATGCCCAAAACTTGCCTTTGTCAGTCTAATCTAAAGCTCAGATCCTCAAAAAGTTTGGACTTCTCAATGATGGTATGAACAGAAATTATTCTCAGGATGTGTTTAAACCCCTGAAGATCCACTATCACGATTCTTGTGTCAGGTGCTGAGTTAGATGTGTCTGTCGTAGCTCATTGTTTGTTTCCTACATAAAGCTCCGTGAAGGCCCTTGTTGCCTGTTTTCTGTAGCCGGCTTTGTTAGACAAAAGCATTAAGGAACCTTAAAAATTAATTACTTAATTGCCCTCCTATAGGAAGTCTTACATCCTCTTCATGCATAAAACTTTAATGTAAGTATTTTATAGTAACCACTGTTCTCTTTTTGGTGTACCTTTCTTTTGCTTCCTAATAACATGTATTTCTTAAATAACCGACGCCTAAAACGGACTGATAGGGCATCTCAAAATAGCAAGCACATGCTGTGCTGCCACTTTTGAGAATGTGAACTCGGAGATGCGTAAGTTAAATGATGACATTTCTTAACATCTCTTTTTGTCACAGGAAACTATTACATCTTGACACTGGCAGCTGAAGTATCTCTGTATCTCTTTCAAACCTTTAGCAGAATACTTACAAAAAAAGGAAAGAAACTCCAGTAAGTTGTTCCCCAGATAGTTTAGAGTCTTTGGAGGCAGTGAAGTTAATATAGATGTTTTGTGTGAAATACAAATTAAATATCTGTATTGAGTTAAGTGCTTATTTTCAGCTGGATTCACAGTCTGTGTTAAAATTACAGAGGCTTAGTGATCAGGAATAGGGCTGAATTAACAACAAAAGAAATGCAAAACAAATTATTATGTTTGGGGTTTCACTGGCTTGAGTAAAACCACCTCATAAATCTTAGAGGAAAGATAAATGAATTAACTAGAAAATAAAGAAAAAATGTTGTCTGAGCCATAATGAATATCTTAATATCAGCAATTCATTATGGCTCAAACACATGTTCCCTTTAAAACAAGTGCATGATCTTGAATATTATTAAGGTTTAAACAAATTTAAATGTGACAAGCACAAGATTAAATGTGGCACATAAATGAGTTTAAACAGCTAATTAGGTTTTGTTGGTCCATCCTATGTTTGACAGATACGTAATAACAGCAATACTAATTAGAGAAACCATAGCGCCAAACAGATATTAGTTTTATTATGGAACTACAGTTTTGCACCACACGTTTCCACAAGAGGCACAAAATCCTCTCTGGGATATTTTGAAAACTAAAAAGTTCTGTGCTTTTGTGGTTTCATAATCAACATCATTTTATAAGAAATATGTCTCATCTACTTAAAAAATGTCAAGTCAATACTTAGGTTTTAAACTCCATCAGACACACAGTTTATCTAACTGTTCAAAGCTAATCTCCGTTTTAGGTGAGGGTTTTTTTCCACAATGTAGTTTTTATTTTGATTTCATGATGCTGAATATGATCATTGAGTTATTACTTACGACAGTGATTTTTTAAAACGGTTGGTTCAGAGTCTGTATTTTTAAAAGGGGATCAATTATGATTAAACAACCTTATATTAATGTATAATTTACCTGATCTTTAGAGTTTCATGCTTTTTAAAACTTTCCAGAATCACAGAATCATTTAAATGATTCATTTATCCAGCTTGGCATAGGCAAATGTTATAATTTAGGGACAAAACCCCAAAGTAACTGAATACATCTTAAGCAGAGAATTCTGTTCTTTGGCAGAGGAGAGAGGAAGATTAATTCAAAACTTCTGACTTATTATCCAATCAAGCTTCAGTCTTAAAAGATTCAATAAGTAAAGCTTGAACCATCATCACTATAACAAAAGGATGGTAGCTGAAACAATCACATTAACATCTATCAAATCCTTGGACAAAAATTGACTATCTGACACAAAGCTACACAGGTTAGTGAATGAGCAGATGCCATGGAATGAAAGATTGATGCCTCAACGATAGCCTGAAGTCTGACTAATAATCCAGAACCAATTTGTCACAGATGCCAACTCTTAAGTATTGGTTAAGCCCTGAGAAAATAGTCTGCGTTTCAGCACCTCGCAGTGTCTTTATATTAGCTATATTGTCGAAAGCAGCTATTCCCAATACTCCTTTAAAATTTTTGTTGCCAGTGCTTCCTTTTACTGTGTGAGTGAATTTATTAAACTAAACCCTATTTCCTGCAAAACAGAAATATAGGTGCAAATTACATACAAGCATTTTAAAATGTTGAATTACAGAAAGCTTTGGAGAACAGTGGTGTACTTCACCGTTTTCAGGTACTCATGAGATCAGGATCCCTATCTTAACTGTCTTTTCATATTTCATGGCATTAAAATCTCATCACATGAGTTTTTCATCTTTTAGTTCCAGACTATGAAATAGAAAATAGTAAGGATGAGAGAAGATCCATCATTTTCTTCTATCTTCTACTCATCAGAGTGACTAGATGGAGGTCAGGTGAGGGGAAACAGCTCTGCTTTCAGAGGTGCAGTGATTTATTTGTAGCTTGGGCTATACCACGCAGCTGTTCCCTATTTTTCAATTCTGCTTCCTGTTCTGTGTTGTTTCTTTTCTAAAATGAATTTAACAACTTAGAGGTTGCAATAATCTTTCCTTTTCTCTAAACCATGAATAAGATATTTCTTAGCAAAGTACTCATTAAAGAGTAGTGCTTGAGTGCTCTGTACCACTGGTGATAAGAAATCAGGGTAGTAATTCTTGTGTATTACTGTAGCCTTAATATATTGAGCTAATAAAAAAAATAATCTTCAACACATGCACAGGAATATTCAGTGAGATGATCAGCTTCTAACGCAGTTTTCTCCTAGGCGACTGATTTAATAAAGCTAGAAAATCCATGTCTTCTAATGGTATTCTATTGATCTTTTTTTGACAAGTTATTTTTCTATTAATAATACTATTTTGAAATGTAATTTTAAATTGATAAATTGTGATATTTGCAACTATTTTTGAGATCAGTTTAAAAAAAAATATCTGGAGTCCCCAGCATAGGATTCCAGACTTCTCTACTCTTTATCTAATCGGTAGCTAATGATACTTAATAGCACTTGGAAGAGTTAATAAAAAATAGGGGAAAAAAAGATCATAAAACGGTTCATTGATTTAAAAGTAATGATTAAAAATCCTGCTACATTTCTATAGTAAAAAGATCTTTTGAAAAGAGATTGTTGCCTTGGTTCTGTTGTCTGTAGCCATCACACTTTATACCGCCTGCCGAAGAACTAGAAAACGGTTTTTGTCCCTTCAGAAGTGAGCACCAGGAGCTGCTCTGGATCTCGTGGACCGTTTGTGTGCTGCGTGTTTGCGCGTTGAGTGTTTGTGCAGTGCTATCCTTGCCTGCTGTTAAATGGGATTATTAGATTTGACTCTGATTTGATTACACTAGTGGAAAGGTAAAATAATAGCACTGAAGCTATCAAAATCAGGTTTATTGATAAAGTTGCTATTGTCAGCTTAATGCTGGCTTATCTGGCTTCTGCCGAACCATTTATTACTTCCCATACGAGTCCCACAACACACTAAATATGAGCTCTTTCTCGCTGGATCTCAAACACCGGTGCTGTTAATCCACTGTTGCTTTTCTGAAGAAACGGAACGTGACTGTGTTCTTTGAAGTTCGTGTTTGCACTGGGTGAGACATTTACCATGAATAATTCATTTGACGGATTTTACCCCTTTAACTGTTCAATTATTGATCACAGAGCAAAAATCCTCCAACGTACTAATTATTTTAAATGATTTGTGAATTATTGTGGATATATTTTGCCTGCAGATTGTGGGGATTGTTATGAATATTCAAAACTTTAAGTATAAGCTGCAAAATCATGTGGGACTTAAGAAGACTTCTACTATAACAAAGAGAATGTCCTGAATTACTAACTGACAATTCACATAGTTGTGTTGCTACACTATATGACATCACAGTTAATAAACCTAATTATTCGGCCTAAATTCTAAATTTCTCTTTTTACACGTATTGCCACTCTTACGTGCTACGGTGCACTTAGGAAGTGAGAAAATATAGAAAAAACCTCCCATATTTTGAACTTCTCTGCAGGGAAATTACTGTAATAAATTAAATGCAAAATCTTCAGGTAAGCTAATTTTATCCACTCCACACTGACAGGTGCCAGGGTGGTGTATGCGTATGAGTAGTCTTGCGGGGATAACTTGTTCACAACGCAGCGGAGAAGGATAATAGTTGGCAAGCACTGTCTGGCTCTTTTCGGTTCCTCTTTGCTGCCAATACACTAATGTTTGGAGAGATCGTTTATATTGCATTGGAATCATCAGTTGTGAACGCGGTCCTTTGCCTCGGAAGCTTGCTCACTTCACTTGCTACGAGCTCTAGGGCCAACTGCTACACACTGCCTGGGTGTCCCTTGTTCGAATAGGTGTGTGAATGATGCATCTACTACTTGCCGCCTTGTCGCAGAGCCTTTTTGACGTCCTCCTGCACCTCCCATTCTGGTGGGGTTGTCAGGATGAATGTCATGACATAGAAATGTTATTTCTGAGAATGGTGTTGTGGAAGTGGTGTTCTAAGAGCGTTATGTTATTTTAGCTGTTATTATAACTCCTTATTCTGCTATTTTCTTCTGGTGCTTAAACATGAATTCCACCCATACTTGATTCACACAAACTCCAATATTTCTGTTGCAAATGCCTACATGTAGATCACCATTTGCAGAAATGCCTGCAGTGTTTGTTTCTGTCAGCATCTTGGTAACATGTCACTGACCTATTCAGAACACCTTAACAGGAGCATACTTTTTCTGCCAGGTGTCTGAGGATGCCTGAGACACAGCTGGTGAGTTAACAGCTGTATTTCTGCCAGTGCTGTTCTCTTGGAGGAAGCAAAGGAATGCCACCTTAATAAGTACCAATACTCGAAAACTATATCTTTCCCAGAGGTGTGAATGCCTGAAGAATGTGTTCAGTTTTGGGCCCCTCACTCCAAGAAGGACATTGAGGGGCTGGGGTGAGTCCAGAGAAGGGCAACGAGGCTGGGGAGGGGCTGGAGAACAAGCACTATGAGGAGAGACTGAGGGAGCTGGGGTCGTTTAGCTTAGAGAAGAGGAGGCTGAGGGGAGACCTCATCCCTGTCTACAACTGCCTGAAAGGAGGCTGTGACGGGGTGGGTGCTGGGCTCTTCTCACAAGGGACAGCTATGGGATGAGAGGAAATGGCCACAAGTTGTGCCAGGGGAGGTTTAGACTGGACATTAGGGAGAATTTCTTCACTGAAAGGGTGGTCAGGGATTGGCACAGCTGCCCAGGGAGGGGGTGGAGTCACCATCCCTGGAGGTGTTTAAAAGACAGGTGGATGAGTTCCTTAGGGATGTGGTTTAGTAGGGAGACAGGCACGGCTGGACTCAATGATCTCAGAGGTCTCTTCCAACCTTATGATTCTATCTAAGAACAGAACAGAAAATCATTGTATTGAAGAAGAACGAAGAGTTAACGAATCTATCTTGTCAAATGATTTTTCTTTTAGCTACATCTGACGTTTTCCTCTGTTTATCTTCATTTACAATTTCTGTATCAGAAATGTTTCTCTCCCAATACAAATACTTTTTAGGCTGAGCTTGGAGTTCCTATCGAGAATGGTTTTAAATAGGTAAGAGAGAGAGAATTAAATGTCACAGTTCAATGAGGGGATTCAGATGAGAGAAAGCAGAAGCCTCTTCTACAGGGTGAATTGAAGTAGGTGCCCTGAACATAGGTGCCCAGCAGAGGAGCTTGCCTCTCTGCTGACGAGGCTGCAACATTAGGACAAGAGGTTCTTTCTGAAGTACCTGATGTTAGAAGCTTAAGATAGCCATGTGGATATCTGGCACTGACCTCTGAAGTTAAAACTTGTTTACTATTTTGCATACCTCTATTTTTGTAAAATAGTATTTCATTAAATATTTCAGAATAAGAGGAAATACACCTGTGTCAACTACGGTCTGGGTTTGAGCTCTTCATTGTTTTGTTCTAGTATATACACAGATAAGAATTACGATTAGATAGGATAGAGAAATTAAAATTTCATATGGATGAGAAATGCTGCTTCACACACCGAAGATATGCAACAGTGTGCTTAATGTATGGTGTTTTATTGACCTTACAGTTGCGACATTGTAGTTTTCAGACCTCTAAAGTTCCTTTTGCACTACCAGATGTCATTCACTTTTAAAATTACTTATTTTTTTTTCCTGAATGAGCAACACGCACAATAGGCACTAGGAAATGTTTACAAATTAGTTTTGCCATTGAGTCTTCAGAATCTGTTAAATAATTGGAACAGATCATAGAGCACGGGCTGAATAGGAAGAGGCCTTATCTGACAAGTGAGTCTCGGTTATGTGCCATCTACAGTTTGAAACAAAATTTAAAACTTCTGCATTTAAGTGCAAAATTTGAATGGAAGGTATGTCTATCCTTGCATCCGAAAGAAGCTGTAGACACTTTCTATTTACCTTGAGGAAAATAAACTACAGGAAGCTGACTGGGTAGTACCTAATTTGCTTGTAGATACTAGGGGGAGGCAGACAGAAGCAACCTTGGTGTTTTCTTGTTACTAGTATTTCTGCTTTCCTGGAAGTAGACAATTCTGACTCATTCCAAGCAGATGATTTAATCTGCAAAGTAAGAAGTGTTTTCTTTCTTAGAAATAGAGAGGTTGAATCTTGTGTTCAGCCTAATGTCTAGTTTTTAGACTGTAAACAAATGACAGAATGAAAAGCCTGATTCCATATTACTCATATTTACTAAGACTTAACAATCAGTGTCAAGGCAGTATTACAGAGAAGAATTTTAGTCCAAATATGAATATGGAAACCTTCTTTACTATCTTTACTTCTAAACATAATTAGGAAGAGAGTAATGTAACCTAGGTAAATACAAGACCTCAGCTAAGACTCTCAATAAACTTCAGTGAGAGATCACAAAGCTCACCTGGTACAACAGCTTTGAAACATGAGTCAAAGTACTTAAAATTGGGGAGAAACTTGTCATACTCGATTAAAGACTCTCTACAGCAAAACACAGCTCAATCAAGGTGAAACACTTCCACTTCTTACTACATGCACACTGAGTTTCCCTGCAGGCTCTGCTCTGTTTGTTGTATCGCCTGATGCAGAGAAAAAGACTCTCCAAGTGGCATTAAAAAAATATAGCTTTGGAAAAAACCCAAACAACATGTAGATGTCCTTGGAAAACTTTTGTAATTATCTAACTTGAATACTGTCGTTGTAGTGCACGGATTTGCATTGCTGTCAGACCGCAGTGCCATGTTTCTTCACCTTCTGATGTATGCGGAATGTTACAGCTTAGTGTAAGCATTTACATGTCCTTTTTACTTATTACTTTGTTCCCCATCAAATATTTACAGCTTAAGAAAAGCAAATTTACTATAAACAAACACACAGAAATAAAGCTGGTTAAAAAAATACTTTCAACAAACAATTCCACATTTGTGGTCCGGAAACTGGCAATCGAACTTAGGCACCAGTTTCAGTGACAGCAGATTTAAAATGTCAAAGTGCAAACACCATTTGAAAACTAATTGAGTGTCCATTCTCTCATCTCGCCATTCTACAAAAGACTTGTGCACCCTCTTGGCTGCTTTGGCTTCTTGACCTGTTCAACCTTAAAAGATAGGTGTCATTCACTTTTTTAAGCCTTATTTAGGATTCTGAAGGGCTGAATGTGGTTTGAGAACCCTGGAGAGAGTTGTGGTCCTAAATATTGCTGCTGTGGACGCAGGACATGATGAAGTGAAAGAAATACACTTTCCCTCTCTTTACATTGCCGCGTACCCTGTCATATACCTCACCGAATTTGAACAGTTGAGTTGTTCTGTTCATTTTTATCCGGAATTTGTTCTTTAATGCTAAGCAAAGTTAACAGAGAAATTGCTATACCTTTGCGTAGCATTTCTGCTTTCTCTGCTCTCTTTTCTTGGTGAGTCTATGGTTGCAAGCTCCATAAATGTCTCTGATTACTCACAACTCTATCTAGCACGTGCTTAGCACTGAGCTTATTTCAGCGAGTAATCCTTCTCTGTCCCCGGTCTTCTGGGAGGTGGTGCAAAGCACATCAAAGAGCTGTCAGATACCGATTGCGCTTGGTAGTACAATCTTCATAGAACTGCTGGCTTTGTGGAAATGTTTTTTGTTGCACTTTTCTGAGGCAAGCTAAAAGCATTCTGTCCTTTAGAAGACACTTTGCTGTATCGGTTAAGACTGCCAGTAAATCCAGCTGAAATGTGTAGCGATGTATCCCTAAAGAACGTCATCTCTTCCCTGGATATGCACACCCCTACTAATAAGGAGATAATTTGACCTATTTTAAAGGCAAATCCGTTTTCTGTCTAGGAAATAAAAGTATGTGTTTTGATATAGTATTTCATATAGCACTTGGATTTTATGTGGCTGCAAATGTTTAATGGGATCAATGGGAAAAACTCGGGTTTAACAAATTGCTGAAGTGTAGCAAACACTTGTTCACAATTAGTGAGGGTTTTTAACCAACGGCCCACTAATATCTACTGAAAATTCTTTCTTGCATTATTTGACCTTTGATTCAGGACAAAATTCTAAATAGATAACACACTGGGGGTTCCATAGTATTATCAGAGAATGTTGATAGAATTGTTAGTTCTTAAATAAAGCAACTGTCCAGCTTTCAGCTCAGATTACGAAATAGTTGCAAACATCTTTCCCACCTTTTTAAAAGACAATTTCCTGGGTTTATCCTGTTCCTTCGGATATTTCTTAAAACTTTTTTATTAGCATTATTATTAACAGCAGCAACTACAAATTGAGATTTTTTTTTTTTCCCAATGTATTTAACGTACAGTCTATAAGGGCACTGGCTGGTTGTTTTTAAAACAAAACAAAAGAAAAAAAAACACAACCAAGGCAACCAGTCAAACCTCGATGCATTGCTGGTGATAAGGAGCATGCAAACTATTAATTGCTTTTGACACAAAATGACACAAGCACCTTTGATATATAATTGGGGACCAACGCAGTTTAACAAGTTTTAATTTCTGGTGCAGCTGGAAGACAATAAAGAGAAAGCATGAGAACAAATTAAACAGTATATAGGTCAATCATTCTATTAGCAGTCTTCAGGGAACACATATCTAATTTACATAATTGTATTTCTGCTGCTACCAGACATACTGCTGTGCTAATACGTGGTCTTGGTGAGTCTATAAAAACTTTGAAGTTGGCCTTTCCTACATTAAAGTATGAAAAACTAGAATTACAGGAACAAATACACCATGAAGTTTATCTAATCAGTAGGTCAAGGTTAGCTTGACCCAACCTACAAAGGGCCCAGCAGCTCCACAGGTATGAGTTTGCTGAACTTTTTTGCTTAAAGCAAAGATTAAATTCCTACGTCTCTCACACTTACATGCAAATAAACCCAATTAACAACTTTTTGGTTTAAGTTCATGAGGAGATGCTAGTTCTTTGTGGGCCTCCTCTGCTATATTTAAGCATCCGACATTTGGGAAACTAAGTTGGAGTTTAGCTGTTTAGTTACACTTCCAAATTATCACAGAAAGAGCTCAAGACAGAGATCTGTACAGGCAAAACCAGTGTATTTCTATTAGAGTCTGTTTACAAGCAAAGGCAGCAGGTTTGCCCTACACCTGTCATGTCATTGAAACTATGAATTAAAGCTAGAGGGAGGGAGATGTCTGTGACTAAAAGATAGTCAAGGCAGAAAGGTAATAATTAAAAGCAAATAAATAAACAGAAGAGGACAATTTAGTGGCACTCCTTTCCTGCTTTTTCTATTAAACAGCTTTAGGTTAATTGACTTGGGGTTCTTCATTAACAGATCTTGATTTTCAACTCTTCTATCTGGCCCCATCTTCTCAGACTTGTGGTTAACCCCAGCGTGCTGGATCCGGTTCTCTGTGTGCAGGACGAGTACGTCATTCACTGTAATCTTGAACAAAATGTATTAAGAGAAAATACAATATATCCTCAAGCTTGAATTAAAACAGACTACAGTCATAATATAATAAATCATACACAATGAACAAAGGTATGGGCCTGTCATCTTCTCTAATTTCAAGAAAAACCTAGTGTAACAGTGCAATATAAAACACTCCAGTAATTCTCAACATAAAGGCAGGAAATTTAGCTTTAAATTCAGACAGAACAATTATCAAAGGACTTCAGAAAGAGCGTGTTCTATATTAGTTAATGCTTTTCTGGAGACTTCTTTGAAAGCATTGCCAAGGTATTGATTCCATGCACTTACATTCACAAATAAGAAAAATGCATGTTGCAAATGTATTAAATGGAGTACTGCTGAATGAAAATATACTGAATTTCATACACTTACCATAAAACTGAATCAATGCAAGAATTATATTAGCTATAGCTCTCTCCAATTGGAATTGTGTTCTGGAATCTGAAATAGTTTATGGCTTGGTTCAATGATTTCTGGTTTGTGGCATGGACTGAGTGTGATCAATGAAGAAAATTATTTTTACTTGGCATATAAGTTCTGCTCCATTTATCATTTCATGACAAACCTGAATTTAAATTCTGTAGTATTTATCAAACTGATCATTTCATTTTTTGAAAATTAAGAGACAGTTATGTAATGGAACCAGTTTATGGGGCAGCTTTAAGAGCTGTGCCTTGAATACTGGATCCATTTCTGGTGCTGGTTTCCATCTCGGTTGATTGCTGGTTGATCTCTTTGCGAAGCTGTAAATGTGAACTTGCTGTTCACCACGTGAGGGCTGGGCAGGGCCACCAAGAGTTCACATTGACAGGCAAACCTAGAGATGTGCACTCCTGATTAGAACTGTCTTTCCTTTGAAGTTAGAAAGAGCTGTTTAAATTACTTGAATAAGTTACCAAGAGCTGTTGCTTTAAAGATAAAAGTAACATTGACTGCACAGATAGTGTGACTGGGGTTTTTTAATCATTGCTAATCCTCGGTAGAGTATTCCATCTGAAACAAAACCTGTGTGTTATCGTAGGATATCAAATAAATCGAAATCCTAAAGACCAGTAACATCTTTATCCCAATATTTTGCTTTTTCATTGCTTATATTAAACCAATTCCAGAAGCTTTTAATGTAAAGAAACTTCTGTGAAAATGGCATTTAAAAAAAAAACCCACCCCCCCAAAAACCCAACTCCACTATCTTGTACTCCAGCGTTTACTTAATTATTATGATTAGTGAGCTACTTGGTGGTTCTTCCCTTTATGACTGCAACTTCTGGTGAGCATAATAAATTATTTTCAATTAAGGACTAGCAGAACTCATGACAAGAGAAATCTTTATCAATTTATTAAAACAAAGTCTCCCTTCACTGGAATAAACAATGTAGAACACTGAAATATTGTGTCAGGGTTCTATGCTTAATTAAACTTTCATTGGCTAGGTAATTCTTTATAATGTAATATCTGTGATTTTTCTTTTTTTAATAGTTTTAAATTCTGTATTTGTAGGAAGAGCAGCCTTTCAGCAAAGGCCAGCATTCCAAATCTGGTTCATTTTTAACAGATAAGTGAGTTAGATTTTTTAATTATTTTATTCATTAATATTATTCTTTTATTAATACTGTATAAAGAGGAAATTTGTCTAAAATACATCGTGCTTGGTTCTATAATATGTAATTAGCAACAAAATGACTACATTGAACTGGAATGACTGGGATTTAACATTTACTGTGGCCTTTGTGATTTATGAGTAATGCTGAACATCTGGATTTGAAAATCCAATCTGCTTTTTTTATTAGTTGGGAAGCAATACTGAACCTTGTACAGATGATCATCATCATCTGGAGTACTTTGCAGAATAAAACATTGTTACAAGAATCTGTCCTCTGAGAAGTAATGAGTTCAGTCTAAACCAAAGAGAAAGAGACAAACTGCTGTGTTATGATACTTTAAATGACAGTATATTCATTAGATTAAAATCAACTGAATCTAAATTTAGATATCTGGCTTATTGCTCATGTTGGCAAGGTTATTGTTAATAAAAATAGACTACAGTGATAACAAGCTCTGATTTGCAATTTATCTCTTCTCCTAATCAAATTCCAGAAGAAGTCTGGTGTAATTTCTGTGGTATAATCTAGGAAGATAACTCTTGGCGGTCCAGCTTTTCTTCATAAAATCATGTTAAATATTTTAGATGATAGTATGAATTGTTTTATGTACAGTCTTCCCTTCAAAAGAACAACAAAAAAGCTGATAGTATGTAAGTTACTTAATGCATACCTATCTGTATTTTGATGGAGTGCCTTCTGAAGTGATATTTCTTTTGGAAAAAGCTGTTTTGGTTTTGGTTTTTTTTAATCTATAATCACTGCGCTATTGAATGTGAAACCTATAGTGCATCTGACAGGTTGGAGGTTTGGATCTCTTCTTCCTCTTCCCTTTCCCCATACTCAGTGCCATGTGCAAAGCTGCCATCATTTTTTGGGTGGATTTTCTCTTGACCTTCTTTTTCTCCTCCATTGTGGTAGTTCCCGATCTGTACATCGTTCTTCTAAACTATTAAAAGTGATTGTGTTGACACAGCTCTTTCCTTTTTCTTTTACATCTGGTTGCTACTTTTTCATTTGAAAAGCATGAGAAAAGAGTCATGATGCGATACACCATAAATTTGAGATACATTGAAGGTCAGAGCTGTTATTTTGTGTTCTGCATTGTGGGTAATAGTCTTGAAGTCGGTAGTGTGGCAATGTTTGACATGTTAGGAAAATCATTTTTCCCCAGTATGTTCATTTTGATATTTTCCCAGAAGCGGCCTGGAGCTTACATTACTCCAGAGCCTCTATTGGTTGTGTAAGTTCCTCTTGAATCTCTGCTCTTAAATTCCAGGTAGATGGAAGTGAGCTCAAATGCACAGTTACTGGCAAAGTAGT
Organism: Neomorphus geoffroyi; assembly: GCA_033558235.1. NCBI lineage: Eukaryota > Metazoa > Chordata > Aves > Cuculiformes > Neomorphidae > Neomorphus > Neomorphus geoffroyi. The sequence continues at coordinate 19,650,055 of JAUMJM010000045.1, forward strand.
ACCTATCTGAATGAATGCGGGTAGGTACCTGTGGTCAGCTTTTCCTATGTAGCATGCATGCTCCTCTGTTGTTAACGTTGTGGGTATGTATTTGAGAATCAACGAGTACATTAATATGTCATGAAACGCTCTGTAGAGAATAATTCTGATCACATCGAAAAGAAAGCGGTGAATGACAAGGAAAGGAGAGAGATCAACACCATGGACAGTAAGGGCACTACGTGAAATGAAAGAAAAATACCCGGTCATCAATCCGTCATGTTAGGTCTAAATTGCTAGAGAAAAACACGGGTAATCACAGAAATGATAGCAATGGGACATTTCTGACTCAAAATTCAAGTGGAAATAATCTGCCCCTAGCTTGTGGTGCACTATTAGTATGGCTTCATTCTCAGCCTTCTGGTTTCGCTTCTTCGTGGTCTTCTGCGTCAGACTCTCCCCTAGGAAGCAAGAGGACTTCCAGACTTCTGCTTCTTTTTCATATATTTTTTAAGCCTGCAGGTCTGAACTCATTACAGCAAAATACAAATGAAATAGCAAAGAACTGTTCCTGTGTGCTTGGACAATAGTTATACCAGATTTACATTTTTCTGGGAAGTATAAGAAGTTATCACTCCTGTTCCTTGTAACTATCACTGACCCTAACTGAGGCAACAAGTTTCTGTGTGGTCTTTTTTTTTTCGCTGAGCCATGTACGTGTAATTGCATATGGGGTATATTTATTTTCCCATCACTATGAAAGACTGTTTCTCATTAATGTTAATGAGGAGCATGCACTTATCTGGAGAAAAGACCTCTAATTAATGTCATGATACTTCCTTTAATGTACCGAACTACTTCCTCTTAGAAATAGTTGAGGACGTTTTGATTTTTGCAGACTATCTAGTACTCCCTAAATTAATCAGAAATTACTTAGTTCTTACTAATAAACAAGTACTTGCATTAAGATACGTCTGCGCTTGAAAGAGGACAGAGCTTCTCTTAATGGCAAGGGAATTCCCAGTCAGAAAAATCTCTTCCTTGCTCTCATGTTTGAGTCGTCCAGACCCCACGTTCCTCCTCCCTTTTCCCCAGCATTTTAAGAAATACTGTCAGAATTTACACTACTCCTGGGATTCACCTCTAATACAGATTTTTGCAGTTCAGGCAGAAATGAGGACAAGTTACTTCCCTTTCTGAAATTTTCATAAAGCACGCTATTTCATTAAGCATTACATGCACATTTGTTGCTTTCCTATTTTGGGCATTTTAAATCCATTATGATGTTTTGCCTTTCCCATGAGTGAGTTTTTCTGTGAGTGGATACAGAAAGAGCCCCTTAGGAGACCTTGTACTGGTCTCATCTTGTTGTTCGGCAGGAACTGGCTTCTTATGAAAGTGCAAATAGGATTAAAGCAGAATGCTCTAAGAAAAATGTAAGCCTCTTCACTGAATTTAAATTATTTTGTCCTAATTCTAAGATGAATGTGTACAGCTGTAGGAACAAGAGCTCTACCATGTCTAGAAATACATTTGGTGAAAAATCATGATTTCTAAAACACAATACAAACTACTAGACAAAAAGAAAAACATGAAAAAGCTGTTCTGACTTTTTAAATATCTATCATAATAAAATGAAGATAATTAGTAGAAATGGCAGAAAGATATTTTTGAAGTGTCATGTTAGATGAAGAACAATTGGCTGTAAACTGGCTATTAATAAATTTAGTTTGGCTGACTGACAGAATGAACTTTTAGTAGAAATAGAAGAAATAGAAGTACCTTGAGTTATAGTTGACCTTTATGAAAAGGATTCTACAGTATCGTTGGCTAACATATCAGCAGATATCTGCTCCTGAGGGAGCAGATCCGTAGAGAAAAGCAGGTAGTGCTAATGTCCTTATAGACGTTTCAGGGGACCGGTCCAGTCTGAATAATGTAGTTAGTGGTAGAAGTGCATCTTTCAGTTTAGTGCATCTGCCAGAAGAGTCTATGGTATGGGAAGCACGCAAAACAGACCCATTGTTTTGACCTGTGGTCTTCTAAGGATCAAATTGGTAAATAGATAATTTTGTAAAGGTATCTCCAGTATTACAGATATAGGAGGGAGAGTGTTAGCATGGAAAGGGTAAAAATATTTTAATATTTAAGTCAAAATGTATAATTGGATAATTCATTATAGAGAAGATAAAGAAGAAATGAAAAATTACGAAGGTTACAAATCCAATCACATAATGACCCTCTTATATTGATGTTTCTGCCTGTGATTAATTGTTGATCAAGATACTGTCTTGTTTTAATTAGAAGATAAGTTGGTAATATGTCAGTGTAAGGATTGATTAAATACCAGAATTACTATCTTAAACTCAGTCTTTCAAAATATTTCACTTTTCTTTTTCTAATTTGACGATTACTATTATAGTGTGATAGCTTCAAAATAACTCAAAAAATGAGGTATTCAAACTAATATAGTACAATTTTTCTTTCCCTTTCATTCGTATAGAACTAAACGAAGATCACGGAAACCTTAGAAGGTTATATCCCGTATTGTCAGCTTTTATTGTTGGAAATGTTAAGGGGTTTCTCTGGTGCCTTCATTAAGCAGCTGTTTGATGTACAGTGTCTTCCATTGATTTTGGTTTTAATTATGTCTTTGATATAAATAAATGTTAGAACTAGATAAGATTCAGAGAATGGTCGTGAAGATGGAAAGGAAATTCTTATATGGTGAGGAATCAAGGAAGTACTATAAAGAGACAAGCAAAAGGAAATGTAAAAGTTTTGTGTTCTGTTGTACTTTTTCAATATGAGGAAAAGGACCGTTAAAGTAACCTAAAACCAAACTTTTGATCTGTATGTGAGTAGAATAAAAATATTGGTAAGGCAGCTTTAGAACTCTTGAAAGGGAGCTAAATAAGGACAGCTCAGTTGTGTTGGTAATCACTTTCTATGGCAGAGAATCTCCTCGAAGTACTGTTTTTCTGCGTGTAACTTCTAATACATTCAAAGATTTTTTTTTTTATTCTGAAGACGTGTTAGTTTATCAGCAATAATTATACTACCCTAATTTAGAAAGCATCTTTCTTCTCCAGAAATCTCACTTAAGATAGAGTTGAGATCAGAATCGAGTTCCCTACTGTGGTAATCCAAATCTTGTTTCTAAAGCTACAATCACTGCCACTTGGAAAGGAATTTGAAAACTAAATAAACGGAATTTCAGAGTCTGTCTGCTCTGCACTATCATTCTGGTACTAGTCTGTAATTTCAGTCAAGTTCTTTTGCTAGCCAGAAAAGTGCCTGCACTCACATTCATAATATTAATCCTCCTCCTCGTTCAAACTGTACTTGGAATACTTGATACCTGGATATTTTAGTAGTCTCTCCTTAATTTTCCTTTATCCTTTCCTCTTTCAGAGAACTCTTTCTTAAAACATAGTCTGGGACCAAGCACTGTCCTTCACTTGCAAGTTTCATGTGCCTTTGAAACGTAACGTATGAGAGACTGCTTATAACTCCACACTGTACGACCATAAAATGCTGGTGCTTCTTTAGCTGTATCTTTCCAAGTTCATTAGGTATTTATGCTGGGATAAGAAATGCAGAAAATTTTTGAGTAATTACGGGGTATCAGCCTGAAATTAGTTTTCCTGAAGGTGTTATCAACATTAGTCCTGAATAAGTATTGCTATTCATTTCAGCACAGTGAAGGTACTGCAAATAGCAGTTGTCACTCCCCTGGAAGCGTTTCAACACATGGGTTGAAGTCAGTGAGAGATAGATTTCCAATAAAATAAACTGTTGTTTACTTTGTGTAATTGTCACCTATCTAAGAAAGCAGCTCTGGTTTCTCGTGGGGCAGATGATTTCTGGAAAGAGGAGGAATGCACAAAAAACTTCTAGTGCTTGCTTTTTTTTTTATTCCTGAGCCCAGGTAATAATCAGAGACTTATTCTGAAGGAAATCATAGATCTAAAAGATATAATCCACAGAATTATAACTGTAAATTATCCTTTCTGAGCAGGAGTGAGAAAGATGCATCCAGTATCTGGTTGTTTAAGACCTAACAAAAGAAAGTGTAGAGATTATCCAGAAAGGCTGATTTACTAACTGTTTTCAACGTTATAGTTTTTGGATTGTTTGTATTCATTTATGCCTCTTTCAGGTCATATTTTCACATCACTTTTCCCATATGGTACTGTGTCGTATTTTTTACAGCAGCATTGTTAAAACCACCACAGTCTGTTCAGTTAATGAAATTGTTGGGTGAGAGCACACGTGTGTGTGATGAACCTCCATTTCCTAGTTCATTTTTTCTTTTTACAGCATGATTTTTCCTATTCAAATGGAGTTAATAGAAAAATAAGAGAGAATGACTGCTTAGTGTGTGCCAAGTTATACATAAGCTCTTCTTGATGTTTACTCTGACTACAGAGTAAACATCTGTCATGTTACAGGCTAAGTAAAATATATTTAGATTTATCTCTTATTGATATTTTAGCTCTGTAATTTCACACGTTGTGCGTTATACTATTCTGTAAAGGTGTTTATGGAAGAATGTGACCATCTGTGGTCAACTGTTACATAATAATGTCAAGGAGAGGGAGATTTAAAAGGACAAACTGTAGCACACTTGTAATTAATACCAGCATTGAATAGTCATTCTTAGTACTTCTGGTAAGGCTATTATTTACAAAAGCCTTATTTTTCAAGGACATAGGGTTTGATAATTGAATACTGGTCTCTGTCACAGAAACAGTCTGTTAATCTGTTCTTGGGTTTGGATTTTTTCCCAGGCAATAACAGGGCTTTAAGACCTTTCTTACAGCCTCTATAGAGCTTTTGGAGTTCAGAAGAGAGGATGTTTTTACGTCTGTAATGTTGCATTCCTTCAATATCTAATGAGCTTATACCTACGTGACTTTGGAGTAGAAGACTTTATTTGAAGTCACTTCATTACTTGTAAGTCATCTTCCATGTCTGAAAATATTCCAGAATTGAACACAGGACTTTTGAGAGTTAAAATCAACAGCCGTAGAAAGTTACTATGTCCCAGGTGCGTCAGCATACGCTGACTTACAAGCTTTTCAAATCCTGTGTTTGTTCTAAGATGGTTGAGTATTCTCCCATGCTTATGGCTCTTGTAATTTCAGAGAGGAAAAAATTTTTAGTTCAGTGGAAAAATATAAACTTTATGTCTAGTCACATTTCTTTGACTGCTAGAAGGTGCTGTGAAGAAAATAAATCGGTGTGCAGAGCTAAAGGTGAGTGGTCAGAAGGAATAGTCTTGCAGCTCTTCGCATGAGTTTTATAACATGGATATCTTTACGTGGCTATTTAAAGAAAAGTGAGAGTAAATTATTATGAATAATACTGCCACATATAGCGTTACCTGACGGCCTTATTCTGAACACAGTTGTTACATGTCATTTCAGCTGTAAAGGAAGAACTCCACATAGGACAGTGTAATTGTAAAGACAGTATGCTCTAAAGACAGTTCTCTCTATAGCATCATCCCAAGCTGCAGGACTGATGAGATAATACAGATACTACAGCAAGCGACAATATTGCAATTACTTGTACTTAGCAGAAAAATTTAAGATCTGACCCTTGCTATGATGTCATTTGAACCAGCAAACATTTACTGCGGTTTGGACAGGCAGCAAGCAGAAACACACTGCAAATTTTAATATGTTAAGGATCATTAAGTTGATTGTGTCAATTTGTTAAAGTGCCAAGTAATGATTTTACAGGTAATTAGACTTTAACAGGCAGAAACAAATTTATGTCCTCCTTGTTTTTTATGATGCATGTAATGATAGATGTACTATCATACAAGCTGTTGTTTTTAGGTACACAACATTCCTTAATGTCCTAAAGCAAATGAAATATTACACGTCAGGAACTGAGCAGTGACTGTATAAAGCACATTAGTAGCTTTTCTTCTTTTAGCTACTTTTAATCGAAGCTCATTCATCATGTCATAGAAAGATGGAATGTTTCAGGTTATTCTTGCTGCATGGAGAAATGGCAGTGAACCTTTGAGGTCAAGAGCAGAAGACAGTAGTTACAGGTTATTACAATTGTTTTTCTATAGCTGATCCTCACACTGCTGTAGTAGATTTTGTTTGGTTTACCCTGCAGTGTGTGAATACACAGCGAACAGGGAAAATCACACCTCACAACCGAGTTAAATTAAACTCTGTTTCCATAGCAGTTTGTCTGGTTTCTGGTTTCTAGCCTTCATGTACCAGAATCACAACAAACCACAGGTATTTTTTAAAAGAATAACATTTCTGGTGGTAGTGCCTTTTTCTGATACTGTTCCCAGTGCTGCACAACCTAAGCGATGATTACAGGTAACTTCTTAACTCCAGATATCAAGCTAATGGTAATTATTAGCCAGTAATAATCAAGTAAAAAAATCTGCATGTGGAAATTCCTTTGCAGTTTCTCCTGGACTCAGGAATATTGGCTCACAGAACATGTAGTACAGAAATTGGCCAGTGGTTACTCTCTTCTGTGCAGCAGCTCAGACTTGGAGGTTAATTAAAGATCATGCAATAAGCCTGCTTCAGCTTTCAGCTGGGTTACTATTTTTTCCTGCAGGAAGACATCATGGGGAGAGAATGGAGACGGCCCATACATTTTTCATTGGTTAGACAAAATCTGGGTTTTGTTATGTTTGGCTTTTAATAGCATAGAGCTTCCTGTCAATCAGCCCTATTGTTAGTTGAATTGATTACTGCTAGAATGTGGAGCTGTAGTCTGCGTGATGCTGCCTGTTGTCTGACACTTCAGAAATTAGATGTTTACTTCAGTGAATTCTTGTATGTAATTACAGTGTCACTATTCGTGACGATATAGTTAAAAAATGTGTCACACCATTGGAAGAGCTATTTTAAGAGGTGGATAATTGACTGATAATTTATCTTTAGCCAAGTTAAGTAAAAGTGTCATCTTGATGCCCTCCCTGTGACAGCTACCAGAAGACAACCACTCCTTTGTGAAATTCAGAAGACACAATATCTCTTTGCCTGACCCTGGAAAAAACATAGTATCTACAAAAGGGAAAAAACACCAAACCCAACATAGATTTTGTATTCCAGCCTTGAATGGGTCTGTTTCTTTGCTAGAGTACTTTAGTCCTCTCCTCTTTAGAGGGGCCTAGTTCAGTTGTGCTCTACCATTAAACTGGATTCAAGTGGGAAGCGTCCTTGCACTTTTTTAGTATGGTCAATTTTATTATAGAAAAATCTCTAATAATGTCCAATATAAACATAGAATTGATCATTTTATAGTAAAATGGGTTTTAACACATTTTAATTCAACCAGTGTGATTGAGGTCAATCTCAGCTTCCGCTTGTGTCTATCCAGTTACAAACCAGTATAAGCTGAGTTCTAGTTTTGGTCAGAGGGCTGTTTGTTTTTTTTTAATGAAAAAATGTAGGAATAGAATCTATTTTGTGTTAGATACATGTACAAAATCTGGGTTTAATTACCTGTTTTACAAAATTGGACATTTCAGCGGCTTCTGGTTTTAGATAAACCAATTTCTCTTTGAAGCTACCGTATCGTAAGTTTTTCTCAGCAAATAAGAGCTGAATTCTGATCTTCATTTCACTGAAGCAAGGAGATGTGTTGAAGATGGTAGAAATAACAGAGGTTTTCCATGAATTTCTATTACAACAGACGAGGGAAGCATTGTTATGATTCATCATTCTAAAATAGAAGTAAATGTATGAGGGATTGTTTGTGAGAAGTTGTTGGGGTGCTGTTTGTCTTTAATACCCTAGACCTGGACACTATAAGAAAGGACTGACATTCCACATTAGGAAAAATATGTGCAAGTTTCGCCACGTGTGCTTAAATGCACTAATTCATTTGCAGTGCTTTTTAAATCTTAAAATGCACAAAAACTCCAGAACTACACAGAATTTTTATTAGCATTCCATTATGAGTAATTATCTCTGGGTCCATGGCCTACAGCTAAATTCTGCAAGCAAATATTAGTCAAGTGTTTTTGAACGTGTTATTTTAACTGTTCTGAGGCTACTCAAGTGAGTCTGTCTCCCAGTTAAACTAATGTTATTTCACTTTTGATCTGATTATATTATGAAACCAAAATGAATGACATCATTAGCTGTGAGCACAGCAGAAGATTGGAAGTTTTTATGGAGTTTGGTGAAGAAGTTTGATCCTTGTAATGGCTTCACAAATAACCTGTGGGGCTGCTTATAGCCATGTTTTTCATTTATTTGCCCAGTGAATTACAAATATCAGTTGTTTGGCACTAGATAAAATGCCTTTACTGTATGAATTATATTCTGTTGTAACTAGTACTGTGTAATATTGGGAGCAATTACAGAAATATCGACCATGGAACATATGGTTAGAATCCACATCCTTGGAAATATTCAAAACTCACCTGGAGACCACCCTGAAAAACATGGTCGAACTTTGGATATAGCTACTTCAAGTGAGTAGAGTACCCTTTCCGACTCTGTGTTCTCTGTTTGTAACTAAATAGAGACAGAAGAATTCCCATTAAGTTGGTGGACAGGTTGATTTCTTCTACAAATTGCAATTTGACGAGAAAACCCTTAACCTTTCATAATTCAGAAATAATTTCAAAATCCTGAGAGAAAATGATAAAGTAATTTTATATTCTTGGTGCTGGGGAGCAGGAAGAGTCCTCAGATTATGATCATGCAATACAAAAGTGAGGATGCGGTGAGAATCAGTATTTGGATGCTCAGATGTCTCCAAGAGCTAGGGATGGGTTTTCATAGACAACTTAGCTAAAAAAGAAAAAAAGAAAGATAAAACCTGCTTCCTGTGGTCACAGTGCAGTCAGGCAACAAAATTTAAGGAGGTCGTGACATCTTGCTTTAATTTACGGCTTTTAAGTTTAATGGGTTTGTGAATGTGTACTTAGCATTTTGCTAGAATATAAAGTATTCCAATATCTTTCCTTGCATATTTGACCTTTGGGCTAACAATGAACCATTGCTGAATCATGAACTCACTGACTTTATCTGACAGGTCCGACTTATTTTCTCCTTCGAAATCCTTTTCTTCTAGTTGTTACAAATCGTTGCATGTCCTGGGAATGTCTGGGTTCCAGGCATTTAGATTTTAATCAGTCTCTTCTCCCTTTTTCTGACAGCACCATTAAGGGAAGACATCATTCTGCCTCTGTGTTAATGCTGCCCTTTATAAGTGTTCTTTGTTTACTGAATAGGAAAAAAAAATGATGTGTATTTTTATGTGAGCTGACACTTCACTCTGGGTTGCTGCTTGTACACTCATAGTGTTAGATCTGCATGGCCACCGACTGCCCAGTGCTCCTTGGCATGAAGTTGAATTTGTATATTAAGGACTTGAAATTTCCTCCTGTTTCAAGAAGGACATAGAATATATAGAAAAAGGTTAATGATTTATAATACATTTTTAAGGCTTTATTTCTTGAAGTTTTAAGAGATTTTATTCACTAACAACCCTATTTTTTAGCATATTTGTGGGAAAATGCTTTTCTTTAAGTACAATGCAGTCAAAACACTGTGTTTACATTCTGTGTAAATTCCGAAGAGTTTATTATGAGAGTCATACAAAACTTTATTATTTATTAAGGATATCAGCAATGTATTTGAACTTTTAAATTTAAGAAATCTACAGTTCATAGAAATCTGCATTTTTAAAAAAATAACTTTATAAAAATCCTCTCATTTACCCATATTTTCATATTATTCTACTTGAGTTCAGTGTTCACTGGCTGGTTTTGATAGTAAAAATATTTGATGAAATAGATAGTATGCAAGGATATTTCCTCCAATTCTGATTCTGCAATAATTAAGGTGAGGAAGGAGGAGGAAATGGACTGCATTACTGAAGCCTTTCTTCACAGCACTTTTCGTGGTAGGGAATATTTTAATAAACTGAGGGATATACAATTGTAACAACTATGATTATTTGAGTTGCTTTTATACATGCATAATGTACTCATGTTCTATTTTATGTGATATAAAACTCAAATGTTAACTGGAGACTGTGGAGTGTGGGGAAGGCTCATGTCAATTATGCCATAATCAGCAAGCATTGTAGTGCACTCCAGCACGCACGGAACACCCAATAATGTATTCTGCTGCGTGAATAGACTCCAAGTAGCTGTGGTTATTTGTAGAGTGCTATAGCTGCATCAACTTTTACTCCACAATTAGGGTTTTGTTTTTCTAATTCCATCACATAATTGACAGTAAAAGGTACTAGGAATTAGTAATGTATTATAGGAAATGGAGAGAAAAATGCACAAGCCTGTATTTCTGTACTGATTTTAAAAGGTCAGAAGAAGCTTTTAACAGTGGATTCTACTCATAGAAAGAAGCCCTGTACATATAAATGCAAATGATATAAAATGTAGAGGAAAAGCATGCTTTAGTCAGGAAGTAAATTGCTTGATAATTGGAGATTCACTGACTAAACATCAGGAGAAATACATTCTGGGGAAAAAACACATGTGCCTACTTTAAGTCATTTTTCAAAGGTATCACACAAAAGACAGTTATAGGTACAAGAGACTTCCATATCTATCAGAAATGCCTGCTACCACCTCCAGCAAAACTCTGCTTCAGAATGGACTTTTATGGCTACTTTAGAAAGACCATTTTTTTCCCTAAGCTTATGGTTTCTGAGAGGCATTGATTTTGTATGGCTACACAGGCAGCATTGAAAACACGATCAGAGAATAATCTGTGATCCACCGCTTTGCTGCCCGAGATTTCTGATTTTCCCCATTCACTTCATTTAGGGCTTCCAGAGTCTTGGCCTTCAGCTTACACTTACAGTGGAGGCTGGGTTTTTTGTTTCTTCCAACCCCAATGTATCAATCTGCAGCTGTTTCTCTTTGCTAAATCTCCCAGAAAGGACTGTTAAAAGGATTATAGTGCATAGTCCCCATGCTGTGCTTCAAGGATTTATCACTGATGCCCAATAAAGAGAAAAGAAGGACTGGCAAGGGAATCATCTGAAAAGAGATTGCTGTTGTGTGTTTTAGCGCTGGAAGGTTGGGAAAAAAAGGTATTGCTAGAACTAAAGAAAAATGTCCAGTATTCCCAGAGATTATTTTCCGTGTTTTGATTTTAATTTGTGAATTCTTTTGGATTTTGTAGAAGTTATGCAATTACCGGAGGCACTTTAAAGGTTCAATTTTAAATCGTCTGCAGTTTTCACTGTCTATATAGAGAACCACTACGTATTCAGAAAGAAACCGCAATATCTCCGAAAGCAGTATGATTTCTTCATAGTAATTCCTAAAGATAACTTGTTTCAGGCTGAAGCAAATTAGAAATTATCTTCTGGGTTGCCTACTGAATGTGATATGGGCTGATCATAAGCATTTCATGTTACTAAAATCACAATGATTAAAGCTCGTTAGGTGACGGCATTCTTGGTTAAATTAAGTATTTGTTAAACTTCACCGAAATTAACATGTTCAATATAAGACGAAAGCTGATTCCCAGGAAAGTGCTCACGTGCCAACTGTATCTCATGTGAAAATTCTGCGTGCACAATTACAGGTCTGATCCATTGTTTAATGCAGCTCCAGTGATTTCTAATCACTCTGGAGCCAATCCGAATTCATTAGAAGTAGAGGTGAACGAGCAGGTTACCTGCTCACTAAGCGATCATATCAGTTGACCAAACCGTCATTTTCATTCAGTGACCTTGTAGGTAGATCCAGAAGAGCTTCTACAGCTTTTCTTGGTGCCAACAGCGCTCGTCCTAAGGCAATTTTTATGCAATCGTGCAAAATGGGTCTTAAGATACTTTAAATAATTTTTATCTGGGCTTTTTTGCCTCACAGTGCTAAAAAAGAAATCAAGGAAATCCTGTCCACTATACAATACTGCAAGATAATTAAATATGATAAAGCTGAACAGGGAAACATTCGTGTACAAGAAGATATTCAGGGGGAAGCAAATGCTTAGGTGTGGAGGCACAAAGAGTGGAGCAGGAGCAGTAATGTGGGTAGGCATTTCAGGTTGTGACTGTTCAAGGTTACTGAAAATTATAATATCAATATCCTGCTATTAAAGGTAGCTAGGATTGTTGGCACACAGCATTCTAGCAGAAATTATCTGGAATAAGCCATTCTACGTTTATCACTTGCTAATAAAATGCATATTTAAAAAGTTAGAGAACAATGTCACAAGGGAAAATCTCAGTAGACATCAGATATCAATTAAATGTGCTGAGGGAACAGCAGTGAGAAATGATGCATTCAGAGACTATTGTAAATATTTCATTTTGTAGCTATTCCTATTGCTAGAATTTCAGAAAACTTAGAGCTTTGTTATTGGAAAAAGCTTTAATGAACTGAAAAGTTCATACGTATGGTAAATGTGTACATCAGAGTGCTTACTGTACTGAAATAAAGCTTGATTCAATTGTTTATCACTTGAAACCATGTGTAAATCTGCACATGGGAGCAAGATATGTACTGACCAGGAAATAGAAGGTATCCTCCTTTAAATATGGTTGTTATCTCCAAGTAAGAGTGAGTTACGGTATAACCAGGGGATTTCAACTAAAGGCATAAAGTCACTGTATAAGCTAAAGCACATTAAAGCTCTTCACGGAGTCAGGGCAAGCAGTAATCCCCATAAGAGCACTTCCAAAGAGCTGCAGCATCCATTACTTTATAGCAGTCTCCTTTCCATAAAAACAGATTTACAAAATGAAATGTCATTTCCTTATGTAATTCTTTTTTAAATGTATTTTAAAACAGTCACCTCCTAACAAGTCACACTTTCAGCATAATTAATGAGTAACCTTATTCAGCATGTAACTATTGCAGGACTGCTGTATTAAATCCAGTTTATGATATGTGCTTTTCTGAATATGAAAGTGGAACCGTACAGGTGCAGCCATAGGAATGCAGGGCTCAGAGAAATCTCAAGAATCTTTTATGCCTAAACTCTGAGAGTAACATACAGAACTCAGCACTTGCCCAGGCTCCTTTCAAGCCCTTTTGCCGATTGTGCCGCGGCTGACCTGTGGGCAGGTACCTTAGGGAAGAGAGCCCTGTATCTGAAAAGCACCTCTCTCAAAATGACTGGGTGGACACATTTCTGGGGGGAGTCTTTGTTATAATGTTTAAAAACAATTGCTCTTTTTCATCCCAGTCATATATTAACCAAAGCATGTTAAAACTATTAAAGCAGGCATTTACTAAAAAGCCCTCAGAATTAGTTTAAAAATTGAGTAATTAGACCCATGCTGCGCTGACATTACTTTTCTGATATTACTTCCAACTGAAGCCCAGTCTCACTGCAGTACTTTCATTAGTTGCTCTATGTAAATTAACTGGGGAAGGATGCCGTGTGTTTTCAATTATATTTTAATGGAAAAGAACAAGTTATTTTCTTTTAGACTGTAAGAGTTAGTGGGAGAATATGTCGTATGCATAAAATCGGCTTTGCAATCATTTTTATTTGCAGAAGACTGGTTTGCAATAATTTATCTTTGTGAAGGGCTTATAATCAACTAGAATTTAGATTTACATAAGATTAGAGTCATTTTTAAAAATACCTGTAACACAAAGTACAGCACAGTACCTTTTGATGAGCACTATTAACTAGACTGTGACTTGAATGGGAGATGGAAAAAGCTTCTAATGAGAAAGGTACTGTAAAAACAAATTAATTGATGCCAATGACTGACAGCAACTAGAAGAGATTCTGTCTTAAATATGTGTACTTTGGTACCATGTTAAGTACTGAAAGATGTAACAGTTAAATTGTGTTAATGTTCAAATTAAAAAAAATCTCAACTCTTGAAGTATGCTAATGAAAAACAACTAAACACCAGAAATACTTACGACTATTTAACTGCAGAAAGAGGTTTAAATAAGAAAAGGAAATTATAATGCAGATCAGAGACAGTGATTAGTTTCTCTGAATTTTGTTTTATTTATTTATAAGCATTGAACACCTGTTTTTTGTGAATTTTCTTGATTAGATTGTGGAGTTTTCCATTTTTGATATCTTTTACTCTATGTGAATACATAAAGCATCAGATTGTTTATTGGAGCTTTTCCTGCAGTATATAGAAATTTATATGTATTCTCTACGAAAACTGCAACTTTGTGGCCAGCTCATGTAGGCCTCCATGATACATCCTGTATTTACCAGATGCAAGAAATTATCCCTAGAACATCTTACTATGAAATACAACATATACGTTAGCTGAGATTTCAGCTGCCTTCCTGTTCAAACATAAAGGTAGGTCAACATATATCAACATTTGAATTCATTATCTCTTTATACAGTAACTGAGTTACATGAGAAAAACTTCAATTATAAAATACTTCAATTGTAAAAATGTGAAAATATCAGAAATCCTAAACAACTTTGGCCTCTGGCCTCTTGCAGTCTTTTACTTGGCTCAAGTATGGTGGCTGCTGACTCGAAGCAGTGTAATTGTTCCATTCCTTTTCTTTATCCATAATATATCTTCAATACGGGAGCTGGATGGTCTCAGGCTTCGCCAGGGGAGGTTTAGGCTTGACATTAGGAAGAAGTTCTTTACTGAGAGGGTGCTTGGCCATTGGAATGCGCTGCCCGGGGAGGTGGTGGAGTCACCATCCCTGGAGGTGTTTAAGGAGAGATTGGATGAGGCTTTTAGTGCCATGGTGTAGTTGACAAGTAGGAGTAGGAGTAGGTGTAGGTGTTGGGTCATAGGTTGGACTCCATGATCTCAAAGGTCTTTTCCAACCTTATGATACTGTGATACTGTGATAGATTTGGAGTTAGGCAGTCACTGAAAAACAGTTCATACCCACCCCATATCCACATTAATTTTGCTAGGACTCCAACATTTCAGAATGATTTCATGATATTTATGGCAGCTCTGGAATTTACAAGACCCCTACAAGCAGGAGGCTGGTGAGTGAGTCCGTAAAATTAGACAGCGCTGCATGCAGATGCTTCTTTCCGTGGTGCAGCCAGAGGTTGTATTAGCACAGACGTGTCCTTCCTTGCTGACACGGTGAACACAAGGACCAGTGAAGCAGATTGAGTTGCACTGTGTAGGGATGACTCCGCTGACTGCTTGCCCTTAGGTCCTTGCTGCTCAAGAAAAGGATGCTCTGCTTCAATCTGGTTTTCTTGCTCCTGTTTTATCACATAGTCCCATGGGACTATGCGCATCGTGGCAGTGACTCTGGACCTGCATTTTCATTCTGGTTCTTAGTGCTGATTAGCACCCTACAGCTGCACAAATGGTGCTCTGGGCAACGGCCTCAATGTTCAAGGCCAGCACCTAAACTCATGCCGATTGTGTTTAAGCCTGCTAAAAACACGTTACTGTGGGATAAAATGGGCTTCAGAAACTAAGTACCTTCTTTCATAAAACTACTCGGTAAGCAGGTTTTTAATTATTTTGTAGATTTTATCCATCCTGAATTGCATGTTCATTCTGATCAAGACTATTGTAATCCAAGCAGAAACAGATGAAGTTTGGGTGGTGATCCATACTGCAGATGTAGTCAAAGGCCATCTCCGAGTTGCATCATGGAGACATTTAGCTTAACCAGATTGTGTGGTAAATTACTTTACCCAAAATGCAAAGGGTTTATTCTTGGATGGTAGCCATCCCCCTTCTGTCCCGAGAACTGTCTGTCTAGTCGCAAGGATTAGTCATCTCTGCACCCTCACAGTCTGATCTGATGAGTCAAAAATCCACAAAGGTTTGTGCAGCCGCCTCCTCCTGCTTTCTGATAGTACACACCAATTAACTCCTGGGTCTTAATTGAAGGAAATACTTACTTCCTTTGCAGGCTTTGGTGTCAAGGATTCAGTAAAAGGAATAATTATGCCCTAAATAAACATTTAATGTAGATGAAGCATATTCAAGGAAACTCAAGTAAAAACTTGAAAAGCATTTTAATAATGAATTTTATTCTGATTAAGAAAAGGGACAATGAACTATCCTATTCCATTTAGAATAACCACTTCTCCCAGTTGCCTTTTCTCATTTGCAGTTCTTTCTTGTTTTAGAAGTTTCAAGTGTACTTTGCTTTTAACACAATGCTCTATATATTCCTGTGTTATTTTAGCTAAGTTATATATAGTATAAAATTCAATTGTGTATTAAAAAGAGTTCACTGGGTAACTGAGGGACACTAGTTTCATGCTACCTGATTTCCAATAGCCCTCACCTCTTCTCTCTGTTCCTCTACATTAGCAATTTTTGTAATCCTTTCCATATGTAGTTTCAAAAGATTAGAAACAGGGGTGGTTTTTTCGCTCTAAAGTAGCCAAATGGAAATATTGCCATTTAAAATGAATTGGGTGTTCTCTGTCCAGAAAGTGTGTCATACCACTTGAATTAATGGTGAAAAGCAGTTGCTGTGATTATCCTATGACTAACAAAAGAAAAAAAAAAAAAAGAGGGAATGAAAACTGGAGCAGTTACTCGCTCAGGAGGAGAGGATGACTGGAATATACAGGGACATGCAGCCACCTTTTACTTTACTGTAGCTCTTGTGTTGGAAAATTAAGGGATAATGAACTATTAGCATTTAAGTGAGGCTGACTGATTCTACGCTTCTGTTGGCAGTCATACAGATGCTTCAGAGCACAAAGATTGACCTGAGAAAAGAGCATTGTCCAGTGTGGGGTGGGAGAAAGAGCATCCACTGCAAAATTAAATGGGAATAGCAGAGCTTAATAGCAGCAGCATCAGACAAGACAAAGATGGTATTTCTTCAACTTGGAGAAATATTAGATGTCAAAATAGAAGTCTAAGATTGGTCATTTACTCGAGATAGGAATCTAGTCATTTTAAGAGTAAAATAGCAAGGCTTACTTTCTCAAAATATAACTCAGCAAAAGTTTCTGGTTTCAGGACAAGAAAAAATAAATCCAGGTGCTACAGAGCTTTAAAACCAAAGAAGAGAGACAAAAAGCATTTCATTCTTGAAATTTTTTGATAACTTCAGTGGTTTGGGACTTACCTGGGAAGTTACAGCTGACAAATATTCACACCATTTCATTTTGGGAGACATGTTTCTATAATGCAGAACTATCCCAGGCAAAGGAAGAAAAAACCCTGGTTTTGGCAATGGCAGGGTAGCAAAATGAAATATAGACTTCTGTTTATGTCTGTGTATGTGCATGCTTTAATACACACACACACATCCTAATTAAAAATAATCTGTTATGCAGCAGATGTTGCTCCTGGAGAAATTATCCCATTACTCTGTTTGTTAGGAGGGCTTGTGGTTTGAAAAAGTAGGGGTGGTTAGTAGAGAAGCGCGGGGTTTGTATCAGCCTCTCTAGCACGGCTTTGTCAGAGATCAAGGCAAGTTTGGGCTTCTGCTCACTACTCCACTAGCTTTGGTATTTTGGGGCTTCTGTGTGTCCTGCACCCAATGCACGCTGTAGGTCCTGCAGGTTGATGTGCTGAGCATCCAAAACTGCTCTTCTTGGGACCCTGTTCCCGCCCCCACCTTTCCTCCTGTCGGGCTTCCCAGTTGAACATCCATCCCTGCTGCAGGGGATGCTATGGGATGGAACCTTTTCACAGTATCATAAGGTTGGAAAAGAACTTTCAGATTGAGTCCAACCAATGACCCAACACCTACACCTACTCCTACTTGTCAACTACACCATGTCACTAAGTTCCTCATCCAATCTCTCTTTAAACACCTCCAGGGACGGTGACTCCACCACCTCCCCGGGCAGCGCATTCCAATGGCCAATCACCCTTTCAGTGAAGAACTTCTTCCTAATGTCAAACCTTTTCCCTTCCAACATGGAAGAAGCAGTAAGTTCATCTGGCACATACAAAGACAAGTTTCTTTTTCAGTCTTATCAAGGTAGCTTTTGTCCTATGGTAGATGAAGTGTTTATTTGTGTTAAGCAACAAAATATTGCTGCTGTCAAAACTGTGTAGAAATGCGTAGGTGCTGATGTGCATTGACAGTCTAAATATCCAAATAAGAGCTGAGGGAGGGAGGAAGGTAAACCTTTCTTTGCAAATCTGTCATAGGAACAAAATTTGTACTTTTGAGCTCTTGTAACAATGGCCTAAAGTAACCTCTTCCACCCCCATTTTTAAATCACATGAAAATAAACAAGAGATTAAATCATTTAATTATGCCATTATTCAGTAACCTGCTTTGAGGAAATCTCATTTCCTAAAGTTAGGTAAATACCTGTGTTTTATTAGAGTCAAAAAAGTAGTCAAACTTCAGGGATGTAAAAAGATTATTACTGATAATAGTTTTGTCTAGTTCCTTGTCAACACTAAAGTATTTAATCAGAAACTTGCTAGAGTTTTGCTAGGTCCAACTTTAAATGACTCAATAGACCATTTTCCCTCGTGGACTTTTGAGGAAGTGCAGAACGTCTGATATATCTTTTTTGTCTAATGTCACCAAATATATGAACTATGGGCTATAAATATTTCCCAGTTTGAAAATCCTTTAAAACACTTCAAATGTTGTTATTCCTCTCTTTATTCCTTGTTAGCTGACCATTTTAGATATTTTCTTTTGGGCTGATCTTTCCCGCTCCTACATTTTTTTTTTGCAGCTTTTGTGCATGTCTTCTTTTTTTCAAGGGTTTCTTTTAGTTAATTAGAATAGAAATAGAGATTTGCATTCATGAACGTGTGTATACTGGTAAATGGGGTAGAGGGGGATTTGGAAGACACTTTAAAAATTAATTAAATGTCACTGATTTGGTCCCTTCTAAATGAGCATGCCATTCCTTTCGTATTTTTATGTATTTATATTGTAACAATGCTTAGAGCACAGCCCTGAAAATAGAGAAAATTTTGGGAAAATGTTTCCGTTGTTGTTTAACCAATTCAACATTAGTATTCATACTTCTATTTAGTTTTCAGTTGTCTTCAGATTACGTCAGTGGTAGCTGTGGTTTGGTACAAGTATGTACGTACAGTACCATCGAGACCAATCCAATTTCATTTTAGTAGATTTTGATTCTTACCTAGCTTGTCTCTTGCTGATTTGTCTGTGTGTTCTTTACCTATTTCATTCTTTAAAGAACAGCTTCTGTTTAAAAGTGTTTGTTTAGGTGCGTTCTTGCCCATATGAGATCTGGATTTCCTTATTTCCTTTAGCCCTTCTTTCTGACTTAAATGCATTGTAGATATCTGTTTGCTGCCTGTTGGATCCAGGTGACAGAGACTGCAAAACTTTATTTCTTAATGAAGACTACAACATTCAAAATCAGATTCTGGAACCGTGCAAGTATTTATCTTATTTAGAGAGGAAAATAGGACTTCATCACAAGGGCAGTCGTGAAACATATGCGTATGCATCAAGGTCATACCACGAGCCATCTGAGAACAATCCTAATGGTGGTTCACGTCACATTTTAAATCTTGAAAGTCATTACAGATAATTCGGTGAGATTGTTTTGTGGAACTTTAAAGCACTGTTGCCTCTAAGGATACTTAGTTGTGTTTGTGAGGGAGGGAGTGCGTCATATATCTTAATTTGTGTATCCAGACATAATTGAGTAAAGACGTTTGAATCAGAATTTAAATAATTCTGCAGTCATAACCTTTCTCATAGAAGTGAATCCTGTACTTTAAATCTGACTCTCTGAAACTTCATTTTTCATGATTTTAACCAGGTAATTCTGTGGAAAGGGGAACTGGAACTGCTTGAATCTGGAGATACTGCATATTAGGAAATCTTGAACTTAGAGTAAGCACAAAGCAGTTGTGTGCTTGCGCGGTGCCTTGCCATGCTGAAAGGCCAAGTTTTTTAGAGTTTGTTCATATTACCTTTTTGCTGCAGTGCTCTTTATAGTTAAGCTTTAGTACAATCTTCACTCTGAGTGAGAGAGAAAATGGATGGGTTTTGTTGCTGTTCCTATTTGGCCACCGAGTAATAGGAGAAAGTGCAAAGGGGCCCTCCAGTTATTAGATCGTTCTGTTGCTTTCTGATAGATACTCTGAGGAACAGTGGTAAGTTCTGAAAGCTCATTTTATGTCTACTTTCATCTCGCCTTGATCTACCTAGGCAGCAATTATTTAATTCAACGGCCAATCTTGGCTTAATATTGGGAAATACTTAAAGGATTATATGTGCTCTTTATCTAATAGAGAGCTGCTGGGCTGGGTGTTGACTGAGCATTCTTCCTCCAGTCTCACCAAATCTATCAGTTGTTTCCCAATTGCTAATATTCTGGAAAAAGGGAACAGTAAATTGCTTTTTTTTCTCTCCCCATTTCTTGGTATTGGAAGAGGAATGATTTATGAACCATAGCATATAACACTGGAGCAGATGCCTCCAGAAAAGTCCTTTTGTTGTTGTTTCTTTGGCCTCCACGAAGGCATTGGCAATGCTGCGGTAGTCTGGAGGTCTATTGCGCCCCATTCTGCT
This sequence comes from Neomorphus geoffroyi, assembly GCA_033558235.1. Taxonomy (NCBI): domain Eukaryota; kingdom Metazoa; phylum Chordata; class Aves; order Cuculiformes; family Neomorphidae; genus Neomorphus; species Neomorphus geoffroyi. Next base: position 19,670,453 of record JAUMJM010000045.1, read on the forward strand.
AATGCATAACACGGGGTGAATCCAGCTAATCGTGATATTGTTCTTTTTCTGTTATTATTTCTGCATTAAATAATTTAATTTCATAACAAACAGAATGATGAGGAGTGATAAAAGTGAAGGCTTTTTGATTTAATAGAATTGCAACATAAAATACGATATCAAAGAATATTAAATTTAAGTTTTGAATTAAGACAATAAAACACACCTTTCTGTCTTTTATATAAATTAAACAAAGATGGGAATTGGAAGAAGGAGAACAAAGTAGAAAGAATGCCGGTACCAGATAAAAAATCTGAAATCTTATTAAAAACAAAAGCTTTATTTTATCACTGCTGCCATCTTTTTACCAAGTATTTTAGTGTTTTAGCTTGTGCCACCATCTACTGGCGACCAGGTGAAAGTGCTCAGCTCACTGCCCTGCAGATTCACTACTAAAATATCTTTTAAGAAATGTCATGATGCCTATAAGGTTTTCACATAGGTGAAAGAAGAAGAAGAGCCAAAACATATATCTTAAAATGCCAAGCCTTTAGACAAATTTCTGTAGAATTTACAATCACTTACTATGAATTTGTGGTTTTGGCAAGCATTTTCACTCACTGCCTATGAGAAATTAGATGATACAGTACTGAGTTCTGCATGACTGGGGAGGGAATCAGGTAATTCTGCTGATGTATGGATGTCCTTCTTGTGAGCTTTGAAGCTTGCCTGCACATTCACACACCCTCCCCCATCCCAAGGCAGATGTAAGTGCCTGTGATGTGATGACTCTTCATCCTTTTGACCGGTAACCTAGGGAGACTTTCCCAGCTCTGGCTGTTCCTGCCTTTCCTTTTCCTCCCCGTTTCAGAGACATAGCTTCTTTTCCAGCAGGAGAGGCAGAATGAAAGCATTAATCAGCCTCTGGAAAGTCTCCACCAGCAAAGTAGTTTGTCACTTGAAAATACTGGTACGAATTGTGGCAGGAACTTCTCTGTGAAAATTTCCATCCTGCCCTTCCTCTTCATCAGTTCTGCATGATCAGAGGATGTTCCTTCCACAGGCACTGATCCTGGGTACTGTTTCTCTCAGTGCATAGTTTGGGGCATTTGTGCTTTAGGCTCTGATATTCCCAAAAGCACAGAATGTAAGCCCTAAGCTTGGGCTCGAAACAAACCTTTCCTTTGCATGGGAAGATTCGAGCCACTTTACAGAGCTCATTTGAGTTTGAGAGTGGGTTAAATTGCCACCATAGACAGAACCACTCTGGCTTCAGAAGACCCCCTTGAACTTAAGTCAGTAATTCATTAAAGGAAATGGAAGCCTTTATTACAGACTTAAATTTCCATATTGCTAAAACCAGAAATGAATACGTGAGAGTCCATTCACTGCTATGCAGGACTATTGCCTCTCAGCTCCATCCCTTGGCCTGTGCCCCGGCAATTTATAAAGTGAGGGCAGCACGCGAGCCTGTTATCACTGTGGCAGACTCCCCATCATAGTTTCTATAGTGATAACTTCAGGGCTCCATGGTAATGGACACAGCCAATTAATTTCCTGTCTCTCCTTTCTCCTCGCATAGCTTTACTAATGCCAAAACCAAATGTCAAGTAGGAAAACTTCTGTTTTGTCCCTCTAGCCTAGAAACAGTAGATAAGCATAAAATCTAAGCCAAACATTACCTCTCCAGAGATTTCACATGTGACTAATTGCAAATTGGAAGCACATATGCTTTTAATTAAGCACTATTTTTTAACAGACAGAAAATACCAAGGACTGCAATGGTGAGTACCCCCAGGATGCCAGCTGTGAGTTGGACTCTAGAAGTTGATCTGGTAAGGGAGAGGGAGGAGTGTTTCCTCAGTGCTGTCTTTTGCAGGCTTTACTTGGGGAGAAAATAATCTGGAGGCAGGTGTTTAAAGGACCAGAGAATATTCTTGCAGTCACACACCTCGCCAGCAATTTGTCCTATGGTGAATCATGAAGATTTGGCATGATAATGTCCTGTGCAGTAGCAATTTTGGGATTTTGCAGTGGGAAATCAAACCAGTCTGATGCTGAGCCAGATTTGTAACTGAATTGTTATTCCTTGTGATAACTGCTATTGCTTCCTATTTGTCATTGTACCGGGCTTGCACATGCATCACTCTGACAGGTGCTCTTTACAGCACCATTTCTGGAACTAGGTCAAGGAGGTTGATGGGTAATTTGTGCTTGGAAGACCAGAAAGCATGATAATGGGAAGGGAGGTGATTTTGAGTGGTTCTGTCCAACAGTTCATTGATCTACTGGTGTGGATTATGATACAGCACTTTCCCAGGCACAAAGCTGCCAACCTCACATATAGCGCTTTTTGTAAAAAAAAAAAAAGAACAGGATTGTTCACTGATTCATGACTTGAAATGTCATTTTTATTTTTTTTTAACTTCCTTTCTAAGAAAATGAAATATAGAATATAGTAGGTTCTAGGTCTTTTTTAATCACTAGGTCAAGGACATTTTCTGAAAAAGTCAACAATATATACTGAAAAAAATATCTTGCTTCATTACTATGAATTTAAGCATTCGTTATGGCTACGATAAAACTGGAGATATCACAGAGTACATGAAAATGGAGTTAATGACCCTTGACAGGAAACTGCACTATAAAGTTGATTAGGATGTGTGGCTGATCTGCATATAAGTGACGATCAATAGTAAGATAATTGTTCACTAGTAATTTTGGAATTAGTAGAATTCACCCAATTATAGTTGCAAGTATGCAAGTAGATTAAGTAGGATCAGTCTGCAAAGCCTTTCTGTTTAAAAGGATCCAATTCGAAGAATCAAGTCCTTCATCAAATGATTAGTTGGGTCATTTAGAATGGCAGCACAGTTGACTGAAACTTGCACAGTTATAAGAAGCAATGAAAGTGATGAGAGGTTTAAAAGCTGATAGACCCCCTTCAGACATCGCCTGGCCTATAGTGACCAGCAGTGACCAGTTATGCTGGCTTTGTTTACCTGATTGCTGTCGTCTTTGCCTTAATCTCAGTGAAACCTTGGCTAAATGTATGTGGCCCCTCTAAAACTTCAGTAACTGATCTTCATCCCTCAGCAAAGAGAGACAGGGCATCCTGTACTTAAACGACATGGACCTAAAAGAAACCTTTATTTATTTCTTGTGCAGAAGCATCATCTGATCATGGGAGAGGCAATGAAGCAGAAATTCACTGGCCAGCCACTTCTCGCAGGGCTGGCTGTCAATGCAGGCAGCAAGTTTAGCTGCTTGCTAAAACCTCCTCTCCTGTTTTATTTCCTTTCCTTGTCTCAGATCGTGGCATAGGCTGTGAAGTTAAGACTGTTACAGGTCAGGAGGTGGTCTTACTTGTGGACCGATACTTGTACTAAAAGTGACTAAAATTTAAAATAATTCTTGGAGATAAAAGCACTGAATACTAAATTTTTGGTGTCCACAGCTGGCTTTTTTATTTTGTTTTACTTTCAATGACTGTTATTGACACAAAGTTATTTATCAAGCAAGTTTGGCAAACAACCTTGAGATGCTGCTAATGAATTTCTAAATACATAAAGATCAAAACTGTGCTATAAATACAAAGAAATATTCCATGACAGTTGTATTTGTCTTGTATACTGAATTTTTGCTCCTGGGGAAACTCTAGACAGAAGAAAAGCAGAAAATCCTCAGAATCCTCAGAGAGGTTCACAGCATGAAGGAATAGATTGCTCAGCAGAGCAGAACCAGTATTTGTTCGGTTGTTGTCATGTGTCATCCCTCTGTGGGGAGTCTCAGAGTTCAGGCATGCTCCCCAGCTCGTGCCAAAAGGTGACAGGGTGTTTGCTGAAGGCGCTTATTCCTCATTGGAGCCCTTTTGGATCCATATTGCCCGAATGGCCTTTGCAAACCTTCTGGAAGCACTTCTTACCCAGTATGCAGATTTTTAAAAGCTGAAGCCTGGAAACAGGTTAGGCAGTCCTATAGCCAAGTTCTAAGGATGCTCCCCTCTGGGAGAACTGAGTGTATTGTTGCATACTGGAATAATTCGTGCTCATCTCTATCGCCTGACAAGTTTTAAGACTGAAGGTATAGATTTATTAAAATGGGGGATTGCAATAACGAAACAACATTACCAAAGATAAAATGCATTAACAGGCTAGACTTGGAGACTCTGTGGCTGCTTTCACATTTATTTGCAGTCACATTACTGCAGGTTAAACTTAAATCTCCTCTCAAATTTCTGGTGTTTGAAGTAGCTGCTTTCCTCTTCCACAGAAAAACAGAGTTGTATGGAGTAAAAGAACTGACCCTTCTTTTAAGCTGCCCTGACCTGGAATGCACCAGTCTCTCTCTCCCTCTTTCCACCGGATCCCCATCTAGGGAAGGAGTCACGTCCTTTCTCTGTCTTCTACGAGGTCTTTGATTACCATGGCCAGTGCGTGGCTTGCTTAACATACCCAGGTTTTAAGAAGGTGGGTTTGGTTTGGAAGGGTTTTTCTTTCCTATTTATAAGTTTTCAGAAATACATTGGTAGAACTTTGGAGTAACACCATCGTACTCACTTCCCAGTATCAATACAAAGATCAAAGGTGACTTCATAAATGTTGACATTTTTGTATTATGAAAGATGTCTTTTCTCTCCTCTATATGCTTTTAAATGTTGGATACCTTGAAGGATGCTTGCATACCATGATAGTGAGACTGTCATAAATGTGAAAGTGCATGTTGATGCGCAGTGTCATAGAAACAGTCACAAAAAGAAATCTCATTTTGTTTTCTTAAAAAAACTTGTTTTCTTTTAAGATACATTAAGGATAGCTTACTAATTATCTCATACGGTGGGTTTGGTTTTTTTCTAATTGCTTAGTGAAGCTTTAAAAGTTTTTATAAAATATAAATGGAAAACTTCTAAACACTAAGAACACCTTTGTGTACCAATTTAGATTGCTTACAGACTTGTAATTAAAATTTTAATAATAATAAAAAATGGTACTGCAAATAATTTTAAACATAAAGGAGAACCAAACCAAATTACCCAGCACATGTATGTAATTTACCTGATGAGATCTTGATTTTATTAAACATGTCTTGAAAGAAGAGGGTGTACTGAGCACATGCAAATGAATCGCAGGTACTGAGTACCCATTATACACTTAACTGCCTTGAAAAGATAACACTAAATAGTTCAAATTCTTGTATGTAAGTAATGTTCTACTTTAATATTCTATTAATTTCCAGAAGAACTTGTGCTTACAGCAAAATTTATCTGAAATAAACCCTATGTCATCTTAATGACACACATTTGGCTGTTAAAAGAACTAAGCAGCCACCTCCTTCACCAACTACCCGAAGGGAAGTTTTGAAATGCTTTATCAAATGAGCTCATTCTATTACATTTGAAAAATACTATTAAAATTGGAATGAAAAATATTTTGATATTCAACATATTTATTTTACACCAGTCTAGCAGTAGTGTTAAGTGGTTTTGGTACTTTAATTGGCATATGAAGTGCATCAGTAAATAGACTGTTAAATAATATTTTATAAAATAAGTATGGTCTAGCGAAAGATAATACAGAGCAGGTGCAAAACTGACTGACGCTATCGCCCAGTCTGGTGTTCACCGTCAAAATATGAGGAGGTACAAGAATAACATCTGGCTTGTGCCCACTTCTGTTTGTTGTTTTTCATTAGTGATGTGCACAATAGAATGAAACAATATGAGATGTAGCTTCTTAGATATGTGTCCCGGTTTCCCCTCAAAATCTGTTTTGGCCTGGGTACCCTGACGAGGCCTAGTTCCGAAATGCACAGTGCCGCACTTCAGCAGAATTAATTAGTGAAAGACAGACAGTTGGGGAACAATTGCTTAAAGAGTCTTTTTTTTCCTCTCTCTCCTTCCCTGTCGACCTATAAGAGGTCTGGAGATAATTTTGTTTTACAAACTGATTGTCTGTAATTTCTCTGTATTGAGGAAAGTCATATTTTATAACCAGGCTTGCAACAGCCCTGCAAGATTTAGCATTTCTGAGCCAGATTATAAGGCCTTACCTGTTTTTCATTTTCAAGAAAGATGTTTTCTATTTGGAGAGAATCCAGGGGACAGTAGGAGTGATTAAATGCCTAGAAAATATGATCTACTCTATAAAATGGGAGTAACTTGGCAATTACAAGGTGTAAGCCTCAAAAGGAGACACAACAGGTTTCAGACACCTAAATAACAGCTGATACAAAAGCCAGGCAATGACCTCCTTGTTGTGCCCAGGTAAGCTAAATTGCACCTTGAGTTTTAATACTAAGCATTCACATATTAGGGAAAATTTCCTACCTGTATAATTCTAGGAATGTTTTTTCCTGGGGAGATTGATTTCAATGTTGGAAACTTCTAAAAACATGTTAATAATCATAGAATCATGAGGTTGGAAAAGACTTCTGAGATCATCGAGTCCAACCGTGCCTGTCCCCCCACTAAACCCTGTCCCTAAGGAACTCATCTATCCCGATTTTAGACACCTCCAGGGATCACGATTCCAACACCTCCCTGGGCAGCTGTGCCAATCCCTGACCACCCTTTCAGTGAAGAAATTCTTCCTAATGTCCAGTCTAAACTTCCCCTGGCACAACTTGTGGCCATTTCCTCTCGTCCCATCGCTGTCACTTGTGAGCAGAGCCCAGCCCCCACCCCGTCACAACCTCCTTTCAGGCAGGTGCAGACAGGGATGAGGTCTCCCCTCAGCCTCCTCTTCTCCAGGCTAAACAACCCCAGTTCCCTCAGTCTCTCTCTTGTTCTCCAGCCCCTCCCCAGCCTCGTTGCCCTTCTCTGGACGCGCTCCAGCCCCTCAATGTCCTTCTTGGAGTGAGGGGCCCAAACTGACCCCAGCACTCGAGGTGCGGCCTCACCAGCGCTGAGCACAGGGGCACAATCCCTCCTGCTGGCCACGCTGTGTCTGATCCAGGCCTGCTTTAGACAAATAAACTAATTAGGTGATCTCTGCAGGTAAGAAGTTATTTTGTAGTTCAAAATGTAGCCCTGCAATTTCACAGAATTATTTATGTAAACATTTTGTTAAAAACTTCCTTTCAGAGCAACTAATTTCACTATGGCCATGACCTACCTTTTACAACTTCCTGTGAATCAATATCCTCATCTATTACGGCCACTGACTGTCGGCTCACCTTCATCTCTGACTCTGGTTGTTGGGTTTGTCCATAGTGGTTGTCTTTTTGCTGGAACAGACGTATTTGTCCTTCCCAAATTCTGAAAAATAATGCATATCCTGAATTATTACATCCTTTATGGAGCACTTTTATTAGAAAGTAAAAGTTTTTATGTGCCTAGGATAACTTATAAAAATTAAAAAGGCAAACTGTGTCACGCAACACTTCTGTTTTCAACTGTGTCCTAAGTACATTTTTATACGGATGTGTCTTCGTATGTGTCTATGAAATGACAATGCAGCAAAACCATGATGTATTTGTATGTATTTTCATTTGAGATATTATAATCTAATAAAACTTTCAGGAATGTTGCAATGGGAAGTAAACAAATGTTTAATTTTTAATATTAATATAAACTTTTCCATTTAATCACCAGGAGTACAAGATTCATGGCCATCCTGCTAGCAAAATCATTACTCCCCAAAAGAAGAGCTTCAGAAATTATTATGAAGGAAACAAAGGGCATATTCTGAACAAGGTAAGTGGAATGAATGAGTCTCTCTCAAACTTTGGTGATCAAAAACCATTTTATTATATCTAAGACATATAGTATAATGCGTGTCAGAACAGAACATAAATTCCTTTGACAGAAAATTATACTGTTTAATGAAAACAAGCTCCAGATGGATGGAAACTTCTACTGAATGCTCTGTCAGTCCCTTGCCATCCTGAGAATAGTTGGCAACAATAAATATGGAGAAAAAGTGAAGATCTTTCTACTCAATTTTACACATCATTTACTGCACTTGTACTGATTTCCTTTTAAAAATGGACATTTTCCAATGTCACATGCGGTATTTTAGAGGAAAAGTTAGTCCCTAAGTTGGAGTTGTTCAGAGTAAGCAGCTTGGTCAATACTGGGCCCACTAAATCATCAGGCTGTCTTCTCCAATACAGGTATACACTTTTTTGTGAGAATCAATATAATTTTGTTTAAACCATACTATTTATTACAGGGCACATATGGAAGCTTTCTGTTTCCAAAGTAACTCAATAAACACACTTAATTTTATTTGTTACATAGAGGCAAAGCAAAATACATATGCTATCCTGAAATGCCAGGTAGGTGGTGAGTCCATAAAGTACATTTTCATGTCTGTTAAATCTTGCCTTAATAGGCAAATTCTTAAGATGCTCTCACTCCCTGTTGCAGCTACTAGTATAGTAGCAACATACTAGCTCTGAGAGTGCTTGAGGTATATTCCTAAAAATAATTCCCTATTTATAGCATAGCTGATTGAATACTGTTATGTGGAAAGGAAAGACAAAAGTCTGCATTTTTTTTTTTTCAGAGCCATAAAATTGCATATGCAATAAGTATATCCTATTTTTCACATAGATTGGGTAGGCTAAGAGGTCAAAGACAACATTTTGTAAAGCAGCTAAATACATTTCTTCTAAAACTAGACATTTTGACAATTTTCATTTAGGAATCATCTCCATTTTTAACTTTTTATTTCTTTGAGTCAAAATGTCAGAAAAAAAAAATGGAAATGTTTTGGGGAAGGCTGTTTTAATCTGGATCCACACTGGTCACTATTATTATGTGTTTGAGCGTGTTAGTTTTCATGTAACTGCTCGAAGCTTTTATAAAACGTTGATATTTCTATTTCAATTCAATATAATTTTATTCTTTTAAAAGTTCTAGCAATGCCAGCTTTATATGCATGTCAGTAAGTATTTTATGAAATTGTTGATCCACCCTGTGATTCTAAAGTTGAGATAAATCCGCTGCCCTGTCTGTCTTTGTGTGTGGAGACATGCGGGTCAATGATTAATGAAAGCAAAATAAAACTACTCGTGGCAAGTGGGATTTGAAAAGCAATCTTTGAGATAAATATAAACTTCAGTAGATATCTCAGCATTGATTTATAGAGTCTTTGTTAGCATCAAAAAAACATTTGCTTGAAGCCCTAGAGAATTTACTACACCTTGACTTTGTCAGGTTGGAAAATATATTTGCATATAGCATTTATTTTAAGATTTAGAAAGCTGAAAAAGATAAAATATTATGTTGGATTTAGTTTACTTTCTGTTTATGATTAGATTTTCATTGCTGGGGGGAGCAGGGGGAAGAAAGTTTGGGGAGGGTTTATAGCTATTTGTTTCTTCACAGCATTCTCCTTCTAAAAATGAAAGTCTTCTCAAAAATATTTTAGAAAAAAAAATTATTACAGAATTACCTTACCATTTAACATCTAGATATGTTAATATATTCCAAACTAGAATTTAAATCACTGCAAAATGGAATCATAGTTTACCTTTCACATCAGTGTCTTCATGGAAATCTAAAGCAGCCTATTCAGTTTCATTAAGGAGAATTCTCAATACGCAGTTCAACAGAAGACTGAAACAGAAATTTCAAATTACGGTCATTTCTATGACTCTACAGAAAACCACCAAGAACTAGGAAAGCATTCGCTGAGCACTCAAATTTTGACTGCATTGTAATTTATGCCAATAGAAGGTCTGCATTAGCATCAGTGAGCTACTGCTAAGTGCTAAGGTCAGTTGTGCATTTCATACTTCAGCTGCAGAGGAAGAATTTTATTGCTTTTCATAGTCATGGTGCAGTGGAAAAGGTGCTTTATGATGCCACAGACAATTAATTGAGGTACATTACCTAGAGACTAAAAAGGTCACACGTGGAACGTAATTGACACCTCATAACCCTTATTAATAATTACAGAAATGCAAATTAGTACTTTTCACTTTCCAACAAGTAGCATAACTCTTCTCCAGCTTTGAATTATGTTTCCATTTGCTTACAATCTTTACTCTTTAAAACGTTTAATTTACTTTTTTTTTATAAATGTAGCCTCAGTCTTCATTAAAAATTATACACTATATAAATTATACTATTCATAAAAAGTCTACTAAGCTACAGTTATATTTCTGTGTAATAGGCATAGAATAAGAGAAAGGACTGATACAAATATACAAATAACACAATGCTTTGATGACCTCCCTTTAAGGCTACGTGTGGTAATACCTTCTCCGTTTCACGGGATTTCAGAACAATGCTTGCCCTTCTTTGTGAAGACAAACTTGAAAACCTAGCAGTACTTCATGTACTGAAGAATAAATTATAGGTTTAGTTAAAAGCTGTTGGGATTTTGTTGGTGGTTTTGTGTACAAAAGGAGCAGCCTTAACACTCCCCTAAATAGGGAGGCATAAATTAAAATTTGCTACTAAAATTACTCCCCTTTTTCTGTCCAGTTATGTATGGCCACTTCAAAGGCCAGTACATCAGAGATCGGAGCCTACTGATTTGGCTGTAACTCCTGTTACAGCTTGTTGATACTTTCTGGCACTTACATTAAAACCTGTGGCATCACAGCATGACAACGTGATATGACATCACGGAACCACAAGAGTTCCTTTCCTTGTAGGCTGAAATATTTTTAATTCTGTCTGAGGACCATTTTGTGGGCTGTGAAAATTCTTTAAAATGGGATTTTTTTTCTTTTTAATTTTTTTGATATAGTTCCATCTGAAAGTTAGATCCTCTGCTACTTGTCTGAAGTAAAGACTCTGAAAGAGTAAGATTAGAGCGCTTTGCTTCTACATTTGAGCTATAGCTCCCTGCCAGCCTTATGAAATTTCCAGTAAGTATCTTGGTCTTTAAAGTCCAGAACTTCTCCTAGGCTTCCCAGGTATGCACAGAAAAAGCAGAAAAAACAATAATGCAATAACAGAACACTTCATTTCATGGACTCTCAAAGTAGACTTAACTTTGAAATGAGATTGAGTTGCTCAAGGACATACCCACACGACACGGGCCGGGGGAGTCATACGTATTTTAGAGACAATGGTCAAGCACACGTTGCCCAGAGTGGCTGTGTCGTCTCCATCCTTGCAGCTATTCAAAAACCTGACCGGACCCAGCAACCTGCTCTAGTGACCCCACTTTGAGCAGGACAGCAGACCCCAAAGGTCTCTTCCAACCTCAGCAGTTCTGTGATTCACCCTCCCCACACCCTGTTCCTGTACAGCCCACGTAAGACACAAATATCACCTTTCTTAATGTTTGTTTCATTAATTGTACGGATCTCTATCTGCCACTAATTGGTGGTAGCTAACAAATTGAGGTTTCAGTATTCCTTGCGCTTTGTCTGACTCGTGCCTTTGCGCGTCTTTTAGAGAGGGCACAGGTTCGGCTCCTTTTCCCCTGCGTTCCCAATGATGTCATTAGATTGCCGCAGACCTACGTGTAGTCCCCAGGCACCTTCATTATGGGCCTGCAGACACAGTAAAACAAGTGTAAAGACCAAGGTGGCCTTTCCTGAACTTTCTCAATTTTTCCCAAGAGCCTCTAAGGACTGATCATCCATATCCAGCTCTCAATCCTGATCTGCATTATCAGTAATTAATGGCTATGGATTATAGACTCCCCGAACTATCCACAGCAGTTTTTCAGTACCACTTATGTCTGTCAGTTGAAGCACACTTAACTCTTTTAGAGCAGTGGTTTGCTGGTCTCACACATGGTGTATGATCTTTGTTCTGCAAAGAGACTCAGTGTACCAAGTCTTCAGCTGTTGTGAACTCATATGGCTACACAGCCTGAATAACCAACAGTGCTGAGAAACTCCCTAATTGCAGCTGTAAAGACAATCTTTAGCAGTATCTGACCTTTTCAAGTTTTTACCTTGCAGAATTGTTTTAGAATGAAAACATTGATTTATTTGCTTTTCCTAGATGACTGGTATGTTGATTTATAAAGTCATTTCATGGAAGAATTTTTTCTAGGGATGTCTGAAACATAAGGTTGTGCTAGAAACAATTTATTGTTTTGAGCTTTAAAAATTGCTTGGGTATTTAACAGTTTAAAGCAAGTAGCCATCTAATAATAGAGTTTTTAGCTTTCCTTGGTTGCTATCCATCTTATGGTGCAGTCTGAATATTGAAGATGAATGGTACAGAACTCTCACCTCAATTGTTGGTAAATAGTGCAGAACACAACTATGGCTCATTTCCTATTTGATTCCTTGTCTTGTTATTTCTGCCCCACTTAGAAGGCACCTCCTTTCGTCCCTTCCTTCTGTTTAAAATCTGTAAGCTTGTCCTGTACAATGTAAGAGCATGGCGGTGATGAAGACAATTAAAGAGTTTCCCTAAAAGGATCTGAGGTTTTTGAAGTCCTGAAGTTTCTACTGTCTTGTGGCACAGATTCCTTTCTCTTTTCAAAACAAAAGGCTACTGATATCCAGTGGCAGCTCTAGCTTTTAAGCGGTATGAAAATAAATAAATAAATAAATAGCATGCTCAGAATCATGGCACAGTGTTGTAGTAACAGTTTTCCTATTAACAGGTAACTAAAAAGTAATTTCATTTAGTAAATATGACAAAGATTTCATGACAGTTCGAATTTAGTCAGTTACATCAGCATTATACAATTACTGGACGTATAAATATGCAGTAGAAAGACCCACTTTTTTCTTAAAATTGTTATGCACTTCAGTATACTAATTAACATATCAAGTTTTAATATGAGTTATCTTTCCAACCAAATCCTTTCCCTCGTTAGCATTTTGAGTGAATGCTCACCCTTTCCCTTCCCCAAAGAAACAGGAGTCCACTGTAAAATTACCCTGCATAGACAGTACACCCCTTTTGTAAGAGCTGTATGCATCTAATTTTTTTTGCCAGTAATATAATTTCCTGCTGTTAAATCTGTTACTATTGAGACACATAACAAGCTTTCAAACTTTTAAAAACATAAAAGTAATGGATATGCAGTCAGGGATATGGTGTATCTTCGTTTCCTTCATTTAAAATGCAGCTTCAGACCTATTTTGAATTTTCTATATAATCCAAACCTCCATTTCTCTTGTGTTCAAATGCAGTTTTTTCTTTTTTCTTCCTTTATGCTATCAGCCAAACAGTCTGCTGTTTGTGGTATTTTTGTCAAGTTGAAATTAAATTACTGATATTGTAATTCAATACTATGTTTAAAAATTGATTTACTTCATAAAAATAGCTCGGAGTGCCATTACAGATATACTGGCTAGACTGTGTGACTTTCTGAGATATCGCCTGCGAGAGACTAAAAATAAAATTTATCTGTACTGCATTACAGGACTGTTGTGCATGCCACTAGGCAGCGATGGAAAGCCAGGACTTTCAAGTTGTAGAGAGTTTTAAAGACAAAATGTCTAATGCAATACAAACTTTTCATAAGACTGAAATATAAGCAAATCCCAAGGTCATTCGTTCAGAAGGGTTATAGCATATATTGAGTGTTTTCTTGCTTTTATTGAATGGTTTCACTCATAGGGTTCATTATGTTGGCTCGAAGTGATTTATTATTCTAGTATTGGTTAATAAGAGACTAGAAGTCAGAAGACAAATCATATTTCTGTGTTTGTGGATCCTTCTCAAATAATTTGTTTGCTTGTTCATTCTTGTTTGGTCCGCGTTAGCTCTCCCCAGTGAGAGACTGTTCCACTTCTCTGTTCCTTTGGCAGTCACAGTTTCAGAGGCCTATAATCTTAGTTTAGGAGTTCACACAGGTTTGGTGCGGGTTTTTTAAACAGGTTTTATTCTCCCCACTGGTTTTTGGCTCTTGATACTGATAAAAAAAGCTGATGGCTGATTTTGATAGTTAATAAACTTCTTTTAGCTTCTAGTATGATCACCTCACTTCCTATGAAAACTGCAGAAAGGGAGAAATTCCTGAATAAAATAAAATATCTTAATCATACCACAAAGGATCTAACTTTTTAAAAATGAGGAAATTGAACTATAGCATCTAATTACCAGGTTTTTAAGATTCAAAAATATATTCATATTTCTCTTCAGTATCCATATGGAATCTATATCACTATATGTTTAGCTCAAAAGAATGTTTAAAATTCAGTAGAGAAGGAGGAAATTATAGTAGAGAAATGTCAAGGGTATAAAATGCTGGAGTAGTAAATACTACAAAGAAGAATGTTCATGATAGAGTATGAAATGTGCTAAGTAGTCATTGACATATACTATAACATGTATAGGTATGTATATACACATTATACAGGTAATTTATCACCTGGAGTGCATTTGTTTCAGTTCATTAATTTTACTTTATTGGTTCCTCCCTTTTTCTTTCATTCAGCCTCATCTCACATACACATCGTTATTTTCAACAATACCATTACTGGTACGGGCGCTGATGAAAATAGGAGTTCTTTTAGCAGTGCTATTGGAAGAATGTTTAGGAAGAAAGACTGGCTGGGGGCAACAAAACTCGTTGTCTCAATATACGCTCGGTTTCCACAGGGAAACTCTAGGAAATGCCACCAAATAACACACAGTTTGGGTGTGTATTTGGTACACGAGCATTTTAAAGAAAGGTGCTTTTCTTTAGTATTTGCTCCTTTAGCATTCAGTCTTTAGGTTTAGTTCATTTAGAAACTTCCATGTTGGCTGAACTCTGCCTGTTTCAGTTTGAATCAAAAGCACTGATATAAAACCAGAAAGTACCTGAGGTTTTCCTAAGATAACGTGAGATTTTGGTAGGATACTAAATATTCATGTTTTCATTGTGTCGTAACAGAAATTAAAGAATTATTTTGCACCCCACAAAAGGACAACACAAGACTTCAACAGCCGTGATGCGGGTTAGCAACCACATAAAACAAACAATGTTCCCCTATTACCAGTCAATCTGTACAAAAATAGGTAAATAACTTTTTTACAGAAGTAAAGATGACACATTTTACTACTGGTTAAAATTAACACCTACAACCTACCCATATCTCAAACCTGGAACTGTGAGGCACATATCTATTTAGATATGGGAGCGGAGTTTTTGTCCATAATCAATTTCAGTCATACTAATAACAAATTTCTCTTCTTGGTGGGATAGGTTGTGAAAAACTGAGAAATAAAATAAATAAATAAACAGATTCCTAGTTTTACTACTGCAGCATCTCGTGATGGGACCTGGAGTAGGCTGCAAAAACATGAAAAATTCACAACATTAGAATAAGTATCTGCCGGGTACCTTATTTCAAAAATAAGTTATTGTTTTATGAAGTGCGTCTGTGCTTTACATAGGCCTTGAAACTTGGAAAATAAAATCTGGTTACGAAAAGGACACAGTATAGTGTCTGTAACAGAGACTTCTTTCTCCATTAACGGTAAATCTTGAATTTATTTTAGTTGACAGCAGTTTATAATAGAAGAGCAAATTAACTTTAACAAAAAAATCTTTAATACAGTGCACAGTGTATTTTAATTTGCAAATCACTTTTAGATTGCTGCAGTGACCCTTTAAGTCCTGATTCTAGCAATATGTAAGGTATAAAAAAGCGCGTTTAGCTCTTGCTTTTTGAAATTGTTTTCTGTTTCCCATTGGAAGCATTACATCTATCGCATTGCACTGTTACACATCATTGTGCTCAAGTGCAGTATTTGATGCTGCATCTCCAAAATGGGCACCTGGGAAATTATAGGAAAAGATTCTGAATGCAGGATTTGATTACAGACTTGTGGAGGGGCATTGGGGTTTTTGGTGGTTTGGGGTTTTTTTGTGTTCTGATCTAGTTGACAGTTCCTCTGGAAGCCTGTAACTCTAGCATCTGAAAAACAAGAGGTTAGTTGCACGCTCAAATTAACAGCTTGTTATTTCTAATTATCAATCGATAGCCAAGCACAATTCTAACAAATCCTATGCTTATACCCTTACCAGTGTCTGGTCTCAAATGAGAATTTCTACTGAGACTTTTCCAGTGCATCTTGTGTGTTTGTCTAAATAAAATATGTGACTTTGCAGTATATTTAGGAACAAAGAGGTAATAGTTTGGTTCCTAGTTTACTTTTTGTCTTTCTTTGAAATATATTCCATCGGTCAAGGCTTGATATGAAATATTGCAGGGTTCATTAAAAATTCTTTTCTTGTATGTCTGTTTACTTTAATGCCACTTTGCAAACTATTTTGTGAAGATATGAACATGTACTACGTGCAAAAATGTGGGCTGCCTCAGTAGTTACTTTGAGGCAAAGTAAGTGATCAAACTACATAAAGACATTTCAAGGTTGTCTCTCCTGGGGAGATTTTGTTTTAAATAATAATAATTTAAAAAAAAAATTATATAAATAAATTATGAGACTATAAACCTTTCAAGATACTGACAATTATTGAATCAGTTTCCCAACAATATTTTTGAAATAACTGTAGCAAAAGTTTACTTTCATCTCTAGCTACAGTACATTTATGACAAGATGCCAACATATGTAGTGGAACTTGCATTATATCTGTCTCTTGAGGACTGAACAAACTTGACAGTCCTCAGAGAATTATAAGGGCTTCACGATGACAACTTAGTGAAGAAGAAAAAAAAGAAAAAGGCTTGACTGTGTGAACAAAAGAGAACAAATACAAGGAGCTAACAGACAAAGTATATGTAAAGTGGAATTCACAGAGGCTGAGACTGATGTTTAAAATCGCAGAAAGTTCTCTTGCAGTTTGGATTTTGTTGTTTTTTAAGCAAGGATCAGTTAAGTTCCTTAAATTATGGAATGGTTTGTGTTGGAAGAGACCTTTAAAGGTCATCCAGTCCAACCTCCGCTACAGGGAGCAGGGACACCTTCAACAAGATCAGGTTGCTCAGAGCCCCATCCAACCCAATCTCGAGTGTTTACTGGGATGGGGCTTCTACGACTTCTCTGGACAACGTGTTCCAGGGTTTCACCACCTTCATCATAACAAAATTCCTCCTTCTGTCTAGTCTGAATCTGTCCTCTTTTTGTTTTAAACCATTACCCTTCATCTTATCATGCTCCCTAATAAAGACCCGCTCCGCAGCTTTCCTGAAGCCTCTTTCAGTACCAGAAGGCTGCTCTAAGATCTCCCCAAAGCCTTCTCTTCTCCAGCCTAAACAATCCCAACTGTCTCAGCCTATTCTCGCATGGGAGGTGCTCCAGCCCTCCAGTCATTTTAGTGGTCTCCTCTGGACGGGTTCTAACAGGTCCATGTCTTTGCCGTGCTGAGGGTTCTGGAGCTGGGTGCAGTTCTCCAGGTGGGGTCTCACCAGAGTGGAGTAGAGGGACAGAATGAGATCCCCCCACCTGCTGGCCATGCTTCTTTTCATGCAGCCCAGGATACAGTTGGCTTTCTGGGCTCTGCTGCTAAATGAAATAAAAAACCTCTTGGCATTTAATCACTATGAATATTAACTCAGTTGCTATGTCTGCATGCCAGATAATTGAAATATAAATATATATACGTTTACAATTTTCATCTCTAAGATACTAAGTATAGCGTGTAACAGATTCCAAACACCACATTTCTTTCTGCTCTGACAAAATTATGTATTTGGCAGGAAGGAAACAGGAAAAAGTCTAACGAATCCTCTTGAATACTCCTCTAGCTTCATTGCTCCTGCTTTGCTTCATGGGCCTTTTACATGAGTGTAGTAAATCATCAAATGAGATTTTTATGTTGTATCTATTGTATTTTAAAGATGAAGTGGAGTTTGAGAGGTTCCTCAGAATTCTAATCTCTTCCTCTGGCTTCCTTTTTGGTTTTGGTTTTTTTTTCTGCTCTTTAGTGTCTGTTTGGCTCCTGACCTATTCTGTTCAATCTTTCTCATTTTTTATAGAGTATTGTTAATGAATTGCATACAATGTTACTTGGGAGAAACATGCCACAGTGATTTTCTTTATTTTTAAAGTGTGTTTGATTCCATCTAGCAGCTGCAGGCCCCTTTTTTCACAAAAGAATCTGATTACAGAATGTGATTAAAATGAATTTTTATTTATATGGTGAACTGTTTTTCCCAACTGTGAATCAGACAAGCACATGTTTTTCTGAGTATCACTGTAATACTTAAAGTTGTAAAGACACAATCATCACAAGACTTTTTATTTACTATTGTTCAGTACAAACAGTGCAGAGTGAAAGAAACTAATGAGGTCTTTGATAATCAATTCCTATCAGAAATGTCTTGGGCAGAATGTGGTCTTTCAATTATCATCAGCAGTTGTTCAGTAGCTGTACACATACATTTTTTTTTTTCATCTAGAAGTGCTGATTTTATCTTTATTTTAAGAAAGATTAAATTCTATTTCAGTGCTTGAAATTAAAACTGTTCATACTTGGACTGCTTCCTTGAGAACTAGCATTATTTTATTTTGCATGATTTCACATGTAAGCACTGTCACACAACTAATGATCTCAGCCTTTCAAAGGAAAAGCTCAAAGGTAGGAAACTGCAGGCAATTGGCATGTAGAGATCTGAGGAATTCGAGAGCAGGCTATTTGTTTGTAAGGAGTCTGTGAGAACAGGAGAACAGGTCATGGGTAGAACAGCCCAGCCATTCTCTGGGGAAATTATGCTTCCAGGTTTCAGAAGAAATTGGAAGAAAGCTCCTAGCTGGTGATGAGAGGGAGGAGGGGAGAGGTAGGGAAGGAAAGATATTAGCAGAGATTGTCAGTGTAAACAGTTGCATCTAAATATTAGCTTTAACTTTTAAAAGGGACCAGTTGGAGACAGCAGCTTGGGAAAATAAGGCATTGAATCCATTTGGATTTTTGCATCTCATTCCATCTCTAACGCTTGTACCTCACAAATCAAGTCCTTTTGGAGTGTCTTTTGCCCCATAATCATAATTATTGAGACAATATTTGGGGCAGTTTCCTAAAAAAGTAAAGCATATAACACTCGTGGTTCGTAAAAGGTTGTTAATACATTTATGGTGTTTTAACTTGCCTACATGGAGCAGAGTCAAAAGTCTCTGAGCTCAGATTTACCTTGAGTTGACAGGGCAAGTCAGTCAGTAGTGAATAGTTATAACTTTGATTGAAGTATGGCAGAGTAGTCTTTAAGTGGCATTATACTTCACTTTCCCCAACAGTTTTTAAATTATTTTTACTTAGACCTGCCTTATAAGCTGTATCACAGAATCACAGAATCTTCTGGTTGGAAAAGACCTCTGAGATCATTGAGTCCCAACCGTACCCGTCTCCCTACTAAACCCTGTCCCTAAGAAACTCATCTACCCGTCTTTTAAACCCCTCCAGGGATGGTGACTCCACCCCCTCCCTGGGCAGCTGTGCCAATCCCTGACCACCCTTTCAGGGAAGAAATTCTCCCTAATCTCCAGTCTAAACCTCCCCTGGCACAACTTGTGGCCATTTCCTCTTGTCCTATCGCTGTCCCTTGTGAGAAGAGCCCAGCACCCACCCCGTCACAGCCTCCTGTCAGGCAGTTGTAGACAATGATGAGGTCTCCCCTCAGCCTCCTCTTCTCCAGGCTAAACAACCCCAGCTCCCTCAGTCTCTCCTCGTAGTGCTTGTTCTCCAGCTCCTCCCCAGCCTCGTTGCCCTTCTCTGGACGCGCTCCAGCCCCTCAATGTGCTTTTGGGAGTGAGGGGCCAGAACTGACCCCAGCACTCAAGACCTCACCAGCACTGAGAACAGGAGCACAATCACCTCCCTGCTCCTGCTGGCCACGCCGTGTCTGACACAGGCCAAGATGCCACTGGCCTTCTTGGCCACCTCGGCCACTGCTGGCTCACGTTCAGCCGGCTGTCAACCAACACCGCCAGGTACTTCTCTGCCAGGCAGCTTTCCAGCCACTCCTCCCCAAGCCTGTAACGCTGCCCGGGGTTGTTTGGTCCCAAGTTCAGCACTTGACACCTGGCCTTGTTAAACCTCATCCCATTGGTCTCAGCCCATCAATCCAGCCTGTCCAGACCCCTCTGCAGAGCCTCCCTTCCTTCAAGCACACCCACATTTCCACCCACTTTAGTGTCATCTGCAAACTTGCTGAGGGTGCACTCAATCCCTTCATCCAAATTGCTGATAAAGACGTTAAACAGGACTGGACCCAGCACTGAACCCTGGGGAACACCACTCATGACCGGTTTCCAGCTGGATTTAATTCCATTTACCACAACCCTTTGGGCCCGGCCATCCAGCCAGTTCTTAACCCAGCTGAGGCTGTGCCTGTCCACGCTGATGGCAGCTAGTTTCTCCAGCAGGATACTGTGAGAGACGGTGTCAACGGCTTTACTGAAGTCCAGGTGCACTATATCCACAGCCTTTCCCTCGTCCATTAAACAGGTAATCTTGTCACAGGAGGAGATCAGATAAATATGATTGTAAAGTGCTTTCTATTTTCTGAAAGAAACAATTCATAAACTTTGTTGTTGTTGTACTTCAGAACCTTTATCTGAATTCCGGAAGTAACATCATTGAATTGTATATTAATCCTAGGTGATGGGGAGAAATAATTTGCAGCTCAGTAGTTTTACAGAGAGCTGAGATGAAACAAGACTGTTGAAAAATCCCGGAAAAACTGCATCCAAGAACTGGGTGTAGTCTCTTTGCTCAGTGCTGCAGGAGGTGTGGTGCCCTGCTTTGTACCCTGTAGAAAGAAATGTTAGGATTACGTGAAGTTTCCTTATCTTTTGTTGTCAAGTACATTATATTCAACTCTTTTGAGTCTTTTTGCCCCCTTTTCATGACTCTCCTGATATGCAAAATGGGTAAACAGAAGAAAAAAACATTTTATATATTTATGTTCTTACCATGTGTGGATTTGTCTTGCTTATAAAACATGTCCCTTTTAGAAAAGACACAGATGTATAGATTATACTGCGTCCCCAGGGACTGCATCTTAAATATATCTGGTTAAGCCAGGGAAAGGTGATGTGGGCTAGCTGGCTAGGTGATGTGAGCTAACGGGCCAATCCTGGCTCCTCTTTTTCAGTTCATCCATATTTCATTGTTTCTTCATGTTGAGCCTTTGCAGTGGAAGAAATGGTGTTCACAATTTGCGCTCAGCAGGAGAAAAAACAAGAAATGTTTTCAATGTGCCAGAACTGTAGGACGGATACAGAGCTACCGATACCAACTGTTGATGGGAAATATTTTGGGAAGATGCATTGCTGTGACTTTGATTCCAGAACTGCTCTTAAGAGTTCAGCAGGGTATGTGTTTATGCACGTGGTGCAAGTGTTGGAATGGAAGACAGTTTCACTGAAAAATGTAGTAGGCTCTTGAGCTTATGAAATAGGGAAGAGTTTATTTTTACTTAAAGGATAAAGATTACTACAAGGTAGCTTCATAGTCTCTTAGTAAGGGCAGGATTCTCTAAAAATTGTCACATATCACCATCTACTGAGCGAACCAGGTATGGCAAACCCTTAAGCCCAAACTGAATTCATGAGCTGCGATGGTCTCACTGTGTGCTCAAGCAATGTGAGAAAACTCAAATTAAGAAACGGGTCAGTGATTAGGAGATTCTCGACTTCCCTGACTGAAAAAATCAGATGAATATGGAGTAACTCTAATGAAATTCACAGCGAGAAAATCTTATGTGGAAAATGAAGTATGTGTGACCCTCTTGATAAAATGATCTTGTGTTACTGCACGGATTGAAGGAAGTTCCTTTGAGATTTGAACATAGGCTATGATCCTTGAATTCTGCAAGTCTAAGATATCTAGCACTGACCAGCAAAACTGGTTTATGAAAGAAATGCAAAATTATACTACTTTTTCACCTATGTTATTTTACTTCCTGTTTTCTGCATTGCCGTTAATATCTCTAAATGTTTTCTGGGCTATGCATTTGGCAATACAACATAAGGATACTGTAATGTTTTTGTAATGATCTATTTTACAATAGAATAGGAGATGTTTATGATGCTTTAAATGTTGAAAATTATGTGGCCAAAGGGTAACAGTTTTATAAGGGTACAAAAATTGAAGGGAGTATAAATGAAATTTAATCAAGGTAACGGCCAGTCTCCTTTTTTATTGAAAAGTAGGAATTCTTGATGTAGCACTTTGTTGTTAAGTTCCTTTGGTAAGAGATGAGGTGAGCGGAGATCTTAAAGATTAAAAAGAATCTAGTTTTACTGTGAAACACACAGACCTTCATCCTTCTGAAGGGAAATGGCAGTGAAAGGATTTCTGACAAAATCCAACCCTTTCCTTGTTAGAGGAGACAGGGGTTAAGAGTTGAGGCTTGATTATCGACTATAGGTCCTCTTAGCATACAGCCTCTTAGAATGTGTCAGTGGTGAAGATCAGTTTAATCTTTTTGGGAATTAATTCTAATAAATAAAGTAAAATTTTCCAGAGGGTAGGACCCACACTGAAACGTACAAATAAACTCATTGCAGTTCATTCAGTTTGCAATTTTTATGATGCCCAGAGTCAGAAAAAAGGAGATAATTTCAGAGCAGGATTTTGCTTTTGAGGAGTCGCATACTGAAACCCAGGTATTTTGCATCACGCACCCCATCTCTGAATGAGTCTAACTAAGGTCAGGTGGGAAGCAAAAAAATTACATCACGTAATAACCATGTACAGAGATACACATGTAGAAGGAAAAAGGATTAAATTCACGTGGTAACCTCATTGATTCCCTTCAAGGAAATTGTCCTGTCCAATCATTTCAGGCATGTGCAACTAGTTGTCTCCTTCCATGTTGAAAAAACTATTTTCACTTTTCCACAAATTTAACATGTACTGTAGAAAAGCTGTTTAGTAAGTTCCTCAACCAAGAAGGCAGAAAAAGAGTCGGCGGCATCAGCTAGTTGACCAGGCGGCTCAAATGAGCTTTGAATGTCTATGAATCTTGTTGGCTTAGTGGCCATCCTGTCCCAAACAGCCTAGCCTGTTGGCTCACTGGGCCTAAGTCCTTCCCTTAATTCATTTTTTCCTCTATGACATCACGGAAATAATGTATTTTTTCTGTGGTGGTTGTAAATCGCTATACGAATAGCACTGCTTTCCTACCTCATAAACGCGTTATGAAGACAAATGCTTCACTAATGCTGTTACATTACTGAAAGTAACGTTGCTAAGGTAATGGAAGGTTTTTTCCTCGGCTAGCTGGTTCTTATGCTCTTTGCCTAAATATATCCCACTGGAAGACAGAGACAAGACAGTGGTTAAACTGAACCTCTGGTCTTTCCCAGAATTGATTTTATGGGGTACGTGGTATCCCTGCTTACCATTCATTACTTTATATATAATAGGTCCAGTTCATGTAGAGGTTATCATCGAGTCCAAAGAGGAAAAAGGTAGTTTAAGGGCAAACACTTAGAAGGAAAGAAAATATAAAGATCTGGAGGGAGAGGGGGGAAGTAGCACAAATAATCATTCTGCCAGGGAGTTGTGATAAGAAGTGCAGAGCAGTACAAGGTCAGAGATAAGAGAGGGTGGATCTCTCCCACACTTTGCAAGTGAGCCAGCTGTGCGTGCAGCTGTCAGGGTACCTCATAGGCAAAGATGCTACCTAACCCCTTCGTGTCTGGAGAAACAGAGGAAAAGCAAAGGGATGACACCTCATCAGAGAATATCTTCAGCATTTCCTCTCATGTAATAGCATCTAAACATCTCGAAATCCTCTCCAGTTTGCTTTTCTTCCTACTTCCTGTTAGGTGTTCAGTTTCCCTTTGCAAAGTGCCAGTTTCCTTTCACATGATTTTTCACTGCTGCACAAATATTATGGAAAAATAATCCTAAAGCTTTAGTACCAAACCCACTGATGATCTGCTTTCTTTGAAAATTCAGTTGTGCCATATCGTTGTTTAAATTCAAGTATCTGCTCAAATTGTATTTTAATGTTTTCTAGCAATTAAGATTTTAACCTCACAATTATCCTTTGCATCATTCCATCCTAGAACAGATAATTTTGAAATTAATTCAGGAAGTGTGTAATCTTGCTCTTATTCTTGAAATGAACTTCCATATCAACACCTCTAGGGTTACCTGTGCACAACCTGATTCACAGCTGTACAGCTGCACATGGATGTTGTACTTGATGCAGAGATACAGATTCTTCATTACTTCTGCTTTCTGTGGTACCTTAATAGCAGACCTCTCAATATCTCCTCTTCAGACAGAGACTGAAGTTTGAGTTTTCACTCAAGGAGAGGGAGATGCAGAATTAGTTCTCCACGCGAAGTTTTTAAATCTGTTCTTCCCCAAGTTGACTGCTTTAATTTATAAGGTTGTATTCATATTGTTCTCTGACTGTTCTCTGCTTTGTACCCTTCGCATCTTTCCCCATTTACCCTTATCTGTACTTATCTTTGTGTTGTTTCTATAAAAAGATATGGCCTTAAACTTATAATTTAGAAGATGCCACAGCCTTGCCACAGAAATTAGTTGACCATCTCATTACGTAACACACACATGCAAATACTCACATACTCTGGCTCACTAACAGTGGTTTATAGTAGGAAGAGCTACTAAATTTATCAGACTGTTAAATATAGCTGTATGCTGCAAGCTAAGGAATTGTTATAATTTTCTTTCTTATGCTATTTTTAAATAAGCAAACCTCATGACGTGACTTCTTCAGAGAACAGTAAAGAAACACTGAAAGTATAGTTTTCTTCTAATGCTCTTTTTGAGACTTCATTAAATTGTGGAAATGGTAGTATATTCAAAGATATGTTTAGGGGATTGTTTATTTCTGGGTGGTTTTCCTGATTGTCTCATGCCTTGTTTACTAATAAAACATTCAACAAAATTTGCAAGCTGAAGAAGGGGGCAATGGAAGGGGAATTCTTTGTCATCTCCGCATTCATAACATTTGGAAGCCACGCAGCTCTCAAAGGCTGTTCCTGTGCGTTGTATTAAGGTGCTCACCCACAGTTTCTGTTCATCAAACCTGACCTCTTCTATGCTCAAGTCTTCATTTTCTTTCCTTACCGTAGACTTGATTAGGGTTTTAGGTATGGGTTTTTATTTTGTAAACCACTCTACTAGCTAAGGCCGCATGCCTGCTTTCTCTCACTTAAGGTTATGTGCCTTCTCTTACCCCAAGCAAACTTCACATTCCATGCAAAGGCTCTATAAGACCCATTGGCATCGCCAGTTTACCATTGTCTATTCTGATGTGCCTTGCACATATCTTGACATTAGTTGCACAGCATTTCTGTAATTTATATTTTACAGTTTTAAAAATGGGCATTCGATATCAGTGTTTTCCAAACAAGAGTAGAACAAATGAGGTTATACTGGTTTCTGGAAAGAGCGATGTGCTGTTATAGGAGAACGTGAGAAAAGCAGCATTTAGAGCTGAATGATAAGTATTAGTGACTCCCTCCCTCCAATCCACACAAGTCTTTGTTTGTATGAGCGTACATGGCTGTTGCACGACCAAAGCAGGAATGGCAATGAATAGGACGAGAATATTTTTATTATTTATGTTTTAAAGTTAACATTTGATGCAAAAAGATGTTCTAGCTAGGTGGGCAGACTGGTTGCCTATAGGATGGGGGAGAGAGATTAAAATTAAAATCTAGCTCACATTCACTAATGTCTTACTATGCAGATTCACTGTCAAGCTTGATGGTTCATCCCCTTGCATTTGCCTCAGATTATTGATTTGGTGGGAAATAGGAATACCTTCATCCTCTGATGTGAATTCTCTAACCTGTGACCCACCAGAGAGTTTAGGGAGTGCTCCCCATTTACTTGACTCTTAGTGTTGTTTTAGGTTGATAGAGGGGTTTTTGTGGGGTTAGGTTTTATCCTCTCCACAAAAATAGACACAAAATGAAAATAGTCATGGAATGAACTTTGTTTCTTGGCCCACCAAGCTAGCAAGAGATTTGAGTGTCAATCTAGAAATTCACAATTAAGAAGGTAGTTCTAAGCTGGTGCACTGATAGGCTTCTCTTGTAGAGCAGCCTCATGTAACGGCCCAAGAAATCATCTTGCAGTACTTTCTGCCCTCTGCAGGGCGGAAAGCTCAGGCTGGGATGTGTGAGCCCCTTTCATTGAAAGGGCACCCTGGCACGACGGCCTTGGTAACTCTTTTAACTTCAAAGAAAAAAAAAGGTGAACTTAACTAAAAATTACCTTCCTTCTAGCACTTCTTTTTAGATAATCTGGGCCAGAGGCAGTGACAACACAAAGTCAGGATCTTTCGTTCTTTCAGAGTACAAAACCAAGACTGATACCTCTGTGTATCCTGTTTGTGAAAAGAGTAAAATAACACCACAAAGTTGTTAAAATATAGACTGAATTTTCTTAGCAGAGATAGTAAAGTTTATTTGAATATAGCATGCTATATATAAACATAATCGATTTTTAAAATTAAAAATGTTTTTGCTTTTATAAATATCCTTATGAGAATTCATCTTTAGACTCACTTAATAGGATTAATACTATAAATTTTTTAAAATAGCATATTGCTGAATTCTGAAAACACAGTATTTTATCAAGAAAGTTAGTCTACACGCTCAAAGACTTTTAATCTGTCCTGAATTTTCTGATACTGACAAAACAATGTAACAAACACTAAAGTAGATACTGTGCAAATATTGTGCTTTACAGCATAGAATATCTTACATACATTCTTTTTCTAAAATACACTTTCAGCATTTGAAATTATAAAAAAATTAATGCAAAATAAATCAAAACCTTCATTAGAAATAGGCACACGAAAAGAAAATATCATGCATGTGGAATATTATGTGCTGTTTTCAAGTGCGCTTCTTTTTCTGTTTACTCTTGAGTCTTAGCATTCCCTTAATTTCAAATAAATCATAAACATGCTTATATAAATTCTATACCATGTTACACAGTGAATGTGGGGTTTCTTCTTACCATATTTCTACTGTACATGAAAGAAAGCTGTTAATCTTCAGCTGAGGTCAAAGATTGTCATATCAATATGATATAAAAATTTCATTTTTAAAGTTGTATTCGAGAAAAGTAATTATATGGTTGTTTTAAAATTTAATGCATGGTAATTATCCCAAGAATAGTCATATTAGTTTAACGCATCTGACAGATGGTTAGTGGGCAAAGACAAATCCGTGAATAATCTGACACAGTGATCAGCATTAAAATATCTATGCACTGTGAAGATGATTGCAAATTATATCAAGCGTTATCTTTTGACAAAAGAAATTTCTTTCTGTTGGCACATACTTAATAACATAGAGATACCTGAGCCCTACTGCTTCTTGACTTTCACTGGTTAATTGAACATACTGCTAAAAATGGGTCTTCTGTCACAGTACTACCAACACCAGAGGTTGAATAGCAACCAAATTTGATTTTAGAGTTAATTTAGCCAATTAATTTCTGAATATAGAAATGAAGTTACATCTGCAGAGAATGTTTTGTTGTTGATGTTGTCTATAGGCAAATACTTCCTTCCATGCAGTTCTTTGTTGAAGGTGTTTCTTTATTAATTTTCATTTACTTAAAATATAAAAGCTTTTTGTAAACATTAGTATTACTGCCAACATAGAAAAGAAGTTTATGAAATCTTATACACCCAGTTATCACTTTACTACTGCATTTTATAAATAATAGATACACTTTTATAACAAACCCAAACCATTTGAACGTATTATTGAATTTTTACATATTAGGCATAATAAAATCATTCACTTATGCGAAATTCTTTGATTTTTTTGTAATGCAGGAAGACACTTTTGTGCTCTAATACTATAATGGCTCAGAGATGAGTATTTTCTGTATTGGAGGGCTGCTAACATATGTAGAGTCTTCACGGCTTTCTGGAAAGGTTTCTTATCTTCCTGATTTGGCCTTCATGAAACTCCACTCAATTTAGTTTCACAATATTTATAGTCATCAGGGCAACTTCACGACAACAACGCATGCTCCAGCCCTTCCAATATTGACAGGAACTTCCTAAAAAAAAAAAGGGGGGAAAAAAAGAGGAAACATTTCTAGTAAGACTCCTACAGATAGGACTAGAAGAAATTATTTGCAGATTAAAAGTAAAGCAATTTGTTTATTCTAACGAATGTACTGCTAAAAAATTTAGATTTAGCTCGGGCTCTGAAAACCAAGTTTTGGCTTTTTAGGAAAGGGCTTTAGCGCCTCTTGAGAGTTACAGGAGTGTAGGATTGTGCTATTGCTCAGAACTTTTGTAGAAGACTGTCATATCTTGTATTCCAAAAATGTGGACTGTGTAGGTATAAAAGGATCTTGTCAGTTTTAGATATTTCCTCTTGGTCTCAATGGTCAAAAAGATGAAAATTTGAGAGTGCCTCCAGTAGAGGGCATTGCTGGCAAAGACATGTCATCGCCAGCAACTGCACATTTAGGCAATTCAAGCACAAAATTATTTGTGCAGCCTGGTGCACTTGCCCATGCGCTGCGCCCACCCCTTAGTCTGAAAAATTTTATACAGTCATTTCACAGGAAAGGCAACCAAAGTTTTATATAAGCCCACCTACGATATTACTGCATCCCATTATGTTATTTTTCACAAAACTGGTGATAATTTTCCAATGATAATTTTCATTAAGAAGTCCTATTATTTATTAAGTTATGCTTCTTACTACCTCTGTCCACTCATTATTTTGGGCATCGTATGACTCCACGGTATCCAGGTATGTATGGCCATCGTAGCCCCCCACAGCGTATAATCTGTCCCCGAGAGGGCAAATTCCAACAGCATCCCTAGGTACGCTTAAGGGTGCCACTGTCGTCCAAGCATCTGTTTTAGGATCATACCTAGGGTGTTTAATGATGAAAATTAGAAAAAATATATTGTAGAAATGCATTTCAAATATATGTATATATTTGTTTATTTTCTGCTGTATTGTAGAACAGCTTACAACTAGTACAGAGAATTACAAGTAATGTGATTAAATACTTAACTTAGCCACTAGAGGGGTCTTCAAGCACATGAAAAAAGGCTTTATTTTTTACTTTTTGATTACAGTCTCTCCATTTGAATCAGATTAAACAATCAATACATTTTTAACATAAATGAGGCCTGAGGGAATGATAGCATGGCCACCAGTTGATTAGCAAAGTTAATTTCAATATCCTTTTTTCTGTTGCCATAGAGATTTGTTTTCTGTTTCTTGTCAGAACTAAAGTTTTCAGAAAATATCACTGTAAAAGAAGTTAAGTATCTCTTATAGTGGTTAAAAGTTTGTAACCCAAAAAGCGTGCCAATATTTTATATCAGTGTTGATTTTATTTCCTATATGTACTCAATCAATTCTCAATATAAATTCAAGCAAATTCCAGGGAAGTTCCAGCTTTACACCATCTAACTGAGAACAAAACTTAGCCATTGTTATTCACAAAAAGGAGCTGAATACTTACTCAGGTTTTTTTTCTCGTCCCTAAATGACGCAAGCCTGTCAGTGGATACCCACGGCCCATTAAACAGCCAGAGGAGTTGTCGCCCCTCATTATACTCCCTTCTCACCCAGGGCTCAAATGTTCTCTTGGCCTCCTACACCGTGCCACATGCCATCACAGTGGCAAAGCAACATTTGACACACAATACTAATGTTTCTGAAAAGAAATGTTCAGTAGTTGCATTTCCTTAAGACCCGTGCTCGTCAGAGGAGAATACAAAAATGGGATTAAAGGAGAATCAGATAAACAGCATTTTCGTTTTGAAAAATAATTACTTTGAGAAATGAATATAAAGCCAGGATTTCACTGCCTATGGATGTGTGCAGGCGCTATTTAGTTTTGAAGTGTGAATTCAAGCTAAAGTAGTTTGCTTTAGTGCATATTTACTTCTGGGTTTGTTTGTTTTTTTTTACTAAACCAGACACTTACCAAATGTTTTAGCTTGATTTCCTATAGCAGCATAGCTTCTCAGAGAACAAGACACTTTCTACCAGTCTCCTTCATTAGAAAATACCTGTATACTGAATATTACCTGTTTGAGTATGTGTTATTTATTGTGGTTTTGACATTTTGGTCACTACCAGCCAAATTACTGGAGGAAAAGACAGTTGAAAAGCATTGAGTTCCTACAATAAATCGCACAGGCAGCCCAAACCTGGGTTTTAACACTTAAAAAATAGAAAGGTCACATTGAATTTGTCTTACTGGTTAAGTTTTCTTTGCCTGGCTCCTGAACAGCTTAAATAAAAGCAGGAGCTGGCTTCCAAGGGTTAATTGTTTGCTTATCACAAGACCATTGGAAATCAGTTACTCTGCTCAAAATATTATTCTAAAAAGCACAATATGTTTTACAAAATTAACATTCCAATTGTGAATAGATTTCCCTTGCCACTATAAATTTTATATTTCCTTCCTGAAATGTGAAGGGAAAAAAAAAGAAAGAAAAAAATACAATTCCTTACCTTTCTACACAGTCAGAAAGTCGAGAACAGTGGTTGGAAGCAGGTGCATCATGACCTCCCACAGCATATAAAAACCCATTATACGTTGCAACACCAACTCCACCTCTTCTTTTGGACATCGAAGCACATATGCTCCACTTGTTTGTGTGTGGATCAAAACATTCCATTGATTTTAAGCAGGAGCTCCCATCTCGTCCACCAACAGCATACAATCTAAGATAATAAGAAGGGAAACAATTTCAGTCTTTGTTCTGTCCTTTTAATAAGAATTTTATTTGATAAACTTAATTCAAACCACTTCAAAGTTATTGTTATGCCCGTTATTTGCTATCTGACAGCTACGATCTAGACTTTCTTTGCACAAAGGGGTGTGCATGCTATATGGAGGAAGTTATATTCTTCATTTGCAGTCTAAAGTTTTAAACAGACGTGAAAATTAAGCTTAAAAATGCATGTCAGTTTCTTTAAGTGTGATCTATAGATGGGATTTAATTGAAAGATGCTACATATGTTTGAAACATATGGGCAGTACTCCCTGTGACAGGCTTATGGAGTACTTGACATCTTAGTATCACATTAAGAATTTGTCATATGCCGTTAATATGTAAAAGAACTTTAGTAGCCTCATAGATCAAAAACGTATGTCTAATATATTAA
Source organism: Neomorphus geoffroyi (assembly GCA_033558235.1). Taxonomy (NCBI): domain Eukaryota; kingdom Metazoa; phylum Chordata; class Aves; order Cuculiformes; family Neomorphidae; genus Neomorphus; species Neomorphus geoffroyi. Next base: position 19,701,369 of record JAUMJM010000045.1, read on the forward strand.
ATATATTTTCCTCAATGTCTGTATTTAAGAAAATCTACTGGACAGAAGTCACCGTACAGATATGTCACATTGTCTGTTCAACCTAAAGGCACTTAGGAAACAACTGGAGATTCAAAGCAGCTGATGTTGGGACAGCGTGAAATAAAAAATGGTGGAAATCCACATTAAGCAGCATGGAGGGGTTTTGACTTTTTGTCAATGAATTTTGCAAAACAAATTTCTTTCAAATTTCAGTCGTACTCGGATACTGCTAGACTACGGTAGTGTGCATACTGGATGTAATAGCAGACGTGTTTAGATGTTGAGTGTGCCGGTTGCCCAGGTCCATTTCAAATCTTGGCCATTAGTTATTGCCATAAAATTGAATTCACTTTACGCAACAACTTAGAGACCCAGGGAACAGATGAACTTGTCCAGAGTAAGTCACCTAAAATAAATCTGTTGAATTTTGATTGAGAAGTGCTTGTGTTTCTCCAGTGACTGCAAAGATGTGTAGACCACTCTGATGTATAATTTCACTAGAAAATTCTTGACCACTGTTAGAAGAATATAAAACTTCTAGCTCTCTTTTAATTTTTGTGAGGGGAAGACAGACTTGAGTTCTGTCGTGCAGTTTGTTGCTTGACCCATGAAAATCTGATTTGTTTTCTTTTCACATCATGGCATTAGATACAGTCTACCTGTTTACACAGCTTTCACAGAGAGAGGAAACCACTGTATATACAAACAGATTGGCTGGGATTTGTTGTTTTGCATAATGTATCTGGAAACATGGTAGCGTTTTCCACTCTCTGAGAAAAAAAGAACAAATAGGACATTATTGACTGATGTCTTCAATAGACCATTTATTGGCCAAAATCTGTTGGTCCACAGAAACTCGAAGTTTTTTCTGGTGGGGTTGAATAGAAAAAAATAGGGTGTGACTTAGGGAAACAGGAAAGGGAGAAGTATTCTTCTTGGTTTGACCACAGCAGAAGCACTGAGTGATGGATGTTTGATCTCGGCTGCCCCTGCTATGCCAGAAATTACATCACTGGACTAACAGACATGATTTAAGCCAGACTGGAGACAGCTTGTATCAAGAGTGATTGAGAACAGAGTCAGGATCAGGCTGGATTTCCTCTTTGACAAAGTGGTTTCCTGCATGTTGCTGTGGAAGGTACCAACAGGAGGTTTTGGTGAAGCTTATGTTGAGAACATTTCCTCTGAGATACAACAGGGACTCAAACAGGCAATTCTGCCTCTCTTTGACTTTTGAATTAATGATATAATTCATGTCATGGATTAAAGCAAAACCTTGACTTGGATGGGAAGAAGTTTTGCATTTGCAAATTTCTGTCTCCTGATGTCTTTGTTTCTGCTCTTTATCTTTATCTTTCTTGGGAATTTAAGAAGTGAACAGGGAAGCTAGTGATAAAGTTTCAGAATAACTGCAGTCTGCGTGCAACTGTAATATTCCCAGGCCCTACAAACTGTCATTGCTAAGAGCTTTCCACAGATTTAAACAGGCTTACTGAAGAGATGGTTGATGCCCCAAGCCTGTCAGGGTTTAAGAGATATCTGGACAATGCCCTGAATAACATGCTTTAACTTGGTCTGCCCTGAATTGGTCAGGCAGTTGGACTAAATTATCGCTGTAAGTCCCTTCCAACTGATATATCCTATTCTATTCTGAATAAGAAGAAAGGTTGGCTCAAGCCAGGCTCTCCAACATAACCTGGAGCATTTCACAAGGCTTTTGCATGTCCAGCACCAGACTAAGTTGCTGAAAAAAAAAAATTCTATTAGGCATTAATTTATGTTTTTCCTCATTCTGAAATACAACTACTTTCAAATAGGAACATACAGCAAGAAGTGACACACTGTCCAATACAGGTTACGCACTGTTTTGAAATTGTTGGTAGGGAAACAAATGTACAGTGAACACATGATCTCGGTGTGTTTAAGCAATAGATGAAAAGCAGAATAAATCTGAGTAGGATAAGACTTATGAAAGGTTGTTTGTTCCATACCTAATTATTACACTTCTTTTCCTTTCATTGAACACATTACATACCTTTTACATTTTAAAAATTGTTCTTGACAGTGAACTTGTACGATCAATTTGTAGATGCATGCAGGAGATGTAAAATGAGACATGACTGTTTCTGCACAAGTTTTGCCAAGTGGTGCTTCCTTAAACATTGGTTTTTAAATGTAAACATAAACTTGAGGTATTTTTTTAAATATCTGATCTTATATCCCCTTAAGTTATATTCTGGGTAGTTCTGATATGCATGTAATAACATTTTCAAATTGCTATACCTTAAATGGTTGAAATATATTTAAAATATGACAGCAAATTGAAAACAATTTACCATGCAATGAAGGAAAGGATTATTTTTGTCTATTACATTTTGTCTTTGTTTTCCTGAGGTGATTAATTGCTATAAGATGGAAAAGAAAATTTAAGAAAGTGTATTTCCAAGGAAGGAAGCAAATGAAAAACTAAAGAGAGTTTTTCCTGTTGACATACTTGCTATTTAATGCTGCAACCCCTACAGTGCTTCTAGGGGTTGACATGCTAGCAACGTAGTTCCACTGCCGTGCTTGTGGGTCCCATCTTTCTACAGTATTAAGGTAACTCCATCCATCATGGCCACCAACAGCATACATTGGTCCTTCGAGCATTGCTACTCCTTAAAAGACAGAATTAGGGACAAATTTCAGTGACCAATAGTGTATTAAATTAATGCTTTAATTCCCAATATGCAGATAAGGAATTTCAGCTGGTATTAAACTACCTAAAAGCTGCCTTGGCAGAATAAACGAAAATAAACAAAATGCTTCGTATACAGTGCTTTTCTGAATAAGCATTATCTTTTGCCAAAAGATTAGCGGAAAGCTGCTTTAGTTCTGATGTTCTCCTCTTGGACTTTTATCTATTCCACTTCTGTTGACCTTGTTCGGAATCAAATTTGAACCCCTAAATGAGAAACAATGTTATTCTTTTAAAGAAAGGCAAAGATTGAGCCAGGCAATGAAAAACATGCCCAAACCAACCGAGAATCCCTTATTCTAAGCCAGCCGAAGCTCTGTAGTTCCGCCAGCATGAGGGCTGAGTGAGTGGGTAGCTGGCTGTCCTTCCTAGCTAAAGTACCATAACATCTTATTCCCTGTGAGGGGAACACACTTTTGGATAAGAGCTGGCTTGTATGTCTTGTCTTTGAGGCAGAAGAGAGTGAACTTGGCTGTCTCTGCAAAGCTCTGTGTGGACATATCCTGTGTCGTTGTCCTTCTCCAGAGAGAAAGGCTTTGGTGCCTCCTCTTCAGGGAGGCTGCCGCTGCTGTTGCTGCCTTTGTTAGGTGAGGCAAAATGAATCTAGCTGCATGAAAGTTTTCTAAATCTGTCTTTTGAGCCCTAAATATACATGGCCTGATTTTTTTCAAAAGTGCTAACTCTCCACAAAATCACACTGAGGCTAATAGGAGCTGTAAGTGTAAAACAGCTTTGCAAACCAGGCTGATGCATTAGATAGAAGCCTGACTTTGGGCACTCAGATTTGCCACTGTCACCTACTTGTTGGGTAGAATTATGCGCCTGTAGCTGGTAGTCGAAAAGACTTCCTTGAGAATTATTTAATCTGTTTTGTCTTCTTTTCCTTTACTAGTATTTGCTTTTATAAAAGATGATAACGGCCCCAAAGGTTTACCAAATAATTCTGGATCAATATTTTTCTATTATATTTTTGTGTTAATTAATTCTATTTCATTTGAAATTATCAATGGTTTCAAACAATACCTGTTTCTGTAAACTTAAGAGAAGCCAGCTTTTTCATAAGGATTGTGCTTATGGATAAATATATTTATACTTATAGATATGTATTTTTATATATATATACAACTCATTCAAATATCATCATATTTGCTCCCTTACAATCTCCTCAACTGTCAGTTTATCCTTTTTTATAATTCTGGAAATAAATTTTAGATTTCATATCATATTATTCATTCACTTTGAATAATATTAGTATTTATTGTGCGGTAAGGCTCATAGATTCTAAGCCATAGGAGAGCTCTGTAAAAATTCTTGTAATTACAACATTAAAATTCATAAAGTTGTAATTATTTCCTTACTGCAATGTTTTTTTCAGTGTGAGTAATTCTCTGATCTGATTTTCAGAGGTGTATGGTACCTATGGGCTTAACTTCAGTCCTAATTCAAAGTACGTACAAAGAAAGAGCAGGTCTTACCTAGGCCATGTCTGTGTGTTGACATAGGAGGCATCACAGTCCAAACCTTGGTGGCAGGGTTAAAACATTCAACAATGTTTGAAGTTTTGAGACCATCTCTTCCTCCCACAATATAGAGCTTGTTTTCAATTACTGCAACTCCAAACTGTAATCGTCTGCCATTCATGGTACAGATTTGTATCCAACTATTTGTTCTAAGGTCATATTTTTCAATTGTAGTGGTACCTGTTAAGAGGATAAGAATTATGAGATAGCTGTGAACTGATCAGTACCCAGCAGCCAGTAGCCAGTACAACCCAAAACATTATTAAATTGTAAAGTGTGGAAGTTCTGTTTATGGACTTTTACTGTGGCTCTCCGAGAGCTCCAGTTATGAAACCTGAGCCTAGTGCGAAAGAGGCATTAATTGTATCCTTATGTGATTGTCAAATTTATGAGAATAAACTGGTGACACGAAGACGTAGAATCAAACATCAGCAAGATTTTTAATACTGAAAATTTTGGAGATAAGTTAAATATACTCATATAAATACTCATATAAATACCATGAGGGTAGAGGTTTTGTGACTTTTTTAAAAAAACAATTCCTTACGCATATGGTACCTCACAACTATGTATTCCCTAACCATGTTTGTGCTTAAACCATTAGTGATATCAAAAGCTGATAATGCATGCGTATGTCTGCCTGCCTTAGGACTTTGTGTGCACCTTCATGGATAGTTTGGATATTTTTCTTCTTATGATGAAGGCAGGCAGAAGGCTGAGTTGTGTGGGCACGCACTTGCTTCCCATGAGTAGCCTCCCTGAGGTTCACTTTTGCGGTATCTACCTGTCTGCTGTAATATATAATCTGTATTTTCACCCTTTCTCAGGTCACTGAACTCCTAGTGATGTTTTTACTGCAGCTGTTCCTGAGGACCTAGCTCTCTACCATTCCAAACCTCCACGTTGCCATGCACTGGCTCCTGTCAGTCACTCAGTAGCCGAAATTGCTCCTTTGAGAGCTGATTTAGCACAGTGGGGAGGTGGCTATGGCTGAGTAACAGCTAAGGTGGAAGAGGCAATTGGCAGTTGCATACACAGAGCACCCTGGAGCTCAGCTTCAGCTCAAATGAAGGCAAAAAAGAGCTCATTTCCTGCCTGTTCCTTGACTGGGATCTGAGACTGGAGGAGTCGTATTTTGAGAATTACAATAGGCAGTTAGGGGCTAAGGAATGCTTTACAGCAGCAAAACAACCACGCAATAAAGTAGAAAGGAGAGGTAGCGTTTGGTTTAGAGATCCAATAGAGAGCTGCTATAATCAATAAACTTGGTGAAGTAAGAGCTTTTTATCATATCTTTTCTGTCCTCTACGTGCTTTCCCAGATGCGTAAGATGCATGGAAAAGAAACTACCATAACCATCTGCAATAAAATAAAAATATTCTAATTTTTCCTCTTTCCTGTCTTCTTTTATGCTGAGCAACTGGATTTCTTTGACTGCTCTTTCCATTTTGTCAGCCTGTTTGCTGTTCTTTGCTTTGATTCCTTCTCATTTATTCTATGCTAATATGTGAATGCCCCAAAGTTCTCAGCTTCAAAAGAAGGATGTCACATACTAACTAAAAAACAGGAAAAATATATTAAGGTATAGAGTGTTCATACGCACCCTGTAGGCTGTAATTTTTACAGAGGCTTGAAGGTAGGTGTCGAAAGTTAATGTCATTTAGGCACATTCACATTTTCAAAATAGCAGCCCAAAAGCAGCTCTTTGATCTTCTTTTGATCATTTGCAGTTGAGATTTGACTTCATATACCACCTGAGATAAGCACAACGCCAAACCTGCTGTTCCCTCAGAGTTTTCTTTATCACAGAAAGCGTATTATTGCCAGAGGTGGTAGTTACTCCCTTCTCACAGCTGTTCTTCCAGTGCATCCTAGTCTCTTAGGTGTTGTTTCCTTTATCTTATAATCCAGCACAGGCTAAAATTATGAGTCAGAGCTGTAGAGGACAGCAGGGAGGAGAGGAAGTGCTGTTCTTCTTAACCATCAAAAGGCAAAAGTTCAAACACTTGGCTTTATTCCAAGGTAATAAATAAAAGAGGCACCAACAGGAAATGCAGATGTTGACTGAAATAGCCCTTTTTTGTGCATAACTTTTACTAATAAAAACCTATTAGAAAATTTTAATCTTATTTGGTAGACTTTTATTTAAAGATTACCTTGAATTCTGGGTTGTTTTAGTTAACTCATAAACAATCAGTAACGCTAATTCAACTATTCTAATTGTAGCTTCATTTTGCTGAACTGTTGTAGGAGTGGATGTTCTCATGTTGCGATGGCGATGAATGTGTATTTTGCGCTTGATTGGATTGCATAGAGACAGTAAGGTAGCACTGCAAGATCTCTCATATAAGAAAAATCAGTCATCAGCAACTTTTTGCAAACCGTGAAACGGATTAGCTTCTTTGTGATTCTATTAAAAGTGAACTCACACAGCTAAAAGCAATACTGTTCAGCAAATCACTAGACTTTAAACTAATTATAGTTCTCTGGCTCCAAGCTGTGGGTTTGAAGTTAAGGTTACAGTAGAAAATTATTTCAGCTGCTGCCTACCAAATAGCACAGTGTAACGTGTAAAGCTGTAAGCTGATGGCAGTTGTGAAAATCAAATAATAAAATTAGAATACATTTGTAACATTTAAATTTGAACAACAAACTAAAAAACTGCACATACTATTGCACTCATGAAAAAAGTGTATATCTTTCCATCTGAAAAGAGAGGCTTTAGCAAAGAGTTCTAAATAGTTAAGTAATGCTTTCTGGTTTTATTTTCCTCTTCCTTAAAATTTTTCCAGCCTTCTAACTTCTCTCAAAAAGGATTCTAAGACATCATTAAATGAGTCTTGAAATATTTTGAATATTAATTTTTTCTTCTGATTTGTACAGTCAAACCATACACATAAATTCTTACAAAAGTTAATTTTAAAAATAACCATCTGGATCAAACATCTTTAGTCTGCCCTTGAAGATGTATGTATATCATTTGCAAAGATATTGTTCTCACAAGAAAAAATAACATCTAACACAGGATTTTTTTCTCCTCTTTTTATCTCTGCTGTTTCTCTAACATAAAACTTTAAATAAATGCCATATATTCTCTGAGTGTCTTTAATACAATGGATTAATACAATTGAATGGATTTCTGAACTTACCTTTAGTGGCATCCATACCTCCTACAGCATAAAGTGCACCCACTGTAGATTTTCTAGGCTTAGTTCGAGGACTCTGCATCATGGACCGTCTTTCTGGTAGAAGATGGTACTTCATAGCCTCCATAAGAAGTTTCTGACATTCTAGGTCGTCTGCAAACATTGGACTGTTTTCTAGATCGGCTAGTAACTACGAAATGAAAAGTGATGATCTTATGTGTATTGAAATCATTAAAACTATGTACTTTAGTAATTATTCGTAGCTACAAACACTCATTTTTAGTTCACCTCTCACTGGAGCTTTGCTGGAAACTCTAATGCAAGGAAAACAATATAAAGGTGAGAAAGATCCGTAAAGTAGCTGTAGTGTTGTGACAGTCCTGCTGTTCCTATAAGCTGTTCCGATAAGATACATAGCATATTCTATGGCATGGGTACCGTTATAAAAACAGTGTGTCGATCTCTGGAGTGTCTCATTTCTTTTAAAGGACAACTAATGTCAATGCTCAGAATACTCAGCAATAATCTGGACACTTTCATTTGTGTCTACTTTTTATGGTAGTAAAAAATAAGTATTGTGCATTATCTGTCCTACAGTTTGGTAAATCTAAATAAATATCCTTGCACAGTATCTAAGTTGCTGTGTAATTAGAGGAAAAGTACTACTGTTACTACCCAACAGAGAAACATTCTTCTGTTGGATTAACTTTTTTAAAGAGGTAATTCGGAGCCCAGTAATTGCATTATAGGAATTTTTTTTACCTGTCTTTACAAATGAACGTACTTAGTACACAGTTAAAAAAAAAAAAAGAAAAGAAAAAAAAAGAGAAGGAAAGGAAGAAAAGGAAAAAACCACCAAAACCCCCAGCCAAACCCAGAATCTTTCCACAGATTTTTTTGTCCCTGTCCAGATGATACTTGAGGCAAGCATTTCATTTGGTAGCTAAGCTCCCGTTAGCCCTTCACTTTCATACCTGGGGGGGAAGCAGAGGCAGTCTGATGTAAGAAAGAAGCATTCCTAGGTCTCGCTGCCGGTTTTGCAGATCATGCTTCACCCACATCATTAATGCCTGGAATATGGCTTCTTCATCTGGAACATTGATGTCATCGCTAGACAAGAGCTTTGCAATTTCATTAGCAGGGAGTAAAAGAAATTCCTGATTTTTTATTACTTCTGTGAAGTGTTCCTAAAAAGAAAAAATAATTTCAATGCACCCATGATTTTCAGACTGTGGAATAACGTTTTCTTAGATAATGTAAGCTTTGCGTATATTTTATTCCTGTTCTTTTCTACGGCATAGGGAAACACAATATGTATTCTAAAGACCACTGGATCTCCTTCTACCATTTAAGGGAGATTCTGGTTGCTCTTTGTTTCCTTACTGTTGCAGAACTGGGTATTAATCATAACCTTCACGCTGCCATGCTTACAGATGTGTCTGTCAGTCTGTCCTGTCTTAAGGATTTCCCACTGGCATCAGTGTGGTTGCAGCACTGCAGCTTAATAGAAATAATAATTTGAAGATACAACACGTATCTTAAGAATGCCAAGTGGGCATTCGGTAAAGGGTTATAGTCAGCTTCAAAAACATTAAGCAAATTACCTTCCAGTCCTTTAGCAGTGAGCTGTGCCAGGTGTCAACTGTACATACCCACTCTTAGTAGCGGAAAATATAGCACAGGAAATTAAACTCACTTTTCTAATAGTACTTTTTGGGTAGGGGAAAACTTACCCAAAAGTCTCAACAAAGCAATCTCAGCCTTTAAACTGCTGCTATGGTACAATTCACGAGCTTCAGAAATGACCATGAATATTAAACCACTAGAATAGTTTGAAGAATTACTTTTCATAAAAATAATATTGTCAGGTTATAACAGTATTAGAATTTATATTAGAATCGTTAAAATGTATTGTGTATACTTACTTGTGGTAATTCCAATGGAAAAAGAGAAATTTTGTTAACAGAGATAGGGTTTTTCTACTTGCAAAGAAATGTATGTAGGAATTCTTGTCTCTATTTGAAATACTAATTTCCATTTATGTACCTGGAAGTATTATAGAATATCTTATTTGGGAAACAGACTGAAATAGGACAGATGAAGATATGTTACTGATATTTGTATTATTTGTTTTCAGCAGTTTCTTGGCTTTCTATAACTCTTTTCAAGAGAACCAAGGATGTATATTTAGAAATATGAGTGATTAAAGGAGACGTTAACTTTGCTCTGTTATGCATATCCTGCTTTAATATTTTGTGACATTCAGAGAATAGGAACAGGAAGGCCAGTCCACATTTAGTTACAAATATAGTACAAGATGTTTATCAGAACACGCTCTATCTGCACGAAAAGATACCAGACAGGAAACTATTAATACTTTGCATCAGTGGCGAAAGTAATTGAAGAGGAAGGTCTCCATTGTGTCTGTTTTGATGGAATGGATGCGGTGTTTATAGCTGATTATCTTCTGAAAATGTTTAAATACTACTAGTTCATTTGAATTGTCTCTATATTTACAGTGCAATTTTATAGTCTTTCCTCTAAGGAACACATTTTCCAGTGGCTGAGGTTGGCAAGAAACAAAACAGAATGTTTTATTTATCCTCCTCCACAAGACTTGTGTGTGTGTGTTTATGCCTTGCGTTGTTGTGATGTGTTATTCCCCCAAAAGTTTTTTTAATATCGCTTCTAGGGTTTCAAGGGAAATTTTCTTTAAGGTTAGTTCAAAGAGGTGCAGATTTCCTCTTCTCACTCTAAATTCTCAGTATGACATGAAAAGTCTTCTTTCATGGCAGCATCCTCAGTCTGTGTTGCACACAGGATGGGGGAGGTGGTTCTAGAGAGGAAATGAACCTGGTTGTTTCCGGGAGGACAGTGTAGAGCCTATGGATTCATCCTGGTCCTTCACATCAGATGGTGTGCTTTAAAGCGCCAACTGCCATTGCTGTGAGACACAGTTTTAAAAAGTAGTAAAAGTCTAACTCCTGGGGAAAGCTGGAGGATTCAAATGGTTTAAAAGATCTAAACAGAAAAGGCTCTCTTATTGTCTGACACCATAAAATCATATGTCTAACGACACGGTTTTATTTCAGTTTTGCAGAAATATGGACCGTGAATTTTAAATGGCTGAGGCTGACGGCTGCGTGCTCGGGCAGGTGGGAGAAAAGAGGCAACTGCGGAGGGGGAATTTCCTGATTTTGGCTGAGTATAAAATCACGTGGAGCAGCAAGGACAGCACTATAATACAATACAGAGGCTGAGTGAGCCTCTGTCTTAAATGCCCATTTTCAAACTTTAAAATCTAAAACAAATCTAGATTGCTGCTAAACAAACCACTCATTAATATGACAGAAAGGAGCAGAACCAGTGCCCTCAATCTGTACATGCCACACTCGTTTCTTTCAGCATGTGGAAGCATACAGTCTCTTGCTAGAATGCTCTCAGCGTTCTGAAGCATCTAAACTGGTTTTGACATACTACGCTAATATTTCCAGCATAAAGCTACCATGCATCTCCTAACAATAGTTCTTTTTGTATTTATTTAGTTGTAGCAGTTGCTATTGGTTTTGTGTTGAAAGTTGCTATAGCACATCTTCTTGCCCTGAATATTTATCCCTTGATTTGGTTTCACAGCCAGCTATCTTGCTTCTGTGTTTCCCACGCTCTGAATATTTATTTCTTGCTTTGAGCCAGAGAAGGATTATGCACCAGTCAGGGATGTGCGGCTTTTTAGTATTCCAAATCTTTCTCCTACATTCATTATTTTAGTTCTTTTTATGTGTGTCTCACCTTAAAATCAGCTTTAGAATTTTCTTTGTGTTGAATCAAAAGCATAAGAATAGGCCATTGCTGTTTGCCTCTTGACGTTAGCCATGCTAAGGCCCTATTATGCTTTTTTTGAAGAAATACGTATCAATCATAAGGCAAATCTAAGTTCTGTAAGTACGTCTTTCTACAAGGTAACACTCTGAAACAGGAAACGCCAGAACTGAATATCTCTTTTTCTAACCACGTTTTTCTCTCCTTCCAGTGCTTCTCTAACAGTCACAGTTCTTAAATTTCCTGTTGGAGACTGAGCTGGCCAGAGGTGTTGCTGTGTCAGGGACTTCACAGAACTGACCCTGTCAGGGAGAGCGGAGCCACTGGATCCGGCTTGGAGAGAGCAGCTGCCCTGAGCCCTGCTCAGCTGACTCTTCCTGCCCAAAGCCAATACGATTTCCAGGAGAGCATTCAGACCTGCTGTTAATACCATAATTGCAAAGCAGGTAGGTTGTCTGTCTTACCATAGTGTAAGTGTGTGCCACCTTCAGGAGCTCTGTGCATCCCTGAGCATCTCCAAAAGAGCGAATCCCCAGGCAGTTGGAAGGATGGAGCTGCTTCATGAGAAAGTTGCAGCATGCCTCAATAACCTGGGATAGCTGGAGGAGACAAGCTGCAGCCAGCAAACTTTCTATGGTGTCTTCCTTCAACTCTAGAATACCTGCACAGTTTGCAGATAGAGAAGGGAAAAAAAAGTTTTCAGTCATTTTCTTCGTATTTTTATTACTTGAAAGCTTCCCACTCCCCAATTTTTCTCCTCTTCTGAAAAAGGTTTTTTAAAAAACTGTTCCGTGATTTACAAAGTCATTTTCCTTTCTTGCTGAAGGATTCTTTAAACGTATATTTTAATAGACTCAAAAGGTTTTTTTGGATTTTGAATACAATAATTGGAACATTTTTATTTGAACTTTAAAGATATTGGATCTGATTTTGCCTGGAAACAAAAAAAAAATAAATAAGAAAGGTGTGATTAGAGAAAAACCTTTCCTAAATGTAATATATTGATTATAAAAATGTATATCATGAGACTATATTATAAACAAAAACTTCAGTATCAAAAGCTAGGAAATGGCAGCAGTGTGTGCAGGAAACCTGATTTCTTCCACCGTCTGCCACGCATTTAATTTTTTAATAAAATTATTACATGATACGTGAATTTTGTTGTATTCATAGATGGATGTTACTGATAATAGCTGTTGCCTGAGGGGAGGGATCGGTTTACGAGTAGATGTTCATAAACTCAGAAAGCTGTTCTGGTCAGTTAAGTGTCGTTACTTCTAGGGGAGTAACTTTCTGCTTTTGAGAGTTGAGCATTTGGTTTTTGTCACAGAACTGCACAACTTGGTAGGGGAGAGAGGATTTTCCTTTTACCTTTCTGGCTGGAGTATCTGCCATCCGCATTGAGAACCTTGCTAGATACCAGAATGTGCAGAATTCCAGAATCTGCATGGGTGTGAATAATCTGGATGTTTCTAATTGCCGTATACACTAACACAGCAGTCACGTTCTACAGCATTTTCCCTGTTCACTGTAGAGCAGTTCTCTGACTTGGTCTTTTTGGTTATTTGGTTCAACTGTTTCGAATTCGGCGATAAAGGGGTAAATATTTAAAACTAAATCAGGGGGAAAAAATGTATATAGCATTTTAGAATTTAAATAAAATATTCAATTTCATATTTAATCTCTTTAATTTTTCAAGATAAGTAAACCCTTTTTAGAATGCGGAGGCACTTTCTCGTGGTAAAAGTTGCTCTATTCGTGGGTGTGATCATATTCCTGCTTTCCTCTGATTATTCCTACGCAAGAGCCTTGAGGAAGCCTCATCACCGTCACCCAGGCAGACCACTTCTAGAGCTACCGACGCAAAGGAGGTTCATAATACACTCTTTCTGTGTCACTACATGGTGTGAGCAACAGGCAAAATATATTCCTCTCCCATAAAAATTCTTAAAATAATATGTATGTATTTAGAGGCAAATGTCCCATGTGAAATTATACGTTAACTTTTCTGCATATCTTCTAGAGCAAGTTATTATATAAACCAGTAATATTTATTCATCCTCTCTAGAGAAAGGTTTACATCACATATGCATGGCATGCATGTACTTATGTGCTGGTTTGAAATGGAAGAAATGACAATTATGTATGCATTGAGTAGATTCTGCCCACAGTGATGTGGGTAAGGGAGGAAGGAATTACCTGTGTAGGCATAGCGCACCAAAGCTTTCAGCGCATCAGGGTCTACTCCCTCCATCTTGATCTCCTCTTGTTTTGCTTCAAGCACATCATTAGTAAACATTGCAGCAAAATAATCAGACACTGCACTGAGAACCAGCCTTGAAATAAAAGCATTTTAGGAGGACTGCAAATTAATAATCTCAATAGCAAGCATGATATTCAGTGTTATTATATAATAAATTGTGTGTGCAATGGAAATATTATCTTTAGCATAGTATTCAAATCTTATAGCAGTGAGCGATAAAGTTAAAAGGGTAATTAGTATATAATTTTCTCCCATAGTACTTATTTGGGCAGATTTTCTTTACTGATCTCGCTTTAGTTTGACAGCAGCAAGAAGGGAAGATGGACAATGTCAGTGGTTCATATTTGAATTTTATTCTATTTGAAATAATTAATATGAAACGTTGATGATGTAATTTGATTCCATTGTTAGCTGATGTCCTAATTAAAGCAACTGTTCATTCATAACTAAACAGGGTAGGCATAAATTAACCCAATATTTGGAAATTTCAGGCTTTGAAACCACGCAAAGAATACTGGGAAATGTACCTGTGAGCTGGAATCTTTTGGTCTCCAACTATGAGGAGAACATCACACAGCTGCTTCTGCTGTAAGTAATTTTCCATTTTGCGGAAAGTTTGCTCTGCGTGGTTTGTGGACTGGAAATACTCATCTGAGCCATTAGTGTTCATGCCAAGCAGTGAGCTGCTGGTTGTTGAGAGCCTGCAAGGGAAAGAGGCGGTGTGGTGAGCTCGCAATTAGAAGCATTGATTGCGTTCTTCATATAGTTTTTGTTCAAATGCCGTTATAGAAATGTCTAAGGATCCTGGTCTTACTATGCCTTCTTCCATTTGTTTGCTTTGGTATCTGCAAGCTTTCCTTTCTAAGGCTGCATGTAAAGTGTAGTTTGTTGCTGTAGGAGGTGGTGCTACGGAGTTTTCTAATTCCTATCAGTTTTGTATCAAAAATTGATAAATGCAGCCTCCTGATAATTCACAAACAGAATACACAAAATCCCAAACCTATTTCTCTGTGATACTAATAGCTAAAACATCTTAGGGTATGAAATTTTTGATATTCCATCTCTTTAGGTTTTATTTTTATTTCTCTTCATACTTCGTACATTATATTACATTATTAAACGGGAATTAATCAGAAAACAATTTGACAAGGATCATATAATTCCAGATAACTTACCAAACCAAAAGCTCTGATGGAATCAGTACATTGTACAGCCTTTAGGATTTGAACACAAATAATAAAGACAAATAAATTTAACTGCCTTTTCTTGGAAATGAATATTGCAAATATATTCCTCCCACTCCAGAATAAACACTCCTCTTATAAATACTCACAGAAGCTATATATAGAATTTCTCTTTAGCTCACTTTTTTTAACAGGTCATTCCTTACCACATTTTAATATGGATTATGTTGCGGATTGAAACACATTTTTTATATTTTCTTAAAAAAATATTTGGGTTTATATCAACCTCTCTTCAGTAAAACAGTAATGCATTTGTTGATATACGTGTATATCACATATCTTGAAAATTCTGAAGTGTTCGATACTATTTTTGTTAAAGATTTTTTTCAGGAAAAAAATGGTTTTTTCAGTTTGATATCATGTATTATTAAAATTTAAGGCACCTGTGTTTTAAATTTCCAAGCCCAGCCAGGAAATTCTAGCAGCTAGTTGACTAAATTTACTGGTTGTCTTTGATACTGTTAATGCATATTCATAAATTATTAGGAGAGATAAAATCTCTTCATGAAATTAACATATTAAATTTAGAAGAATATTGGATTACATTCAATAACATTGTTCACAACTGAACATTTATTTCAGAAAATATAGAAATAAAAATGGGTAAATCAGGAAATACAGATAAGTTAGATCATAAATTTTGAAAGATCATACCTCATTAAACAGCTAATGGGAATTCAAGGGGAATAATTAGAAAACAAATTATAATGTAATATTAAATTCAGACACAGTAGAATTTTGTGTCCCTTCTGCAATAAGAGAAAGTTACCATGCGTCAGGAGCTCTTATAGAATGGGACAAAACAAAATCACAGTTGGTATGGCTATTGTGTGCCTGGGTTTTTCCAGACCTATCTCTTCTTTACAACTGAAAATCTATCAATGTCCATGGAATTCTGTACTGCATCTGTAGAATGTCCCGTAGCCCATTTGTACATATGGCATCTTTTGTGCACAGATAAGTCAGAAACCTTCAGCTCCCTAGTGCACTTGATGTGTATTCATGTGCCCCGTGTAGTTGATGCCTTTCAGGTGCACTGGAGTTCAGCACAGTCTCACTGGATATGTGAGGCCATTCGTACCTGCAGAGACACGTTATTCCTGGTACAAGAGAGGTGTGTCGGCCTTGAAGTGCATGTGTACACCTCCTGAGAAACAGCAAGACCTGATGCGTCCAGTATGTTCACATGTGGCTCTCTCTAGGCAATCTCAGATTATGCTACTAATTGCAAGCACATTAAGATGCACCAAATCAGCACAAATAAACTCTCTAGCTTTCTTTTGAAGCTCTTTATTACACTTTCAAATGCATTTTCTTTTCTTTTTTAAAAAAAAAAAAAGAAAAAGGGGCAAATCAAGTTCACCTATAATGTGTGTCCTTTGTAGTTTACAGCTTACAAAAATTAATTTGTCCCAGAGAGTTTAATGACTATACTTTTTTATTTGTTTCATTCCATGCTTCATTGAAAATGAAGAAGCTGAAAAATTGGATTATATGCTCATTAGTTTTGCATCAGCTACTTGATGCCAAATTCGTACTCTATAACATTCATGGTTTCCTATTTACCTCTTAAGTTTTCTTTAACAGTTTTCAGGAAATTATATTTTCAAAAAATATCTTTTTTCCGGTTTGATTACATTCACACTGAGTGTTGTATTTAAGTTCGTATTACACTGCACTCATACTTGATGTCTGATGTCCTATCATTTTTAAGCTGCCAATATTTATAAAGGGTCTAAAAGTCTAATAATTTCCTTAATTCCTGGGTAATTTTTTCACATGTTTTGTAGAGTGACCTTTAACTATGGCAGAAATTCCACTAACATAAGTAATTATTTAAAGGACAAAGGTCATCAAAGACTAAAAAATACTGGAAGCAAAAAAAGAACTCCATTAACTGTGTTAATATTAATATCATAATTGCTGATTTATCTTCAGCAGCTGATTCAAAATGGTAGCTATAAGATATTACGCAATGGAAAACTTAAATTCAGAGATAAATCTTTATATATTTTCTTTAACATATGACTGTCACTGCAGAGATGTCAAATATTGACCTTCAGAATATAGTACTGGGGATCAGTGAGCTAAAAAAGACAGACTAAAGTATCTTAAAGAAAGGAGTGAGTAAAAATATCATTGAGTCTGACACCTTTATGTTGACTTATACCGGGGGATACAGGAGAGGCGAGCTAGCTGCAACTGGGCTAGCATGAATATGTCTACCTGTCATATCTTGTTCTGTGTGGTGTGGGTTAATGAGTTGAGAACAACACTTTAAGAGAATTCAAAGTTCATACTTAGGAAGTGTGTAGAATATAGGGAAATATATTTTCTACAAAATACGTATGTTTGGTCAAACAAAATCTGAATATTGAGTAATAAAAGTTTCCAAAAGTGCATTAGCCCTATCATAACCAAGGAATTAGTTTCCCACTCAGTTAGGAAGGAAAATTATCAATGAACTGTTCTGAAGAATTAGAAACTCAAATTACTTCATGTCATCTTTGCGTTAACATTCACTAGGATGCTGGGTTGTGTTAACACCATTAATGTTAATAATAATGGCTAAAGAACATGGATAACCCTAGAAAGAGCAGAGATAAATCTATATTTAAATGATTCCAAAATAGCTGACCTCCATGAATGTCATCCTGGATAGAAAGCCAAGTCAAATAATTTCAGAGTTTTCCTTTAGGGATTGCAAAGGATAGTGAAAATGTGGTACCATTTTTAAAAAGAAAAAACATGGAATTTTGAAACAGACAATATAAACCTAAAACTTGAAGAAGTATTCAAAAAGCATTAAATGTCTAGAGAGTAATAAGGAGATAAATACCAGCCAGCATGGCTGTTCAGAACCAATCATGTCATAACCACTTGGTTTTTTGACAAGATAACAAAGCTTACTGGAAGAAAAACAGTCGTTGTCAGAAATCATCTTGACTTTTGGTGACTTCTGACACTATTTCACATGACATTTTCAAAATCAAGCTAGGATGGCATGTTTTAAGTGTAATAAATATAAGAGATAGGAACGGCTTGTAAAGCTACACTTGAAATTTGTCAGGGATTCACTTTCAAAGGCAGACAAAGGTCTGAATGCATTCCAGACAAATTGTGCTTCTGCTGCCGCTCCATATTTTTATTACAGACAAGTGTACGATAAAAAGAGGGTTTGATTGTTATATCCATATATGATAGTGAGTCACAGATTTTTGGGGAACAGAACTTAATTTAAGAGAGCCATCTTGGACCTTGTCCTTACTGAACTTTAGGCAAACTAAAGACATGCTCACACCTGCATGTATGTAATTACCCAAAAGAAACACAAGCTAAGAAATGATAGGTGAGGTAACAGCACAATATACTGGACCCCAAACAAGCTGTGACTCAAAAATGATGTTGTGGAGGTGAAATTTCATTTTTTCTTTGGTCAGGAGAATTGACGTGATGAGTTGTGTGATTAATTCCCTATGTACAATTCTTTAAATTTCTGAGTTATGTCAAAATTATTTTCTATCTTCATGAAGTACTCTTCATTCATCAGCACAGCACCCTTCATTAATCAATATATAAAGGATAAATTCAATTTTCCTCATTATTTAATTAGAATGCCATAAAACATAAATGCCATTTATTTGCTATGTCCTTTTTAAAATTCAGTATGTTCTTAAAGTGCTTCATTAATTGTGCCTATGGCCAAAACCCAGAAATTAAACCTGGGTAAGGAAGCTTAGAAACATGACATTGCATGAAGACCAGGTGACCAACTGCGATATTTTGTTGTTCTTGATAAGGCTGGTATTTATATTTTCATGGTAACCACTTCTCTTCTGGGTATTTCTTGAATGTACCTATTTAAGCTGCTATAATATTTGTGAAATCCAGTTTAATCAAGTAACAGAATATTTCAGGTTGAAAAAGACCTTTAAGATCATCAAACCCAACACCTCCAAGTCCACCGCTAAACCATGTCCCTAAGCACCACATCCTCACATCCTTTAACACCCCTCCAGGGACATTATTGGTGCCACTGACAGATTTTTGTGTTGTATTACTTTACCTCTGAACAGTAAATCACAGCAGCCATCAGCAGCAACGGGGTGCCAGTTAGAGACATGAGACATCCTAAGGACTTTATCATAGCTGAAAATACCATGTGAACTTGGTTCTGTGGTACATTGTATGTGCAGTGACAAGGCATGAGATAAAACTGCAACTTCATCAGTTCAGTTTGTTTGTGCAGCGATATTTACAATGCAACTCATCATTTTTTTCTCTCTGGTTTGTTTCTGCTTATTCAAGAAAACTGCAGTCGACACCCCCATAGGCAGAGTCTCTCCTGTGCAGCTGTTTGAGCTCTGACCCTCTGTCTGCTGGGCGGTGTCATGGGGCTGGAGATCGAGAGATGCTGTTTTCCTAGGTCAGATCATAGGAGTGTAGCATCTGTTAGAGATAAACCCCATCAGCTGGCTGAGAAATAAGAAAAATATTTCCTTTAGGAAGCCATTTCTGAACTCAGATAAAATAATGATAAAGTTGATGAGTCTGTACTAGTTGCTTGCTGACATAATTATGGCACTGCAGGAACTGTCCCAACCTCTGCCTTAAAATTTCCACTGCAGTTGTCTCCTTTATTATTTATTCTATGTAAATATAACAACTAAAGATTGTGTTGAAGTTTGTAGGGTACGGGTAAAAAACTGATCCAAAAGAGTATGGAAAATTGTGCGGTATTTTGTGATTGATGAGATGGTAATTTTGACAGAAAATTATGTAGCAACCAAAGAAATAAGAAATAGAAATGTATCGTTATTCAAATTAATAGAGAGACTGCTGACTTCTAACTTATACAAGTTGAAAGTTCATATTGACAATTCCTTTAGAACTTCTATTTCTTGAAAATTCCTGGTTTTAATAATTTATATTGCTAGTATTAATATAAGCCTGCCATTTTTCTCAGCTGGCATTAGTTAAAATATCTTTTCTGTTTGGGATTACAAGTATACGTGTGCATGTCACTAAACACAGGAGCTTCAGCGCGCCAGTGAAGGTACTGGAGCTGTTTTGAGCTTGCTTCTTCTCCCTAGACATGATAATAGATAGATCAATGACATGATTCATATCAGGATGAATTTGGATTAGGATATTTTGAATTCTCCTAGAAAAATAAGACCATACTAATCTATAACTTGCTCTCTCTTTCTTTTTCTTACTTTACCCTCTGATACGTAAATAACAGTACAGTTCACAAATACTGGCAAGTCTGGTTTCTACTGTTGTTAATGTTTGGTGAGATGAATATTTATCCATTATTAACAAAATGTCAAGATATAGAAAACCATAACCTTTTCTTTAGAGTTTCTCTTTATTCGCTTCTTTGTCAACAAGTATCCTTTTGTATTATTCTTTGTATTTTGGGTTGAATAAACCAAAGTCAGGTGTTTTTAATAGCACATTATGGGGTGCCTTCAATGGCACATCCATAGATGTGGGGTTTGTCTTAAAAAAACGTTTCCCGTTGGCTTTTTTAATTTTGCTGAGGAGGGTTCAAACTACAAAACATTATTAAATTGTAAATAACATTTCTGAGGCCTTAGAAGTTTAGTACTTAAAATATTGGTTCCTGGCATGTCATATGGTGCAATAAAAACACACTCAAAAGCTGCTTCCTTGCTTGCACCATACTTATAAGACGAGGCATAAAATTGTTATGTGACTGCATGTACACATGTCCCCAAAACGTTATTCTGCATGTATTTGCAGGTCATTCCTGAACGGGGGTTACAATTCACACAGCTGAATTCATTCATTGTCTTAATGCAGTTTTGAAATACCTTGCTTGGACAGACAGCAAGAAAGTATCTTCTTTGTAGTGGGATCCAAGAGTGCACCGAGACTGGGTAATGGCATACAGAAAAAAAATTTCATTCCCCAAATTCTAAACAAGATTTGGTAAAATGGAGACAGTGAAATACTGAAAAATTTGAAAAGTATTTGTTTTTTCAATAATTCAGATCTGTGTTTTCTGTATTTCTGGAGCTGTTGCTCTCTGACAAAGAAAAGAAAAGGCAGCATATGCTTTCATGCTCAGGGTCTGAGCCCTCCTGCCTGCTCAACGGAGAGGCCAGTGTGTCTCTGATCATAGTGGACTGCAGCTGCCTTCCAGGCTGTCACCTGCCTGGGCACTAAAGAGCACAAGGGACAATGCAGGACACTGTGGCAGTAAAGCCTGTATGGAGCAGGTTGTATGATATGTTTTGGCAAGTCAGTTCTGCCCTACAGTCAAAAGGGTGAGCCCAGAGTTGTGTCACCAGTACTGGCCTTTCTCCTTGCATTTTCACTACATGTGAGTCAAAGACAGATCTTTTGCTCTAAATAAAGGACTGTCTAAAATTTGAACCCAAGCAGATCAAAATTGAGGGTAATGATGGTAATGACTGAAGAAATATCCTCAGTCTCAAAACAGAGGTTTTTAATTACAAAGCTTTGTATTTATCATCATGGTCGTGGCACAACTGCAAAGAACTCACTTCTACCATAGACATAGGACATGACTAAAATAAATTTACAGGGATATTTTTGTCTCATGTGTGTATATGCACATCTCTGTTTCTTCACATTCTGAAGCATTCTGAAATGGTATGACATGGAGACACAGAGCTTTCCTGAGCATCTGTGCTAAATGAACACTGTAAAAGAGGTTTCCCTAGCAACACAAACCATATGTAATATCTTAAAATAGATTTTCTCCAACTCCTAGGATTTCTTAGTGGCTTGTTCACAATTTCCACTTAAATCAACGTGTATTTGCTCAGTTCAAGAAAGGTTCTTCTTTTTCTCAACTTCTATTAAAACGAACAGGCTTTGCAAATGCTCATTTCTTGCAAGAATGCCTCCCTCCCTCTCGACTTCAAATTTATCAGGTAAACTGAAGCATAGCAAATGGTGACAGTGGCTGTTCATTTTATCTTTGTTTGCTGTTCTTAACATTTTATTACAAGCATACTTGTGGTCTCTACTGCTTATTGTAATGGGAAACTTCTAGTTAAAGTAGTAGACTTTGATTTTTCTGATATTATTGTAATGAGAAGATAAGCTGTGCAATTAGAAGTATAATGCATCGATCATAATGTACATGCAGTTTGTAGGCAAATTCTTTTACTGGAAAACACTGATTGGTTTTTATTGTGTCCCTAGGAAAATAGATATCAAATGCAGTCTTTAGCCAAAGATATCAAGAGATTTAGTGATTTCTCTGAGTTTATATAAGAAGCAAGAAACAGAAGTATGGATACAGATTTTCAGATCCTACTGCAACTCATCATGAAGTCATACATTTAACAAGTCAGAAGCTGACTGCAAGAGCTTGCATGTGATTAAATCAAAAGTTAATATGCAGGTAAGATATCCAGATTCTTGTCCAAAGATTTTGAAAACACACATAGTAAAACTGAAGAAAGAAACAGGTATCAGATCATAGAATGGTTTGGTTTGGAAGAGACCTTAAAGATCGTTCAGTTCCAGTGCCCCTGCCATGGACAGGAACACCTCCCACTAGACCAGCCTTCTCACGGCCCCATCAAACCTGGCCTCCTTCCCCTCTTCCCAGCTGTTCTCACTCCCCACTGGACATGTGGGAGGGTCAGGGAGATATTGCTTTTTTTTTTAGTGCATGTTTGTTCAGCCTAAAAGGGTTTTAGTTGAGAAAAAAACTCTTGATGTGCTGTTTCATTTCTACACAAGGCGGCCTCCTGGAGCTGTAGAACATGGCATGAGAAAACAGTGCCTATTTCCTGACAAAACGTTTTTAAACTGTAGTTGTTTAGGTACCGTATCATATACTTCAATCTCAAATGAAGTAATGGCTGCAAGGTAGAGCGTTTCTTTCAATACTTTCAGTTATGCTTGTTACTTGTGAGCCACAGACAGATTTTTAGGGAAATACCCTGACTTATTGTATAGAATGGAAAGACTCACTAGAATGAAGTGAAAGATGTTTTAAGTTAATAATTATTGGATGGGCAGAATTTTTGGAAAAGGATTTGTTCTATCTGTTTTAATTAGCTTTCAGTTGAGCTGTGACTATTAAGCATTTACTTGGGAAAGGAGGGAAGGGGTAGACTGGGAGAAGGTTTGCTGTCAGAGCAGTGTGGGAAGTTCTCATGCCATTGTATCCGATGACAGAGTCACTGAGGTGAAGTTTGATTTCACAGAGGAGGAAATTTTGTTATAGCTTTGTTTTAGAGATTATTTTTTAAGTGTATATCCTATACTTACCTTAAGCTCTTTCTGTGAATCCCAACAGTACTTCAGCTTTATTTTTGTATTCATTTAGCCTACCTTCCTACAGATATGCCATACACAAGCCTGAGTCTTTATCTTATCACCTGATATATTAATTCTTTAAATATCGTATCGCAGAATGAAAGGAGGTAAACCAAACTGGTATCTATCAGGCTAACTTAACTGTTATTTCCCTTTATTTCTTTAAATGTGAAAGTTTTTAGTAATTTTCCTCATTACAGTGTTTCAAACTTTTCATATTAAATAATTCCACCACAAAACAATGGTGACAATCCATTGTTCACTTTTTCAGAATCCTACCTAGCAGTAACCTTCAAATCAAGCAAACGCTGTCCCGCTTTTCCAAGAATGCTTTAACAACCATACGATTTCTGTTGATTTTACCAGTGCATATGCTCAGTATGTCTGTAAAAACTGCTCTGCACTGGTCGTGTGTGTTTAATCATCTCATTAACTTTTTCTGGAGACATTAAGAAGTGATTTTAAGAACGATAATAACTCTTTAAAAAGTAATTTAACAGCTGTCTTTGCAGCGAGCAAGCTGTATGGAGTGGAAATGAGAAGATAATTTAATCATGAAGAAATTGTTTTGAAATTAATAGAATTGTCCTAGATTCTTAAATTACTATTAAATAGTATTTTTTTCTCTTGCTAGTAATAATTCATCTTTGAAAGCTATACATGTTCAATATAAGCCTGTGAAATATTATGTGGTTTTAGTAAGTCACATTATTTCTCATTATAGGTTTTTTGTTGGGGCTGGGGGAACGAGGTTAGGCTTGATGACATCAAGAGGTCCATTTCAGGTTCAATTATTTATGATTCTATTTATGTAGCTATGAAAAAAAAATCGTGGCTTTGTTCAGTTCATAAGTAAAACTAAAGCAGTCTCTGGTACAAGCAGATGCAGCACCTGAGTGACGCCAGTTCATTGACCACCTTTGCCTGGACGGTCACCCTTGGGCCCCGGCTGCAAATTGCTCTTTCACTGCATTAAAGCCTTGAAAGGCCACATGAGTTGTTCAAGCATCACTTCTTAGAGGAGATCAGCTACAGTATCTTAAATAACCCCTTTCAAATGTCTTGAGTTTCAAATTCATATTTTAATCTTTAGCTAAAGGTCATCTTTAGAAGACAATTAGTTTTTGCTTGTCCCTGAGGTATCAATGAAGCATTTTGGTTATCCTTAGCAGACTGGCACAAAATTATCTTTTTAAAATGTACTGCTAAAGTATGTATTAAATTGTTATAAGTATTAAAGAAAACACTAAACTTTCCACAAGACAGAAACGTAATTTATTTTCCTGGCTCTTACTTCTTTCCAAATTCTGCAGGGTAAAAGCAATATAACTATTATTCCCAAGTGCTTAGAAATAAAAGAATAAGAGTCAGCAAGAATTTGTCCAGAATAACATGTCAAAATAAACCGAAGTCCTTCATTAACAGGTTATAATAGGCATTATGGAGAACAGAAAAGAAGAAGTTGTCATTTATATCTTGGATGTGAGAGTATTTTTTGACACTGTCTCATATCAGATAGTATTAAGTCCAACCTGAAGCACTGTTTGGGAGTAAACCATTATGGAATAGGTGGGAAACTGGTTTGCAGTGATGCTTTTAAAGTGATCATCAATGGTTCACAGGTAGATAGTAAGCTTAATCCAGCTGGATTCCTCAGGAACTTCCTCTGAAGTTCCACTATGACTTTTCATAAATTTTCTAATTTATGGGGGGGGAAGAAATAAGGATAAATCTTTGATAGAAAATTAATTGCAATTGCGTATCTTGCCAAACTGAGAAGAACTGCAAGTATATTGGAGCATAGGATCAGAACTGAATATTAAATCTGATGCGAAATAGCGTGAGAATTGAATATTAATTCAGCAAATTTGAGACATTATCTGATAAACATAAGATGGAATTTATTTGTGTTACATATAATATTTTATAAGAAAAAATAACTGCAAAAAATGCACATATGGTTAGGGAACAGGTCTTTGGTACAGGGTCAGGAGTTTCGCATGAATCACAAGCCAGGCATGGGCAATAACATCATTTTGTTGGAAAAAAAAACCAAACCAAACAAACCACTGAGTAGGATATTTAAACAAGATTTTAGTCAGAATGACATGTAAGTAATCCTGTCCTTCATACTAGAATTGTCATGCTTTAACCAGAACATATCCAGAACTGACCACAGTACTGCAAGTACAGACAGAAGTGCTGGAGAAAGTCAGATAGGCAATGAAAATGGTCATAGTTGTCTAGGATAGGACTTCTGAAAAACCGGTTACAAGAATTGCAGAACTTCAAACTTTTTGCAATTTTCAGATAAATAAATGAATGCTGTAAAGAAGAACAGTGTGGGGATAAAAAGAACGAGGGCAACAATAAGCTACCTATATCCTTGGGGGAAAAATGAAGGAAATAATGAGCTTAAATTGTGCTACAGAAAACCAAGGAAGCACCTAAATGTAGTTGATCCAACTTTGTCATAGAAGGATTGACTCTGGCTGGCTGGATGTCCAGGATTCATTATGTTTACAAACATTTTATTTGTTAAAATTAAGGTTTTTGAAAGCTTTTTTCAAAATATTGGAAGATCATTTGGAGCAGTTAAATTTGAATTGAAAAATAAAAGCTGCTGTGGTTTGAGATTAGGAATAATCATTTCTAAACTTTTGTCTTAGGCATCACAGATGGTTCATGAAACTGAATTCTTACTCAGGAGAGGAAAATAGTGTCATGATGTACTCTAAATGCAGCACATCATCATCCTCTTTACAGAGGATACATTGTAGTCTTCCATTTAGTAGAGGCATCATAATTCATTATCAGTCCTTGTGAATCAAAGGTAGGATTCTGCTTATTTGGGTACCCAGAACTGTACTCTAAATGCAAAAAGTCCTCTCAATGTAGTTGGACCAGTGGTTTCATAGAATAATTGGTATTTTCCATTTGCACCAGGAAAATTATCACCTAGTTTGGTTTTTTGGAAATTATCTTTTGTATTGGAAAATGAAGCAGGCAAGGTTTCAGTGAGTACCTGTTACAAACTTAAAAGAACATAATGAATGTGTAGGGTAACGGCTCTCCCCAGAGAAGTGCTCAGCAGAAAGCAATATGCCAGCATGTGTCCTTGATCTGTGCCACATTAGCTAACCAAAAAAATGGCATCATATGTGCAAGAAATTGGGGTCAGGCACTGCACATTGATTTATTCATTTCCACCTGTTCAATATCGTCTGGGATACTGCAACAATTAAAGGGGTATTTTTTGCTTGTGGTGCCTTTATTTCACAGTGGAATGTCAGCCAACAGTGTTATCCGCTACTGGAAATATAAACAGAACTCCAGGGAAAACCCTATTGTAGAGAAAAATATGTGTATATGTATATATGTATGTGTCAGAGAAAGTAAGGGAAATGATCTGTTAGTTATTTCCAGATGGCTGACAAAAAAAAAAGAAAAGAAAGACAATTAGGTGAGCTTTCATAGCTCAAGATGAACTATTAAAATGACTGAGCATCATAAAGAGTCAATACAGAAAAAACATTGCTGTAATTAGAGGATGATCCTAAATATCTCTTTCCATGTACATCAGTGCTGACTGTTTGCATTGTGACATCAAAAGATTCTATTAAAATTAATTAGAAATATATTTTGCCTCATATGGGAAATTAGAAAATATGTTTCTTTAGCAAAACCAGAGTTTGTCAACCAGACTAGGGTTTGTCAGCAATTTTTCAGCCACATAATTAGAAAAAATGCGTAAGAGAAAAATGATGAATGGATACTACTTTCATTATTGAAGTCTAACTGCCTTTGGGCACCTAGGAAAAGAAGTACTCATCCTTCACCAGCACACATGGTCTTCAATGGTGTCCTTAGAGAACCATAATATATCTCCCAGCAAACACGTATAAACTCATGTGGCAATGCATCACAATGTTAATAAATAATAGGCAAAGTGCTCATATTGAAAGGTCAAGATAGCCATGTCTAAGAGAGTCCAAACTTCCCCAAAGGAAGGGAGCAAGGTAACTCAGTATCATGGATTCTTCTTACTAGAAGGTGTCGGTGCTTTGTCAGTTCGTGTGTGCACAAGTGTGTGTTCGTAAATTGCACACAAGAGTAAAGGTTGTGTTGACCATCAAACAAAATCTAGAATAAAATGGTCCAAATTTTTGCTGATTTCCCTGGACCACTCCATATCACTTTCTTTGAAAGAAATGGAGCTGCTTCGGGTTCTTCTTGATGGACGAGCCTGAACCTCAAAAGATTCCAGACAGTTAGAGGAGATTGGAGATGTTCATCAGCTGTCTAAAGTGCACAAAAATCCACAGCCATGCATTGTAAACAAGAAGAAAGTCACCGTTCATTTCCTATGCATCTTTTCAGAGTTTGCTTAAGCTCTTACTTACTTTAAGCCAAACCTAAAATCTTTAAATGTTTTTTCTCTTCATTTGCATGGCCATATTCTGCATGTTTAGCTTTACCACCATCCCAGTAATAGCATATCATTTTATAGCAGGAAATATAGTGTACAACTAAAGAAAATAACTCGGTATCTATTCAGATTTTACCTAGTTTCTCCATTTTTCACCTGTGAAAAGGTATCAATACTTATTTAAGGGGTAGACTGGTGAGAATCAGATGAGGTCAGTGAAATGCGTATCTTCCCGTTAGGTTTTTTTCAAAACTATAGATGCAGCTTCCATAAGGATCTTAGAATAGGTCAAGGCCCATCATTTTAGATACTGCTAGAAGACTGTTTGATACCTTTTGAGTATGTTCCTTTAGCAACACTGGATAAGACAGTCTCCACGCACACTGGGAGGCTTTACTTAACCTTGTGCCAATAAGCAATTTATTTCTCTCTTATGCACCTAACAATTTTTTGGTTGTTCACATCTTACCTGGCTACTGTTACTACAAAACTAAGGTGTTTCAGTGACATTTACTTTGTCGTTTGTCATGGGGTTTCATTCAGGAACAGGCCTTTAGGGCAGAAGGGGTTCTTTAGGTGCTATTTAATTTGGGTACAGGAGTACCAAAGAAAGATTGTGGAAAGCAGAAACAAATGATAGCACATTCGAAATGGAACTATGGTTTGAAACTTTCTTGTGTAGCTTTCCTACTCAATAAATGAGCATTATTTCAGCAAATACTAAGGTGCCATGCCTGAAAAGTCTTAAGTCCTATGGTTTCTAGAGAAAGAAGTCTGAAGTTTTTCTGAAGAAACCGCTAATATTGTTCTCGCGTTAAGCATTAAGCTGTTAGGACAAACTGCTTTCATGGTTTGGAGGTATTGGCCTGATTTTCTGTCCTACTGTTTTCAGTGTCCAAGTGACACAAAGCAGTGTCCTGCATTAGAGTCCAGCTTAAAACGGGTCTTCTGCAGGCAGAGGTAGACTTGTTGGATGAGAGACAGCCACTCTGAAGACATAATTGCTTTCATGCAATGAAAGGCACATTTGTCTGAGATTGTCTTTGGTGTCCTCAGGTATGAATGTGAAAGAGCATATGTCTGCCATAATTGTATAGTTCATTAGCAGTGGCTTTAATAATGCAAGAAGACGGGACCCTGCAAATGTCTAGTTTTTCAGGTACGTTAATTACTAGCGGATCCCATTGATTACAATCGACTGTGACTATTTGGAACTTTTAAAGAAAGAGGAGGCCCAAAATTATTTAAAAGAATTATTTCAAAGTTATAAGAGGAGACATTGTTCTGAAGAGATGCAAATATATCCAGCAACCAGAGATAGACATAGATAAAAGGCTGCTTCTCTTTATTTCTTCATCTCAGTATTTCATTTCTACCCCATCAATTAGCATATTAATTCATGTGTGCCCTGTGCCGGATGCTATAGGGGAAGAGAATGATGATTTACTTAATGATTACTGTTGGTACATATTTAAGAAACTGGAGCTATGTTGAGGTGTCTTTAATTATGTATTTTATTTTCTTGAAATAAAATTTTAATTATAGAGAAATTCATAGTCATTAATCAGTTTCTAATCAGTTTCTTACAAATTTAAGGTGTATGTTAAGATCAGTTTTACCCTACAACATGCCTAAAAAGCATTTACTGATAACTTTACAGAAAATACACTTATTGTAATACGACAATGCTTTCTAAGATATATCAATTCCCCTAACTATTCTAAAAGCTGCAGCTTTAAACAGCTCAAAAGAACTTGAATTTGAATGAATGTGAAAGCACAGAACTTCATGAGGTCTTAGCAGAAAGTTTATATATAGCTGGAGAAATGTCACATCTCATTTTAGAAGGAAGAGGCTTATTACCTTCCAAACTGAATTCATTATGAGTTTTTTATCTCCTTCTTCACATGATATAGAACCTTATTTTGATTACTCCTTTTTTTTTGCAACTTAAATTGACTTTCTAAGATCTGCCTAAAATTAATTTATTTTTTTTTAAGGAAATTTGTAATGTCATTAAAAACAAGTTATACTGAGTATGCTTCTTACACATCACATAATAACACACTAGTAAACATCCAGAACTACCACATTCCTATCTCACTGTCTTTATTCTGTCATGATTTTATGAGAGTACACAATGACTACTAGAACTGTTTTCAACATGACATTTTGGAATGCATTTTTTCTGTGTTCAGTCTGCAGATGTCCCTATACCAGATGCTCAACTTGAAAAATAATAACTGCTAAAAATACACAAACTGTCAGCTTTGCTTTTACTGAGAGAAACTATAACTTCAAGATAGATTTCTATTTAAATACAATATAAGGAACCTACATTATTCCCAAAGACTTATGGTAAAGTCATCAAATCGTGCAAATAATCACATTATAAATGCATAATTTGAGTCCAAGGTGGGGTAAAAGGGGGGGTAAAATTGTTGCTGTATAAACTAATAATACTGACATCAGTTCTGAAATAAATCATTAAAAATTAAAAGGCACAATTAATCAAATAATTTGTGTTAATATTCTTTTCTCTGTAGTAGCATGTTAAAAACAGATCCTCCTTTGTGCTTACACCTTTAAGATCTCATGGCTGTAATGTTTTTTCACCTGACCTTGCAGAAAGTGTTCCTCTCTCAGTATACTAAGCAAGCTGGGAAAGTAACGTAGTTTCAAACAAACCTTTAAAAAAAGCAAGTAATGATGCTTCCTTTCCACTTAGTTCAAGGTTAATTATACTTGTCAAGAAGGCAGTAAAAAAAAAGACAGTGAGAATTCTGACAGACCGATGGCAACCACACAGACTGTGCACCTCCAGCAGTTCCCATTTGTCAAAGTTGCACCCATTGATAAAGTCAGAATGAGGACAGTGTTTCAGAAGGCTTATTATTTCATTGCACTTAAACATAAGAAAGCGAGACCCATAAAAATAATATGCCATAAATTGTATAGCGAAAATTTTACAAAATAGCAGTTTTTCTTTTTATGGAGTAGTTATGAAATTCTGTATGTTAAGCAAAGATCAAAATTTCATGACAATGTTCCTGTTCATTTTTTTAGTGGAAACGTGTTCCTATTCATTTGAGTGTGGGTGTGCACACATATAAAGAGAGAATAATGCAGTAAGGAACTCTGCTTAAAAACAAAGACACTTTTAGGGAATTACTTGGCTAGAAGTACAGCTTTCTAAGTGCAGACTTTAAAACTCCTACCTCTCTGCAGATTCATCTGAATTTTCTTCTGTGATCATCTGCAACTCCTGTGTGGTTTTACTTGAATCTTCTTTGACAGAGTTTTCCTCTGTGCTTGTTTTAGGAATATCCTCATTTGATCGAAGCTGTTCTATGAGGTTTTGCTGATGCCAGGTTTGAATAGATCGGTGGTGCACTGGGGTTGGACCTGGCACAGGTGCCAGTATATTGTGGTGGACAGGACTGCTGTTTTTCTTCAGCCCATTTCTGTCCCGAGCGTAGTTCTTCAACCTGTTCTGAACCAGTGTCCCTCTGTGCTCATATCCTTCCTGCTGATGGCAGCCCCCCGTGCCTGTGGAGCCTTGCGAGGGGTGACTGAACCACCTCCAGCGGAGCCTCAGGATCTGCTTCACATCAAACTCTTTCTTTCCAGATACTGACATTTTTTTCAGGAAAAAAAAAAAAAAAAGACAAAATCCTATTCTTTTAGAAAGGAAATGGATTCTTTGTTATCTCTTGTATTTCAACTCCTCTTCTTAAGAAAAGACAACAAAAGAACAAATACCGGTAGCTCTCTCCCTCTCTCTTCTGATTAATACACTGCAAGCTCTTCGAGCCGATGCTGAGCTGCTGCTAACTGTATAGGTGGGAATCCATACTGACAGGATGATGAGGTCAGACCTTAAACAAGTAAATCAGCTTAGCACAGGAAAGCAGCAACCATAACACTACCCAGCTGCTAGGCTTACCCACTCGCAGCACTATAGCACAGCTCTCTAATATATAACCTAGCCTCACATGATCCTAAGGGATCCTAAGCTGCAACTTAAGATGCAGGGAAGCGCATACAAATAAAGTGACAAGACTTTCTCACAAGGTTTTCCATCAAGGCTGCTAATAAGCAATGCTGCATTTCACAGAAGATTTACAGAGAATTCTTTTCTAGGCTCCTTACACAGATTTTTGGTAACGATTCACTGTGAAACTGTGCTGCAGCTCATGTGGTTCCTTAAGGGGTTTGCATTTGTTTATCTTGCTGTGTAAAATTCCTACGAATGGCCTCAGCGTGGTAGCACTTCCCTAAAGGAAAGAGGCAGCATTTGAATACGTTGTGCAGAACTGTGTGTATTTTCTCACCTACAGATAGATTTCTCAATATAATTACAGAGGTATGAGAACAGAGGGAGGGAGCTCATGAGAAGCAGAGATGTGCTCCCTGAATGACTGTATCTGTGGAAAACACGCTGTTTCCTGGCTAAGTGCCTGTGTAAACACTCTTTGCCATCCTGCTCTTAATTTCTCACGGATGGTGAAACCAGTGTGGGTTTTTTTAGAAAACATCTTTCTTTTGTTAGTGTATACTGTAGTATGTTTTCAGCAAATTTAATAGATGATCTGCATTCATCCCCATCCATTCATTAATAGGCAGGGCTGCGACAACCGTACCCTGTGTGTTGTGAAATAATGTACACAGAATGTTTTCACATGCAAATTGAAAATAATTAAATGGACTGGATGTTTTTTCTTATGTTATATTGTCGACGTCAACTCTACTGATGAGCTATACAAGTGTAAGCAGTGTGCAGAAATAAAAAAAACTATAATAGAGAGTCAGTAAAACAGGATTCAGAACTAAAAGAGGGTACCCATCTCCAACCCATCCTACATCTCCTCTCAGATCTTCTCATGTTAACTTCCTCTGTCTGCCTTGTGACGTTTTCTTCCTTTTTTTCTAAACTCTGCTGATGGGATGTTCAACCTTCACAAGCTAAAATCTGCTTTTTTTTTTTTTGGCTGCATATAATGTAAAAAGAGAACTGTGAAGAGTTTTGAAAAGAAAAAGCAAAATGAAAGGGCAGGACTAAGGAATCATCAACCTTTATGCTGGGCTGTCAAGCTCCTGTCCTATTTGTGGTATCAAGCAAAAGATATGCAGTATCATGGACTGATGCATGTAAGATAAATTACAGGATAAGTGAAGAACAGTAAAATAATTTAAAGATATTATACTATTTAGGTATGTAGAGGGAGAGAAAGGTCTTTGTTCAGAAGAAAACCTATGAGAAAGAGCTGGCCATAAAAGGCAGGAAGGAAGAAGAACGAGGATATCTGACAGACCTAGCCAATGCATCTTCGTTGCTATATAGAACTTTGAGGCTGAGCTATTGCAATAAAATGTACTTTAACATGTGGTCTTGATAGCAAAGTGTCCATGGCAGACAGAACAAGAAAAATGTGGCTGCAGATAAAAATCCTTTCTTATACAAAATAAAAGACCTATTTGTGGGAGCTAAAATGCAAGCTCCAGCAAGCCTTACTGCAGTGCTTTGGCGTAATTAGAGAATATTAGACACCCAGAAGTCAGAGTACAATGTTTTATCGCTTTAATGATGACCTTTTATAACAATCTGAAATTTTCTGTAGACAAGAATTTTCAAGGTATTCTTTCTTGCTTTACAACTATGTAATATTTAATTGAATGTTTCTTAACTTTTCAATTTCAGCCTTTTTAATTTCATAAAACTAATGAGACAGAAGTATCTATATATATTATTCAGCATTGCCTACCTGGCAGTCATAGATCTGTTTTAAGAAGGGCATCTCTATATACAAAGTTAAATAATTTATGATAAAATGTTGTAGAGGTGGACAGAGAACATGGTTTCTCATTGCTGTCTTAATCAGGTCATTGGGCTATCTCAGCAGCTCTGTCGGTTCCGCTTTAGCAACAGCTCTGACACATTTAATCCATATTTTTTCACCATCACACAAAGCTTCTGTCAGTTTCCTTTCCTTAAATCCCTTTTGCAGAAGTCATCCTTTTACTCCAAGATATCATCAAAAGCATATTTCTTTAATTTTACTTGAGAATGTACAAACAGTAATTCTGTTTGTGAAATACTGTTTCCCATTAACTCAGCACATTTTGGCAGATGTAAAGCGTGTCTGGCTAAAATCAAAATAGTAGAAGTGGACATTTGCTGAAGAGACTCTCTTGCTCAAAAAGTCATCTTGAGTCAGCACAGAATATATTTCAGTTAGGGCCTAAATACGTTATTTTTCACAGGGCTGCTTACTGTGCTGGCTAAAATTTCAATATCCTATACTTGGACAGCATAAGTGATTTGATAATCCAAAACTTCAGGCCTGGAATGATTAGGAGCAGGTATGTGGCATAAAGCTGCACCATGTTTATACATATAGATACTGCACGTCTGCTTTTAATCATTTAGATCTATTTTCTACTGAGAAAACGAAATTCTCTTCAAACTGGATGCAATGCGAGTGTTTACTTCTTGATGATTTCTTTATAAATCTCTAGGGTATTTTTAGGTGTATCTGTGTCTGGTTTCAAACTTCTGAATATTAAAAGATATTTTTCCGTTATTCCTCTTCCTAATTTACTATGTTTGGTGCAATTAGATAATTAGCCACCATAATAGCATTAATTTTCCCTTCATTCCCGCAGTTGTGGGGCATTTCTAACTGTTCATCCCATAGGAGGCTGACTGGTATTTGAGGAAACAGAAGTCCTTATTCTCTTAAAAAAACCCCATTTGATTCAATTGGTATGAGTTTTTGAGGAGGATCTCTGATCACGTTAGGAAGTTACAATAAATATGACGGTAGACTGGCATCTAGCAGGAAATGGGGCGTATTTTTAAAATATTTGCGTAACTGTACTGAACTTCCAGATACTTTGAAAGATAGATATTAATAGCAAGAGTGTAAATGGGTGTTTACAATATTTTTAAAATTAGAAGTGTAAATAATTAATATGAAATTTGAATTAGAAAATTATAAAATTACTTTTGTCATAAAATAGCTATAAGAAGAAACTGAAAATCTTTCTGTCTCAAATCATGTTTTAAACAGGCTTCAAAAATTACTCTTTGATACATCTGGCTCCCAAGCTCATCCACCACCGAAGCACCTTATAAAAAGTAGTTTTCTAATGCATTTCAAAATGTCTGGATTATCTAGTTAATAACTTAGTAAATTTTTTTTTGAGCATTTAAGCAAGTGGAATATATTCATGCAGCTATGTAGAGTTTATCCTTCTCTCTAAAGAGACATAGCAAATTATTTCTTATTCTTTTTCTGTTTGCCCTGAGCTGGCAGTACATTGCATGTATGACGAGCTTATTAGAAAAATCTTTTCCCACAAGCCCAGCAAAGAATGCTAAAAACGAATCATCCAGGCTTCTTGTAGAATACTTCGAGAAAGATACCACCTGCAGACGCTGGAGCCAGGAGTGTTGCAAGGGCTGGGTTACTAGCAAGGGCTACTGAAGTAGATCTTTGCTGGATGTGAGGCCTTTTTTTACAAGATAGAAGTCAAGGATAACTTTGGACCGAAGCTCACTAACCCAAATAGGAAAAATCTCCATACGTGAATGAGACAATTATAAAAAGGAAGCTAGGCAAAGAAAGTTAATGTTTTCTTCTATTTTTCAAGATATTTAATATCTATTCCAACATCACGTTTTTTAGAAATTCAATTACAAGCTCATATCAGTACCATGTACAGGGCTTGCATTTGGGGAAAACATCATAATAAGATCTACGTATATTCCGATTGTTGATAACTAAAAAAAGTCCTGTGTAAAAAAGCTATACGCTCTCTGCCCAAAACCACTGTACTATACAGGGTCTGCACTGTTTGTGTGCCCAGCCTGTGTACTTATGCTGCATATGAGGCCAGATAAAAAGAACAAGAAGCCGAATATTTTTATTACACTGTTTTGAAAATAGTGCTTCCAGAGAACTCCTGTTAGTTCATCCTTTGTAAAAGAGATATTCCAGGAAACATCTGCATAACACAATACCAGCATTAACAGAAGTCAAAGTTAAGTGGAAAAGAACAAGGCAAAACCAAACCCAAACTGCTATATTTAAAATCTGCAGGAAAGTTCAGCTTTCTTTTAAAAGAGAACTTTGAATCCCAGCAAACACAAATCAGTTTAAGACAATCGGTTCCTTTTGATACTTCCTACTAAGGGAGGCAGTAGAGATGATCCACTTAAAGGAAAGTGTTGACACATTTAAGCGCAATTGCTTCCTCAAATAACTGGAAATTGTACTGCAGATTGCAACCCACCTACAAAGCTGTGCACCAAAATTGGAAAAAGAATTACAGCATTTCTACACGATCCAAGGAAAAAGAATGTGAGAAGTAAGTGTGATATGAGTAAGTCTGATTAAGATCTTGCAAAACAGGAAGAGTATTGTCACCCTCAAAATGAAAACAGAATATTAGAATGAAATGAGAAATGGCACTTATCTATCTATAGACAACTGGGAAGGGTCTCCCAGGAACAAGGACTTGAAAGGGATGACATTAGCGCAGCAGAAGTAAGCTCAAACACATGAGTTGAAAAGAAACTCTTGTCACAGGTCAAGAACAAGCTATAAAAGAATGGAAAAGGTGTGCAAAGTATAAAAATGTTTCATACTTAGTTTTATAACATTTGGTAAAATTTGAGATATTTTTCTTGATTTTTCAAACTGTTGTTCTCAAGAAAAGCCACTTGTTACATTATTTATTTCATTAACCACAGGCAAAATCATGGACCCAACACAACATTGTAAAATGGAAGTGGTTGAAAAACTTAATAGTAATTCTGAATTTATTGAGAGTGTGGAATTTAACGTTTTATCATTCTTGTTCTTCTGCTAGATACAGAAATATTCAGTTGCCCAAGATAACAAGGCTTTTCAAACCACCAAAGTTATATCTATTATTTGCTGGCAGGGACTGAGGCAAATAAGAGAGAACAGACAATTTCCAACAGATTTGAATACTGAAGAAAGGTGGTGAAGTGATAGGGCCTGGATTTTCCAAAATTATTACTTATTCTGGATGCCTGTATTTCTGAGAAACAGAAACAAAGCACTTCCCAAAGCACAGCTATTTAAGTGATATTGTGTTGAAAGTTAAATATACTGCTAAATTTAGAAACTCTTGTCTTTTGTCTTTCCCCTTAAGGCTTACCATGGACCAGATGACCTCCAGAGGTTCCTTCCAACCTCATCCATTCCATGATTCTGTGAATCTTACCCTGTCCAGCAGTAACAAGGTAAATCCTACTTTAAACGTGCTGCCAGATTGCAGAATCCAGCTTTTCAGTCTGCAGGTATGTGGTAACAGCTATAACACAGCCCTTCTGCAAACTCACTTCCCTTCTGCTGAAGCAGTGGTTGTTCTAAGTCTCTGCCAGCTGGTAGGAGAGTTTGGAACGAGCTATGCTGGGGGCAGTTTCCTCAGCTCCTTCCCTGGCTACTTGTGAAGTCTGCAGACATTCCTGATATAGCACATACACACACTCACGGAATTTTTTATAAAGAGAAATTATATAGAATGACTGCTTTTATAGAAAATATGCCCCTTACGAAGAGTAGCTTTCCAAACTATAAAGAAGGAATAGCAGAGCCAGAAAAAAGCAGTGGATAGTTTTGCATGACAAAGTGCTTTGCATACAATTCTACGGAGAGTAGAAAGGTAACAGGTGCATTTTGGCTTTCTAAGTGCCCATTTCTAACACAGCATTTTTCCAAGTGGGTTAAATAAACAACTTTTATCTGAAAAATAAATTTAAATATACTCAAGATGAAAACATCATCGTGAAATTTCCAAGGTGAAATTTTAATATTGATAAAATTGCATTTTTAGGAAATGTTTTGTTTTGCATGTCTTAGAAACAGGTGTTCTACTCTATGATTTCATAAAAATTCCTATTACTCTTTTTTTTGTTTTTACTAAGTAAGTATGATCAAAACTCTATAGTCTGTAGAGAGAGTAGCCTGAATTTAATTATTTAAAGGTACTATCTGGTTGGCTGGTTAGGACTTTGCTTTTAAGTTCTGCCAGGTATTTAAATAAATCACATTATTTTATTGAACTTTGAGAAGGGAACGATGACTTAGACCTATTTATGACCCAAAACCAGAAAACTATTCAAAGCATTAAAATTCTTTTCTACGTAAAATCAAAGCGATTAAATAGAAATAGAATAGAATAGAAAAAATCTTAAACCATGTTTCAAAAAGAAAGAGAAGATATGAGGGTAAAATACTTCTTTACAGCTTCCTAATGCCAGTAAGTATGGACATTTACCAACTCAGAACACAGCATAAGAAGACAGTATGACATATGTACTGTTACTGTTCAATGGGAAACTTGGATATAAACATGACATGCACCCTTATGGCTTTAAGATCAACAACATACTAATCAATCTGTCACTTCATTGACTATATAGATTAATTTTCACAATGTTCTGTATCTTAAGCAAGCTCCTAAATTAAGAAAAAGAATGGGATTTTGACAATCAAGCTTTGTTATCGTTAGCATAAAGCTGTTAAAAGTCAGTGTGATGCACTGTGATGTAGACATAGAGCTACTGCAATAATGGAAGGGCAATCTCTTAAGGAACTGAGGAAGCAAAAGCTGTCATCAGCAATCCAACTTCAGAGCAGGATTGATACAGTAACACAGTCTCTCTTCTTTTTTGCTCAGAAGGCTCAATAAAATTTTCTATATTATTCTAATATAATAATTTTGTATGTACAGAAGACGATAAATATATTGCATGCATTATTCTAAATCCTTCATCCCAAAATATTTCAAGCAAGTAGCTTTATTCATTTGAATCTCTTATTAGTTACTACCTGTTTCAGCATAACTTCTAGCACCAGTCTAGGCTGCCTTCAGTAAGAACTGTGTCTTGAAAGTTCATTTCTTTAAACTATGCTTCTTCTCAAATTTAATATTTCTTAGTACAAACATCACCACAAGTCTGACCTTCTTAATGTAGTTTCTATAAATGTCCAGTTGCCTTTATTGAAATCTAAAATAAAGCAAATAGAAGCAACCCTTCCTGCTGCTTAGTAGTTACTAAGAATCCATAAGAGGAATGTGTTGACATCACTAAACTCTCCTTAAAACAT
Organism: Neomorphus geoffroyi; assembly: GCA_033558235.1. Taxonomy (NCBI): domain Eukaryota; kingdom Metazoa; phylum Chordata; class Aves; order Cuculiformes; family Neomorphidae; genus Neomorphus; species Neomorphus geoffroyi. The sequence continues at coordinate 19,740,026 of JAUMJM010000045.1, forward strand.
GCCCCATCTTTGTAGTGTGAGAGGACAGCAAGCTTTTGTTTTCAGTATAACTGATTTAATATTTTATATGTTGTTTTCTGGAAACTTCACAAAGTACTTGGAAAAATGTCTTGTGTATTATAAATGCAGGAAATATCCCTTTTCCCCTATTAACTCCAAGTAGCAAACAAACGTCATATCTCTTAGAAATAAGTGCGAAGTTGAATCTTATTCCATCTACTGCTGAATTGAAAAAGGGTTGTCAGGCTGGGGGGGAAGTGTGTTTTTTAATTATGTGGAGATTTGTTTGTTTGCTTATTCTTGAAGTATTCTGCTACTTCAAGTACTCCAGAAGAAATTATTTTCATCCTTCTCTCACTGCCCCTTAATCATCTTCTGCAAGATCATTTTCTATAGAGTTTGAGGTAAGGTGACCCTTTAGGTAATAAAACAGATCTGAACAAATCATAGGCAGACGCATACGTGAATGAACTTTGTGGTCCCATATTGCAATAACATTGACACTAGGTAGGCAGCTATGATCTAAATATAGTTTACTTCATTACTGTTCATGTAAAAAGCAACAAAGCAACTGGAAATTCAGCTTACACTGTGAAATACAAACTCTTGTATGTTTTAATTCCATTTTACTGAGATGGCATCCTTTTTGATATTAGTGTTTGCAACTCACAAGAAGCAGTTATTACAAGTAGAAACTGAAACAAATGCAAGTATGTTTCTTTATTAGATACCATCAACTTAACTCTATGCTGCTTCCTATGTGAATTGGCATAGAGCTTTTATTAATAATCTGAATCAAAAGGGAAAACAACTCCCTGCACAACATGATTGTGGAAGTGTAGTGTTGAAAGCTACGGAGATATTCAAAACAACAGGATTTATAGTTTTAACGTAAATCTATAATGGGCTATATGACAGAAAAGCATATCCTTACCTTTTTCTGCTATAGTGCCATAGAATAATTCTGGCTGGAAGAGGGGCCTCAAGAGCTCTCTAGCCCAACCTCCAATCAACTCAGGGCCAGGTATGAGGTCAGAGCAGGTTACTCAAGGTTTTATCCAATTTCATCTTGAAAAACCTCTAGGACAGAAACGTCAGAATAGTTCTGGGATACCTTTTCCAATGTTTGACTGTACCAAAAAAGCTTTTCTTACAACTGGTGTGAACCTCCCTTACTTTAATTTATGCCCACTGCCTGATATCTTCCCTCCCCCTACCGTGGTCTACGATGAGCCTAGCGCAGTTTTCTTCATGACCTTCCTGTGTAGGCACTGGGAGCCTGCTGAAACTGTCTCTTCTGTAGGCTGAACAGCCTATGCTCTTTGGGCAAGTGCTTCAACCCCCAAATCTGATGACCCTTTGCTGAACTAGCTTCAATTTATAAATATCTTTCTTATGCTTTTGGAGAGTGGGTGCAAACTTTGCAGTATTCCACACGTGGCCTAATGAGTGCTGAGTGAAAGATGACTGCTACCTTCCTAGGAAGTAGCAGATTAGTAGACACAAATTTTAATTACATTTATATACATGTAACAACTGTATCAAAACAAGCCTTGATTCTTAGCATATGATGACAGGTATTCCATAACTGAAAAAAAGGATCATGATAGTTATGTTCATGTAGAAAATACTTGAACTTTCTGCATATTCTTTAACGACCCTTCTTTATCCACCAATTATTGTCATTGGATATTAAAGAGTATGGAAAGGATCTGGCATACACTCAACAAAACCTAGTATTTGGATCTGACACTTGTCAGTATAGGTCTGTATCACGTGCCATCTCAAAGCCTTGACAGAATAAGGACTTACGCCCAAGGTCAGGCTTCCCTGGTAAGTTTTTGAATGTGACTTGTTCATTGTCTCTTAAAAAGTAATAAATTCTGTCTTTAATTTTAAGACATGGAGGCCCTTGAGCCACTTTTATTTCTATGCATGGTAGGACGTAATGATTCTTAGGTATATTTAGTTTTTAATCCCACAAATGTCTTCTGAGGGTTGTGAAAGGCACTATATATGTCAATAAAAAATCCTTCAAACGTGTGGCCATGCATCTTCTCTGAATCATTGACATCAGAGGTTACAGAGCTCTTTGATTATTCATGGAAAAATGACCTGCCTTTGGGCAGATGTTTGAGGTTTGAGTCAGTCACTTCAAGTCTTTCTCCTTAATGACTTATCTAACTTGCAGTACACATATTGATTCTAACACAGACACATGCTCGAGTTCACACAAGCTGGCTTGTTGCATCTACAGGCATGGAAACAGGCATTCTAGAATAGTATCTGGTTTACCTTTAGATTAACATAGGGAAGCATGCAATTTGTTTCAAGTAAAGCAAATAAGTTTGAGACTGTTACAGTTGGATTTTTGTAGCAGAACCATCCATCGACCTTTTTTCCTCCTTCAGTTTCCCTCCCTTTTGTCATCAGTTTTTCTACCAATTTTCCCAGATGCTTGATCTCTCCTTTGGGATGCCATAAAAATGCAAGGGACAGAATACTTTCTCAAATCATATGATTATAAGCATCACAGCCAGAGCTCATCTCAAAAAGTTCTGTAAACCAATATACTTGTCAGCAAACTGTCTCCCTGCACCCTAACATCATCCCTTCAGTCGTGTCACCTGTAAAAGCACACAATAACTCAATTTTTACTTTCACAGAAAGCCATACAAATCCACATCAACAATATTATTGTCATTCAGCCTGGCTCTAGCTATTGTCAGCTGCCAAGATGCCTTGAGGCTGCACTTTTACTCTGTGATGCTAGCACAGAATATAAAACCACAAAACCACATTTAAACCATTCCTTTCCTTCTCATGCAAGAAACTTTGGTTCTGTCATGTTTGCAGTTTTTGGAATAAAGTCTGGCTCAGCATCTATAATGTATTGTGTAAGAAATTTTAGTACATATTTTTGTATTTTCTGGGGAAAAAACATAGCTGTACATATGAGTGCTGCCTCATAAGATGAAGACTTGTAATAAAATATAGTATGTTTTATCTTCATTTATATTCATTAATAATAAAAAGGTACTAAACAACACAGTGATTCAATTTGCAAGTGACAGCAAATTTCAGGGTGAAAGGAATAACATGAAACCTCCAGAAAGCACAGATTACTGAATGTAACATATAATATTCCCAGGTAAAACCTATTAATGACAGATTTCCAAAGGAATAAAGAAATGCAGCCTGCTGAAAAAGAACTAGAAGAACAGAATCCATCACATCTGTTCACTTGGCATAAAATTGTTGAAAAATCCGGTTACAGGCTAGGACGGGGTATGATGGAGAATAGCATCTCTCGATTTAGTGTAGATTATGCTGTCTTAAATTTTTTCAAAACTTCATCAATAGCTTCATTTGATCCAGTCCTGTATCTCTTAACCTAGAACATGAATTTAGCTGTGACTCGTGCCATCCCAAACATCAATGATTGTGAAATAATTTTCTATACATGTAAGAGTTTCTGTGTTAAAGGCTGTAGACAAGCATTCATAATGACAAAACCTTTCCTTCCATTTTAAGCTTTCAGCTCAGTTTTGGGTGTTTGAGAAAGATGCAGACTGTGTCCCACATGTCTGGAACACACCTTCTCTATGGTACTGTGTTGGTCAGCAGGAATTTCCGGTACTTCTTTGACAATGTCAGGTAGCGCTATTTCCTGAAAGGTCCACTGATAAACTACAGAAATAGATGCGGCAAAGAAATACCCATCCATGATGAATATATGTGTACTGATAAGATTTGGCGATGGAAGGTAGCCTTTTTCTCTTTGATTAAGGAAAAACTTGAAGCTGCATACGTTAACTCTAGAAATTGTTGAGATAGCAAAGAAAACTCTGTTGTAATAAATTAAATCATATTTCAAATATATTACCGGAAAGCTGTTCTAGAAGAAATTAAGCCTAGCAAGCCTTCTGAAATTAAACTTCTGCTGAAATAAATTGTTAATATCTAACTAATATAGTTTAGCACATGTCATAAACAAGAGAGATGCTCTTGGTTGATTATGTCTATTTAAAAGGCTGTTTACATCAAATTGTTTTGAAGTCTCAATTTTAACATCATAAGGTACGTTTACTTTGCTTTAGAATGCGTTTTAAGGTGCTTAATAGAGTTGCAGTGACAGCATTGGGCATTTTGGCTTACTGAGTTTCCCAAATTAAGTTACCGATATTACCTCTTTTTAATGAGTAGCTTTATACTTCCTTGATAAAGTGAACATTTAGGAACACTAGACGCTGTCACCATTTTAATATAAAATACAATTGAGTTTCAAGAACTTCAAAGTCCGTAATTGTGGTGGTGTTAGTGTGGAATTAATGATTATAGGAAAAAATATACCTACAAAATGCCACTGCTTTACAGTACGAGAATCAGCTAATCGTTGAAACATATGGAAAACGTTTTGGGATGTGATTGCCTCTTAATCACTGTTAGTGGTTGATTTTTTGATTTATTTTTTTTTTTTATAACGCTTTATTTCTTATTTGTATGCTTCATGTTAATGAAAATGTTTGGGGAGAAATCAGTGGTAGAAGAAAAGCTATTTGCCTCTCTTTACTTAACAAGTCCTTCTTGCTCATCCATTTAGGTTTTTTTTTCCCTCTGAAATTGCTTTCTGTATGCTGGAACACACCTCATTGTTTTTCTGCCTGACACAGTCTAATCATGCTGGCTTGCAGACCTCTCACATACATAATAACAAGTACATGCCACACAAAAGGCATTGCTGTATTACTAGCGCATATAGTCCTCTTGAAAATAACACATAGTTTATCTTCTAAACGAAACAATACAGAAATTCTAAAAAATCTTTTGGGTGATTTATATTCACATCATTTATATATTAGGATCTTTATCACATTCTCTTCACAGACTTGGTAAAGTCCAAGAAGCTTTATTAAAAAGGTGAAAATTACAATTTTTTATACATGTGTGTTTTCTTTTGGCAACAATCTGCAAAATTACAGGTCCCTTTTCACCTAGATCTGGCGATTTCTCTAAGTATATTATTTTTGTCAATATTTTGATTAATAATGCACGAAACTTTCTATACAACTTTTGATATTATTTTTTCAGTTATCTTTTACTTTTTAGGTTTTATATATAATTATATGCTTACAATACATTCATATGAATAATTAAATGTTGAAGAAATTATTTCATTCTACCCTGTTATGGTTTTTTCTGTCCAGGAGTATCAGTTAAGGACTAGTGAAGGAAACCTTGTTTCATTTAAAAAATAAGTAAAATAAATAAAAAATGCAGCTAATAATCAAATTGTAGTCCAGAGTGCATTTTAAATCCTTTGCCAGTATTGGTACAATCAATACTGAACTGGGATGAATGCAAGATCATGTTTTCAGTCTGTCTGAAAGAGTCTGGGCAGTTGAGGAACCCCCGTGTCCCCCCCGGCCATGCTGGCCCTGAGAAGGAAAAGCCCTGCAGAGCCCTGATGGCACCGGGGGAAGTGGGGAGCTCTGTGAGGAGCCTGGGAGAGGCGACAGAGAGAGAAACCTGGCGGGTAGGTCAGAGGGGTAACTTAGATGTTTTTCGGTCCCCAAAATATCTGCAATAGTAGGAGCACAAAGCAGGGCAGGACAAAAAGGCCCTGCCGCGCCGTAACCCTGCAGAGAGCAGTGACTCTTCAGCGCGGGGCCCAGTGTGGGCTCGGTGACAGGAGCTGTTCGGAGGCCCACAGGCAGAAAGGACTGCAGGCTCTTACCCGTTAAAAGCATTCCCTATCAGGAGCCAAAATGTGGTAGAAACACAGCAGTTCTGGTTTTTTTTTTGCCCTTTGCAGCAGGTGTGTAATGGCCTTGCTCCCGCACCGCAGGGAGCGAGGAAACGAGGTGTCTCCAGGCCTGCAAAAACATTTATCTCTACCAAACATCACGCACTGCCAGCGTGTGAACTCACTGAGCTGGTGCACGAATCAGCTTCTGCAAGACTGAGAGCTACATGGCAAAAGAGCTGCATCCTTAGCTGCACTTGTTAGTAGAAGCTCTGTGAAGGCTTTATCGTAGGAGATTGCTTCCTGCAAACCGAACTGCAAGCTTGTTGCCAAGCTGTTGAGCAGGACAAAGAAATATATATTTACTACAAATACAGTATTTGAATTCTCAGCGTGTAGGAACAAACAGTTCTACTTGGTGTTACTGTGATATTTAAAGGATAGGCTTTACTTTATGTCACCATTTTTGTATCTGTTCACTAAACTCTCTGAAGAATTTTTTCATATGTGATACCGGGATACTGCGGCAAAATGTAAAAGTAAAGAGGGAGTAAGGCAAAAAAACAAACAGGTCTGTCCTAGTCTTTAAAATTTTAATTAGTGTTCATCAACTGCTGCTGATACTCGGCTCAGCCCAGGTTTTGTGCATTAGCACATAAACCCATGGAGAGCTTTGCAGCACAGAACGCATCCCAGCTGAGTCTCTCAGGAGGAGGGAAGTGGGTTTGAAGGACATAATTCAGAGACTTTTCAAACCATTGGTTAGAGTTTGTGCGGCACCTGAAGCTATCACCATGCAAACGGGCTCTGCCTGGTGGGAGTGAGACACATTAGAAATGCTGCATGGGCCCTCCTGGAGGGGCTGAGAGATACAGATTTGAAGCTGTTTCTGCACAAGGATTAAAAATAGCATGCTTGAGGGGGTAAAAAAAAGGAAAAAGAAATATCGGATTCTTTTCAGTGTTTAAAATATTCTGTTGGCAGTGTAAAATGACATAAAGTGGATCAGAGCTGCAAACTCAATTTTTTATGAGGTGATCTGAAACCAGAAGATCTCAGGCACCTAGTCCAGGTCAGTGCAAAATTGTCCTTACATTATTTTCTCTTTAGCAAGCTTTAAAGTAATTGAAATAGATTATCCATTTCCCTGTAAAAGAGACAGCACTGAAGTAACATTTTTGATCAACCGAGTAGCTTTCTTTAATGGCAAACTAAATTTTCTTTATTTGCATGTGTGCGCACTGTTGTCCTGTCATTCCTTTAAAGAATTTGGTGGTGAGTTCGATAGCGTAATTAAAGCCTTTCCTTACCTTGTTTGTTTTTTAGCTCAAGGCAGTATATTTTATTCTTTATTTTCTCTATCATCTTGATTTTCCTCAAAGCTAGTTTTTGTATTTTTCATACATTACTTACCCCTAGACTGGATGCACACTTTCCACCTCTTCAGTTTGTTAAAGAAATATCCACACAAGTAGGTGGAAGTTCCTGTGTTGCGTTATGTAATCCATATAGTTCAATTAATAGCCTGATTAATATAAATACTTCTATTTTGAGTTTGAGGCAGACTCCTGAATTGCTTGTTTCTAAAGCAAATAAATGAAATATAAAAACTTTTAAAGAAATTCCTCAGTCAGGAAATTATATGGCCCACCACTATAGCCATTAAGTTTGATCCACTCTTTTTCAGTCCTGTTAAAAACCTATTAGGTTTCAGTGGGCTCTCCCCAGCCTATACATCTTGCCAGGCATATCTGATTTCTTAATTACGTAGCATGGACTGTTGGTTTTCAGATGTTGTGCAGTAACTTAAAATATCAGGGATACAGCCAATCCTTCTCCATCCTGTTTCACTGGGTAACCAATATCTAGCAAGAATACATCCCTGAGTAGAAGAGAATCTCAAAATCAAGTAATGCAATATTTGTGTCTCATGAGTATGCTTTCATCATGGCCCTGAGTGGGGTGACTTTAGTGGGAGGGGTTTTAGGATATTTGATTCACTGGAGGATAATGCAATGGATCCAAACTTATTAGTGCAAACATTAAATGACTTAAATTTTTCTCTTAAAATAAGATACTGAAAGAATTTTACGTAGTGTATATTTGCCTAATACACTTTTGGTTTGAGAAAAACTAGTTGCCAATACATTCATCTGGGTAATTATCTCCCCTTATAAAAAACACACGTTCAGTGGTTTGTTAGTCAAATGGAAGAAGGTCACACAAGCTGGTCAGGCTGTGTGTGTGCTTTCATACATGGCTGGTGCCAATAGGAAACAATTCTGTAAACACCCTCATCCAGTGCTTCTGAGAAACTTTCTGAATCAAGCAGAGTACACTTTCTGAAAACTTGTCATCACATTAATTTGTGCAGCTCTTTTTGGAGAACACAAACTGCCTCCTTTACTTATCACAACTAAGACATGATACTGGTCTGTGCTGCAAGATTTTCTAACTGCTGAACAGTGCAAAGGTGCTACACAGGCATTTAATTTCTAGCATGGAAAAGCAAGATGTGCAAGGCAGACTATGTATTGAAATTCTGCTCTGCTGATGCCTTTCCAGTGGATGTAGGGATTATTGCATTTGCTTGACAGTGAACAGTTTGAGAAAATCCATAGGCATATCCATCACTGAGAGGGATTTTGAAGATGATGATCTTTCTTATCTGAAGTGCCAGTGATTGTTAGACTGAATCTCTTATTTTTAGCTGATACCAAATGTGGGCCATTTTTGAAGACCAAGTGGAAAGAGATTGACATTCTTAAAAAAAACCACAACTCTTAGGCACTGTGTCTCCTGTCATTCTTTCTCTGTTTAAGATTTTTGAATTGTTGCAGATTGATGTGGGTTGTTTTTTTTTTTTTTCATTGTGATGCAGTTTAAATACATATTATCTGTTTGAGAACTTAAAGCTGTGAGATGGAAACCAGAATTCTAATGCTTTAACAGTTGGGATATAATGCTAGAATTGTGCCATTGCTGCAGTTTGTGAATAACATTCAAGCCCTATTATAAATGCAACTCATTACTGCCTCACCTTCTGGTTTAATAAAACCTATCTGATAGGTCTCAATTTTTTTCATGCTCCCCTAAATTCCATAAAATTAAGGCAATCATTTCTACTGCTTTTTCAGAAATTAAAGGAAACTGAAAAATTAGTTATTTGGAAATTTCTATTTCGAGTTGTGCTAAGGCTGGCAGGTGACTATGTAGGGTAGTGAATAAAGGCAGAGAAGCCCCAGTGAAAGAAATGCCTTTTACTCTGATACTTGCCTAAGAAATGGCATTCACATCTTCCACGTGCTTGAATAGAAGTATATAAGTATTGCATGCTTGATTTTTAAGTCAGGCAAATTCACGGTGGAAATACAGCATTTTAATATAAGGGAGGGCAATTCTATGGTCAGAAGAGCTGGAATAATAGCACCGACAGTATATGACTGAGAAAGGACTGCTACCCTTTGTGAGATGGATTTTTTTGAGAGGAATATGGCTGTGTGTTTGCTTTTTTTTTTTTTTTTTTTAATAAGAGCTTAGAGATTTTTTGGAAAAGGCCTTGGTTTGAGATCAGCTTTTAAACTTGAGCTCCAAAATTTGGCAGAGGCAGAAATGTTGCCATGGCAACCCATTATCTAGCACTGTATTACTGAACCTCCTGCCAGTTCATCCACAGTTGAGTGCTGAAGGCAACCTTAAAGGGTATTATATGTTCTGTCCTGAAACAGTTCAGCAGGCCCTTCCGAAAATAGACTGTGACTTGGGAATATGAACAGCTATCTGGAATAAAAAAAAAAAAAGGAAAATAAAAGTTTTCCCTTTGTAAAGGTGAATTAATACACTATATTGATAGTGAATTTTCACTGTCTCTGTTAAACTACTGGGTGTTTCATAGTGACTAGAGGCGAATCACAAACATTTTAAATTAAAAGGATGATTCTGTATTTTGTTCTAGAATAGCCTTCAAATTCAAGATGCTGTCATCTTCATTTCTCCTACATTGAGTGCAGGGATCTGGTTGAGTCCAGCGAGTGCTGTCCTTAAGGAAGTGCAGTCAAGATTGGAATGCAGTTACATTACAGTTGTCCTCAGATCAGGTGCTGCAGATCTTGGGGTGAAAGGAGGGCTTCAGAGAAAACAAGCTGATTTACAACCTGTCTTCCCAGATCATCCTATGGCTGAGGCCAACACCATCTTATTAGTCAAAAGGAAGGAATAACTTGTTCAGCATTGAGAAATAACAGTGGAAGTAGTCCCACTGTAGTTTGGAACTCCAGGGCAAGGCAGCAATACTGGCTTCAGCAGCATGTGGTGGCTGAAGATGTCCTTGCAGCAGAAGGTGCACATTGCCCAGCAGAGCAGCCTTGGGGCTTTGCCCATCTTTCTGGGACGGAGGTACACAGCGAGTTGCTTGCACCTAAAGTTTGGCATATTGGCCAGCCCTCTGCTGCTGCTTCTTTGTTACGTTTAGAGAATCTGACCAGTTGGTCTCGGTGAAATATCCTCAGTCCAGACAATTTTTAACATCTACCGTCCTCAGTATCACCAGCTCTTTCTTAGAGTTTTCCACAAATAAACACAGTGCTAATCACAAAAAAAAGAACCCAAAAATACAATTAATTGCATGACTTGTGCTCATGTCCTCAGGTTTCCAAATCTCAAGGCCTGTTTTCTGTACATTTGTTTGTTATGGCTCTGGAAATATTTATATCTAAATTAGCATTCTACTCTCCAGTCTTCTGTGGGGAGAAGTTGTTAGTTCAAACACCTTACTGCTCTGCACCTCTCTGATTGCTTCCCAAACTGTTTCTTTGTTTTGAAATGCTTGTACTGTGATACACTTGTCAAAATGTGCACAGATAATAAGTCCCAAACAGAAATGCATGTCAAATAATGCAAAACTGACAGTTTCATTCAAACTAACGATGACTGATACAATTTGCCACGAGCATCAAAGCCTTTAGTAATATTTTCTTGCTAGCAGCAAGAAAAAACATGTTTTTTTAGCTTGGTTGGGTTTTTTTTTTTACACTCCATGGTATGAAATGAATAAGGTTCAATTCATATTTATACAGGTTCTTTTGGTTTTTATCTGATTTAGTTAATGTTGACGTCATTAAATAAAATATCACATCTCTAATGATACTAAGATTTTTATGGTTCATCCATAATATAGCATTTAAAGTGAAGTCACTTGAGTTGCCTCTCTTCTTTAAATCATTTGACTTTTCTGCTCTACATCTAACAAGCTGCAGTATTTATATATGTATAATGTATATTATGTAACTTACATATACATTAATATATATTACATGACATATATACTTTCAAATATCTTTTTGATATATAAATTTTAATATATCTTTTTATATGTATATAAATTTCAATATTTTAAAGTAACTTTGTGAGTGATCTTTGAGTGGAGGAGTACTTTTGAAAATTTCTCTTTTAACCCTGCTACAAGATTATTGCTTAAGGCAGAGAGTGTTTTGTGTTATGTATCTGAGATTGAGGCAGAAGAGGTACCAAACATGGCTTACTGGCATTATTTGTTTGATTACAGGGGGTCTTTCTGAGATAATGAAAGAAAACATTGACTTTTGATGTGAAGGTACTGCAGTAGTAGGAGGGAGGGAAAAATGCCATTGGATTTCACACTTTTAAACAAATTTCACAAGTTTAAAAAAAAAAAAAAAAAGAATTTCACCTGAATTTGTTTCTTAATTTACTTCTACCTGGAGGCTAAAAACCTTAGTGATGAGCACTTGTCGTCAAAATCGGAATATTTTCTCTGAGTTACTGCAGAGCAGATGTGTTTAATGCAGTCTTAGGTTTATCACCTTTGTTCTGCAGGAAACAAAATCTGACAAAAAATTACTTTTTCCTGAAATCAGCTCTGGATGATATCGTGAAATAGAATTTTAGGTGGTACCTGTACCTCATCTCTACTTAAATAGTGCTAAGCAGAGGAGTTAAGTAACCTTTATCGCTGCAGGATTTTGAGCTTACTGAAAGCTAAAGTAGCCTGAAAGCTGCTCTGGATTTGGCAAGCTGCTACAGGGTCCCAGCGGTCCAGGAACCCTGGAACTGCTACCGGGCTGCAACATTTATACTGGAAGTGAGGGGCTCAATACCAACTGCTTCAGAGCTGCTTACCCAATATCAAGGGAATCTCCAGCTGACCCAGTAAGTCGTCTTACACTAAAGAAAGCAGCCAAAATGAAAACCAAGAGCTGGCATGTTATAAATCACATTGCTTTAATCAGCCTGCCTTTCTGGTTTTTTCCCGGATTTAAAAAAAATTAACAATGTTAAAAGTCAGCTGTTTACTTACATAGCTGAAGCCGCTTGCCCACCAACTGCATGCTACTCTATCACCAATTTTGTTTATGCTTGCTGGGAAAGTGGATATATGGATCTTCATCACTGCACTGGGCAGCTAGGAGTCTAACGGAGAGCGACAATCCTTAGTAAGCTTGTCTTCTCTTTGCCTCTCTTAACGGAGAGATCTTTTGTATTAGTGAGGATTACCATATAGAATAATACATGGAAAAATAAATGGACTTACTATCCCTTGGGAGCCAAAGCAAGCCTGCCAAATCCAGCAGCTCTCATAATAAATTGAGTACATGTGTGGTAAAGTATAATATAAAACATATCAGGTGTTTTATCCTTAAAAATGGACTATTTGTGTTTCTAATAGCAGTTTCAGTAGCTGTCGGCCTATACCCAGCATGCAGCGTGTGCTGCTTTATCTGGGACCTTCACAGCCGAACAGCTTGAAGGACATCTCGGTAGTGGACAAAGAGCCGAGATCTTTCTCTCTGCATTAGGGAGGAGCAAAGCAATTTTCAAATGCCGTCTCCTGTGTTAGGTGGTGTCCTCCACGCAATCTCTCCCATTGTCCGTGTAATCATGAAAGCAGTGCTGAGTTCTGGTATTCTGTGGACACGGACAGTTTTAGACACGGAAAACATGATCAGTTGCACAGAGGCTGAGGTTGCTTGGGACAGCAAAACAACCATGAAAGTTGGCCTGCCAGAGCTCCGTAAAGCCGAGATTGCTGTAATCGCTGTCTGTATGCAGCAATGTTTGCGACTCCAAGAGTTGGGAAAGCTTGCTGAAAGGCATTTAGAGCTTCTTACTTCTCACTGAGACTATCCGAGTCTCATTTTTTGCTTCAAACTTGGCTTGTTCCCGTCCCTCACTACACAGGCCCTCGTTCCTCATCTTTGGAAGATACAAAACTGAATTTTGCTGCTGAACCAGCACTGACACAGTGAAGATTTTCAGGTGCAATAGCAGCTGTTGGAAGAGAGCAAGGCTGAGAAAAATATTCCTCTTCTACAATAAGGCAGATAGAATGTGTCTTAATGTAATATTTCCATTTCGTTGTTTGAATAAATTAATTTTTAAGCCAGATGACAAAGAATATTTAAATTCTTTTTGCAATTCTCACATTTATTCAGTACCTATATGGAAAGCTCCTACTAAAGACAGGAGGTAATCTGGGTTTAAAGTAGGTTACTGCTGGGATATGTTAGGTCTATACTGTGGCATTTGTAAAAAAATTCTTCTATTTCGGATTCGATAACTTAGTTTGCCAGATTTTTAATGATGCTACTACTAGTTAAGATGTTTTCCTGTCTGCAAAATTAAAAACATTTCAATATTGAAAATAACTATACTGTTCATTTTAAGGCATATGTTTCTACATATGTCTGTAGTTCTGTTTTTATGAATGTGCAAGATTTTTTTGCATATATTGGTATTTCAGTCTGAACATTCAGGGCGTTAACATTTATAGTCGCTGTTTGAATTCATTTTAGCTCTGATTGTTAAGCCTCCTCCTCTGGGAGTGAGTGAAAGAATCCCAAGGAGGCATAAATGGAAACAAAGGCATGAGAGGAAAGAAAGGAAGGTGGCAGCAACAATAGCACAACTTTTTTTAGATCATGGTTGTAGTGCAGAAGAGACTGTGGGCTACAAATCATTTATAAATTCTGTACTGGTTTTAAGTGGTAGACATACCATATTTTCCTATTCACAAAATTAGTTTTCAGCCAATGAAAAATTGAATTGACTACTCCAGCTAAGATTGTATTTCATGTTGTTATAACGTTAAAGGCTTCAGCACCTCTCAAACCCTATGACCCTTCAAATGCAAACTGAAAGATTTCCATACTAACAGAAAATTGGCAGTGCCTTTGAGAGAGCTTAGATTTTTTATTTTTAATCTTCTATTTCTGTGACTTCCTAATAAAATTGCTTCTATTTATGTGTTGGAAAGTTATGGATGTTTCTCTTCCTAAAGGAACAATTTTTAACAAACATATTCCTTAATGGTAAACTGGTAACAGTGAATGAATTGGGGTTTTTCCCCTTGGCTCCAGTATTTTGTCAGCTGTTAACTTCTGGTCAGCAGTAGTAAACCGTATGTTAACCATGGCATATTTGACAATGATGGTGCCTTGTGAGTACACTTAGTAATTTGTGTAATAAATATTTCCATCATATTTTTCCGAATAACCTGACACGGGCTCACTACTCTAAAAAGAAAATGCTCTGTATTTAATTCAGTAGGGATTTTGGCCTTCTCACATCCTTCTAGAACGAAATTAAAATTTAGAACATGTACCTGTAGCAAAAATACTTTGATGTCAACATGTCACTTAACATTCTTTGCCTATTAACCATGAAATATTTTTTCCAAGTCACATCAGTGTATAAAAAGGAAGATGTAATAGATAGTCTTTGGTATTCAAAAAATAGATCTCATTTTTATTTTTGCAGGCCACATAAAATGAATAAGTTCCGTTTTCACCAACTACATTTATATTCTCACAGGCAGAAAAGCTGTAGGTTTGTGGCGGTTTTTGCCTGTTCAATCAAAGGAACTCATTACCAAGGTTGATAAAGAGTAGGTATTAATACTAAGCGTGTCCATTTCATATTAAACGTATTATTCTGGCAGAATATTTTCATCTCCAGATCACAGCAGAAGTAATTAAAATTCAAGGCATTAATTATACTTTAATTAAACCAAGCCATATTTCATAGGATTGTTTTGGCAGTGTGAGGAAGAAGTCTGTCTCCTCAACAGCTAGTGAGGTGGTTATGACAAATCATAAAATCGCTGAAGCCAAGTAGAATTGTTCCAGTCAATTAAGTGTGTCTGTGAAGGGATACATGCAGTATGTAGGCAGAGGGAAAAAATACAGCAGTATTTTCAAATTTCCCAGACATACATAACCATTGTTTAAGATCATAAATAGTTAAATTTTCCCTTTTTTCTCTCCATGCAGTCTGAAAAAGTGCATAGGTTTCGATTGAACCAGTGATTCTGTTAACGTGCTGCAGTTTAATGACACTTGCATCGATCCATTTAGATTTCTGTAAATGGCATGGCTCAAAGTGCTGCTTCTCTGTATGAGAAAATGTTTAAAAGCAGAAAACATGCTAAAACAAACACGAGGTTTTGAAATTTATTCAAAATGTATGTTATTCTTTGTGTCCGTTATTGTCTTTTTAAATAATTTTTATGACCAAATGCAGATCTAAAAATTTTTGTGAGTTTGTGTTGAATTGAAATGCTAAGTTTCTTTATACCCTCTAAAATATTGTTGGGGCTTTTGCGGGGAGGAGACATGTTTCCAGAAAGTAAGGCAGTGTTAACTGCAAAGCTTTCTTATTACTGCAGGCCAGGTGACGGATACTGCAGCTTAGTGCTTCCTGATTTTCTTCCCTCTCTATGTTTTAGGGTCTATACTTTAGTGAGCAAGAGATATAGTTATATGAAGTGACTATTGGGATTTGTCTTGATTAGTTTGGGACTTGGCTTTAAAGAAACCTGAAAGTGTCCAGGAAATAAAAGCCTTTCTATCTGAAGATCTTTCTCTTCAGGCTCGTAGTGGTTGGTATAAAAGTAATGGTGGGCACAGTGAACGTAGGTGGATATAGACTGCTGATAACATTTAGCCAGCGGTGCAGCATTTAACATCTTTTCCACGGGCTTAATTAATTGTTGACAAGACTTTGGATCTGGTAGATATCCAACCGCTATCTCTACTGCAATTAGTGAAGTGAATAATTAATACTCATGGGAGTACTTGGGAGGAATGTCCCTCTTGCATAGTAAAGAAATTAAACGGTACCAAGGCTAATGTTGAAATGGACATTATACAAAAATGCCCTGTGCTTTGCCAATACTCTGCATACATCAGCACAAGTCATGCGTACATAGTTTGACAATCTGAGTTGAAAGAAGGTTTGTATTTAACTCTGGTAAATAGGAATAAATCCCTTTTTGAGTTAGCATAGAGGTGTTAGTTGTACGTACACTATATTGCTTAGTTAGCTGTCTTTCTCTAAGGTGACAGTGAAGTTAACGAGCTCAGTTTGTTGTAAATGATGTTGTTAGTCAAGTGGCTGATGCTTCCCTTAAGTTTGCTTTTCATGGTAAACAGAATTGTGGTACTGCCAAAGGTATTTCGTAACAGATTTGCATGGATATTTTAGAAATTTATATAAAATTATTTTAAGGTTTATTGGCCGCATATACAGCCCAATGTAACTACATGTAACAGTTCAAGTTGCACCTGAATTTTACTTTTTAGCACACGAGCATTATGGCTCAAATTCAATCCATACCAGGGATCATTCTGTAGTTGGATTTGAATAAATATTGGCAGTAAGTCATACTAGGAAAAGGCCACGTGGCTTAGCAGAGTGTTTATCAGAGCTCACTAAACACTTCCTGTTCTTAAAACTTCCAAGAAATTTCTAATTAACATTTGTGTACAAGTTCATTATAACACTTGCATAATGCATGACAATGGCTGCAGAGGGATTTGAACATCGATGCTGAGTAATATGAAAAATTCCCTATTATTTCTTTGTAGGTTTTCATAATAGTCTCAGTTATTTCCCAAGTTTCTCATACATGAAGGTACTTAATGAGTAATTCTTACTCTGTTGAGTGAAGCTGAGCTTTTTAAATGGAAATTACACCAAAGATGCAAATTGAAGTTAAATCTTGGAATCCGATCTGGTTTTTTTCTGTGATAGTTGCACAAACCTACCTTGTTGTTACAAATTTGATTCAACCCTTTTGTACGACATATTCATTCTTAGTTTTTTAAAAAATCTATTTTTATTGTGAAAAGAGATTGATTATCTGAGAAAGCTCAACATATTTTTTGCAAATTAATTGGTTATTTAATCTAAGTTTTCTGAAGCCACACAGCATGGAAACATCATTGCATGTGAAGAACTAAACACCTTCTAACTTCATTCCATCCCACTTTGTTTATTTAGAGTACAGTTAATGAACGTTTCTTGCGGTTCTGTCTCATTTTTTCTATGAGGCAGACAGTTCTTTGGAAGCTGTTATTAGCCTTGTTTTAGATAAAGTTTATTCCTGTTTGTTATCTGGACTGCAAGGTGCGCTTTCCATGCAGAAGAAGCACTACCTAAGGGAGAGTTTTAACAGGTAAACTCCATGCTGCTTAGTGTGTTAGAGCCGTTTCTTGGATACATATTAGACTGTAAGTAATTAGTCACAGTCTTGAGTCGGCAATCAATTGGAATTCTTAATTTCTCCTGTTTTACAAAAGTACTGTGTCCCCATGATTAGATTGGGTGCCTGACACATTCCAGTTAATACAGTTCCATTACCAAAAATATTCAATGCTGGACCAGAAAGTACGTAACTGAAAAATGTAATTCTCTGATCCAGTGGATAGGGCACTTGTCTTGGAAGTGCTATGTATGTTCCTGCCTGCTTTCCAAGAATGTGTATTTATTAATTAATCATAAAGTAAATGTGGAAAAGGTCCATCTCCTCTCCAAGATAAACACCATGACTGCTGTAAGCCTTGCTTCTTTTTTGGTCCATTCAGTGCGTTTCGGTGTGCATGGATTTAGCTCCAGGAAGGTTGGTGACATTCACCCCAGAGCACTTTGTAATCTGATGGTAATAACATCTGATGATAACATACAGCCCTTTCCTAGGAAGATGGCTTTGCATCAAGCTAAGAACAGCATAGGACAGGTCATCACACCTGGGGGGAATACTTTTAATCACTTGGTTCTGGATGGAAAGCAGGCACAAATACTGCTTTTCCTATTCTCATTCCTTTTCTTCCCCTCACTTTCTGGTGATATTTTTGTAATCACCACTATACTGTGTATACAATGAAGGCATCACAACTTCAAGAACATATACACAGGAATAACCATATTAATCCCCTGCTTTTAATAAACATCATCTTTAATACGGCTTTTTGCATAAAGGAAACAGACTTTTTTTGATTAATTTAGTTATAGACTAGTTTTTCTGGTCAAGATCTCCCTCCCCCGCCTCCCTTCAAAATCTTAAATCTCTTGTTTAAGTCATACATACAAAATTTTCCATGAAAAAAATAATGTTGGAGAATGCTTTTCAAGGCTGCATGAAATATTGAACTAAGGGTTAAAGGGGAATTCTCAAAAAAACAAATGCAGACAGAGATGTGAGATATTTAGCCACATGGGAATAGATAAAAGGCTATTTTGGAGTGAAAGCCTTTGCAACATGTGCACATATGAGAGTGTATTAGCAAGACTGCAGTGCCTCTTTGGATATGACTCAGAAAGCTGTTTCTATTTAATTAGACAGGAAAATTGTGACACAGTCATGGTATGTGCCTTAGAATAACAAGAGTGTTCAGCAAATTGCATTGAATGTTAGAGCTGTTGCAGAAGGAAAAGCAAAGCATAAACTTGAAATGATTAATTTTATTTTATAAAATGGCTTTCTTTCCTTTCTTTTTATACTGTATGCATTTTTCCTCTTTCCTGTATCATTATTTCAGTCATTTTCTTCTTTCTGGAACTGGCTGACTCTAGTTACATTGCTTTATGGCCAAAGATAAAACTGCCTGTGAAGTTAGCAAAGCCTGTTAAATAAGCTGTCAAAACATGAACTGTTTCATACCTTAGAGCTCAGTAAGAAAGACAATTTTATACAGCTTAAAATTAAAGTCTTCCAGTGTCACCTTGTTGGACAGCCTGGAGATAGATTGTATATAGCTGCTGTTCATTATGAGGCATCTGTAGGCTATTCAATTTCAATAATAAACGGTGAAAGAAACATCACGGTCTTAACAAAACCAGCATGATAAAAGGGAGGGTTTTTTCTTCAGGAACATGTTTTAAATTAAAATGAAAAGATTATAAATGGGGTTCGTAGTGTTATAGTAGGATTGGAGTAGATAAATGTCAGACATCTTTCTGTGTGGTAGAGAATCCTGAGTTTCAGATATGTGAGAAAATAGCACTTTGAGTGAGAACCTTATGTATTTCAGAGCAAGTATTCGACTTGCTGTCTTTGCTTTTCTACTAAGGGCTCTCTTCTGAAGTCTAACTAAAGGTAATTTTTTATTTGATGAGAATTTCGTGTTAATTCAATTACATGTGTAGGCAGTATTCCACTTGCATACAAAGTGGGAACTGACTTAAAAGTACAAAAATTAGATACTGATTTCAACTAGAAGAAGCAGAACTTGTCTTTCAGTGGGAATAGTTTCATCTTAGTAAAAAATAGCAGTTCTGACCATTGTTATTTTCTTTAAAATTCAGCTATTGGAACCTAATCCTGTCCACAGGAAAGTCAAAGGACAAGCTGAGTTCTCCTGCATTCTTATTTACAAATTTGATTTGAGCAAGTATGTTTCGATGCCTGCAAGGCAGATAAAATTAACGTAGGATGTTTTGTAAACACATTTCTAGATTAGTAGTTCCTATGACCAAAGGAAGCTTTTTTTTCAGTATGTTTAAAAATTGGGATAAATATTTGGCAGAAGCCACCTAGTTAGTTAACACTAGAAGATCTACCAATCAAGCTGGTACTGTTCAATCAGACCTACATACGGTAGAAGGGGATTAAGTCCCTGTGGTGCGTGAAAGGAATTTGTTGGGGAAAACTCTTTGGGTTTCTCCTGCCTCAGGCAAAGGTGAACCCATTCATGGGGTTGCTTTTGCTCAAGGACCTGGGCATATTTGGTGGGTAATGATGAAGGATGGTGAAGTTGAATGTGTACCTCAAGGAAATCTGACCCTGAGTGAGAATGCTGAATCTTAAACTGTATTACTCGCAGTGTTTACTGTGTATTTTACAGGATAATGAGCTAGTTTCATCATGTGGTGTCTGGTGACCTTCCTGAGGTTGACATCTCTAACTGGAGCACTGATGGGTACTGGCATTTTAGAAATTATCTCATTATAGAGTAGTAGTTCCTTGTAGAAGTTTTGACATTTTTAAATACGATAATATCATTTGAAGTAAAAAATATAAATTGTGTTGATTCCTTCAAAACAAACATCTAAATAGAAATTGACATTAATGGATATTTAGGAAAGATGTCTACCAAAGGAAAAAATCTTTCTGTTGACTGCTTATAGAAATGTCAGTAAAGAGTAAAGGACAAAGCTGGAGAAAAAAGTGATGAATGTTACCCCTGTAGTTAGAGAGTGGAAAGCAGCATAGCTTTCTAAAATAACCCCAAACAAAAACTGTTCTGGGTGTATTTGTCTGTTTGGCTATTCTGAGATGCTCCCTAAATGACACAGTAGTGAATTAACACAGTCTTTTTTTCTCATATGAGGCATCGTATCCCTGAAAAGAACTCCCTCTTTCTGCAGTTCTGAAAATTGTCTAGATGCCCGCATTAAGCATCATTAAAACAGGTACTCAAATATGGCAGATTTTTCCAGAATATTTTCAAGAAAAGGCCAAGGTAGGCTTTTAAAAAAAGCAGAACCTCATTCAAGGTTGGATTTGCCATGGAAATACTTTTATCTGATGTTGCATCTGAGGTAGCATGTGCTCACAGTGGCAGACCCTGCTGTGGAGTTGCTCACTAGGTTGAAGATGGGCTTGAATAAAACAGGAACTCTCAGGCAGGCTGTCTAAGACAAACCAAAAATAGTGTAAGAACAGAAGTAAATGACGAAGTCTCATATTTCTGTCTAATTTCAGAGTGAAATTTATGGAGTGAAAAGAGAAACTCAAACCAGATTTCACTGCACAGAACTATTGGTTTAACAACAAGAACCAAAAAATACACGTGATGAATTCTTGTATGAAAAAAAGGAACTTCTAGTTCTTCTGAGTTGCCTGGGTGCATGCCACGTACATTTCATAAATGCATATTCTGGAACAAAATAATTAGATCAAGCACAAGCTGGATAATACATACTAAAGCAACAAATGTTTTGTACGTAAGTTAGGAAAGCAAAGGAAATATCAGAAATATCAGAGGTTTCTTTATTTTTTATATCCTTTCCTCCCTGGCTTCAGAAATATTCTTTATAGTTTGCTTTCTAGTCAGATTGACATTGTTCAAGCCAACAAAAGCAAGCAAAATAGAAGGATGGCAAACAAGGTAGCTTGGGGTACTAATGCAAGAATTCTCAGCTGAGTACAAAGATTAACACTGTGAGTGCTGGTAAAATGTATCAACTGGTAGAAAATTGATTATGAATGTACGTTTAGAGGAGAATATTAAACTTCAGCAGCTTTTAATATAGAAAAAACAGTATTGAAAATCCTTATTATTGTGAATGCTAACAAAAGAAAGACATTTAAAGGACCCGAAAGTACATACACGTTTCTGAAATATTCTGTGGGTTTGCCTATGACAATGAGAGAGGCTTTTGTATCTTTTCAGGAGTTGAAAGCAATTAGTCCTCCATAGAGCTTAAAGTAGATAGCATCTTAGAGGCAGTATTTTTACCATGAGAGTTTAAGTTAAGTTTATATTTTTGTACTAAACTCTTTTGGTTCTGAGCATCACCTGTAGTTTATCTGCTATTCAGCCTTGGCCATGCTCCTTAAGATTAAGATTTTTTTTTCTTTTCCCTGAGGAATTTCCTGCACTATAGGGTGAATTGCTGTTTAAACAATAAATACCTTTAAAACTATAGTCCCTATAGTGAGGGAAGAGTGATTAATTCTAAAAAACTCAACTGCTATTGTTGGAATTTGCAAACTTTCATTGCTATAGCTGTGATTAAAATCCTGAAGGATAATCAAGCTTTCAGGCCAACTCATGCCAACCAGAAAAAAAAACCCAAATACCAATTTATTCCAAAAGCATTGTCTTCAGCACATTTTGTTATTTATCAATGCAAATGCTGTGTTAATTTTGTTAATTATATTTCCACCAATGTACCGGACAACATTCTTTCAGAATATTAATTGCTTTATGTAAATTAGAGAAGGGGTTTAGAAATAACTTTACTGCTGTAAGCCATGTATCTGTTCTGTGGTGCAGGGAGATCCAAGTTCAACTGGTTTCAGAATGACAATCCTGGTTGCTATCATCAGTATTAGATCTTTCCAAAGGGAATTAGGTTTGTAGCTCGTGGCTTGCAAGACGTGTATTTTTAAGTTTTCATATGGACCTCATTCAAGAAATACTTAAGGGTTTGAATCTCATTCTTACTTTCAGGTTTTAGCAGTCCTGTACGCACAGGACTGTCCTGCTTGTCGTGCTCTTCCCCGTTCTCCGTACACCAATATCTTTTTTTTTTTTTTTCCATACCAAGATGTATAGGTGAAAAACCCGAGATGTATAGGCTGCTGGGGCTTTCTGTAGGCATTCATCTAGTAGGCTTATGGTCTGGCCATTCATTTAGCCCATCGAATTCATAATGGTGAGAAGAGATTTTGATGCGTCCACTGCCATGCCCGTTCCCAGTCTAAAGTGTTCCCAAAAGGTTTTGTTACACATCAACAGGAAATGGTCAGGTTTTCAGTGCTTAGCCAGGTTATTTTTTAGGATTATTTTAGGGATATTCCTGACTAAATAAAATTAATTTTGCCTTTACTACCGCTCCTTCGGTCCTGAGAGCACTAAGAAGACCAGGAGGGAGCATTGCTAATCCTGATAATAGCACTAAGTGCTAATAATTCTAGAAATCCTGAAACTTCTTTCTTTGGGTCTGTATCTGTCAATAAAGGCTTTCCAGGTAAGGATCTTTTGAACTAGAAGTGCTTGCAGCTCTATTTGTGGCTCTGTCCCCTTGCTGGAATGAGAGCTGGATGTCCTTTGCCATTGAAGCTGACAGAAACGGCGTACAGAAGTCCTCTATGATATGGAATGACTGAATAGTCCTGAGGTTTCAGCTGGTTCTCATAAAGGTAATTTTGCAATATTTGTAGTACTGAAATATTTCAGAGTCATTAGCATTCAAGAGAAAGTGTGTCACTAGCCCGGTAGGTTCCAAAGAGAAAGACCAGAGGTGGACATTCTGGTTTTAGATGGATAAAACTGAGATAAAACTTAAAAACCCACCCAAACCCAAAACTTTTCTGCACCTATTTGTTAGTATTTGCAACAAGGAGGCAAATGGCACTCTCTGTTTCATTCCAGTGACAGTTACAAACAAAGAGTTTAGCTATACTGTGCATTTTAATAGAACAACCTGCTGAAGCTTCGCCTTAATAACCGTGACCTTGTTTATAAACACAGTTTCTTGAGGATGATGTGATTCTAAATAGGAAACACTGTGATATCAACATGGAGGATTTCTTTCATAAAACGTAAATATTACAACGTACCTGTTAATGTTTGTTTAAATCGTAGAAATGCCTTTGGAACAAATACAAAAGCTTGCCTTGGTTCCTAGAACCCACTCCATGTAAGTAAAATAAGTATATATTGCATTTTGAAAACATTTTTTCCCAAACTATTACAGTTCTTTTACAAAAAAAAATGAAATGGCAGTCTGTTCTCACATGTTTTAGGTGAATCATTCCAGTGTCAAAGCTGTACAATGCTAGATGGATAGCAAGTTGTGGAGAAGTGGTTGCCAGCTTTCTACTTTCCTTCTATACAGTAACCATGTTTGCTGTACAAGATTTGGTGGAAAGTAAGTCTTTCTAAGGCAACTCTGTTTGTTTGAAGCGTCTGTATTACATAGTGATGTAATCAGTTAAGAAATAAACCTACAAAGGTGTTGACTAAAAATTGGAGGAAGCAGAAAATTCTTCAAAACAAGCTGTCAGGAAGCTGTTGTGCAGCCGTCTAGAGAGCGTAAGCTTGTGTAACAATGACTTATAAAAAGACAAAGGTCCACTGAAGCACAAGACAGAGACTTCTGCTTGGCTTTTAAAAATAGGCCAGCTTGGAGGAGGTACAGACACCCTGACAGCTTACAGAAAAGCAGGAGCACATTTTAAGGAAATAGATCTCCAAGGAAAGCAGTGACGTTTAGAAATTGTTGTATTGGTGCTTAACACCCTTTGTCAAAGCAAGGACAAGGGGACAGTTGTGTTGTGTTTACACCATAAACACTAGAACATCTGAAAGGCTGGATTTATTAGCTCAGCCATGAGCTGTTCGCAGAGCTTTGTGTTCAGCATATTGTGTTGTGAGTTCAGCAGAACAGAGAACATTAATTCTGTGTGATGATAATGAACTCTCAGAGCAGGGCACCGATGAGATGACGGGAACCATGGGACACACGGTAATGGTTTCATAAGCATGTTGCCATTTCCCAGGTCTGCATTATGTTTCACAAAGACAATAAAATAGGTTGTTTCCAAACAATGAGTTTCCTAAACTGAACAAATCCATTTAATCGTAAGCCGGCTCTTTTGCTGTTACAACAAAATCATAATAACAAACCTACTGGTCCCTCTTAAAATATAATCGTACCATTTATAAATCCATTGTGACTTAATGCTTCCCACAGCATGAAGAGTACTGACAGTCAATTAAAATCCTGAAGGAGAAATTAACTACAGAGTGCAGATGAACCAAACAGATGAAAGACATGTAATTATTATTTCTTATCTAGGAAATACTGCTTCAAACAAAATATATTTAAAAGACGCATCACTGAGATGTTTACATGGAGGGAGAATTTATAGGTTCCTTAAATGACTGACTTTTTTATTATTTAGAATTGCAAATAAGGCCTCCAACTGTTTGATTCCTCTTGGAAGCTAATTCTTTTCCAGCGATTCAGCGACACCACCAAAATAATTTTCAGTATCCATTTAAGCAGTACAGGACTTAAACATCTCCCTTCTTCATGAAGATGTCTCCATACTCTAAATCATAATGAGGAAGTAAATTTTGTATAAAATAGATTCTTTCTACTTCCATTTTTGCTGAATAAGGAAGCACAGCTACGTTTTTATCCTTTTTCAGTTACTATAATTTTTATCTAACTTTGGGCACCTAAAGCCAAATATCTAAGGCCGTTCAAAATTCGTGTGCTTTATCTGCCACAGTAACTTACTATGACAATTTTTCAAAATTCTGAGATGAGGCAGAAAAACTTCATCAACATAATTGCCTGAGTAGTCATACCAGCCAAATTCTCAGCAGGAAGAAGCTATAGGTAAAGAAGCTTGAGCGTGCAGACAGTGGAAAGCTGCGAAAGATCAGTTTAATTCTGCACATACTTGCAGTATGGAAAAAGTTATAGAACATCACTCTTTTAAACTGTGATTTGTCATTTAATTGCGGCATCTAACAAGAAAAAAGTGAAAGAGTGAGCAGAAACTCACGCTGTAGTCAGTGAAATCTTTTATTTAATAGAGTAGAAGCTTGTTTCGTTTCCATACCTTAGGCTTGGCTTTTAGTTGTCTACGGTACATGCTCACTGAAAGGGAGACACTATTTACCTAAATATTGTTCATAAGAATGGCATTAGTACTAGAAGCCTAGGTAAACACATTTTATACTATAAATGACCTTATCGTTGCTAAAGAGCTCTTAATAGTTAAAAAAACCCAACGGTAAGTATCCAAGAGCAAGTTCATAACTTGCTGTTTAGTGTTACATCACGGCACATCTTATATATTTGATCTCACTTCTTGCAAGAGATTTTATGTTCCTAGGAATGGAAATGGGCATAGATAGTATTTTTATTTCCTATATTTTCCAGTTCTAGAACATCTTTATGTGTAACTCTTGAAAATGTTTGTGACCAAATAAATGAGCTCTTGCACTCTGAATAATTAGAGATCTCAATTTGTGTGCAGCTTTTATACTCCAGTAAAGTCAGAGTTCAAAAATTAATTATTTAAAGTCAGTATATAAAAAAAATCTGTCATCAAATTGTGTCAGCAATACTGCATTTTTTTAATGGTCCATTTTCTGACTACCTCAAATAGTACTCCATAATTCATTAGGATTTAAAGAAACTCAGTTTTAAGCTTTTTATGGTTACGTGTTTAGTATTTTCAGACAAATACTGAAGTTAGATTTCGTAACTTAATTGTCAAAATAACTTATTTGATGCATGACCTGAGTTTACTTCCATACATGAATTTTATATGAAAAGATTAAGACTGCCCTTTGGAAAGCAATCACAGTTCTTTTATTAAGACACCATTCCTTTTCACAAGCAGCTTTGATCTGCTGTTCTCTAAAACCATGCAGCTTTTTCTTTTCTTAACTGAGGTTTCATACTGGATATGTACTTAGGAAATAAGTGATATATTCAAATTCTTACTTAAAATTTAGTGAAAGACTCTAATCCGTAGAAGATGAACAAGCAACCAAATATTAATAACTCATAATAATAGTAACTCGGAATACTGAGTAAAAGATGAATAATAAATGCCGTGCTGTAAATGGTGAAAATATTGCTGTCAGCGAAGAACAGAATTTCTGATAAAGTACAGGAAAATGTGTTTCAAAAAAGCCTCCAGATATTTTCTAAGCTTATGTAGCATTACTTCTTACATGTTTTCTACCTCTGCTCAACTTTACAGTATTTCTCCTTCCTAACATTGTCACTTAGTTAGACACTCATTGCCCACCACTCACACCATCTTTGTTCACTTCAGTCATGCCAAATGGTTTACCATCATCAGGAGCCTGTAGAACTGTGAAGCACACAGAAAATGTTAGGTTTCTGTCCCAGCTCTCTACTTCTCTCTACTATTCTGCAAGCTGAAGTTCCCATTGAGGAGCGGCTAGAAAGGAGGAAAAATTCTGCAAGACCGATACAGAGGATGAGCCAGGTAAATGGAAAAAGACAGTGAATTGCAAGATGTTGCAGTACTACAGCCAGGCATGTTGAGGGAAGCCATGTCCTGGGTGATCTGGAACAACAAGGTTTTGAGCTGGTGCAGTGGAAAGGGTTTTTGTGAAGTCTGAATGAAAAATAGTTAGTGGAATGCTGAGCGAAAGGAAGTACTTTACCTAAATAATTAGGGAAAAGGGAATTAATGGATGTATCATCATGACTTTTACCTCAAAAAGCACTCAAATATGTTTAACTTGAAGTGCTACTGAGTAGTTATATACATGAAATGAAAAAGCGCTTTGGTGACTTACAGACGTGGATTAAGTCAATATTTAAACGTAGCACACGGACAAATTCCTTGCTTTTTTGAAGCATACTTTTTCATTATGCCTTCCAAAACAAGAACGGAAATTAAAATAAGATCAAATCATATTTAAAATTACTTGAATAAGATATCCTCACGAATGCAAAGTTTCTTAGCCATCATAGATTGTTTATCTGCTAAGAGTTATCTTGTGTGCTTTAAACCATTATCTTTGACTATCACTAGCTCCCTATTTTATGAATGATACCATACGATTTGCTTGCTGTATTACATGAGTAGCTTTAAGATGCTTCTGTTATCTCTAGAGACTTAATGTGTGTGTTTTATCAGCTCTTGCCAGTTGATAGTGGTGTCACATGTTCCATTTTGACGTAGTGGAATACAAGCTGTTATACAATTTTCTGTTTCTCAGGCTTTTTGATACAGTACATTTATTTTGTAATTCAAGGATGCTGATACATCAAAATGAACCAGAGAAATGTTGACAGCATGACTAGCAGGCAAAGGGAAAAAAGGGCAGAATTAGAACTGAGAGTACTGGATTATAACATACAAGTTTTCAGTCTCTCTTCTTCTTAAAAAACATTTTGATAAAGTTAAGATACTTAAGTGCCTTAATCTAAAAGCTATCATATTGTTTACATTGCAATTTGCTTTTCTCTTTGGATTTTGCTGGGAGGTGAGAGGGGTTGACATTCCTTTGTATCTTAACCACGTGGGAGAGCAGAGCCACACCAAATCCTGTTGTACCCTCACAGGTTGCCTGTGGGAGTCATAAGCTGTTTTGCTCTTCCGAACATGTGACCTCTGTTCAAAGAACGGAGAGAACATTTCACCCTAGCAGAAACTTTGATCAATCTTTTCAGCCTACACCTAAAGCGTGATACGGGCTGGCTATTCCTGCAATGTTGATAAACCAGACTGTACTGATGTGTGTCTGAGGTGAGTCATAAAGAGAAAGAACTCTCCATGCCTTAGTCTGAAACGTGGGATACCACATTTCTCCCCACTGCAACACTGCAAACCAGGCAGGCTCTTGGTTCTCTCTTACAATTCTTAGGCTCATAAAAGTATAAAGAGAAAAGAAAACTGGCTTCAACCTTTTTAGAGAAAACATTCTTGTCCCTGATTTTGATAAATGTGTGCCAACGATTATTAAAGGCTTCTAACTGGCGATCTGATACATAAGTATCTACTGCAAAGTCATCTATTTGCTGTTATTTTCATGTCTTTCTGTATCTTATAGCTAAAATGAAATTTTAATGAAATTACTTCATAGCTGACCCTGCTCTGGCAGGGAGATTTTGCTAGATGAACTAAAACCTCCAGAGGACCTTTCTAGTCTGAGTTATTCTGTGACTCTGAATTGTTACTCATGTAATTACAAAGATCTATGACATACACTGTGACAATCCATGGTTGCCTTCAGGAACAGGACCTGCAGGTTTGCAACATTAATGGAATTTGTGCATTTCTTGGTGTCTTTTAAATCCACTTTATGACTATAGCTATCGTTTAACAGTAAAGTTTACAAAGACCTTAAAATTCTGTAATCATGCTTTATCTGCTTATTTTATTTGTACTGATCCAGCACTGACTGTCTTTAATTGAGTTACGGAGTAGACTTAGCCCACTGCTCAGTTCAGAGTCAGTCACATATTTAAGAATTCCTACAGTTTCATCAAAACCAAGCAGACCGCTGCCTTAAGATACTGAATTTTTTTTTTTTGGATGCATATTTTTGCAGGTTATTTATAGCACAGAGCTATTTGTAGTATGCTCTCCAGAATGTTTGAGAGAAGGTGCTATATTGGATTTGCATACAGGGAAAATGACAGTGTCGGGCCAGACTCTGCTGCTATAACAGATGCACATATGTATTCCTCTGTAAGAGAAAGTGAGAGGGACACCATTTCTTCCATCCCATTGACCTTGTTCAGTGAGCCTGATCTAGATTGTGTTATACCAATCATCATACACTTGGAACTGTTTGCAAATGTAATATGACATACAGACTTTGATGGAGCTGATGTCCCCTTCTGGGTATTTACACTTCAGTCTGTGGGCTAAATTTGGGGGCCTTTCTATCTAAAAATTCTCTACCCTGAATATGCTGGAGAGAGAGAGAGATAAAAACCAAAATTCCTCCAAGGGATGGTGTTACTAGATATTATTATTCCTTGGACATTTTCCATGTAATTTATAGTATCTTCAGCTGGCTAATGAAACAAAACTGACACTGTCCTATTATTTGACAAGATAATTATCCACCATGTAGTAAACAAGGTTTTCTGTAAGTATTTCGTATTTTCTTAAGAGAAACAGAAGTAGACAATCCTGTTCCTTCTCCAGTTATTTTGAAGACTCATTGTATGAATAGTTAGCTGTCATCACTGCCTACGTAGCTTTAAGATACCCAGGGTTTAAAAAAAGATATAACTGTCTGATTACATATAAATAGCGTGAAACATGGAAGCAACTGGATTGCTTTTTTCCTCTTTCAGCTCCTTCATCCCTGTCAAGCCATTTGACTTGCCTATTAATAAAAACTTTAAAAGTAATAAAATTATTACTACTGCATCCTTTTCTTTTAATGGTGTTGTAGAACTATGGTACATGTTGGCAATACAGGCTGAGTCTATGCTTCACAGCAGTTCTTGAAGCATTCTCCATGTTGCTCTCCAGGCATGCTTTGCTGCATCCTGCTTCCACATGGCCAGAGACCATGTAGTGTCCAGTTCTAATGTGCACTCAGGTTTCCTTTCAAAGGAACAGCTGGAAAATAAGCCAGTATTGTAACACTCCCATCAATCCCACAGCGTGCACAATGGGCAGGTTCAGGGCTTTCAAATCTGCTTTTGAGATGCCTTCAGGATGTGTGTCCTGGAGCTGCCGAACTCACTGCAGAGCATCTGCACCCCGCAGAATCGGTGCATACCTGGAGACGCGGCCATACAGCTCAGTCCTGCCAGTACAGCAAACTAAAGCATAAGGAGTTACACAAATAAATAGAAAGCTACTGAGAGCATCTTTATAGCTTTCTAATGTGATCATATGTCCCAACTGATCTATGTAATTTCTTTGTCCTTTTCTCTTTCAACAAAACCAAGCTCAATTTGCTTCCGTATTCCTGCCCAGCTCTTCAATGCTATTGCATTCTCACTATTTTATTGTCACGTTTATCTGCATCAGCTGTGGTCATTATAGCATTCTTGATTGTTATCAAGCTTTATGAATGAGTTTCCTTAAAACTGATGTTTTTCCTAGCTGAGGAGATAAAGATTCACTTCCTCTGTTCATGTACACTAAATTAAAGCCTTTTTCAGAAATGTTGTAAGCATTTAGGTATGCGAGTACAGTATCTAGTTGAATCCTTCTTGGTGAAGTCATTTATTTATCTATGTTATAAATTAAGGAAATGGTGAGAAACACGTGGTGCTCTAATTTAAACAAGAAAGTAGTGTGAGGGAAAAGATACAAACAGGGAACAATGGAGACAGCAAAGCAGGTATATAAAGGCAAGCACCCAGTTGAGTGCAGGGTCACAATCATGCTGATTATTTTCCTAATGTATTTCTTCTTCCTGGCTCGCAATTTTTTACATGCTCTTGATAGCAGACATTGTAGGACATACTCACTTTGCCAAGCTTTATGAGCCTTTTGAGTGTAATTCAGAACAACATGCCTAATTAGTTGCCCTAAATCACCCTCTGGAGGCGCCTCTTTTCCACTGAGGCATCTAGAGAGTTTTGTTTTATATTATTGGTACCTGGAATTAAACAGTGTGAATATTCCATACAAAGAACTTCTCTCCCTTTCCTGCTGTTTTCAGAGAAGCCTGGAAAGCATCTGTCAAACAAAGAGCACTACTACAATTCCAGTAAAATCTTGTTGAATAACAACTCAAGGATAACAGAGTTCAAAAGATAGTGCAACTCTAATTGCAGCAGCTATGACTTCTAATACTCATTTTTAACTTTGGGAACGGTTTGGGGTTTGTTGGCGTTTTTTAATCAAAGTGGAGAATAAAAGATATGGCTGAAGGAAGGGCTGTCGATATATTGCCCAGTATAAGGTTTGACTGTTCTGTTCGTTTGGCTGATAACATTATGATGAAAATATCAATAGCTCAGTGTTCATAAGCATATGTCTTTTATTCACTCCCACCAGAAGCTTTACGACCTGTAATGAAGGCATTGTTAATATTTAGTGCCTGTATAGTCAATTATTTTGAGGTTAAAATGCTGAGTTCAAAGCACAGTCTTTTTCAGTACCCACATACAAGTTTAGTGTTGCATATGCAGAGTATGTTTCCTCCTCTCTGGGTCAGCTACCAAAAGAACTGCTCCACCCCTTGTCCGAACACTGGCAGGTGCAGAGGTGACACCCTTTGCCAAGGTGTCTCCTAAAAGATTTTGACTCAGTCACTGGTGTTTCTCTGAAGGCTGCAAAAAAGCAGCAAAGCCAACTGTTACAACGTTTGTAAGATGTATTGTTTCCGTGATAAGTTCACGGTTTTCCTATGAGTTAGTCCAAAGGCTCAAACAATAAATATGCAAATGATATGGCAAGTTAGGACCAAATTAAACTTTTTATCCTACCTTTAAGAAGTTTGAACTGGAAGTAGCCAACTTGCAAATAATGGCACAATGCTGCAAAACGATCTTGAGTTGTGGAAGGCTTTAAAATAAAAGAATTGCCAGCACACAAGAATGTTTTCTCACATTTCAGTGACAGATTATTTCAGAGAACTCTCTAGCCCATTTCCTATTTCCTTTGCCCTTGGTCTGCTGAGTAATACTTGCATTTTTCCCTAAAACAGCATATCTCCTCTCTGGATGGAATTTTCTGATGAATGTTTTTCATTGAACTTCCTTCAGCATCTACATTAAACAACGTCTTTGCCAAGGGTCATTTCCTGAGGTCTCTGCTTTCTGAACAACACGTAGCCTCAAGGTTGTGTGGTGTCTGCCTACTACCACCTTGTGTTACTTAGGATTGCAGGAAACTGCCAGTCTCTAAATATAATCATTTCAAAAAACACTCTAGAAAATGTTACTTGACTAGTCTGGGGAGGCTAACTAATTTTAACTTGGATTCAATTTCATTTTAATTCTAATTCAGTTTTAATTTAGTCTTTTAACTAATCCTATATGTGAATGAAATGATGCCACTGAATGAAAAATGAGTGGCAATTTTGTAACTAACAATGGAGATACTTGAATTGTAAAAAGATGGAATGAGACTATGTCAGAAAAGAAAATTCCACCTAACTTTTATTGCATGCTCCCAGTTCAGTTGGAAGCGTGTTCCAACAGGTTACAGTTATGTCAAATGTAACCAATTAGTTTTGATTCCTTAAATACTATATCTGAGATGTATGGATTTTAGTATAAGCGCTCATGATGAAATTTCTCCATGAGAATATAATGGTACTTTTGCTTGCTGTGTGTACCTCTGACATTTCTACCTTTACTTATATATCTTCTGGATTAACATAGCCAGGTGAGAAAGTCAAACACTGCTTGAATTTCATCTTCTTTTCTGCAAAGCATATACCAACAAAAGAAAAGCAGTCCTCAGACTGCCAGATATCTCGGTTTAAGTTAAGATTATTATATGCAAAAATGATCTATACAATCTTAATGGAGATTATAATCGTTTTTTTCCTAAAATTGCATCCAAAAGACTAGCAATGTGAGGAATCTTTTTTTTTTTTTTTTTACTCTTGTTCTAAAGACTCATGTGTAAACTGAATTTTGCAACAGCAAGTTGTTGGAAATCAGCATGGCGGGCTGTGTGGTCTGTCCTAATAAGCATGCTCCTTCAATTTTCTTTTCCTTAACTGTGGGGATTATTTCAGTCTTTATTTACTAAGTCTGGGGACAATAGTGATGGCAAAGAAAGAAAATTTCTGTAAATACTTTAAACGTAAAATTAATTCTTAATCCTGTTACACTGGAAAAGAATGAAAAATCCACCAGACAGGTAGATTCCTGTTACTTGGGCATCAAAAATGAATAACATAAATCCTTTCATTGTTTCTGTCAAATTCCATAACTTATTGAGTTTTGAAACTGGGTTATAGATGTCTGAATTCTTTTGGGTTTTATTCAAATTTTTATTTTCCTGGAAATTCTGCATTTGATTATAAACATTGACTTAAACATAAGTCTCAAAGTAGACTTTTATTAAACTCTTACCTTCTGGGGAGTATATTTTTGGCTGTTTTTTAGTATAGTCTTTATGTTTCCTAGGAAAAATTGAGTAAGCTTTTGGATTTTCACTTAGGGAATCTTTACTGGCTTGAACCCACATTCACTGTTGAGAAAACCTTGAAGAAATGTTAAAATCTTGGTAGAACATGAAGTCTTCTGTCAGAGAAGCGTTTGCACATTACATTGCAGTTCAGAATATTACGATGACATATGTGTCTGGAGGAGTTAGTTTGCAGTTAGCTAAAGTGGAAAATGTCATTGCATACTTACTCCTTTTATGGACACTCCATGTGCACTGGTGAGCTTTGTAAAAGGTCACACAACCCCTTTGACACTAGAAAATGTTTCCTTACAGTTGGTGAGTCCAGTGAGCCCTGAGAAGGAAATGGTGCAAAGTCAGAACCATCATGCTGAGCTCTGTTGGCTTCCTGCGGGTACATGTGGAGCTCTGCACCTTGCTGAGTGTCAGGGTTTAGCCCCAGCCCGGCTTGACTGGCAGCTAAAGACGAGCAGTTGTGTAGCAATCTCTCCCCCGCCTCCCCAGGGAAAAGGAAAATGAGAGAAAGAGGCTTGTGGATTAGAAACTAAAGCTAAAACAGCTTTAATGAAACAATAATAATGAAAATACTATTTATAAGAAAATAATAAAATCTATACAAACATATTAAATTGCCCCCTCAATCACCACAGATGCGGCAGAGCAGGCACAGGGAAAGGGTCCTGGGCTGGATTAAGGATCTGGATTCAGGAATGCACAGATTCGAGATCAGAGGCAGAAGGACAAACGAGGTCCATATTGGATGCCAGCCATCAAAGAGGGCTTGACCCTTTTGATCCCTCAGTTTTATCCCGAGTATGATGTCAATGAATTTGAATACTGTGTTGGTTAGTTTGGCATTACCTGTCCTGTTCATCCCTCATTGCAGGTGCTTTTTCGCCCCTTTCACTTACAGCTCCACCAAACTGAGGATGGCCTTGCTTTCTATAGGAATAAGCATAAGCAATGGCCTTTGTGCATACACGTTTCCCGTGTTATCACTGCTAGAGAGAAACGTTGTCTGAAAAACATGCGGTTAACTTTGAGAAAATGAATCTATGCAGATGAGGCTTGGGTGAAAAGTTAGAAAACTCTTTCTGCTTTAACTTAAAACAGAACACTGAGACAATCTGAATTCCTGAGCCTGACGTGTGCCAGAGGCTGAACCCTTTGGTTATGAGCTCACCAACCTTGGAGCAGTCTAGCATGGTGTCTCTAAGAGCTCTGACACTGGTATCAGTCTTGAGGTGGATGTTAATGACGCCTTTGAATCAAATGACAAAGTGCTCCAAAACAGTTGTCAGCACTAATCTTAGACAAATTAGCAAGAAAAGTTACCTGTCCTCCAAGTTTATTAACATGGAAACTGTAGGCCAGGTATTGGTGTCATCACATTATACAGTAATTTACCCAGGAAAACACTTATTTAACCATGGGACATGGTGTGAAGTACAACACTACTCTGTCTAAATGGAAGAAAACAGTTTTCAAGTGAAGCAAGTAAAAGTCTTAGCAAATTTGTCTAGAAATCTTAAGCCTCTTTGAAATGATACAAAAATTTCCTACTGTAAAGCTAAAAAATAGCAATTTTTGAGAGTTACAGCTGGACTTATTGTTTTGTAAACTATGAACGGCCTTTGAAGGTCAAGATAAAGCACATGGTATAATGTTATGTATTATATGCTGTGGTATTGGTGGGCAATTATTATTTTAGGAGACCAGAGAACACATTAAGATTAATTATAGTGAGGTTGTTTGACAGCAGCTTTCATTTATTTTACAGAATAATATTGGGCAACATAGACCACTTCCATTGTGCTATAGCCAATTTTTGTCTAGGACCATTGTCCTCTGAGTCAAACTGTTTAATAACTTTGCATTTACAATAATTAAAACTTAGGGGTTTATGTGCACATTTCAATGACAGCTGATGATTCACTAGAGTTTTACTATGAAAATAAAATTGGTGACCTGCATTCATTTTGGAATGGACTTTAAATTTAAAAATTTGTTAAAGCAATCCTTTCAAGACAACACATAAAGTGTTACCCCTTTAAACTGATACATAAAAATTTGTTAGCTTAAATTTCTCTCCAAAGCAAACTTTATAAATAATACTAAAACCTGTAGTGCTGGCTTACCAAAAATTATTTTTGAATCTTAGTAATTTATCTTGAAAGACTCTGTAATCAATATTATATAGCACTGTGAGCCTGCTGCATTATTAACCTTTTTATTCAAGTGTAGAAAGATAAAGTATTGATTTTTGTTTGTTTTGTGTGCTGTAAAAACAAAGGAGAAATGTCACTTTTGAATAGCAAGGGTATATTCCTATAGTTTTATTGATTTAAAATTAAATAAAAGGTATGTAAGGCAATAGTTGAAATTGCTTTGGGGAAAAAATAAATGCATGGAAATAAAAAAAAAAGTCAAGCAATAGCATTGAAAATAATTTATAGCAAGTTCATCTCTTCAGCTGAGCTTTCAGAAAATCTTTTGCCATCTGACTCAAAGTAGTGTAGTGTAGAGAAGAGCCATTGCACGAACTTTAACGTTAGTGCAGATTGAGGCTACAAAAAAGAACGGTGTAGTTCTCGGTTTTGGTTGTTCAGCCTCTTTCAGGTTTTTTAAATGTATTTCATGGCTTGTTTCGTTTGCATTTTGAGTTTGGAGGTAGCCACCAGCTTAGATACTGCCAGTAAAACCAACAAAGATGTTCCTGTTCCCTCTTCTTCACAGCACACCAAATACATGTGCATCACTGTTCATCTTTGGCTCCCTAAATGATTGTATGATCTTCTTTATTTTCTGGTTTTTGTTGTCTGTGCTACCAGTAGTTACTTCCAGGATTTTTTTTACAGTCTTTAGAATGCTTTTGATCCTGAAAATAGCAAGAAGCATTGCTATAACATATTGTCACTGTCTTCAGACTTTCTTCTAGCAATCGCCAGGGCTGACAGTCCAATCAATACAAGATCTAACCTGCAGGCATGGAGGGTGGTGTATAGGAGCTTATAGTTAGATTTTAATAAAATATAAATATCCAGAGCTGAAAAATAGAATAAGAAGAGGGAGGTGGATGGTGTGAAATAGAAAGTCAGTATCCTTTCCACAGATAGCTCATCAGACTATTGGATTTCATGATTTTCATTTGAAAGTGCAGAATTAAATATTTATCATTTCCATGTTTCTTCCTTCTATTTACTTATTGTAGGGTCTTGGATATGTATTATTAACCAAGATAAGTTATGAGAAAGATTACATTTAAAGAACACACAAAATATTTGGTTTGCTGAGCAGACACAAGTGTGTGTATACCTTTAAATTCATACTAAGCTGGGAATGCAGTGATGTTTGCCTTGTTTATGTAAAGGACCCATTTACTGATTTTACAAAGTATAATTAAAGGGCATCTCAAATGGTTATCAAGCTTGAATACCAAGAAGGGATCAAATACTGTAATTAATGACAGATGATGTCTGACTTGTTCTAAACTTCTTCTTCCAATGGAGACTCCATAGTCTCTTCCATGACAGTTTCGTCTTTCCTTAACAATACTTTTTTTTCTCAAGAGCTAAATAAATCCTTCTGGTGATTTAAGTCCATTATTTATCCGTCGTCCTCTATGCATCTGTAGATTATTCCTTTTTTCTTCGTGGAGGTGCTTGAGACTTAAAGACATCTTCTCTTTTTCAGCCTACAGCAAACCAGATTCTTTCAGTCTTTTTTTTGCATGTGTTTTCCTTACTTATGAGATATTTAGACCTGAATCAGTCTCACTGCTGTCCTCTAGACACTCACAATGTTTCTCCTTAAATGTTATATCTAAAATTATTCTTGCAAACCCTTTCCTGAGTAGGCTGGGGGAATTACTTTGTGTCTTGATTCTGTGCTGATGCCGATCTAGCGAAATATACTGTTTATCCATCTTACAGCAATATGATGGATGTGTTTTAGATAACCTACACAAAAGGAGTTGGAACTACATTTTAGATTATCAGGTTGTGAGAAAACAATAAAATGCAACTGACTTCTCTAAGAAACGAACTGTGATATCATACTTCCTCTACTCCAATCTTTTTCCCAGTATTAACAATTTATTTTAACATTTATTTATTTTCTACTTAAAGCAAACTCGACTCGTTCACAAAGGACATTTGTTCAAATACTGGACTGTAGGGCTAAGATCTTGAACTTTTAACATAGGAGAAAGGAGGCCACCTGCTGATGAGAGACAGAAAGTAGTGTTCTGATATAAATGCTTTATAGTAGGGACAACATTATGGTAGTATAACATAAAGGGAGAAATTCAATATTTAAGTGCATCTGGAAGTAAATTTGTTGTACCCATGCTACAGGAACCATGGTGCTTCATATAATCTTCAAATATATTGATATACTGTGATTTCATTTTTTAGTGCCATGTGTTCTATGCAGTAGAGCTGAGCATTACTGCACACCTGAAGTGCTCAGCAATGCACTGCAGTCAGACCATAACCTTTGAAAAAAGTGTTTTTGCAGACCTATAGTTCTAAATTTGTTTTCCTCCCTATCCTGTTATTTCCCATATTTCTATTCTGATACATTCATAGACTTTTCAATCATCTTAGAAAATTTAATTAAAAAACTATTTCCCCAAATGACTTTCTACCTCTAGGTAAATATTTACATGTCCATCAAAAATGAGGAAAACTTGAGGGGGGAAAAAAAGCACTTTATGCCAACATCTTGACAATTACTTCATGTCGCAAGGCCATGGTAGCGTAAGAATGTTTGATGAGAGGACTTGAGTCATTAATTTACATAGGGAATGGGTGAGAACTGTAGTGAAAGGAAGGAAGATGAATTTTTACACAAATGGCACAGTGAAAGTATTTTGTTGTGGCAGAGAAATGGCTTCCTTATGTCTTGTTATTATTATATCAATGTTACATTCAGAAAAAATTAGTCTTTTTATACCATCATTAATAAGTAAGTTCAAAGACAAGCCTGCCATGTCTAATCAGAGTAAATTGCTGGATTGTGAATTTTGTCTATTAATGAAAAAGGCATACTCTTAAAGGTAAAGGTTTACATAGTCCCAACTACCCTTTTATGTGTAAATAACTTAATTTATGCAACAGTAATAGTGATTATAAAACAGAATGCTTTTTCCCCACAGCTATTTTGTGTCTCAGAACCATATTTGAGTATTATTAGCACATACCAAAGAAACATAACCTGGTTAAATTCATAGTGGCTGGAACCTGATATACTCTTCAGTCTTGATGTAATACCATAGCTGCCTTATATGTGTTCTCAAGCAGCATTTTGCGTGTAATAAATAACTTAAAACATTGTAAAGTACTCTGAAACAGAAAGCACAAGAAGCTATCTTTTCTGAATTTACATTAGCAGGATTTGATAGCTTGCAAGTTGTTTTTAGAATCAATGTTCCAGAAGCACGGGGGTTTGTCATATTGCAGTGTGACTAAGCATTGCTAACAAAGGTTTCACCACTTGTGAATAGATAGAAATAATATTCTGGGAGTTCACAGACTATAAGGATGAAAAGCAGAAAGTTATAAAATAGCAAGTTCCTGTAATGTGAAAAATTAATCATTTCTACAAGAGCATGACTGGGTAAGCTGCCATGGCAACTACTGCCAAAGATACACTCCCTGATAAAATTTCCCCTCCAATTAAAGATACGTTTAGGAAGTGTTTGCTTCAGAACTGTACTTCCTAAATATATGCACTTCAGCACCAGCCATCGACACGCTTCCATGCCAGCAGTAGAGGATGCTTCACCAATTCAGACATTTCCTCCGTGCTTCTTCAGTTTGCAATTGTTTACATGTGGTCACATTCCAAGGGGCATCCTGTTTAGTTCTAAGGGAGGTGATGTTTTGAATAAGGAAAAGGCATTTTTTTTGATGTTAATTTCTGCTTCTGCAATAGCACTGTTGCCTATTTTGCTGACAGGTAATAACGTACAAATTGGTCTGGCTGATTTTCCTGCCTCTAATCCTGACGCAATGCTATTTAGGAACCTGGGGACAGTGGTACCACTCAGCCCAAATAATTGGTATTTGAATGGTATTCTTGAAATATCACTTAACAACATAATCTCATACATTGCTTATGTATGAGAAAATCCATTATTGTCTTGTTTCAGAAATACTGCTACACTTGATGTACTCTAACTAATTTAGGCACTATCCGGTGCTGTTTGCCTAAATAAAACCCTGAGACTTTTGATTAAAGGGTCGATTAACGGGGGATTTTTAATTTTTAACTGAAGGGGTCCCTCTGCTGGATCATTTCGCAGTGCACTGCACGGGTCTGCAGGGGTGTTCTGTTCGAAACGTAAGCGTACCATTAGTAATACAGAGCATTTTCAGAATGCTGCAAATAAATATTCATTTCGTAGCGAATACAAATTTCTTCACTTGATTTAAGAAATTATTTTTATGAAGATATTTACAAAAAAAGGGGGGGATTATTTGCTTTTTCTAATGGTATTTTCATGATTAGTAAAATACATTATAAGGTAACAATAGTTGAAGAAAGTTGTAAGGAGGATAATATCTCTCTGTTAGGTGCTTGTGCTTCCTTGGCCTTTAAAAAGAAACTGTATTGGAAGCAGAATGCTAAGGTAAAACTTTATCTGAGTGATGCCCCTTCCTTTGTTTAAAGGCTAATTTCATTTATGAGTTAGATTGCCTATAAATCTGTCAAACATATTTGGAAGATCAGTGTATGAAACTTTAATGTTTATTGATATTATTTATATTTTTAATTCATATGAGACTGGTCTGATGTAAATATGAATATTGGCCCTGGGCCAGGATTTTGAAGATGTACATTCGATTTTGGGTGGGTTTGATTAGAATTTTGATTAACAAAATACTGAAATGCCATCAATAATGCTTGAAATGCATAGATAATTACGTAGGTAATACTTCAATAACATAAGGCTTTCTGGTGACCTCTTTAAACGTTTTGTAGTTTCTCACTGTATTAAGAAGGTGAGTGCAACTTTTTTAATGGAAACTGATATCTTTGAAGAATGACTTTTACTGAAAAATAGGGTTATGGAATTTTGATTGAATCATACGGCAATTTGATGTATCAGTATAGTCCAGTGTTTTCAGCCTTTCATGTCTGATCCAAAGATGGTTTTGAGGCTCCAGTCTATCCATCTATTACCAAAAAAAAAAAAAAAAAAATGGGAGTGGAAAAAGAAACAACTGGTTAAATATCTGAAAATCATGCTAAAAGCTGATATCCTAGGGGATGTGCTAGGAATCCGTTGCCTCAACCAGGGATGGGAGAGAAAGACTTGCACATATTCAGTGAGGTTCTCATGTCTCTTTTACATGCTTTTCCTATGTATTGACCTATATATATTATTTTCTAATCTTAAATATTTTAATTTTCTAAACTCTGTAATATTTTAGGGAGTTTTGAAATCTGTGGCACATGTAAAACTGATGAAAAATGGACTTGACTGAACTTAGGTTGCTCCTTGCAAGACTTAAAAATTATGTCCAGTTAGGTATATACTGGGGTGTAAAAATTTGGATTGGTTTCACTGATTAATATTAAATGAAAAATTCAAAATAACGTCAATAACCTTATTGTTCAACAATAGCTCAAAAGATTTTCTTAAGAAGCTCAAACTGGTGCTTAAGACTCTTTCTACACTAAGAGATGTAAGAATTAAATCAGTGTGAGTTTTGTCCCCGTATTTTGTCTTATACTACCTAGTACGATTCAGCAAGATAGAAAATAAAGACTTCTCGATAGGTGAAAAAATTAATACAGGTTCATGCCTTCAAGTTTTCTGTTCCTGTCCATCTCGCATTTCGCCACTAGAGGGTGGTAAAACATTTTCAGATTGTCCTTTTCTTTATTCCTTCCTTTTATTTTCTTTTCTTTTTTTAATGTTTGAACTCCTGCTAAAGCATAATTATTTCTAAAAAGATGATTTGCACAGTACTATATTCTCCATCTCCAGATTTTGTAAGTAATAGGATTTTTCCACTTTGCTAACAGATCTCTCTTTTCTGCTCTTGTGTATGCGCAATTATGTATGTTAGGTATTTTGGAAGATATTGGCTGGGAGTTTAGTGGCGTGAGTGCCTTCGGCTCTGTTTTGCTCCCATGACTCGTTGGGTTTGCACTGACTTGTGCTTCCACTGCAAAAGGCGTCAGGGTGTTTCAGGCTTAAATGTAGATCAGCACTGTCACCAGTTTCCATTCCCCTCTTGAAAACTATATTTTCAGAGCAATAAAGTCATCTCCTGAAATGATGGTGAGGCTTTCCCTGGGCGCTGGATGCCTGCCACGCTGGCAGCAGATCATATTCCACAGCAGCAATGGCAGTTCTGTCCAGGAACTGCTGCTGGACCTGTCCTCAGACAGAAAGAAGGCACCATCCTGCCTCAAGGCAAAGCCTCCCATTTCTCGAAGGCAGAGCCATCATGTGTTATTAAGCCTTTTCTGCATCATGAAGTGCAGACATCGGTGTGGTGGTCCACACAAATCACAGCAGCATAGTTCCCATTGCTGAGTGTGTCAGCGACTCTACACAAGTCAGGCAAAGGGGAGACAGGTACTTCCAGCTTTGCAGCCAGGCAGATGATGTCCTGCAAACACACCTGTAAGAAATTCCTGCCATGATCATGGTAGAGGGAAGAAGAGAGGCCATATCTGATGGTGTTAAATGTTTATTAGTATTTTCTCAAAGAACAGTCTTTGATGCTGGCATTAGGGCGTTAAAACTGACGCATTGGCATGCATACGTGTAATACTAAATAAAATAAAGCTTTTTACATGCCACATTTCTATTAATGGTATTGATTCTAAACACAGTCTCTCTTCCTGAAATCCGCTATTCCTTGGGCACAGAGGAAACTGTGCTCTGACTGTGACCCTACCCACTAAAGACTGGATGAAGTAGTGGGTCCCTTTCAGATAGGGACGTGCTGCTCCTACCGTAACTGTATGCACCGAAACCAGAAAGGACAGTAACCTTTAATGATGGATGCCCAGCAATTCAGAGTTTCCAGGAAAACAAGCCCAATTAAGGTGTCTCAAGGTGGGCGTACCAAAAGGGAGACATTGAAAAATTACATCAATAATCTCTTCCAAAAATCTACATTGCACCTGAATTTAGGTTCCTGTGTGTGTCTATGCATATTGATTTTCATTAAGTGTCAGAGGATTGACTCGAGAGTGTACCTTTAGAGAGTGATGCTCAATTTTTCTGGCTATTACTGCAATGTTACCCAAGATACCTGTAGCTCAGCTTAATGTCCCGCTTTTTAACTACTTTATAAAGCTACGTAATAATACTAAACAAGAATGGAAAGGGGGGAAAATTGTGTGGATATCAGTGCAGTTTCTATGATTTCTTTTGTTCTATAATTATTACTATATTGGAAATGCGTCTATATTACTATTGGAATAAAAATATCATTGACAGGTTCAGTGAAAATGTGACATGTAACAACAGATCATCCACTATTATTACATTACTGCAGACTTCAGAGAATACATGATATACAACACTTAGCTACATTTTTGTGAACATGCTTGTTACCGTTTAGTATATAACAAGTGTAACTTATCTATACATATGCATATGAAGATGTCTCCCACTGTGTATTCATAAAAATATGATTTTATGGATATCATACTTCATGCACAATTTTTACTGGAGGTAAATATCTACCTATTGAATTCTGTTTCAACGATGTACAGTGTATGTTTATTTTGTCGCTGCCTTTAGGATTTCTTTTTCTCCTCACCTTCACAGCTTAAGCAACTATTCAGATAAGTAAAGGAACTGCAATTCTTGATCTTAGCATCTTAAAAAATACGTATTGTCCCTGAGGAGTGTTCCCCAGTTTAAGACTGAGGGTACTCTGACTTATATCTTAGTGTTTATTCTTTCACCTAAACATTGTCTTGACAGTGCTTGGTCGACCTTTTTTTACTGGTTTTCATTAAAATTCAATAATAATGTCATCAAAGAAAGTATACATTGCAAACTTATATCATCAAAGAAAGTATACATTGCAAACTTATA
The DNA here is from genome assembly GCA_033558235.1 of Neomorphus geoffroyi. Taxonomy (NCBI): domain Eukaryota; kingdom Metazoa; phylum Chordata; class Aves; order Cuculiformes; family Neomorphidae; genus Neomorphus; species Neomorphus geoffroyi. The sequence goes on from JAUMJM010000045.1 coordinate 19,783,463, forward strand.
TTAATATTTTACTTTAGTTGAAAAAATATAGAAGTATGACTTAATAGAGGTTTAGCTCCAATAATTGCAGGCTGATTTTCCATTCTTCTTGGATTGTCTGTATTTGCATTAAATACCAATTATTTAAATGAGAAAACATGCCCACTTGTGCAAATATTAGATTTCTGAAATTGTGTCTGAAACCCTGTACACCGCTGAACAATATTTTGACTGCTGTAATAAGTTTACAGTGAAGCAGTCTTGGATGAGAATGTTAATTGTAGGGAAGGAGTATGAAAGGGACTCTCATCTAAGAGAAAACATGCCTCACAGTACATAGGAAGAAACACCCTCTCATTCTTAGGCATGATTTCATTGCCATTTGTGTAGGTTTTATTAACTTGGCACAGAGGCAGAATATTCTATTGTAAATTAACTTACCCTTCTTCAACCTTCAGCTGCCAGAATTAGTTGTTTGGCTTTGCTTTTTTGTTTGTTGACTGACCAAATTCTCTTTTCTCAATGACTTCTGAATTATCTTGGAAAGCTTTTTTGCCTGCTTTATCTCCCATTTCATTTCCTTTAATATCCACACAGGCTGGAATCCATACAAAAATGACATTGTTGCTGTGACATATTACCTTATTATAGACATCAATAATTTCCAAAGCTATTCCTACTCTAGTGATTGAAATTTCTAGGATGATATCAACGGCACTTAAAGGATCTGGAAACGTGACAGATTGTAAAGGTTGTACTTTAGCAATCTAATTCAGTGCCATCAGGATAGCAAATAACTCAGCAGTATAACCGGATAACTAATCTAACTGGCTTCTTCAACCCAAATTCACACATATGAAGCTACTAAATCCTATCCCGCTACAATCTCTGGAATGAAAATGGAAAACAAAATAGGAAAGATTTATTTTAAAAAGTAAAGCATTAATTACAATGAAGTGATTGCAATTACATTTTTAGCCAAGTAAGGTTTTGCAGAGAAGGCAAAACAGTGTGACAAAATTTGAAATTAAAATTAAATTGAAATATCTGGAGGCCTGGCTGTGCTAGCACAGTGTTCTTCCATCACCAGCTCTGTGAAGCCCTAGAAGTTGGGCTGGATGATGTTTTCACTTTTTGTTCCAACTAGGGAAAAGAGATTGTAGGAACTGTTGCTGTACATCATTCGCAAATTAAAACCTTAGGTGCTGTTGAAAGTAGTGATTCATCACACAGTAGACCAACACAAAATCTGTGGTCTTACTTAGTAATTGCTAAGGATTCAAGCAATTACTTATCTTAGACAAGCAAAGTTCAAGTCTTTAACCATTCCTTTCCATATTAACCACAGTACACCAGGTTAAATGTGATATAGCTGCTGTCTCCATAATTGTTCTAATTCCATCCAAATTGTTAAATGGGCCATTGTCTCTTCTTATCTTTTTCACTGTTGTCTCTTAACTTTGGAACCATCAATGAAATTGTTTTCTTATCAGCATAAAAGCCACAGCTGCTCAGATCTTTTTATTTTCCCACTTTACTGTAAATGTAAATATTTTTTTAATCTCTTAGGTATCTGATTTTTCACCTTTTCAAGGCTCAAAATGCATCCTAATATGCTTCCTAATATGGTCACTTCTTTAAACTGTGCTTTATCCATCTCTCCTTGTGGTGTCAGCGTTTCTAGCTCTGGATTGTTCATTCCTGCAAGGAAAGTCTCTGTTCAATAAGGAAAATGTGCTTTCATGGCACAATCGATAATATCCATATCACCGCAAATATTAAACAGACAAGATCATGACAACCACTATGGAAGTTCTGATAAATCATTTGTTTTAATACTTGCAGCTATTCCTTAGTAGCCCACCTCTGCTCAAGAAATTATAATAGCATGTCAAGTCCAAGCCATTATGATCGACAAAGATCAACATGCAGGGCTAAAATTTTGATATGCACATGCAAATAATTTCAGTCAAAATTTTAGAGTTTGGAACGTGAATTCTTTCTTTATTTACCAGAATCCTCTCGATGTTTCATTGTTGAATTACAAAACTGAAATTGATGACCATAAGATAGGTCATTATTCAGTCATTTCTCTAAATATTTAAATTCCACAATAAATGTAAATTTTCCTTATTATTGGAGATGTGGAGGTAATGATTTTTCTGTAACTTGAAAGAATTCATAGATAATTTAAATTGCCCACTTCTGTGAATACCTGACCTGAAAATTACCCAATGCTTGTGCTGAAGTCAGACTAGGCAACGTTGCATGGTTTGCAGTTCTGACATTTCATTATGTTGTCACGTCATAGTAAACACAATGGAAGAAGAAGCAGATTTAAAGCAAGGATTAACTATATATCCTGTTCCACATCATCTTTTTTTCCTTGAAATCTAAAAGGCAGTCTTTCAATTATACAGGAATATTCTATGTATTGCAATGCTATTTTTCAAAGTGAAATTCCTTAATTAATTTACATTATGCCCATCACTCATGCGGTCTGCACCTTCAGTTGACTGTTGTCATCCTAACTTGATCTCTTTATCGGAGAAAGCATTTTAGCAAACTTTTGCTCTCTTAACGCACAGTATATGTTGGAGAATTAACAAACTTACGGCTATGTATGTGTGCTAAGCAATATCACAGGCAAGATATCCCCTTTTTAAATGGGATAGTCTAGTATTTCTGTGTATCTAAATACAACACATAAAGCTCCTTATTACCGAATGCTTTATTAACATCAGAAGACAGTCTTATGACATGATCTATGGTTGATTGATCTGCCTGAAAGCCACTTTAATACTGAGGAAGAAGGTTATTCATCTCCAGAAAGAATGACAGTTAACAATAAATCATTTCCTCCATCTTCTTACATAGCAATGAAGTTAAGGCTATCAGATGATAAGAACCTAAATCAAAGCATGATCTGTTTTTTTCATTCTTTTTTTTTAATAAATGCATAAGATTGGTTTTCCTATTTTTTTTTGATCAACATAATGCTACAAAGATAATGATTGCAAATATGGTGAGCTGTCAGAAATTTAAACACAGTAGGAACTTGGGCTTTTTCTCCTCTAAGTTTAATTTTTACTTGATATTTAAGATCATTTTAACTTGTTTTATAACCTAATATACTTATGAAATTAACCAAACTTAAGGCATGTTTTCTGTAACTTCAGGGGTGGAGACGTTGTTTAATAGGATTTTTTTTTTACACCTCCTTCACTGAAATACTCATTTGCCTATGCAACTGCACAGTGAGCTTCCTCAAATGTACAGGAAAAAAAATAAATTAAACATAACAAAGTGATTTTCTAGTAATTTCTATTTCTAAGAAACATTAAAAAAAGGTCTCAAATCAGGTGCCTGACAAACAATTAAGTCCCCCCGTTCAGCTGTACAGCTTTTCACAAGTCCTTCAATCCATCACTAAATAGTTGTTATTTCAAAGCAGAAGAATTTGCTGGAGAGGAGAGAAACAAATGCTACTCCTTATGTAATTTATGTAGTTCTTGTCTTGCATCACAAGATATGCTTAGTTAGCATAAGGAGGTCCAAGAAAGAATCTTGACACAATATAAGAAAAGGTGCATTAGTTCACCTTTTTAATATTACTATCTCTGTCACAAGTACAGAACCTGTATTTTGTTAAAATTCAGATAAATTTGTGTTGCCTTTACAGTTGACTTCATCATTTGAATTTAGTGCCAACAGATTTGTTCTTTGCTGCCTTGCAGGTTGTGTTGTGTTGTTGGATGTGTGGGATTTTTTTGTTTGGTTGAGTATCTAATAAAAAAAATCCCCACACATAGGTATTTCTGGCAAAATTATGCCTTCATTTTTTTCTGTTTCTGTTTTTTATTAAGACTTTTCCTATGGACTTTAGATATTGCAATTAATTCAGGACTTCTTGGTAGCATTATGGTTTTGGGGTTTTTTTAAAAAATCAGTATTGGATTTAGCATTCTGAAAGCTTTATTGAGGTTTTGATTTTTCTTACTTGACTGTTGTAAACTCACTTAGCATTGCCTTATCAAGTGCAACTAATTAACATCAAAGGGATATTGTTATTCATTATCGTTCTATGATCAGTCATGTATACCATATATGCTGAATCGGCTCTTTTGAGTCTCATTCAGTATGCTTACTTTAAGTTTCTTATAGATTGCTTTCTTCATTTGCACAGCACTACAGAAGTTAATATGCATATGCATTTAAGTGGAAAATTACCTCCTCCTTGAAGAACCATCAGACCTGTCTGTAGGCATTTTCTATAAAATAGATACACAAATATTTCTATGCTAACAGGCAAAGCTTGCTGATGCTTCTTTATTTCCCTGCTCCATCTTGACTTACTGGCTTCATGCTTCAAACCCAACCTGGAATTTTGTACTAGATTTAATTTAGTCTCGTGGGGATCTGATTCCTTCAGTGTGTCACTCTTGCTCATTTGGAACCCCCAGGCTATGTAGGTACCCTGGCCAGTATCCATTACCCTGCCAGAACAAACACTCTTCCGTCCATTCTGTCGGTGCGGAACATGCTTTCCAGTTCCTGAAATAAGGACGCAACACCATCAACATTGCAAAAAATTCCTTGTCTCTGAAACAAATCCCTGAAACTGCAACTCTGTATGTTTCCAGTTCTGTTTCTGTCAGCGTATTAAAATAGGTCTGTTCTAAATATTCTAGATGTTTAGAGACAATTTTGATTTTCATAGTTGAGAAGGAAGTAAAAATCATGCAGAAATGCAGTGTAATAATTCACAAAAGTTGATGTATAATTTTACATTGAAAATAGATTTCCTGCCATAGCATGGAATCACACATACGTGTGTCTCATGACGTATACAGCTACCAATTGCGACCATAGAGGTTAGGGTAGTTTTTATTTAGGTGTGATGTGAATATATCTGCCCCTTGGCTTGACCTGACTTTGCTAATGGCTGTTAATCACATGAAAAAGAGCAGAACGTAGGCATCATGATCGTCTCCTTTCTCATTTGAAGTTTGGAGATGTTTCTGTACAGTTTTCCCTTTGCTACCTCATGTGGGCTTACAACGTTAAGTTCTTCTTCCAGGTCATCCACTGCATCCCCTTGAATCTGAACTTTGTCTTCACCAGGAAAGCAGGCCTTCATCACCTGTAATGGTTTCTTGTGAAGACAAATGCCATAACTTCAAACAGCATCCTTTCCCCTGCCCCACTTCCTCCTTCTTCCCCTTTTATTGCTGAGCATATCATACGGTATGGACTGCCTCTCTGGTCAGCTGTCACAGCTGTGTCCCCTCGCAGGGTCTCCTCTACCTGCTTGCTGGTGGGTCAGTATGAGAAACAGAGAAGTCCTTTTTGTCCAGTTCTAGGTGCTGGATCAACTTGAATTTTCAGATCTTTTTCTTCTGCTTATTTGTTCTAACGTACATCACACCCTGATAGTGTCATTAACATTTACATTAAGGATTCTGAGTATTCCCAGTTGAAAAGACTGCATCACTGCTGTCTCATGACCTCTGGGTGTACGTTCCTCTCTGTAGCAGGTATAATTGAAAGCCCAACTCATTCTAAATTCCATGGATGGAACATGCTATCAGATTCAGATTTGGGGAGAGCAGTGATGTCTATCCATGCGACTCACCCTGTAAAACATATTCACTCATTCTCCGTTTTGAATGACAGTGACTTCTTTTGTACTCTGTCCCTCCTAGTTCTTTACAGAAAGAAGGAAAATCACTTGCAAACTTAGTTAATCATTCATACATTCTAGGCATTTTTAACATAACTGAAATCTTATTTTTTTGCCACATCTCCTTTGTGTAATCTGTCTAGCAGTACCTCCCTGTAAGTCATCGTTTCTTCATCAAGTATTTTTGAAGTGGACTTCAGTAGGTAATGTCAATCTACATGGTCTATATGTTGTGTGAATCTTTTTTTTTTTTTTTAACACCTTATGTGTGTATAGTGAACCAGACTGTCTCTGAAGTAAGATGCTATGGAATAAGTTTAGAATTAATGCCAAGTCATAGTCAATGTTTAATTAATATTCATATTTTTCATATCAAATCTTTTTCTTGAAAGTTGGCCATACATGCAAGCAGAATCACACATGGTCTGGGGAAGCAGATGAACTAGAAATGATTTATGACTTTAACACATATATGCCTGCTTTGTAGCCAAGCTGTGTTCATCAGCCAAAAATAAATAGAGAAGAGGAAATGGATAAGGAAAGCAAATTCCTAGCACATTCAGCACTTGGGTTCAGCATGAAGGCTGGATGATCAGCTGTACTTGGGTCTATAACTTCATGTAAAGTCTGCAGGTTACTTTTGTGACATTATTGTATTTCTTCAGGAAATGAATAGAAATAAGGACCAGAGTTTCTGTGACAAATTTTAATGTTTGCATGAATTCTACATCATTATACTTTGAAATGTTCCCTCTTGAAGGACTACGTAAAGGTCAGGATGTAAAAGAGAGACCTCTCCCTGAAGAGGAATAAATGCTGGTGTGATGTTAGAAAGACTCATGGAAAGAATGAACAAGCGCATCCCCAGCTGAGCATTTAGCCTCTTTTCAGTTACACTGAACAGTTCGTACCAATTTGGCAATAAAAATGAATGAGTCGCGTGCTTACCTGACAGTACATGGGAAGAGATGCAATGACTACAGATGTTCACTCTGGATATTGAAGGAATCGCTTTGCTCAAATCACAGGAAGATTGGTTTTATCAGACTTTTGGTACTAAAATCTGAAGAAATTCAGTAGACAGTAGCTCCTGTTCAGCTATTTTTATATGTAGGGAAACTTTCCAAGGGCTAAGTTTCTACTAGGACATCTAAACACAGTGGCTGTTTTTCCATTATCTCCCTGTTTGCTTATCTTTTAAACAGCCTTAATCAAAGGTCTTTGGATACATACAGAAATTTTGATTGTAGTGGGCTTTTTCAATTGAATGACAGTGTTCTAGGAAAGTCAATGGTTGATTAAAAATACATGTTTTCGGTGGCTGAGGGCAAAGCATAATTTGAATTTTTTTATTTCCTAATAAAATAATACAATAATTTCGAAATTAAAGGGCTAGATAAGACCCCAAATATACGGTTAAGTGTTACTGATATTATGGGGGTCTGCACTCTTAAGACAATTTCTTGTTAGAGCTTCCACCTTTGCCAAACTTTGCCCGTTACAGAGACTGAGACTTAATACAGCTTAGACTAAAATTAACGGAAACGCTGATTAACACGATGTCTCTCTTTGGCTAATACATACTTCTGTAAAAAGAAGTATCATCCCCTAGTAAAATCAAAGTATAGTGGAAAACTTATTTGTCTATGTTAGAAAAAACCCAAACCACTTTGGACTGTATTGCTGTCCGTCCTCCTGCAAGTCAAACCACATAACGCACGTAGGGGTGGATGCATAAAGAGGGGGAAAAAACATCCCTATTGTTTTCTTATTATTCAGGACAAAAGTTACTTAATTTTTCATATATTTAAATATAAGTATAAAAATATATTCAACAGAACCTGTATTTGAATGTTAAGTTTACAAGTGGGAACTGACATCCGAAACAAGTCCACGTGACAACTTTCATGTAGTTATGTACCTTGTTGCATGCCATGTAGACCTTCTTACATAAGACCAAATTGCTATTATTTAGTAACTGTTTCACTCTCACCATGTAGAATTTGCCACTATTTTCATTGAAATTGTGAAGTTTCAATAATTGTTAATAGATCACAAAAATCCACACATGCTAATGCTAGAAGCACAAGTTCCTTTGTGCTCAGTCAGCTTAGTGTCTATACAAGGGTTTGGAAAAAAAAGTGAATCAATTGTCTTAAACATCTGAATTGTCATAAAAATCCTATATTAAAAAGAGTACCTAATTAGTCTTTTTTGGCTTTCAATAATTTGGAATAAGTCATCTTGTATTTTGCACTGACTGAAAAATGTAATTTGACATTTTTAAAATTAAAACCGTCATGGTATTTAAAGATGAACTTAAGCTCTACTAATTCTATTAAACTGCAGGCTGCCAATGAGTTATAAAGTCTAATTAATCATTTTGTCAGCTTTGCCTTCTGAAGCTAGTCAATATAAATTTGAATAAATAGGAAGCTGTTGACCCAGGCACCTCTGGATGTTCTGAATAAAGATGTGCCAGTCGTAAAATAACTCTAACTACTACCTATTTTGACTGCACATAGTGTGCACAAACACGGCAGGGAATTATTCAGTGCTAACATACATGCACGGTAAAGTCTTCATTTAAATAATTTATTTGTGGTGATGAATAAAGGAATATGCGTAGTAAATTCTTATGTGTTTCATCTAGACAGTGATTTTGAGGATAAAAACTTTTTAGTGAAAGTTTGTCGCTGACACTGCAGTGTGACATGTCACATCAGGTTGCATCAATAGAGTCATGTTATGTAAAAGTAATGAAATGTGACTGATAGAACCCAAGATACTGTAACATACTGTAACATAATGTGTCAGCATTTCTTTAATGGAGCCTTTCAGGAATGCTTTTTGGTAAAATACCTTAAAAAATCAGTTACAGAAATTGATGAGGACGTACAAAATATCTGCACACAGTTGCTGCAAGGAACATAGGAAATAATCTAAATAAAAATTATTTCCAGTGATTTGGTAAGATATACATCTGATCTATAAAGTTACAGCAATGAAGTATACGGATCATCCCAGATAATTCTGTTACTGAATTTTCTGAAATTGGTTTCCCGATCCTGCACAGGAATAAAAATGTCCCTGTGTTGGATACCAGATGAAGCTGTCACGCTTATTGGAAGTTGTCTCTATCCAGTTGAAAAAACTTGTATTTCCCTAAAGTATTTTAACGATCTGGGAAAATTCATTTTCATTAAAAAAAAAAAGTCTATGTTGCTGGGATCAAAATGATTATTTACTTTTGTAGAGGTCAGATTGCATCTCTTTCTTAATATCTCACTAAGCTTTTGAACCTGAAAGCAGAACAGCATTGTGTGAAGGATGTGACATATAAAACACCATTGCTGCTGACATCCTTCTTCTGAGGATGAAAGACAGTGAACTGTTTGTCTTCAGCAGATTAACAGGGAAGGTTGTTTTTGTTTGTCTGACTGGTCAAGGACAATTTACAGTTCAGTTACTCTGAAGGAAAGACTTGTTGATTTGAGAGCACTCCTATTATAGCTCCAGGTAGAAGATGATAGATTCAGCCGTCATTGTGATAAACTGCAGCCTATACTCTTGCAATACCCAAAATAAATAAAACACTAGTAGATCTGTTTGGTTCAGCTACTTAACAGCAAGTGCTGGCATGTAGGCATAGGCTTCTTTACTGAAGGTACCAAGGATTTAAATGTTCCCTTTAGTCCAAACATGTCTTGGACTTTGTGAGAATATTTAATGCTTGCTAAGAAGGAAAACCAAAAAAAGGCAGGAAAAAAAATCTCTGTAAAAATGGCTGTTGAATCCCAGTAAGTCAGATGTAAATGTTATGATTCCTACAAAGCATTCCTGCTTTTCTTCGCATAGTTAAACGTTGTTTACTCATTTTTTTTCCTTATCTTTCAATTTCCAAGCCAAGAGTTTCAAAAAATCTTGCATATAGAAGACTCTTCTCTGTAGAATATCCTCTCTTGGAACAACCACTGTGATGAAGAGCACACAAACCTTCTTATAGGTTTAATTGATCTATTAGCTCAGTTGCTGACGTACATTATATGGATATCACCCTTGATAGCCATTATCATTCCATTAGAGCAATCTTGTGGATTTTTAATTGCCTATCATTTCTTTTAAGATCTATCCTATATATATATATAGCAACTCCTGTTTTATTTAGTAATGGGAATTGTTTGCGGTGCCACTAAGTTTTAACTAATAGGAATTTTCTACTGTGTAATGTTATTTTTTCTTATTTTTCTTTTGGTAACATGAGAGAAATCACAGGTAACAGTATTAATTCCACTGTATTCTAGTCAATTATACCACTCTACAAATTTACGCTTTAAATTAAAATTCATACACCTAAGAACAACTACTAAAACTGTAGAAATAAAACAATATAAAATTATATTCACCCTGCACATCTAATTCCATGCTCTCCGGTACAGGGAGGCTGGTCTTGAATATTTCCAACGTGTTTTGGTACAAATAACACTAATACTAGCAAATATATTTTACCTGCATACTGATTTTTAATTCAGTGAAATCTGGAATTGAAAAATATGTTCAAAACTCAAAATTTAACTTACATTTTCAAAAAAACAAAACTATCCAAGCAAGAACAAAGCAACTAAAGCAAGTGTGGGTTTGAATGTAGACGTGAATAATATGTGCTACAGAAAAGGCCATCTGGAGACAAGAACGAAGCCAACTGACAGCTCTGCATCTGTGGTTTGTGGTGCCGAGCGCCACCCACAATAACTGAGGGCGTCTCTTTGTTCCGTCTAGTGGTTAGACCAAGAATGGAGGAGAAATCAGTCCTTTGTTATTTTCATCTTGCAGTTGAAGCAGCAAAAATGAGACCTAGACTGAGAAATCATATGTTCCAATTCAGTACATTTGCTTTCAAAAGTAGAGTTTTCTGTTTTTCAAGATAGTGTTGAGGGGTTTTTAAATGCTCAGGTTTGCAAAAGTACTTTGGAAGTTAATGGTAACACCTAAAAGGATGGGTGAGTTCCCTCTCTATGAAGACTGCACGGCTCTTCTGTTTTTATTTATTTAAATATCTTAAAATCACCTACTGATTCAGGAAACGGTGGCTTTCCGAATAGAACCTAGGCAGAGGGAACAGGCAGTTCCATGTGAAGTACTTCGATACACAGAAGGCACATGGAAGCCACCTCTTCTGCTCACCAACAAGGGAATGGGAGCAGAAAATGAATATTCTCCTTTATTGATATCTAAGCCTGGAATAGAATAGGTAATATTTTTAGAGGAAATTCTACAGAGAAATTAGGAAAGCACTGAGTCTATATAAGAAATTAGTAATAATCTGATAAAATTTTAACATTAGTAGGTAATATTAGAGGAGATGCAAGTGTATTATTAGGTCAGTGCAGATAAGCTTGGTTCTGGGAGACAGAATTGTGGCAATGTCTGTGGTGGTTTTGATGCCGTTTAGCTGCTTGCTTACAGGGAAGGAAATGAGAACCTAACACTGTAAAATTCTTTATCAGTTTTTCACTACTCTTTCAAATGAAAATTCTGTGCGGAGAACACTTAGAAAGTTTTAATGCTTACTTTTAGTAAGTTTTAGACAGCTCTGTTCTTCCTATTGTACAGGTTGATTTTTTTTTTTTTAACCTATTCCCTATTTTCTATGAACTGATTATTTCTTACTGGATTTGTTTTATTTAATTGAGTTATTTAATAAGTTTTACTCCTCTATGCTCACTGTAAGCTTAATTTGTCGCACATGCATTTACTCTGCACAACAGTATAGTAATTACTCAAACTGCCAGTGAAAAAGCAAACTACAAAACAATTAATAAAATGGATGCTATACTAAACAAGGTGTTGAATTCTGACTGCACAGGGCAACAGACCAAAATTAAACAAGGTAGAATGTCTTACTTGAAGGTATTTTGTCTGTGCACGTCTGCAGAGAAACAGTCACAAGTTTCTTTATACAAATGTGAAATGAGATGAAATTTTGAGCTTGCGAGTACTTACTAAATACTTTATTACTTACTTGTTCTAAGAGTAATACAAGGGGCAAATAACGGAGAATCCAAAATGGACTTACTCTTAGCCACTCTGTTTCTCCTCATTGTGAGAATGAATGCAGAGGAATTCTTAACTAAATTATACAGGTCACAATTCAGCCATTGCCTATTGGATATTCTTAGTGAATTTTTGATCCATAGAGCGTGCTTGAAAAACAGCTTTGAAAACTGGTAATCTTGAATTCATTTGAGGTGACTGTGAGTAGGACTAAGACGACTAAGCCCTCCAGTCTTTCAACGTTTCAGCTGCCAAATACGTGTTTAAGTGTTTGACTCCTAAAATAAATGTTCTGAGCAGTGTTGAGTGTCAATTCCAAAATTTTAAAGTCAGTATTTCCACTGTGAATTCTATTTCATTTAATTTAGAAGTCATCTGAAAATGGAGTCATCCAAATACCATTTACAAAGGGGCAACTTCTACATGCGAGTCGTCTCTGAAAGTGTAAGCCAGTAGCAAATTAGTGTGTAGCTGGTAACAATCGGAGAGGTTTCTCCCATTCAGCTTATGTTTAGAGAACTGCCACTGTGCAGCGAGACGCTTTGGTTGCCTCTGCAAGAGCAAAATCTGTATCAATGATACGATTTGAGAATAAGGTGACTTGGCAACAGTGATGTGACTTTAATGGCAGAATTAACTAGAAATGCCCATGCTGTACCAATTGCATGAAGAGATTCTAAAAGCATTCTGGTAGTATATAATTTATCGCTTTTTCTGCTGTGATTAGAGAAAACAAATGAGTCCATTTCTGCACTCAAGGAAATCAGGGAATCAATTTCATGGAAGGAACAATAACAAACAGAAAACCTCTATGCTAATACAGGAATATTCACATTTACAAAGTTGTGCATGTTAAGCAAAAAAGCTTCTTCTATTTTGTACCGTGATTTCTCATTTTGCATTACAGGCTTTTAGGGTTATTAAATGTCTAGATTTTAAAGTGTATTTCATCAGCTGAAGCAGCATACAGGAGCCAAATTCTGGGGTTTGACACGCAAGCATCACTCTCACTGATTTCATTATGAACTTTTCATTTATATTCAGAAAGCAGCGTTTGAATCTGACGTGGTCTGTTGTATAAAATGGAATAGCCATTGGATTTCTGAATGATTCAAAATATTTTTAATGCACAGAGAGACTGAAAAACTCTTCCTTACTAAGGGAAAAACAGATTATCTCTTAGCTAACTGAGACAATCTATATGCTGGAAAAGGGGGGATACAAAAGCCTCCATAGGACATGTTCCAAATGAGACCTGCACATTGTAGAGAGAAAATGGAACTCAGAGCAAACCTCTTTAGTTTATAAAACATATTTCTGCCATGCCTGGATCAGCCATAAATAACTTGTAGTGCACATGCTGATGTGTGCCCCACACAGTTATGGAGTTCCAGTCACCTTCCTACAACAGCGGGGAAAACAGTCTGTAAGCAAACAGTTGAAAGAAATTAAGTTGTTGATCTGGAGGAAAAGAAGTAGAAGAAATCCATCGTGAATGATGATGCATTGTCTGATGTCTGCCTTAATTATTCCAGTTCCTTCCCACCTTTTTGGTTATGCCAGTCCCTGAACTCTATGCAGATTCTCATTGCTTAAACTGGGTTTAGCTTTCTATCTCAAGCCTTTTCAATACTAATGAAGAAAGCTTCGTGCTTTCTCAGAGCACATTGCGCTTACACAGCACAGCAAGAGGTGCAGCAATTGGCCTGGGTTTTTTAGAAGAGTGGTGCTTTGCTGATACATGGTTTGTGATCTCCTGTAACCTGCGGGTGGTTTCCTCTGAGGAACTGTTCTCAGTTGGTTCCCAGACTGGTATTTGTCTACATAACTATTTTGTACTTATTTGTACAAAATCTTAGTCACTTTTCCCAGTTTTTCAGGATTTTATGTTCCCAGACTCTGTTATTTTAACATTGAAGTTCTGTTTGATCTCCACTAGGGAGCAGCAAACGACACAGAAACGTTCTCATCACTCAGTCTCTAATCCACCCCAAAGTAGCAGTGTACAAGCTGGGTGAAGATTTCTTTCATTCAATAAACTGGCAGATTTCAAATATGTTCACTTTCAATGTCTGATGTTTGAACAGTTGAGACTTTTGAAAACTTTAGAGTGGCCTTACCTCTTTTTTTTCTCATTTAACTATGTTCCTTCCCCTCATATAATGTGGCTTTCAGTGGATAAAATGGTGTTTCTTTCATGTCCAAGCTGCTGTACAAGGGTTAATGATGGGCCTGAATACTTAAATTTGCCTCAAATGGAGGCTCAGGATGATTTCTTTGTATTTTTTAAATACTGTCTTTGTTATAGAAGCATCTTGAATTAAGGAATCCAGCCATGTAAAGTGAATAGTTTGAACTTTATTTATAAGTTATTCAATTCCTTGTCCTCCACTTGTCTTTTCACCCTGAAAAAGAACATGAAGATCCATTAGAGCGCACTAAAAACAAATATATCACATTCATGATTTGTGGTTTGGTTAAAAAATAAACATATACAGTTAATATAAGGAGTGTATACACAAAGAAAAAGAGGAAACATCTGGGATAGTGCAGAGCTTCTTCTGGACTAGTGGGCTAAAACTTAAGAAAAGTGTAAAGCTTTCTTTTTTTGCGGCTGGCAGTTGCTAAACTATGGAGTTGTTTTCCAATAGAAGTGATGGATGTTCTTTTTTTGGATTCATTTAAGAGTGGACAGAGAAAAGCTCTAAATAATATACTGCAGAAAGTAACCCTGCAGTGACAGCAAGAGAGGCTCAGTCACTGCATTCCTTGCTCTGTCTCCTCCTTCTCCTGTCACTTCACTGGGATATGTCAATGATAGCTAATGAAGAATAGGGAATTAAGTTCTGGCCTGCGAGAAGGACGGCTGTGTGAGGGTCTTTTGTTTTGTCTGTGGCTGCTGGCAGGTTTTGAAACAAACACTTGCTGTTTGTTGTATTCAGAAGTGTAGTGATGCTACAGCACTGAGACCAGTGGTGGCTGAGGGAGAGCAGGACCCTGCCCAAACCACCCTCTCGCCAGTGCAGCATCCAGCCGAAATGAGAGAACATGAATTTAATGGAAACATATTGTACTCCTTGCTGTCTGTTGGTGGTTCTTTCTGTGTGTCTTTGTGTTTCTGAATAATGAGACTAATGCTAATGTTCTGAAGCACAGGTATTTGGCTTAAGTCTTTGGGTAATTTCTTGCGTTGAGAAAAGAAATAACTTTGTAGAAAGAGTAAGGCTGTGTTTATATAACCAGTGCTCTTCTATGCATTTACATTTGCAGTGGATATTGCTGTTAAAACATACCTCTAAAAACTAACTGCTTCCAAGAAAAATGTGAAATGGTATTTTTGAAAGATAGAATTTGTCTGTCTTTTATCAAATATACAAGAAAAAAACCAAAACACTTCACAATAACTTTGGAAGCTGATTCCTTTTAATTCTTTGTGGACTGGAAAAACACTGTGGAAGGCATGTTTTGAATATCAGCACTTGAAAGGTGACGTCCCTAGTCCATGAGGCAGCACTGATGGCATACTTTGTCCTGTCTCTCTGGTACATTAGGCAGCCCTAAGGCAATTGAAAGGTCTGTAAGGCTCTCATCCACCTAACCTTCCCATTTCTGCTTCTTTCTCATGTCTGTCACACATACAGGAAATTCAGATCATTTAAATGTTTCCAAAGCAATTCAAAATCTCCCCTGTTCTACCCTTTTCTATCGAGCTCATATGCTTAACTGCTTTGACTGAACTAGAATCAACATGTTTAAATTTGAACATAGGGTAAGACGTATAAATATTTGGAATAAATATTTTGTCTCTGAGTAACATGCTGCCCACCAAACTGAAACTGACAGAATAGTGAATATGCACCCAGTTTTACAAAGTGTGCAGAAAGGCATCATGGCTTGGAGAGTCTACTGGGACAACCTTAATCAGCCAGATCAAACCCAGCCCGTAGCATCACCTCCCTTAATGGCACAGCTCCTTTCAGCTTCAGCCTTAACAGCTGTGCACTGCGCTTTCTCCTTCAGAAGATCAGTGTAGAGCAGACGTGAACCCACAAGTGATAGCTCCATAGATTTGGTTCTGTGTGGTAAGTATCATGAAACGTATGTTTCCTCAGTTACCTCCACCCTGGATTTTATACAGAAAGAGAGAACGTGCTGCAGAGTTACTGCTTCATCTATTGTGACAGTTTATTTCTATACAGACTGGGAAAGGAGAGCTTAATGGAGAATGAGAGTATTGTGGATGAAAAAATAAGTATTGAAAGTATAATCAGTTGATTCTTTCCTCTATCAAAGGGAAAAATAAACACTCAAATTTTTCAGTTTTCATATGCTGTGCATGAAAGTGATTGGGATAATTTACGTTCACACTTATTTTGATAGACAGTGAATAGTTGGATAGTGAATTCAACTTTTTATCGCTAGCCATCTGTATCCAAAAGCAGGAACATTCAGAGCATGGCAAATTACTCTGTTTTCGGATGCAGTTTTAATTGAGCAGAAAGGTAAACACGTGGAAAATACCTGAAAGCTGACCATAAGTTTGCGAAGTTATTAGGATTGCAATGATTATAAACTATTGAATTCTACTGGATTGTTTATGGAGTTCCGGGCCATAAGATTTCTGTCATTCTGTTGACTGTGTTATAATTAGAGTAACTCTGGCATCAACTGCAAGTTGCACACAAACCAAAAATAAATAAGATCAATCATAAGATCATGATATTGAGTAGAAGAGTTAAAGTATGATGAGTTCCTAATATATGAGGGGAAAAAAAAAGCATTTCAGCTGCTCTGTTAAGACAGAATGTTGAAGGTGTAGGAATTTTTCACTGACACAATTGTACAGATTTCATAATATATTTAAATATTTTATGCTTCTGCCTTGTAAATCTAACAGGAATCATCAGGGACTATTCTGGACAAATTTACACATTTGTCAGTGCCTCTGAGTCGCCTTAGTAACTCAGCTGCCAATGCTGATGGACATTGAAAGGAGTCTGTGTTCTCAAATGCATCTTTATAAACAGTGGTAATCTGCCGTAGTCTATTGGAGAATAGACTCCCCTCTGTAACTGGAGGGGAGAATTTTGCCCCAGCACTTCCAGTAAGGCTATTCTTTTAATTTTTTTTAAGAAGTTTGTAAGCTTCTTTAAGTGTAGAGGATAATCTTGTAGAAAGGTTTGTTAATGCATACCTCTGACCTTGAGAATTTGAATGGATTTTTCATCCCTCTTAAGTAGTCATCAGTTTTCCTACAACTGTTGTCTGTGTTTCTTAGGATTATTTAGTGTCAGCAGACTTCCATTCTTTTGATTTGCTTTCCTAAGTATTATAAAACTTCTTGTAGAAATAAATTACTCTATAACTGATCCAGCTTGCATATTTTATCAGCATTCTTTCCATCATTTGTTTTCTTTGCATTTATTTTAATCTTGCCTGTTAGAAGCAATATAGTGATTTAATGATCTATCATGTGCAGCATTGTTTGTGCCACCCAAAGGTAATGCCTGCCTGAATGCTGAAGCCGGACAAGACCACGGCTTCATTTTTTCTAAAACTATTCCATTTAAAAAAAAAAAAAAAGAAAGAAAAGCAACTTGTGATACACATCAGTGAATCAAAGCTCAATTCCTTGTTTGCACCATTTGTTACTGTTGTTGCATATTCTAAGAAATAGAAAGCACTGAGACCTTAAATGGAGATTTTTTTAGAAGTGCTTTATTTCACACTGGTTCCATTTGGAGACCCAAGTGACGTGCATGCGGCGCGGTATGACCGTGCTGTGAGTGCTTACTTATGTGAACTCCGTATTTTTGTACACATAATGAACATCTGGTGACAAGACGCTCAGAGCAACAACAACAAAAAAGAAAGGGGGGGAAAAGAAGAGGAGAAGGAAAGCAAAAGGCAGTAAAATCTTTTGCATGCCTGCTACTTTTATGACTTCAAATGATTTTCCTTCAATGAGTGCATCTAGGAAAACTTTTTTTGATGTAACAATCAATTTTTAACAAGGAAAAAAAGTCTGAACTTATAAATATTGTATATATTAATTGTGAAACTTAATGGAACATTTTGTGTTTCTGAACAACTCGTTTACATAATTAAAATCTCCTTTGATCTGTGAGTAAATGATTTAATCTTAATGCTCATTAGGCTAAATGGGTCTTCTATTCAATTGTATCAAGATGGTATGGAAAATTCTCAGACCTTTAGAAAATATTTGTTAGTTGTTAGGTAAACACAGAAACCTATCTGTGAACAGGTATCTTTCATCTTTACAAAAGAATTTGAGTCTAAAACTAATTCAGATTAAAGCCTTTTTTTTCCTTTTATCTGACATTTTGGTTTCAAGAGCAGTTCACTGAAATATGGGAGGGTTCAATATATATTCATTAACTACTTCACTACAAACACAATTTAGTCCTTGAAAATAAAACATGAAATAAAAAACACAGGCACCTCCAACTGAAATAGGAATTTGTATAACTATAGATCACTTAAGGGAGACTGGTATTTTCTTGTGAGTCTCGCTCAGAAATCCCTCTGGATATGGCAAAGCTCAGCAACATCTGGGAAATATGTGACAAGATTTTCATCTTTTTTAGAATTCATATAACACCAGTAATACGATGTCATACTGTGACAGTATTTATCTGCCAAAGGTTATCATCTTTAAGTGTTCAAGAGGGACAGGATTCTTACACTCTTAAATGCTAAGAAAGCTCTTAGTCTAAGGTGATGCAAAGCTTGCGTGTAACCTCAGACAGAGCCGATAAGCTTCTCTAAGAAACCCATTTCCTTACGTCCCAATCCAAGCAAAGCAAGCTCCCAAATTGGACATCAGTGTCACAATATTCAGTATTTCTCAAAAATTCTCAACTAAATAATTTATTCTGAAAATAATCTTTTTTCATTATCCCATCTGTAATTTTTTTTAAAAGCCGCTTTTCATTCCCACAGGGAGGTTTTTTCTTTTTAAAAAAGGTACGACTTTTAATTAGCTCAGGTGGTGCAATAAACACAAACATCTGTGGCCCTTTATTAAAGAGTTTTTTCAGTCCCTTCTCTCTCTCAAGAACAAATGTATAGCACAAAAATACTCCAGAGTCACCTTGCTGAGAACTTAAGAGACCGATGTCCACACTGTGTCAGACCAGCCTTTCTCTGCAACACTGGGCCACAGCGGATGGCTCTGAATATTGTAAAAAGCAAGGCAAGCACACAGACACTCCTGACTTTTCCCCAGGGACATTTCTAACAATCTGCAGTTTAGGGACATCTTGAGCCAGAAGGTTGTATCCATATTTAATTTCTCTTGAAAGTGTTATCTTCCGTGAAGTAATCCATGGAAGACATATTAATTGTGCCATTACACAGATGCAAAAGTAGTTAGGATGAAATGCACTTTTGCACACTATATTGAAATATTGAGCAGGAATGTTTGTTTAATATGTCCTAGGTAGAATTTGCTTTGTTTTCCTCTGGTATGCCTTGAGGTGCTGTATGTTTTTCATTTAACAAAAAAAAAAAAATTCCAACCAAAAATTACCAGTTCTTCATTGGAAATTACATTCACAGCACTGTAGTCTCAGATCACAATTGCCAGTTTCCAAAGGTCACCTTATATCAAGGTGAAATTTGGGGTTTATTATGCTAATTCTCAAACTTTAAGCAAAATCTGTCTAAGTTATAACATTCAGTTAATTAAAATGCTACTGAGCTGAGTCCCAATCAATAATATTTAGATTGTTTTATGCTGAAATTTCGGAAAATTTGCTCTATTTTAATTCTAGAAAGTGTGACATTATTGCAACTAACCATTATGTCATTAGAATTCTTTCATATTTGTAAAAATATTTACTACAATTCAGCCTGTGTACCAGCAAAATACCCATTACTTCAGTGGAACTTATACTTACATAAATAACGAAGGCTTGGGTTTAAAGGCTAAAGTTTTCTTTAATCAAAGCAAAAATTATCCCTCTGATATCGGTTTCAGCTGAAGGAAACAGGGTTTTAGCTGTGCTGAGTGTTGAGAATTTACACAGTGAAGTGCAAACATCCAAGAAAACACATCTCTGTCCTCAAAAGGATTGGTCTAATATATGTGCAAACAGAGTATGAAATGTACATTGGGCATGGTTTGGTTTGGCATCGCGGTGATAATGTGTAACATTTTCAGAATCACCTAAGGGATTTGGGCTCCTAAGTACTCAGTTTAGAAAAGAGAACCAATAATCTGTATTGATTAATCATGTAAATCTGCAATAGTCAGGACTGCTTTGCATCTGAGAGTACTTAATGCATCTATTAGCTATGACTTGCTTTTAAATTTGAAACAGACAAAGCTATTTTAATGTGGAAAATAGACATGAGAGAATTTTTTCTCCCTCCTTCATGTTTCTATAGTTTGAGTAAACAGTTACTCTCTCGCTCATTTGAACTATTGATAATAATGTGAAAAAATTGCATGAACATCCCTTAAATCATTGTGTGGACTATGGGTGGATTTCTCATTTCAGCAATACACATACAAAAGTAACCACAAAATAGAGATGAAGTACACTTATCTCAACTTAACTGCCTGTGATTTATGTGCATATGTTCATAATAAGATTATATGATAAGCATTTAACATTGGGAACAGAACTTCAGAATTTAAACTCTATTAGACCGATAAGGTTTCAAAAACCTTTGCAAAAGGCTTTTCAGCAATATTCTGATCAGTTCTTGATTTCTGTGAAAATAAGCAGCGTACAGGATTTGTAGAATTATTTTTGTTGATCGGGGATTTGGTTGTAAAACATCTGGCGTAATGACGTGTTTTCAAATAAGACACTGGAGTTTAGATTTCTTTTCATCTGTGTATGCGTGTATTGTCCAATCTCCATTTCAGATGACAAGTTACAGCTCATCTTCCATAAAACTAGCCTAATGTTTTTGCTGTAAAAATATTACACAATTAACACACATTTACAGTCCATTGAAACATTACCTCCATGCACTTTGATCATGGACAGATGATTCTTGAGTGTATTTGTGCAGAAATCTTACGGCCCAGGTCTAGATTGTACCACGATCAAATTTTCACAGCATGGCACATGCCTACCTTCCTGATCTGCATTCTAAAAATGCAATACCAGTCTTATTTTTCTAACGTAGTATTAGAATTTTTCATCTCCTTACATACTGTTGTTTGTGTAAATTCTATTTCATCATATAAGTATTCTAATTGTTTAAATTAAATTTCACACTCGTTAAAAGAGCCAAAGTTGCTCAATTTCAAGCTGCTACAAGAACAACATTGTAATTTATTATTAACTAATATTTCTTTGCAGTCATTATTTAAATTATTTGTTTACATAACATTTTAATGGTAAATTTTGGACTGAAGTTATGGAGTAGGTGATGAGCAAAGCAACTGGTAAATACACTAGAGAAGGAATGTTTGACCTTGTCACTCATTATTCCTCAGGATATGTTGGAGATGTAACAAGATAACCTAGATGCTTTTAGCTCAGTAGACCTATGTAAGGTACCTCCTGTATCGATGTCCCACTGGGTCACCTGCTCTCCAGAGAAAACCTGCAAACTGGCTCCTGAACTCAAGCAAACTCTTAAATTTTCCTACCCCTTATGTTTTCCTACTTGCGTTCTCCAAGCTCTGTCCCTTCATCAGTCCAGTCCTTCATTTACCTTTAATCACATTTAGAAGCTTATTTTGGCAAGCTAGAAAAGTAGTGTTTTAGTAGGATTTTAGGGTGTCTAACTCTCACTTCAGAATTAAAGAATATAATAGCATTCTGAAGAAATTGGAAGACTCCTAATATATTATGACTGGCAATCAAACTGTGCCACTACACTGCATCGTCAGCCAGCTTTTTGTCTCTGGTAAACAGCTCAGTAATTAGCATTTCATGGTTTACAATAAGTCCCAGATATTACTTACACATTTTGAGGCTGCTGTTTCCCCCTTTGGTTATGAACTTAAAGGGAACTGTGGTGTCACAGGTAGAAAACTGAAACTGAAAACAAAATTAAATTTCCTAAGCCTGCAGAGTCAGGTGTCAAGCCCTGACTCAGATACAGGAGGTCTTGACTCCCCTCTTTGTGGTGAAGCCACAGGCTGCCTCATGGTCCGTTTTTATCCTTATAAACTGTGTTTAGAAGTTGCTCAAGTGCAGGCTACAACGTTACAATCATTGACATTTCCTCTATGCACTGATATTTCAGAGCTGGCCAAATATATACATAAAGGTTTCCTTGTATTATTTCATGAGCTGCATTTTAGTCTCGAGTCTGCAGTATTTCTATAGTTTTATTATGGAAAAGAATAATTTTTCTTTGCATTTGTTTTTCATATGGCTATAGCAAAATGTCATTTCTGAAGCTCTCTAAACACCCATGCATTAGAATTTCAAAGTCTCTTTGTCTTTTTCAAAATACAAGGACACCAAGAAAAATTTGAATTTAATGTTTTTCCTGAAATGGAAATGGGTATTCTTCTAAAGCATAGCACACTATTAAATGAACTTGCAATATTTTGGGGGGTATTATGATAAAATATGGACTATTTCAGATAAATTACTGACACATCAACAACTGATACACAGAATTTCAGATTACTTTTGAATATACAACTATTTTTAATCCATAAAGGCAGGGATTATGATGGATAAATAGCTTTAGTTGACACTGTATCATCATGGGCTGCTCCCATTACCTCTTCTAATAATTCATTCTTTTACAAATGACACCCTGGACTACATATACGTATACGTGCCTATCATTCAACTTGACCGGCAAGGTTCATTTCTCACGTATAGGTAAAAAGACAGGAATTAGATTACAAAATTGTAGTATCTAGGATGTGTTTTACTAAAACAAGAACCTTGTAAAAGCAGCTGTCTCCATAAAAGTAGCAGCGAAAATTCACAAAATACATAATGGGTGATAATTCTCTATAAATGAATGGGAACCTGCTGCGAAACCTCAGGAATACACTGAAAGAACACTAAATATTTTGCAGGATTTGTAGCAAAATTAAATTAACATTTTTAGCTAGTAGTAGATGTTTTAAAATACATGACAGATCAGGGGTATAATGATCAAGTGTCTGGGTTTTTTATGAAACCGATGCATTTGTAATCTCTTCCCTGTTTTTAAATTTAGTGGTGACCACGCAATTTCTTTTTCAGGGCTGCTTCCAAGGGGGTAGTGAGCTGTTGGTCCCTGGTGTAGGGTGAGAATCCTGGCAACACGTTCAGAAGTCGCAGCACAATGTTCACGCGGGCTGGATCTGTTACACTGGTCAAAAGCCAGTGCTTTATTTGTAATGACAAAGAAAGCCTTTCCCTTTGATATTGGAATACCTACTTCTTTAGCCCAATCAATGCGTTCCACACAGGCACTTTGTGTAACACAGCTGTCAGCGCTGGCAGACGGATGAATCACCTTGACACTTCCACTTTACTACAGCACCTAAATCAAATGCATCTGTAAGGGGAGGCTATAAACCACGCGGCACCTCCTTGGGAGAGATGGAGGGTGAGTGATGCAGATGACGCTGACATTTCCTTCGTAAGGAAAAGTAACCCAGGTGGGCAATGTTTAAAACAACATGTCGAGGAGACCTTACTGAAGTTTTGTTCTGAAATGCTCCCAGGATTTTTTTCCGGAAACTCCATCAGCCAGATTTCTATGTGTTTCCCCTATTTTGACTCGTCTTAATGATTAAATAAGACTTCATTATAATGGCTAATCTGTAAATTAATTCAATTCAATACCTACCATTTTACTTTAATAAGAAAAAGGAGCAAAGGGGAAGAACATCAATATTGTAACAGGCATAGAGCACAAAAATTTCATAAATAAATGACCCATCAGTACATAACAAATCCCCACAGACTATATGCTGTTGTACAGCTTTACAATTTAAATAATTGACTAAAAGAGCATTCTTAAAATAAAATAACCTCGCTTAGAGAATTCCAGAAGCAGAGCTGGAATAAAAATAAAATTTGACTACAAGCCACTTAATTTAAAAAAGCAGACTTTTATTCAGTCAGGCTTCGCAGACACATTGAAATCTGGTCTGGGTTTATAGAATAAGATTAAACCTGTGCAAATTAATATAGTACAGGACATATTTCTTGGCTGAAAAATATTTAATATTAGGATCTGTATGGGAGAACATTTATATCAAATACATGTTTAACTGCTTTGTAAAAGAACTGCTTTACAGCTGAGAAAGTTATCTAAAGCAAAAATATTTTGTCGCTTGAAGCTTTACTTACTCTGCTTAGGAAAATCTTTTTACAGGAAACCAGATAGACTACAATTTTCTTTTTAGTTCATATTAGCCAGTGGACAGTCACATCTTTTGTACTTGTCAGATGACTGAAAGAAGCTCATTACTATTTTTCTAGATTCACATGACAAAAAATTAAACACCTTTCAAAACAGAAACTATGAAGCCGTTCACTTGTGAAAAAGGTACCTGTAGAAAATCTGGGTTTTAAAGAAATTAAGTTTTATGGTTTTGTTTCATTAGGATTCTCCAGACCAGGCTCTAATTCTTTCTTTTCTAATGTTTTAAGCCCAGAACAACAGAACGAAACCAGAACCACCTATGCAAGACAGGAACACGTACTGTTCCCTAATCGTCTTCAACAAGGTAAACCTAAAACATTTGACTGTCTGTATCAGAGAACGGTGAAAGCCCACAGTTCATCCCTTAGCAGGAGCAACGCTGTTTGACAGGATATGAGGAAAAAACCTATGTAGTGTGCTTATGGTAAATGTGTTTGATTGAAAACCAAAGAAGATTGGAACCACAATGATTTTTCCTGCACTTCACAATTTGATACGCTCTTTCCATTATCAAAGGCATTTAGCCACAAGGAATAATAAACTAGAAAATTAGTATAGCACTCAAAATACTGAACAGATTATTATAAATTCTTATTACGTATTGTACCTTTTTTTCACCTCCCAGTAAGGGTCTGTTACAAAGAAGAATTATTGGTTGTCATAGTAGTTTATTTTAAAAGACTGTACTTTCTTTGAAAACTGGTAGAAGTAAAGCTTAAAGGTCTTGTATCGATTTAAAGGGTTTGCACGTATGACTAACGGCTGCCACCAAGATGTGTTCTCTTCAGCGCTGGGTCTCAGCGTGTTCACCACAGCACGAGGTCTGTAGGTCCAGGTTTGTGCTTAGCCAGCTAACCACAACAATCACGGAGAATAAACCTTCAGCCAAGGTGAGGGACAGCGAGTGGGGTGGGCTGGGGGTTAGAAGGCCTTATTTCATCTCTGCATTGATTAAGTCCTCTCATCAATGATATTGACCTAGCAGTAGGTATAGTCTCTTTTTACTGCACAATCTCTTTTTACTTCTTTGAGGTCACATGAAGAAGGAAAACTGGCTTCACAGGTGCATGTTATTAGACACACAAAGCACTTGTTAACAGAAAACATGAGATAGCCCACATTTATCAAAATTATCCCTGACATTTCCTTTTGCTCAGCTGAAAACAATATCTAAGCTCCCAGAGCAACGTGTAATGTGTGAGAGGGAAGAAAGAACCAGCCATGCTTAGTTTTGTATAAAGAACACCCAAAGGAATACGCGGTGAATAAGTTTCTGGTAAACACCAGAGTTGCTCAATTAACCATATTTTATATGTGTTTAAAAATCTACTTCATTATAATAAATTTTCTATCTTTATTTCTAATATATTGGTAGCTAGGGCCTCTCATACCTCTGAAAACACAAAAATCATAATCCTGGACAGCCCTGAAAACTACTCTTCTACACTTAACAGAATAGATCTCGTGCCATAGGCAAGGGAAATAAAAACTTAGCTGTTATTCTCCCATCTATGGGTATTGGCCTTGTGATAAAAGAGGCTTCTTTTAGGTAGGAACAATTCATCTTCAGTCAATTAGTGGCTCTTGTACTAAGACTGCAAATAAAGGTGTATTTTAGTGACAGTTACAGTGATGGTTTTGTCTGTAAATTATTTACTGAAAACTCAGTCTGAAAGAGACTATTTTACTCCCTTGAGATTACAATTGTGATGCTAATAAGTATCTGTATGTACTTAGTGTGTTAATTATAAGCTGTCATTGCAACATTTGACTTAGATAAAGTGTATCGATAAATAAAATATAGTATGTAAGACAAAAGTTTTGATTGCAGAAAAAAGAGAACAGCAGCTTTAAAAAGAAGTCATTCAGTAATTGCATGATGTATTAAGGCTAATAAATCTGCTTAATTGTCACACTTGGCTTTAATAATTTATATCACATTTGGGCAGATATGATGAATATTTTTATGTTGCGATAATCCTGGAAAGTGGCACTTTGGACAATTTAAAAACTAATTAATTGCAAGTCTTGCCCATTTTTACATGTTTCTAGTAGTAACTGAATAAACACAGGTGAGAAAATTTCACAGAAACCAATAAGAAGCACAGAGCTTAAATCCAGTAAAACTCTTGCAGTGTATTCATTGCATTACTAAGGAAGGTGAGCTGATAATCTGACAGGAGTAACTCAAGCACCTGAACGTGTCATCAAAACAAACTGTTAATCTGGAGATCATTGCTACCTGTGGGCTTCATGCTTCCTTGGTGACCCAGGTCTGTGGTGCTGGAGGAAAACTGCTCCATCTGACACCAAGGTATCCCTTTAAGCTGTTCGAATTCACTACGCCTCTTCAGCTGTTGTGGTGCCCTCTGTTAGACCTAAATCTCTTTGCGTTCTCTTCCCATCTCATGCTCTCAAACACAGTGCAGATACTCTTTTTTTTTTTTTTAATGTTTACATATCATTTAACATAAAGAAAATGCAATACTTTAAAAATAGTTATTTGTTTATCACAGATTTACTTGAAACCTGTTCTGAATTATCGGTACGTTGCTGCGCGTCCTTCATGCTGGCCTGCTGAAACTCATGGCTCTTCTGCTAAATGGCCTGACTCTTCTCCTGTCGTTCCCCTCCTCCTCCACCTCACTTTACATCTTAATGGTGTACATCTGTTACTGGACAGATTGCACAAGATGAACATAAGGCACTCTTTTCCAGGGTCAGCTAAATTGCCAAGCTAGGTCCACTTAGGCTATTGAAATGTATGCTCAAAATTCCAGAAATTCTACTAATGACAGATATCTCTGTCATATTATGCTGCATAATAATTATACTTATACAGGCCTGTGTGAGGTCAGAATAAAAACATTGTTTCAGTGTTAGCTATATATTTGTGTGCATTAATAACGTGTAATAATATCAAAGGTTTAATCTTTGTGATCTCAAAAACGGAGCTTTAAAAATTTTCATATTCAGAATTACTTTGCTTTAAAAAAAACAAATGTGAAGTTAAGGAAGTTTGGAAATAGTAGTTTTGTTTGGACATTGTATGTTTTAAAGAGTTAATCTAAAATCCTCTGGCCGTGTTTAAAAAGTCAGCAGATATTCACAGTTAGGATAAGATACAAAAATCCTGGGATACCTTTTGGCCCATGTTGCTGTTCTTTCTATATGTGTGTGTTCTAGGAATTTTATTTAGTGTGGGATTAGTGTATAGTAGTAACAAGACACTGATTCATCTCGATTCCGTAGACTTTGGAATCGGACAAGGAACTGTCGCAACACATGGCTTTCAAATGAGTTGATTGTAGACATATTGTCTGTCAGTCAAAACTACAATATTGTAATTAGAGCAGGCCCCATCTCTCCATACGTGCTTCAGATGGCAATGAAATAACCTCAGAAGTGAATTATGTGGATGCTACAGTGTTTTTCAAAGTTTATATCCTACTGTACTGTAAATTTTAACTAATTCACAATAGGAATTACTGAAAAAAAAATCATATTTTATTCTGTCATTCTTGGAAAGTCTTCATATTTTTGAAACCTAAAAAATCACAGGTATAATATTTCTCCATGACAATATATTGAATTCATGTCAGAAAAGCCTGAGATGTTGAAAAAAGAAAAGCCTTCTCAATATGTCTCTGGATCCTGCAGCTGAATTAGTTAGTAGGTCACTCTACATTAATCATAGAATCAGTTAGGTTGGAAAAGACCTTTAAGATCATTGAGTCCAACCCTTAACCTTGCACTGCCAACTCCACCACTAAACCACGTCCCTAAGCACCACATCTACATGTCTTTTAAACACCTCCAGGATGGGGGATGTTACTGGTGCTGCTCAAAAGCTGATTTTTGTGCTACAGTTGCTGGAAACCCATCAGCCTAAAGCTTACACAGACCTACTCCAAACACAAGCCAATAGGGAGGGATATTCAGAATCGCCGATGGAGTAGAACAAATGTGTAAGAGAAAAGTATTGTCTGGATGCCCCAGAAAAGAAGTGACCTTTCAGGGAAGAGCGGAAATCCTGACACTATAAGATGAATCCCCCTGAGGCTTGATTGTAGACGTTACCTGTTATATTCCCTGTTAGCTGATTTGTTCTGAATGTCCAAAACGGTCCTGTATATCCTTTGCAGAGGCACCAAGGAGATGCGTTTGCCACACACTAGCTGCTACAGCCCCAGGCACGTGGGATGCTCTGGCTGGGCAGAGAGGTTTATTAACTCTCTGGTTTATTTATCTCTCTGTTTCCCATGGGAGGGCAGGCCTAGGACAAGGTCTCCATCAAATGCTGTGAGGGAAAGAAAATTCTGATTGTTTCATAAATGAAGGCAAAAATTTAAAAAGAGTCACTAATAACAGAGGAATGGGGTTCTTCAGCCCTGCACTTATAAAATAGATGTCATCTCTCGTACCCTAGAAGTATTTGAAATGATAAAAAACAACCGTTTCAGTTGCCAGTATGTTGTGTTGGTGAAGCAGGTGGTGGATGGTGATGAGAACATCTCCATCCTAGCAAAAGATCAAGCTTCCATATTTGTTTTGTGTAGATATCTGCTGCCTGCATGCTTTCACATATTTAGCTGTCTAAAAATGTGACTTTCCACTAAAGAATGGAACACTGTCTCCCAAGCCTTGCTCAGTGTGTCTGTGTCCACAGCAAAAACGCATCGGCTGCTGAACTGCCTATTAACTTCTGATCCCTGTGGTAATTTACTCTTGAAGTGATAAGAACCAGTTTTGGCCGTTATCAGTTGCCCTAATTGTTCCAGCCTCATGGAGAACTAACTTCCAGTGCCTGTTCAAGCTGCCTCTTTTGCTGCTTTGCCAGGATTAACCCCTGGTAATTCCCTACCAGCACAGTCAGAGGAGGTAAAAAATAGAGCAGACATTGCCACTGATACCAGAACAGCCGCTGCTCTTCACAAGGGCATTTTCCTGTTCTTTTCAGTGTTGCCAAATAACCATTTGTAGGTCTCTCCCTCTGTAATACACTTCAGAAGGCTGCCCACTAGCTCTGCTTTTTAGTTTTTCCTTACTTTTTTTTTTTTTCCATTTGATAAACATTGATTTGTTGTCTTGTTTCTCATGGAGCTTGAAATTACCACGGCTAATACCATCGCAACAAAGGAAACGCTCATATATACACTTTGGTAGTACGAGTCCATCGCCACCCAGAGGTAGCGTTCATTATTTGGTGAGTAATGCTGAGGGTAAAAAGTAAGGGAAGTGGGGTGGAGTGAAAATTCTCAGTAATGTCATTAATTAAGTAATTAAAATATTATATTTGTACTTTTATCTCCTAACTTCATAGCTGGCTTTATAGTTCCTGGCTTACTTGAAATTACTTCTTCCTTTGCATATTTAGCTATCTATTAACTCTTGTTCATGACAAAAATGCAGGAGTAGTTCTAAATCTCAGCATAGACATCAGTGTAACCTTGCTTCAAATTTGAAGTTGACAAGAATTTAACTATTCTTTACGATATCTTGCACAGCTACTTTTTCAGCTCTCTCCAATCGAGATTTCATGATGGTTTTACACATAACAGCTTAAGTTAGAGTTGCCTTTCTTCAGAGATCTGAAAATGTGCACAGATCTCGATCAACATAAATTAGCATGGCTGTGCCTTCTGTTATCAGTTATTTCAACTATATGAAACAATCTGTTTCTGTTTCAATATAAAATAATATGGTGTGCACGTTTACAATACATATCACTAGTAGACATAAGCGGGAATACCTGTTGAAGGGCCCTGTGAGTAAAGACAGCCTGTTAAGGATCTTTTTATGCATGAGAGGAACGTCCATATAGTCACTGTGTTTGCAGGAATGTGTGTTACTGGTTTGGAATACAGAACAATATTTCTGCATTGTGACATTGCCTTTTTTTTTTCCTGAGGAAAAAAGGTTGAAGTGGTGATATCGTGTCATTATAATCCACAGGAATTATGACAATAAGTCAAGAGATTCATGATAAGGCTCACACTGGAACCAACACAAATGAAAAGGTAGCAGCCAAGAAGTGTGTATGCGGCTACATTGGTATTCTCTGACCCTTTTCTTTATAGAAGTCTCGGGAAAGGAGGTTGCTGCCACTATTATTAATCTTTATCTTGTGTTGGCACTTAGCTATCAGAACGCCTCTGACATTTGATGGGGTCTGGAACAAATTCTTTTGTTGTAATAGAATTTTTATGTCTCTGACTAGTCAAGGAAAGAAAGAAGGAATTTTGTGAGCGCAGAGTAAATATAAAACAGAACTTTTATTTTTCTCCAAACTTTATTTTGCTTTTATATTTGCTTTATAGCTAAAGGATGTCAGGGGCTCAAAGCAAACCTTTCCATCAATATTTTTCACTCATTGTTTGAAATCTTTACTTCTACCCGTGACTCATAGTTGTTATTCCACGAGGTGGTGTGTTGTTGCTCACTGACTGCTTTAGAACTTTGATGTAAAGAAGGGAGGTGCAGAAGAAGCTGTACTTTCTTAAGATATTCTGAGATATAAAATACACAAATTATAATACTATTAAACACTTATGCATAATGTCTGCACTCCATAACCATAGTCTTGCCTGGTTACTGCCTAAAGAACTATGCTAGGTCACCGATGGCCACAGACATGGGGAACAGCATTGCTAAAACACAAGGTAGGTGGAATAGAATGCACGTGCATTTAGATCATTCATGTGCTTTTATTAATCATAGTATTGGTTGGGGAATCCCTTCCATATGTGCTCTGATTCTTGCCCCATCGTCTCCTGCAGTGAAGCCAAGGTGGACACAGAGAGCGCACACAAGGCTCTCTGCTTTCCTTGGGACACTGCCACCACAGGTGGGAAACAAAGATGTGGGAACAGAGGAAGTACTTTCATTTACTCCTCCTTTTTCAAACCTACGTGTAGTTAAATGCAAGGGAAAGCATCATGAGGACTTCACAATACCTGAATGCCAGATTGAGAGAATGATGGACAAATACACATATCCTCAATATGAGGCAGAAAATATAGGTCCTTGTGTGGGGAAAGAGGTACGAGTATGGTGAGCACAGGCTGCTGAAAATTAGATCTTGCATATAGAACAAAAAATACCGTTTCTCTCTCCTGGATCATCTGCTTTATACTTACCAGAAACAGCACATCCCTGTTCACTAAATAGGCTGTCTTAGAACAAGAGACTTAACAGTCCGTGGCATCAGGTGTGCTAAGGAATGAGTTAAGGCCTTACAGGACGGGCTGGAATAGTGGAGGGAGGTGAGAATCCACACATGCTGATCCACCAGCCTCTGCCAAGGATGGGACGAACCCCATTCAGCTCCCTCCCCAGACCAGTCTGTAAATGGGCTCATTTCTGACACGTGTTGGGGAAATGCGGCATGGAAATCCTTGGGTAAGCTCAAGGGAGCAACGGCTTGTGGGGAAAACACCTGGGTATGTAGGACAGAAAAACTGCCAAAGTTACTTGTAGAATAAGGAGAACAGGAGTGTTAGAAGTGAAGATAGACTATAACTGTATTACGAGTAGAACAGAATCCTTTCCACAGTAATGAAGATACATATTGTTGCTATAATTGCTATAATTTGAGTCAGAGTATGGAGTATGCGTGGATTTGTATGCTTGCACATTTCTATCTAGAAGTAAGAGATTATACTGACCATTTGTTGGGGTTTTTGAAAAGAAATTCCATAGAGTCAAAATGTTGAGACATACTACCTGTTCTCTGATGGTATTGGAGTGCACAGAATGATCTGTGTGTTTAATTTTTTTTCCTACTCCATTTATTTTTATACCAGGCCCCAGTGGAGGTGACTGGAATATTAAGGTTAAAGGCAGCCACAAAAATTTGATTATGTTTAACAAATCATTGCTATGCAGTAACAAGGTAAATTGGGTCCATAGACGTAATTTTCCTAGCATTTAGGAAATCTGTTGATAGAGCACAACAAAAGAATAACCTGCAAGGTCTGTAATTTTGATACTTTATAGTAGCTGAGGTATGTGAATAGATAAATTATCTTCTGAGACATCAAAGACAGAGGTATTTGTGAGTGGGTAGTGGCTTGGGAAAGAGCTAAGTGATTAGTGGAGTGCTACAGGAGATCAGTATTAGGACCAATTTTGTTCATTTTATAAACCAATGGTCTGGAAAAAAAGAAAAGACCATGAAGTCAAGGGATACACACACTTTGGTTTCTGTGTTGCAGGGGAGTGGCAGGCCATCAAAACCAAGAGGTCATGTGACCAAATTCAGAAAGATTTATACAAGATGTAGAGGCAGATAAGCAGCTATCATTTCAGTTAAGAATGTGTAAATTGTGTGGAAAGAGACAAAGAAAAAAGCAAGGAAATAAGGAGGCACAAAAAGGCTGACAGAAGGAAATTGTATCACTAGGCAGTGTGGATTGAGGGAAATATTTAAAATAATTTTAGTCATTCGTAGGGTGTTTAATTTTTCGGTTGTTGTTTTAATTTTACTTGTTCAGTGTGGATGTCAGTTATTTAAAATTCCATAGGTTTAAATGCAAATGTTAAAAATAGATTGAAATATTTTCCTAAAATACAGTATCTTCAACTTTAAGCTAATTTCCAGAGACAGAGCCTGGGAAAAGGGATAAGGAATCCACGAACAGATTCAGGCCTTGCGCCTCAATGGGATTGCGATGTTGCTCGGAGTCACCAGCCAGAACTAAGACAATAGCCCGAGCTCTGTTCTGTTGAACTAACTGTTCGAGCAACTAGATATTCTCGATTTGTTGAGTCATTGAAAAGTGCATGTTTTCTTGTAATTGCCGCAACAATGGTAAACTTGTTTCCCTGCTCAAGCCTATCTGACTGTGGCAAGCTCCAAGGTGCAGAATTTCGTCTCCCTGCCAAACACGAAAGGTAAACCAGTGTGCTATTTTGCAAAGCTTTGCACAGGCAGGGGAAAGTTAAAGATCCGTTAAAGCTTGTATGAAAAAAAAGAAAAGCAGGGAGTATTGTTCATTTCGGAAGCGCGAAGACGCTTCAGCTGGATCTTGTAATGTCACTCCCAAACAGCACTTGTCAAACGTTTGCAGACTGGAAACGGCATTACAGGTCACTTTCATAATGAATTTTGCATTTTCACTTTAAATTGGGGACTAATAAATTTCAGTTACTATACTATTGAACAATTTATACTATATACCATATATAAATCATATAGTAACATATAACAGAGCTGTATCCTTTCAGGTATATGTGCATTAGTTTTAGCTTATTATTGGTTAGTGACGGTCTAAGGAAATGTTACAGAACTGTAGCTGCCGTATTCAAAGCCAATAGACCCCGCTTGTTCTCTGTTATTTTCACAGTGTATTTTGGTGTTCTGGAGCTAACTTAATACTATAGACTTTATTTAAAAGATTAAACAAGTCACACGTAACATCTTAGAGACACTTGAAAGGAAGATCCTTAGTAGTTTTCTCAGCTGTTGCCTGGTAGAAAATCCAGGGGACTGGGAAGAGGAGATCGTGTTACAAAAGGGAGAGGAAGGAAGGAATGGCTCCAAAGGCCGTATGTGCTGTAAGGAACTGAAATATGGATAACTGCACCGGAAAACAAGTATTTGTGGAGATTATATAGAGAACAAAAATAGAAGGGAAGTCTGTTATGAAGGGGAAAAAAAAGACCAAGTCAGCAAGATCCATCTTTGCTTAGCTGACAAGTTCCTCATTTAAATAGTCCAAAGCATCCCTGACCTGGTGAGGGATGAGGGTCACGGGCAGAGCTGTGACGTGCAGCAGCTTTCCTTGGCCGTGTCATTCCATCCCTGCTCGGCTCTGCGGAAACCACGAGGCGCACTCAGCTGGGTTGGGGCGGGGAGGCGGCATTAGGACCCTGCGGCCCCCCGAGCCCCCCTTCCGCCGACCGAGCTGCCCCGCGGCGGCTCCGCCCCGCGCCGCCAGGTGGCGCCCTGGGCGCGGCGCGGCTGGACGGGGCGGGCGGGGCTGCGCGCGCGCCGGGCACGCGGGGTGATGGCGGCGCCGCTGCACCCGAGGAGCCTCCTTGTTCTGCCCCTTCCCGCCCTTCAGCGCCTCCCCAGGTCCCACCCAGCCTGCTCCCAAGCCTTCCCCCCGCGCGTCGCTCCTTCTGTGCGCGTACGTGTGTTATTCAGTAAGAGATAAAGCGCACTCTGAAAACTAATTAAATTTATTCTTAATTTCGAACTGCCACCGTTCAGGTTACAGAAGGGCTTGAGGAGGTTCCAGAAACCAAAGCCTGCTTAGTTTTCACTTGACCGTCAGGGAGAACTGCAATTGCCAGCTGGGGGAAATACTTCCACGGTACCTGCTTCAATTAAATAAAACAGAGCCGGTGTTAGAGAAACATTAAATTTTCAACATTTCTTCACTGAAATAACATCATCTGCACGCCACCGCTACATTATTTTGTTTCAATCTACGCAAGAGTTTATTGTAACTGAAACTTCAATTTAAAAAATAAGCTCTAAGCCGAGTACCCTAATAAGTAACTTCTGTACTGCTTGAGGAGACAAAATTAAGCTAATGCTGTCTGAAACAAGGACAAGTTATACAGAAGTCTCTTCCTGACAATTAAATAACCTCAGTAATTATACTGTGTTTTTCCATTTTTATATATTTTCCCACAAAAGCTTTTACTTTTGGTTTAGAAATAAGTAATTCGTCATGGGTAACTTGGAGGATGAGCAGTTGGCTCTTACTAAGCTATTACAAGCACAGAGTCACTTCCATTTACGCTGCTGGTGATTTTGTTTCTAATATATTTAATGTGGATAATTTGTTTGAAGTACTGATTTTGACACGGGCATTTTTTTATTTATAAGATTGAGGTGCACATTGATGCCTGGAAAGCTTGCGGTTTGATCCTTGTCCTAAGAAAACTCAAACATGAAAATTACTCTGATGCTTTAGAGAATATCAAAAAGTTGATAATGAGAATTACTGCTTATTCAGTTGTGTTAATTCCTTTTTAAATCTGTATGAAGAAAAACAACCCCTTAATTATTAACATAGTTAAGGAGTTTGGGAAATGAGAAAATGATTACTTCAGCCTTACTTTTTATGGCGTGTCTCTCATACTGAATAAACAAGAACCCACAGAACTAAAGAGGAATAAATGAAATTGCCATAGTCTGTGAATTCCAGTGCCAATGTTCAAAGCCCCCACAATTTACTTCTCTTAATGAGTGTTATTGAATATTGACTGGTGATGAAGAGCACATCTTGTACGTTAGCGTGACATGACAATTCATTTCATCTTTGTCCAAATAACGGTGCATTTTGGGTTTGTTGGTATTGGCTTTTGAGACCAATAAATGCCTTTCCTAGTGGATGGATGTTTTATGTGAGACTCTTTTTTCTTTGTGTTGCAGAAATCTGGAGTTATAAAATATTATCAAAGAAAACCAGAAAAGTATATATTTCCCGAAGATGCATGTAAAGGTCTGTAATTGTTTTCAACTTCTTTTATATTTCTTCTTCACCTTTTCAGTGCTATAAACTGTGATGGCCTCCTTTCAGCAAAGGTTGAAGGGATCTGATTCATTTTTAAAGTGTGTTATTTCTTACTTCCTATCGGAGCGGGGAATCAAATGGAGCTGGTTTAAGAATGTTTTTCCTAGTGGCAGTCATTGCCTTTGGACTCCCCCTGAGATGAATGGGCTTGGTGAACTGAAGAACGGGGCTCTAGCCCAGTGTGACTGAAGGCAGTGAGAATCCTGATTACCCCAATTATGTGTATGAGTGGATTCAGGAGGCATCTCCTGAAGAAGGAACGTTAAGCTAAGTGTCTCCAGTTGACATACACAGTGTCTTAAACATATAATTCTGTGCAGGTATTTCTCAACTTGAGCAGCATACAGCATCTGCAGTTATGCAGGTAGCTGAACTCATCTTTACCGTTGTTCTTGCTTTCACTGTTGTTGCCTTTTCTTTGCTGGCTTTGAGGTTGTGCTACATACGCCATGGTGATTTTTTTACTCCAGGCCTTGTCTTTCCCCAGTCACCTTTCCCACTGCTGTCATGCCCAGTCTTGCTGTATGGGCGGAGTCTGCCCGTCAGCTTGGCTCAGCACCGGGCACTGCTGAGGAAGTGGGTCGGGAACCTGTTTATAGACTCCTTGATCCAAAGTTGTGTTCTTCACCCTTTCTTAAAAATGGTTGTAGTTGAAGGTTGCTATACATTACAGCAGTGGAAGATGGATGTACTCTGTCTTGTCTGTCATGCCTCTTCTCTGTTCCCACCATCCTTCTCCCTCCTCCTAAATATGGGAGCTCCAGTAATGCCAGTGTTGTGCCAACAGTACCCTTACAACAAGGGACTGCCTCGCTGGCCATTTTAGACCCTCACTGAAATCCTGAGCAATTGTACCAGCCTGGAGGGGCAAAGAATCCATGGTGCATTTGAGAAGGTGACCTTGGTTTTCCTTTTGTCATGTTGCTCTGTTTTTTTATATGTTTTCTTTTCAATATAGGTAAATGCAAAAAGGGGAAAAAGCTGTCTACATCTATGTTCAAATTCTATTAAAAGCAGAGTGTCACAAATTACTAAAATATAGAAATTCTTTGGGATAATTACTAAAATATAGAAATGCTTTGAGAGAGAAATGTTCTGCGATTATAAAGACCTGAATAGATGTCTTTATAATGATTATCTGTAAAAATATATGAGATGTGAAGGTGGCTGGATTTCACCATGATTCTTCAGAGTTAGGTATGCTTACATTTATTATTTGACTAACTTGAGATGCTACGTATGTGAGGAACAAGACAAAGGTAATTCGGCTGACAGGTTTCAGTGTTTACGTCTGCCAATTTACCTACTTCAGATTTTGCTCAATTTTAATGTGCACAGTATGTTTTGGTTTGATTTGCTATAATCTGTACCTGGTAGATGAATTATTTTATTTGTCCTTGAGAAATAAAGCAGGAAGGTGTACTTTGATAAATCCCGTGAGCTGGAGCCATACAGTACTGATGTACCCGTGTTATCTGGCAAGGTACATGTGCTGTCTTTCACTGATATCTCATGAAATGTTGGGCAAAATACGTCAGTTAGTGATTTCAAGAAAAATCTTATTAATCTGCATGTCTCTGCTTTCGTACCCAACTTGAAATATTTGGAGCTGTGTGTTTGGTTTGTCGTATATTCATGGTCCCCTAGATACAAGCTAAAATAGGATTTCAGGATGTGGAAATCAAGTTTGGGTTAAAATCAATTAGCAGCTGCTTTCTCTGTTGTCTTTGCTACTTCCTTTTTCCCTGTTCTAAATCATAATTTGTGCACTATGCGGCCAACACTGTTAAGAGTACTGGTTTAGATGTCTTTATTAGCTAGGAAATGCTATTGATTTTGTTTTTCTTTAAAATGTCTAGCTCTCTGCATTCAGGATTCTCATTGACAATGAGATCTATGTGCTCCACAGGGTTGCAACGTAAAAGCCTGGCAAAACAATTGTTTTGTAACTGTTGCAAGAACAGTAGAAAATTAAATGTTTATTACAGAGTGAGGCAATACTATTATTCATATTGTAGTCATATGAGGCAATGCAATCTTCTGATTTTGATGAAGACTTATGGAGTCTAAAAATAACTCATCCCCAGTACAGAAAAATATGTGAAAATATACAGTCTATCCCTTAAATCCAGCGCATTAAGTTAAATTAATAGAAGAACTCATACAGTACGTGATTGAATCCATGAGGGATATAGTGTGATACTGTATATTTGCTTAAAAGCTCACTCTGACAGCAAAAACAATGTACCACAGTATGTTTCTTTCTTATCTAATGGAAAGAATAACACACAGAGGCTCAATTCTTGTAATGAAAACCCCCACATTAATTTTATTTTTTGATGTGTCATTGTAATTCAAGAGATGTTTTTAATCTCAGGATTGCTAGGGCACAATAAACCATTTAAAAAGTATTTGGCAAAGATCCCTGTGCTTAGCAACAGCGCCTTTCATTTAAAACTGTTTTTTGAACCAAGCTATTCAAAGCTTTGTTCCACTTATTAAAATAAAGTATCTTACTTCAAACAAGTATTTCAGGGAATATAATCAAGAGGACAGCATTCAAATACAATGCACAGAAAACATAAAAGGTAGCAGCATGAAAAACTCAAATACTTTGTGTGTGTTTCCTTGTTTTTCATTAAGAAGAACTATATAAAAATGTACTCACGGTTTTATTTTTCTTTGTGCCATTATAGGGTATTTAATACTCCATGTTCTGAATTTCATTACTAGATTTAAAGTAAAATTAGCAGTGAAGTATTTTAGTGAATGCGATATTGCGTTAAAGTGGTGTATTTTTTAGCCATCTAGGTGATAGAAAACAGCAACAGAGAAACTAAATATAGAATGTCTATTCATTTTGCTGCTAGCTTTGCACGCCTATGTCAACTACACTGTTAATTCATTGCATAGTGTAACTGTGAAAGCTCCCCTTTCCAGTGAGGTGTACTTGTTCTGCTTCAACTTCGTTATGTAGGTTTACATTGACAATATATACTTTAGATTTTTGTGGATATAATTTTCACTTTGTTTTAGTTCTGCTTTAATTTTGTTTGCTTTTGTGCTCAAAAGCATTGCCAAAATAATAACGGCTCCAGTAACAATGCAAATGCAGTTTCCCTTTTTAAGTGAATGGATGTTGTTCGTTCTTGAGTGGTTCTTAGTTCGCCTGCGTACCTCAGAAAATAAGGAAGGAAGCATAATGCAAGCATCGTCCTCTATGAAGGGGATCCAAAGTAGAATTTGATAGGATGCCAGGTGCCTTTTGGAGAGCTGTAACAGTCCTCAGTATTCTCTGAACTTGAGAGGAGTTGAAGTGAGTTAGAGAGAGGGCTGAGCATAAAGAGTAATTCTATTTTGCTATTTTTAAATTTTGTTTTATTTAGAAATGAGAACCCCAGGCTTGAAAATTCCCAGTCAAGAGAAGGCCCTGGATCCATAGCTCTGGCTCTAGCTCTGACCTGCATCCTCAGGCTGTGGTTCCTGGGATTACAAACACAGCCAACAAAACGTACCCTTCCCATATGGGTTCACAGGAAATTATCTTGACCATCCTAAAGTAACTGATAAAATGTCTATGGTCTGCCAGAGCTTTGGGGATAAATGACCGGAAAGGAGCTTTGAATGTGGTAAGTCTGTATAGATAATGCTGTATGATTCTCTCAGGATGGCTGTGACTGTAACATCAGTGCAATTTTTAATCTCACATTGTGTGGGCAGAAAAATGGTTATTTCCATGATGTTAAAAAGCTAATCTATTCTGATAAGTTTTTGTATCTTGCATAGATATAGCTTCTTTCCTTTTTTTTCTTTTAATTTTACAAACCAAGTTGGGAGCCTTGACATTTATTGGGCCCCCATATTTTTCATTTATATTCTCTCTAGTCTTCACCATCTGTTATGACAGTAAATAAGTTTCAAATAAGCCATATCTTCCTCAGCATGAGTTGCTTTTTCTGCAAAAAAAAAAAAAATTAAAGTTGCAGTTGGATGTGATATTTGAAGTCACAGCTTGTCTTCAAATATTTAGTAGCATATTCCTGTGCCAAGGGATATCAATCTGCCGTTTGCCTTGCTTACAGTATAATAAAGATTACCCATTCCCTTCTTTCATAGATATGTCAATGCTTTTAATTACTATAGTTCAGGAAGT
Organism: Neomorphus geoffroyi; assembly: GCA_033558235.1. Classification (NCBI taxonomy): domain Eukaryota; kingdom Metazoa; phylum Chordata; class Aves; order Cuculiformes; family Neomorphidae; genus Neomorphus; species Neomorphus geoffroyi. The sequence continues at coordinate 19,823,238 of JAUMJM010000045.1, forward strand.
AGCTGTTTCCACAGGATTCTTCCATTTTGCTTTGGCTTAACATGGTTCCTTTTTATCTTTTTGCACATTCCATTCCAAAAGGAAGATATAGTGTCTGACTTTAGTGAGTGACCTGAGATCTTCCCTTACAATAAATTCCTTGGCTGTAACAACAACCACTTTTGTTGTTGTTTTAACTTCATTAGTGGCTGGTGGGAATTTCAGATTTCAGCACTCAACTTTTTTCTCCCTTATACTATCTGTGGGTATGGGGGTAAATTTGAGGAGCCACATATAGTTTATTTTTTCTCTTTACCTTTTTATCTTTGTATTATGCCACGGAAGTGTACTCCAGCAAGAAGGGGTGTGACTCAAGTCAGTTTTGTACAGGCATGCCACTTTGCTTCCACATCCTTCCAAATTTGCCTGTTTCCTTGATTATGAATATTTTGTCACATAGAGGCATTGTCTTTGTCCATTGAAGGTAATGAGGTGCCGGAATGCATCCAGAGAAGGGCAACGAGGCTGGGGAGGGGGCTGGAGAACAAGCCCTACAAGGAGAGACAGAGGGAGCTGGGGCTGTTTAGTTTGGAGAAGAGGAGGCTGAAGGGAGACCTCATCCCTGTCTACAACTGCCTGAAAGGAGGCTGTGACGGGGTGGGGGCTGGGCTCTTCTCACAAGGGACAGCGATAGGATGAGAAGAAATGCCCGGAAATTGTGCCAGGGGAGGTTTAGACTGGACATGAGGGAGAATTTCTTCACTGAAAGGGTGGTCAGGGATTGGCACAGCTGCCCAGGGAGGGGGTGGAGTCACCATCCCTGGAGGTGTTTAAAAGACGAGTAGATGAGTTTCTTAGGGACGTGGTTTAGTAAGGAGACAGGCATGGTTGGACTCGATGATCTCAGAGGTCTCTTCCAATCTTCTGATTCTATGATTCTAAAATCACTGGTGCTTTTCATTGATTATCTCAAAAGCTGCAACAGGTATTTCCCTGAAACTTTCCCAAAGTAGCTTCTCTAAGAAGGAAATGCCCCAAACTGAAAACATTGCTAGAACAGTAAACATTAATGTTTCTTGTGGACTTCAGATTTTACATTCTTTTAAACTGTTCAACAGGTAATCTCTAGCCCATGACCTTCCCAGATCTGTTAGCAGGTATCCTATGATAAATCAGTAGTCAGAATTGCTCCTTCTCCCTTCCATCCCTGACACATCGTATCCCGTGGTTCCAACCATCCCCCTATCAACATATCTTTTTGTGTCCTCCTTTGATAGTTCTGAAGGCTGTAAATATATTTGCTAGGTAAATTTTAAAAGCTGGTTCTTTCAGCAGTGTTTGGGCTGCTGGTACCAGTTGATACTTTCAGAACTGCATCAAATGAGGGTGCTATGGGTGAGCATCAGCTTTGCAAAACAAAAGGTGTTAGGGTTGTCTGCAGTGTGATTTATATGAGAAGACTTCGACAACTTCCGTAGTAGCTACAACATTTGTTATGCAAATGTACTTTTGAGTAAAGAATGAGATTTTATAGCTTTAAAATAGGGTCTGTGTTATAGTCAAAACTGATGAACAATTAAGATTAACCCTTTTGTTTGTAAGAGGGTTTCACTATCATTTTGATATTAATAAGCTTCTGTTACAATAAAGCTTTTATTTTTATGTATGCAATTGTTTTTCCTTTTCACCTGTAAATAGAGTAATTGCACTTTTTTATGATTTTCCAGTATTAGATTAATTTTATAGCATGTTCTGAAATTTCATTCTCTTTCAGCATCAATCTTTGTTTTCTTTTTATTACAGAATTATACATACAAATAACATCATTTCATAACAATAAACATAAAAATATAATGCAATATAGTGGTTACAGGTTTATAGAGTAAACATTTCATTTGAAAGAAAATTCCACTAGCCTATGCTATTATTTCACAAAAGTGGCAAGGTCAGAAACTCTGAGGGTTAATCACAAAGCCATTTATATCCTAAGAGGGAGGACAAATATTCAGGGATTAGTGACTACACTTGTGACAAAACATTGAAGGAGAATATGTTGTCTACAGTTCATCTTTTTTGGAGAAGAGGTCTTGGATAAAACACCAATTTTCAATTTAGAGTTGGTGTACAACGTAGGGCACATTGTATCAAAGCCAAATGATATTCCACAGAATTCAATTTCTCTCACCTTGCGTTACTGAGTGCCAGATATTTAAAGAGAGAATTAAAAATCTCCCCACGCTGCTTTTGCAAGCTAAGCACGCTTCTAGACAGCGTAAAAAGATGACAAATATGAAGCCAGATGATTAGTGCAAGGCAGGAGCTGCTTAAGGAAAATATTTTTTTCCATAGAAAAATAATCAGGAGAATTTTCAGAGGTGCAGAATGGAATTTGTGATTGAAGTGTGAAGAGATAGACAGTGATTGGGAGATTCATAGGGAATTTAGAGTAGGGAAGGGATCTGATCACTTACCAAATCCTCTGTTCACTTAATATGGATTTGCTGACCAGAAAACGCTGCTGAACCAGGGCTCTTCCCTGGCTTTCTTTTACAGCAGTTGTAAATTAAATTAGAAATATCTTGGAATTCTATCAATGACAAAAGGAGACTTTACAATTAGGAAGATGTTTTGGGCTAAGAGGACAATTTTCTGACAATTAAATGTCATTTTTATTTCGTCACTTTTCAGTGTGGAAATGCGCTTAAACTTACACTAAGGGATTTGAGGAATGATATGGTCTTGAATCCTAAAGGTGGATTTTTGGCTCATGGTTAAAGCAAATGTTTAACAGTCGAGACACTGTTTTCAAGACCATTAAAGATCCCTGCGCAATGCTATTTTCCCATGTGGAGTGGCTTGCCCCGAGGTCCCTGCCACATGCTGTAGGTATGTGTGTCTAATGCTCAGATAAAGAACTTCCATTTTCCTAAGATAGTATTTCATTTTTTGAAGACCCTTCTTTAGAAACCCAAGAATTGTTTGCAAGTCTCTTAAGTCAGAGTCTTCCAAGACTTTTTTTCCTTCATTTATTAAGAAATGCTATATAAAGTGAAATTAGGTGCATTTGCTTTGTATTTTTTTGCAAAGTAATGCTTGTTGCCTCTTATTTCCTTATAAACAGTATTTACAAGTGTATGTCTTTAATTACATACCACAGAATGAATCTGACTGTAATTCCCACCTCCGCTTCCCATTTCCTGCGCGTTTCTAGGGAATACGTGTTAATTGTCAGGTTTTCAGTACTTTGTACTTTTTCAGTATTCTGAGGTACTGTTACTTGTCCTGAGATTCTGTGAACAGTTAACCAGCTGGAAGATTATCAGGTCTCAGTAATTTGAAAAGGTCTAGCTCAGTGAGTACTTTCTGACCTGTTATTTCTCTGTTCTAGGCAGAGATTCCACCTCTTTCTCATTAGTATTTGTGATATTGACCTGCGTGCTTGGCCTCTGTGTGAAGGTAGGCGCACGTGTTGAAAACTTTAGCCTGCGCATTGTCATTTGTTCATAATGCTATTGAATACTGAACTACTGAACCACATTTTTCCTACTGCTGATGTTGTTACAGCAAGAATTCGTGGTTTTCACTCTAGTAACTTTAATGTTTCTTGCTACTTTCGTCTATCCTTCTGAAATTAATTCAGTGTTAGGCTTTCCCTTAGCCATCTGACCTCATTTCTGCTTTGTGTGTGCTTCTCTCCTATGCAAGATCAGTGAGTAATTCACGTTTAGTGAATTCATCATTTGATTTTATTTTGCTGGGTTTCTTTTCTTTCTTATTTAGGGGTCTGAGCTTTCTCATCTCATTCAGCTTGCCTTATGTTCTCCCATTCTCAGCGAGTGTCTCTCTATGAACAATAAGCATTTCTTGTACCTATGTCCTTCAGTTACTAAAGCTGTCATTGATGCTTTCTAAGAATTAGCAGTTTTATTTCTTTTACGTCACATCCAAGTGTGTAAAATCTCCCCATTTTGACAGACTTGGTTTTAGTGATTTTACCGGTATCTCACGAAACAAAGCCTCATCCACCTAATGTTCCTGATCTGGTATTCTGTAGTAGATGGTCATCATGATTAATGCATATGTTCTTTATCATTGTATGTAATCTTGCTCTTTGTATTACTGATCTTGAAACAAATATATAAAGTGTTGTCTTCTAACATAGAAAAATGATGCAAGGGAGCAGGCCAGTCTGGGCAAAGCTCTAGAGTGCTATCCTTCAAAGTCGAGCTCTTGGAGGCTTAATTCAGCTGTAGGAGCAGAGAGGGCAACCTTATAATGTTTGCCCTTTGAAATGCTATCTTTCAAAGGTGACCTTTAAGCTAACTTGGGAGTCTGACAACCTGGGTCCTCGGCACCAGATCCTTTTCACTGTCAGCCTCTCCCAGTTGGTATCTTCTCTGCCTGTGTTCAAAATAGTATCTCCTTCCCATTTTACCTGCCTTGCTTCATAACTGTCTCCTAACTCATGCTATCATTCAAGTCAAATCGAGTTAGAGTTCACTTTCTCTTCCAGAGACTCCTTTGAGCTTATGATTGTGTTTTTTTACAGACCTTCCTTCTAAGTTATGTATTCTCTCCATTAGCAAAACCATTCAAGAACATTGCAGAAACATGGGAAGATTCGTGGTCCCACAACACTGCACACTCAGTTTGGAACTTAAGCAAACATTAACCATGAAGTTAATCAAGAAAGAGGTCAAACACTCCTCCTGACCTGGCAGGAGTAAAATAAGAATGTGACAGCATACAAAATTAGGGAAAACTGTATTAAATCGTATGGATGGTTTCCAAGAACAGAAGAGTCCACATGATTACCAAATCAGCCATTGCCATCTTTAGCCATGACCATTGTGTTGGTTTGCTCATGCTTGTCCAGGCTGTAACTAACGCAGGTGTTCCTAATAGCAGCTTTTAAGAGTTCATGCATCCGTTTACATAGATTTTGGAGTTCTGAACCAAAGTTATGCATTTTAATAAATGAGCTACTAACTTAGCGGGCAGATTCATATGAATGAGGTTGAAAATTCAGTATGACTTTTTGTAATAGGTCAGATCTGTTTTACAAATTTTGGTAGGTATTTCTAGTTTCTTTCAAAATGTTGACATTTATGCTGGCTTTGTTTCATCATAGTCACATCCCCACTCTTGCTGAGTGCTACTTTATTAAAAACTCCTCCTGTTGAAGAAACCTGCTTGAGTTCACACCTTAACCCCTGAAGACACTTCTGTAGTGCATCGGATGTGCACGCTGTGTGTGAGATGGAGTAGCCTAGGGCATAATGCCTGTCTCTGTCGCCCTGCCTGCCAAGGCACTTCTAGCACTCTGTTTTCCTTGATTCATCTGTGCTGTGCAAAAGCCATGACCTGAGATGTGTCCCTGGTTCATGGCAGCTTGTACATCTTTATCAACAAGATAATCATAGAAGGGAGGGCCTAAAAAGTCGGTGGGATTTTCAGCTTCAACTCCTGCAATTTTCCACGGCATTACTAGGCCTGTCAGCACTTTGTTCCTGATTAGTTGGGCAGCTAACTGAATGCCACTGTTATCTCTGTACTTCACTGTACTTTTCTGTACTGTATTGTGTTCTTGCCTTGCCAGTGTGTTTTTTATCTGTACAATTGTTTCTTTGGTCAAATTCAATATGTTTGTTTTTCTAAATGACAGCAAAACCGGTATTTTGGTGTACTTCCATATTACTCCATCAATCACTGAAAGAGGACATTGACACAGTATTAGGTTTTTAAAGTAAAATGAGGCTGGTTTTATTATTTTGTTATGTACTGTTTTTCAGTATTCCCATTGGAGTGGGAAAATTGAGATTTCATAAGCCTGATCTTCTCAGCTGATGTTATGAACTAAAGCTAAGTAACATTCATTGGAAGACAAGAAGTTCGTTTTGCGTTCAGCTCATTCTTCTGTTTGGCATAGATGTAACAGATACTGTGCATGAATTGAATCTGTTTTGGTGGGGTTTTTTCACTGTATGACTCAAGTTCTGTTTAGAAGATTGCTCATTAACATATTTCAAAGATCGTGTTTATTTTATTTATAAGAAAATAGGTAAATTTTCACTCAGTATCTGTAGTTGAAATTATGTCAAGTAATTCAAAGAACAAGTATGTGAGAGTTGTGCAAGGTGATTTGAAGGGAAGAGATAACAGGAGAGAGAAACAGAGAATTTGCAAGAGATCAGAACAGAAAGAACCTTTGGTTTGGCCAGGATTAGATCTCTGACTGTCAGATATGAATTAATTTGTTAGATGGATTAAAGACGATGTGAAGGCTGAATGGTAAATGGATCAGACAAAATCAGGACACTGTTCTCAGGAAGCTGATTACACTGCTCTAACATGCAACTTTATAAACAAAGAATAGTTAAGCAGTTGTAATTAGTGGTATTAGTGGTATTTAAAGAAAAGAAGTTCCGATGATGTGTTGTTGCTGTTTTGGGAAAGAAGGAAAGCTGCTAGAGGAGACGGTTGCCCAGTGCGTGAGACCATGGATGAAGGCTAAGGGAAAGCCAGCGGTTGCAGATTGACGCATTCATGGTAACTGCAGATTCCCTGCAGGGTTAAAGAACAATAAAGAGGATTCATGTTTGCAAAAATGGCCTGTTTTGCAGAAAAATTGAAGTGCTGAAGGTTTTGAATAATATCTTATTATGTACAAGAGAGATGAGACAGGATTTCTGTTTAGGAAATCCAGATGAAGAGAACAGAGATATTCAGCACATAGTGCAGGTGATGTAGGCAGGACAACAAACGTAATGGAGAGGAACAACCTGATATTTGGATGTTCTTCAGTTACACTCCTGAACACACAGGGAGGAACTCTGCATGTTCTACATATACCATTAATGAGTGCAAGTTTTTTACAATGTGTCTTTATTCATAGCTTTATGAAGTAGACTTTCTGGTCTTTTCAAATTCTCCTCAGGTAAGAATATTTAAGTGCTCCTAAAACATATTACATCATCTTTCCGAGACCGTTACTACAGATAAAAGCAGAACTCTTTTATAAAAGAGCATACGCATTTCAGCACTATAGCTACATCTTTCTCCTGCATCGTTGCCCCCTCCCTGGCGGTGTTCAAGGCCAGGATAGGGCCTTGAGCAGCCTGGTCTGGTGGGAGGTGTCCCTGCCCATGGCAGGGGAGTTGGAATTAGACGATTTTAAGGTCCGTTCCAACCCAAACCATTCTGTGATTCTATGATTCTATAATATTGATTTCTTGATTACACCTGTGCACTGAATACAGGCGCATGGGATCTGCCTAGTGAAAAGTTTAATTCCCTTGAGACAACTGATGACGTTAATTTAGAGTAGTCTAAAGTCTATGAGTGGGATTTACTTTTCCTTATGAAAATATCATGATAACTAGCTAAAACAGCTTTTTGATATGTTATTATATTTGTAGATATAATGTATTTTATATGCCTTAACACCAAACCTTGAAATACTCTGTTCATTCTTTGCTATGACAAACATTGACCGCTTACTTCTACCAGATGTTTCCAGCTCCAGTTTATATTTATAAAAAACTTTCCCTCTTATTCAGGTTTATTTTCTTTAATAAATGCTGTTGAAAAAGTAACAACTTTTTTAAAAAACCCTGTATAACTAACATAATTCATAAAACTGTCATAACTGTGCAAAAATCGATAAGATTTGTGAGTTTTTTGTGAAGTGCATTGTCCAGTAATAGGTGTTTAAAAGATCTGACCTCATTCCTATACAGACTTCTCGCTATGGAAAGCTCAGATGTCCTTGCTCCTTCACAAGCTTAAGGGCTGGAGTGGAAGCCGTGAACTGCTGTGGAAACACACTATGGTGTACGGTTTTGGGTAGATTTTGTCCCCTGCGATCCGTATGGTGTTCCACATACATAGCCAACTTACTTAGCCATTGCAAAGAACAGGGGGGACTACACTTACGGAACAAAGATTATTCTTCATGAGTAATTTTCTTGCCTGTCGTTTTTTGGATAAGAAGCAATTTTTAAAATGTGTTGTCAGAAATCCATCCCTTATGCAATAAAAAACTCAAAAGCTGTGCCTGATGACATACAAGATGTCCAGATCTGCATTGGCTCCTTCTCTGCAATCTGTTTACAAAAGTTAAAAAATGCAGCAGAATGAGTTGGTTTGTAAAGGTGCTTTTTGAATGCTAAATCATATCAGCAGAACCGAAACACTGAAATTTGTTTTGTTTCACTACACAAGTCTTCTGAAACAAGTTTTAATTTAAATTGAAACATAAGATTAACACGTGTAGAACAATAATTTACACACAGAGTCCATTTTTGCCTCTCTGAACGGAAAGAATTCTATGACTTGAGGAAATAATATATTTATTTGTAGTTCTATGGTAGTTTGAATTATTTGTCAAAAAATTCCTGATAATTACATGTGCAATTATTATTGTCTTTTCCAGTATTTTTCGTATTAAACTGTCATGTGGAATTTTTTATTTAATGAAAGCCCCCATCGAAAGACTTCTGAATTTATCAAAATATTAATTGATGATACATTTTGAATTTTAAAAAATGCTTATGCTAGATATTTCAAAATTGTGTTTTGATCCTGAATGAGTGATCTGCTTTTTAGAGATATAGTGTCATTGATTAAATATGAGCTAAAAGGCTTAGCCTGTCTCCAAACCAATTCAATAATTTTATGCTTCTCTTGAGATCTCTTTAAGCCTGCAGGGAGCTGGAAATTCCCAAATAATTTTTGGGATATACTGCAAAAGAAATACCTTTTTCTGTCTTAGGTTTGCAAAAATTCCAATTAATAGAGCCTACAGGGTCACATATCGGCTCCCCTAACCACTGTTGACTGTTTCAGTTTGTTAGCATGGCTGTAAATTTCTGCGACCGCATGGCATTTGGGCTCACTCCTTTATTTTTTAGCGGCTTTTAGTAGTTTCCCTTCAAAGAACAGTCCTCCCTGGTTTCCCTCCAACATCCTGCATGGACCAAAGGACCATGCATGCACCAGGATACGTGGCCACGAAGCCTCGCAGGGTTAACTCCTCGCGCTTTCTCAGGGAAGCAGCTGCTGATGTGCTACGCTTGTTGCCTGTCATGCTGATTAATAGTGCCTTGGTATTTCCTTCGCTGTCCCTTGCTGCCTGTGTTTTTGTGTAGTCACAGTTGGAATCAGAGCTCGCTTACTGCTTCTGTTTTCTGTTTGTCAGCACGGAGAGCCTCCCCCTGCACCCGGTGCCTACGAGCTGCTCTCGTGCAGCTAAAATGATAATAATTCTGCTTACCTAGCAGTGGTAAACAATTACTAGAATTTTTTTTTAAGCTTTTAAGCATGAACTGAAACAAATTTAAGGGTTCCTAAGATGTTCTGTTCTGTTCCAATTTCTTGTCCAAATTGAGTGCTTGCAGGCAAACTTTAAGCCTCTTAGAAATGCCTTTGCTTGCAGATTCCAACCAGCCCTTCTGGTGGGCAAGCGAGTGTCTGCTTGTGGGCTCTGCTCCTCTGCGTGACTCTGTCACTTGTCCCCAGGTTCACACTGGTATTGCTTGGCTGCAGTCTGTGTCACAGAAAAAACAAGCTCCAAATGTCTCTCTCGTTTTTTGTTACGTTTTTATCCACCTCTGAGCCATAAAGGAAAGTTCCCTTTCTTTATTATCTAAGCAGGAATGTAATTACTGCTCTGTGAGGGTTTTTTTTAAAACGTTGCATGACATAGTGCTATTAGGGCTTTTATGGAGTAATGATGATGAAAGAGGAAACTGCATTCCAGTGGCAGGTCACCTCTAGGTTAAAAGAAGAAAAAAATAGGCATTCTGAACTCAATTGCCTACCATGGAAGTAGTGGTACCAAAATATTCATGTCAGGCCATTCGTACTGCGTAGTGATCTAAAATATGTCTGATACAAGACACAGCCCGAAAAGTAAATAGTAGGGTAAAATGTAGAATTATTTACAGAAAGGTAGAAGCATATGTGGAGGTAAATAACTTATAAACCAAGAGCCATAGACAAATATAAATTCTTTGTCCTGCTTGAGCCATAAAATTTACATTATTACATCTGCCCATATTCATATGCAACTGTCACAATTTTGTGAGCTATATGGTATCTGGACAAGTTTCACAATAAATGATACATGAGTCAGTAATACATTTTTATTCTATAAGCGGTTGCCATGTGTATTTTCACCATGGTCTTCCACAAGTGTATGGAAATGCTAACACAGGGGGCAACACACTATTGACATACAGAGAAACATGATGATTTTTTTAAGGTAGGTAACCTTTCTAATATTTCAGAGAAATTGCCTAGAGAAATAGTATCAGTAGAAAATTATCATCTCTACATATCTGGCATTGTATAATTTAATGCTGTCTTCCCTTGACACACTTGAAGTACATAAATAGTAATGGCAAAGGTTACTTGTGTGATCCAGTCTGTTGAAAGAAATAACCTCTGTTTTGCTCCTTTAGCCTAGGATGCCCTTGTTAGTTTGTGAATACCCATGCTTTTCCTTATCCTTAATGAAAATATTCAGAAAGCTGAAAACAATTATATTGGTCTCATTAAGGTAGCTTTCAAGTTCCAGCCATGTGGACTGAATTAGGGAAGAGTATTTCGATACTTGTGGATCAGAAAGGAAATGAGTTACACTTAACTGGGCACTAAAATGATCTTCAGAGAGCAATATTAGACTGAAAATATAAAGATCGTGAATAAAGCGTCAGAGGTAAAAGACCCTCATTTCAGTTAGTTTGATTTTTTCTGTACCGGAAGAAATGTCCACTTCAAAGGTGAAATACTGTGAAACACTGCTCTTTTCTGAGGATCCAGAAGCTGGAATTCTCACCTCGTTCAGATTCCATCACATGTTCTGATGGTTGTCTGAGTCAAATTTATCCAAAAATGCAGGTATGAACTTGAAAAAACCAATAGAGCTTCTATGCAAAAAGCGCAGTGTTTGGTGTTAGAAACAAGCTTTAGGAGACTGTTTCTAAGCCTCCTATGATTTTCATCTCCATCTGGGCCTACAGGGGCACCTCCATTGATTCAGTAGAATTATACCTTTTTGAGTTGTTCTTTATTTGATGGGCCATTAGTGTGTGTCTGATTGAAAAAATGTCTATCAGCTAATTGTGTTTGATGAAGGAGTAAGGAAAGACTCTTCTGAATTTTTAATATACCTGAAATATCTGATGCATCTGTGTTCTTCTGAGTAAGAATATTCTAGTTTTAGGAAGACATTTGTAGCAGCTTCATTTCTGTTTTATACAATATTACCTTCTCCAGAGGCAGTGTTAGTAAAAAAAAAAATTAATTTAGCCACACTTATAGTTAGTTGTTTTCAACTCTAAATGTTTAATCTTTTAAACTGAAATTTCATTTTTACAAGAAGAAATTTAAACAAGCTAAAATTGATGTTTACAGGCATAACCACCCTGATTAGATTAAAATCAGAATTCCTCAATTTGCCTGTGGAAACATATTAATGTAATGGATTCTTTTCTGAATTGGATGACAGACAGATTGATGTATCAACAGAGAAAAGAGTTACAACCATCAACGTGTCTCTCATTGCTTGACAGTGATTTACTGCTGTCCAACAAGTCTCTTGGCTTAACTTTCAGACTGAGTTATTCAGAGTGCGTTCCGCTGCGAGCGGTTTTTGCTGTGATACACAGACCAGTAAAGTGGCCTCACATGGCTGCTCCAACAGAGCTGTCACAGCCCGGAAGGCATTGCCAGACAGATCCCTGCTCGTGCGGGGTGCCCCAAAGTCACCGACTCAGGAGCAGTCACACAGGCAGTGCTTTTATATGAGAGGGCCTACAACTTAGTTTTTGGGTTTGGAGTTCAAAAAGGAGTATCTTTTTGGAAACTCAAAACTGCATTTTCTTTTTTATGTTTGCTTTTTTTAGGCCTGAAATAATTTTTTCATCTTAAATGGAAATTCTGATGAATACCTAAATTTTGTAAAACCAGAAAATGACTGCCATGTGCATGATCGAGGCATCTGTGATCTTGGAGGTGTAACATCTACACACTGTTTAACTGATGGGTAGTTCAAGATCTGAAATAATGTTAGTATCATTTTAGAACGTGTCATCTAAATATAAATTCCTATGTTCTTATATTCAAAAGTTTAGCTAGGGCAATGGCAAGCCTCGAGATCCTAAATGAATCAGCTGAGAGAATCAGTTTTCCTGTCAGCACTTTTGGAGTTACAGCATTACTTTTTCATTGTGTTATCACTGGATTTTCAGAATTTATCGCGGCAGAATATTCTCATTTATCATCGACAATAGTTGTATTTCCAATTTTACGTGTGGATACCTTTGGTTATGATCTGATAAGCAAACTTTGCTGTTGATTTTAATAAAACCAGAATCTGATCCTTCATAAATAATTAGCTTTATTATCCATTTGTTCACCTTTGTCACTCACACTAAAATGGTTTGCAAACAATGTAGGCTGTGCTAGGAAGTAAAGGTTGGAATCTATGTAGTGCTCATCAGAGTAGGAAGATGCTTGTTTTCACTCCCAGTGTAACAATGAAATGGTGCAAGTACTATTTTTGAACTTTCAAAATTAATAATTTTAAAGATATTTAAACACCATCAAGAGAAGCAGTTTATAATGGTGAGACAGTTTAGCATAAAGTTGGAATAGCCGTTAAATTTTCAGGGAGGGTAGCCATGTTGAACATTAAGACCTTTAAAAATAGAAAACTAGTGTATTAAATTGATGTACACTTTAAATTAATAATTTCTGTTTGGAGGGGGAATCTTTTTAAAATGTACTCAGGATCCTTAGTTGCAGAAGAGAGTGTTAACTGTGGCTGAAACGGTCACAGGCAGAAATGTTTCAGTTAGCCAAAGCTTATCTGATGTCAACTTGCAAATGTACATAATACAGGAAGTTTCACATACAAGATCATTTCATGTTCAAGTTCTTTATTTCCTTGCAAGAGGTCACTGGGTTGGTCTATTGCAAAAAAAAAAAAATAGCATGGTGATGTATTGTATTTGGACTTGGTCACCCACTTTTTGAAAAAGTGTAAAAGGTAAAGAGGCTTCATGAAGTTGCACAAGGTCAGTCCAGAAACATGAACCAAAGACACTGAAATGTCTAAAGGGACTCAGAACTGAGTGAAATGTGTGTCAGGTTGCATTTCATGGTCCACGCGTATCGTTGGTCATTCAGTTAATGGGTTACATTTTCTTCTCCTCCTGTTTCCTCTCTCTAGCCATTGCGTAGCGTGAGGACCGGTATCAGCATTACCAGCATAGCATAAGAAAATTCTACAGGCTAAAAAGTTGTTTGTTGTCAAAAGACCCAGCATCAATTTCTATGACAAATAAAACATGGACTGAAGAAGAAATTGCAGTTTCCCTCACACATAAGTGATTCTATTGTAATTCAGCCATCCCATCTGTTAGAGCAGAATTGAGAGTTTACAATAGAGCATATGTGACTTGAGGAGCGTGTTTCTCCTTTAACGCGCTCGAGTGTTAGAAAAGCATTCATATTAGATTGTAGTTGTCATAGTAACTCCCAGGGTTTTTTATTAAATAAAATGTTTTGTATTAAAACTATTAGGTGAGAGCATCAGTTTCCAAATTAACAGAATTACTTTGGAAAATATGTATCATTTCAGGACAACGTGAAGATTCTCCAGCAGCTTTAATTGCCCACTGAGTAACGTTTCAACTAAGCACTGGGAATTCCCTTCAGTAGCAGTTCATCTGTGATGGATCCAGAATCACACTGGCCATTGTAGCGACATTACGTGTTGTAACTCAAGCCTTCCTTTCATTCACCACCTCAGCACATCACTCAGTGCTAGGGAACAGAGCAGTTACATGTCCATTCCAATATAAGATCTGCTGGAATTTGGTTTTTCCTCTTTGCATTATTTGTGTTATGGCTGTTGGATTCCTCAATCACAGCACTAGAATATTTGGCCTGGAGAAAACAAAACCCAAAAAAGTAGGGCAGTTATTTGTTTCTTTCCTACTCAGCTCCATTTGATGTGTTTGTTGGGGGTTTTTTATTTTTCAATTATTCACTCCTTCTGGAGTTACGACTCACGTGAGAAGACTCCGTGAAGCAAGAGCTAAAAGTAGGTTCTCCGTCCTTAATGTGAAATACTGAGACTTGAACTAACATAATTGCAGCACATTCTTCATTTTTCACGTTCCTTATATTTTTGCTTACATGCCAGTTAATCATCACAATTATTTCATTTTTTCCAAAATGCATTGATACAAGCAAAAGTGTCCTGCCAAGTCTTTCACTTTTCCTCTTTCTACTTTCTGTAGACTTTAAAACTATTGCCTAGGGGCTTTTCAAGGGGAATAGACTTTTTTTACAACATAACACCAAAAAAAGGAAAATTTGGCATTAAATTAAAAGACAATGAATCATTTTTTGCTGTTAAATTAATTATCATCAAAGGTTTCATTAACAGCAGATTTCTTATCAGCAAAGTCAAAACCAAAATTGGAATCTGGACAATTTTCTCCCATTATCAAAAAAAGAAAACATTTTATGGCCCCTTTTTTCTCACTTTTTCCTTACTAGAAGACTGACTCCAACAGGCGGAGTGGGATTCAAAAGTCCTCAAATCTCTTCCTGCCTTCTTTGTTTTAACTGAAGTTGAAAAATGTGATACCAAAATACAACCTGTATGTTAGTCTGACTCTGTCTGAAAATCGGCTTCTGTGCATCATTAATACAGAAACACGGAGTTTAGGATGGTGTGTCCATTTTAAATATAATTGTTTTTTCAGTAATTATCTAACAATTATCTTTCTATTGCTAAACATTCCTTGATGTCTAAGTGAATTTATTTTAAATAACCCTGTTTACCTGTGTTGAAAATATTTGCCTGCTAAAATTTCAGCTCAGCTTGCCTGAAGCATTTGGGCTGCTTAGTTTTAGCCATTTAATGAAGAGAAAAACCGAACCCATAGCCTTTTTTGATTGTTCTGCTTCTGTTAGGAGTTTCTATTGTCTCCTTTTTCTGTGGTAATTTTGAAGACCAGCACTTCTGTACAAATTAGGGGAGTGAGTTACAAATCATCTGTCAGATCTGAATTGCAGTGCAGCTGGGTGTTACTGTGTGTAAGCAGGGAAACATCACTAGGTTGAGGAAAAAGTCATGTTTTATTTTTCTGATTTGAATAATTAAAGGAAGTCTTGCTAATATTTTGGGGGAAATGTGGGAACAAATAACTCTTGTAAATGTTGGAATATTGGTAGTTTAGAAGATCAAAATATTGATATAACATTTATTCCCCTGTCACGACATGACCTTTGGTGCAGATTTAAATGTATCCAGTGATGTATTTGGGGGTTTGTTCTCTTTTTGAAAGGGAATTCGGTGGTCCTAGTAAGGAGGGGTGTTTGCTGTGTGCAGCGCTAGTGTAGGGTACTTACTGATCTTCCTGTAACACCTTTGGAAGGGGGGTGCCTTGTAGGATTTAACTTATTCATTTGGTTTAATTTTATACTTAGAGATAACATGGCAGCATTCATTATACAAGTCAGGGTACAGTGAGATGGGGTGGAGCTGCCACCTTATTCATTACACAGGGACTGATGCAAGGGGTCTGTGGGGTTTGTGGGCTGTAATTATCCCTAGTAATTTAAGAATCCATTTACCTTCTGTGGATGGAGATACAGTTTAATCAAATATGGTGGTAAATCAGCCTTTATTAGGCACTTTCTGTAGGCTATTATGTAGGTGTTAACATTTAAAATGCTTCTATATTAAAATTTTTCCCAGGTGAACAGGCACAGGTTTCAATTGTAAAAAGAATTTTGCAGTAATGACCAACAAAGTGTTTTTCCTTTAGAAAATACACTATTTTGAACAAAAACTCTTGATACTTAAAATCCAAGGTTATGATTTCTGCCTACTGTGGTTACTCTCCAAACCAGCTGGCTACATGTGAAAATTAGTAACCACAAACACTTGGTCAAGGACTCATCAGGACCTATAAAAGCTAAAAAGTTGCAGCTGTGTATTCTTCTATTGAGAGGGCAGTTTCCAGTTTTGTCTTTAATCCCTTGAGGTGAAGGCATGAAACCCCAGATCCCTTTTGTAGATCTTTGACTGCAGGTGAGTTTGAACTCCCTTTCCAATTCTCTTTCTATGTACTTAGCTGTAGGTTTGGAAACCTCTGCGCTAATGTTCTAATTCTCTTAGGGATTTAAAATAGAAATGCTTTATGGAATTCTCTTCATTGTTATTAATAGTGTAACAAACATATTTGCCATATTGCACTTGCAAGGCAGTTCAGCTTCCACAGCAACTTGTGTTTGGGTCTGTACAAAAAAGAGAGATGTGCTAGTAGAGAGGAGGTTCTATAGACAAGCAGCAAAGATACGATCACTGCATTGGTGTTCATGGATTATTGCCTTAATCGCAGTGCCTTTTGGTCTGCAGTTATCACTAAACCCATACTATTTTAAGGCCTTTGAATCCAAAGGTAAGAGTACCTGTCCACTCCAAGACTGGGGAGGCACTGTGGTGATCTTGAATACCAAATGTAGCTCTTTCACGGCAGCTACTGTTGCTGAGAACAGGATGGTCCTGTTACAAATTTGAAAAACTTATATATGGATATTTCTGGTCATTACAGCTGGAATGTTAATTGTTGGGAATTTGATACCTTTCTGACTTAGAACAGTTTTACCACTCCTATTTTGAGTTCCCGAGCAACTTGTGTAATAACGAAATCAGCTTTTGGTTTTGAAACTTACGTTATACATTTTTGGGGGGTGCACTGAGATACAACTGGGTCTGGGTTTATGCTGTGTTTTGAATTAGAAAAATCAGCAATAAGGCTCTTTTCAGAAAACAGTCTTTTTCTTGTTAAAAAGTTATGAACAAACTGCATTTATTTGTTTACTATGGGTAAGGGTCGTGCTTGCCAGTGAAAGCATGTAACTGTTCTAATCCTGCAGAACTTAACAGTGGTATTAAATACTTCGTTTCAGAAGAGCTTAAACTTCTGCTCTTTTACCACTGGCTATTAGGTGTTTGGGAGCAATAAAACACCCAGTACTGGCTTCTGTGAAATTTGTAAGCCCCGCTTCTATAGAGAACAGGATGTCTACAGTGAGAAGCTTGGAAGTTAGGGCTGAAGTTAGGACTTCATTCCCCACTTCTGTGGAATTTGGGGAGCCTTCTGTGTAAAACCTGGAGGCTCTGCCAGCGCCTGTGCAGTTTTCATATGGCACCTTAGATCTATGAGGGTGACTTAGAACGGATAAGACAGTAAAATTCCCAAAACTTATGAATTCTACTTAGTTTCCTTAGTTTCCCTGCAAACTATTGAGTCTTTGAAGACAGGATTATACATATTTCCATGAATAGAAAATCTGGCCTGAGGTATAACACCTTGCATTTACTACAGACCTCTGTTTAGTGACTAAAATGTGGTGTGCTCTGGTTGTAGTAAACGCACGTGTTCAGGAGGGCACATGAGCTGGGTTGAGCTATTTCTAGTTCACTGGACACAAAAGACAAGGGAAGTTATAAATGGCAGCCCACAGTTACTATAATGGATGTGGTAACACACAAAGAAAAAAAAAAGTGGGATGAAGAATAACACCAGGTTTGAGAGGTGCATTTAATTTTAATATGATATATTTTAAATTAAATTATGAGTGCAATATGAGCAGGATTTCTTCTGAAAAGGTAAAAGCTAATCATCAGTGCCGTTAGATTTATCTGTTGCACACTGACTGTCTGCCATCTAGATGTATGGTAACGGTGAGTTTGGCTTACTCTTTAAATCTTCAGAAAATAATAGAAATGGAAGTAATGCCAGCTGGCCCTTTTTTTCCCCCAAAGAATTAAAAAGAAAAGAAAAAGCAAACATTCAGAGGTACTGATAGTTGCTTGCTTTCTGGGCAAATACCAGCATCTAATTTCCATTTATATGTCCCTCACAGGGATAATGTTTTCAAGCTTCACCATATAAAGAGAGTCAAAATAGTTTCTCAGTTAATAAGTACCACCACTAGGTTTCTTGTGTAAAAATGAGAGCTTTTAACACCCCTGAAGTGGTGTCCTGCTAGAGTTTGTCCAGGGAGAGGAGCAGCAAAGCATTTGATGTTGCAGCTTGAGAGGCAGGTGGTGATGTGGCCCAGGTGTTCTGAGTTAGCGGATAGAGGTAATAAGGTGCAAGATGTAGCAGTTGGCTAGTAAATACTTCACCCCTTCCATTCCTGGAATAAAGGAAAAGCATTGTTCTAATCAAATGTTTCTTTCCCTTTTTAATGCTGATACTATCTGCCCAAATAGAAATGGCAGGTATTTCCTAGACCAGGGGGTCAGCCTTTAAGTATTATTATCTATAAGTGAATCAGTGATTTTGTGTAATAAAGAGTTTATTCCTGACAGAAGCAAAGAAGATACTTTGTTTCGTGCCAAAATTTAACATATTATCAACAAAAAAAAATAGTTTTAGCAATTACAATCAATTGCAACAGATAACGTGTCCACTTTTTTCCATTCTTCTAAATACATAGAATTTTTAGTTCTTTTGAAGTACACACAAGTGAAATTAAAAAATGCAGAGAAATGTTCTAGAAGGCTAAAGCAACCCTTTCTGTGTATTCAGAGCCTTTTTATGCAATAGCAAAGCGTGTTTAATACAGTGGAAATGGATCAGGTTCATCCATTGCAGTTTGTTCTCCTTCCCACCTTTGTAACTATCTCCGGCTTTTTCTACCCTCGTGGCATTGAACAAATAGCATGGACGGAAGTAATATAAATCAATGAAAGATCATCACAAAGAGAAATTTAAAGTACTTGTATATAAATGATCAGGAACGTGAAGAATAACATGGCAGTAAAAAGTGCTGACATGTTGTAATCTGAAAATTTAAAATAATAATGGGGAAAAAAGAGAAGAAAATGCTAGTGGATTATTCATTCTGTTATAAGGTCTTAGCATTTTTCCTAATGTGGTTAAATTATGAGGAGCCGTGGCTGCTATTTTTTCTCCATTTGAAAAAATTCCCTCTTGCGTAGCAATGGATTAAAGTCAGCCTTCTCAGGGGACACCGTGTGAGTTGTGTAAGGAGGGGGAGAAAACAGCATTTCTTGTACAGCAGCTTGAAAGCCAATTCTGGCAGTACAACTAGAATAAAATTTATAAAGTATTTTAATTAATGGAATTCACTCCGATTCTCTGTATCCCGACCTGTCTGAGACTAAGATGATTCGCAGCTGTTTTATTTTGATTAATCCACTGGATTCTGTGTATTTTTCTCATTTTAATTCGTATTTATTATAATTTTTTAGTCTATATTGCTCGTAAAAGCTTGCATTGAAAGTCCGAAGAGTTTACATCTTGGACTCAAATTCCCTGCCGCTCACACCCTTCAGTCACGGTGTGGGCTGGTTTAGGATCTTATTTTGTATCTTTCAGGTGCTCCCACATTATGTTATTTGCTCTGTGGAGATCTTGGTTCTTTATAGGTTTCAGCCATCCTAATGTATTTGCCAGATTTCGCACTAAACAAATGCAATAACTTTTTTGTCAGTCTTCTAATTATTTCCTACTTTGGCTGAAATACAAATAGAGAAAACAGGAGATTAAGTTGTTTCTGAAAACTCTGATCTCTGCCATCATCCTTGGGAATGTTACGTATGTCGTTTCTTGTAACAACAACAAGAACAAAAGACAGAATATCTGTCACTTCATGAAAAATCTTTTTTTTATATGGTATTGGTGTAGTCCCAAAGAAAGCCTCTACCTACTCTCTCTCCAACTCTTCTATTAGCAGTGTTTTCTCTGTGGCATAATGCTTGTTGGAGGAGAGATAACAAGGAGAAAGAGCTTTTTTTAAAGATTGTTTATTGTGAAGGAAAAACAAAACAGTAAAACAGAACGCATAAAAAATGAAAATTGGTATATAGTTTAATGAATATTTTGTAAAAATCATTTTTTATTCTCCTACAAATTCACGGTAGCAGCGCTGCTGGCTGCTGGTACGTGATTTATCATGTCGGATTATATTGCAGCAAGCAGACTATATACCCTTTGACCTTGAAGACTCGTACTATACTGCTATAAATTTTTCTTTCTTAAAAGCAGGGCGTGAAAATGCTCTTTCATTTAGATAGTTACTGAGCTTAAATACCTAGCAAAATGAGATTTTGTTCTTCTAATTCTGCTTTGTGTTAGCAGATGATATTTTGTCATTCTGAATTTATGTGGAAAAAATATTTGGAATATTTTGCATCTCTGTGTTGATGTGTACGTCTGCAGCTAAACGTTATTTTCAGCACAAATATGTGGACTACGTTAACAGAGTTTTCCATGCCAGTGTTTGCTGAGCTGTGAAAAATGTGAAGTTCTCGGTGCAGCTTCTTTCAGAACCTGTGTTTTGACTATTTCAGCTTCAGCTTTGTGACAAACAAAGAATTGCAATGTGATGAAAACCTGGAAAGGTACCTTGTGAAACAAGGAAGCCTGTTCTCTTGCAAATGTGTATCCTACATTCAGAAAATAGAAGACCTGAAACCAGAGTTTCTCTCCTGCCCGGTACTTCTCCTTCACCCACCGGCCATGGGATGGTGCCAGCAGGCTCCAACGGCCCCCAGCCACTGGCTGGAGAAGGCACCACCACGCTGCCATGGTTGAGCAGCTGGCACGTGCTTGCTGGCCAGCTAAAATGTGTGCTTTGGTGAAACAGAGCTACAATTGTTGAGCTCTCATGCTTTTGTTCTGTAGGGACATGGTTTAGTAAGGGGACAGGTACAGTTGGACTCAATGATCTCGGAGGTCTTTTCCAACCAGATGGTTCCATGGCAGTGGTGTTTTCCTCAGTCAAGCTGCTGATCTTCTTGGACTTTGTGTCTTTGAGACCTCTGCTGCTTGTTGAATTGAAATTGAAACTCCATCCAAAAGTCCTGCAGTTGAGGAAAGGGCTGGATTGTTTCCAAAACAAGAAGAAAAACCAACCAACTATGAAAATGCTTATTGTTTATTGAAAAAGTAGATTTGTGATGTAGTTGAAAGGGAGCCTAAGTAGGCAATTCCCACTTTTTTTTCTATAGAAAAGTGTATTTTGATCTCTCAAACCTTCAAAACCATATATTGCAGGACCATATCCTGCACAGAAGATAAAGAAAATACATCTGTTGAATGAAACCTGTTTTATAAATACTCTGTTTATTAAAGGGTTCAGCATCATGGAGTTTTCATCTTCTATTCTTTAATCTTATCCTTTAGTTCTTCATTTTTGCTTAAAAAATATCAGGGAAAAATATGTAAACTACTGTAATACTTTGCAAGAATCATAATGGAATTCACTTAACAGACAATCTTGTGTACTGTAAATTGCAGTAAAACAAAAAGCAACACTTATCTGTCAATTCTGTAAGTGGCAACTAAAAATACCTTTACAAATGTAACAGAGTTAGGGAACTCTCCTGGTTTTTAATTTACTTTCAATAATTCATTAGCATACACTTTAACCTTAATCACCAGTCCCCACAGGATTCATATGCTGTGCCAAAACAGATTTCCCATAGGCAAAATTAATTTTCTACAAATAACTTTCCTATTTTTCCTAATTCAGGAGCAGCAGAAGGTAGCACAGCTTTGGTGATTTGATCTCGATACATAAGATTTCAGCACTCGTTTTAGCCAGCATTCTTGTGTATTGAATTTTCTTTTTTAGACTGCTAAATATTGGGTGTGACTTACAGGAGGATATGATTCATTTTGATGGAACAGCTTCTAGGTATCTGTATTGGTGCTTATTAATTACTTTAGCAGAAGTGTTTTGTTCCTTCAGTTCCTCTTGAGGATTAAATACCACATAACATATGTTAGATTTTGGCAATCTTATGTTTACAGAAGTTTAAAAAATATTTTGAGCAGTTGTGCATGAAATTATTTAATATCTCTCATGAGAGGAAATGCTAACAATGTTAAACCCAAATACAACTGCTTTCTATGAATACTCTTTTCATATCTCATGAGAAAGTGCTGAATGGAATATGAAATTTCCTCACTTCTTTTGAGCTCTGGAAAATCAAACCAACAATGATACCTGAAAATAAATATTACGGAGGAATATGTAAACCAGTTTAGAATAACATGTATTGGCCTGGTTACAGTCCCTAAGCAGGAAAACCAGTAAACTTGTTTCAGTACATCTAAGTTAAATATTTAAGAGCTGGATTGCAGTACAAGAATACAAATACCTAGAGAACGTAGCAGGTTCTTTTCTTAAATTTTCTTTGTTTTCTTTAGTTTGATGTAATTATAGAGATGGTGACGGTAACAGAAGCTAATTCCTAAATTAAACTGGAACGGCCTCTGAAGGAGAATTGGGAATCGTGCTTCTCTCAGTCTCCTCTCATAATTCTTCTCATGAGTAGCAGGGGCTGTTCCTGAGCCCTGGGCTGGCGGGGCAGTGCATTCACCTGGCGGTGCGGCTGTTCCCCTCACCGGAGAACTCGCATGGTGCTGGCCATCGTTCCTACCTCAGTTGTTTCCACATGACAGGCAGCTGCTTCCCTGCCTTTGCCTTCTACAACTGGCAGAGTACTCTCTTCCTCTGGGGTGAGGTTTAAGGGACTGGAGAAGAGAGAATCATCTCCTTCTGTATCAGGCTTTGGAATCACACCTTATTTCTCAGGTTTTCCCTTTCACTTACTGCTGTGTTTATAGGGGACAAAATCCCTTCTAAAAGCAGAAAACTGTTCCTGTCTCTCCTCTCCCACCTGGGTTCCTAAATACTTAGCTAATCCCATCACCCCCAAGAATGATCATTTCCCTTCCCAACGTTCCTTAACAATTCGGGAAGTCCAATATACAGGTGAGTAATTGGCATCCTCCCTGCTAGCAGTGGTTCGCACATGCTTAATGGCTCTGGCTTCATTTCATGCTTTCTGCTGCTGAACTTCAGGGGAGTTTGTGGTGTTCCCCTTCTCCCCTATTTCCCCCTAAAACACATTTTTGGGAGCCTGCCTTTCTCTGCATTCGTTTCTTCACAAAATCAATGTGCTTAGGAAGGCAGTAGTCATTCCTGAGAGTTGCTTTACGCATAACTGTAGAAGGACATTTCTTGTTATTGCCAGCTAAGATTCACTTACTCATTTAAAACTAGTGGTGAGCCTCTAGAGGAAGAGAGTGCCTGGCCATGGCTCTTCTGGCTGTGACTTTTATTACGTTTTCCTTAATCTGCCTCTTTCATTGCTTTATATGAGGTGATGCAAAGCACAGGCAGAGTAAACATCCACCTGTTTTACTCACAGACCTACCTAGGACTCCGTTTTGGAGACTGGAATAGGACTTCATCGTGGAAGGAGAAAGAGCTCAGACGATCTTCACAGGAGAGATGGCCCTGTATGGTGAGCGAGTGGTGACAAATTGAACCGGGATGGCTAAAAAAGTAAGGGGAAACATTGCACTTCTAAAGCCTCTTCTTGCCCTTGTCAAGAAACTCCCCTTTCCCATTCCTTTCTGGTGTTTTCTCTGAGCAGCTAACTCGTGTACTGGTTTCCAAGTCTTTCCCCCTTTATTCCACTCGATTACTTCTCTGTTGCTGCCTCAGAGGTCAATGTTGTCCGTATGGCTTAAAACTTTAATGACTCTCTAGGTGTCTATATCTTACACAATTCTAAACTGTGTCATTACTGAGCCAAGCAGCAATTTCAGTGAAAGCTAATCAAATGCATGATGTTATCAGTACCTGTTCTCTTGAATACTAAATGCAGTTTATGTTTCTCAACAGGAAAGAGTGTTTCTAAAAACCATTTAACATAGAAATCGGCTACCTGTATTTGTAGGAATCAGTATTGGCAACTGTAATACATTGCTCTCCTGCTCTAAGCTGCTGGTGTTACCTATGTGATCTTAAGCAAAACGGGGCCACGTTCTTGTGACTTTGCACAGGACTGAAATGGCCTTTCTAAATTAAATATTTCCCTATGGAGGAGTGACTTTCTCAGTAGATTTGAACACTCTACTGATCTGTGCGGATAAGTCCCTCCCTTCCCAAATTCTTACATCATATCTAGTTCACCTTGTGTCTTCTTAGCTTTTGTTGCAGGAGTAAGAGTATCAGATCTTTGAAGATGTCTATGAAATCTTAAATTTAAGTCTTCATTTGATTTATCCTGACTAATACCTGCTTCTTAATAGTAGTGGTGCTGCTGGTTGTACTATCATAGTGTAAGAGGGTTAATTTCTACTCTTAGAAGGCTCTATGCAAGTTGTCAAAACCTGTCTGAATATTCTATGTTTTTGAAAATAATTCAAAATTGGAAAACTAGAGTTGGAGAAAACTGACAATACCTGAATGGACCTGAGAGTCCCTTCCTTCTGCATCCCTTGCGCCTTTTGGGAGTGTGTCTTGTACTGGCTTGGGGTTTTTTGGGGTAAATACTGTCCTCTTTCTCTATACA
This sequence comes from Neomorphus geoffroyi, assembly GCA_033558235.1. NCBI lineage: Eukaryota > Metazoa > Chordata > Aves > Cuculiformes > Neomorphidae > Neomorphus > Neomorphus geoffroyi. The sequence goes on from JAUMJM010000045.1 coordinate 19,847,656, forward strand.
ATGTACGTGTATCAGTTCCCTTGCGTGGTCTTCATGTTTTTTGGAATGATATAGCTGAGAGTGTTGGATTTCCTGTATGTGAGCTTGGATGAGGTTGTTTTCCAATTCAGGGTTTTTTGGCTTTTGTTCTTTGGCCTTCAGAAGGAAAATAATTTGTAGACAAACATGTGCACCTGGTGCTGAAACAATAGGTACTGATGCACTTATAAAAAGGATGGAACTGGAACCCTCATACACTTGGTTTCCAGGAAAGCAGTCAGCCATGACTTGCTCAACGCCAACAAAATAACTGTTTGTTTTGTTGTTTGCACTGACAGTGATTGTTGAAAGCTTTTCTATTTTTTGCGTTGAGTTTAATTACAAACACAACACATAAATAATATTACAGTTTTTAAAAGCTAGTAGAGGCAATAGGTAGTGGCAATCGCAAACATAAAATTACTCTCTCCTGAAATAGTCTAAATTTTATATTGGGGGGGAAAAAATAAAGGTGAAAGGACTTCATTTATTCTGCTAGAAAGAGCAAAAGTTTTAAGTTATGTATCAACTGGACTAGTATTGTAGAAGTAACTGAGATTCAAGTATAAGTCTGTGGTCGGTATCATTATGCCTTTGTCAAAACAGTTTAAAGCAGATTACATTAGCACTTTAACTCACTCCAGCCACTGCCATTGCAGGTCTTCTGCTTTTATGCACTGAAATAAAGTTCAGGGTGAATGTCACCAGACCCTATTATTTATTTTAGATATTCTAGATAGGACATGATATTTTTATACCAAAACTTGAATATTGATCTCCTTTGTTTTCTGCGTGCACTTTTCTGTCCTATTTGTCTAACTTAAGCTGAAGTCTCACTCAAAGGCTGAATGATGTGAAACATGGGTTGGATGATATTTAGAATATTTGCTTATGTTTTGATTTTTCGTTCTTCTTGATCTACAGAACAATTATTCTCAAAACATAATTGGAAAAGATTGGGAAAAAAATCCACAAAAAGATATAAAAGCACTGTGAGAGACATATGATGAGTGGGTGGGTTTTCTTCAGAGCCCATCTGTAAAACGTTTTTAAAAAATGACATCCCACAAATATTTTTTAGAGGGAAGAAGGATCTGAGATGTTCAGAGAAGATACTTAATGGAATTGTGACAATTTACACCGACTAGGATATGTTTCCAAAAATTATGTATTGAAATCTCAGGAGATCAATATGTAAGAAAGTGCTAGCACACTGAACAAAGTGAATGGATGAAGAAAAGGGAAGAAAAAGTATAGGTAGACTTATTTCCTTGATCCAGTAAGATATTTCAACTTAGATTTAACTAAACTTAGCGGACAACTACATGGGTTTTTTTGAAATGAAAATATGCCAGATGTTAAGAACGTCCTACGGTTTTAAATGCAATTCATTCCTGCGTACAAATAGGCTTCAAACTCCATGTGACTGTTAGCTCTCTGACATATCCTTTTGCAATATATTTTGTCACCACTTAAGTTTTGGGATTACTTGTCAAGATAGTAGTTGGTGCTGAAGAGCTTACACTCTGAACACAATTTGTGTATTTTTTTCTTTATAGTTGAAGCAGAATAAAGTGAAATGGGATTGTGCTAAATGTAGGTTGAGAAAATTAAAAAAATGCTACTTATAAAGAGGTTATTTTCAAACTGAGAAACTTGATGAGACTATTTTATAGAGACATAATATGTAAATTTGAAACTTTTCTTCCTAAGCCTACCATGTACTATCATGTTCCAACAGGAAATTAAAAGGTGTTTAAGGGGTTTTAAGGAATATTTAAGGGTCTTCTAAAGCTGAAACCTACCCATAATAGGCCTTTTGCAATTCTATAGAAGTGAAATGTATCTTGAAACTTGAAGGAGACCAGAGTTTCTGAAGGGCACAACTCGGGGTAGAAATGTGTTTCTGCATGATCAAGGGAGCAACAGGATGGTCAGTGAGGGGAAACAGATTTCAGCTGGGATGAGGAAATTGATTCAGCAAGTGTGGGTGGGGATTAATTTTGTTTGGCTGTGGGTAAACCAAATCAATTCATAAAGACTTGATTGTGGGTTGAATTGATGCTCATGGTGCACGTACTAAGTAGTGTTGAGTTACAGAGGGAGATATTTGAATATGTATGTCAGCATGAGGGGAATTGACTTTGACTGTGGAGGACAAAGTGACTAAGAATTGATTTTTATTGTGGAGGGAAATTGATCCAGAGAGAGAGAGAAAATCAGTTTGATTTGTGTTTAAGGAAAGCTCCCGCAATGTAGAGAACTGGTGATAGAAGAAATGGGCTTTGAATTTTGTCATGACACGATTTTGAACGTGATCTTCGTAGCAGTTGTTGAGTCCCGCGTAAGATAAGATTGTATGTTCTGTTCTGTGAGATGTCACTAGCAAGCTTCCAATCAGAAGATAAGTAACTCATATTTGAGCCAGCAATACTGGGCTCTTGGAAGCAGCATTGACCAAAAATTTATTTTAAAAAAAAAAGCCAAAGAAAAAGAAAAACCCAGAACAACAAACAAACAAAAACCACCCCCCACCCCAACATACACAACCAAAACACAAAAAAGAAGGGGAGGGAAAAAAAAAAAAAAGAAAAATTGAAAATTGTCTGACTCAATTATAAAAGAACTCATTTTTAGTTGATATAAAAACATGTAACTGAGATTGGCCTTCGGGGAGGGTAGTTATGTTGTAATGCATATACTTATATGTTGTAATATTCTATTCTGTAAAAGATCAGCAATTTATTAGCAACTTGTTGAATCCACATTTTCCAATTTTAATTTATTTTTACACCTTTAAGAAGCTGACATGCTGATTTATTTAATGTTTCTGCTGACATTCCCAGTCAGAGGGAGGTCCATTTAGTCAAGGCTGACAAATTCAAAAAGGAAAAAAAAAAAAATTTCAGTGAGTTTCCTAGACTGCCGAGCATTGTGTTGGTTTGTATTTGACAGCTGTCACTGGCATCTGGCAGAGATCTTTCTTCCTGCCATCAGAAATTATTTTACTGTTTGCATCTGGCTGTAAGACTATGGAGAAAGTCTTCATGGAAACCGTTTTCAGGTACAAGATGGAAAGGGTGTCTGGGTTAAGTCACCTTGGGCTGAACAGGAGGAACTCATACCTGACCAACCTGGTTGCATTTTGTGCTACAATAACAGCCTCTCTGCAGTGCCCCTGTTAATTACAGAATATTATTAGCCTGTTGGGAATTTTTTTGCTGTTGAGAGGATATCGGTATTTCCTTGAATGCTATGGAAGACAAATAGGTTTTAGTAACTGTTTTATCAGCAGATTTCGTGCTGGGCATTTTATTATCAATATTTTTCTCTAAGTTAATTTTTTGGTCCTTAATTAATCCTTCACAAGACTTTAATATTCTTTTGCTCTTGCCTACCACCCAAAGGTGTTAATTGATTTAAATATGTAGCAAAAGCATTCTTTTAAGAGTTTTAGCTAAGTAATAGAGTACCCTTCAGTCTGTATATACGTGTATATTTAGTGTTGGGCACATCAATAGCTCAGTCAAACTCTTCATGTTTTTAGCAAGTGAATGTATATGCACAAGCATGAATAGGATAAGCATCCTTTCTTTAGCACTGAGCAGTAATGCAGGAAGATTCTGTACACAGAGGTTGTGGGAAGTTAATTTTCTGCAAGGGTTTATGAAAAAAATATAAATTCTGTTTCAGAATAAAACTTATTTATCTCAAATATTTTGCAGAATGCAAACTCCAAGGCAATCTATGTCATTTCAAAGCCAAAATCTAGCTAAAACCCCAACTCTTAAAAAATAGATAGACAAAATACTTTAAAAAATGCAGTGATGAGTCATCTAGACAAATTACACTGCTTCTGTGCAGGTGGCTCATGAATACTGTCATATTCAGAGATTCTGCTGTCTTTCTTTTCAGTATCTCGCACTAGTACTGCTATTCTTTTTGTCTGCCAGGATTGCCTTAGTTTGTTCTCAGAGAACTGGTTTGCAATAAAATATTTTTTAAAACTTAATGACAAAAAATGTCAGGAGCTCTTAAATACTTAAGTGCATATTTAGTGATTCAAAATCAGCTCACAATTTTAGTCAGAGCTTAACGGTTGGCAGGAGAACTTGTTTGTCATAGCATTACATTTACCTTTTACTGGTTGAGTTCAACATATAATAAAGATACAAGCTGGTACATGACAGTTCCAAGTTCAGGAAAACTAAGAAGGAGCTAAGAAAATGCTAGTTTTAAACACAAAGAGATAACATTGAAACAAGTATTATAAGAAATGAAGTGACTATTTTCATATAGCTTTTCTTTCATTAGATAATGTACGGGATGTAGTAGGAAATATATAGGAGGTAATAAATCACAAAAAAAAGTCAGTATGAGATTTTTCCTAGATCTTAGAGGTCAGTGTGTTACATGGTATTTTATAAATATTAGGTGCTTAATTGTCTGTGTGAGAAATAACTATTATTTATTGCCATTTTACATTTAAACTAAATTAGGAACTGTAGCCAAAAATCACTCCAGGGTTTATACAGTTGTGTCTAAATCCATGCTGATGTGTTTTAACCTATGCACATATCCATTTAAAAGGGGGTTTATCTCCTGCTTGACAATTCTTAATAACACAATAGGCCACTCCTATATCCCCTTTCCATCCATTAGTCAATATATCCACAGCAACCAGCAATAACCCAGCAGCAAAAAGCATACTTAAGTTCTTTAAAATCTCCCACCTGAATTGCTGTAGCCAGGAAAAACAAATGGGCCCAGATATGTGTGGCTACATTTTCAAAACTGCTGAGCACCTGCAGCTTCATCAAAAGATGTTAGATGTCAGCACTCAGCAACTTAGCGCACCAAATTAAAAATATTAACCATGCAAATTCATCAAGACTACAGTGATCTGTGTCAGGGTTGCCGCTTTACTGGGAGTCCGTCTTTGGGGTTGAGATTTTTCCATGCCATTCTGACTAGTTATTTTTGTGGCTCCTTGGCTCGTGCGTTGCTCGGTGGGGTAGCAAGCCCTGGTGGGGCGCAGCTGGCTTGTGCTGCCAGGGGTACCTTGGCTCTAGAGCCAGCAGCAGTCATCTGAGCAGCTGTGAGCTGCTTTGGGATCTTCCCCAGAGGCAAGAGAGATCAACGGCTGTGGGTTTGGAGACATGGTTTTGAGTGAAGCGCGTGCTACTTGGGCCAAATCTGTTGCACTTGTTCTTTTTCTGAGACTTGCTCACATTTTGAAGGCTGCCATCCCCAGGAGTATAGACAGAACTTGGGCAAAATGCAGGGCAGATGCTTTTCCCAGACGGATGAATCCGTAGCCTTTTATATGTTTGTAGAGGGTAGCTGTGAGCGTGTACTTTTTTATATGTCTTTCAGAGGACACTAGTTCCTAATAAAAAATAATTAAATTAAAAACATGGCTGGAGAGGCTGGTTCATATGTTTTTGTCCCAGTGCTGTCTTCCTTACAATAACCCCACCCCCAGCACTTCACTTTCTCCTCTTCCTCCCAGGTCCAGAATATCCCCATTTGTGCCTGTTTTCCGTAAACAGCAGAGCAGGACTCTGTGGGGCTGTGCTTGTTTCAGAGCTCTTGCATGCCTTGATTGCCTGGTTGTTCCTGGTTGAAGACCTACCTGCTGTGGGGAAACCTGGCTTTCTTTCCATTTCTCTGTTTTATAACGGTTTTAGAGTAATAATGGAAGTGGCTCACGTTTAGTTAAAATTGGCCAATGGTTTTGATCTTCTTAGGGCCAGAAATGGAGGAGAAATGACAGGCAGACACGATTACCATCTGACATTTGTGAAACCAGGCTGAAGCCCAGGTCAAAGTGTTAGATAGCACCAGCATAGAATAAGGGTAGACGTAAGGTCTACTGAGCTTCAGATAGGAAGAAGATGGGCAGATGATGTCATATTTTATCATCGCAGCCTCACGTTGTAGAGTTAAATACAGGGCATCTGGTTAGGGGGCACAAAGTCTTTAGTGTGTCATATTTTGCAAGAGTTGCATTTAGTTTGGAAGATGTACTCCATTCAAATGAGTCCTGATATTAGAATACAGTGCCTACAGAAAAGCAGAGCGGGAGGCTCATGCTGAAAGGATTTACAAAACTCTTATCTTTTTACTGTTGCTCAGTACTATATGAGAAGTTTGTTTCAAAGTCACAGAGTTGGGATTTTCCTGGAAATAAACCTGTAATGAAATCCTTTATTAACAACATCACAGTTAGGCAGAAAAACAAGTACATTAAATAAGGAGAATACATCCTGGGTTGCAGGTTGCTTTTCTGTACAGCTTTAAATTGAGCAGTCTGAAAATTTTAACAATCTTCCTACTGCTATACGACACCTTAATAATACTATTTAAAAGGTTTGAATTGTTATTTTTGATGCGAGGTCTAGAAACATGGATGTCTACCTCCCTCTCTGCCTCTCTCTATTTCTCTCTCTGTAAACATATCCCCAGTTTCCCAGCAGGTTCAAACACAGATGGCTGCCTTATTGCGACAGAAGCAAAAATGCTACATTAATGTTTAAAGAGATTAAAAATCCTCTTGGCAGCAGTGGCATATGTTACCAGTTAATTGTAGCACTGGAAGCTTCCCTGCTGTTTTAAAACATGGACTCATTTTACTTGCTTTCTGCAGAGCAGTATGAAATGTCAAATTTGTTGGTATAAGTTTTGAATCCAGTCTGACAAAAATGAGTCATAAAGACAATGTTGTTGTCCTATCTAACATAGTTTTTGAATCCAAATAATGTTCTACTACCATGCCAGCTCTGGCAGAAAGCTGGCTCCCTGCTCTAACCCAACGATCATGTGCATACTTTATGATTTCAGCAGAGGGTGTTTGCATTTGGAAGGCAATTTTTAGCTTTTCACCTGCATTATTTCAGATTATTGTCATGTTGGCCAAAGCAGGCTGCTTGTTTAAATTGTTTTTAAGATGCAACGCTAGCTTTTTTTGGCACAACCTCCAGTTGGAAACAGAATAGTCAAACCCACCCTGTGATAGCCCGCTAGCAGTGAACGTTTCTGTTGTTTTGAAGACATTTTTAACTGCCGTGGTCAGGTGATTAGCACACTGCTGAGTAACATCATTCTTTTCGGCTCCCTGTTCACAGATTCACAATTCTCAGTAGTGCCTTGCTGACAGTGTGCAGCCACTCTCTGCTAATTTTTGACTTGGGGAAAGAAATAGGAAAAAAACATTGAAAAGCTGAAAACTTGTGTCATTCCTTATTTTAAATTCTTTTACCATTTTTGGAGTTTCTCCAGGTTGCCTTGAATCAGGTAGCAGCTGTCACATCAGATATACATTAGGATAAAACAAAGGATTGCATCTCCCTAACTAGCCTTTATACATCAAACACTATTAACAGAACGCTTTTGCTTCAGGAACGCTGATGATAAAATTTCATGTTACTGCTCCGAATGGTGTCACATCACCCTTGTGTGCATTTTGACTGGAGCTGCACAGGCTTTATCAGGCTTAAGTATCTTGGAAAGTAATTGTGGCGTAAATATATTCTCATGTTGAAAAGGTAAACAAAACTTAGCATCACATATTGCCTGTGATCCTCTTTACTATTTGTTCTTTGCCATATGTGCGCATTAGGTTTTACAGACAAGTAGATGTGATCTCTGCCCCTGAGGGGCTTACAGTCTGGATTAAATATCACATGGAGATGAGGCGTTCTTGTTGGTATTCTCAGCAGGGAGGGCCAAGGGTATGGTAGGCATGAACTATCCTTGCTTGCCTTAAGAACAGACCTTTCAAATCGAGGCTGAAACATGTCAATAGGAGAGAGAGCACAACCGTCCCTGATTTCTTCAGAGGGCTTAGGACTGCACGGTACTTCTTAGGACTGCACGGTACTTCTTAGGACTGCACGGTACTTCTTAGGACTGCACTCCTGCTTCTAGCATCAATGTCCACATTTCGAAAAATCTATGCAAACCCAGATGGTTTTCACTGCTGTTACTAAGGCATGCATTGCCTCTCTGGGCAGTCAGGGCATTTCCAGATTGCAGCTTTAGCCATGTTTACATCACTATTACTTGCTGTAAAAATGACAGTAATATGAAAATTGCATGTTGTCATATTTGGGGGGAAAAAATCACTTTTTGAATAGTGTCCTGCAGATTTTCTTAGCTTATTACATTTTGCAGGAAGTTTACTCAAGTCAGTAATTTTTAAGAAGGTGCTTTCACTGGACATTGATTTGTACTGGGTTTTTTAAGAGAAATGCTCCAATAGCGTTAACAGTGTAATGTAGAACATATTAGAAACAGCAATTTGGTGAAAGCATTCAAGATTGAAAATGTTATTGGTGATTGAGACGTACAAATGCATCTCACATAGAAAAGCAAGAAAGAGTAACATCTTGTTATTGCTTTCAACTTCTGCTTGGAAACCTTAAGTCATAGGTGCTGTCCAGTAGGACACTGAAAATAAATAGTAGGGAGGACCTGTGTACAATAAAACATGGAATTGTGACTCCTTTTTAGTCTGTTTTGGAAGGAATAACTTCAGCAGCAGGTTGGTACCATGATTCACAGGCCCCAGAGAATCACGTAGTTGAGCTTGGGGTTCCCTGATTGTCCCTCGTAGTTTTAGTGGAGCGCAGAGCAAAAACTTCACTTATGTAAAGCACCATTCTGACGCACCTAACTTAAATTAAAAATGGGAAAGACAGCACATTAAAGATGAGGCAAGTGTCGTCTTTGGCTGCTTATTTCTGCCTTTTTTCCACCTGTCTTTTGTGGCAATGTCCTTGCACTGTCATTTTATGTTGATTCTTCTCAGTCTTATTGCTCCAACTTCATGGTTTCTTCCATTATTTTTCCTTTCCTGATTTGATTATATCATAAGTTCAGAATACAGACAGTGAAATATATAGCTTAAGAAGTCTAATTAAAATAGCAGCTTGTTTGCTAACACAACAGGGATTTAAATTCCCTACATACCACACCATGGATTCATGCCATGTGTGGCTTATTGTTATAGGACCCATGCAAGTCAATAGAATAATGTAGCTACCAGAGGAAATTGCCTTCCTGAGCATAAAAGGTTCTTTACTCAGACAATTTACAGTTACTTAAATTATATTTATATGCTAATTAATACAAAACTTTCAGGATAGACTACCAGAAATGAGCAGGAAATTTTACTTGCTTCTGAGTGGGCTTATTTGGGGAACGCTAAGACTTTGAGCTAATGTTTGTCACCCACTATGTCTCTTGCTAATGGAAAAACTCAGTCCAGTGGTAACACCTTCTTGTTCAACTGAAACACAATATTTATTCTAGATTACAAAACAGAGGTCGTATCTTTGAGCTGTTTACAATAGAGTGCACGTACAAGAGAAAGGAATATTGACTAACTACTAGGCATGAATATCAAATAAAGTCTTCATATATGACAATAACTTTCTGGGCCACTATATTAAGTCTTGTTTCAACTTACAGTCAGCATTAGAATACAGAAATTGTATATCATTGGTCAAGTAGTTGCAGCAAAAATATTCTTTGTAAAAATTCAGTTAGATAACACATGCAAATCTAGCTGTAAACTACTTATTTCCATGTTAAGAGCATAACTACTTTTGTAAAATATCTTGAAGTATCAGTTTTGGGAAATGCTGTCAGGAAATTCGACTTTTCAAATAATTTGGGTGGTAGTTTATAAAATAGTAGTCCAAGCAGAAATTTAAACTTCCTTTTCCCAGCCATTCAAAGTCTGAAACATATGATCAAACTGTTATTTCCAGGTGGATAAATCCGTTGCATGATTGGCTTCTACAGGATACCTCCTTATGATGAAACAGTTACATCTTGTCTGACTTAGTTTAATTTTGTTATAACTATTCTGCTCTGTTTGCAAATTTGAATCCCCTTGCACCTCTGAGATTTATACTTCGGTGCTGTGTCTTAAATGTCTTTTGCCTGCATCATTTTTTGGCAGAGGTCAGCATAACTCCATTACAATTTTTAAAATGTGAGAGGCTGAGAATCACAACAAAATTGACACAGTGCATCACAATTAATACATTTACTACTTAACTATAAACAAAATCGCTTTATTAAAAAACCCATATTGATATTACAAACATACCCGGTGTGCTGTGTATTAAAAGCATTAGCACATAGGTTACTGTGTTGTAGATATCCCATGTTTGCATGTTATCTCTAACTTGGACGTTTCTACACGTTTTTTTTGAACATTTGTGTGTTGTCATTGCTAGGAACCTCACTATTCAGTAGGATTCTTATTGGTTTTTCTTCCTACTCATTCCTTCAGTGCCCTGGAATCCTGATGCAAAAGTCAAGCCCACCTTGGGAAGCTGCTTTTTTTCAAAGGAATCCAATCTTTTTTATGCTTGTGTTAGTGCCTTCAGGAAACTTCAGGTTCAGCTTCTGGACCCTTTTTTTGCTCCCTGGGTTGGGGATCAGCACATTAAACTACAGAATGCTTGTGTTTCAGCAAAGGCTGAATGAACTGAATGTAGGAGAACAATAAAAGCAACATTGTGATAGTTTATTTATTGTGAAGGGTAGTGCTGTGTGAATTCTTTTTCTAGAGACAGACTGGCAAGGGAAATTGCCCTCTGATTGTGTGGGTACCTGAGATTTATCTGAATTTGAGCTAACCTACATTAAAGGCCACTTTTGCTCCACTACTTACTGGTATTCTTTGTTAAATTGCTGGACACTTTACATGGGCAACTGGAAAACGTTTTGTAATTTTCTGTGGTACAGCGATAGACATCACTCACGCTGTTTAAATTACGATTACTGGTGTCCTGTTATTTGTTTACAATTTTATTGGAGCAGTAAGATGAATGCAGATGTAGCAGCAGTACTAATTCCTTGGGATTCACTGATATCCTAATTAAATTATTGTCTTTGTTTTCTGGAAGGGAAGTTTGTAGTGGAAGAGTAGAGTGGTTTTATTGTTCTTTCTCCTATTTGTTAACTTCTGATGGTAGCCTAAAACATTAAAAAAATTAGTTTTTAATTTTGAAGTCATGGTGAATCTGCTAGAGAGATAAACAAGCATATTTAAATAGTTACTTTGCATTATTCATGTAACTGAAAAAAGATTCACTCTGGGTAGACAATTACTGTGTATTAACATCTTGCCTCAGGGCAGCTGAAATGGTTTTTAATGAGGTGTTACCAATCCTGAATATTTTTCATTTGCCACTTGACCCAACAATTTATTTTTTACTGGGACATCTTGACTTAAAATACTTAGCTTTATTATAGGGATTTCATTAATCATACGCTCTTCTCAAGCAGAATGTTTATTGACATAAAAGGTATTTATTAAATAGATCCATATTATTCTAAATAGTGATTAGTAGTAACCATAGAGTGAAATTCATCAGCATTTCCTGGTTATTCAGACCCAGAGCCCAAGGATCACGCTGTTAAATTAGTATTCACGTCATGAAAACAACTAATGAGGCTTCAGACCTATAAAAGTCGACTCAAACAAACATCTGCCAATGTTTTAGAGGATGTTCTGGCCCTGGCATCAGCTACGACCTGAAGGGCAGGGCAGAATGAACTTAACTAAGACTGTATTTCAGATAATTTGAGATCTAGTGACCACAGCAATAAAGAGAAGAAAAATGATTATTCCTCCAGCTTGAATGCACAAATACCTGCTGCTCAGTCACGTGGCAGCTGGCTGAGCAGGAACAGGATTTCCAAAGTTACTGCGTTCAGTTGATACGGCTCGGGTACTTTTGCTATGCTCTAACTAGTGTGATGGAGTACTCGGCACCTGGTTGTACTTGGCAGATGAAATGCTGTTTCTGAAAGCTTTTGGCATAACAAGTCAGTGGCTGTGGGGTGGATTTCCTACACTAATCACTCGTGAATGCTTAGGATGTGGTAGGAGTACCTATGTCAAGTTAGTCCTGGGCAGCAATTCTGTAGGATAACTGCAGCTCTGTGAGTTCACACCTTACTTTATTTCACATAAACTTCATAGAAACAAATCCTAGGTGTTAACATAGTATTGTGAGATCGGAGCAGCAGCCCAAATCACTTTCATTAGGAGTATGTCAGAACATCCTTCACACAGTTGGCCATCATGTGCATGATGAGAGTTTGTAGACGTGCCTGTAGTCAGCATTTATATCTGCTCTTAGCGCCGCCTCTGTAGCACAGAGTAACGGTCACAGTAGAACTGTTATGGTTTGGATGCTGAATTACATAGCCACACCAACATAGTGCTTTTTTCAGGCTGTTCTTATTCTAGGCACAGTAGAGGCATCTTCACATCCTTCCTTGCCGCCACACTGGTGTTCCCGTGGTGCCACAGCATGTGGCACCAGTCTGGAGCAAGGGCATCAGCAACTGTTGTGGCAGTTCCAGGGGTCCAGTAATAGGATCAGTTAGTCTTTTACAAGACCACAGTATAGCTGCCTTTGGCCCTGAAGCTCTAGTCAAGAAAGGGGAAAGTGACCTAATGCAAATTAATTTATAAAGAAATTGCAGTCATCAAGAACAAGAGGTTGACCACTGCTTCATTTGTTGCTGGAACATATGGTGCACCAGTATAATTCATCTTGGTGAGTGGGAGGGGATACAGGGTAAGAGGGAATCTTTCTGGCATATATACCAGTACAGTGCCAGTTACTCTGCTGGAGTCTCTTTCTCCCTGTATATGTAATCTATGTTGAATTAATTTGTAGTTGGCTGGATTTCAAGCACATCAGGTTCGTTTTCACGTATGTTGATAGGATTTTCTTTTGGATCAGTGTCTTACGTTAATTAGACCTCCATTCATGCTACATTGTAATGAGCTTTAGCAACTCTGCGTGTGCAAGCCTAGTGGGATATTGGCTGGATTTGCACTATTTCAACTTTTGCAGTTGCCTGGTTCTGCTATGCTATAGATTTACCTGTTTCCCAAGCGATGGGCAGTCTTAAGTAGGGCAATTAGTTATTTTCTGATTTTTGGAAGGAAAGGATTTTTGTTGAGAAATATAAATCCCAGTGTATTAACTTGCATTTTTAAAGGAATGAGAGGTGATTTTAGCTGGGAGGCTTATTGGTTCTTCAGATCTTCAATGGCTAAGTTAAAAAGAGTAAATGGGATGGGGTCTTTAGAGCTTCCAGTAAATGCTCTTCTTGGGGTGAAGTGCAAGATAACTAAAGTAGGCCGTTCTATAATTAAGTAAGAAGAGAGTAACATAAGCAAATCTTAAATATCTGTCTTTTGAGCAGAAGTGACACGAGATTTTTAAATTTAAAGGTATTTCCACATCGACTGCTTTGTTGATCTGTTCAATACCTGAAGACCATCTGATTTTTTAAAAGCATTAATCACTGTTATCTTGTGTTTATTTTATCGGGAGCCAAAAGATGCTGCATGAACTTGAAAATCAAGACCACCCTATTTTAAATCTAAACATGTGGTAGGGCTCTTCTTTCAGGTGGCTGTTTTTTAAAAACTTTCATTTTGGTGCCATATGGAAGCATGATACGTGAAGACAGGTACACTCACGTGTATTATAAACAAAAAGGCTTATGAAAGAACAGCAAAATCCAAGTTTACTCAAGTGTAGTATATAACATACAGATCAGATATATGTATAATAAACTTTTCTGGAATATAGTGGGCACTTTCTACTTTTTTCTTTGTTGCTCGCTGATGAGTGATAGAAAGCGAGCCCTTTCCTTAGTCTTCATGATAATTTTGGTTGTCATGGCTCAAACCCAGTGAAAGTGGGAGGCTGGTTCAGATACATCTGGCTGAAGGAGCACTGGACAATAAACCATGGTTTGGGAATGTCTGTAGCTTGATATCAGAGGTGGATGCCTGTGAATTCTAAGGCAGCTAATGAGAATTCCTTCTAAAAAGTCCCTGTAGAGGAATACAGAGAGCTCCTCTTCATCTCCCCCCCCCCCCCCCCGCCCCCCCCAAAGTGGTCTTGGCTCGTCAGTGAGAACAGACAAGCTGTTTCTTCACAACAAGGTAAAATTATTACTAAAAGAACTTTTTTTTTTTTTTTTGCGAGTATTGCATGTGCCACAAGCTCTTTGGCACTCCTGGGGTATAAAGATAGGCTCAATCCAAAAAGCTGAGAAAACACGAGTGTTTTAACTTTTCCTCTCACAAGCGCATGCCCTTTGCGGAGCAGACGGGCTTCTCGCATCTCTCTCCCAGCAGAGCCGTGGGAGCAGACCATTCCACGCTCAGGCTGCCAGCGTGTGAGTTTGCTGGCTGAAACAGTCCTGCTCTGCTCACCCTCAGAGGTCATGCCGGGCCCAGGCTGGTGGGCCCTGGCTTCTAAAAGGCCTTCAGCCTTGGATTCAAAACATTGAGGCGGTTTTTAATTATCTAGCTAAGTAGGGGCAGAGCAAACCTGTTTCTGCCCGTGAAATACCTTCTACTTCCCATCCATTTAGTACAACAGCCCCAGTCGAGTTTGGCACTTGAAAGCTTTTGTTTTTTCAGGAGCCTGAGGCAGTAGCTGTGATTGCCAGCTCATAAGTAGCTTCTTCAGAACAAAACCTTATTTATTCCTTCTTTCACACAGCACAAGTGTTAATGGTACAGAAGTTAAGAGCAATTGCCCATTTTTCCCCTTACCACTACCTTCATTTTCCCTTATAGCAGTGAAAGCTGATGTTTATAAATACGGGTTCCTTTCAAGCAACCAGCCACCATTTTGAAAACCAGAATCTTTATCTGTCCAAATATTTTTGCATAGCATTACCTACTGAAATACCTTTAAATAGTTAGTATTTTCCTGCTATGTTGTGGTGGAAAAGAAAAAATAAATCTGGGATTCGTGGCTTAGACTGTTTCTATTTCTCAAAAGAAGTTTGCAATAAATATTCAGCTTAACCTGAGGCATTGTTGTTAATATTTGAACTTTGGCTTTTCAGCTTCCAATACATCTAGAGCACTTCTTAAAGATAAGAATGAATTCTCATTCTCAAAAATCTACTCACCATGCAGAAATGTATTTTTATATGTATAACTATCAATAGAATAATTATAAACTTCACTTTCCAAACCATTTTTTTATTCAGTCATTATGGTCAAAATCTCTCACACTGGAATGTGCCTAAAACTCTTCTTCCTCACTTAAGTCAAGTAATCTGTATTTCCCAAAGGTATTTGCAAGAGTACTTTGCCTGAGTACTGAACAATTACGTTATGATGAGAATTATATCAGCATTGCCTTTTACGTAATCAGTAGTGGGGAAACTGCCTTATATTCTGTTAAGTGCTGCAATTACTGTGAAACAGGAGAAGGACTGGACCTGAGTTCCCCTAATAAAGAAAACAATATTAATCAACAAAATAATACGAAAAAAATTATTTGTGGTAAAACTTGCATGCTTTACCACAGCGAAAATTGCAGGCTATGCAAAGACTGAGCACTAGCTAAATAATAAGCTTTGGCCTTTAATGGAGCATTTTTAGGAGGCTGGGTGGTGAATGCGTTAGAAGCATTTGTTGGCTTTGGGAACCCATCCAGTTTCAGTCCGTGGTCAAATGCAAAGATGACTGAAATCCCAGTATTTCCTAAATTTAGCCTTTTTAGAACTCAGAACCCCAGTGTATAATTGGATATGTTATTCCTTGGGGAAATGAAAAAGCATCCTTGCCTACAGTTAACTATATTCAGCTCTTCAGCTGTCTGGTTCTTGCAGTGTTTTAACTAAATCAATGTGAAATGGGGAAAATTTGAAGTGTTTAGTTGAATGATTTAATTTTCAGAGCAGAAAAAAAATCATTAATGCTCAAAGTGGTAAGACATTTATAGTGTGAACTTTCTCAACAGAGCTTGCTGCATACTCACACATAGTCTAGAATCTAGACAACAGAAATGCGTAAATCATTTTGCAAACATGCATTGCACTAGAGGCCCCCCCCTAAAAAAATTCATGCATATAAGTCATGCATATAAGTGAGCCTTACTGTAAGTAAATAAAACATTTAGGTAGACGTTTTTAGTATGCTTAATTGTTTTTGCTAAGCTGACACACTAATGACTATTGCCTTTTCATGAGGAAACCCCTGAGCATTAAGTAAGACTTAAAAAACTTGAAACTATTACTCTTGGCTGGCTGATTTCAAGGGACCTTACGGCTGGGTGTGATATACTGTACAACTAAACCTCTTAAAACGTCTTGTTCATCGCTTGTCTGCCATCTAATCCAATACTCTGTCATGTGGTTTAAGAGATTATCAGTTCCTTTGCTCTCTATACACCTATGTACCTGTAAGCATGCATGTTCCGCTGTTGTATTCATAATCTACTCCCATCCATAGCTGCTCTTACACATACTCGGTCTGCTCTAATGATACACTTCAAATGGGACAGTGATGTTCCATGCCTGCCTTTTAGGAGCATCACTGAACAGCTGAGGGAAAGATCCTATGTTACGAACCCAGGAGCCACGTAATGCTCCTAAGTATTTTCCTTTAAATAAAAGTAGCGGCAAACGTGCTCTTGACCACAGCAGGGACAGATTGGTCTCAGTTGGCTGGATATTTTGCCAAATTATTGCAGGTCTCTTGATTCTTCTCCTCCTGGACTTTGGAATTTTCTTGCAGATTCAACAAGTTATTAAGCATCCCCATCTCTAAACTGGTTGTGGTTTCTGAACATGGGCTCTGATCATTGTGAGATTTGGGGTACCTCAAGCAGGTAGTACTTCACCAGCTTGTTGGGGCAGACTGAGTTGTAAACAGTGTTGTTGGTATCCTAAACCTGTAGCTTCCTTCAGGCCACACCTGTATACCTAACTTTCTCCTGCAAAAGAATAAACTGTGCCAGGATCCCACCCACTGAGGCAACACAAGGGTATGGATATGAGAAACCAGGACTGTGCACGCTTACCCGTTCACCAACTGCCCCCACCCAGGGAAGAGTGGAGAAAACCCCAATTGCGTGGGGACATAAGGGGGACCTGTGGTGCCTCACTTCGGTCAACTGCACCTTCATAACTTTCCAGCAGATGGGAACAAGCTGTGGGCTCTCACCAACCAGCGTAAGGGCCTGTGTGCTTTGTTCTTCCAAGGATGGATGGGTATGTGTTTGAATAGCAGTCCTAGAAAATACCTGTAAATGGACCTTGGTCGCTAGCTTTCGTACTGGCAGCTCGAATTTAAGAACCTCCTCATAAAGGACCACTTAAAAAAGGTTTTTTAAATAACTGTAAACCTAATTGCTGTTGGGATTATACCTACAGAGCTGATTAATTGCAGAATCTGGTCTATAGACATTACTAAGGAAGGGAAGATGGGATGAACATGTGCAGTGTGTACTATGTATGTAAAATTTTCAAAACGGAGGAGACCGCAGACTACGGAAGGCTGATGTAAAGCAGTTTGCCTGCATTTACTTTGGCTGTCTTGCAAAGAGATGTTAATTTTATAATCACATATATTTATCCGAGTGTGCCTTTTTTTTAAGTGACATTGGATGAGTGCACAGAAGAACCGAATTAAAGTTTGAAAAAAATTAAATGTAGCAAGTCTTACATTTCCAGTGTTTCTCTTGGCAACCTAAATATTGTTTTAACTTGTGGTGTGATTATATATTGGCTCGCATAGGGGATCTGCAGAGCTCTGCCTGCTGAGCATCATTAAGCACTTTGGTGCTCGGTGGGAGTTTGTTCATTAGGAGGAGTGTGTTATGAATTTTACTCTGTGTGCCTCTTTGTCTGTGTGAGAGGGAGAGCAAGACAATGAGAAGGAAACATAAGATAAATCATTTACCCATACAAAATAACTAAATATCAATACTCCTGTTTCAAATAAGCAGCTAAATATTGCACAGAATAAAATAAGCAGCAACATGAGGGCTATGTAAGAAGTCTCCTGAAACCTGTTGCTGCTGCTGTTTGGACACTTGCATTATTTCCTCATGTTTAATCTGGTTGGCAAAGATCTGCCCAGTCTGCCATTTTTTGCCTTTTAATTTATCATTTTGGTTTAGTTATTTGGCTGATTTTTTTTTTTAATATTGAGACACATAAAGATGAAATTGCGTAATACCATTTATCTTAATAATTTACCCATACTTTTAAATAAGTCATATTAGCAAGAAAAGAAAGACTTAAACTGTAAAAACTTAAAATCTTAAAATCACTTTTCAGATTTTATAATCTTAAATCAAAATTTTTCACAGCTCGTAATAACCTTTATTTCATTTTATATGTCATTTACTAGGTATCAAAACCTATGGTGTCAAGGGGTGGGATGTGAAGTTCCTGAAAAGGGTGTGTTTTGCAAAATAGGCAAAATATATTTGGGTTTCACTGAATTGTTAAAAAAAAAAAATTAATTGGCTTAATTTTATATTTCCATTGGCTTTATTTTAATGTTTTGTAATTCTGTTGGCTTCTCTGATATATCTGTTTATTTCTATCTCTGTGGATAGGGAGAAAAATCGGACTCACTGTTTTGCAAATGGTTTTTCAATGCCAGTACAGTGTACACATTTGGTGTGACATCCATAAAATTTTCAAACATACTTATTTTAACTAAATATGGTATGTAGACATAAGATAGCATTTTTGCCTTTCTGTGTACATTACAAATGATTAAACAATTATTGAAGGAGGAGAGAAATGTGGAAAATGGTTATTATCTGTTCCTTTAAATTATGTCTCTAAATATTTTTCTCTATGAAAGTAGCAAGAGCTTAGCAACTCCTGCTGTCTTGTTGTTCGACATCCACTACTGCCCATCTGCCTATTGATTGGTAGGAAACTCCAAATGGGAATTTCATCTCATTAATCATGTCACATCACAGGGATTAGGACAAAAAAAATCCTTTATGCTTCACAGCAGCCATCTAATGCCCGGTAAGACAAGTGAACGAATATGATATGGATAGAATATCTTCCCACTAATTAAAGGTCATTGCTAAAAACTGTGAGTCAGACTTGCTCAGAATGTGCTATAATCTAAGTCTGCACATACTCAAGCTTTGCAAAATGAAAAGAACAGTAAATATGTATTTATAATTTAAATGTTCGCGTAGCTCAAGAATAAAACCCATCCATTACAGAACACTCCAATGAAAATTCTTGCAATAGTGGTTCTACCAGTTCGTTGATTCTTTCTTATTCCCCCCTCACATCATCATTAATATCCATCCACATGGATTTTTCCTACCGATACGATCTGTAATCCTCTTACAACACCACCAAAATTGTTGGTGTTCTACTCGTAACCCACATAATCTGCATTATAGGATGCTAGGAATTTTCTAAGCCTGTTTGGTACTGTAACGAGCAAGAAAAAGCAATTAAAATTGCTAAGATGTGACTGAGCAGGTGAGGTGAGGTTTCCTTACAGTTCGGGCACTGTGGCAGATGAGAGGGACACACACAGCCTTGGAAGAAAGCCAACTTATTAATGGAATTTGACCATGCAAAACTTGTTGAAGTCCCTCTAGAACATCAAATGCCACATTATAATATCTTTACTGAGGTCCCTGCCATTCCCAGGAAGTCTTTAATTCCCTTTTCAGAGTATGATTTTTTCAATAATAGTTCCCAAAGCAGGGTTTGTGGGGTGTATTTTGGTTTGCGTTTATATTTTGCTTTGTCTCTCTAATGAAAGCTCCCCTCAGTTGAAAGCGGGTAGGACTGTTCTTCTTTTTTTGTTGGAAAGAAAGCTTTGGAGAATTAAGTTTTATTTTGAGAGAATTAAACAATTATTTTTTTGCTTTTAAGTTAATAAACAATTCTAAAGTCATAGATATTTTATCCCTGAAATAATTGCTTATGATGTTGTATTTAAAATCTTACAGGTCATTATACTCATGGCAGTGATTTGAAACGAAGGCTAGATGATGACCCAGATAGAGTTTTAATTAAGAGACTCACTAATGTCAAATGGTAATGTAAGTAGTCTCTCTTTAATCTCTTTAAAACAAGCAGAATAATATTGCACACTGCCAGTGCAAAGACTGAGAAGATACAGATATTCTTATGTTTTAGTATTTGCATTTTGAAAGGTTATGAGCCTGCAATTATTTTACACCATTTTCTAAGATTCTAACAGATCATCCGATCTCTGAGTGAGTTAGCCTGTAGACAGAAATTGCTTACCAGTGTTTACAATCACTGGTTTTACATAGATCGTGACATTTAGCAGAAAGATCTGAATTTTTCCATTGACCTCCATGGAAGGAAAATTCACGCTGAAGCCTGTATTAGATGAGAAATAAGTTTCCATATTTTTGAACCTTCCAAATCTCTAGGTACAAGACAGGGGATGAAGACAAATATTTGACTATGACCTGTGTTCATCTGCAGAACAGACTTAAATATGCTTCATTTTTTTGTTTTGTTTTTAGACTTGTATAATGTGATAATGAAAACTGCCAATGATTAAATTACCTGTTTGTTGGCGATAGTTGAGTGGGCAGGGCCATTTCAGAAGCAGTAGTATTTTTCAGCCTGCTGTTGATGTAACAGTCTGTTCTGTCCAGATCTGTAGTAGCTGATGGTGTGTTACTAGTCTACTGTGTAGTGCATAGCTGTAGATTTAAAAAAAAATAGATACCCCCAAAAAGCAACATTCTTCCCAATGTTCTCAGTAGGTCTCATAGCTGAGACTTATTGTAAGAAAATACCAAGTTGTTGGGAGTACTTGAATAGTCAGTTACACTACAGTTACCAAATGCATGTCTTTTTAAATGAAAATAGAATGCTGCAAGGAGAGCAACCATGTCTAGCTGATACTGCTTATCCCGCTGCTTCGGGAGAGTCCTGGCTTCCTTCCTGCTCTCTGCCATCTCCTTTTGTCAGTGGTTCGATCTACCTCTTCTACAACACGGCTCAGTCCTGGCTTTGCTTAGGACCCGTTCTGTGCCACCTCTTGTGCCAGAC
This sequence comes from Neomorphus geoffroyi, assembly GCA_033558235.1. Taxonomy (NCBI): domain Eukaryota; kingdom Metazoa; phylum Chordata; class Aves; order Cuculiformes; family Neomorphidae; genus Neomorphus; species Neomorphus geoffroyi. The sequence goes on from JAUMJM010000045.1 coordinate 19,868,566, forward strand.
TCTAAGCCGCTCTAACAAATCCACTTCTCAGGTCTGGGTTTGTTTTAGCTGAGTAGCTCCAAGCCCTAACCTGACACAATCCTCTTTTATTTTGATCAGAGAGGCTCCATCCTCTCTTCTTTCTCTAATTGGAGCTCAGTTGACACCTTCAACTTCTGCTTTCCCTTTCCATTCACATGCTGATTTTCTTTATTTATTTATTCCCCCGCTTCTCTTCACATTCGGGCCCAGATTTACCAGATTACTTAATCAAGGGGTTTCTGACCCTTCCTATTATTCTGTCTGTCACCCCTCTGCATTTGTGGCAGATCACATGCCCTCTCCATTCAAAGCATGGCTATTAGCAATAGGGTCAGTGATTCCAAAGGACATCCAGGCTCCCGGTGCTTTTCTACTATAGCTACTTCCACCCTGGCCCGGAGAAGCGAAGAGCAGTATTACACAAGGGATTATTCATAAATGTCAGCTTCTCGGAGGTTTTATGAATGAATAAGGATGTGCAGGGAATATAAAATTAAAAATCATACAGTTTGGGTTTTTTAAGCTTTTCAGGGTACGGCTATATGCGGGTGTACAGCTTTGTGTTGAATGTCCAGGCTGGCTCAGAACAAGCTGATATGTCAATACAGTAAAGCAGAGAATCATGCAGGACATCACCAGTAGCTGCTGAGCACTTCTTTAGGGTGTTTTGGCAGGGCTAGGCGGTGTGGTTGGAAATCTTGGACACAACTACACAGCAGGGATCACCCTCTGGCACTGATGCGCCATGGTCTGCTCTCTTTCTGCGCTGCACAGTTGAGCCCAGTAGATGGTTAGAAAGAAGGTCCTTGCACTGTACTGTGTGATGCCGCTATGTATCCTTGCAGGCTTTGAATTTTGATCTTATAAAGCTGTCAATACTGTTTACTTCCTTGGGTAGTGACAGGCAATCACCTCAAGTCTGACAAATATTGAGTCATCTACTCAACCTTTTGCCATTCAGAGAGCAGCTGACAATCTTTCTTCTTGGCTATCTTGTTTGTAACAACTTTCGTGACCAAAGAACAGCACTTTTTTCTTCAGACAGCAGAAATCTTCATCCCAAACTTCCCGTGACATTGAGCAAGCAAGTCAGCCCATGTGCAGGAGCCCTGTCAGTTGCAAGTGGTGTAATTCCCATTTTTCTTTTCAAAGAAATATTTAACATTCGTCTTACAGTGAGAGGACAGCCATAATATAAGTTTGATACTTGAACATTATAACTTGGTACAGCATTCAGCTAAACAGATGAATTGTGAGGCATTTCTGTTACCTTTTGTACACATCAATCTGGTTGAAAAGCAGAGAAAGTGCCAAAACCAGCTGCTTTGATGTTAAGATAAAAACATCCTGAATCTGCCCAGCAGGATAAGGAAAACAAATTTTACGTTTTTCTTACACTCTCCTTTGCTCCTTGCCAAAAAGATAGTATATTAAAAGCTATTAAACTATTCAGTTTTTTAACTTGCAGACAGCGTTTGGGTTTTATAACCCTGATAACCTGCTTCTGGTTACAGGCACGCCACGGTGGTCCGTGGCGGTGTGTGATGAAAGCTTCTAGTGCCTGAACCGTGGGTTTAAATGAGTGGAATGTGTGTAGTTGAGCCATTTTTCATTTCTGTATCTGTGTTTTTCCAAGTTCGCTCTGTTTTGAAAATGGAGGAAAACTTGTGTGTTCAAAGATTCTTTTTCTTGATGCCACTAAATGCGTACGTGGTGGTGGTGTTCAGACTTCTTCTACCTAGCGTGGAGTTGTGAGTTTTCTTCACATTAATATGCATTTTTGGTACTATTTTAAATAAGAACAGGTCTCTTTCATTTAAATTATGGGAGAATCCAAAGAAGAGAAGATGCTGGCGAGCTGGGAACAATCCCTCTAGATAACGTGGTTCATAGCATATATTGATTTCTAGTGTTTGATGGTAAGCAAAAGTTTAACAACCATAATTCTATGAAAATAACAATTGAAGAGGACATCTGGTGAGAATTCATTTATGCCTTTTTACATTTTTAACAACCTGGCTATTTTTACTCTTCTCATCCTCTCAAAGGGAGTACAATGTAATGAAGCATGGAGCTGGAACTAGGCCACACCTCAGCTGGAAAATGTCAAATTCTATTATGCCATCCTCAAAAGCATAAATCATAGCTGCACATTTTTAAAGGTATAAATGAGGGAGAGAACAATATAAAACATTTATCTGAATTCATGCAAAGTATTTATAGCAGAGAAGGTAGACTGTGGGTTATTATTTATGAAATATAGAAACATACCAAAATATTTAAAGGTTGTAATCTGTAATACAATGTCTCATCTTTGCTGAGAAATCCCTTTGAACATTGTTCCCTTTTTTGCATTTAATTTTTCTGGCTGTCAGCTAACAAATGAAGCTGCTCAGTGTCAGGAACTGCTGCTTACTTTGTCATTAAAACCATTGTATTATATATTAAATAATTTTAATGGTCTTGGGTTGAAAAACATACTTGACTGGTATAATAACCAGGATTCCACATTTCAGTTTTATTTTATATGCAATTGTGCCTTTGACACATTCTTTCCCATGTTTCATCAGTTAAATTATGTATGGGGAGGAAGTGTCTGTCTCTTTGGCAGCATCAATACCACAGTCATAACTATTCAAATAAATAAATAGCATTTACTAAGCACTTAGGAGGAAGGTGGAAGATTGTTAAACTCATTTCCTCACTCCCACTCTTTCCTTTTTCTTCAATATTCCTTTTAGTTCAAGGCGATTAGATTATCTAAATCTGACTGTACTTACAATAACTTTGTCTTTCTGGACATGTTCTGTACCTCTCAATTCTATAACACAATTTCATAAACTATTTTAGTATATTATGCCATTGATACATGTCACTGTATGACATTTATGGGGCTGCTGATATGCTACAAGAGCATGTGATTACGTATCTCTGTGAGGGTGTTCTTGTCTGCCATTCAGCCCGTAGTAGATAAAGGTCTTAAAATAATGACTTTTAAAATGTAAGGCTCCTAGCCTCTCTGAACGCTTTGTCTAGCTGTGTTCCAACATATATATTAGGCTGATTATAGTGATTATAGATTATGGTATATTTTCCGTATAACAAGTAGGCTGCATCTGTCATTACGTAAGTAACTAAAAGGTGGCGTGGACTCAGCCTCAGTCTCACTGCTGCCACCTGAAAGCCCTTGTTGTAGTAAAACACTCATTGTACAAATGACATTATTTATCGTCTAGTAAATATGTTCTTAATTTGAACTACAATTTCTGAGCTTCAGTTTTGCAGATCCTGCTTAAAGGTATTCAGGGACAAATAATTCAGTTGAGAAGCATCTGTGAGAGCCATTAGCAGAACAGAATTGCATGTATTTTCTGAGGCACATTGTTTTCTGTGCAGATTCTTCTGTCTTATGTGCAGTGGTCTTATCACAGCATCCTCAGGTGTGTGAGTAGCACCTCTGGTGTATTGTTTCTTTTTATGTCCTTTACCCAAAGAGATCTGGTGCCGTTGAACTTTAAGTTTTAAGGAGAGAATTTATTTCTGATGTAGATTGGGAGCTGCAGGATCTCGTCTAATCATTATCCATATTGTTACGTGCATCTGTGCTACATAGGAAATGTAAACCTGGAATATGTGATGCAGTCTGTGGTGCTCTTCAGTTCCTAAAGGTGTTTGTTCCCTTGGACCTGGCTCAGTTTTCAGTTGTTTAGTAGAAGTTAAGCTGCTGTTGTGTTGTGGAAGCAGTTACATCTGCTGATTTGACCAGCATTCCTGGTATCGCGGACCCACACCAAGAACTAGTCTGAAGAATCTGATAGAGACTTTATTCAAACCCAGATTAGAAAGCGGGGAATGGGTTGGCTGCGGTACAAAGCCTATTTTGCTGGGGTTGTGCATTACAGAATTAGCATCTGCTGGTGTTTCCCAGCTGCTGAAAGCGTGAGTCCCTGTATCGCATTGCTGGAGGCTGTTCAGGAAGTGATAGAGGTTTCTACGGTCACATCAACAGACTAATCTGAAATTCCTAATCTTGTATTTGAAGGTGAAATCTATGCAAGACTGTTTCCTCAAAAGTGGCCCAGATAATGCGTGGATGGGACGGGGTGAGAAGGCAAAGTGAATTTGCTCTACTCAATGATAAACGTATCAACTAATAAATATGTATGAACTATACGAACTTTCATTTTCTTCCCTGAGAAGGCCGTGTAGTTTTTAGAGAAAGATCTTGAACCCAATAATGTTTATCTTATTAATCTTCATTGTATATCATATGTTTGCAGCTTATATCTAAGCAATATTCTTGCTCAGTAGATATTTGAAATTTTGTCTGCTGTTCTGTTCTCTTATTCCTTGGCTTTAAATAGTCTGGCTGAAGTCACCACAGTCCGGATCAAAAGAAGAGCATTCAGCTAAGTTAGAAGGAGGGTAAGAAGCTATTTTTAAGAGTTATTCTTACGAGTTTAAGAGGTTATTCTTGGGCTGTAGGGTCTCAAGGAGTAGTTGAAGATTTAAAGTTGAATATGAGTATTATGGTTTGTTATGGACAGTGTCAGCAGGAGTTTTTTTTTTCTTTCTTTCCTGCATGCACAGGGCATGTACCCACTTCAGTCTGGGCAACAGAGCTGTGTGTGACAGTCAAAACAGGAATCAATTTAGCTTTAAACAAATGCTGAGGAATTTCTAAAATATATATATATATATCAGGGCAGTTCCTTGAGGCGGCTGAGCCATCCCAGCTGTACCTCTGTGTTAAGGGACACAGCTTGGGACAGCGCAGAAAGGCACTGTCAGTAGGCACTTTGGAAGCCTGCACTGCCTTCGTCTTTCACTCTCTGCTGTGAAATCCAGCCTGGCTGTGATGGGGAGCTCCTGCTGGCAGAAGATGCCTTTCCTTTGCCTCCAGGTATTCTTTAAAGCGTTAGGACAGGAGCAGGGTTCGCTGTTGCCTGGCGTGCTCCTGGTGTCAGTGCCTGCTTTTCTGGTCACAGGAGGAGAGCAAAGAGCACCACTGCAGAAGAGAACTAGCCTGCTTCTCTGCCAGCTTTCAGCAGTCTCTAAAGTGTTAATGCTCAGTGTTTTGCTCAGCCCTAGACAGACATGCTACTGCTAGTTTTCAGCTATCCTCTAACACGTAGTTTAGAACTCGGCAGAAACTGGGTTTTTAGCGTTTGAGTAGACATTTGGCAAGTTGTGAAGTGTCAGATGAGTGCTGGTGAATTTGAGAACTAGGGTGAACGTTTGTGTCAGGGAAGGAAAAAATCCTCACAGCAGAAAGCACTCTATAACCTGAGACCAGAGGTACCTGAAATAAAAGTAACTTTAAACTTGTCTATTGCAATTACATTGAAAGCCAAATCCCTGCAATGCTGACACTTTACAGTCTCGAGCAGCAAATATTGAAATCCAGCTTCAAGGGGTAGCTGCACATTTGAGACTTAATCAATATAAACCAAGTATGGCGAAGGTTTAAACCGTGCCCTAAACTTAATATACCATGAGAAAATGTGGCTGAGAGTTCCTGTCTGAAAGTGCCAGCAAGGCAGAGGGTCCAGTCTCTAGGTTTAATAATTCTCTGCTGGTCTGGAAGTTCCTGCTCTGGAGACCCAGCTGTGTCCTTGTGTCCGTTGGGGTCTCCAGTCTAACACCGAGACTTTGAAAGCAAAAGGCCTGTGAGGGTTCCCCTGCGATGTTCCCGGGTTCAGTCCCTGCAGAGCCCCTGCTGTGCTGTGTTTTGCTGCAGAGAAAGGCACAGGTGCAAGTGCTCCGTTTTCCTGCTCTTTTTTAACACCGTTGGGACACGGTTGTTTCCCTGTGGATTCTCATCCAAATGATAAAAGACTCAGTAAACCTAAAATGTTACTCACTGGACTATTGTTACAGAATTTCACTGGTAGATTTATCGCTGCTTCTATTAATTCCATTTAGTCTATTAATTTACCCTCTATTAATTTATCACGGCTTTCTGAGTTGGGTTGATTTTTATTTTTTTTTTTTGCTCAGTGCTGACAGTGACGGAAACCTCACAGGAAGCACTGACAAGGTTTGAAAAATAATTCTGGAGCCCTTGTGTTGCTAAGGAAGTTTCATCAGTAGAACCAAGGATTTGAGATTGTTTTCTCAGCAGCGCATGAGATAAATGAGAACTATTTCCAGATTCAGTAATTTTGAAATCTGAAGGAAAGATCTTGTCAGTTTGCTGGCCACCTTGAATAGAATACATCAAGAAAGATTAATAGGAAAAAGGGCTACCTATTTTGTTTTATAGCAAAAAAAGCCCTGCAAAAATATTTTAACTATCTTGTTTCTACCTACTTCATTCTCCATTAAACATAGATGATAAATGTTATTTTATATAACTGTTTTTTCATTATATACTGCAGATGGTTTTATGAAAAGAAAAATACATGAAATTTATTAAATCATAAAAGGAGACGCTGTATGAGATCTGAAATGCTGCAATATTTAATGTATACTTGGGTATTTTCCAAATTTTTCCCAGTGGATAGAGGAATCTCTCAGAAAAGCTTTATTTACACAGTTTTAACCTAAATTGCAGCTTTATTAGATGTGTAAGGTTATTTTCTTTTGCAAAATTTGTCTGATTTGAGATTCAGCATCCTCACATATATGACAAATGTATTTAACAGACTAATAACTACAAATACTGTGAACACAAAGCCTATCCCTAAACACAAATATTAACCTTTGATGTTGAGGCTCTTCCCTATCTATAGCAAACCTTGGTTATATTTATTAAGTATGAAGGATTCCACTTCCATAGGAGTAGGACTGGGACCATGGAGCAGTAGTGGTAGGTGATATTTTACTATAGCTGCAGCATGCTTGAACCATCCAAGGGGAATACATGACACATATCTGTGTAGCTCAATTTAATGTGCCTGGTTAGACAAGCACAAATGTTCACGTGCAATGCATTTGCAGCATGTAGGTCTTTGTGTTACAGTTTGCTACACAGTATATATTTGCAAGGTAGTAGGAGTGCATGAAATCTTTTAAATAAATCATTAAAATGTGTGGAATGCTTTTTAAACAGTTAAACTGATGATTTTAAAAAATGTAATTTCTTTTCCTAAGCTATCACTAAACAAAACCATATTTAACTAATGCTAGTTGTTGAATAATGACATCTGTTCTTCAATGAAGAATCTACAATTTTTATTAGGATTATAATCTCTAATTCTAATTTCCAATCTCCTGTGTCTACAACACTGGCAGTCACAATCCTTTTTTAACAGTAATTAATCTGGTATATTATTCAGCATTTAGACACTTTAGAAGTACACTTGAGTTAGAAATCAAACCTTTCTAGGTCAGAAGTGTTCCGTTCGTATCGTGTGGATCTGGTTTGAAGATTTCTGGTGAAGGGAGGAGGGAGCTATTTTTTTTTTTTCTTTGCCAATAAAAATAGTTCACATCTATTTTGGGGCTCTGAACACAATCTATGTTTCTAATTCTCAGACAGTGACTATGACTCACTGAATCTATTTCTAAAGTCTGAGCTTCAAGAACATAAAGACACTGGCCAGCTCCTCAGCTGGTGTAAATCAGCATAGCATCTCTGATCCTTGTGGCCTCGTGCGAGATCTCTGTGCTTTTAGACACAAGTGCTTTGATTTCCCTTTGCTTTTTCTCACCTCTTTGGAGTAGTTTCAGGTTATCTATCCATGAATGTCTGAGTTGTTTTAGGGGCCGTCTCATCTGTTACCGATTTTATTTTTTTTTTTTTTTTTTTTTTTTTTCCCTGTGGGACAATATAATGTAGGCTCTAAGCGTTGGTTTGCTTTTAGATAGAACAGTTAATATGATCAAAGCACTCCAAATGTGCTCTATGCAAACAAATTCCTATAAATGACAAAGCAGGGACTCAGTTTGTGTCCTGCTTTAGCCTTTTTCTACTCCTACGGTGTAGGTGTGTTTTTCCCATACACATTTCTGTCATGTGGTATCTATTTCCATCTTTAAACATGTGTGTTTTATAAATGGAGTTGGTGGATCAACTCTTAGATTTAAACTAAATAGGAAGGTTACGATAATTAACGTGACAGTAGATTGTTGTTTCCTCTTTGGTCGCAAAAGAAATGACCGAGTCTGCCATATGTTGGAGCTACAGCCAATCCTTGGCCAACAAATTTCAGAACCTCCTTCCTACATAAAAGCCATCTGTGTGTGCGTGTGCAGGTGTGAATTTGGGAATTGGTCACTCTCTGTAGGCACTGATGTCACATCCTCTTATGAGCAAGCAGGAACTTCAATTGTGTCTTGATGTAATAAATACATAATTTTGAGAAAGTTTCAAGAATAGTCATCGATGGATTATCAGGCAACACTTCCCTAAAGGCACGTGGCCTGGCCAGAGGATTTGGAGGTTTTGATAAGTCCACTAGCTTGAAGAAATCTACCCACTTTATTACATTCTTGCAAGCATTTGCCTTTTCCTCTGCAACAGTGAGCTTAACTTGAAGTGAAGCTTAAGTACTGTTGTTAAAAACCTGTAGTACACCTTTCTTTTGAGTGTGTCCCTTGGGGTATAGACACAATTCTTAACATCCTCTTTTCTTTCTCTTCCCAATCCTCTATACAATATTTTCATTAGCTTGAAAGGGGGGGAGGAGTGGGGGGATGTCACCAAGTTTCCTTTTTTGTCAGGTATTGTTGTATGAAGAAAAATTAATATAAGGTAAAAAGTAAATGCCTTTAAAAAGGTAACAATAAATCATTCAAAGTCTGTCAGTTTTCTCCATGGGCTGCTAGAAGAATAGATTTAATGGATCTACATACAACGGAGCTTTTCTATATTGCTTAAGTTTTCTCATCTGGCAGAGCATTGCATCATTTGGAACGAGCCCTGTAGCGTGGGGAGACTTTCTCTACTGATTTCTGACAAGGAGTTCTTCAGCTGTGGGGGGAGCCCATGTGTGTCTTCTCTATAAGTGCTTCTTGATATGTATTTTGAGACACAAAGCCTAAGAATACAGCACAGAATATGAGAAGGCAGAATACAGAACAAAGCTGTTGATTACCATTTGTATTTTTAGTCTCCTCATTTCAGGGGAATGCCAAAAGCAAACTTCAGCAGTCATATCCAACTGTATTATTCCTCATGACAGTATAAAATAGTGAGACGGTTTCACAAACTAGATTAAGAATCATAGTTTATATTGCTGCATAAAATTGCTAAAATTGTATAGAAATCTGTATTGCAGATCTTAAGTTGACGTAAAAACTCCAAGCTATTTTTTTTTCACTTTGTCTGTTTAAGCTACTGGGGAAGTTGTTGCATGAATAAATATATTTTCTTCCTCTGAAACTGTGTAATATTAAATGCTGTGTTGTTGGCATAAAATATAAGTTGATCAGACAGACAAAGATTATTATTCTGACAACAGCGTACACAAGGGTATCATTGTACATTGAATTTCAGTGTGTAATATGGTATAAATCTTCATGAGAGACTCAACTTTTATTGGCTGCACAGAAGGTGCTTTTCCTTATTAAATACAGGAGATGGTCCCCTGGGTTTTTTTAAAAATATCTTTATCCCTTTTTTTCATGCAGTCTCTGGGCCCTGGGAGGCTGACAGATGCAGCCGGGTAAGCATTCCTCTTGTGAATGCTTGACTGTAGGTGCAGTCATGCTTCAGCCCTGGAGCCCCTGTTTTGCCTCAGCTGAACACATCAGATCCCACACAAGCTCTGCTTTTCCCATCCCGTAAAGGGATGTGTGTGCGTCCTGTCTGTAGCCTGTAGGACACACAAAAAGCCTTCATTCTCTGAAATATTATCAGTGAAACACTAAAATGGCAGTGGCTTGGAGTCTGCACATCTGTCGTGTCTTGCTGCTGTCATCCTCTAGTTCCAGCTGCGGAGGGTTGTCAGGGCATGGGGACACCACCAAGCGCTCTCACTTGTGGGTGACTGCACAAAATGAAGGCACAAAGGTACAGAGCAAGAAACCCTCTTTTTTAATTTAAACTACAAGGATTATTTTCCTGGCCAAGGCGGGTGTAGCATTTCTTTATTGGGCATAAGTAATTAGGAGATTTTCATCAACTGTCCATCAGGAGAGTTGGCCCACCCTCCTAAATCAGCCAGAACAAAAAGGCAATTCAAACTCACCGTTGTTTCCCGGTCTGACTGTGGACCAGAACCTTCTTTGCTTGGATAAGCACTGCAGGCAACTAAAAAGAGCTCAGAGGCTTCAGGCTCAGCTGAGACCTGACTGCCACGTGTCAAAACAGGGCGCAACGCAAGCCTTCTGGGCTTGTCTCCTTCATCTCCTGCCCCTTTTATAAGACCTGGCAATATTGTACAGCTTCTACATGGTGCACAGCTCTGGAGGGGTGGTTTCCCCACCAGCATCCACCGTGTCTTTAGGAGAACCCATAAGCTCTATCGTAACCCTTGCTGCACCCAACAGCGGTGGTGCAAGAGCTACGACAAGCACTAACACCTAAATGAGCCCTCTTCACCACTTCCCAGCACCAGGAGTTTTTGCCATGTATCACTTCCCTTCTGGACCCTCCCCAAGCCACTGCTTGATCTGTGGTGTGGGGAGAAGGGGCTGTGCTGCTCACCAGCTCTGCTGGGAGGGCTCCTGCCCCCTGCAAGGCTCTTGCTGCCTGCTGAGCACCTGGACCACTCCTGATGGTATAGACATATAGGTGCCTTTTCACCCGAAGCACATAGGGAAGGCTTTGGGTGAAAAGGTAGCATCTCTCTCCAAGCTGTTGTATAGACAGTGATCCGAATGGAGCTCAAATCCTCTCATATATAAAATATAGGAATTTACAATACTATGTATTTTATAAGTACTAGCATAGAAAATATTTGCCTTTCAAATAAAACCCAAAAGGCTTGGGAAAAAAGTATATTCAAGTGTTCTTTACCTTCTCCCTGGTCCCCATGCTTATTTTGTTCCAGTGGAGATCTTAAAAAGAGTGGAATTTGTCATATCTCACTTCCTCCACCTTTATTAGTCAGCTAATGGCATTAATCGGTTGGGAAGACTGTGGTCGCAAGGGTGTGGTGCATTTTGAACTGATGAAATTGCCGTGCTCCATAGATTTTTATATTGCATTAAAGAAGTCACTCATTTAATCTCCCTTTCCCCATTTGTAAATGCGAATGAGGTGGATCTCATGGTGGTGTTTGTAGACCCACTCCGTCTCCCTCGCCCGAGTGTTTTATATAAGAATATTCACATCTGTGCCCCATAGCGTCATCCCACGGAATGGGTAAGGTCACTGGGGATGAAGGCAGAGCTCGGATCTGATGCATCTCTCCTTTTCCAGATCAGACACTTTCAGGGCTCGTTAGCAGATTAGCAAACTTTGATATTTTGTTTTATTTTATTTTGTTTTGTTTTATTTTATTTTTTTTCAATTTCTGTTCTTCACTATGAAAAGTTGTCAGCTGTGAAATTTAAGACCCTTTTAGAGCCCATATGAAACGAATTGCCATTAAAACTTGGATTTACTAATTTTTTTACAGTTAATAGCATCCAAGACTTCCCAGCTGCCCAAAATTATCTTTTTTTTATCCTGGTAATTTCTGTTACAGCTTTATAGCTTGATGCACTTAAAATCTTAGACTATACCAGTATTTTTTATACCATAAAAACTATAAAATCTATATGTATCATCTTTACAGCATAAGTAAGGACTGTGGAATTATTATAGTTAAAGTACATATTATTATTGTATCTCTGCTAAGAGAGAATAACAACTTTAAGGACAAAAATTATACTTTTTTTTCACCATTCACAGGAACATGAAATTGCATATATTGTTTTCAAAAGTAGCTATCACATGTACTGTTATACTGTATATAGCTAAATACTAAAAGTAAGTGCCTTTTTAGGTGTTCTTCAAGTAAGGTCACAGTATTTATGAATTTCCCAGTATTGCTTTGAGCTTATGAAATTCTAGTGGCTTTCCATGGAACGATGACGAGAAATGCCCGTGCGTGTGTGTGTGTTCACGGTCAATTTAAAAATTCCCTAAATATATCCTGAAGAGCCAATGACATTTACAGTTCACAAAATATTTTTTCACCTGTGTGTGAATGCGTATCGACATGAGAAAAATGTTCTGATGAAGAAACGGTAAACGATTCATCTGGTAGTTTAAAGTGGATGTGGCTTATTCGCTGCTCATGTTAATATGCATAAACTATGTCAGCTGACTCCCTTATACCATAGGAAAGATATGTTTTGGTACATGGTTTTCACAGCCCAGTTTCCCCCTGTTTTCTCCAGTTATAGTGTGTAAATATTTTTTTAAAAGCAGTGTTAGGAGTAGCTGCGAGATGTGTAGTGTGTTTTGGTTTCCTGTATCTGCCTCTTATTATAATAACTTTTAAACAAATGTTTGCATTTTAATAGAGTTGCATTTATTTGTTTTAACTAATGTTTGTTTATTGTCTTGATTTTTCACTGGCTGTCGAACCGGCTGTATCCCAACATCCAGGCAGTAGCGATTCTGAAAAGAGATTTCCGAAAAGAGTGCAGAAACGGGTACACAGCAAGGAAAGGCTGAACTCTAAGCACTACTTTAAGATTTTCTGGCTCTGTTTGGCATAACTGTGTCACCAACCATATCACTTCACTTCTTAACACATCTTCTTCCTTCTTTTTTGTACACATTGTCTCCTCTCCTTCAGCTGCCCATCCTCATCAGCCTTTAGGCACGTCAGTGTCTGCCATTTCTTTGTTCTTTGCCAGTTCCTGGTAGTATTTATTAACTTTCTTGAATTCATTTACAGTTTATTCATAGCGGGTTTCTTCTTGAAAAGTTTTTATACTTAGAAATTACAGAGCAGAAACACGACTGTTTTTTTTCATCCTTTGTTTGGATTTTTGCATTTGTTGTACCCTGTGGGAAGGCCAGTACGGCCAGCAGAAATCATGAGGATTAAGGGGGAGCATTCCATGTGCAAACACTGACCCAACTAGAACACTTCCAAAATTTGATGCAGGAGGAGAAATGGTCACTCAGGCTGCTTTCCTTCAGGGCGTCTGCAAATCAGAGTAGTGGCGCTCGAGCTATTAGCTGGTTATATTAGGCATTTGACTTCTGAAGTGACTGCCAAAGGCATATTGGCAGAATAAAGTGTTATAAAACACCACATTAATAGATGCGTGTCATTCCCCCTGCCTTCCCCCAGAATTGTATGAAATGGAAAGGCATAATTGGAATGTTGGTAAATATAATAGATCAGAATTTATTTTGGGTTTTTTTAACATCTTGAACCTTTGTAACATCATATTTGAACCTGGAGTGTGAGTGTCTGATTTATAAATCTTTCAAATGAAGAATGCAGTCTGGAAACAAAACAAATACTTACTTGGCCGTGATTTTTCAGTTATGAGAACTTACCAGATTAGGGAAAAAAACCAGATGAGAAAGCGAGCTGTGCCTGCAAAGGGAATGAGTTTGTCCTCTCGTGAACTGTGCGTCGCCCACTGGCCAGCTGGTGGGATGAAGAGTCCCATGAGGTCTCAAGTCTCTTCTATTTCGCTCATGCTCCCTGTGCCACTACGATGCTTGTGGCTTTTAGATTATTCTTGTGTCTGGTCTACAACATCTGAGCATGGGACAGCACGAAGGGAAAGAGTGGCAGAGTCACTGTGCATTGCAATCGCATCTCTAAATTAAAATTCATGTTGTGAAGGAATTCACAGTAAAACATTACTTCCAGTTTACAATTCAGTGTTCCTGCCTTTCTCTAAGGGGCAAAAAATCTAACATGCAAATTTGGTCTGCATTTTTCTTTTTGTCTCTGAGTGACCATCTTTATGAAACACTCAGGGCTGACAGAGCCGTGGTTAATAGCTCGCAGATATGGACTGGGAAGCTTTTCTGCCTGTCTTCTGCCATACATTAAATTACAATGATGTGCCTTTATTTTACCCTTTTCATTATAATATATTAAAAACAGAATTAAGATTGTCTTTGATTCTTTTTATTTCACAGTGCAATGTGTGATAAGCTATAGTTAAACAAGAGCAATTACTAAACAATTTTGCTACCTAGAAGATGGTTTGCCAAATAGGTTACCTCATTTTTTGCCCTTTAGTGGATTTTCCATAGCAATTAAGAAATGGCCATAAAGATTTCTGGCTACTGTTGAGGACAACTTCATGGAAAGATCTGTGGTATTTACACTGAGAAAATATCTACCAACAGAGATAGCAGCATATGAGAATGGCCATAGTGAGTCAAACCGAAGGGTGTCAAGCCCGTGGTCCCCCAGGAACAGGCCAAGGGCAGCGTAGGATCAAGTGTGCATCAAGGCTATCTATTTCTGTACCTAGAAATCCAAGAAGACATCCATGAGGATGTCTTAAGGCAAAGGCTTTATCTGTGTGTTTAATCTCCCTAGGCAGCTTTTGGGTTTGGGTTTTTTTCTTGCCTGAATTTGTGGGATCACTCTTTGATCAGACGTAAGCTATGCCCCAGCAGCAGCTCTCCAGCTGAGGTCCCACAGTAGAAAAGACTGCTTCCTTTTATTGCTTTAACCTGTTACGTGATACTTCAATTTGATACCCTTCATTTTTCATAGTAAATGCCGACTAGTCATTCTCTTGCCATTTTCTTTTTGTCATTAATGATTATATGGACCTCTGTCTCATCAGTTCTCAGTCATTTCTTTTCCAGATTACAGAGTCTTGATTTATTTAGCTGTTACTTATCCAGATTATTCGCTACAACTTCAAAGGCTTAGAATCAAAAATACATTTTTCTAATGCTAATACTTGATTTGCAGTCATTAATTTATTCTTGTAGATTAATGTAACTTTTCATTACCAAGTAAGACACAACTGTAGAGTTACAAATATTTTATGACAATTTCAATTGCCTATTTCTATTTTATTCTCTGGTAATAAAATCTCCAAATATATTATTCCATTGCCTTGAACTTTGTTTTCACGTCACAAATGGTCACTGATGTAAATGTATAACCCTCTGAGAAGGAGGTAGGAATGGATGATGTCTTACATTACTAAATATAAGGCAAAGAAGGTCCTTGTGCTAAGTCACACAACACGTAAGAAGGAGCAGTGACAGATCACATCACATCTGATTGAGCAAAGAAATCAAGGGCGTTGGGCTAGATGCAAGAGTTGGGAACAGAAAGGTGTGGTGGAGGAGGAGGGAGAAGAACCTGCTGGGTGCTGTGCTGTGTTAGTAATAGGGAAAGAGGTGGCTGCAAGGATGGTCTTTTGGGTGGGCTGAAGGTGGATAAAGAGTGGTAGCAAGGCACGTGAAAGGTGTATTTTAAAAAAAACCAACCCTCAAGCTTCAAACAATGGTGGTCACCAAAGAACAGTAGCAATATGTTTGTATGCCCAGGAAAACAGTTCCCAAAGTCTTTCCAAAATTACTTGTAGCTCTGTGTAAATCGGGGAGATATATACATATGCCCATGAATTGTTTAACTGTAGAAATACCTTTTTTCCTGTATAGCAGCTGCACAAAGGGAGTGGGAATGTTTTATAACTTAGGCTTTTAAATAATAAATAAATGGCTTACATTCTCAGTTTGAGACATCTTGATTTTTGTGTACTGTATAATACTGAAATACACAAATAATTTTTTAGAAAGCATAATTTTTCCCTTTTTAGAAGGAATATAAAACCTCAAGCATATGATAAAACATCACAGTTGGTTTCTAAATACTTTGCATCTTAATATGGTTGAAGTTAAGGCAGTAAGTAATTTCTGAGTTTTTCCCTTGAGCTGCGTAGCTCTTTTCATATGTAATTATTCTCTGAGTGCATTAGATAATGCTATGGTTCCCACAGCTGTATACACATCTATAAATCATTAATGAGGCAGTTAACTGAAACAAAACTATAAAAGATTTGCATTACCCGGCAGAACCCAGCCTTAATTGACTTCCAGTTATTTACAATTAATTTTTCCATTTGGAATAATGATTGCAAGCAACTTAGGGGTTTTTTTATTACTCAGGAATTAGATGCTGACTATTCATCAAAAGTTTTTACAGCAGGACCCTGTCAGTGGACAGTAATGAGCTTAAGGTAATCTTATTTTCACACACACATGTACACACAGCCCCACGCCCTGGCAGAGGAGACGGGGTTGGAGCGGGTGCCTCTAATAAAATGGAGACAGGAGTCAGCACGAGCTTTGGGGTTTTTTTCTTTCCTTTTTATCACATACCTAAGTTTAACAATAATTAATTTGCTTTTTTTATAGCATCTACCTTGAAAGGCAGCACAGGGGATAGAGCTGGCTACAGTTCTAGATGGAATAAACTGCGTGTGTGAAGAGTAAGTATGTATTTCCATCGTTCTGTCTTACAAGACTATAAGATAGAAACCAAGAAAAGGCTGTCAAATAAGTAGTAATCCATTCCGCTATTTAAAAAAAATTACTTCTATAGGAATATAGTGCACCAAGTGAATCCTCATGAACTTGTCGTTGTTTGAGTAAGCCCCAGATGTCAGGGCTGTGCGGCAGGCTCTGGACACACACAACTGGAAGACCTGCTCTCTCACTGCTGTATAAGCATAACCCTGACACGAATGGGCTGTGGATGTAGTCATCAGGAAGGGATGTCACATTCAAATGCCTAACACAACTTTAGTCAAAAATAACCAGAGCCCATTTGCAGCAGGTTATGTTATCTTCATTACATTTCAATCTTCAGTTTTCAAAATGCCTAAGCAGATGGAGCCTATCAGCAGTAACTCCTGGTCAGTTCTCTGTTTCTGAAGCACAGCTGTAAAATAGGTAAAATCTTATGTATTGGGGTGCACTGTGCTGGAATCACTTGCACTGGAAATCAATCCTTCCCTGAGACTGAGCAAATGAGACCTTTAATTATTTCCCTTTGCTACCCTTATTAGGTACAAAATACATAAAATATTTGGGCTCATTTCTGTCTCTCCCCTCAGATGCAGCTGTCATGCTGAGGAAGTAAAATTACCTGGGTTTATTTTTCTTATTTCAAATATTTTTTTTGTCCTTTGACTTAGTTTCAGGCTGCCTCTTCCTTTTCATGGACATCAGCTAGGTATGCTGCTCTGAGTGAGGAACTGCAGGTAAAACCAGTGTCATGACACAGAAAAGGGTAGTTGCAGTGATCGCGGGGTGCTTTGATTTAAGTTGTGTAGCCCAAAAGACATACACTGGTAAATATGGGAGAGCTTAATTCTGAGTGACTTTAAAGATAACGGCTGCTTTCTGCACCATATCAGTAGGTGCCAGTGAAAGGCCACTGGAACTGATCTCGAAAATGTGGGCCCCGTGACAACCAGGCACTTGTAACCTTGAAAATCCTGCAATCTAGTGCTGAAGTAATTTTTTTCCAGGTTATGTTCTGCAGGATTGTGTTACAATGTGTAATGTAAGGTAACGTGACAAGACTAGACATGGGTCATTCAGTCTGTCAGTAATTCAGAGCCTGGCAAATTGGTCCTCCCTCCTCACCAGTCCATGAACTTCACAGATACTTAACTTATTCATGCTACGCTAGCTACCATATTCTTTTTGCTGGAAAAGCTACTGTGATGTGTGAAATCTGAGAGCTTTTCTTTTGGAAATTGGGCTGGTACCAGATGAGCAAACAGTATTATTATTTTCATTATGATACGATACGACACCTTGTCAACACGCGACACTGGCAACTGCATTTCAAATAATTCTGTGCTTGACAAATTGGCTAGCATGAGTCAGACTATCCTTTGCTGTGTTCATGATCCGTACTGGGCTTGATTCCCTGCGCTGGGGAAGGGTCTTTTATTCTTTTTTGTAAACTCAAAGCTTTGTAAGCTCCAGTAACTTTTTGTAAACATAGGTGATGTTGCTGACGTTGTGGGTTTTTTTTTTTCCATTGGATGTGACTATTTTAATGTCTAAAACCAAGAAGCCCGTGACATTCCAGAAATTATTAAACTGATCCACCCCTTCTTTCTTATATGGATTATGAACAATCTGTTACTGCTTGCCTTCAAATCGGTGAAAAAGAGATACTGTGGCTTTGCAGGTTCTTGAGGGTTTGCTTTGAAGAAGCCAAAAATAATTTCAGTGAAAACAAAACTTTCATTTGTGAAAATTCTGGTTTCTTTGAAAAACTATTAACTATCAAAAATATGCAATTTACTTACCCGCTCTGTTATAAATCAAGAGTCTTAGTCCTGCAGTGTTTCCCATCACAATAGCAGACTTCTCATTTTCCTGTGACTTCTTCCAGTATTATGAGCGTGGTCTGGTTTTGATTTGATTTCAGAGGCAGCGTCTGTGAATCAGGTCTGCAAATTAAATACAACTGCTTTTTGCTTTTTTCTTTTATTTATTTTTTTTCCAAGTTAGTGCGACCTGAACATAGTAAATACTAGAAGAAAGAAAGAATTATAGTCAGGGTGTGAGAATTCATTTTTTCCTTTGGAATGGAATCTTGGTATTAAACTACCAGGAAAAAGCCATGAAAGGAATCAGTGGTTTTTCCACTACTTTGCACATTGTAGAGTCATTTCAACATGTGTAATATAGGTGTCAAAGGCTAATAAATCAGCTGTCAAATGCTATCAAATACTTACTTTGCACAGGTGCAAACGGTCACATAAAATGCAAAGCACCTATCAGACACCAAAAAATATCTTAGTATCATTTTTGTCTTCACCAGTTTTATAGAACTATTAAAAAAAAGTCCAATGGGGAGTTTATTCCTTATTATTTAAGTGCTAGCTTTTTTTTGGTCTGTTTTCTTACTTTCTGGGATGGAGTTACCCTCTCCCTCCCTTCCATTTGACACCAAGGAGAGAATGCAACAATTCATATGATCTTGCTTTGGACTGATCTACAAAGAAAAGTATGCTTTGTAATAATGTTTCAAATGATAAAGCATTATTCGTGCCAAAACGTCTCTGGAAGTGCCCCAGCATCATCAACTGATGGCAGCACAGCTCTGGGAATAAACAGACTTTCAGCTAATGGCAAGAATCATCGGAGGAAATACAGAACAGGTACTTCTTCCTTATACAGAATGAAACATATGATGAAAGTTAAATGCCAAATCCTATTGGTATTGGAGCAAATTAAAGTTTATTTTTCATTCTGGCTTTTTCTTTCTTCTCTTTTTAGCTAATTCATCTTGTTTTACTGGATGCCAATGGGTTTTCCTTTCTGTTTGGCCACTTTGGTGGAAAGGAGGAACAATTCAGTTTAGGCATGTGGCCTTTTGGTAATAAGATTAGAGTTTCAGGCAAAGCCCAGATCCTAAAATGAGCACAGTGCAGGCATTCCTTGCCTGTATTCAGCCCTCCAAAGACAGGGGTCAGCGTCCTGTGACCCCCAACCACTTCTCTGCCTCTTCAGCAGGGCAGCTGCTGGCATGGGCCAAAAGGCGTCCACACCCCGGTGCCGTGTGTACCTACACGGGATTGTGTGACACTGGGCTGCTACAGCACAACCTGTATATGAGGCTGTGTACTCTGGAAGTGCTCTTAATAACCTTAATATAGATGTATTGTATTGTATTGCAATGTTTATTATGAACTGTGTAATGCAAACTTTATTATGATGAAACCATCTATTCACCCAACAATTCAAAATGACTGTTTCTATGCATTGTCTTATTTCAGACTTTCTAGACAAAAATAAGATTGTCTGTCTCACTGTTGGCTGCCTGAAGCTCACATTTTTCTATAGTTCAGTATGAACTTGCCCCTATTCTGGCTGGCTCTCTCACAACCAACCTCTCTTGCAGACAGCCAGAGCAAACACCTGATAACACAGTGAAAGGGATCAACTATTCACACACACTTCAGTGTCATTGTTGGAAAAAACTGCATACGTTTTCAACCATGCAAAGCCAAATGTCTTTTTAAAAACTTTAATTATGAAAGATAGTATCAGTTATCACAAAAGCATTTCAATATATGGTGCTGTATTTACTTTCATGATTTTGGATTATGTCAACAGAATGTCATAATGAAGGTACAGTAAAATCTTACCGTATTTCTAACTGGAAGTCAGAATAATAGTTCTTATATTTTAAAAAAATGAGCACTGAATCTTTTCGCCTACCTTAAGTTACCATACTCCCAATGTTCATGCAAAGGATGCTCTATTAAGACGTCAGCTTTAGCTGGCCAACAGAAGCAGAAATGGATGACAGTCTAATGGAAAGGGAGCAAGCTGCAGCATTTGTGCTGTGCTGGCACTGAATTGGCTCATTTCAATTGATTTAGTTGATGTTCAAATATAAAAATGTAGCAATTCATAATTCATCTATAAAGTCCTAATTTAAAAAAACCCCTTTTTTCCTCCCTTCCATCCCAGCTTCAAATTATCAAAGCCGCCCTTATTTGCAGACAGACCTAAAATAAAAATGTTTATTAATAGTGATTTTATGTTTATTAAGTGATTTTACAACCGCCTAAACATTTGTAGCATTATAACAAATGATAGAATGGGACCTGGCTTTGAGAAAACCTGGATGTTCCTTCCCCTCTCCCTTCCTTCTCACCCCAGCAAGGAACAGCAGCACGGGCAGGATGCTGTGGTACTGCAACAGTCACACAGATGCACAGGAGCAGTTGTGGAGAGCAGCTGAGGTCATGAAGGAAACCCATAACAATTCAGGTTAGCCCACATTTTGTCATGTTACCAAAAATATTCTGTAAATAAATATATTAATGGGCCACTTCCTTGTAGATAGCAATTACTTAAACCAGTATTCAGCTTTTAATGCACAGCGCTGAATTTACATGGAGAGCGTTCTCGCTGTGTGTTGCTATAGATCCAGACTTTAAATGGAGATGGGTCACTATTGATTCTGTTGGAGTTTATTATGATAGCAGTCTGCATTACACAAGATTCAAAAAATTGCTGAAATACGTTGTCCATTAACTTGCCTGCATTTAGCCAAGATCACCTCGTGTCCAGCTAACACAACCTTATTGGCATCGTGCCGTTTCAAAGACAATTCACAAAGAGGACAAGCTTTGTAGGGAGTGGGAGCTGTCACAGAGGCCGATGCAGAGGGGCTGTGGGTGCCGCAGCCCGGTCTCAGCAGAGCCCCAGCCCGCCAACACCATCCCCAGCGGAGCCACCTGCGCCCATGCACGTTCATCAATGTTCCTCAAAACCAGATCATCAGTGTCCCTCTGCTCTGCCACTTTTAGGAGGTGCTGAGGTCACTGACACAACCAAAGACCTGCTACTCTCAGGCACTTTCATTTGAGAAAACAACCCCCAAACCTCCACAGGCGATGTCCCTCTGGGGTTTCCAGCGGGGGAGCTGGGAGCACTCAAAACAATTGCAGTTGGTGCTTTTACATGAACTATTGAGTGGCATTTGGCCAAACCTGTTGCTTGCTCTGGCTTTAGAATGTTTCTCCAACAGAAAGCGCTAGTGCCGAGTGTGCTCATTAGGCTGGGCCGACACATAAAAGCTCAGAGTCTTGGTTTGTCAATATTTATCAGAAGCTACCTAACAAGGACTTAACAACAGATTCAGTCTCTGAAGTTTATCAGTTCCCTAAATCTCATTTGCCAGTGCTTTGACATTTAAAGCTATTCTGGGAAGGGCAAATTAGAAATCAATGATGTGCTCATCAACCCGGTATCAATGCAGCCTTAAGAAATGTAGATCAGCCACCAGGAAAAAAAAGCTAAAATTGCCTTTATGGAGATGAAAGAATAGTGCAACCATTTCAAAGATTGAAACATTTAGTTACTTTAAGTAAGTCTTTCTAAAATACACGATACTGGGTAGCCCTCTTCCAAATCTGCGCATAGGAGCGATACCAGAGTTTGGTCCATCAGTCAGAAACGCTGCAGTATCCCAAGGGCTGTGTTAAGTCCTTTTTTAAAAATAAGATTTAGAAATAAGGTCCAGCCCTCATTTCAGAGAATCCTGATGGAAAAGGAACTAAATTTAAGAAATATTCAAATGCAGAATTTAAGTTCAGTTGCTGCGGTGTTTTACTCACGCATGAGATTTTATTAAGAGTGTGGGGGCACTCAAAATTCTTAATGCTCCTTTTTCTTCATATGATTCTATTTTTGATTGTTTGATCATTGGCAGTGTGATTAATGCAGTTGTTAGAATGCCTGCAAGAAAAATAAGATGTCGTAAACCATGTTTGTACATGGAAAGGCTATTCTGGTAATTAAGTCTGATCACCTGTAAAACAGAGGCCAACACCCCTTGACACCTGGTGAAAATAAAAAGATATAGGAATGAAAAATCAGAGGATTCTATTCTGCTGTTCTTTCACTGCATAGTTTGAAGCTACAATTTGTAAGCTGGCACAACCCTGTTAACCAAAAAAAACATTCTAGTGATAAAAATAAATGAAACTGTGAATGCTACACATGCAGATGAAGGGAGGAGTATACATAATCATAGAAAATAGATTCCCCATAGATGTATTTAAAGGGTTGTTTGGGGTTTTTTTTGTGACAAGGGATTTAATTCAGGGGGTGTGTGTGTAAAGAGATGTATGTGTCTATACACGAGCGTGTAAGTACATTAGCACTGTGTCTCTGCCCCCCGAATGAAAGCAGAGCATGAACAGGTGAGTACTTCAGTCCTCCTCTCTCAAACCAGCTTTCAGTCAGGTATTTTGAGAAAGGAACGGTTCAGTTCCAAAGTTCAGAATTTGTTACATACAATAATTAGGGAAATGTTTAATACCAACCCACCCTCTTTATTAAGTAACTTCTCCAAGTATTTTTAATAGTGCAAAATATCATTTTGCATCAGTACAGTAACCATGGGAATTCACAGTAAAAAAAAAAAAATCATAAAAGATTTCCAAAGTCAAACAAAAAAAATTTTTAATACTGTATTTTTAGCAAGAACATTTTTAACAAAGAATGTGTACTTTAACTTAATATGGTACAACAGAGAAACCATACTTAAAAGTTTCCATTATCTAACACTCTACTGCATATTCATTTTTTCATCTTAAAAGACCAAAAGCCAAGCTGAACTGAGCATAAAAAAAGCATCATCAATTATAATCCTCATGTTACGTCAGCTATTAGGGTTTAGCTCACACTTTTGAATTGGTCATCTAATGAAAGGACAATTTTTTACATCATTCTTTTAAAAAATGTACACACATTTCTTTTTAAAACGTAATATATATCGAGTATCTGCTTCAGTAAACAAAGCTTAATTTATAAACACAATCGAAACAGCTCCATGTTGAACAGTTTCAGTGATAAACTGGACTTGTATGATGTACAGCCAGTGAGGACCTTTGTGGCTTAAAATCATTGTGCCATTGCTATACAGTAACAGCTACCTCCTTAGAAAAAAAAAAAGGTCCTTTTTTGGGGGGGGCAACGGGGAATAATTCCTGTATGTGCTTAAAAATACTAAAACTCCTTTCTATCTCCGGGGACCTAAAAATGATCTGTTGCAACAGGCTTGGTTTGGTATGGTAAGCTTGTAAAAAGTCTCAATATTTCTTAATGACAATACGGCAGTTTTCGATGCAGCAACAGTGAATTGCTCGAAATTGTCCTTCAAGTTTCATGCTACAAATCCTGTCTTCACACAGTACTGAAGGCATCAAAGGTTGGAAGGGATGTTTGTCATGAACTATATAGTCTTCAAATAGTGATCATTATACATTTTTCAGCAATAGGTGTTTCCTTCAGTACATGATAGTAGGTTTGATGTATGTTCTGTTTTCTGGAGGGGAAAAAAAAGAGAAGGAATAATGTCAATTACACAGTTCGACGTTTGATAATTAATTGAAACTTAGGTGGGTTTCCTTATTTGTTTGTGGACTCCTTTCTTCTCAAGCCAGATCCAGAAGTGATGTAAATGATCCAATCGTGCGAGTACGTGTTACACTGGAAAAAGGCCCCGGGGTGCCAGAGCCCTGCAACGCCCTCGCGAGGCGACTGTTACGCAACGAACGAGCTGGTCTGAGCACCCTGCCCACCTCCAAACCTGGTACAGGGTGAGCAATCAGCCGGGCTACAAACCCACCAGCCTGGTTTCTGATGGCACCTGCCAGCATTCGCTGAGGAGAAGCTACAAATACTTGGCTTTGGGTTTTCTTCCTTTATGTTATCTATTTTTTCACTTTCCTTCTTTGTTTTCAGAGGGCAGGCTGTGTTGTACTGAGCACCTCCCAGAGATAAACAGAGGAACATGGCATCAGCTCTACAACAAATCATTACTGCGTGCACAAAAACCTTCTAGGGAACAGTGTGTTAAACAAAACTGCATTGCCTTAACGAGCGTAATAGAAGTAAATCGATATCTGTTCTTGGAAAACTCTTCTTTCTTTCAGAAACTGCCACATTTCTTTTAAAATTATTTTTCTTTATTTAGAGAAACAATGAGAAAATCACTTTTTCCCTTCCTAAAAATATTCCTAGTTGTAGTACCTATCAACTGTGATTTTTCACATTAGGCAACTTTAAGCCCAGAGAAAAAATAAATATTAAAATACCTACAGAAACTGAAGTTTACAAGAATCCATATTCTCGTTCATTATACAATGAATCATGAATCCGCCCAGCTAAACGCACAAGTACTGATCTTGAAGATGATAGCAAAATGATAATACTGAGAAGCATTTTGTATAATGTTGACATCTATCGCATTACTGTTTTACATATGCCAATACCAAACACTCATAAGGCAAGAACAAGTATTGACCTGCTAACTGACGCCGATCCTTGGAGCAATCTCAAAGTTTGCCACATTTCAATTTCAAAATGCATTTCAGCTATAATATGAGTGATTTATCATTTAGCAGTAGCTGTCAAAGTAACCTCCTAGATAAAACAAAAACATCTGGAACCATAAACAGAGGAGAGCAGTAGCTGAATTTTAATCCAAATCCGACATGTTCACTTCATTAGGAACAGGAAACAGCTAATTAGTAATTGAATGTTTCATGGTTTTAAGGAGGCTTAGACTCTCCAACCAGAGATGATTTAATACATATTTTGGAAGTAAACAAGACAAAAGATCGGAAGAGCCAGGGACAGAACATCTCCGGAGGATCGTTTGGGAGCATGGGAACCTCCAAAGTGGTGATTAAAATCAGTTTTAGGCCTTTGGCTGATTAAAATTATCGTCTTAAACTCAGTGGGGCAAATATTAAAGCCCAGGCAGGGGCTAAGCGGAAAAGTAAATATTGAGCATTGGGGTTTGTTTGGGTTTTTTAATCTGACCATTAGGAGGTTGCACTGGATTTCTTCCCATTGCAGGCTGTGGCTGATCTAGCCTGGACTGAAGTGTACGGCTAGAAAAGGGAGCCACTGGCAGAATCTGCAGGTCAGCATGACTGCCCGCAAAAAGCCTATGAACCACCTTTACTGGCAGTCCAAAAGGCTGGAATTCTACCATAGCATCTCATGCGGCAGTGACACGCCAGGGCTGCACAGACGAAGCCAAAGCACCTGACGCCCGCACGCCTGTGTGCCTTGAGGGTTACAAAGGTTTCTCCTTGCCCAACCACCTACACGGTGAGTTAGTCCAGTTAGTCAGAATACCAGCAGAAGTCGGCAGAAATTAGGTATGTGACTCACTAAATATCCACTGGGCATCAGCTGCATCTTTTGGTACATGTTTGGTGCTCAATAGATGTACAAAGACAGCAAGATAGAGACCACAAATGTGTGCTGCATTTGGCAACAAAGTCTCTGCAAAGAGGAGGGGGGGGGGGAACTCTGGACATGCACTCAAGGGAAGAGTTGATTTATCAATCAAGAACGGGGTCAGTACTATTTTTTCCTACAATCTTGAAATTTTTGTTGTATTTTAAAAATAATTTTCCAATAAGGTAACAGGTGGTCAATGAGGGTACTGCAGGCTGATGGACTGACTTTGAAACAGGTTTCATTTTTTCCATCCTATTCCCTTTATTTCTCAAGGAAAGCTCAATGGAGGTACCTGGAATGCTTGTAAGAGATAAAGCAAATGCCAAAGCTCAAGCACAGTGCAGCCACCCAGGAGATGTTCTTGATCAGTAGACAGAAAATGCATATTTAAACATTTCCTTTTTTATAAAGCTCTCAATTACTCTCCAGAAATTAAAATACTTTTTTGTTGCTGTACAATAAACTTAACTCCATTGCATTAACAAGGTCATACATCAAGCACCTCTGAGGAATTAAAGTGCTAGAAGCACCTGTGCTACCACTTCCACAGGAAAGACAATGTGATGTTGTCAAATTCCTGCCTTTGAAGAGTATTCACAATCTCCTCAGTATAGCTGACTGCAAGCTACATACCATTTTTTAGCATTTTACTGTATTATATAGCAAAGATTTGAATAAATCTGTGTGCAATAAATGTATTCTTTTATTAGGTTTATCCCTTAATCAAATATTCATTTATGTGGGCTTCATTCTATTAAAAAATGAAATTATACAAAGGTGAATAAAAGCGTAGATTTACAGTAGTTTAAAGCCTAATCTCATTCTCTAGGGGTAATATTGACAATATAAAAACTGTATAAATGATATTCCCTAACACTAAAATATGCTTATGAGCCCCCTGTGCATGTTATACTGCTTTACAACCCACAGTGAAATGCATGACTGGCTTAATAAGCAAGACATTTAGAAAGGATTTCTTTTCCCTTCACAATGTATAACACAAGCACAGATCTCACCGTTTCTCAGTGAGCCAGAGCCTCTGTTAATAATTGTAATTTTCCCTCAGGATGGTGGTGTCTCCCCCGAGTTGTTAGTGCAGGGTATACATTCATGTCTTGCACTCTCTTTTAGCAGCAATATCATTGCTCATCTTCTTCTTTCAAGGTTTTAATGTGTGTATAAAGGACAAATCCAAAAGCAATAATTATCATTTGCATATTTATTCACTTTTTTTATTTTATTTTTTTTTAGCCTATTCAGCATCTCTGATTTTTCTGAATCCTTTGTGGGGCTTTGTTTGGAATACCTTTGTTTTAGCTCAGTAAATCAGCTATATTTCCATAGAAGGACTTTAAAACAAAACTTCCGTGTGTACCCTCACAAGCTGCACAAAGAAAGAAATGCACCCCAGCAATGCTGGTCTGCAAACCCAGTCCAGGAAGGGGAGCAAAGCAACACAGCTGCTGGCTTGGCTTGGGATTGTTCAGGTGGCTTTCCCACACTGTAAACTGGAGGAGAAAGTCATTGGAGAAAGGAAATTTCAGATCTGCTACGAAGTGTGAAAACAAGGGTACACTTGTTGTATCTGTAACTGTAAATTATCCATGCAATGCAAAACATAACCCCCAGCACCGCGTATTGCAGAGACGGCTTGGATGGGAGGCGGAATAAAAGGCCTCAGACTCAAATGAGGAAAGATAGTGAAGAACTCGCTCACAAGGCAAGTATCAGGTCTCTGCTTGGTTTAATCTTGGGAGTTTCTAATCACTGGCCTCTGATCTTTTCTTACGTAGAACTGTAAGTTCTTGAACATTTCTGCAGGGAAAGCAAGTCCAAGACGATAGCACTGTAATTTCCAAGGTGCTGAATTTGTCTCTTTCAGTTGCAGAGTACTGTGAAGTCCCTTAGCGTGGCTGCTTTCAGCATTTGGAAGTATAATTTGATACAATAACAAAGCTGTTAAACCTCCTAAAACCACCTCCCCTCTTTTCTGTCTCTCTTCTCTTACGCCCTTTTTACCATAGGCTGGATTGGAAAACAGACTGGTTGTATCAGAATACTGGGAAAATATAGCCCATTTTTCTAAATAATAAAACCCCAAATATGTTCCAAACTTCAACACTCCTTCATCTTTGGCAAACAGATAAAAATAAGAAGTTATTCATAGTTACTGAGTATTTTTGTGCTGAATCTCTGTCAGGTCATTTCACAGACAAAAGCAGCAGCAGCCGCCCTGGGTCACCCTCCTGTTGCAGGTGAAGGGAACCACATCTCCTCTGCACCTTGTTTTCACCTCAGGAAAGTCTGTCTGCTTGTGCTGCCGCCTCCTTCCAGAAATTCAGTTCTATTTTTGGTAAATTGTTATCATCAAGTATTATGGTAACATCTATTTTTTAAAATTTTAAGATAACATTGCTTTGCCGATTGTTCCAATATCCCCTAGCAATGAAATATAGTAATACAAAAGTTAACTAAGGTATAAACATGCAAAAGGAGAAGTCTCCCTGCGATCATAAAATGATGTTATTTTCTGTTCAGCAGTTCATGTTACTGCTGTTCATGCTAATTAATTAAAGGAGCTGTTGCTGTAATGTGCAAACAGGGAATCTGAGAAACTGAGAGGGCTTTTAGGTCTCGGAGTGAAGTTAAGTCAATCTGGGCGCGGGCAATCAAATGTAATGAAATCACTTGTCAGTGCTAAGCTTGCAAAAACTGTGAAGTTTGACTAGGGAGTAAAAGGATTATAATTAGATTTCCAATAGGATAATAACTAAATGGCAGAAAGCAGTAAAGAGAAAATATTACTTTGTTAGCTAATGGTGCTGCTGTTCGGTTTTAGTTTTTATCAGCACACTTGTAGTTGTGCTAATTTAATTTGCTTTTATCAGCAAAAATGCACTACTCGAATGGTACTTGAATGTCATTTGCAGAAATCATTGATCTGAAGGTGCACTTAATGACACCCAGTATGTTTATTTTATGTGAAACGGAGATCGGTTGATGAAACGGTTGATGCGGTATCCTGCTGGCCCACACGTGAGGGACGGAAGCGAGACCAGAAGGGTCTGCGTGCAGGCATCATCCTCTCCCGCACCAATCGGCTACGTAGGGGCCTTTGTGACCACAGCAAGCACCACTGCTCTGTCCTGCCAGCTAAACAGCTTCCCTCAGACCAAGCGATGCTGCACTAGAAGATCAGGTGTAGGGAGGATGGAGCCATCAGACTGCAAAGTTGAAAAAGTTGTAACTCTCGTCTGCACAGAATTTCCATTCAATTAATATACAAAGCATAAAGAAAATTAGTCAACTAAATGGAAAAGATTTATAATGCAGATCAGAAACCCAGTATACGAACAGCTTGTGTTAATAAAATCATTTTAAGAAATGAGCATAAAATGTGATACGACTTAATCACTGTGAAAGGCAGCTCTGCAGTATTTTTGTAGTTTTCCTTCAAACCGTCTTAAGGAGATCCTGGCAGTGAAGCTAATTGAATTTCAAAGGGAAGGCACTGTGTGAGTGATAGATTTCTGTCCAGCAGAGCTATTGACAACAGAAAAAGAAAGGTCTGCATTGATCTGAAAGCTTTTTTCTATGCAATAGAGAAAGATTTTGGAAGCCTGGTAACAGCTTTGTGTTAGGGACACGTGTTTTGACCCTTTCTCCTCCCAGGGCCCAAAAACAAAGGCAACAAATGAAGGGGGCAATGAGGGAGCGCACTCAAATTGTTAAAGGCAGCAGAGCAATAGTAGCTGTCAAGTACAAAAACTGTAATCAAAGGAAAAGAGAATAAAACTGAAGGAGATGGCGCTACAGGACAGAAACACTTTGAAATCTGAACCAGCTCTGTAGCAAGCTCTTCAGAAACCTTTTTATCAGCTGCGAGTGCTTGGTGAAAGGATTGGCTGAACTCATCACACCTTTACATATGAACGGGATCGCTACACCCAAACTGTGGGAGAAGTCAGCACACGCTGCCATTCATCACTGTGGTGAAGACAAGAGAGGCTTTGCCACTGAGGAGTACAGGACAGGTTTACAACTTCGATTGCACAGGTCAGGTTCTGCTTTCACAGAGGGCCACCTCTCCGTGATACCACAGTGCAGATCCAGTACTCCCTTTGTTCAGGCTTTTAACCTGAACAAAAAATTTATGATCTAAAGCCTGTTAAAACTAAAGAATGATGTAGTTGGGACCAGATTAAAGAAAAAAAAAAAACCCCACCAAAAGACCAACCTGAAATAAAAATCATAAATAATCAGTTTTCTTGTATGTCAATAGACTACATGCAGTGTAAGAAAGCTCTCTTAACTCCTTCTTGTAAATAAATGATTGTTGGAAGTGGCTATGCATCACTTTTCCTAGTTATTTGTAATAATTTTTGATGAGAAGACACATTTGAGCCAAATGTAACTTTCTTCTTTCAACTGAAAATTGAATTAACTTCCTTTCTTTCCTAGATTCTGTCCAGATGCACCTTTGTCTCTTAGAATCATATTGGAAGAGCATCAGCACCTGTCTCAGCAGGTATCATAAAAAGACCATAAATGTTAGGAATAATTTGCTTGTCAAATTTAAATACACGAGTCCCAAGTGTTTCTCTAGTATTTTGACTATTTGGGGCAGAAATGATTTTCAAATTGCAATATTTCGAGCACAACTCTAATCATACGTGTACACGTACATACACATATAGCTTACATGTACATCTAGGAACTGCAGTAAAGCTATGACTCTCCTTTGCAATACATCAGATATGAACCTAAATTCGCAAGAAGAGACAGCAGTAAAAATATTTGAAACCCTTCCTGTACAGATGGCAGATGGCCGGCAGATGCAAACCAGAGGTGTGCGAAGTCACACCTTCAACAGTTGGAAGTGCTAGAAGTTGTGTCTGCACCTAAAACTGGACGTAGTCCTGCTTCTGTCTACGCAGAAGGAGACTGACTGTCCTAAAGTTACTTTATGCTATAAAAACCAGGGGTAAAATATTTTAAAAAGATAAATCCCACACCACTATTTAAACAAATTTAATTTCTGGTCTTGAAAAGTACTGATCTTACAAAGGTTTTCTATACTGAACAGAAAACTAAAATAAAGTTGTGTAATTTACATTTATCTGAAAGCAGGAAAAACAGAGTATAAAGCTATTCTGCTGCTTTTCATTTAATTAATATGGCTCATGATAAACATATATATTATGGGAGGTGGTACATACAGCACCTTGCATTGCTGCACTGTCGTGTTGGGTTCCGTTGTGTTCTATTTCCATATCCGGGATTCCAGCATCTGAAAGACATGACACCGAAGATTAATGCATCCCCCTTTGTCCTTCTCGTGCATCTTTAGGAAAATATTTATAGCAAACTAGGGTGATCTCCAAGTTACAAGGTCTTGCATAAAACATTTGGTCTTCATAGAATTTTCAGTAGAAAATTGTTTCCAAACTGTGCAAACATTACTGGTCTCACTGTGAATTATTTTTAACGTGTTTCACATTTGTCTGGCGATCAGATAAGAACCAACACATGATATTAATATATCTGTAAAATTCTCTTGGAGAACGAGGGCAGCTGACATATGAAAAATAAAAGTTGAAATTAAACTGTGATAACATTAAACTGCACTGGCTCTCCTGGCCATGCACCTGCAAAGTGCAGAATTAAAGAATACAGTCAATGCCAGACAGCGTGTTTGCGTGTGTATCAATTTGTGTGTTATAGATAAGGATTTAAATTGCACTTAAATGACCCAGCTCAGGACGCTGTAAGCATTTGTTATCACCCAAACAAAAATTACACATGATATTACATGAAACATTCCCAGATTTCTGAGAAGAGCTTTCCAAAATGGTTTGTGCTCCTTTTTTCCAAGTTGAGAGTTTCATAATGCTACGCACCTTTGAACTATTTCATTTCATATTGATAATACTCCTGTTCACAGAGCCCTTCGGAGTGGGGGCTCAGACACTCCAGGGCATGTGATAACAGATGCCATTATCCACCTTGTGCCAACAAGGATTAGCATGAAGGGTATGTGATTTGAATCCATGGCACCTCGAATCCTGGAGAAACATCTGCTTCCTTTATATACAGCACTTAGAAATTACAGGAGGAAAAAACCACACACCTGAAAGGGAGCTGTGTATACAGATTTGAAGTTTTTTGGTGGAGAAGCCTGTTCTGGACTTTCTGAAACACAGACCTGTTTCTCAGGTCACTTTAGCTGGTTCAATATCTAGCCCAAGATGGTATTTTGCCGGTCACCTTACAGCCTGACCAAACTCTGTGTCAAAGCAAGGCAATCCTCTGAAGTACAGTCATGCATGGAAGAGCAATATGAGTAATATATGCGTAAATGAAATGTGTGTGATGTATGCATACGCAGTCCTATAAATATATATCAGTAAATAAATAATATTCTCATGTATACAGTTTTTTCTTATGAAATTACAAGTGACTGCTATTACATAGGGTTTCCCTCATTCAGATTCCTGGTTTGAAGGAAAGCTAAGGGCACTGATCTAAAAAAGGTTCTTTCTTTTCAAACCTTTTAGAACACACAGTGTATATCTGTAAAATGACAAAGTCATCTGTAACTAATAACAGCATCTGTTAAATGAGACAGACCGTCAGAGTTAAATTAAAAATATTCAGAATAGCCCTTCACATTTTGTTGTCATAAAATTGTACCTGCAATTAAATTGTGGATTAAGATGCTAATGAGCTACCTGATTTGCATGTGCAATCAGATTAGCATGTAAATATCAGCTTCTCGCAGGCACTAACATATATATGACTACCTGAGTGTGCCTGCAAATCAAAACGTTAGCAGCCAGGCCCACAGTAGCAGATGTAAAGATCTGTTAATCACATTGCTGGCACATAGGTACCCTTTAATTTGTGGCTTCCTGAACTGCTGAGTCCTCCTAACTGCTGTGCGAGTGGCGGGTGCTCACCAGCAATGGCAGAACCTGGGTGAATGACCTTACAGAGCATTGGATTTTAGGGTTTTCTGACATGCATCTCAAGGTCCTGTCTCTGGCTGTGGGATCTGATCTGGGCATTTTTCTGATCCGGGGGAGGTGGTGGAAAAGGTTTCTGCTGGCTCAGTCCACCCACTCTCCCTTAGGTCGCTGGCCCTCATCACGGTGCAACTGGGAGCTGTATATCCACACCTGAATCGCCACCGCTCACTGTCAGCACGTCAGAAAAGCCGGCCAGTTCCTGGTTACAGTGATATGCTGGACTATAAAACGCAGCAGATGAGAATGCCTCTGAAAGATGTTGCTCTCGTACTTACAGAGTTTATATCTCTTAGGTGCTCTAGATAAATCACAACCTGCAGTCCACTGCAGAATGTTGTGGTGGCAGTTCACGTAGACAGGCTTGCCCTAACTTTAAAAAACAGTTTGGGTAGCGCTCGCAACTGAGAACTCAAGACAAGCTAAACTCATTATTTTCCCTCAGCAGTTCAGGCAGTTTTTGCAGTCTGCTGATGTTATCACGGCTCAGTTCTGACCGTGCGCAAAGCAGGCAGCACAAATTTAACGTAAGGGCTACACGACGTACAAAGACAGCACACGCTGGATGGAACTCATTCTTGAGCCTCTGCAGAGACTTTGGGGCAGGGACCCACAGACTAAACCTTAGCTACAAGAATCTGAAAGGAATTAAAACTCAACTCGGTTCAGTCTTAAGGATTCAAACCAAAGCTCTAAACTTTGGCCAGGACCATATTAATCAAGAGATGTAAGTCCTTCCACTACTCGATTGTTTAGGAGATAACTGATTTGCTTTTGTTTCACAAGGATATTTGGGAAGAATTCAAAGCCTTACTCAGCTTTGCAAGCTGATACCTGTTTAACAAACCTAATAGGTCCTGAGGCTGAGCAAACTTCAGCCAAGCAGCTTTTAAAATGAAGCTCAGCGGCTCTAAAAATTAATCTGCTGGGAAAGAAAAGTTCAGAGAACCTTAGAGGAACCAAATTTCACATTGTCTTAGCTGGCACTGTAACAGATTTCTCTGGTAATATATTCAGCATTTCTTGTCATGTCTGTGTAAACCGCTCTGTCTGTTTCTCTGGTTGCAGACTTATTTATTTTTTTTATTCATGACCCAGAGCACATGGTCTGAAATAGATTTTTAATTATTTCAGAAAAGGATTGTGTTGGTTTTTTTTACTGTGGAATTTGCTTTGTGCATCATCTAATTTTTTTCATTCAACTAAACATCACTTTAAGCTAACTGTGAAAGGCCAACTAAGACATTACCATTTAACATCCTGAGACCGTCACCTGATGTGGCCTGTTTAAGCGCCTGTTCCACTTGTTCTCTTCTCTTTGATTCAAACTCCAAAGCCTCCTGCAATTTTCTCTTTGCTTTCTTTTCTTTCTTCAAGCGTTTCTGAATTGTTGCTGAAATGTAAATATAAGAATGGTTGTTAAAGCTCCATTAATATATAATAGAGACAGTAAATGAGTTTATGGCCGATGGTCAAGGGCCCAGTTCTGGCTTGAGAAAAAAACTCTGACATGAATCTGATATAAAAACAAAAAAAACCCTGAGCCATATTCTGCAGTGAAACAATGAACAATCTGAAAGGGCTTTAGATTGTGTTAAAGATCTTAAATGTTATTCTTACTCTGGAACAGCCACACGGATTAAGTCTCCTGAGTAGAACACAAGAGCCTCAGAGCCAGCCTGGTGGTCCGTGTTACAAAGACTTCCCCAATTTGAACTGAATTCCAGCTATGGTTCTGCAGAATTTGGTTGGGCAGATCATTAGCTTAAACTAATTTCTAGCAACAGCAGCAACGGACATCCTCAAAATTAAATACATCTCTCACCCTTCATTCTAACCTCTTCCCTTAATGCTGAGAATTATATTGCACCCTCCTCCTCCTCCAGAAGTTTTATCCAGAGTTCATCCAACCACATTGCTTATGTCTCCCCTCACCACTCCTCCTGGGTGGAGGAAGCTTTCTGACTGTGTCAGAGATTTGGGTTTAGTTATATTTTGTAACAGGAAAAGGAAATGGAATTTACTTCTGCAAGCGAACTGTCTGTGTGCAAGTGTTGGTGAATCAGAAGTGTCGGTAGTGCAGAGTGAGACTCCATGGTATTAGGTGATAAGTTTTTTGGTAAAAATAGAGCAGCAGTTTGGGTGAATTTGGAAGCAGAACAACTGAAATAACAAGAACTGCTGCCCAAGAGAGAAACCAGGTGCAGGACTACAGAGGAGCTGGGCTAAGTGAGTGCATACTCAAATGAAAGATCAAACGCGTAGAGAACGCGTCTGTAGTGATGAACACGAGTACTTTCACACCTGATCACTAGTGGGAGAAAAAAAGAGGAAAAGCCAAAGAGAAGAGAGAAACAAAAAGGCATTGTTTGTATGTTAAGAATCTTGGGGAGAAGATACCGTTATATGGGAAATCTCTGAGACACCTACTAAATTATGAAGGTCAAAATGTGATCTGTAGAACATAATTTTGGAAAACTGAGCAACCCATGTGAAAAGCCTAACTCTGACTTTCTATAATAATAAAGATGTGCATGTAATGATGACCTGAAAGACAAACAATTCTGGGGATATTGACTCTTTTGATCCAGAAGCCAACAAAATCTGCAAATGGCTTAAGGTTTTTGTTGACTTAGATGCGACCCAGGAGGTGCACTGTGTGCTGTCTGCCTACACGCAGATAAGCTTTATTTTATAGAAACACAGCAGTCCCATCCACACTTGGATTGGGGTGATGCAACAGTTCTGAACACCCACTGCAATTTAACAACTCACAACTCAATTTAGAAGTGCCCGTCTTTGTTGCCTCTTACTGAGACTTGGTGCTACTCTGTTCCACACCCCTAATTTCAATTCAGGGAGCTGGTGCCTGGCACCTACATTTTTGGTCTTATCTAGTTTTATCTTTCTGATTTCATGGATATAATCTAGAAGTAGCTTTTGGCACATAAAGCACTATTCCTCTCTTTTAGATGCAGATTTGAATTTTAAAAAAAGATTACTGCCTTCATTGCAATATCACAGCGAAAAATTCAGATTTACCAATTTAATTGCCTGTTATTATCAAAAGCTTCTCAATAGTCATGGTTTTGTCTTAGAAGGCCCCATATGGGGAATGCTATTGTATCTCATTCTTCTGATGGAAAAGAAAAATTACCCAGGGTTATTTGCTTCAGATCTTGCACTTGGGTAGGCAGCTTCTTGTAGTTCCTTCTATTTTCTTGCACTGAAGTTATCTACAAGAAAAGCTAACCAACCAGCACCTAAGCTATGGAAATGTGGGCTAGGTAAGTAGTAAAGTAATGAAAAAATCATCTAAACACCCCAAACACCTGAATACCCAATACTACCTTTCTCACAGTACGACTGATCCTCAGTGCTAGGAGGATAACAGCAGAAAACAAAAGAAATTAAAACTGTCAAATGAAGAAATCGGGCTGGGAATACACAGGCAGTGGGGTAATAATACATGTGAACACCATGAAACCGAACCAGCTTTCCCTCACAGAACCAGCCAAAACGCCCTGCAGCCAGTTCCCCTCCAGGAACTAATCCTTCAGTCACTGTTCTGAATGCTTACAGAAAACTGTGCTTCAGTCTGGTTTTATTAAATTTAAATCTTTCATTAGCAGGGCTAGTCCAGCGCTGCGTTACGCTCAAGTACGAATGTCAGATAGCTTCGAGTGCCCAGTAGCTCCAGCTGGAAATGCCAAAGGGTTATACATTTAATAGAGATCTAAACTCCATTTTTCATTCACTCACCTCTGCTTTGCAGCTCGGCTGTGAGTTGCCTTTCCAAGCTCTCTCTCAGTTCTCTCTCTCTACAAAGCTCCATCTTTAACTCTTTCTTTTCCTGCTGTATCTGCTTTTCCTGGACTCTCGCGTTGTCCACAGCCACTTTCAGTAGCCCCTAAACCACACACAAATGCAAGATCTGAAAACACCATTTTGTTTCAGCAGTGACAGAGTTAATCCAGTTGTTTCTTTTACACCCTCCAAGAAAACAGAACAATTAAAAGCAGGAACCTACAGACCTGCACTGCAACTGGGCAGCTGAAGTAGCTAAAAGTTTTACATGAGCAATTTTGTGGCACGGAATCATTCAGTACAGCTTTTGCATCCTGCGGCTGTGGTTTATTACAAACAGAGTGCCATATCATTGCTGACCTTGGTCAGCTGCAGGGAGAAGCAAAGGAGGAATAATGACACTGGTGAATTTTAATATGGCCATTATTGCCAACTACTAAGTCAAACAGACAATGTATGAAACCCTTTCACAATCGAGAATGCCAGATAGTGGAAACCTAAGCATTACATTAAATAAAAGAAATCAGAATTGCAGATACAAGATAGTTTCTGAAACTTTTTAAAGGGACTGGAAAAGAAACACATATTATCTACCATGACATAGCCTGGTCCCACAGAGAATGATTTACCTGAATGTTGGTTAATAGTGTTTCTACCGACGAAAGACCATCAGCAAAAAGAAATGGTGCTGGAAATCCAGGAGGCAAGGCCTGTCCAGCCAGTTGGACTTTATCTAGGGTTGGTTTCATTATTGGAATGGCAATTTGGACCTCTTCTGTAAAGACAAGTTAAAAAGCAACATCAGAAAGCACTGGAAACATACAGTAATTTCTAGTACTCTGTTTACCTGTGAAGTCAGAACACAAGTGCATTAGTAAAACTGACACCGTTTCAGTTTTTGAGCAGCTGCCATTGTTGCTCAGGTAGGTTTGCAGAACAATAATAAATACAATGAAGACCATAACACAGCTGTAATAAAGAGTATTATATCTCAAATTCCACAGACTTATCCTACAGAACCATAA
This sequence comes from Neomorphus geoffroyi, assembly GCA_033558235.1. Taxonomy (NCBI): domain Eukaryota; kingdom Metazoa; phylum Chordata; class Aves; order Cuculiformes; family Neomorphidae; genus Neomorphus; species Neomorphus geoffroyi. The sequence goes on from JAUMJM010000045.1 coordinate 19,906,077, forward strand.
CAGCATTACGCAGTTCATTAAGCCTGAATGACCCTTCCTCCCTCTGTCGTGTTTGCCGTTCTGTGATGTGTATTTTTTGTTGCTATAACCTTGACAAAATTCTAATCAAGAAACGTATCACACCTCTCTACTCCTTTAACGTTCTCTTCCCATACTCAGCAGTAAATAATCTCCACTGAGTCATCCCCTCCTGCTCAGCAAGCATCAGCTCCACATTGTCAGTGAAGTGTCAGCGCAGGTTTTCTTAAACAAGTACCCTGCCATGTCAGCCTTTCAGTCACAGGCAGCAGCCCAAAATGCTCTGCTGAGTTATCTTTACTGGAGGGATGGTGAGAGCTTGGTGCCAGGACCAGAGGAGCGGGCGCTCAGCACAGGACCTGGCTCCTGCCATTCACTGCACAGAATGAGATTGATGCATCCTTTACAAACTGTGGCATCGGCACATGGCAGCTTCCCTTTCGCTCCCTGTTTCAAACAGCTCTTGTTACAGATCAAGCTGTGCACACACAGTAGAAACGTGAGTCCGCAAAGAAACAATGTTAGTTAATTATTTCTCAAAAATCTTTTAAATTGAGATGAATCATTACAGTCACCAATGAACTCACATTTTTGAATAGGATAATTCAAACGTATTTGAGGAGAGTAAATGTAACTCCTTCTCTGCAAGTGCTTCTTCCCCACGCGTTCATTTTAAATATCAAGTTAATTGCTGAAAAGCACAAAACTAAAATCTGCTGGCAGCCTTTAAAGCCAAACTGTGTACATTTCTTTTACTCTGAAATGTTAGAAGGATATTTCTGAGTAGTATTCCAGGAAAATCCAGTTTCCCTATATATTATGTTCCTGTACTTGCAGAAATCATGAAGAATATCTTCTCAGCAATTGCTTTCTAGTAAAGCTTGCAACTAATGTATTGACCGCAAGTTCATGATGCATGTGTTTTCTAAGGGCAACTGCACAGCCAGTCCTGATAGTTTCATTTGTCAAGTGTCTCGGTCATATTAAAGCCAGGATTTACAATTAGACCGTACCATATTCAAAAGGCTCTTTCTCCCACCTCTTTTTATTAAAAACAAAAACCTCTGAAAGCCAACAGTGAATTAAACCCGGGTGCCTCTGCAGCAGCGCTGTTATCCAGTTAACAAACTCCTGAGCAGCCAGCACTTTTTGCTGTGTTGCTAAACACATCTTCCAACACTGAGCCAGGAGCATTAGCAGTTCTCAAGTATTCTGTGGAATCTGTTTAGGGAATGTTTTGTCTTCACTGTGTAAGTTCATTCAGTGGAACCTGTTCATAATGACTCTTCCAGACTAATAACAACTAAAGCCTCTACACATCTTCACAGCTATCATTTTAGAGCTCCGCTCCTGTAATTTAAATGATCTATGTGAAAAAAAATAACGACTCAGTACCACACTCAGCCACAGAGCTCGTGCTGACTCAGATACACCACTTCTCTTATTTAAGTATCTTCTAGCAGTGGCAGAGTTAACTGATTAGTTGTTCCATATGATGCTACACAGAAATAACATCTACGCCGTGGAGTCACAAAAGACTAAACAGAAGTGGCATTTGAAAAAGAAAGTCATACATGTAGTCTGCATAACAAAACTAAAGCTGCTTTTAAATCTCTCGAAATCCCTACTATTTGGAGATGAAAGTAATAACATTAAATTGGCTGAAAGGAAAATTACTATTGACTGTGAAGACAGGTGCATGGTCTATGGTTTGTAATGTTACTGTACAGCAGATTGAAGTTTCAAAATAGTATTACTCTTCTTTAAAGAGATAGACACAGCTAAATTAGGTGCTGCTTGCTGCAGTGAGGATCAAATGCAAAAAGAATCATATTTCATCAGACCTAGTCAACACCAGGAAAATAAATAGAAATATAAGAGGTATGCAGGCAATGATTCATTTTGATAATCTGGCCCAAGAGAGACACATAGAGACAGCACACAGATCTAAGCTTCTACCAAAAGACAAATAGGACACAGAGGGTGGGAATTGGGATGACAGTGTAGCAGAGGTCACATCGATTTTCAGCAGCAGTTTTCACACAGATGAGATAACCCTGGACTCTATTTGGCCCATTGTTCATATCCTACCTGTCCCAGAAGCAATAAATTTCCAAGTCCCAGAAAAAGGGCAGTAAAGAAGAAGGATTCTACTTATGACTTCTTATGATTAAGTTTTTGTGCTAACCAAACATGCTTTGCAGACCAAGGTCACATTGCATGTTAAAGTCTGTAATAGCTGAAAACTAGAAGCAGCACATTATGTTTTAGCGTATATGGGTAGAAACTGTCAAACCATTCATCTTTTTTTTTTTTTTCTGATTGAAATCACACTCTGCAAAGATGAATGATAAATGCATTAGAAATCTATTTCAATCCTGTAATAGGTCTTCACATCTGAACGGTGTCTACATCTTGCCCATATTCTGAGTAAGTGCACAGTTAGGCAGAAATTTATTAGCTAGACTGAAGAAATCATAATTGGTAAAGCAATTAAAAATGGCATGTGTTGGAAGCATTTTCTGTGGATTACATCAAATGCATCTCTTGAATAGAAAAAAAAAAAGATGTTGATTTCAGCATTTTGATTTTAAAGAACACTAAAAATATAAATGCTAAAAGCTGCACTCACACATAGAGTACAACAGAATAAGCAAGAAATAAAGCTAGGACAACTACAATCTAACCAAGGACACAAACAACCTCTCTGTTTATTGAAGCAAAGTGGGAACTACTTTTATCGAGCTTGTTTGTTAAACCTGCCATGCTTTATAATAGCATTCAGGAATCCATTTAGAGTGCAGTCTTTTTATTTTAATTTCTAGCTGGCATCCAGATGAATAGACGAAAGCAAGAAGTATACTGCAGAGAAAAGAAAGACGCAGCAAACGCTGACAGTGAATGGAATATCATCCCAGGAAAGCACATGGAAATCTGCTAGAAAGTTTCTTGTTCTTAATTCAGTACACTAAAATATTTCATCTGCTGTCTTCTGCCTAAGGTGCAGAAATCGGGATTGGAAAATGAAGCATCAACCTACAGGCTAAACGCAGCACTGGGAACACGAGTAACGCAGATTGCTCCCTGCATGACAGCGCATGGCCCAAACCAACAGGCAATTTTAGTTGCCAGCTGGTTTATATTCTTTCAGAAGGCGTGTTTTTAAACCCATCGTTCATATACCTGATGCACTTGACATGTCACATCCCCTTCAAAACAAGGTAGAAATATTGAAGTTACAGTTTACAGATTGCCTGGCACTAGTTAGACCACCAAGTGACTTCTTCACATACACTTCAAAATTTTATCTATCTGGAGCTGTATAAGCACTATTTACTACAACCAGCTACCAGAACATAACTCATACATAAAATGTGGCATATGGAGAAGAGAGTAACAATTTATATGAAATTTATAGTCATTAACCTGTTAGTTACTAATCCAGACATTCGATCTCAGAAAGCCTTCAGCCAGCATTAAAAAGACAATTTTGAACATAGATGGCAGCTGAGTCACCCCTTTTCCCTGCCTGTGGCACACAACTTAGAAAACCTAAGGACTAAAATGGTTTATCACAATTGTAATTCTTTAAGCTTCACGTTTGTGTGATGGGGATTACATTCAATAAGCCACAGTTACAAAAGAACAGCTTACACACCCTAATGGACCTTTCTGACCTTTAATAAAATAAAACAGAGGATCTTAAAACGCCAGCTGAGTTTCATGTGCTACTCATCTCTGAAAATCAGATGATACTTCTTTTTTAAGTAGCATTATTGGTCCAAAGATTTTACAGAATCATCCAGACCAATATATCCTTGCAGTGGAAAGAGGTCCCTCGACTCCCAGTTGTCCGTGTGCTTCACCACAGGGATAGGCAGCCGTGGCCCAAACATGGGTGTCTTCACGAAATTTGGGTCCAAATTCTAATTTTTGACTGCAAATAGCAGTGTTCTAAAAAAGTGAGACTTTACTTTTAAACCTTGGCAACTTCTGTGTTGCTTAACTAGAAACTAGTAGAATTTTTTTAATAGTAAGGTAAGTATGAAAAACCTGTAATCTGAAACACTGTTTATTTCAAGTATATCTGTAAGTCTGCAAGGACAGGGTTATCTTCCTTTAGCACGTTAATAACTCTGAAAATCCTCCATAAACCTCTGCCTGCCTTTTTCTCCCTCATTCATTGCTTCTCTGCCAGGAGCCGAGCACTCCTGTTCATCAGTGGGAAGAGAAAGACCTCCTCCTAACCTGGCACCAAGCAAACGGAGAAATTTACTGCTTTAACCTTGTGATTCAGGTGCCAAATTTAAAGTCACTGCTGTTTTTCTTAATTACAATCCCTGAATGAACAGGGTCAATGAATGCAACTGAGAAGTAGCCGATTAATCCAGTGCACTAGCTCTAAATCAGACTTTATTTCATTTTCAAATGATTGATACAACTTGATAGCACGCAGGCATTTTTGACTACTGAGCTTTGCCATAAAGAAATTTCACTTTAAAAATAGTATCTAATCATTATATATACATTCCCAGCCTGCCTTAAAAGCACTAAACAGTAACGTCAACTATGCTCCACGGTGTCCGCATCCCAGCTGGTTCTTACCCGTGCATTCCGAAATCAGTGCTTTGGGCCTGAAGAAGTGTTTAATAAAACCTTTTGCTTGCTTTCAACAGAGGGAGGAAATGCAGGCCATGTCCATTACATTTAGAGCAATGTGCTAGCTTAGGAAAAACTGAGTATTTGATAGTAAAAAAAGAGACAGCAAACTGTGCAAGCAGTGCATTCCCCACTTTTCCACAGACCTACTCTCAGGAATGCTGAGGGTGTTTTCCCGAGGGACGTCATAAAGCAGACCCTGAGGGTTTAAATAGAAAAAGGAGGCGAAAAGCAGAGAAATGAAAATTTCACTAGAAAAGGTTGAAATTACAGTTTACAAATTGTCTTTATCTGTGCACTCTTTACCAAGAGGTGCGTAATTATACAGCTTTGACATTTTCATCAATGTGCTCTCATTAATAACACAGAAAATTATACCTATTTATAACTTCAACATATTTACAATATACTCTGATCTTCACATGACGGTAAAAACACCTGAGAATATTTTATTAATGCAAACCTTAAAAAGAAGAACCTGGGTTTGATGAGATACAAGGTTTGCAATAGTAACAAAAGAAACTGAGAAGCACAGTAATTCACTAGCAGGCATCGGAAGTGTTCTGCTGCAGGTAAACTCAGACTCAAGTTCTATATGTGCAGATTAAGAAAAACAAATACAAGTGATGTCACCTGATTAAATTCTATTCATCTAAAGAGAACCATAAGTAAAATTAAAGCTACTAATAAATACATAAAAAGCCTTCAAAATGTTGTATTTATATTCAAGACAACTATTTACAATTTGTAGTTTGTCTGTGTTATTATTATACCTGCTTTCTGCTATGAGGTGCTCCTCAGGCAGGTTTTGGTAATCTGGATTCCAGAACATTTGAAGTTGTTCTGTGCTTTCAGTTGCTTCCTAATCTAAGCAGAAGCTCAGGTACTATAGATCTGCATTTTCCATATGGCAATTTAAATTAACTAGTTCCTTTCAGCCCGTAATAGCACCTCGTCACTCCTCAACACCAACAAGGAGCACTATTGCTACTGACAACAGAGAAAAGTGAAAATGTGAACTATTCCATAAGACGCAAGTAATAAAACTACTGTGGCGTGGAAGAAAGGAGAAAAATGGAACAAAATAAAGAAAATCCTCCTCATGGCCATTATCAAGAGGTTATAAAATTTTTCTCAGCTAACTCTGCTATAACATTCAGAAAGGTTTTTTTGGTGGTGATTTTTAAGCATCAATGTAGTCTGACTGTTCTACTGAGACTTTAAACTGTCAGATGAGGATGGGTAGGAGGAACTTGCCAAGAAAAAAGAAGATTCTTCAATTTTCTTGGCGGATTCAGCTTTTCCCTATTAATGTTGAGATTATTTCTTCAACTATTTTGTTGCAAATATTTATGACTCCATATGGAACAACAGATGTTGAAGGGAAGGGATAGCAGAAAAGACTTCATTTTCAGCAATTACCCTGCTACTTGTTGTCATACTGTAGGTGTTCTTAGTGCATCTATTTTACATACCACCCTGTCCTTTCACACACTGCAAAAATGTCAGTTTGGATAATTAATGTAATAACTTTAGTCCAAGTCGTTTCCACAACGTTCATTTATGAAAAAAAAATATAAATAGGAGAGCAGGAGGGAGAAACCAGGAAGGAAGGGGGAAGATAGGGATTGTTTTCCCAGTCCTTCTGGAATAAGTGATCAGGAATTAGTTTCTGGCAAAGCTGCATTGGGTCTTTAATACAAAATCTTGCCCATTTTTCCTCTGAGACAGATTCCAGTGACCACCACTGAGAAGAGAAATCACAGAAGAAAGAGAAAAGCAAGGCCATCCGAGAAGCAGTACAATAAGAATTAAAATTATTGCATGAGAAAGGTGATGAAACACAGGCTGGGTGTGATGAGGATCAGTAGGAACAGGTTGATGGTACTGAAGCCAAAGAAGTGCCTGTTAGCTGAGCTGCCAGGTTCCAAGCATGGGCAGCCCTAGGTGTCTGGAGAACACCAGTGCCCACCACGCAGACAGCGAGGTCACTCGTGGGCAGATTCGCACCCACTCTGCCATCTCCCCAAGCAGCACAGGCAAGCCAGCTCCTGGCCTGACCCACCGCGATGAGTGAGGCATCACATTTGGATTAACAAACCATGCTCCAGTGTGCATCCAACAGCCGTGCACGGGGCACCGGGACGGAGGGGCAGGAGAGACGGGTAATAACGCCATTCCAGCACCATGGGAACTGCTGCTATCTGCCTTCTGGACAGGAGGTGGCTCCCAGTCTGCGTAACGGGCAGAACGGGCATGACAAGCTGCAAAATCCCCTTCACTGCTCTGCTGACACCATGTGTGTCTGTAAACACAGCACTCAAACACTGACAACCAAAACTGTGTATCCAAAAAAAGGCCTTCTGTGCCCCCAGTCAGGCAATCTCTTTCATGTCTCACTCATTGTAATAAAAATATACAATGTGCTTTTAAATAATTTTCATCATCTACTCCCTTTATTGCAGTATTTGGTAGTATAACCAATAATTTGAAACAGATCTCATTAGAAAGATGCCATTTTTTTCCAGTTCACAAACCCCACACAACCATAAACACTTCCAGACAGCTGTGATCAATGGGACCAAACTTTGACCAGGATGGCCCATTTATTTGTGTTCCCATTTTGCACCTGAAGAACCCCACCTGCCTGCTCAAGCTATGAATGTGCCACCAGGAAAGCCTTTCTTGAAGTTGTTTTCCCAGTCCTGGGAACTATTCAAACACCAACAGTGCATCTGCTGGGTGCACACAAAGCCCACGCTCCGTGTTCAGAATGGTACCGGTCCCTTCCTCACAGTCTGCGTTCCCGACCTCAGGCAAAAGCAGGCTGGAATCAAGACACTCAGTGCCTTCTGGGCTCCAGGCAGCCCACACACGTCCCCTCTGGCCATGAGCAAATCTAAAGGCACACAGAACTGAGCAATAAGGAATGATGTTATTCCCTGACATCAAAGAGTAGTGATCTCCAGCAGAACTGAGCGGGAGCCAGAAAACTGGCTGGGGGGCTCTGGGTGCCAGCAGGGTAAGGGAAAGGAGCTTGAAACCTCAAAGATAGTAAATATAAATATTTTTCTAATGTGATTGTCTTCAGTAGGAATATATACTGTTAATGCTATATAGAGATTACAGCTATGTATTGTATTATTTATGCTAACATACTAATTATCACGCACAATTCATCTCTTAATATATTTTAAAATAGCACCAAACTAATATCAATATTATTACTGTTGAGTTCAATTTCTTAAAGTATATGTATAACCGGCAGTTAAGTCTTCCAAATATTTGAAAGCAGGCAGAGTACTCGATTTCCTGGATATTCCTGGATAATTATTCCTGCTTTATTAAGGTTTATTTTACAACTGTGTAAAATAGGTTATAAAGGACAATTCTGCTATTATGTCCTCCCCTGCTTAGGCTTAATAAATATTATATTCCACACCATCCATTAAAGCCAAGCAGTGGAGAAAATAGGAGTGGTAGTAATCTCCTCCACAGATGTAAAATACCTTTAATAAAATAAGGGTGTATAACAGTCAGGAACAAATTACTGAGGTCTGCTTTAATAAAATAGTACCCTTAAAGAAGCATTACTCTTAAGGTACTGACATTCCCACTGGTGATGCAGTGTATCCTTTCAAAGCAGTATAGCTTGTTAAAATGGCAAGATATCTTTTTGCAATAGAGTGTTTGTGTCCAGGCAGATACAAGGTTTGTATAGAATGCATCCAGGGAGCCATAAAACTGGTGGGAAACATATTTCTCCATGGTATTTTAGTACTTCGAAAAATTCAATCACTGGGAAAAAATGTTTTGCTGTAAACATCTGAAGAGCCTTATAAAAGCAATGGCTTCCCACAGCACCTGCTTAAATAATTTTAAGAGGGAGTATGTCTTTGCTCATCTTCTAAAACTTGTAGAAAGCTTCTCCTATTAATTTCCCTGGTGCTGTCAGGCCAGGGCACTTCTAATCAGAAATAATTACGAGAGCAACTGGAGGATGTTCACCAGCAGGATTTTTGCACTGGAGAAATAAGACAACTTTCAAAACCGATCGCTAGGAGAAATATGATTGCCTTAGCAGGAAAATATACTCATAAAGATGATCACCTTAAAAGTTTCCTTCTGAATGAGTTATGACTTCTTCAGATGTCAACAAAGAAGTACTCAGCTTATATATCCTGGAGGTTGAATTCAGTTCAGTCACACACTGATTTTATAAACACTGATTATCACAAAGCACAAGAAATCCATCCCTTTTCAATTTACCTCCTAGCTGTTTTAATTCTACAGGTGAGCGTCAGGTCTGTGCTGAAGCTGTTACCACTACAATGCCCGGCATGGCCCTATTGAAGACTTCCATGGAAAACTTCACCCCTGCTCCAGCTCACAGGCCACAGACAGCCCATCCCAGAGCCCGGGCAGCGGCACAGCCCGCTCAGCTCCTGCTGCAGCAACCAGGGTCCTGCACAACCCCAGCCGAGCATCAGCGCGCTCTGAAGAGCCGCTGTTCGGATTGTGCTGGTCTCTCCTGCAGATATTAAGGGTCACAGAACTGAACCCTAGCGCAACCCAGCCCTCCTGGGCTAAGAACAGGTCAGAATTTGGCTTGTCCCAGTCCTCCTCCCCTCTTCGACTAAGAGGGCGAGTAACAGGCCCTCCGATAGAAATGTTGTCCGGGTGTATTGATATTACATCTTGGTGACAGAATGATTAGACTCACGTATATCAGCATTACAGCAGCTCTCGGTGTGGAGAGCTGCATGTCCATAGCAACACAGCACAGCTCTCTGCCACCAAATAATTACATGATGCTCTGGGGAAAGACAAGTTTTCCTAGCACACAGCCGATCTATCAAAAGGGAAAACTCTTTGTGACCCGAATGGCAGCTGCGATTGGAGGATAAACGTAAGCTAACCACCAAGCAGCCCACATCCACTGCTTTGCAACCTAATAACTGTTAAGTCTACTGCTGTCACTTATCCTCAGCTCTCAAAAGATCCAATACTGCGGAAAGGAAAGAAACAGGAAAACTTCCTGCAGAAAGCAGCAGCTGTCTGACACTAATGGACTGTTCCGTCCCTCCTGATCAGCCTGAGCGCGGCCTTCGGCCACAGGAAGGCGTGTGGCCCACGCACCAGGCCTCTGGCCTTCTGGCACAGCACCTCTTCAGTCATCACCTCGGTAGCAGTGGCTCCCAATTCGTATCAGAGACGAAACATCACTTGCAGAACAGCGCTGAATTAAGTATTTAAACCACAAGAGGCTAATTCCAGGGTCCTGTGTTTTCCTCTAACAGGTTACTAGCACAGAGCAGGAGCACAACTCCCAGCAATTGGCTTTTCCTCTTCCCTTTTCCTGGCCCAAGGCCTCAAACACCTGTGCCACCAACCTGAAACAGCAAAGCACATAAAGTTATGCTTTGCCACAGCAAATAGCGAGGTGTGGCAGTAAAGCTCTGTAGCTTAGGCTAATTTCATTAATAACATGCTAATATCTCCTGAAGGCTAAGCACAAAGGCTGGAGAACTGAGCAATGAAGATTCTCTCCCCCACCAGCCACGTGCACATACAATCCCATTCTTTTAGGGATTTGGCACTTGCAAACCAATCACGCTACGGAAATTCTGAGAAACTTCATGAACCTTTTGCCTCTAAAACACTGTAATTTGTAGGAGACTTTAAGACAAACGGAAAAATGCCACTGGCGTCATCATTACTAAATCAAATCTACTAAAGAGATTTTTGGATAAACCTCTTGGACTCCCATGCTTCTCAACTAAAACCAAAACAAATTACGCAGAAACCCAGTACTCCAGACCTCTCACGCATTCACAAACAGATTACAAACCAGCTTGGATTTGCTTTGTTGGCTAAAAAAATCCAACCTCATGGACCTGCTGCCGATGCCAGAAGAGACAGCGGAGCACCACAGTGACCTCGCAGCTGGCTCCTCAGGAAAGCAGAGGGGAGAGAGAACGGCACCCTCTTAAGCTTCCTCCTGCTGCAAATACAGAAGTTGAAAACCCAACCGTGATCAAACTCAAAACCACCTTGCCCATATTCAGTAAAAAAAAATGAATAATTAAAAAGCACCGAACGGTTGCCTGAGTATTTTCTTCGAAATGACAGAAATAAAGGCGCTGGACTCCACCAGTACATCAGTCCTTAAACGTTAAAAATGTCTGGGTTTTGATTATTGCTACTGTGTCTTACGGCTTTTCGCAACCAAAGCACTTTCCTTTCAAAACAGGCTTACTCTCTTGGCGGGGCGCATTATATTTTCACTTTGGTTTATTCTACCTCTTTGCTTTGAAACTGTGCATTACTTGAGAGAGTAGCTGACGTACACATTCATGATAGTGCACAAAATGAAGCTTAATGAATCCCAAATGTAATGTACTTCATGTGCTAAAATCAATGTATACGAGTATCTCCCTGTGAAATTGAGGCATTTGCTCAGAAATCTCTCTCTCAACAGGGTCTTTTCTTTTTTTGTAGTGCTAACTGCCTTTTGTCTGCTCTTGTCTCCCTCCAGTGTTGCTCAGATGGCAATCTTTTATTCCTTGTGCAAACTCATTTGGAAAATGCTGGATGGGCTACAGCTGTGTACTGCTATGTAGGTCTAATACATGTCAAGCTGTGCTTTACACGTGCTGAATAAACACAATGAAACTATGTTTTAACTGATTATTAAAAAGGCAGGGTTCTAGACTGGAAGTAGTATTTAAAATTGGATTTAATCAGCTAGTTTTGTAAAATTCTGAAAGGTACTGATGTTGTACGCATTGCCATTTGAGCTCTGAGGTTTTCACGAGGGTTACTCTAACCCAAGGTGATGAAGCGAGTGACGGAGCTGATTCTGGGTGGTGAACACAAACAGTCAAGTCTGTGGCTGATCAAGAAAAAGCAGTGGATCAAAATATTAATGAAGTGCAAGCCTCATAAATACCTGAAAAGGTATTTCCCCACGTACCTTCAAAGAAATGAAATTAAATACATGTTTGTCAGAAGCCAATCTCTGCCAGGTACTGCAGAACTTTTGCAGCTCAGTCGTTCTCAAACAGTAAAATATCTTCTTGTTTTTATGACTTATAAAGTCTGGTTTTACACTCTTTAGCAGTAAATACTGGCTTAAAACAAAGTCTGGCTTTATACTCTCTAGCAGTAAATACTAACTTAAAATGACTCTGCATTGTCTCTGACAAAGGTATCCAAGTTGGATGTGCAGTCTAGAACCATAAAAAGTCTCTTCATATGTTTTGTTTAAACTGACAACTATTAGACTGTGCAACTGAATTTTTTTTTCAAATGGCAGAAATATTAATAATACAGAAAATTCAGTAATTGATAACAAAACTAACTGTGCATCAAAAAAAGGTGCCCCTGACCCACCACAGGATACTTGTGCAATCACAGATGTTTTTGAAAGACTATTTCAAAGTTTGGGCAATGATTAATCTGAAATGAAATCCATAGTCTAAATTTTTCTCTATACCAATAAACGTTCTCCAGTGACAGCATTTCCCAGCAATCTGTGAAAAAATGCACTGTGAAGCATTGTGAATCATTTTCCTTCAAACAAAAAATGCCAATGTTGTCCTGAAATGTAGGTTCTAAAAACTGGTAATTTCTATTAAGTGGCAGCATGAAGAACCTTCATTAGCTTCAAGTGCATAGATTATCAATCAAATGAGAAATAAGCATGGAGCAGATGAAAATGGCAAACTGCTATAATTACAAATGATGCTTTGTGCATGTTTGTGTCTCAAGAATTGTTACAGGATGCCGTGGAAAAAAAAAAATCATTTGTATCCACAGTCCAGAATAATATGGTCCATTACGATGATGTACTTTGGAGCAGAAACGTCATTTGTTATGTTTCACATTGTTTCTGTTCTATCCACTGAATCTATATTTAGTTTTATTTTTTAAAAAGGATGAATTCGCTTTAGAGAACTGACAGCTTATATGAATATTTTAGTTTTGCTTGCAAGTACCACGAAAAAAACCATGGCATAAAACTCAAACTCCAAGTTCCCCAGAATGCCTACTGAGAATAAATTCTATGTTTATTTGTATTTCATTTTCCTTGAACAACTGCCTTTCCCTTGGGTATTTATTAAAAGCATAAAAAGAATGAGCCAAATTCACTTCTCAATAACATCCATTCAGTACTGTTGAAGCTTGTAAAATTGCACTAGACTAGCCAAGGGGAAAATTTTACTCACTATTTAGTAAATATATATAGGTTTTTTTTCTGGTTGAGAAGATGAATTGTTTAATCTTTAAATTTTCTGTCTACTCCTGCTTATCAAAGAAGTAAAAGCAGTTGCTTTGTTATAAATTCATGACCTCATTCAGGAACAGAGATGATGTATATGCTCTATTCATCCACTCAGTTGTGGGTAACTCGGAGCAGCCCTACACTATGCATTTCCCACCAGACTTGCTGAAGGCTCCAGCAAGGTTCCCATCAACTCCACTACACAAAAGAGCAGTTACATTTCCTTCTGTACTACTTGCCTGAAGATTCATATAGTTAATCTTATTTGACCTATGTACTAAAATCCACAGGTTGAGGAAGAGAATGGCTTGAAGTGAGTTTGGCCATTGGGAAGGTCTATTCTCAACGCAAAGCTGAAGATGCATTTTTGTAGGGCAAACAGTGCATGACAGAGACATCCACTTTCATAGCAACTAAAGCAGTAAAATTCACAAAAAATGCAAGGAAACAGAGGCTGCCTGCCAGGCTACGACCACAGCAAAGCTGGTTCACACTGCAGCAGCCAAGCTGTCTCCACACCGTGCCCTTCCCACCTCCTGCACCACATTTCCATCAGGCCAGCCTGAGCTTCTCAGGGTTGCCCTTCACCTACCAATACAGACGGCTTAAAACTGCCTGGATACCATACAAAATGAAAAGCCAATTCCCACTACGTAAGATCACTTCTCTTGTCACTGTGGGTTCTGTACAGTTTGAGTATGACTTTTTCAACAGAGCTTGCAGGAAAAGTCATTCGACGCTAACACTGAAGCACGCAACTATGACTCCTAAATGCAGTACGTGGCCAAGAGCAGGGGTTAGTGTCTCTTGCCCGCTGCTCCCCAAGAAATTACAGTTTATAGCTTGTTAGTAGAAAAATGATGCCTTTAAGATCTGAGCCAATGTTTCCAGAAATATCATGGATTGTCTTTATTGCCAGCATAACAAACCCCCCAAAACATAATAGCAAGTAATATGACCATTGCCCTTGGCAGCACCATTAAACTGGGCAGTGAACTACTTCAAATAGCTGCGAGTGTTAAACATTAGTTCTGCCTTAAGTAGGTTGATTTTAACAGTCAAATGTGCACTGCAGTCTATCTGAACATTAAAAGCACCTTTCAGACTTAATTTTACAGAAATGTTAACGACCAGAACAAACTATTGAAGGCAAAAAAGAAAAGTAATTATTTCAACAGATGAAAGGAAACAGTAAATTAACACTCTTCTTTTAGAAGGGGGCTCAGTAACTTATCTGCTCTAAGGAAATACCATTAGCTGAAGGTACTCTCGATATTTCACTTAACATGCCTATGGTTTGGGATTTCTTTTCTCTTCTGGCCTTTAAAAATGAGGTCTGAGGCAAAAGGAGAGCTGTAAATCTTTAATTGAAATACAACAAATTCTAGAAATGCTTTATCAAAATCACAGAACTGGTTCCTAAATATCTATGATGTTGTGTGCCATGTACACACGTCTACACGCGGTGAGAGAAAGCAAAAAAAAAGACAGAACAGAACAAAGCCTTCAATAGTGACGACCTTTATGCCCACAGAGACCTCTAAAGACTAAAGAAAGGAGTAAGACAGAACCAGAATGACTCAGAAGTATTCCTAATATATCAACAGTGCCTACGTACATAAAAAAAAATTAGAGGCAGCCAATCTAATGCTATTATTACATTAAAATTATCTAGGGAGAAATTTGTCATAGCTTAGAAAATGTTAAGCTGCTTGTTATAAAATACAAACCATACCAATTTTTGTACACGGGCTATAATTCACTGCAATTTTGAAAACTGCTTAAAAACAGTCATTGGCTTGCAAGCAAGATTTTCTTACCATATGTGTTGCAATACAGAAGCAGATTGTAGTAATTTCCACAAGGCATCTCAGATATATATTTTAAAAAATGTTTACAGCACAAATTAGGTGATCCCTAATTTTTTTGTGGATGTGCATTTTCCATGCAATAAAAAATGCACCAGTATAAATGTGGGGTTTGAAAATAATTTCTTCTGCATAATCAATGTAGCTACATATGCTTTTCATTTTGAAATCACTCATTTGCAGAGTTCAAATGATGCAATGGTAATTATTCCTGTGACATACATGTCCACTTCAGAAATATGGCCAAATATAAGGTTTATTCAGCAAAGCTGCGTTGCTGATGAAAGTGGGCTTTATCTTGGCTTTTAATTAATAGTTTTGCATGAAGGATACTTAAGTAGGTGAAGATATGATGTTGCATTGCACACGTATCAGTCTGCAAGTGTTTATGTATGTTTCTATAGATACTTAATGCTTTATACACACACACACACACACACACGTTCATATAAGACATATATGACCTAAGAGGAAGGAAAGAACTACATTCAGAATTTTGCAATAATTAAGTTAATTGAGATTCAGGAGGTCAGGAAAAACTATTGATGTAGCCACAGAAAACACTGGCTTTGACAGTAAAGCCATAAGTGGTTCCCATGCCCCGTAAAAGAGCTTATCAGCCCCTTACGTGAAAATCTTTTAGATGTCTATTTTTGAACTGCATCGTATAAATAGAATCTCTTCACTAGCATCTCTGGATGATATTGGATTATTATTTTGGGCAGATATTTCCTCGCTTAAGGTATTCATAGATGTATTTAGATATAGACACAATCTGGTTCTCACAATGCTTAACTCATGGCAGTTAATGACATTTCACATAAAACCAGGAGTAGGCATTATTTAAGGCTTTGTTTTGTTTGCTAGTTGAAGACTGCTCCTCAAATTAACTTCCATTCAGTAATCTCTGTTGACTTGAGGGTATTAATGGGGCAATTCAAGGAATAAGCAAGAGCTGAAGACAACCTCTCAAGGTAGGATCACATGGTGGAAACCCTTTAACCCTTGTATCGGACCCACTCAGAAATTGCCAGATACTCCACCCAAATCAACCAGCTGCCCTGCTGCCTCTGTGTTGATCACCCACGTGTCAGATCAGTCGCTATTTGGTATTGAGTTGTGATAAATACCTCCACATTCAAGCCTTCAAACAATAACTCCTACTTCTTCAAATACATTACGACATTACTGTTGCTATAAACACAACTGCGTTGAATACTTAGGGTATTTGTGAGCCGGCAGGCTAGAATCCTAAGTTTTAGCTGCACACAGCAAGGTACACACTTATTTAAAAATAAATGTGAAATTCAGTCTTCCACAAAAGAAGCAGTGTCATGAGAAAACTCGGGCTTTAACTTTTGTAAACGCTGCGTTTTCAATATTAGAGTGTCAGTCTTCATTCACTCTCTGACAAGGTTGTCAGTCAAACCGCAATCTAGTTTCGTAAGACTTTAACCAAAGATCAAAGCAATGATACTGCTGAGTTCACATTACCTTCCAGAGATAACCACTTGAACACTTTCATAGTGCTGCATCGATATTAACTCTGCACCATTTCTTCCAAGCAAATAAAACTGTACAAAGTTTGACAGCCCTTCTGGCTTCCGCGCTCAGCCCTGTTCTGCACCGAATCCCAGTCCCCATCCCCTCTATCCCTTCATAACTGCCACCTGGATATTGAACTTGAGGACTGCAGGACTTGCATTCAGTTAAACTTCCATCAATTAAAAAGAAAATGAAATGTGCTTTCTGCCTCCTTTGGGAAACACACCCAATGTCTTCTACTCAATAACAATAGTTAGGCAGTAAAAAGATGAGTGAGCAAAATGAGGTATATCATCGTTTTGCTTTTGACTTCAGCCCAATGGCAAATGAAAGGCATCCAAAATCAATTTCAAGAAGCTAATAAATTCAGTATGTGAAAGCAGTGAAAATATAACTTTTGCAGCCTCATCATCAAGCTGATTTGTAAGCAAAGCTGGGCTCAATTCCTGCACACTAAGTCACCCATATTTTCAGTTTCATGCAGGTAATATACTGTTTCTATAGAGTTTATATTCTGAGGCTAAACACAGAGATATATATATCTTCCTTCCACAAACATATGTCCTAGTAATATCATAATAAAAATCTGAATGTACTATGCCCAGGAAATCGTGTCGATCGCTATCAGTTACTTCCCCCTCTAACAGTCAAAGAAAGGTGAAGGCTAATGCTGTGCGCAAGGGCATGCTCGAAGCACAACGACTGCTTTCCACAGCTCCACATAACTTTCAGAATAGATCTCTTTACGGCAGCACGGGGAGGCTGCTGTTGGGGTTTTTATTTGCTTGTTAACTGACTGAGAAGCTTGCCAGACCATGCCCATCTAAAGGCAAGCTTCCAAAGGGGAATGAATTGACCATAATTACAGCATAATTTAAAGCATTCCTTGAGCAATGCTGAATACCTTCAACGTGCAGCTTCTGACCTCACCAGGGAACAACACAGAGGGCTTCCACTTACTCCAAGGAGTTACTTCAGAATTACATGAGAAGAAAATTTGATCTACAGTTTCTATCATGACCTAAGAAACCTTGATTTGGGGTCAAGTCCATCCAAATTACTCAGTGGTAACTGCTCCTAAGAGCTAACTGGCCTTTGCCAAGGGGCTTCGTACAAGACGTGATTTTGAAATGCAACTACAAATAAACTAACTGAGAAAGAGAGGGTGGCACGTGGAGCACTAACAGTGTTAAAATTTTCTTGGGGCACGGTACTTATTTAAAAAGCATAAAGAAATAAAAAAGCCAGCAAACTCAAACAGGTTTCTGACCTTGGAGATTTCTCTGTCAATATACGGATTTATTTGTTTCCTGTATAAAAAAAAAGATATAAAATGAAAGAAAAGGCAGCAGGCGGGCAGGCAAGCTGGGTGCTGGATGGAACTTGGAATGGCAGGGTAAAACGTGGCTGGAGAGCATAGCTGAAGGATGATGGTGTATGTGGAGTGGGGACATGTATGAGTTTGAGAAAACAGCAGGTGAAGAAAGCTGTGGAATAGAATTATGTTTAAAGGGGAGAAGTTAGAAGTTAGAACTAGGTGAGAACAGTAAAGGAATCGCACCCAGAGTGTAAAACATTGCATTTGTCACTGTGAATATGTCCAGGTTTTTCCTTCCCAAGGCAGAAGCAATGGGAAATGCTCTTTTTTCTTACTCCCTTTCTTCACGAGAACATCCTCGTCCTCAGAGGGTGGCAGCTTTTGGTAGCCTAGACTGTGGGACCTGGGACAACTATTCCCTCTCAGGGCAGAAATCACTACCCTTACTTTTCATGTTAGAAATACTAAGTCTTGTTTCCTCTGTATTTACTCCAGGATTTTAGTGACCAAATGAAAGGAAGTGCCTATAAAACCCAACTCAAATCTGATTTACAACGTAAATCCTGCTTTCTTTTTTACCTGTTACATCTATTTTACCTCTTCACCTCTAATGTTTTTAAGAAGAAATTAAAACATTAATAATTTTGGCAGTCTCAACATCATTTCTCCAGCTGAAGACAGTCTGTGCCATGGTCATCTTCCGAAACACCTCCAGCAAACCCAGGAAGCCTAAGAGATTGTTACTGATATTTCTGTAATACCAAATAAGCACAAGAGATTCTAATCTTCTTTGCAGATTAAGCAGGTTATGAAGTGTGTGTGTATATCACCCAGTCACCTTTAAAGTCGCTCTCAGCGCATGTGTAAGGGAATCACCTGGGCTTTCTAACACTGCTTTGAAAAGTTCTTGTGTCGTCTTGCTTTCCTGTACGACTGCACAGCTTCGCGCTACCTAGTAGGAACCTATGGGTTTGTGATCATACACTGGTCCTCATTCCATCAGAACGCAAACGTACGCAAGAGGCACATGAGTACATATGTTTTTAAGTGAAACAGAAGTTAAGCTGTGAACACAACGCATCACCCTGCAACAAGGAGCTATGGCAGAAGCAAGTCGCGTCCACCCCAGCTGCCCCACTTCTCACATCTCCGCAAGCACAAGGAGAGATGGAAGAGCTGGGGGATCTCTGGTCTGGGGAAACTCCTACACACCACATGTACGAAGCACTGTCTTTCTCTGTGTCCCAGAGCAGAGCCACACAGAGCTAAGATACATTGCCAAATAGATGCATGGTGAACTACCAGCAACATTGCAAGAGCCCCTCTTAGACGTTCACATAGTTAAATAGCACCATACTGAAAGTACCCGCTCATAAAATGTTATTTAAGCTGCTTCTCTTTCCGAGCACCCTTAGAGCTATGGGGTGCTATTCCAGGTCAGACCTCTTGTCAGACTTTGCTAAGCATACAACGATTTTACATGTATTTAAGCATGAATTGCCGACACAGTCAGTCCTTCTTGTCCACAGGATCTAAAATTAATTTTCAAAACGAAAGCTTAAGCAGCTGAACTTTTCTGCATTTCTTTTTATCTTTGATAACTCCACACAAAAATAGTTTCTCCTACATCCTGACAGTTTCTTCAAGTAATTGTAAAGATGCCACTTTTACAACATTTAAAAAACAGAATAGACTTAAATATGGTACCTAAGTACCTAACTGTATCTTTAACTAAGTCTTTTTTATTTAAAAAGTTTTGATATCATCTCTATTATTTATTCTTCAAAGGAGAATAGTAATTAGAAAAGTTCTGCAAATTTGCACTAATGAAGCAGAAAAATCTACTTATGAAGTACTGAATTTTGTTAATTACCATGTAATCAAATAAATACGAAATGTTGAAAATTTAAGTATACCTAGTCCCTTCTTTTTATGATTTTCATAGTAGTTTATATAAAATTACTTACACGTTATTCCTAATTCTTTTTAAAAACCTTGAGCTGGTAATTCTAACTTTACTAGAAACTTGAACTTTTTTCCGCAAACACTGGAAAAATCATACAGAGAACAGGGAGAATAAAATGTAGATACAGTGGTGCAGAAGGAAAAAAATACTAAGAGAATTCATACCATTCGTTATTGCCACCACTTACACCAAGGTGAGACTGAAGATAATGACTGGCCTGATGCCCAGGCCTAGAAGCAATCTTCTTTACAAGTACGGATTCGTTAAGTGCACAGGAGAAACAACCTACAGCACCACTCCTGAAGCGCGGGGGTAGGAGGAAGCGTTGGTGTTCCAGTGGTTCTCTCCAGCCTCCTCCTCCACACTGCGGCAGATCAATGCTCCTCCATCCCAAGCACTACTTGGGGTTCTCTGAAGCAACTTTTGACCCTCAGTCAGTCTGTTTTGGTCCAAGACTGCCTGAGCCAAGTCATGCAGACACCTCTTACTCTCTCCTGCATCTCCAGCTTTGCAGTTGCCAAGGTGGAAATGGCTGAGAGCCACAGGTGATTTTGTGCCGCTGGGGACATCCGTGTCTTTACTCTGCCTCTGTCCCATGGAGTGCAACTCTGGCACAGAGCGTAGCCATAGATATTTAAACTGGAGAGCAAAACATAGCTCATAGACTAAAACTGATTAATTATCTGTCCAACAAGACTAAGATGCATTCAGTGGAGTTCAAAACCTTCGACGGCAGCCAGAATGATGGGAGCTCTTACTGCAGGCCACTCCTATTGAACCTTACTGGGGAGTGCTGGGACTGGAGTGTGACCCACAGGACGCAGAGATTAGGGGGTGTCTTAACCCCAAATTGGTGAGTTCTTATTCTAACTGCAAACCTACATCTTTGATCTTTATTAATTTTCACTTGAAAGGAAACCCCAAATCCTTTTTTGTTTACGTCTTTCTTCCCCATATCCAGCATCTTTTCTTGCTGTCCTGACGAAATCTCTCTAAATCCAGTGGGGAAAAAAAAGGATGCCATTAAAAACTGCCTTACTACAGTACGTGTTAGCACCATTATATGAAATAATTGCTCCTTGGGAGCTTCTAGACAGTCAATTAACCCCCAATTCACGACTCAAGTGGCAGAGCAGACACTCAATGAATAAAGGGTAGGGGTTCAGTTCTCAATTAGGATGAATTTTTTCCTTAATAGTTTAATCTTGTGGTCAATTAAATCCCCTAGTGCTGTATTAATTATTATACAAGTTCTAGGCAACTTGTAATTCAAAGGTTAGTTATGGTGAACTGCAACTGGACCAGAGTCCTGGACATAAATTTTTCAAAGCTGAAAGCCTCTCCTGCCTTAGGGGGAAAAAATAGTCTCTTCTGAAACAAAGGCAAGGAAATGTCTTTACATTGTGCTTTCCAATCTGGGTTACTGTAAATATCTGCTATGTTTTTATGCTAGAGATAAGATTTCAATTATGTCATAGATCATTAGAAGTAAATTTATTGCTACACCACGTATTCACATCACTAGTAATATTAAAAAAAAGATCTCTAACTAGATTTTTAAGGATCAATCTCATCTCCAATTGCTGAGCTTTTTTCCTATATTTTTGAGCAGAGCAGCCTGGAATAGAAGCTTACTTTTCCATCTGTCAGACATATAGAGACTATCAATTTGTGAAGTACTTTCTTGGTACTCTTTTGGGTAGAATAAAGTCCTGGATTTCCTCAGGGAAGCAAAGGACATATGCTGATGCGCTATGGTTTCTGAGTCGCTGCAGAGATGAATTCTTCTTGGCCAGCTTTCTGTTGAGTAGGTGCTGGAATCATATAAAACAGCGACTTCCAAAAAAAAAAAAAAAGGAGTAAAATGGTGAGTTCCACGGCCAAATCAGTGATCTTTTTTCAACTAATTATTTTTCCTGCTCAAATTGAAGACAGTTTGTCTTTGAAAAGACTGTCTATCATTAAAAAAGAAAAGTATTGAAAGTTTTTGAAACAACTATAACAGATGTCATAGTAGTTGAAAGTACAATTAGAAAGCACAACGCCGCAAAAATAAAACTTCAAACAAAAGTGGAAAGAGTTCTTTGTGCACATCAATAATTTAGAATGATTTAAGAACTGTTTTATAGATGCAAGTGGAGCTCTTTCTGTCTATGTATAAATTGAATGTGGTCTTTATAGGCAAACAAAAAGGGGATACAATCCTTTTAAATTATTTTTAGGATAATTGTTTCCACAACAAACATCATTATTTATCAGTTTTGAAAAGAAGCCAACTGCTAACATTTGAAATGCACAAATCTTGGCACACGACATAGAAAATGGTAATCCTCCCCCCTTTTCAAAACCAGTTGTGCATTTATTTTACACATTTGTCAAGTTCTTATCTCAAAGCCCATGCAGTGTTACCTATTTCTATCAAAAATCATCATATTTTATTTCTAATCACCTCCCCATAGCTAATTTGGTAACTCAGGAAAGGAAAAATTTATTGCTACCAGATGCTGTTACCTTCCTGCTCACTCACATATTACTATAAATTGACTTAACAGCCTGGAAAACAAGGTATGATACATATTATTTTGCCTTCTAGATTTCTTCTGCTATTATCTTTCTTTTTAGATAAACAGTGTCATTTCAGGGATGCAAACATTCTAAATCTATGCTACAGCTACTCATCAGCCAGGATGTGTCTGTATTACCCAGCCTGAGCAAGCCTGCCTGCTACGAGCACGTCAGCCATACTTTAACAGCTCCCACTAGGGCACACCTCACTTTTGATGCTTTAATTCCTCCCCTGCACTGCACAACCGGCTGCACCACTGCGGTTCCTCTGCCAGTGGTGATTTCTTCAGGGTCCGCGGGGCACCAAGGGCACATCCAATGAACCCACTGCTCTGGAGGAGATGTGAAACGGCCAGATCACCTTCTCTTACTCTACCAATTGCAGAATTGTGAAGGTATGAGTCAAATCACTGAAAGAGACATGTCAGATTTTTTCTTCCTTAATTAGATTTTTAATGGGGAGCTGGAATAGTGCATTGAAGAGGTTGTTCTGAACCAAACAATCTCTTTGTTTCTGTATTTCTCTATACTTTTATCTTCATATATAAACATATATTAAGCAAATAACGTATTCTCTACTTGAAATGAAGTGCATTGTGTTTCTGGGTTCTCTTTTCTGGTTTCTGGGGTAAAATCCCTGACACTATCCACGCTGATGGATAAACAGCTTGGGGTAGAGGGAGATGCGATCTTCCTTTTCAGATGACAAGGAAGATATGGGAATGAATGAGGGTCCTTGAGGCTGCAAACTTTCTTAAGAAGGGGAACAGATGTATTTGTAGAGTCCCAGCAAAGGAGAAAGCAGCCTCTCAACAGCTCCCACTTACACGTCTGAACATCAAAGCAGAATTTCACTGCAGACAACCAGAACACAAGAGGGAAGGTCCAACCTAGCGACTCTGCGGCTCCTTCTGAGACACAGCCTGGGACGAGCACAAATTTCAAACTTTGACACTTCAGTTGTCTATCATTAACATCTATGAACCCACATATCTTTGTAGGTCAGCCCTCATTGCTGGGAACCCGCACAAAAATCCTGCCATATAGCTACAATTACAGAACCACACTCATACTTTTTAGATACTTGGGACCACGCAGCTTCAGCATTTTATGTGACTGATGACACATGAGCTGCTAGTTTTCTAAAATTAAAACTTCAGCCTGATTTATAATATATTTAATATATGCTATATAGGCAGTGATGTTTACAAAACACTAATCCTAAAATAGGGTGCTGAAAAATTCTCTTGTATGTTAAGCGAGAACTATGAAGACAACTATGATCTAGAAGTGCCTGACTTGTTTTCTACTGAGATTTCAACATGTACCTATAGAGAGAGATTAGTAATGAATGTTCTTGAAACCATAAAAACTATCTCTCAGGAACTCATTAAATAGCTTTCAAATATTGTCGGCCTTTTTTTAATATCAAAAGATTCATACAAAGAAACAAAGGTATTATGGCACAATGGAATTATTGTTGATACTGTTATTATTACTGTTATTTTAATTTTAAAAAAGTATTATGCTTTCCTTAAAATACATCAGTTTAAAGAAAATTCAGTATATATAAATATATTCCTTTTACAGAGGAATTTCAAGCTCTCCTTTCCATCTAAATCCCTTCTGCCTGTAATGCCGTAGGCTAAATGACAAAAATGTCAAAAGTCAAACAGCAACTCTGGTGACTCCTCCTTTAATATGTGAATTTCTCCACACTTTTGCCTGGAGGGCACCTTCATTACAATCACTTTCTAGTTTTTAAAACTAACAAAAAAAAAGACAACAATAATAAATACAGGCCAATCTCCTAATTGACAGCATCTAAAATGTCTCCAAAGGTTACTGATGTATAAATAACACGGTATTTTCTGAGCAATTCATATTTTCTGGCCTCTGTGAATAGAAATGTGTATACACACATATTCCATTTTCTGCTCCAGCTCAGCCACCTACCAGAGATGCTCCATCCTCCAACATCTTCTACATCAAAAAGGCATCTTCTACCATGCCAGAAGAGGCACTCCACTGAACTGTCATTAAAAATTTGATGGTACGCCCTCACTGACAACACTCACGCGAATACGCCATGGGATACGTCAGCAAATTCACACGAGCCAAGTCTAGCTATCAAAATATCACACAGCAGTCCAGGCGACGGATAAAACAGACAGATTCAAAACTATACAATGTTTTATAGATTATAACATCTCAAAATACACCTGGAAGCAGAATTTTACTTATTAAACTGCTTGTTATAGCCTGTCATATTCTGTCAACTAGATGAAAAATCCACTTTGGAAGCTACTGTCATACTGACTACGAAATAAAAGAAGAAAATAAATCAGCTGGTATTTTCAGAGCAACATGCAACAGCCAAGCATGACCAAAGAAGCCTGTCTGGGGAATTCTGTACTGGAATAATAACTGTCTTTCTAGCTTTGTACTCATTTGAATTTCAGACTTCTCATAGCTAAAGAGGTTAAAGTATAAGTGAGACTGTGTATGTGCAATACAACCTTCTGTGAAATTCATATATTTTAAACCATTCCCACAAACACGATTAAGCATCACAAATGAACAACGTATCAAAATGACTTAGGAGTCCAACTTCTTCTTTCAAAAATGGCTCAATTACTCAGGGCTGCTTTTCACAAATATTCAGCCAAACAACAGTATGGAAGCCACAGTGATGCCTCAAAATCTCTCAGGAGTCTGATCCTTCAAACTAAAGCTACAAAGGCTCTTGATGTCCTTATGCTGGGCACAGATGTGCTGATGAGGCATTGATGAGATATCTAAAAAAGCCAACAGTCAATCTCACAGCCTTTTTTAATCCTCTAAACTTATGCCTGAGGCCCCTCTGGCCACTTGTATTTTGGCTGTGAAGGATGTGAGATAGACCATAAGCTCAGGGATGACAGGACTCCCTGGCTGGTGGGCTCACAAGCCCCAGATGGAGTGGCCACTTGAGGGATGGGAGTCCTGTTTTCAAACCATCAGACTATTGGTTTGGGATGATTTAGCAGAGGAGTTTGGGGAGGGGAGAAAAGACTCAAAGCAGCTCAACAGCTGATAATGCCACAGGCCGAGGGACTGAGTTGAGGAGCCGGCTCTTATGAATATTTAATCACTCAGATGAAGTAGAACAGCTTTAAATGGAGATCGTGTGAGATGCAAAGCAGAGACAAAGCAGCCTGGAAGAGGCTTCACTTCAGACAGGAGATTCCATCTCCTGCTACAAATTGAGGAGTTTTGAGAAGGACGTAGAGTCCCCCGGTGACTGTGGTATCCCAAATACAGCAAGGCACAGGCGTCTCTACTCCCATTTTTATCAATCCTAAGTACCTGCTACAAGAAAAATATTCACAGCTGGAAATACTCAGCAAATGTGAGCATTCGCCTCCCATCTGGTAGCGGGCACTGCCCGGTCAGAGTGACCCAAGCAGCCCCTCCGCGGGCACTTTCCTGCACTGGCCACATCTGTACCGATAAAACATTAACGCTCGTGGAAGAAAGATTATGTCCTCCTCATTATTCACATTCTGTTATTTCCTAACTCCCTGGGTTGTATAATGACAGTATAATACACCAACCTCACAATCAGTCATTTAAGGTTTGTTTATCCTTTCGGCAAATAAATTGCTCCTACGATTGAATTAAGCTGAGAGGAAAAGCAGGGAGACATTTGAGAAACATGACA
This sequence comes from Neomorphus geoffroyi, assembly GCA_033558235.1. NCBI lineage: Eukaryota > Metazoa > Chordata > Aves > Cuculiformes > Neomorphidae > Neomorphus > Neomorphus geoffroyi. The sequence goes on from JAUMJM010000045.1 coordinate 19,932,006, forward strand.
ACTCCTTGATTATTTTGCACTTTTTTTTTTTTTTTTGCACAATTTCCAGAGAACACACAGAACCAGAACGTGAATATGGAAAAAACTTGAATACATCAAGAAAAAAAAAAAAAGTATGTCTGTAGGCATATTTCTATGTTTGCGTGGTTTCCTGTGTGAGGACAATAAGGTTTTGGGTAACATATATAACATGTATTTTATTTACTTACTGATTCTTACGCTATCTCACCCATGCATCTAATTGCTACCACATTAGTAATAATCTTTAAAAGAACATCACAACGTTAATATTTACTCAAAAGTGCAGGAAGTTTCATGAAAAGAAATCAAAAAGGGCCATTTTTCTCCAAAATAAAGTGCTTATTTTAATATAGTTGAAACTGTATTGACTGCTTACTATTGTGGCCTCTCATTCTTGCAGGCATAATGCCTAATTTGCAAAGCCCAGCTGATAACATGAAAAAGCTACTAATAGAACTGTCCATCCCCAGAAATAAATATGGCTACAATAAACAATTACCTAACACAGTAAATAAATAGTACTGTAGTGGTGCCCTCTGCCCCAACAACTGAACATAAAATCTGATTTCCTTGAAATTACAGCCTGAGCTGGCTGTGGTCTGGACCTCCTTATGGTCTGCAGCCCCAGTGGCTTCTCAGCTGAGTATATGGGTCACATCAGCTCTGCTAACGAGACAGCACGTAACTTTATCGATGTAATTTAATGCAATGTCTGAAATACAATGAATGCCGCACGCAGGCTGGTTTCATGACTACCGAGCTATTTCAAGAGGATAATCTCCTTCCCCTTCCAATGTGAGGTTAGTTCACTCCCTTCTGTGTTCACTGTGGATTTATCACTTTTATTCTCAGGAATACTTGTTCTAACGCAGCATGTCCACAAACAATTTGGAGATGCACATAAATGTACGGTTTTCTTCTCAGCCTTGCTCTCACCAGAAACCTCTGGGCAGCAAGTCCTCCTCAATAATGAAAAGGGAGCTCTGCTTAATTGCCATCTTAATGTGACTTGTACGCAGAAGGCAGACATGCTCCATAGATCTTAAAATATTCAAAAGATTAAATTAGAAAATTCCTGAATACATAAAAAATGCTTCACAAAATGCCATCCACCTGTGCTCGATATGCTCTGAGGCTTCCCCATAACTCACGCTTTCCTAAGGCCGCTGGCCCAGGAGCAGAGCATCCCTCTGCAAGCACCTGCGTCTCTCCTGAGCTGCCTCTTCTCGGGAGATCAGGTTACCTAAACCGAAGTCCACTGATGCTATAAAGCTGTGACTGAAAGAGCACACACTGCCGTCACAAACAAGAGTATTTTTGGTCCTCCCTGTCCTTGACTGAAACACAGGTCCTGCAGCCAGGGCCACAGCTGTGACTGTCCCCTCACTCAATGATATTTAACATCCATCTATGGGTAACAGGGCAAACTCTAAAGCCTCACTATCAGTAACATTTAGAAAAGAAACCGATATGTTATGTGTAGTTATGTTAAGTGCATCTTTTATGAATTCCTTCAAGGTCTTCCTCAGACACAAATATTGCAAATCTTTCTAAATCACCAATTAATAATTGTTAATATTTATTTAAATTTTTATGTGTTCATTTACTTTGGCTTAAATCAAATGCATGAAATATGCCCAAAACGTCTCGTAACAGATACCTGTACTTGAAAGCAGGACTTTCTGCCTTCTAAGTAGTTTCCTAGTAAAGAAGTGTTTGATGGTGCTTTTTGCCATCCTTGCTAGAAATGATACGTTTTTTCCAGTAGCACCTACTGTCTGTACAAACGAAAACTTCAAGCAGTGACAGTCTAAGACTTACTGGACGAGTTCAAAAAGACAAGAACCTATTCCTTCCCTACTACACACGGCTGCACGCTTGGGCCCACAAATGCACAAACGCGATTTCTCAGGAGCAGGTTTGGTGCTCCCGGCTGGCTCAGAGCACAGGCAGGTGGTGGTTGAACCCCTGCCAGCGTGTGCCCAGAGAACTCGACGATTTCTGCAACATGAGAAAACCATTCAGCAACCTTTCAGGATGCATATTTTCCAGATCTCACTGCTCGTAATGAGGACTGAAGGCAAACTTATTAAATAACTCATAGACATTAAGAATGTCACCAACTGCATTTTCCAGGTTAATGACTTCACATCAGACGTACTGCGAAGCAGAGAACTCAAAGGGTCAGTTTTAATACAAGTGCTAACTCTAAGGAATGGATTCCTGGGCCTAATCCAAAAGCTCTCTTAGGTCACTGGGTGTCAATCAGCAATTTTTCTCCCCTTTTTATGCCTTTCAAATCTGATATAGCTCAATAAGATAGACCTACTAAAACTCTGCTCACAGTACTGAAAGAAAAGCGGAAATAGTAAACTCTGAAGAGACAACCTGACTTTGGAGTAGTATCGTATTTCCATCTTATTTTCTTCTTATTTGCTCATTTTATTCCACAGACTTACATGAACACCTTACTAAAAATTTGGTCCAAAGCCTTTTCAGTAAAGCAAATATCATTATTTCAGCATGTTTATACAGACTCATAATTTGTAGTGTTTAGACGGCAATACATTAATGTCATTGAAATCTAATAAATAAAACATATTAATAAATAATATATCAATGTAAGAAGCTGTCTTGGTCCATCTGCTAAGATAAACATAAAGAAGGTATTTTACTCTTCAGAGAAAAAAATCATTCTTAAAAATGATTCTGCAAGTAAAGACCTAATATAAATTTAATGCAAAAGATGTCATCTTGGAATTCTTCTTTAACGTCTCTTGTGTAACTGCCCTGTACTTATAAACGTTTGAGCAATGGTTAAACACACAGTCACAATGGTATGAGTCCAGCCACTTTAAAAATGAAAGCTCTACCACTACATTCTATTTACATATATTGTGAATTGAAACACTAATGAGGGTCTGCCTTGGTTTCCTGGGTTTGGGATGTATGTTTTGTCTTGATTGATTGACTGACGAAAGATCACATCTACTCTCGGGCCACCATTTTAACAGTTGTCAGCTCACTTGCAGGTTAAATTTAACAACAAAAAACACTTGTGGAAAAAGCCTTTACCCAGAATAGAGCACTGTGCTTCTTATCTTTCAGTATTCTCAAAGGATAGAAAATGTAAAAATATCACTGAATTTTCCAATGAACATTTGCACTACGCATGTCCCTTAAAGTTTTTGGAAATAGAAACCCTTGCAATCTTTAAACCCACGTATTATTGCATCCACTGCTTAGGAAATGATCCCCGTGTCCTTAATATACACACTTAGATACCAAAAGGAACATGACATCACTTCTAATTTGGGAGGTTTTCATGTACCTCAAGAGATTCACAAGCACATTCATGAAGGAAATTGCTTTTTTCTTGTTATATCTTTACCGTGTAAGTATTGATACAGGAACGAAATGGCGTGGTGAACATTTGAAGTGTTGGCACCTATTGTACGCGTGCTGCGTGGTACAGCTTCGTACTCTCAGTTCTCTTTCTCATTCCTTGCACTCCATCTGGATGCTTGCAGATGAATTGTTGAAAAGCCCTCTCTCTGGAGGACACCCCCACCACCGAGGCTGGTGCTGTTTCAGGTGTTCTGCACCTGCTTGTTCTCCTCCCCTCACACCATGAGTAACCCAGTCCTTTGGCAACGAGTAATTTAAAGAGCATAAAACCTCTTTTCCGTTAATGAAATACAATAAATACATACAGTTACTCTTTCATTACTGTGGTCTCTGGTCATCTGAATATATTTCACCCAGCTGACAGAAATGGTGCAAAATTCCCATTTCCTTGAAGCAATAAAGGGAAAGGTGTTCTTTACTAAAAGGAAAAGGGATAGCTGCCAGATGCATAGTTTTGGAGACTACCATCTGCTGGAAATATGAGACACAGCCCTCGAGTCCAGACTTGTGCTCTGGGGATGCAAACAACTGGGCTAACGGCGGAGAGCATCGCTACCAAGCAGCTCTGGCAAACTCAGAGCAAATCACCTTTTCTACAAAGACAATCTTCATTTCTACCCAAAGATTGCTTGAACAATGGTGAAGTCTGAAGGTACTGGTCATGTATGAAATTTGCCTATGAAATACTGCGCTGGTTCACTGAGGGTGGAGTACAGCTCCAGCATCCCAAACACCCATGTGTCCCCTGGGGGCCCACAATCCTGCCTGCCTCTCACTAAAATCGCGGCAGCGGGGCAGGGCTGGCACATGCCGGTGTCTCACCAGAGCTAAGAGCACACCACCAGTCCAGGAGGTACGGCACCGGCAACAGCCCGTGAGTGCACCAGTCCTGGCTGGAATAACAACCAGTACTATTAGCCAGGAGAGCACTCCTCCAAAATACCAGGCGTTGGCCACACTCTTGTTGCCGCTTAAGACATCACGAATATCCCCATTGATTTCTGTGGCAAGAGCTGCACCACTGCCTTTTATTACTCCATCCTGTATGAGGAGTTTGAAATATTTCTTGTCATGCAGTCAAACAGAGTAATTGCACCGGCATTTAAATCCGACTGGAAGGCATGGCCAAATTCTCTTCTGGCTCATTTAACCTTCCTAATGCCAGCGTTCACGTGGAGGTTTCTATAAAGTCTATACAGGGCTGTGTCAAATACACAGTGCTCTCCCATACAACAGAGATGTTTTCCAGGTTACATACTGCAGGAGATGCGTTTAAAATTCAGTTTCTGTGAGGAATTGTGCAGGTAAAACCTAACTGCTTAAACCCAGACACAGCGAGCAAGCACCATCAGCAAGAATCTGTGTTTCAGTTTTGTAAACATTTGGGGTTATGTTCTGGAGGGGGATTTTCTAACTCCATTTCCTTTCACTAGCAATTTCAAAATACTGATTACCCTTCATATGGTTTTCACTCACACTCTTGCTATGGACGAAGCCATAATGGTTAAAGACGTTTGACAAAAATATCATAACTTAGTTTGTATAAACAAAATAAAACTGCAGACCCGACCCTGTTTTTCTCTAACGTTAAGCCTGACCATACTTCCTAAAAAGATGATGAAAGGATGCAGAGTAATTGAGATTTAATGGCATTTCTCCTTCAAAAAGCTTAAAGATGTGGTCGGTATGGGCTCTAACCCCTCTGTGCTGAGACAGCCACTGTTTCTGTAAATTCTGTCCCACCAACAAATGCAAACAGCTCAGTGTAACTGGAACAACCTCATATTCACTGTCTAAAGAAAAATTGTTAAGCCATCTTCTCTTCAGTCCTAATTACCTTGAAATTACTGCAATGAGAACAAAGTGGCACATTTTTGTCTGGTCTTGAGATGACTTAAAATGGGAAATGGAAAACAAAAGTTGTGTATCCTGAGGGATATCACAGTATGTGCCTGTATTAATTATAGTAACTTTTTTTTAATGCTAAGATTTGACATAAGTAGTATTACCACTAAATGTTAGTTACTTAATTTTCATTTGTTGCTACCTTAATTGTTACACAGTGCTCAGATTTGTAAAGTTATGTCAAGGTGTACAACACAAACCCATGTTCAATATATGCCTTCAATAACTTCTTTGTTGTTTGAAAACTTCCAACTTACAGCAAAGCTGGCATTTTACGGCCTGCAGAGCTATAAATCATTTTTAAAATCATGATGATATTACTCAAAACAGATGTGAAAACATATGTTTGCCACGGCTGTATAAACCGCTTACTTGTCATACTTAATAAATGTTGATACTTTTATTTTAACTACATTCCTTCTTAATAACTTTGAAAATCTTTTCCGTGGTAAATCTATTTTGCCTTAGTAAAAGTAATGGACGGTTCTGAAAAACAGAACTCGTTCTGTAGACAAATTACAGGTGTATTTTTTGCTGAGCAATCCAGTGCAGATCACACTCTTCAGTGACTCCACATCTGACTATGAAAACCTTTCAACGTGCTTGAGGTGCGCTAGGGCCCACAATAATTATACACAAGAGAATAATGACAGTGTTAGGAACAAAGAACCTATATGGGAGTGAGATGAATCACTGAGGACTAACAGCCCTGTATGGGTGAGAGTAAGGCCCTGCACACACAGGCTGCGGATTCCCAGCAGCAGAGCACTGACTCCGTCCTGCATCACCTATCGCGTGCTTGTATCCTATAAAACAGAGACTCCTGCAGGAGCTGCAGTGTAAGCTGTCACACTGTCAAATTCAAAATCGGCTTCGAATTGTTGGATATAAAATATTGATGTCTTTAAAATTTCAGCATTTGTCCCATTATAATGTCATCAAAAGGTTTCGGTATTGGAGCTGTGGGATTAATTGAAAATCACATCTTTTCGTGAGAAAAAGAAATAATTTTTTATTCTTATGTTTTCAGAGAAAAACTTAACTGAATTTGAGCAGATCAAGTAGAAAACTATAACCTTTATTCTATCTTTAAAATTATAGTTTAAAATGTCTCATGATTTTGAAGCCCTTGTCTCTGATGTGGGTCAATACCTGAACACTAAGTTCATCCTTAAAAATAACCGTGAGTCCATGCAGAAGTAACACACATGTATAAAGAAATATTTCCCCATAAATAATCAACTGAAGAAAGACAATATTATGCAAAAACGTAGACCAGGAAATAAACACACCTATACAACTGCAATCTTAAGCTGAATTACTGTACAGAAAATGTTATCATCAGACCTTTGTGATTTCTTACAAGGAGCCTTCAACGATCACAGGAGCCTGGAAAACAGGTTCACAGGTGGTGAGGTTTAAATTATTTTCACGCTTTTTGGGATTTCTGAATTATTTTTTCTAATTCTTAAACTGTACCTTCCTTCTTCCATCCTGAGTGGCAGGAGTGCTACTACCAATAACTACATGATTTGCATCTTTGAACCCCAAAGGACATTGAATTGTTTCGCTGAAAAATGACTAAACGTGTGCCAAGAAACCATGCACAGTTCAATAAAATTAAAATCAACTACACTTTCAGATTTAGATTAAATACCTATGTAATTACTACAGAAATGGTAATTTTTTTCATCTTAGGAAAGAAGGTACGGCTCTAACTGTTTAGCCCCTGGTGCTGGTCCATAAACGCTAACAGGAGTCAAGAGGGAAGGATTTAAGTGTGATGATCCAGATAGAAAATTAGCTCAGAATGGCACAAAAGGGCTCTTTTGGGGTTCACAAGGAAAGTGCTTAAATGCCTAGAGAAACCGGTGAATAGAAAACAGCTTCTTCTGCTTTCCAGAAGACAGAAAGTTAAGTACAAAAATATAAAATATAAAGAGGAAGTTTCAGGCTCTTCCTACCCATGACTGCATCACTCAGGTGTATGAGCAATGGAGATGACCATACAAAATCATGAATCTGCTCAATCCGTTTTAGATAGCTCTGGAACCACAGGGCACACGGAGCCTTCGAGTTCTCCTTTGAGTACGTTATAAAATTATCTATCCTGTTTTCTCAGAAAACACATTAAAATCACCTCAATCAAAACATAAATTAGTGTTTCCATTTATGATAAAACGTTGATATTTACAGTAGACTTTTAAGTATGTTTAGCTGATGTTGTCTCCTCTTTTGATCTCTTCCTTCTTTGTTTTCCTTCAAATCCTTTCCACTCTCAAACTTGAGAAGGTCCCTCAGCATACGCCTTTGCAGGATTTTTCCAGTATTCACTTACCTTCCACTTTCTCTTATTTCTTTAACTTTACCCCATCTTCTTTCTTGCAGGCACTTGTGGCAGTTGCAGGTTTCCGCACATACTGCCGGAATAAACCTCTTGCCTATTAATGTGATTTAATTTTTTGTTATATTTGTAAGGAAACAAAAGTGCTGCCCTCTTCTTAAATGTGCAGCCATGGATGCCACATGCTCTCTGTCACTACACCGCTTCCCCAGGGCTCACCTGCACACCCCAACGCCTTCCCTTTCACCAGGACCCAACAATCCCTGCACGGAGCACTGAGGAGAAGTGGTATTTCCCTGCCTACAGGACAGACACTGCAGGGCGAGCATCACTTCCTCCCTTGCTGCCTCTCACTTGTGAGGTAATGCAATATTATTAGACACAATAAATGGCTTATGTCCCTCACTGACGGTCCAGCAATTAGAGCAGTCTGCACACACATCCACTGGAGGCAAAGAAACAATACTGTGTGAGTAATCAAATATTTGCAAGGAACTTCATAAATAATTGAGTAAAAAGACCAGCAAAACACTAGCCCCACACTACACAAACAGCGAGAAGCAAAGATCTGATTGTTTACACTTCCTAAGGAGAAAGCCATGCAAATTCACTGGATCCATTATTCATTGCAATTAGGCACTTCACTCTCTTATATTTATAATATTATGCCATGGCATATGCAGAATAATAGGAAAAGGAATAAAACACATAATAAGTGTAATGAAATGCCCAAGATGGAAAACAGTCTGTAACTTTACCTTTCTCCTTTTGTATTTTTTTTAGGCTGGTCCCAGTTTCTTGATCAATGAGTTCTCCTTCCCTGCTGTTGGTCAGCATAGCTAAAAAAATCAGAGTGCACAGCTAATAAATAACACTGTCAGTAAAAAATTGCCAGAACAGACTAAAATATTAAATTCTATTTCCTCTTTGTCAATATTTTGGTATTCTAACATTTATTTATACTACATAAGTTCTAAAGCAATGGACCATTTTTATTGTCCATAATCACCCATTTCACTGTCCCACTTCAGCACTTAGAGCCAAGTCAAATATGCAGCAAAAGCAAATTTGCTCAAGTTGATTAAACAAAGATATCAAGACAGAATCCAACTTACTACTGAGATGAATGTGATTTCTTAGGAAATGTTCAAATTAACTAATTAGAAAGGTACTTCACAAATATCGTTTCAGGGAAAAATACATTTAAGAATTTCTGTATCAGTAATCTATAAAGCAGCAAGCTTAATAAAAAATACATATACGCAGACAGCGAGAGGTGACAGCAAAAAGCCAATATGCTGCAGTGTTTAAAGACATTCTTAACATCTGCAACATGAGTGAGGGGTGTTAAGTTTATGATTTCAGGATGCCTATTTTCTTACTTCTTATTTGATTAAAGCATTTCCTTCTATGCAATTAAGCAATTCAAGAATTTAAAGTTATTCCAGTGAGGACAGTTAAAAACTTCATTGCCACATTTTAAGGAAAGATTTTTGTTTGTTTTGTTTTTTTTTATAAAATTGAAAAAGTAAATATATGTATATATTTACATAGATACAAAGTATATACACATAACTTCACAACAGCAAGCATTCAACACAGAGAAATGTTTAGTGCCCGCATAAATAGAACCTTGCTTTCTGGAGCCCAGAGGCTTGCAGTGTGTGCAACAACTATTAATAAAAGAATTTAGAGTATCTTTCGAAAGCCACATTGAGGACAAAAGTCCCTTTTTCACTGTTGCTACAGGAAGTTGCATTTCTTGTTCTGTGTATTTCTAGCCCTGTTTTACAGGTTAAAAAGCTGATGGGAATCTACTTTCGAGCTGTTTAGGCAAAGTAGTTCAGGTTCCATTGCCCAGTTTGCATAGAGCCAACCGTGCCGTGGTGCTGCTGCCCAGACCAGAGGCAAACCTGCGAAATTCCCAGCTAGGAGCCACGCAGTTATTTAATGGGAGTGAAGTCTACACTGACTTACATGGACTGTGCTGGTTTAGTGGTTTAAACCTAGCTCAGCAATGCCTGCATGGGTTCCAGTCACTGCGAAGACAACAGTGTTGACATACACTGACGTGAAGAGATGTTAATTGACTTGCCCTAGATCCCTCTTGGAAGCACCAAGAATAGGATCTCGACTTCCTCTAGACTGAATTAGCATTTTAAACACAAGATCGATAATGCACAGGCTGTGAAAACCCTGGTGGAGAGACCAAAAAAAAATCAAAAAGCCCTCGGTCTCGTGGTGATGAGGGAACGTGTGGGCATGAGGAGGTTTTTGGAACAGAAAAGCCATCGTGTAATCTGTGACTTCTCTGACACACATACAAAGATATCTTGCTGTCTTCCAATTCCAGGTGCCTCAAGGAACTTTCTTACTCTGGTATACGAGAGCAGTTGGTTGTTCCAGAGATACCTGTGATACCTGTGCATGGGTGGGTACTGGCACGGAATGAACCTGAGGGGCTGGGCTCTGCACAGTGAGGAATCCAACACAACAAACTACTGCTGGACATTCGGGGGGGGGTTTAACAAGTGGGTGCTTCCCTGAGTTTCCCAGCAAATATCTATTTGCCTCAACAAACTTCAATCAGCATCCATGAAGGGGCTTGAGGCCGCAGAGCACTCACCAATTCTGTCCGGTGTGTTGTCCAACTGGGACGGTGAGCTGGACACGCTGCTGCTCTGATGGGAGGAAGCGTGGCTCCCAGGCCGCTGGCTGTCTTCTAGAGATGGAGCTGGAGAAGGGCTGTCGTGAATCCTTTCCTTGAAAGAGAAATAAAACAAGGTCTGTGTAATTTCATTCATGGACTTCACTGAAGTTCAATGAAAGAAATGAAGTTGGCCGAAACAGCAGTACCAAATGTACCTTCTGAGACAAACAGTGAACAGAATTCACATTGAAAGACCAGTACAGTCTTCTGCAGCCAAAAAGATGCAATATGGGCAGGTTTTCATCCTTTGCGTCATGACATTGCGTTTGCCACCCCTTAAGAATGTTCTTTCATGTTGTTTTCATGAACTATTTCAATCCATAGATAGAAAAATAGACATATAGGAGTCACATTTCAAATAAATGGTTCAGATTTGGGCTAATCTGTCACTGAGTGCAGTCAAATTTGTAAACAGACCAGAATCTGTACCTGAATAAATGACAACAATATCTTCTCAGGGTAGCACCTAGACAAAACTTAAAGGCTGGGGCATTGCTAAGAACTTCACTTTTGCATGAACAGCACCAGTCAGTGGCTAACGAAAATGAGAACGTGCTTGCAAATTCTTATGTGCACATTTGCACACGAAACTTTGATATTAACCTCTAATTTAAAAATACACAGTACTGTAGGTAAGGAGAAAAAAAAAGGATAAGAAATTATAAAAATGTAGCCAACTGGAATTCTGTAGGTTTGTGTATCTCTAGTTGCAGGTTGCCTGAAGATGCCATGGGATTTTCTTCACTGAAAATCCTTAGGAACAGGTTAGACAAGCACGGCACAAGTAATAATTCATCCTGTCTTGAGGAAGGCAAGAGATTATATGACCACTTGAGATCGCTTCCCAGCCAGTGATTCCACACGTAGAATTTCTCTGAATTAATTCGCAATTCCAGTAACGTTTCTTCCTGTTCCCAGGACCAAGAAATAATGAGAAGCTTCTAAAATGAACAAATCATGGCCTGAGTTACTCCACATATTCTTACCTTATGTTCTTACCTTCTATGTTTTAAATCCTCTATTACAAGCCCTTGGAACTGTAGTTCCAAAGGAGAGACACTAACAAGGAGATGCTAGAATTTACAGAATTCCAGAAACTGTGTCTTTGGAGTTGCCCCCATCCCTGGCAACCAGCTGTTCCCTATGGAAACTCGGAACTGATATATCCCTTTCCTTTTTATAAAAAGGGAGATCCTCTTGCCCCCACCTCATTAAGAACCACAATTACAGTGTAATGTGGAGAAGCTGTCTCAAAGGAACTTCGCAATTCTTCTGCCTTTGTAACTTATTCTCCAAGATTTTTCATTAGGAATATGCATTCTGGCTACTCAGTGGCAATATAACACGTGCTTTTGAAAATAAACTCAATAGCATCTCAACTTTGTATGCAGTTTCTGCCAGACAGTATCCTAAATCAATACTATAGCTTTAGGAAGAGAACGGTAGATTCTAATAGTTTTTCCATTATAAATAAGCATCATAATAGCTTCTGTTCATAATCTACCCAGGTAATTAATTAATAATGCTGGCAGTAAGACTGACATTTTAAGACTATTCTGTTACCCATTAAAACCATCTCTCTAAACCAAAGTCATCATCTTATTTACAGATACATTCGAGAATGATGCAAAGGGAATGTGAGATCGAGCCTCCTAATAGCAAGGGGCAGCATTTGCCTATTTCAATCACACCAGCTGAAAACATAGTATTGAATGTGTTTTTAATAGGATAGTTATTGTACATTAAATAACAACTGAGACTCAAAATCATGTAACAGATGTGTATCTATTACATAGCTGGTAATCCCCAATGGATCTGGTTTCACTAAGTATTTGTTATTTAACGAACATACAATAACTAATAAATCTTAAAGGAAGATTTCTAACTGCAGTATTTTTGAATGTTAATTAAAAATGTTTACTAAGTTTTAACAGATAAGAATCTATTATGTTGAGACACAAGTTCCTAAAATTTTGAAAAAATGAAATGGTTTTAAATGAACAAATTTTCAAATATGAAAAAGTCAAAGTCACTGACCTTAAAGTCTCCTGTGTTTTCTTCTTATCAGTCTCTAAAAGAGTGGGTTTAGAGGTTGCTGAGATGAGTGGAAGAGGAAGAGAGAGCCATGACTGACTCTCTGAACAGGCTGCTTATCATGTTACTCTTAAAGCTCACATTCTTACCCAAGAATTCTCCTAAATAAATTCTAAATCATATTCATGCAACCCTGAGCTCGTAAATACTAAGTGTCTTTTACCTTTGTCTAAATAACAGCTTCCAAATAGGTTAATGCTGGAAAGACTACAACTCTGACTGTAGTTTTATTTGCTTGGATTTCAGTTTTAACAGTCCTCTTTGGCGCTACTTCCTCTCTTTCTACCGCAAAGAGTACTCAATTTACAATTAAGATATCATTTTGAGATGATTAATTTTACAGAAGAGCACATAGTTTAAGTAAATTTCATTGTCTATTGCAACCATGAAAACGAATAGCCAAGGAGAGGACATGCCAACTGTTCTGCAAAAAATCCTAGGAACAAATATGACCACGAATTAACACTTAGAGATCACACAAACAGCCATATATGTCATCTTAAATGGGAGTTATCTGAGTAATTCAAAAGCTGATGATTTGGAAAAGCAAAGTATTCAAGCTCCTTCTGGTAACTGCATTTCCCATTGTCTCTTGCTATAAAATAATCTCTGCTTCAAGTAATTTGCCTTCAAATCCAGGGTCTTGGGTTTGAAATGTTCAGGCAGAAATAAAAGTGTGAAATAATAATGTCATTCTTAATCACACAGTGAATCATTTTCTGAGGGAATTAGTTGATTATGTCATCTAACGTCTTTCCAGTTACAAAAATTTACATGTAGAGGGAAGATACACTTTTCCCTATAAGTAACAAAGGAGCTGAAATTTTCTCTGTATCACACGCACTACAAATGAGAATAGAGCACCATCATATAATACTGCATAAGGTTTGGGAAACTGTCTATTTCTAAACATTTGTGTGGAAAGGTAATGCTGAATTTCCCCTACGATAACGAATAACACCATGAACAGACTTTTTTTGCAAGTAAACAGATCCATTTTTCAGTCCTGTAATCAGTATGCATCTATTTAGCTACTTAACAGCAATGTGCTCTGGTTCATTAGGTAGCTACCGTTGTGTCTCAGCCTAGTTAAAATTTCACAGCAAGTTAATCTATTTTATTACAAATGAGAACACAAGTGATAATGTCCTCACCATTTTCCAAACACAGGGTTAACAGTATTTGTAACAAATCAATGAGGGCATTTAAATAGGAAAATTGCAAATCTAAAATCTTAAATTTTTTTTTTTATACATTGATGACTTCATTTCATTTGTCATCTGTGTATTTTATGGCCTTGTTACTTTTCAGATATTTTATTTTTCTCCCTCTTGAAAACAGCCCAGTTCCCACCAGCACAGTGCCGTGCGGCCTGGTTCTGCAGTGGGTGCACTCACAGTAAGAGAGAAGCATTTCTAAATAAAGTCATATTTTCCCCATTTGAATTTCTTCATATTTCATAAATTTGCAAGACTCACATTTCGGGTTATAATGCAATGAATTATAATATAAAATCTTCACAATCTGTAAATTTTATGAAAAATGAAAACATTTCTCAAGATCTCACCTATTTATCTAACTATAATACCTACTTTATCTTATCTTTTCTCTTCCCTTTACAGAGCTGTAACATAAATTCTCAGAAAAGACTTTTGCAGTATTTAATCCTTTTGAAGGGTAATATATTTCTGTCTCACTAAAGATCAGTGTCTTGCTTTGGCTCAGAAAACGTAGCTACAATGCTTGACATTGTTAATTTTAGTTGTGATTTAGGTTAACGGCATTGAAGTCATCAACTCATCCAATTTCCAGATACATCCTTGATTTCACCTCAATATCCCTTTTCTATCCCCTGTGAGGCAGCAGTCCACACAAATAATATGATACACTACAAAACAGTTGCATCCACACTACTTTTATTTGAAATATATATGAACAGCTTACCTATTTTTGACATAATCATCTTGACCGTAATTCCTTCTGATTTCTTTTTACAGTATTGATCTTCATTTTGTGCCAAGAGTTTAGAGAAATGATAGTGCTGGATCTTCCTTTATTTTTCTTTATTCTTAATTCTAATGTAGCTGTAATTACTCTTCCAAATGTTAATCTATTAATGAGTTCCTAGAGGATTTAATGGCATTTCACTGCTGACAAGCAGGTTTTGGAAGTTTGTCTGAGTCCTGGATATTCTATTCAGACATTTATCTTGATAGTTCATATTTAATTGAGGTGCTGCTTCTGTACTCTACAGGGCTCTGCAGTGGCAGGAGAGCTGGAATTCACCAGACCTCACCAATGAAACGCAGAGGAAGGAAAAATGGAGATTTTGCTGTCTTTAGGTCTAGATTTGAGTTTCCAGCTATGGTAACAAAGACTGAGAGCTGCTGACCATGTTGGAAAAGAGTTCATAGGCTCCATCAGGATATATTTTCCAACATTAATTTGCACGCTAGTTCCCCACTGGAATGTTTATTGTGCCACAGCAGGATCTCCCAGGATTTGCCAAATCACCATTCAGATCCTCTAAATGGACTACACAGTTTAAAAAGTCTCAAGTCTCACTTCTCTGGAGGAGTCTGTGAATCCAGGAGCAGTCAGCCTGCAGACCTCCTCGCCTCCTACCCAAAACTATTGTATCGCTGGCTCCTGTTTCCCTGACCAAACTCCATCCTCAGTAAGACAGAAGAATAAGTAAAAATTGTCTTTTTTTTTCTTAGTTAATACTAGGACATATATTTCTTTCCAGCTGACCTTAGTTGATAGTAATACTACTTGAATTCTAATAACACTTTACAGTTCTTAACTAATGCACTACTGAGAAAAGCAACACATAATTGCCTTTTCCAAGAAAAGAGAATAATCCTGACACAGTAAGTAGGAGCTGAGCTAAATCTGAAATGATGCCAGGCAGTGGCCAACGAGAAATACAATGGTTACAGCTACTGTTTCCGCGCAACAGAACAATGGTTGGGTTTATATTTTGAACCACTCAGTCTGGAAATGGGCACGCACTAACACTATGGATGACTTGTTGGTCTTCTGAGCTACTCAGAGTCTCTCCAACTGCTGTAAGAACTGGAGATGAACAAGGCAAACAGCTGGTCTAAAAACTAAGATAGGATCTGTATGTCTGAAAGCCAGCTGGATCCCATTCATCTTTTGCAGTGTATCGGAAAGTCATTCACTTAAAGTACATACTTTGCTATTTAAAATGCATTTTCTTGCACTGTGTATGTATCGTTGTTTCAGTTCCAGTCAACTGGCAATTATTTTCCCACCAAATTTAAGAAATCATAAAAACTCTTCTACTTTTACTGATTTTTAATACCAGATGTTCACTTGCTAATTCCATTACCTTGTGACTACTTCCTATCAATTCATTAATTGCCAGCTGCTCAGCCAAACAGCAAACCCCAGCTAATCAGATGGTATTGGTGAGCAGCCAAACAAGAGCTGCCTTCTTGGCCATTTCTTAAATTAGCCATCACTCTGAAAACTATGGCAACCTTCACCCCTATATTAAGATTTTACCTTTACATTTCACTTCAAATCTTAAAGTTTAATAAAATAAAGACTAAAATTGGAAAGGATCTTGCAGTGGACACTTTCTACTTGCACCCCTCCTACAAAGTCTTTCACCCAGTGCTGCCACTGAATGAAAGGCACTCCCGGGACTGACGATGGCGATGCTGTATCTGATCTGCGTTACAGCTGTATCAGTTATACGTACAAATGCAAATGACTAAGTCAATAAAAAAAAAGATCTGAGCTAGGATTAAAAGCCAGTAAGTGCTTGGCCCAGCAACATTCCCTTACAAGCTTTGCAAAAAAAGATACGTACTTGCTTCTTACTGTATTTTTTTCCACTTGCAAGTCTAAAATAAGCGTTCGTTGCTTATTCTTTAACCTGGGATCTAGGTGCCTCGGTGTTAGGCAGCGCATTCTTGGCATCGCAGGGAGATGGCTATGCCTCCCTTCACAGGAGGAGATATGAGAAGGGTATTAAATGCAGTTGGTAGGGACCTGATTATCTCCAAACATAGTAGTTTCTCTGTATCAATGAACATAAAGATACAAACCTGCACACTCACTTCTCCTTCCCTACAGATACAGCCACAAAAATCAGCCTTGTGATAAGAAAATCTGAACTACTGTGTCTCACACGTCACTCCTCTAACATCCTGCAGTACCTATTTCAGCAAGGAGCTGCCAGCAGTGAACATTTGCTATGAAACGGGACAGAAAAAATCTAACAATGAGAAAAACAACATAAATTTTACACAAGTTTCATTTTATGAATCTTGCAATATTCTCAAAGCAGTTCAGAATGAATTGGATGCATGAGAAATATGAAATTAAATATAAATTCTGTGATGAGAAATATTTTTTTATCCTGAGAACAATTGTTTCAGAGTATTGTGAGATGGCCACATTTTTCTGGCTGTCAGGTAAATATTATGAATGTGAGTTGTACAGCACACAGAAAATAGCACCTCTCAGCAATAATTACACAGCCCATCTGTATTCTCTTTAGGGAATTTAAAATCACGTCATATACATCCTTTACAAATGCTTTAACAATCCCACAAAACCAGAAGAACAGAACACAAAGAAAAGGAGACTGAAAAATCTCTACTGAATGTCTAGATCACCCTGTACAAATAATGCTTTGCTCTCTTTATCAACAGACCAAAATATTCAGAGGGAAATTTTACAGGGTTTAATGTGAAGTACAAGAGTTCAGTTTCCCTGCCAAAACAAAACAATGCATTTCAGTTAAACCGTCCTTTGGGGGCCAGGGTGAGCGGATGGGTTTGATTCGATTCTGATGTACATTGGGGTAAAATTCAAAATAAATACAAAATACAAAATAAAAAATGCCTTTTGGGGAAGGTTTTTGAAGGAAAGCATTTCAATTACATTTTAACTTTTTTCTCTGGGTTTTCCAGCTGCATTCAACAAATATGCCATTTATTCTCAATTGGGACCAGGTAAGAACAGAAAGCAGAAAAGCAGGAATACAGCAAGCATGAGGGAATGATGACAGAAGAAAAATGGACAACAGGAAACCAATCTGCAGCAATACTCCTACTCAGGAGCAGCACATCTCTCAGAGGCTCAAAAAAGGCCGTTAGAGAGTGAGAAGGAAAGGGAGAGAGAACAATGAGGAGGAGGAGAGATGGAGAAGGAAGGGAGAGACCTGAGCAAGAGGAGGAAATAGTGCAAAATATGCGGGGTGAATAGAGTGAGAAGCATGGAAAAATTGGGAGGAAAAAAAGAGCCTCTCAAATCTCTGGGATAAAATTTTGCCTCCTTACTCTACTCTTGATACTCTTTTCATATCCAACACAAAAGGGAGCAGCTTAAGGCCCCTGGTTTGGATTCCGTTCCTGCAATTTCAAGCCCACCCTAACCAATCTCCCATCAACCTCTTTCACGGGCCATCTGGAAAAGTGGCCTTTGTCACCACACAGGGACTCACACGGGCACAGACCAGAAACCAGGCTCTCGCCAGCCGCCCTCGTTCCCCAGTCCCAAGCCTCCCCTTGCCCCTTTCCCACCTGTGGCCTGACATTGTGTAAGCCAGTGCATTTTGCGGGCGTGTAAGCCCTTTCTGGCTTAATCTGTATAAATGGGGACTTTAGGCTGGATGACACTACCGTAACGCTCCCAGAGCCTCGACCGTTCGTAGCTTGGGGATCCGCAGACTGAGGCCTCGTTCCACTATGGACAAAGAGTTCTTATGGGGCAGGGTCTGACCGTGAGTTCAAACGTACTGTCAAGCAACAGAGGAGCTATTCCCATTTTTGCTGTGACATCTCTTCATGTATTTGCCCTCCACGTTACATGCTGTGAGGTCTCAACTCCTTTAGACCTAATTTAATGTAAATTAGCTGTTAAGATTAAGGTGTGCTTTCAGCATTCTATTCGTGTTCTCCGCTTACGTCTTAACAGCTCCTTTATGATAAACTGTACAATATGCTGTGAATGCATATTAATAATCATACTTGGTCATAATTAGTCATATTCGTTATAGGCCCACTGTAAAATAAAGATCTTAACATCATGTAGTTATTGCTCTCTGGAGTTGAGTTGGTCTATAAACTTCAGTGAAAAACCCTTTCTCTTTCATGAAAAGGGCCCATCCAAACTCTACTTGTGAAGACCTCAAAATACCATCACTGAGTAGATTCTTCTGAGTATCAGGAACACAATTATTGAATGATAGTAACTTACTACATTTATTCACTGCTGTTTCTAGCCTAAACCATGACTCATGCATACTTCAACAATTCCCATCCCACATCGGTCCTCAAGACCAGGCTGGCAAAGCATTTGCCACCCAGGACAGCAACTGGATTGCAGAGTCCATCCAGCTGAAGAATAGCTCTGGAAAAAAAGGACTAACAGAAGAGAAGAGTAGATGCAAGAGGGAGAAGAGAGAGAGTGCTGCAGTCAGTGTTGCTGTCAAATTTTGCTTTTGCCGTGCTAGACCCTCAATTAAACAGATTCTTTGAAGCATTTGAGCCAAGTTTCAAATGGAGCACGGTCTTCCAGATGTGCAGTAAATCCCTGAAAGACTGGATTTATTACAGGGGTACTGCCAGAACCACAGCTATAGCACTGCTAAGCGGGTGCTGCTATAATCACATCAGATCACATTATAGATGGCTAAGAAGGTTTTGTGAGCCTGGCCATTGTGCCTGCCTAATTTATGGTGTTGCTGTCAGGAAGAAATCAAGTTTCATAGTTATGACATTTCTTTCTGGAGCACTAAATGTTAACTTTGCTGATCATGCATATCTTGGTAGAACAGCTTATTTCTAAATGGCAAACGTGATATAAAAACCATAATGACTTCATTCAAAACCTTTATAAAGCAGCTGATACTCACACCTATAGAAAACAGGCCAAGTGGTATTTTAGTCATCAGAGTATGGAAATAGATACACACTCAATATATTCGATTAATTTCTCCCATTTTAAGTAATGTCACGATGCTGCAATTGCAGTCTATCTAGAACTGGTCATCTTTTGTACTTATCAAATGCACTTAAATAACATCATATAATAAAAGTAATACTGCTGACAGAAAACAGCAGCAGAAATACTTGCCTTTCATATGTTTTGTTTTGTACGAGGATTAATTGGTTGACAGTTAGAGTTGATGACTGTACATAAAGGAAGAAAAGGACAAAAGGAGCCTCACACTCCTTGTAATAAAATTCATCTACGGTTTCAGCACTCAGAACAAATTAGAGGAAGATGTAGCATCACTGGACAGGTGAGTAACACAGCAGTGGATGCGCACTTTACCTCAGTTACATTAGCTACCGGTGTATCTTCCTCTACATCCCATACAGAAAGTAATTCCCACTAGAGTGCTGGGGAGACCTGCTGTTGCTGCAGAGATACTGTGCAGTCCCTGGGGCAGGTGTTGGGGAAAAATAGCTGTAAACGAGCAAGGGCCTGCTGAAGAGCATCCTTAAACCCAACTGCCTGCATAATCTGCACTTTATATTAGAAAGAACTAGCATTGTTTACAAATACTTATTTCATCTTTATTTTGACATAGTGATAGCATTCAAACTATAACCAAAGTACATGCAGTCTGCTTTCTGTTACAGATATTCCACTGCTGTATTTAAGAGATGGTTTCCTCAAGAGGTCTCTGAACAGTTACAGAAAAGGTTACTTAGTGAAACGAATGGAACTTAATTATCATCTAACAATTCAGGGACCGGCAATTAACTAACGGACAGTTGGACATCAGAGATATCGCATTTCCCTCACCCAGTCAGGAACCGTGCAGGTGCACTGATGATACGGAGAACTTTTTATAATGTTAACCCTAAACAGTCTCTCACTGGAGAAGCGCCTCATGAACTTTACCAGGCTCTCAGAACACAAAAATCCAAAATGTAAACAAAATCTAAGTATTTAGAACAATATTTGCCCTAATTTAGAAGCAGACTCTCAGTACAAAAGAAAACAACTTGAGGCAATTTTGGAGATGCTCAGGGCCAGGAAGAAGATCAGAAAAAAAACCAAAGACCCCCAGAACCTCAGCACCCATGAGATGTAATATTTTATGCTACTGTAATGTGACAAAAGAGATTTCCTTTCTTCCTTGAAACTCAGCTGAAATCAGTAAACACAAATCTGAAAAAGAAATGTGGTCATGTGCTACTAAATTTCCTGCAGCAGAAAGCTGGGCCAATAGAAAATACACCATAATCTGAACTAATTTATTCTTGTAATTGACCTGTAATATTTGCAACAGCAACTTTCTCAATGATAAAATAACGATATTTTATAATCATGAAGTTTTCCAATAAAGATATGAGAGATAAAGTTCAGCGAACCAGTGACAGTTACTAGAATAAAGCAACTCAGGACATTCGGATTCCAGAATGATGGGGAAACATGAGTGTAAAAGAGCATAAATATCAAAATAAAGAGACATGTACTTTCTGGAACAGACAGCTCTATGGAATCATGTATTTAAAACCAAACAAAACCACACTAAAATAACTACCTTTCAAAGTTGACAGAGGGGTTTTTTGTCAGTAACAAATACGCACGTGCATGCAAATACACACAAAAAGCCAGACCGATAAAACCTTCCATTTGCTAAAATGAACAAAAAGCGGACACACGGTGTTTTAGAGAACCCCACAGCACCAAGCCTTCACATGCACGGATCCTGCCTCCTTCTACTTTGAAAATTTCTTGTCTCAAGGTAATTTTAAGTGTGTGACGAGACTTCAGCTCTCAACGCAGGCAGGAAATTTTCTTAAGAACCCGCTTGGAAGAGATTGTCAGAAGCCTTTCAGAGTATAGACACGTTCTAGTCAGCCAGAAGGAATTTAGCTGTGGGTACCAGAGACTAAACTCGCTAAGGTACTTCTGATGACTTTCTCTGCTATTAACCTGCTCTGGAATTGCATCTCACTAGATTTCCTGTTAGCATTTTCTTTTAAGTATAACATTGTTTGTAAATAACATTTTAGAATAGCTTCTGAGCTTTAACAAATGCAGCACTGCTTATTCCCTCAGCTGCTAGTGAGCGTTATTACCTGGTTTTAATTACATTACAGATTTGTAGATAGAGCACAGCATCTTAACTTCTTGACTGCGCTCGTGGGCATTTCCTCAAACTGAAGCACCAGCAGGAAGAGCAGACCAGGTGTGCTACAGGCAGTACAGGCTCATCACCTCTTAGTTATCTGCCTTACGAAAGTCACTGTAAATGTTTTTGTTGGCCACAAAAAGCTATTTTTTTTTAAGTCTCATCGATGACTCTTACCTTTATAACAGAGGCCCCTGCCCTGGAAAGCGGGCTGTGCATTTGGGCTGCTGCAGCCATGTTCGCTATCGTGTTGAGGTGGTTCATCTGATTCATTGCCATTGCAACCGAAGCGGGAGGTAGGCTGACGGGAAGCAGAGGGTGAGGCATCATCATAAACGGCAGGTCTATCCCTAAAAGAGAGCACGGGCAGGTCGTGTGTGTCAGTCCCTCATTTTATAACCCAACATCTTAAGTTTTAGTGTCTGCATTCTACTGGAACGTTGACTAGTCAAACTCCAAATTATCGTGTGTTAATAACTTCGACGTCACATAGGGAATAATTGCCTTTGCATTCCAGAACAGGCTGTCTGGTTTGTATTAGGGAAAGAAAAACACACCCAAAAAGTAACACAATATTAGCAAAATGAATATACAACAGCACACAAGGCCAGTGATTTCTTTATGAAGAGTAATAATGCAAACCCCACAAAACATGCAGATACGTGCATCTTTTTCAAACAGATCAGAAGAATATCTATTAATAATTTTATTTGACAATATATTCCTACCAAGTCCTCTTACTATTATTAGTTCACACACACAGCAACCTGAGACTAGACTTTCATATCAGGACTATTCCTTGCAATGTGGGTTGGGCTACAGACACTACTGAACTACCGTACAGAAGGTCTGTGAACTGGAATATGTGATGAGAGGTTAAAACTGATGCCACAGGTTTTAATTTCCAAGAAGTCACTTTAAATTGTCTTCTGCTACAGATATAAAACAATTTAAGAAGGTATGAAATTCATTTGCACCAACGTCCAGATCTTGACATTGCCAAAAATACGATGTTACTGCTAAGAATAATCAGATTCTCACGTTTCATTAAAATCTATTTCAGCATGGGTATTGCTTGTATTTAGTAATGATTACAATGGAAAGCAAGACCAAGAAACCAATTCACTGAAAAAAACTGTTTCAGGTTATTTTGCACTTAAGAATTCTTTGCAGACACAACTTGAAATCTATCTTTGGGCACCCAAAATTATTTTCTCAGAAAATACAGGACTCATCCTGTCAGACCAAATGTCTTCTTGTTTTTCTAAATTAAATTTACATTAGAAATTCCCATTAAAAAATTCAGGTACATGTAGCAAGTAACATAATCATATCGCTAGTCATAATCATATGCTATACACATCAATTATTTCAAAGAGTTTTTTAACTTCTGGCTCTGTCTTAACTATTGTAAGCAAGAAGGCCAGTCATCATTTTAGTGTGAATGATAGAACTCACAATATAACAAATAACTGACTGCTATACCTTATGTTACTCCAATACAATTTGACTACAGCGATATAAAAACACCACTGCACCCACCACAAAAGGCAGAATTGTACATATTCAGAGCTCCCACACTATTTCTGCTTAGCTTGAGCATGTCATGATCAAGAACTGCAATGTCTTATGATTCACTACCTGTTTTATACGATGATCCATGCCAATATTAATTATGATAGGTAATAAGAAAAGGCCACATACATCTCCGTTCACTTTAAACCATACTGACAATCCCCTTCAGTGAGAACATGCACAAGCCTTTGCTCCCCTCCATATCTCCCTTAACAGCCCAATAATCTTTCCTCATACTCTATAGAGTTCCAAAACTCCCAGACACCATCTGGCCACACTGAGTTGTATGTCTACTTAAAGTCCAATTGACATGCAAACTAAATGCAAACTACAAACAGAATTTAACAGCACATCACCAGTTTTAAGACACAATCCGTCAAACATTTCAGATGAAAATATATCCTACACTTGCATATCATTGGACATAATGTCTGACATTCAATAAACCCTTTAATAGCCTATAGACATTTGCCTATTACAAAATATCTTTGAAGTTCTCCTTAGCACCAAAACCACAATATCCCTGTGTGTATAATATACACGGGCACTGATTTATGCAAGAATAGAAAATGAATTTGAATATGTGTCCTAATCTGGTCATTCTTAACTACTGACACTTAACCAGATGCCCAAAATGCTCAAGTACATCCCTTCCCATGAACAAAGCAGATAAATATTGTAGTTTTCGATAATTTGATTTGTTCAAGTTTGGGGCCCAACATAGGAACTATCTGCTCCTAAAGTCGTGTAAGGAGTCATTCATCCATTAAAACTAACACCAAAAATCAACTTTCAAGACTGTGAGAATGAAGAGCGAAAACAAATAACAAAAATTCCAAAATATCATAATCTGTTAGAATTAAATTTACTCCTCACTAATTTTTAAAATATTAATCCTGGACATACTTCTTGGAATAATTTTGCCTTCCCTTCCTTCTCTCTCTGGGTGCAAAGCAGAAGAGGAACTGCTGGCTTCCCACGTGTCCCCTAAGACAAGGGAGAGATGGGTTTGACGGGAGCTTTAAGTTCCAAATCTAATTTTTATCTGTGTTGGTTTTTGCCAGTCGCCTGGACAACCGGGTTCAATGGATGACCCTGTCCACATTTGGCGGACACAAAGCAAAACGAGGGAGAGGGATTGCTTCTGCTGCTTTTAACGAGCCTTTTCACATTTATTCCTTGCTCTCGCATTTTTATTTGGTGGTCGGCATTTTCACCTGGAACAGAATTTTCCCATACAACTCAAATTTTATGCAACTTTATGGTTATTTTTCCCTTCAGTCCAGGCCATGGAAAGGTGAATTAAGGACTGACAGTCCCTAAGTGAGCAGAGGGTGACTATCTCACTATTCAAAAAGGGTGCTGTATCCCAGTGGGTGCACTGGACACGATGTACAAGTGCAGCAGACAGTGGGAGGACTGATCCTCCTGTTGCTCATGCATCTCGCACCCGTTTTGCCCACCTCCAGCAGGTTGGGACGGAGTGCAAGGCCAGCCCCTAAGCAGGGCTCTGGGTATTTCTTACTGCACGAGCACAGTACGTACTGTTGGTGAGCAGGTGATTCTGCTGGAGAGGACTGAGCGGGTGTGCACTTCCAAGGCTCGACTGCCCTGACAGTGTGGGATGGCCAATGCTGTGCTGTGATCCCGTCGTGATGGGAGACTGAAGCTTGTCTTTATCCCAGGAGGATTCACTCCCACCTGCAAAACAGGGTACACAGAAACCATAAATGCCATGCACTTTTATTTAAAAGGCACTTTGCTTGGTTAGCAACGAGCTAATACTCTACCTTAGCTACACACCCAGCACAAACAAAGCACGCTAAGCCTACACTTGATTTTTATTTTTAATAAATAAATCACTGTGCATCAGGGAAAAAATATTATAAACTTTCAGCATCATCTTCTTTCATAACATTAGTTTTTGGAAAACTAGAAAAGCTAAATGTTTAAGGATAAAATCATCCAAGTAAACACCAGTCACTATTCACTAAACAAGGCAGAACGGGAACACCTGAGACACTGGACCACAATCTTCTGCTATCCCAGGGCATCGGGCCACTGAGCCCCTGCCAGAGACTAACTGGCGTCCATCCTTGGGCTCATCAAATCTCTCGCTGCTGGTAATACTACTGGAGGGGTGCTCTGCTATTCACCCCTTCACTGCTCGCTAGCATTCTGGTTTAAATTCATCCCTGCACAGGTTACAAGGATTTATCCTGCTGCTACGTGATCTCTGAGCTTAAACAGCTTTTTCATAGAATCAAAGAACCATAAGGTTGGAAGAGACCTCTGAGATCATCGAGTCCAACCGTACCTGTCTCCCCACTAAACCCTGTCCCTAAGGAACTCATCCACCCGTTTTTTAAACCCCTCCAGGGATGGTGACTCCACCCCCTCCCTGGGCAGCCGTGCCAATCCCTGACCACTCTTTCAGTAAAGAAATTCTTCCTAATTCCCAGTCTGAACCTCCTCTGGCACAACTTGCACTTCTCCACTGCTGGTTTGATCCTGGCAATGTCCTACAGGAAACACTTCACTTTGCTGGGTCAAACAAGCCCAGCATTAGGTTGGCCTTGGAAATCACCCATATTCAGGAATTTCAATTTAAAGAGGCCAGGTATCTGTTATCCACAGTAATTACAGTCTACAACAAAACCAGTACAGCAAACCAAGCTCTCGTGTTTGGTTTAGAATATCTGTTTGTCTTCTGAAAAGTGAGTGTTCTCCAGCAATTTTACAGACTGCAGTTTTCTTCAGCATTACACACGTACACTAAAATAACAACAAGTTCCTTTTAAGAGCAGTTAAGTAGACTGTGTTAGTGAATTCTGAAATACACCTGGTCCACAAAAAAACCCACCTTAACCCTTTAGACTGACCATTCATAAAGTAAAAAGGTATTTTAAGCACACTCCCTTCACAGCTTCAATTAGATTATAGATTGTTATGAAAATGTGTAACTGCAGTATTGACTTTGGTTTGAATTTATGAACAAGAATTGCAATTAGAATAAGTAAATAGATCACTGTGATGCAGCAAATAAGAGGCTGCAAGCAAAACACATTTTAATTGAATATGAAAGTAACAGAAAAATTCCATTCTTTATGACAACACTTAACTAATAAACATGATTAATATGGCTAAATGAAAAAGTTTGAAAGATCAATGACTGAGAAAAAAAGGAAATCACTCCATCAATTTAGCACTATGTCCAAGTACGAATTACCTTCCTATAAAAGATCTGTAATTTGTAAAATGATGAGTAATACATTGACAAAGAAAAATACTCTAAATTACGTCCTGTGATATAATATAACATGGCACAGTGCAGTAATTAGAAGAACTACTACAGTTAAGGCTCTGTCAGCATCTTTGTTATTTAAAATACTATAGATCAGCTTTTCAAATAACACTCGACTGATACTTAGTATAGAAGTCGTTCATTCTGACTACTGTGAAACAGAGTTGGTGTTGTCTGCTAAAGTATTTCTCAAGTTAAAAGTGTGATTTTAAAAAGGTTTTCTGAGGCAATGCTTTGCATTTAATTCTACCGAATGAGTTTAATTTTTCTCCACATGCTTTTGCAGTAAATTTAACACTTACGCTTTACTCTTCCTCAAAAAACCACACATGGTATGTACCTTTTTTGCTTAGAAATAGATTTTGTATATGTAATTTAAGGTCCTGAGGCAGTGGCCACGAAAACTGTGCACAAGACATTTTGTCAGGGATTTCTGAGAGAAAAGAAGATATTGCACTCCTCATCTAAAAATCTCCCTCACCCCGGTTATTTTTCTCCAGTACCTCCAACTCAAGCCACAGATGGTTTAAACTCAGCTCATTTACTTATTTCTGGAAGTTTCTCTTGTCTTTCCTAAGCCCTGTGCATCTCCTGCCCCTTTCCGTGGCCCTGATGCTGTCAGATCAACGGTGCCCAACCAGCCTTCCGTGCCCAGCTTTACAACCACTGCGTGTGCTGTAGAAAACTACAATTATTCCTGGTTTACAGATGGAGAACTGCACTGCGTAGAAAAGTGCCTTGCTTAAGGAAACACAGGAAACCTGCAATGGAACAGGAAACTGAATTTAAATTACGTCGTACAGTCCAAATCACTGGACTCGTTTTCCTTACAGATGGGAACAATAACATTTTTTCCCTGCAAATTCCACTTGTAAATCTGCTCCAGTGTTCAGTGCCAGCAACACACGCATAAATTGCAATGCACTTATCTCAACAGACCATCCCTATGTTCTTATTTTCCCTAGCACTTCTCCTCAGAGAAAGGAAAAAAAATACAGCTGAGCATACGATGTCTAATAAAAGTGCTCGTAAGTGAAAGGTATCCGCAGCTAACAGCACCAGCACGGCCGCTGGACTGCGCAGCCCACGTAGGAGCACGTCTCTAAAAAGAAAATAATAATTGAAACTTCTGCTTACCCAGACCTGTTCAGTTGTTAAGTGTTTTGTAAGGGTTACATATGATTATCTCCAACTAAATAAAGTGGGAAACTTGAGGTGCCGGATTAGGAAGGAACTTCCTCCGCGTTACCTGGCAGGCCAACGGCAGAAGTGAAGTCAGGTCTCATGGGTCCTACTCCTGGGCTCTATAGCACAGACACTTTCAATCCTACCCACAGTCCCTTTGCACAGCTAAAAAAATAACACTTTTAAAGGAAAACCTGCATCCTTCCTCGCAGTGTCTATTCCCACACAATAAAAAGAAATTATACATAAAATAATAGTAAGCCAGAACCAAATTCACATTATCAACCAAACGTAAAATGCAAATCTGTAGTAATATACTCCATCCTTGAGTTAAAAAAAGTATTTATTTTTGAGTATACATTTTCTTACTTAGTAACGCAACTGTCAGCATGTTTCCTCAGCTAATACAGATTTGACACATATATCCACCAATGCATATTTTCAAATTCTTTGGGACTGTAACAATTAGGGGAGAATACATCTACAAAAAGTTTTAGGGTTAGACACAATTTTTCAGGAGACTTCTGTTAATTGTCATTTTTTGTCCAAATGTGTGCCATTAATAAGGCAAAGATGCCATGTTTGGGTTCTGAGTCCTGTCTTTGGTATGATGAGCATATTATAGGTGAAACTAAAACCAAACCTATGATATGAATCATGCAATACATCACTGAGAAGTAAGTTTATGGGGCTCAAGATTTTTTTCTGTCATTATATGCAAAAGGTTTGGTCTTTGACGAAATTTATATTAGAAAAAAAATTTCTTTATCCATACTAAGCTAGCGAAGGCTCTCACTATTTTTAATGTAGCAGATACTGAGTTTAAAATTAAACGGTTATCCAGGCTGCTGTCTGTACAGAGATGGACTTCAAGTGATTTCTTTTGGAAAAAAAAGGGTAAAAAAATATAGGAAAGAAAAAAGCAAACATGCAACATTAAGGGAAATGAGACAATGGGAAACAGCAATGGGACTTAGTTTACTTCTTGTATATGAAGGGAAATACATTTTTTAATTTATTTTAAAAGAGAAAGTATTTAATTTTAAAATATTAATTTGATTCATAAGAGTCATAGGAATATTATTAGAGCACTCAGTAGTCTGTTGATTTGTCAAAATGCCAATACATCATTTGTGCACTTCACGGAAAGCTTTACATCTAACACCCTCACCCCCTACCCACGACCTTCTCTCCAACCGATAAAACTGAAGGACAAAAAGGTAATTTTTCCTTATCTTGCTTGCATTCTAGTCGATCTTGTTCCAGAACAGATTGTACGCGGCAATAAAAAAGTGCAAGAGACAAGAAGCTCCATCTTCCAGAGCCCCTGGCGCTTGTCGGAAGCGAGCACAGAGACCGTGGTTTGGCTGAACATCGCCGCACCGGGGCGGGAGGGAAGCGGCAGAGCTGCTCGCTGGCCAGTGCGCGGACGCACTGCCCAGCAGGAGCAGCTAAAAAAAGGTCTCTCCTGCTTCAACCATCCACATCGGGCCGTGTACCTGATGTCTGGTGCACAGTTCTGCTTTCTGATCTGCAGGAAAATGCACAATATGGATGAAAAAAGGCCTGATTGTCTGCACTGTACACCGGCACCTACACGGAAACACGGAGACCGTTTCAAAGGGCAAGGATAAAGATGTGCTGCACACACACCGCGTAAGAGAAAAGCGCTAGTAACGATATAATAAGAGTTGGACTCCGTGATCCTTTTGGGTCCATTCCAACTCGGGTATTTCTATGATCCTATGATAATTAATAATTAAAGTCTCGCATAAACCTGAACAGGTTATCTGAGAGGACTTATTTATTTGAACTTCTGTCCAAGCAAGCAAAAGCAAACCCAATGTAACAAACCCCTGTCCGTTCACAGCTAAATTAAAATGTGGTGAGAGGCAAGCATTCCCTTAATGCCAGTCTAGAGCTCTGCAGGTCTCTGCTCCCCAGTCCCTACGAACAGCAAACTCAGACAAGCTCAGCCACACTGGGAGTGTAATCCCAGGTAACGGCAACACATTGGGAAGAATCAGCCTCAGCCATAGAGACACGTGTTGGTGATGCACACCGCCCCGCAGAGCCGCTGCACGGTCACTCACAACCACGCACATGTCTGCAGGAAAAGTATCATTTTGTGTAGCTGAAGAAATGCAAGTGATAAGTTCAGCTTCATTGTTCTGAAAACGCTGCTACTGACCCAGCTTTGATTTCAGTATTTTTATAAGCTAACTCTTAAAGGTACTCGTTTTCTAGGAATAAAACTCTCTCTGCGTTTGCGCTCTTCGAAACAAAATCCAAACAACTTTTTTGTTTAGATGAAGACACGTTTGTGAAGATTAAAGTAGTGTCTTGGTTTTTGGTATTGAAAGATTTCCAGAAAGTAATCAAAGTTCAATTTGGTGACAGTTTCTTTTCATTTGGTTTCAAATTCATTTTAGCAGCCTTAAAACTGTCTGGTCTAGGTAAATGAAATCCACTCTGTCAGAGGTACCTTTGAATTGAACAACCACACTGTTTCAATCCATGTCTGTCATCTTATTTCTTGTTGTGATACATTTCTGAAAAATTGAACTCAAATTGTTAAAAGCAATGCCATCTTCACTGACCAATTTTTACTCTAAAATTATTTTTAAAGACATTTTTCATGCTGTTGGGCATATTAAGCGTAACATCATCTGCAAAGAAAGAAGTATTCAGCGTGTTGCTATTTCAGCAGTGATAATTTCAAAGTATTTATCACCTCTAACTTCTTTTCTAAGTGTCCAGCACAACTAAGTCCTCTGAAATTTGTTAACTTATCTGGAACCCCACTACTCCTAAACCAACATGGGCTTATTTGCCAGCATTCCTAGCCCCAGTGTTTTCAGGTGTCCCAGACTATCTACTGTCACCCATACCCTAAGCTCACCTTGATATTGGGAAAAAAAGGCACTTATTTGGCAAACACAGAATTTCCTCTGCTGGAAACACTGCAGCCTTCAGCTTTCTGCCAGCTCTTCTCATGGCAGCAGCATTTGAACATCCCAGGAAAAGAAGATTAAGTAGAAAACTATTTTTGTCGCATTTGATAATCTGAGAACCTTCCTGTGCTACGGCTAGGAAGGTACCATCCACGTTACATTCCTAGTAAACTGTCACTTTCCTGTCAGAAAAACATGGAATCGTTTTGGGTCAGGATTATGAGTCATTTAACCCCAAATTCTGTCCCTCATATCAGCAGTAGATGGTGTTATTTGTGGAGACTGTGCAAGCATGGACACTTTCTGCAGTCCCTTATTATCCTCAAATAAACTGTCTTTCTTTAAAATGGGAACGAGGTTTTTAATCAGCCCTCAAAAGCATATCATCCACCTAAAAATCTAAATGGAAGCTTTGCAATGCATTTAAAGCTTTAATGCATTGATTTGTTTAGCTGTCTCTATTCAGCTACATCAACTCCTGGATTGCGCCCTACGAGACAGCCATGAAAGTGTGTAAGGTACGATATTAAAACTCAAGAAATCCAGTGATGGCTTTACTGGGCTACTTCCAAAAACTTATCAAGTGGTTCAGCAGATGTAATTACTGCTTAGCCCTGCCAAAGCTCTGAAATGTGCCCATTAATTCAGCAATTCCCAATCTGTCCATCAGTCAGTCATACTTAAAAAATATGTCTGTCACAACTTAGGTGAAGTAATCTGTTGATAATTATACAATAAGAAGGCATCTGAAATCTGAATATAATTTCTGAACTTTCTGAAAATTCTTAATGACAGCAAAATTCAAGTTTATTTCACAGCAACGGATACTGAAGATGACTGGGAATATGTCAGAATAGCTGATGTCAATTTAATTAGGAACAATCATTTCCAAACCATCCTGCCCTTTAAAATGAACAGAGAAAAAGAAATACGAAGGTGGTAAATACAAGGCATTTTAAAGTTCCCGAATTATGATTGATTATTATAATAATAAAGCACAACACCAGAGAAGTCTTCTTATTGCCAGAAATCTTGGAAATTAAGACCATCCTACAGTGGCCTTTGCAGTCATAAAATCTCACAATGAAAATCAGGTGCCCAGTGTCGAAGATTCCTAACAGTGTACAACCCATCCTCTGCCTCTCTCTCTGACAGCAGACTGGGTCATTCATCCCTTTAAATTACACACACAAAAATGCTGACGGCTGCATAAATATGGTGAAGAGTTTTCCCCCACTTTCTAAAGCCAGGATAGAGGAACTACTGGTTACAGCAACAAAAACTTTGCAGTGGAACAATCTTCTGTAGACAATTGCTAAAATATGGATGATCTTTTCCTCAAGCAATTAATACTAAAAAACAGGGGAAATGTTGCAAAGAAAAAAATAAGGAGGCGCAGGAAAAGGAAACAAAAAGCCATCTGATATAAGGGACTAGATCTGATAAAAATACAAAGTGCTCAAAATGCCAGCATCTTCATTTAAACTCCTATACCAACCATACCTCCAGTAGATCAGCTAATTCAACTCAGACCACCAAAGAACACCATGAAAGTCAGTCTTAGCAAAATGAATATTGATAGGAAGTTAGAGACGAACAACGATCATAACTTTCACACAAATACACTACTATTCAAAAACAGGTCTCAAAGTTAGCTCCCCGTACCCATTCTCCTCTTCTGCTGATCTAGCCATGCATAAATATGAATCAAAACAAGTCGGTTCTTGGCTTGGAAGGAATGTAACGCCCTGGAGAAAAGCTCTGATAATTAATAAATGCAGGCTTTGCTTCTTTTTTTATCTTACAGTTAACTATGTGATAATCAAGTGGGGGGAAGGGGGAGCTTGTAATCTTCCTATCAATAGTTCGATATTTATGGCTTCCTAAATGGAAATCAGTCATGACATTTCAGGAGGGAGGGGCAATATAATTAAAGGAATAATGGTTCCCCAAACGGCTGCGTACAGCTACAGTCCCTCTAGCCTAATACCGTGTCTCCTGTAAGGGCCAACAGCAATACTTAAATAGTTTAAATACAGAGAAAACCTATACAGCTTCCTAGAGTACTCTCCAACAATTTATGTATTAGGCACTTCCTGAAACAGAAGTATTTTCCTTGAATTTAATAACCTTTAAAGATTTTTCTTCCATTAAATTCAATGGATGTCAATATTTGCATCTACAACATCCTGCAGGAGAGGAGTACCACAGCTTGTCCAGGCACTGTATGTAAAGCTACCGCAAGTTATTTGCAGGTGTGGTTTTCAGGGGTTAACTTTGCATTTGCTGCTTTCCTCTGATGTCTTCTAGTTCTTGTGGTGGAGGAAATAATAAGTTAAAAAATTCTATGCAGTTTCTTATACAATGTGCAGTATTGGTCTTGGAATTCGGGAATTTAGCATGACAACCTAAACTTTCTTTTGGATCTATGTCAAAGTCACAAGCACGTGCAATCTCTTTCCTGAGAGGCAAAAAATGACCTCTATTCTCTGTCACTCGAGGTGTTGTGAGACCCTCAGCATGTCCGAGCTGGCGGGCGGGCAATCCACCTTTGCATCCTTGTTGGAAAGTTGGGCCAGGGAGAGTCCTACTCCTGACAGCTGACACAACGTGCTTGTGACCAAAGAGGGTGTACCAAAACCTGCACTGACCATTCACAGACACGATGCTGGTGAACTCAAACGAGAGGACAACCTTTAAATGTTCAATATTATTTTGAAATATGACCCCAGGATTATGGTTCATTCTTGCACAACTGAGCTGCTCCTTTCTGCACTCCAAACGGTTACTGCCAACATTTTTAGGAATAAGTGTGTGACTTCATGACTATTTGTTTTTCTATACAAAGGTATGAACACTCTACTAGAACATGGCATCTCCTCTGGCTCGGACCACTGACAAAAAAAATAACCTGTTTTCTACTGCAGGACTTAAATCTGTCTTCAAAACCACGTGCGTTTCAGAGATAGAAATAAGGTCAAAATTTTGGTCTGTCATGTTTTTATTACTGCTGGTGATGCACAAGTCAGAAATAAAACAGCTTAACTTTCAGATCTTGAACACAGTTTGTAAGGCTGGCTGCCAGAAAGGATAAAACACAAATTTCTAAACTCAACAACTGCAGCCGGCAAGCAAGGAACTGGGACTCACGTTCCAGTGATGACACTCAGTGACTCCTTCGCTCACTGGGTTTAGGGTTGGGATTTTTTTTTCAGTTACTTATTATTTTCCTCATATTTAACGACTTACTGCAACAACCATTGAGATACATGTACAGTATATTTTTACTGTGACCATAACTAGCCAGACAGCTTAGTTTGATTTTGAGAGGCTTTAAGGACATTCTGACACCCACAGGAGGCAGGTAACGCTACGGTACAAAATCAGATCATTCCAGTCTCAACAACTGACTTCTTACTATTTCTTTGAAATAATTACTATGAACAGTTCAAGTTACAGGTTGTAGCGTTCTGAGTTAATTTGGGCTGACATAAATAAATTACATATTTATAATATTTTCAAAACCTCCTAAAACTAAAAGAACTCCAGGTAATATGGCTTGAAAGAATGAAGGACAGGCTGCAGCACTTCATACGTGAACACCCAGACAACCTCCCAAACCCCTGCCAACCTGAAACATCTACACAGAACTCAGCAGCACTGGAGATGTTACTACAGGATGAGAGGTTGCAAAAGAGGTGCCTAACATCCCTTTATATCAAAGCTGAATGACTGCAGAAGCTTTCCAACAAGATTTACTGTCACAAGCCCCAGTTACCGGGACGGATCTGTATGTGCAGGCATTCACACAGCTCCAACAAGTTGTGTCAATGTGGGGAACGTTGGCAAAGTACACAGCAATGCTGAAAGGGCATCATTTTTCATACCTGGTATTTGATTCTTTGCACTAAGTTATTACTGACTTCCAAAAAACTTACAATGCTGCCAAAACTCAGAGAGCCTGTGAGTAAACCTTACTCACATAAAAGGTTGTAGTGAGATCTGCTGTGTTTCATTTAATGTCAGTCTAAACAGAACACCTAAAAAAAGCCTAAAAAAACCCATCTTAGCAGCCAACCTGGTACTTCCTTCCAAAACCGCTTTCATTTTTGCCGATAGCAATAGCTGAATACACACCTACCACAGCACTTGGACATCTTACACATCCAATCAATCTTAGATTTTTAGAATATTTTTCTTACTCATCAAACCTAGGCATGAGGTGTTCTCGTCTAATCTCAGTGCGGTTCTCCTCAATGAGTATCAGTGGGAGCTCTGCATTAGCTTCTCTAAGGAGCAGGATCAAACCCCTACAAAAGAGGAACAGTGCCAAGGAAACTATTCAAGAAAATACATCCTAAATTTTTTATTGTGTAAAACAAATCCTCCATCTTCAAGTTCATATTTCTTACTGAGGGATAGAAAACCATAAATAACTATCACCAGAAAAAAAACATTATTAAAATTTTGAAATTAATGCCAGGTAAAATGAAAATATTTTTGAAGAAGAAAAAGTGAGAGGCTTCAGCAATAAAACACAACAGCAGAGTGCCAAGCTGAACCTAACTACGCTTGCGGTTTTGGCCAGGATTCATTTCTACTTGCGGTATAATATGCACCACCTTGATTATCATTTAAAAAAATATTGACAGCTTGCCTTCTCATACCAATGCCTAGTAACAAATTCCAAATGTTTTGTCACATTTCTTGTGAGCAATGCCATCTGCCAGAGGTGGCATTTCATGGCTGTTTACCCTGACTCCCTCCAAGAATTCATCTGCCACTATCTAATGCTGCCTGAATAAAGGGGATTAAGACTCTGATGCAACAGAGACTATTGATAATTTGGTATAATTGGGAAGAAATGAAGATAAATGAGGTTGAGGATGGAGAGGCAATTAGTTGAGCTGCCTGTACAGCTGTGTTCTCGGCCTAGCTCCCCTGGCCTTTTCTTTGGTGAGGTATGTGCAAATTAAACATAATGACAAATACACTCTTCCCAAAGCTCTTTAGTTTGGGAAGTTTGAAGATACGATTTTCACTTCTGAGATTCTAGGCACTACTCAGTTTTAAAAGAAAAAAGAAGGAAGAGTCATACTGATTGTTGAGATATTTAAAGAGAAATTCTCTTTGTAACAGATACCATGCCATACGCGTGCTGACATTTCCAACCACAGCTCTTCATCTGGCAGTGGTGGACAGCCCTGGTGCCGGTTCTGTGGTTGTGACCAAAAGGATGAAGGCTTCTGCTTCCCTCAGTGCCACAGGGAGCCTCTACTGTCCCACAACTCCGGACGTCTTTGACACCAATAGCTGGTGTGTCATTCTCGAAATATCCTCTATCCAGGTAACCAGTCAAACAAGCTCCGAGCACGATCCGCCTGAAAGATGGATTCTTTTAAGTTTAACCCCACATTTTGCACCTGGACATCTGTTTTTTCAATTGTGCTAGCTTTCAAAAATACTGGTTAAAAACCTTACGTGACATGTCTACAATACACGTTACTCCATGAAAGATCTTGGAAGTGACAGACTTTTAGTCATAAATGTAATACAAAGACAGCTATGCAGATGTGAGTCTTATTTCTAAGCTGTAATATTGAGGTGAGGCCAAGTAATCAAGTTTGAATACCTTGAAAGGTATTTAAATTCAAAGTGAACATGGTCAGACTACAAACCTCCAAATTAGAAGGCACAAACCTGCAGTCTGATCTGCAGTTCTTCTTTCAAATACATTGAGATCCATTCATACATATACATATAAAACTGCATGCATATAGGTTAATGTACACATACACAAATGTATCTGCTAGAAGAAATGCCACTATGTTTCATATAAGATTCTATCATAGTTTTTCATAAACGTCATATGCTGTAAAATTATTTTTAAAAGAAAATTACTATTTACAGAGGCAGCTTTGGCTTACAGACATGGTTGCCCAACTACTTGCCACCTGAATTTTCTGCTTTCATATATAGATGATCTAATTTGAGTATAAAAATAAGTGTACAATAAACAACAGCTTTTAGACTGCTGGAATTTTTCATATTTTATTTGTACCCCACTCTTAAATTGTTTCTCCTTTTCCTATTTTAAATGGTACCTGGAGCATTACCATATGAGATGTCTAAAGTTTAAACAAGATTATTACAAAGGTAACTGTGACTTCTCAAAATTGAATGTGGAATGCTAACAGAAGTAACTGAAGAAGTAGTTCTGCAGTTAGTATCTTGCTCAGGTTACTGAAATGTGATCAGAAATATTCATCTGCCACACTTCAAGTAAACTTTTAAAAAGTCGTGTTGGAACGGTATCTATCTGAAAAATGAAACATAGGAAATAGCTGGCGATGCTGTTGAAGGACCATCTAAAAGACAGCCAAAGTTCCCAAGGGAAAGATGTTTTTCTGAATAAACACTACCCCAATATATAAAGTTGACTTGAAAAGATGTCATTTGCGGCTTGCTACAGTATTTGCAAAGAAGAGCTAACACAGAGCTAAACCTGATGATCAAGGATAATAACCACGGGTTTCAACAGATTTTCTGAGCTCCCTGGTATCTGCTGAGAACAACAATATCAAAAGGTTCCTCTCTCCAGCACTGCCGGTGTCAAGGTTAATGAGCTAAAACTTGTTAAATGGATATTACCAAACTAATGACGTTTTTATCATATACTGCATGGATTTTAACAGACAGGCTAATGTGCAATATTGCTAGTCTTAACTTAATTAGAACTTATAGCATGTATGCAAGTAAGAGAACTGAAAACAGAGGAGCTGAGAGGCAGCTGTCTTATCTAGACCATGCTGCTGTCACATGACAAATACCTCAGGCTGCCACACATATACTTCAAATGTCCAATTTACTTCCTGAATTTAGACCACATGCAACTGCAGACATAGGAAATACTAGCAGACACTCCTGAGAGTCTATTGGCTATCCGTAACCCTTAAAAAATTCATTCATTTTCATTCCTGTAGGACTCCTCTTTCCCCATTCACACGCTGACTCAGAAAAAGCCATGTCGCACTACAAACCCTCAGCTCTTGACGACCACGCCAGAGACAGGATGGAGGGAAACTGCCTTATTCCCAAACCGCTGTGACTCGGAGCCGTTCGACAGCTCCAGCCAAGCTCAGGACGGCACAGGAACACACACCTTCTGCAGAGGTATCTTTTTCCATCAGCATCCCTGCCCGCCTGGGGAGCAGGAAGGTACCCCTCTAACAGCTGCAAGAGCTGCTGCTTGCTGGAGGAGCTCCTGTCTGCAGGGCAATTTCTAGATTACACGGGGTGTTTGTGGGACAATACTGAAAACACAATTTTTCCTAAAAAGTGTAGGAATCAACCTCTACAAAAATTCCAGGACAAAATTTTAAGAAGGAGGTTACAGAAGAATAAATCTGCAATTTCAAACTTCTAAATCTTAAGTAATATGAACAATGTTTTAAAGTATTTTTACATCAACCACACCACGCCTTAAGACAGTGGAGAAATAAATGCCTAGAGTCTACATCCAAACCAGATGAATGAACAGCAGTGAAAAAAAAGACATTTCATGAATCGTACTAAATGGGAAGAAAAATAAATGGCATTTGCAGATGATTATATTTTGAAGGTAAGGTTGTATAACTGCACCAACCATTTATTTCAGCACCAGAACTGCATCTAATAAATTAAATGCTTTTTTTAAAAAATCCAAACTCAAGATTCAGTGCTATTTGATAACTTGGATTTTCCACTTAGGTAGCACAGGGGCAGGGTTTAGGCTGTAATTACTCAAAGCAGTTTCCAAGTAAGAAAAAGCTGTTAGTTGGATAGAGAATGAGTACCAGTCGCTAGCAATAGGCCACTGCAAATATTTCTTCTACAGACAGAAAGAATCAGAGTTTAAACTCAAGAGAGGCTCAACAGAGATTATCCTCCTAAATAAAAGATATCTGCAGGTTTCACACAAATGCCCTTCTGTTTAGATTATATTTTTCTATTCAAGTTCAATCTCTCACTAACAGGGATGTTATTTAAGGTGCAGTATATACCCAGATACATTTGGTATTTCTGGAAAATGAAATTAGATATCTTACTCGTGGTAACTACTGCAGTGTTTTCTGAAGAACTTCTCTTCCTGGATCTAGGATTTTACAGAGAGAGGGAATAAAGTTGGATTCACTTGCTTTGTCAAAATCAAGAAAAATACAGGAGATGCTGCAAATGAGGGGAAATATTTTTCAAGGATGAAATGCTAAAACCCCCCTTATATCAAATTCATAGAGACAGTCAATCAGAAAAGAGATCCATAGGAATCACAGGAACTCACAACACACTCCTTCCTACTGTGTTTCCAATTTCCACTTGAATTATATGAGAAACTAAGTCACAACTTATCTTGTAAGTCGTACAGGAGAACATGCAGCCTCTCATCTCCCGTGACATTTGTAACTGAATATGCAGCTGCCATACAGGTATGCTGGAAGTTTCATTAGCCCCAAGGATTCCCTTGTCTCCATCCTTAAAGAAGGAGCTTGAGCATCTTCTTAGAAAGAAGAATTTAGTCTCATTTTTATATTGTACAAATGTTGAACAGACACAAAATCCTCAATTATCTAGGTTTTATATATCAGTGCATGTCTGATCTTCAAGGCAAGATCAACATTTATGTCTTGTCTTGGTGATAAAGTTCATGAATATATAATGAAAGTGGAACAACTGTGCTACTGATTAAATGTCAAAAAGGTTTTATTGTCAAATATACTGTAAATACAGAAGATATACAACAAAGAGCATTAATTGCAGGTGACTCAGTACAGCTTAAAAATGCACGTGATCTAAAGAGGACATGTTGATTTTCAGTCTCAACTTTCAATTTTAATTTACCTTTAGCTTGCGCCTCCAGACAACCCGTAAAACTAGGATGAACTATAAAATGGCCAAATTCAACTGAAAGAAACGCTTCACATCGAAGGACAGATGCCATCACGTTAGAGTCTACATCGTGAATACACAGAGCAGAATTAACCAATCCACCCAAAACCCTGGATCTTTGGTACGATTTATTTAAAACTCTGTGAACATTCAAAAGAGATACAATGGGAAAACTTGGTCGGGACAGAGGAAAGCTTGGAACAGCCATCACAGAAACTCAGAACGGGTTTTGTAGAAGAGGCTATGGAAGATTGCAGGGGAGCACGGGTGAGGAGAGTGAGAGCTTTGCACATTTATACAAGAGAGCTGTATGTACACCCGGGAAAAAGTCTTTCTCCCCATCCTGTTCTACATTGCTACACCGAGCACCCACGCAGCCTCGACCGAAGCACTGCATTGGGTTGGGAATCGACAGGATATGAATGACCCGGAGAGAGGCCAGAGGAGTGGCATGAGAACTGACCAGGGACCTAGAAAACCACCAGTCTGAGGCACGTTCAAAAGAGCAGGCTTGTTCAGTGTCGGGAAGGCAGAGAGGACACTCACTAATACTCTTCACTAGTTTAAAGACACGTTCAGTAATAAAAGGCAATAAATTGCTCTCCCTACCAACCATGTACAGAACAAGAAGCAGCAGCAAAAGACTTTAACAAGGAAGACTTAGGTTAAATGTTCGTAAAAATGGCCATGATTAGTAAGCCTACACAATTTCTAAAGTTAAGCTGGACAACCACCAGTCAAACATGATGCTGACGGAGTTATTGAGTCATTAAGAGTGTGGATAAGAAAACAAGTCCGAAAGTGCTGTTTTCCTACGATCCTAAACACTGCAACTGCAGTGCAGAGACCAGAGGCAGTGCCAAAGATGGCACAACAGCCCGTCCTGAACTCACCCTGCCATCGCTAAACCACATCTACTGCCTGAACTAGATCCGTACGCTGCAACATCACGTACCACATCGCAGGGTACTGCCTAGAGTGCTTATCCGCAGCACAGCGTCACGATCCTACACTGTGAGCTCTTCTTCATCCACAGGAATGGTTCAGGGAAAGCCCTTTTAAGGAAAGCTCATTGCTGGAGAAGACAGAGCTGTTCTGGAACCACCAGGTGCATTACCGTTGCCTCCCAACGTGCAACATGCAGCTGCAAAAACCAGCACACAAACTGACCACTCTAGAATTAGTTATTCACCAGATAACATAATATTGGTTACATTTCCAAGATAATAAATACATTGAGATGGCATTTGAAATGTGTACTAAAAATCCATGTATGTTCCCTTTAGATTATAGGCAAATTATTATAGTAACTTCAATTATATGGAGCCAACATCATCTTCTTATTTATGACTAAATGGACCAGGTTTTAAACCACTTCAGCAATCTTATTAATGTAACATTCTAGGAAATTAAGAATAAGAACTTAATTTGAGAAAAAAAAGTGTCACCACCATGGAAACTAAAGATTTCTAACAAGCTCTGGTGATAAAGGTACATCTACTCTTGGTCTGGGACAATACTGTTGGTCTTTCTTAACTGCAACTAGAAGGATCCAATAAATTGCTGCTCTTGTATACAGTTAGAGGTTGTTGAGGGTTTTTTTTATAAAAAAGAAGCTAAAAACATAGACTACCCACCTGTATCTATTTTTAATTTGGTAATGACTGTACTTGCTAAAATTCCACCAAAATGTCACTCACAGCTTTGGATTCCAGCTTTTTTTAAACAGAATATGGAGTAGAAAGCATAACCTATTATGCAAAACTGTCAGATGCTTACTTCTAAAATCACAGAAATAAATGCATCATGCTGATCAAAACTTCATTACAGAAAAACAGAACTTGAATATAACTACTCAAGATAGGAAAGGTATTCTGTAAAAAGTAATAAGGTTCAGATCAGTGTATGCCCTGTTTACCCATATAGTCCCTACTCCAGAAGCAAGGGATGCCTCCCACTTTGTGGGTGCAAGTAAAGGCAGAATTACTTGAGACCTGTGACTTCTGTCTCATCAAATTCACAAATCAGCTAGACATTTGAACAGCGCCAACTGTTACAAGTAAAACTGCTACCGAATCTCAGCTGCAAAAATGTCAGTTCAGGGCACTCTGCAAAAATCTAGTACTGAATCCTTAACTAAAACCCCACATTATTAAAATGGGGAGTTTTTTTGATTAATGCTACTCTTTTGAGTGAGAAAATATTCTAAATGATCACCACAAACATTTCTTACCTCAAAATTAACTGTACGTTAGAGAGCTTTTTTAAAAAAATCTGATTAAAATTGTAATTCATGAGACTCCTGCTGCTGGCAGCTGTATCACGATCAGTGACACCCTTTGGGGGACTCTCAGCATGTGGCCCGCATCAAAGGTAATATGTCAGTTTTCATCCTAACTTATATGTGACTTAACAAGAACAAGAATGTTCCACACTTCAAAATGTAATTACAATGCTAAAGTACTTTTCATTGTTCAAATAGCATTAATGTGAGATTGAAGTTGACTCACTAGAATTAACAATGGTAACCATCACTAATACTTGCTCGTCCTAATATAACGGAATTCTTTACATACTGGATTCTGTACATCCTTACACACTGAAACGGGAAATTAAAACACATTGATCGAGCATGCTAATACACCCTGGTGTTTAAACAAGAATGTTCCTTTGTGCAAAATGATAGGCAGACAAGTTTTGGATGAATCAGCGCACACAGAAAGACCATATTTGACGTACGGTACTTTCCTGTTGTTGTTTGGTAGCAGTGTGGAAAATCTGTGTATCACCAAGTTGAACCACGTGTACTTCTCAGCACTTTTGGCATCTCTAATTGCCAGAGTTCATCCCATCACCAGTTGATGGTTCGTGCTCCCAGGACCATTTTTGCTTTTATCCAACATAGAATTAAAAAATGCATTTCAGAGAGGTGGATCCGGACCACACTCTTCCTCTTCCCTTTCCTACTTAGCATCAAGCCCACAGCAGCAGAGGTGCCTGGAGATGCCTTCTCACCCTACGCCTGCCTGCAGGGAGAGCAGCTCTGCTTCCTAGGGCAAGACAGTGCTCTTCACACCATGGTCTTCCGCAGTCGCAGGAGCCTACTCTCTAAACTTGAATCATATTTCCTTTTAAAGTGCAATACATCTAGGCTAGATTGGTCTAAATTTGGAACATTTCTGGCAAGCCTCGCTCCCTACAGCTACGGCAATTCCTGTGCCTTGCAGAGAAATAGGAGACCTCCTCTTCATGAAGGACAGCCTGCTTTCTTGGGCAAGTTGATATTGACCACAAATATCTGCTGCTATGAACAAATGTGGAAATTATAACCAAGGAAAAACCATAGCCTTGGCTCTACAGTGGCCAAAATGATTTATGACATCAAGACCTAGTGCAGAAGTCTAATGCTCTGAAGGGACCGGGGGAGCTCAGCCTGCGGCTCACGTGTTTTTTGCCCACTCCTAATTACTTCATTTACGAGTGCAAAAGTGTTTTAACAGACAAAATTAATTATTTTGAATAATCCTTCTGAAATATGATATGCAATTTAATTGTATGCACCCTGTCATTAATTAAAGATCCCTACCTTTTGGTGCATTAATTTAAAGATCATATCAGTGACAAAGCAACAATTATAAGATTGTTTACTAAAATTAAAGTTAAAAGGTTAACAAACTCTTGTGATATACCTAAAGTAACACTAAAATGTTTTCATTTGAGTTTTTACTAGACATTATTTTCCTACTCTTTAAAATCAATCTCTTTGTTCCAGGAACACATTTCCTGTCAATAAAATGAAAAATGATATAGATTTAGGAGGATAGTGGTCTCAGCGTAGCATCTCTCATATTATTATTCCAGTATCATCTGTTACAAAGTAAGACCAATTCCCACATCTAATTACAAACAGGATTTCAGAGTCATTAAACAAAATACATTTCCATTAGTGCTGCTGTAAGAAGATAGGGGAAAAAAATGAAGATTAGTTCATGCTGCACCTCTGTTTTTCAAGCTTTGAAGATTTAGACCTCTGCACTCTGAGACTATAAATTTGTAAAGGATCTGAAAGGTGACAGATATGTGAA
This sequence comes from Neomorphus geoffroyi, assembly GCA_033558235.1. NCBI lineage: Eukaryota > Metazoa > Chordata > Aves > Cuculiformes > Neomorphidae > Neomorphus > Neomorphus geoffroyi. The sequence continues at coordinate 19,975,652 of JAUMJM010000045.1, forward strand.
AGCTCTCAATTCTACACAGCTTAGTGGTACCATTTGCATTTTATCATTAGTTTATCTTGTGCTGTACTTAGTTCTGATAGCAGATACAGCAAGAACCTGGAGAGGCTGTTTATGATTATGCCGTGCGCACCCAGAGGTATTTCATTGGCATTAGGAAGGGCTTTTTTTTTTGTAGATATGAATCTTGATTTTCTATATTAAATTTGTTCCAGCAAAAGTTAGAAACAATTGTAAAGAATTCCGTCTTCATGAAAAAATTTAACTTTATGCTCTGGAAAAAAGGATCGGCAGTTTTTGATTTCAAATAAGGTAACAGACAAAATATACTGAGGAAGCAGATTGTGTGATGTTTAACTGTTGAAATATAAACTTACAAGTAGATATAGTTTCCATTCATAAACACTTAGTAGCATCTAATTGTCATGAATCCATTTAAAATATACCCTTAAGAATTACCCACTCAAAAGCATTCACACAAAACAGAGCCTGGATATGTAATAAGAACTTTTTGAAGAATAAATCCATATAAGAGAATATCTAAATTTGCTTCATCTTTAAAATAGTTTACATCAGTGTATGATGTTACATAAACATTAATTAATTTCATCATGTGTGAGATAAACATAAAAAATCTGAAACAGAAATTCCTCTCAAAACAAAAGATGCCTCAGAGTTACAGAGAAACACAGGGATTTTCATTTTCAGGAGTTGTTTGAAATTATATTTCCTTTATCATTACTAAAGCTACACTTCGAGCTACTTCATGTTTCCCAGAGTTGAGTGTCAGTCAATCCAAATACATAAATAGCAGCTGACAAATCCGACATTAATGTGTGAATCATGTACATTTACTCTAAAGTATTTACATTCATATTTAAATGAATAAGGATACTTCTCAGAAAGCCAAAGCATTCTCATGCATTCAATAGGTTAAGAATCTATCTGAAATGGGACCTTAAACCAGTTTGCAGATGAGAAACAAGTTTGTTTTTGCACTCCACTGAAACTGTGGTTCGCTACAACACCCTAAAATTCTCGGTATCAAATCCTGCCCAGCGGTGGGGTAACCCGGCAGGAACCACCCGCTGCCAGGCACTCTCTCGATTTGCCTAAGAAAGAGATGGGTGCGCATCTTGTTTCTGATTTTCACACGTGGAGACCGGGTTCTTGGCGTAACTGAGAGGGCCCAAGAAAGCCATCCCCATCAGGAAGAAACAGAAGAGAACACAGCAGAAAACAAACAAGGTACAACCAAACGAACAGCTTATCACCTCCTGGCCAGCGTCTGAGGAGATGGATCTTAAAAAAGAAAACAGCAAATCAGCCTTTCCTCCAAAATGGTCAGTCGCTGGCTCCACTTACACTGTCTGGAGGGAATTCATTGCTCTGTATCATTCAGCAGCCACGGACACTTTCTGCCAAGCAGCAATGGGCAAAGCTTTTTAAAGTCTCAGTGAAACACGAATGTTTTCACTGTTTTCATTGAAAAAGAAAGCTTACAATTTCTTAGAGTCTACTTGCAAGTGTGTTTGAGCAACTTCCAAGAAACCACACCTCCAAAGCCACGTACTGAAAGTGCATCCTGAAAGCCACCAGGTTTCATCACATGAAGTCCTATGGCCTTGGGATAAATACCCTTAAGCCCAGCTTGTCCTCACAGCCGGTCACCTCTGAGGCCATACATGTCGTCACGACCTAGAGGAGCCGCGTTCACACACCACACTTCGGCACGCCGTTCCCTCGACTCTGCGCTCAGAGTTAGTCCCGAAGAATCAATGTTTCATTGTTTCCAGGAGGACCTCGTAGCAGCCCTCCAGCACCTGAAGGGGCTACAAGAAAGCCAGGGAGGGACTTCTTACAAGGGCTTGTAGTGACAGGACGAGGGGGAATGGCTTTAAACTGGAAGGGGGAAGATTTAGATTAGACATTGGGAAGATTAGAAATTCTTCACAATGAGGGTGGGGAGGCCCTGGCTCAGGTTGCCCAGGGAGGTTGTGGCTGCCCCATCCCTGGAGGTGCTTGAGTAGCGTGGTCTGGTGGGAGGTGTCCCTGCCCACAGCAGCGGGGTTGGAACTGGATGATCTTTAAGATCCCTTCCTAACCAAACCATTCTATGATTCTGATTCTATGATTCATCCAGGAGTTTCATAAGTCTCTTATTCTTCGTATGCCCATCCTATTGTCACATCCAACCTCCCCCCAGAGAAACGCACCCCAGCTCAATGGGCTGAACAGGAGCCATGAAGTGCTCTGAACTCATTTCTAATCTCTAGGAGAACACGCCTCTGCCTGACACTGACACTCCCTGCCTATCTCCTAGCCCGGTCCCATCGGCTGCTGTCACACCACGAGCCACGCTCAAACCACACCACCATCTGCATGCTTGAGGAAAAAAGGCACGTCAAAAATGCCACCCCCTTTCCTATCTACCCTACCTACCCCAGTGCTCAATCCATTTTTGTTGGATGGCCATGGACCGGCAGCTCACTGCACTCCACGACTCCGTCAACAAGGAGTCACTCCGTCAACTCAGCCACTATGTGCCACCCTCAATTTCCAGCGTGCAAAGCAAGCATCTTCACACTCACCAAGATCCATGCAAGTATCTGCCTGAACAAACCGCACAGACTCCTCAATTTCAGGATAAGGCATTCTAATGTACCTGCTAGGGCTGGAGTTAAACAGCCCTAGGTTTTGGATAAGACAGGACAAAAACCAAAATATTTTAAATCCTCTCTTGCTTCAAGACTGTACATATTCCTCCTGGCAAAAGGACAATTAAAAGAAAATTAAATGTATGCTTCACCAGCTTTTCAGCTGATTCTAAAAATATTAATACTAGTTTTGACTGGTTATATTTTAAAATGGCACGAAAGTTTTGTGCTCTTTAAATAAAATTATCATCTTTGAAACAACAACTCTCTGCTCACGTAACACAAAAATACTTTAACAACAGGAGAAATGACTTCATGAAGTCTGCACAGCACTCGGGGATTAAAAAAATCTGTTCTCTGGTCTTGTCATTTTTACTCTTACAATAAAATAACAGCCTCGGCATCCTGCTCTTTAGAATAAAAGACCTACCTCTTTTGACTTTTCGAGCACTTGAAAATTTTAAAAGAGGAAAACTAAAAAATGCTGACCGTGTAATAGCTGGGTATTCATGGTGGGTGGAGAACATGAAAGGTTACAATATGGATCTGTGCCTACGCGTTTCTTTTCAACTTGAGCAGCATCCTCCTGCTTCTGCTAACTCGGCAATCATACAGCTGACAGATTTCTGGGTTTTCTAAATAATGCATGGGATTTTCTTTTAACATGTCAGTGCAAAAGTATCAATTCTGCCCCTGTGTCGTTTGTGATGCTGATTTTCCTTGACAGCATTCCATTAAACCAATGAGTTTTTTCCCTCCTGATGGTTCCTTAAATATTCCTCGGAGTGATGTATTTGTGGTTTTTTAAACAGATTGTGAAAGATGTTTGCATTTATGAGAAAACTGCATGGCAGGTACTGAAGGGAAAAAAGGGATAAAAAGGTAACACTTTTTTTTTTTTATAAGAAGAGCTTTCTCTCTGATCCTCACATGCCAAAAGCTAAGGTGTTTTTCCTTTCTTTTCTGCCTACCTTAGCTCCTTGTCTGGAAATTAAGCAACAGGACTCCACACACAGAATAACATTTTGACTTCCTAAGGAAATACCACTGAAACACTTAGTACTGTTTGATATCTCTCCTGGGAAAGCAAAACACATTTATTAAATCATGCATGCTAACTCCAAAAGCCAACAGAAGGAAATAACTGCTTTATTCTTTGCGCTGAGGTTTTGTACCACCAGGTACTGTCACGCACTGCTACACACTGATCCTTCTTTGCTCATGCAGCTCAAAGGATGCGCAGGTACCATCACCGATACTGTAATTTGCAATCTATCCCTCACATTTCATTTCTATCACATACGTGTACAATTTATCCGCTGCCATGCTTGTAAAAAACAAAAACTCTGATTTCAAGTAAGTTTCAAATTTCCCTGACCAATATACGCTAATTTCCAGAATATACTTCACCTAATATTTGTATTGCACGACGATCTCTATTTGTGCAACCAGAGAGGGTTTGTTTTGTTTATCTTATGGCTATATAAAAAATGGATTATGTGGTGGGACTCTGAGAGATCTGCACACACATCCAGCGTACCTGGCTTCAGCTGCCAGCTTCAAACCCTTGATCTTACTCATTTTCCAAAGTGGAATACGAAAAGTGACATCACATCTGGCATGTATTATCCATCAAGCTTTACAGCATGACTTGCCTTAGCTATGGACACCCTCTGGACTCAAAGCAATCCTCAGATGTGTGCACAGAGGGCCACCAACAAACCTTCTCAGCTCCAAAGATTCACATGGAGTAGCCAGAAAGAAGGAATAGGATTATAAGAAACTTATGACCACTGGATACTGGAGATTTCAGAGAGATGTAACTTCTCCCACTTTCAGACATGTTTGTCCCCAACTACATGGTTTTCTAAATTCAATCTTCTTTCTCAGGTCCTACAAGAAGATGGAGACAGACACTAAGCCACAAGGAACAACTTGCACAGATCAGCTGGACTGTGAGGCCACAGAACCTGTAGTGCCAGATTAAATATGAGATTTTCAACTGCCTGAGAAGTTTGTTTCAACACTTCATATGATGAGTAGGAAGGTGCAAAAAAATCTCTTTCTCTTCTGCAGAGAAGAGGGGAAAGAGGACATTAATGTTGAAACGTATAACAACATTCTTCACAGCATTGTGAGCAAATGCATTGCTTCAATTAAAAAATACATGCAATTTGGGGGGTTTGGGACACTTTTTTCTTCACAGTTTGAGTATTGTCTCTTGCAGCGCATTTTTCTAAGTAAGTTATTTAGACTATTCCAGTACTAAACTCCACCATTACTGAGGTTATTGTAATATCCCAAAAAGGAGGTAGGCAGCACCTGATGGCAAAAGCACGCCAGCTGGTCTGAAAGCAGGAAAAGAAGTGGCGTGTTTAGTCCCCACTCCCTTAGACACAATTATAAGATTCAATCCCCTGTCTGTAATTTCCTAGAGAACAATACATATGTGAATAATTACAGTTCAGATTTTAAATTGATAGCACGAATTCTGGCTTCAGATAGAGAAATGCTTGAAAAATGTCCATCAACATAGGTGTACACAAACAGAAAGAAAATACAGAATTGACATTCTAGGCATCACTAAAGAAACAAATCCAAAATGATTTCATGCTGACTGCCATAGATTTGGACGGGGATTTCAATGAACATGACAAGACACCCTCACCGCCTTTTTACTATCCTAATGGCCTGCATATACGGACACATTCCAAAAAACCTGGCAATTAAGCCTCGGGACTTAATACTGATCAAGTACATTTTTAATTCAAAACAAACAACAGCAAAAGAGACTCCATCTATCAGAGTATGGAACGAGGAGGAAGGCGCCACAGCCTAATGTGAAGCATTTAGTGGCGTTGGAACTTATGCTTGGCAGAGGAAATCAACGTCTAACACCGAGGTAAAAACCCAACCATCTCTACAGTTGGGGTTTTTTTAGGTAAAACTGCAACCCTTCACGCCTTTGTTACAGTAAAAAGAAAAAAAAATCAAAGGAAGCAAAAGGTCCTTTGCTCTGTATAACTATATTTCTGATTTGACAGCTACAATTATAATCATTCAGACATCTATTTCCCACAAACTCTCCACAACCATAACCTTTAGTGATTAATTACAAAGTTCCAGGAGCAATAGTACACAGACTAATTTCCTAAAACAATAAAAGACAGAATTTCTCATTTGGAGCTAAATGAAACACGAACAGGTTGTTACTCATGCTGAAATCTAGATGCAGAGTCATGTTGGAGTCATTACAGAAGCTATTAAACACAACCTCAAATCAAAGAAACTGTAGGTCTCTCTCCTAAAATAAAATCTTTTTCTCACTTATGAGACTTCTGAATCCTTTGCTCTGTTTTTTCCTACCTCTTCTAAGTAAAAAAAAATTTCAAAATTCAATTTTCTTTCTCATTTCACATCCCCATTTTGGTTTTAATAGGCATTTAAACTGTGAGAGTCTAGAGCAAAACAAACATTTGGTAAAGGGTTCGTGCACACAGAATTATCATGGTGTTCTCTTCGGAGTGAATCAAAATTACAACATGTCTATCAACTACTAAACAAAATGCCAACTCTCGTCACGCCCCACGAGTTTTCCATAAGGAATAGTCGATAATTCCTCAGTTGTGGGAAATGTACAGTTAAGCTTTACATTCCTTGCATTTTGGTTTTCCTTTTTGACACATTCTGCTGTACCTGCTAAATGCAAATCTTTAAAAGACGACCCTCTCATAAAGACAGAGGCCATGCATTACAAAAATGATCCTAATACTGCCATTGTAGATACTAAAAAGAGGGGAAAGAGTAATTTTTTTAATATGATTAGGAGTTCTTTTTGTTAAGGACTTACTTCTCTGTCTGCAAGCAACATCGGCACTCGATCCAGCAAATTTGCTCCTGGTACTTGTACTGAATCAGGCAATGAAAAGCGGAAAGAACTGAGAAGAGATCTTTACGTAACTGACACCATATCCTTCTCCTTGGGCCCCCTGTAACATCGGTTAAGTCAGCAGGAATTTTTCCAAATATCTAAATTGGTATTGAGTGAGTCACATAACTCTTAAGAATCGCTAAACTACAAAGAATTTGTATTTAATACGCATACTCTTGACGTATTGTCAAAAGGCTGGTGTGATAAAACTTGTCAATCAGGTACCTAAAATAATAGAATATTAATGTACTTACGTTCTCTCCATAAGAAATACACAAATTTTGGCAAATCAGGTAACACACCAAACCATGAACATTCAAACTAGCGAGCTTTTGTGCAGCACTGTGCACTAAACCCTGCATCTCTTCTGTATGAAACTTCCGCTCTTTTCTGGAGGAATTCTCTCTTCAGTCGTATTTCTTAGCATTCAGTGAAACTTCATAATTCATTCTGAACTATATAAGGAGTAGGAGAGTTACACAAAATAAATATGCTTTTTCAGTGCTTTTTTTCCTGAATTCAATAAGCACTAATTGATTAGGGTCTGAGAGGTGAATAAGAAATACATATCCCACATAACAGAACGCTGGGAAGGGTTTAATGCATGAATGAGAAGCCAGAGTTCTTCAATACAAATGAGTACACAAAATTAGCAAAAGGCAACACTACTTTCGGAAAGACTGCTTTGCGCATAATTTGTCATGAATTCAAAGTTATTCCTTTAGAAAATGAGTCTAAGACCTCCCAGCTGCTGCTTTATTGGTCTAATAAATTAGCATTTTGATGGTACAATGCATATACACTATACACCATCCAAGCAAGCGAACTGTGAGAGCGGCTTCGTCTTTAGAGATGCATGTGTGACTTCAGAAATGTGGGAATGCCAATGGGAGATGTGAATGCACTGCAGGATCAGACAATGCCTCTGTTCTTGAACTGATAGTGGGAACAAAGGATGTATAAGTTTCCAAAACGGTAAGAGTGTATTGCAGGATTGTTTGTGACAAAAAAAGTGAGTCCATGTGAACCTGCCTTTATTTTAACAGGTACCTTGCAGCTTTCTGAGACAAACTGGATCTGTCTTATTCTAGGTTCTTTACATTATCCAAGTAAAAGTCTCTTCTATTCATCTTAAAAGAACACTACAATAAAGAAAGACGTCCCCTTCAAAGGATCCATTTCTGACTTATACTTTGAATACTCTTCTCGTGGAGGTGGGACTCAAGGAGCTGAGTTCAAGTCTAGACTAACGGTTATAACGGTATAGACTGAACATGTGTTTGGTATCAGCGCCTTCTATCCAAGGTTATCCCAGCCAGGTGGGCCATAACAAACGTTTATCGTGAGCTCCTTCAGATCTGTGGTTTGCAAACATGCATTCAAGGAAACAGCAAGATGCAGAAAAGCCAAAAGTTGGTGATTTAGCTTTCCCTACCTGAACTTTCTCCAGTGAACTGCAGAACTCATGATGAGTTCCAACAACCTGATATTTTGGAAGCGTTCCATCATGTATAGGAAAACTCCAGGCTCACTGTATTATTGCCAATAGACAAGTCTTCTGATACTACAAATATATTTAGGGAACGGTTTAAAATGTCTTTTCGAACATAATGAAAACAGTCCTGCACCAGTACTTTACAAAAAAATTAGTGAAGGTGGCTCTGAAGGAGGAAAAGTGGAGGAATACTGGAGGAACAGGTGCAGCAATTTTGATTTGACATCAGTAGTGCAAAGTTTACAAAACAAAAGAGCACAAGAATCAGCAACAGATTTATCATTTGCTTTCCCATGCACAAAAGCAGGCGTTAGGAGCTCCCCTACAGCTCACAGCGTTACTTACCTGCGTTCGAATTGAGTTCCTCATTTTCTGATTCTGTTCCGTTTTGACTTCCACTCCCATGAAGGCTGTTCATTGCCATAAGTTTCATTTTCTGTAACTTCATGGCCTCCGCCATAGCAGCCGCTGTCAGACCTGGAGAAATATAAATAAATAAAATGTGATGTCATACTGAACAATGCAGCACTGAAAAACATGAAAACCAAAACAATTCCTTTCAGTAAGAATATTCATAAATTCAATACACATTCTTAACCCAGTTATGCAATGATATCCTGAACACTATCCTTATTTTAAGGTCAAGTTATTTCAGTACACCACTCAGCATTTATATATTTTTTAATTCTTTCAAGTTTATTTTTCTATTTTTTACACGTATAGCAGAAAGAAATATATTACACTTAATGGTATCCTTTTTGATTATACTTTTAAATATCATTTCCTGTCACTTTGATCATTTTGTCACTTTGATCACTTTCTGCTTGACTTATTCAGCTGCTATAAAATTTCCAGGTACACTAGTAAGACAGAATATTCTTTAATTTCAACATTCAAAGCCAATTAACAGGGAATCCAAATATTATTTTGCCTTTTTCTGAAGCATGTTTGTTTGGATTGACATTACTGCTACTGGAAAATGTTGCTTTGGAATTGTTAAAAAAGTACAGCGTTTGTAATTATAAACTCGATCCCAGCTTTAACAGATCATTAAGACCAGCACAAACTTACAGAATTAAGTGGTAGATTTTCAAGTGACTTGAAAAACAATTTCCAATAGTAAAAGAGAAAAAGCAGAGTGGCATCAGGGTACAGGTTACCATCACTACCATAATTTCTAAATTATTATTTAGATTCCCAATATCTGTTTTTCATAAAAGTAAACTTTTTAAGTTTTATCATTTCTGACTTGGTCCATAAGTAAGAAATCAGATTTTCTTCAAAACAGTATCAAATTATTTTAACTCTGGGCAAGACACGACTGAAAATACTTCATCTGAAGTTCATCTGTCTTGCAGGAATACACAGGACCATGTAACCAAAAAGACCTCTACAGGCATAATTGTTTTATCTGTTCAGTTATGGATTAGATGGTTTGGTGCCTTCCTCCCTGTACAGTACGACTTGCTTTTGTCCTTTGCTACAAAGCAAGCGAAACGCCTCCCATCAGGTATATTGGGCAACAGTTCCTCAACAGCCCTGAACTGCATTTACCCCATGATTTTTTATTGGTGGTGCACGTTGTATCAACCCACAAAGATATCAGACATCAAACCAGAACTAAATAATCTGCTGTTTCTGCAAAGCACTGCTTACTGAGAGATTAGATACTGATTAAACTGAACTAATAATTTTCACATCCCATACTGCCACACATCCATAAATTAAAATACTTCCTTTCAAAAGCAGCTATGAATCTGACATTTAGATTAGCTCTCCTGCTCCTATAATAGGCTTCACAGAAGTCCTCATTATTTTAATACGGCTTAAGTAAGCAAGCAATCAATAGACTCCAACTGCATGGAGGAGGGACATGTATTATCACGTATGGATACAGCAATTTGGATAACTACAGCAAAGAGATTCCTGATTATCATCAGTAACTTGGAGATGATGGGCTATGAGACAGGAGTTACACAAGCCCTCTTCTCTCCAGGCTCTCTGCCCTCTGCTTTCTGTCTGCCTGAGAGCCTCACGACATACACAAAACCAAACTCCCATATTCCCAAAGTACTGATGCCAGAGCTAATAAATATCATCTACACTAACTTTTTTGTCACTGATACAGGAAAATCTAAATGGATTTCATTATTAATATACACTAATAAAACAAATAAAAATAAGTCCAGAAAATATCATCAACAATCTCGTCTTTTAAGTAATTTAATGCAGTCCTCACTTCAAACTCAACACCACTATAGTGTAACAGTGCTCACTTTTAACTTCAAAATACTTTTTTTCTAACATCCTTGAAAGTTCTTTTGCAAACACTGCAGGCTTTTTATTGAGCAGATCTAAAGTCCTGATGTTTAAACTCCTCTTTTTACAAATTCTGTGGTTGACATCCTTTCACATTTAATCCTTCAAAGAATATATCTTCAATAATAAAACTCTTCACATGCTTTCTGGAGAAGATGAAATAGTCCATAAACTTTCCCACTTTTTTTCAAGGGAAAGGAGGTGGGATTGCTCTTTGACTGAATTCCACATTATTTTCAGGAAGTTCAAAAAACAAGCCTCGGCACAAGACTTCTGAGGATTTTACTGTTTGTAAGATTTCCAGGAACCTGTGTGATTTCCCTGCCTATCTGCACACCTGTACTTTTCCTCCTTACCCCCAACAATTCCATGTCCTGAGGTGCAGCTACCGCTAAAGCATTTTCAGAACTCTTACCCACTCACTACCTACTCTTATTTTCACTATATACTTCTATTTGCAAAGAATTCACATTTATTTTAAATGTTACAAAAATATAGTCTGTAAACAGTTTTTCATCATCGCACTTTATCATTTGCCTTCTCCCAGTACACACAGATGAACTAATACGACAGTAAATACTTTCACCGGTGCCTGTATTTATACAGGTTCTTGATACTCTAAGTCATAAAACTTTACTAAGTTAAAATACACAAGAGTAGAGAAACTTATTCATAAGGAGATTAAAAGGGAATGGAAAGTGGATTGAAAATTACAGTAAAACGTTCAGTGAAAAGACAAACCCAAAAATTATCCAGGGCACTGTACAAGAAAACAAACAAACCTCCATCGAGCAGTTGTGTCGCAGCACAATGGAGGCAGAACGGGTACCGAGGCACAAACAGAAAAGAATCAACCCAATCCCAAACCCACCACGATGCTGCCTGCAGACATTAAGGGCAATTATTGTCAGGCATTTCTGAGCTCCCTAACCAGACACAGCTGCCATAAGGACAACAGCCAAAGAACAGTGATGTATCAGAAACCTCTGCTGTGCCATCTGCCACACCAAAGTCACTCTGCTTCAGCATTAAAGGTTTAAAGAGTAAAGCCCAGTCCTAATGCAGAAAGCGCTACAGTTTGAAGATCCCGAGCAGTCAGGCATAAGCGCGAAGCAGAGACAGCCAATACCATCCCTGAGCTCAGTGTCACAAAGTCTTTATACTCTTACCCACTTTTCCTCAGTTTTTAGAATTTCTTACTTGAACTGCGATAGCAATAAAAGCCCCGGAATCTGACTGTATGAGGCACTTTAAAAACACTGTACTAATTCTTCAGCATTTCTGCAAGCTAATAAAACCGAGGTTAAAGCAAATTGTTTCAGCAGTAAAGGTGTGCTGATTGAAATGATGGAAGAAAACGTACAGCAAATCGCCCATTGGCATAATCTTCAATTAAGGCTACTGCTGTGGCTAACGTTACTGAAGCTACTATTTAATTTAACTATTAATAAAGCTCCTTTCTGTAATTGACTGGGCTCCAGCTAGCTGTGGCAAAGAGGGCTATTCTTCAACTGACTTATCTAAAGATCTACAAAGAACTGAAGAATCATTTCCATCCTCTCAGATGAATCATTATCAGCAGCAAAATCTCACTTAGAGTACCTCCCTTTGAAAAATGTACTTGAAAACTGCTATAACGTAGGCATCTACTCCTCTGCTTTCACCTTGGGGAAAAAAAAAAGGGATTTCTAGGAAAACGGACATGCTGGATTACTACTTCAAAGCTTTCGGGGTTTTTTCTCTCTGTTTACACTTAAAATTTCCTTTCCTTCAGTTATCTTCTGCCAGCTGGGATCAATTACTGAACATCCAGGAACAAACTATGTAGCTCTCATTGTCCACCCTGTACATTCTCTACAGTACTACCACCACCACCAAAAGCCTGAGTCTCACCACAGTTGTGATGGTTTGTTTTCCAAACTGCTAGCACCACGTGGCCGGTGGAGCCAGTCCAGCCAAGAGCAGCCCACAAGCCACCAGTTGCCTTGGCTGCAAGACAGGAGCTCTTGGAAGAGCTGCCTGGGATCTTCCAGAGACACCAGCCCTAATGCAGAAATCTCGGAGCCACATTCTGCGTCAGCTCTCTATACATGAATCTTGATTACAAGTGCAGAACAGATTGTGATGGTGTGCGCTCAGGTACACCTGCATCGCGCATATGGCAGAACAACCAACTGCCACCGCTAATCTTCATTCTGTAATTTCAGTTTTGTCAGGACACTGTGTACTCTCCCTTTGACAAGCCTGCATAACGGCCGTACAACACATGGATTTCGCCCTGAAATAACCCCTCAAGGACACCCAAACTGGCGTATTTTATGCTTAGGTTGCACTGAAGTACAATTCTGCAATTATCTCCCGAGCCACAGTTAGACGACACCTAAGCACCAGATTTCAAATGAAGGGTTTTGATCCCAATTAGGACCATACTTAGCTTACATGATGTGGCACAAGACGCTCTTCTAGGGGAAGATCCACTGCTTGTGGGACACTGAAAATGGAACAGACCTGAATGCAGTGTGAGGCTCGGCTGCCCTGTGAGCGCCCCACTGGACACGTCCTCAGCTCCCAAAGCCAAGGCACCTGCAGTGCTTGAGAGGGTGTGAAGACCAGAGGGGTTTCACCATTCCTTGTCTGCATCCTATTACAGTTAGTGGCTAATTGCTTACTCAAATATCTCCCATGCAGACACAAGGACTAGTGAAGCTTATTCCTCTGTGAAGTCTCGGGAAGAATGTCAATGAAAACGTGCATTTTTACTACACGGCCCAACGATCACAATTCCAATGTGGTTTGTGGTCGTACCCCCCTCAGGGCCAGTCTCCCGTTACAGGGGGGGTGCTGAACCCACCAGCTTCCCTGAGCATCAGACAACAAGGGGACAGTGTTTCTTGCTTCTGGTAAACACCACCGATCAGCAAATACCTTCTTGGAGACGTAAGAACCCAAAACTTAATGACATTCTCTCACAGAGGCATCCAGGATTTCTTGCATGCATCTTCCAGGTTTAACTAATGTCCAGTCATTGAAAATTGGATTTTGATGGTAAATACAAGGACTCTGAGCATTTTAAGGTGACCCTGAGTAACTGCTAATCTTGTCTTCTAGTTACGGCTATTTTTTCCAGTCCCTTAATTAGTTAGACTGTGCCCCTCCTTCATATTAGTTTGAAAGCTTTTCTGTCAAAACTGTGAACAAGTAAATTAACTAAAGGAGAACTATGAGTAATCAGATCCTGAGGTTTGCAATTAATTAAATGAAACGGTGAGTCAGTGAACTGAAGAGTGGTCTTATATTAAAACAAAACATTTAATTAAATTAACAGTCAACACATTGCAATTAATAATATTCAAAAGGAAAAACGAAAACCAGTCTAGCCTTGCCATATTACTTCAGTCTAACAGTCAAGCATTGTGCATTGGCTTGTTTGTTATTTGCATTCAGAGCTGCTATGGGTCAAGCTTGATGCACTAAAACAGGAATAATGAAACATCTGGTAGTATGAAATGTTAATATGAGATAACATATTGCAAACAGTGAAAACAATTCTGAAACATCCAATAAATGAGGCCTTGGAAGACTAAAAAGAATAAGCTTTCTTTCCCATTTTATTAAATAAGGAAATTAATAAAAATAAATACATACAATGTATTTTACGTTTTCAGAATGCCTGTAAGAATTTGCTAATTAATTTAAACTTTCACATTAGAAAGTGGGGGCTTCTCTGTAGCTGAAATGCTAATACTAATCCTTGCTTAGTGATAAATTACATCGGTAAAACCCAGCTCCTAACACAAAGGACAGTGAAATCAAATCCTGGAATGAGAACATTAAAATGACCAAAGCGTGAGAGCAGTTTGCAGACAGGTCCAAATACCTCAGTCTTATTATTGCTCGGTTTGTCCCTTTCTGTGAGCTGAATCAACTGGAAACTGTAGGGGAGTTCTAGCTCTCGCACATGTTCTGTTTTCAATGCCTGCTCAAAGATATCCTGGCTACCATTTCAGATAGGTCATAATAATCCATCAATGTGAAACATTTGAGAGACTGCAAGGAAAGAACTTAGTGAGTAATTGGCCACTGCAGGCAGAGGATGGGATTTCAGCATAAGCACCTAGCACAAAGCTTCATCACGGGCTGAGCTGTGTGAGTATTCACCCCGGGCCCTGGGACAACACTTTGGAGCCCACCCTGAAACCCAAGCTACACCCATCTGACACTGCCAACTGAAATGCAGTCAATAGCCAAGAAATGTATTACGACAGTTGAGTTTCTTTCATCTGTTCTGATACCTGCAGCCAACCGTTCCGGTATTACAACCGTATTTGAAGGATACATTCTTCTCTCCCATTCTGCAATAGGAAAGCAGTCCAAAGAACAGCAAAACCATATTTTAGAGTAGAAAATTTGGAACTATTTTTACAGTATTTATCCTGCTACATGTTCAAAGACAAAAAGAAAATGAAAGACTCATTCTCTAAATATGTTCAGTTAACGAAAGCTCAGAAATCACTGAGGATCATTCTTAGTAAAACATTTTAGACAATAATGAAAATTTTTGAGTGCCTTAACATTTCTAAACACCACCACTTTAAAATGTCAAAAAAACCCTATACTATGGCAGAAGAACCTTATCAAGGGAGAAAATAACCCAAACCAATAGTATGTGTATTTGTCAGGAACTTTGAGAAATTAACTTTCCACAGAGCAGTTCCCATCAGCTCGCTTCTGCAATGAGCTGCCAGGCAGCCCTTACTTGAGAGACCTTATTTGCCTTCGCACAGTCCCCTTACTGCCTACATCGCTTCCGCAGACAGACAGGGACAGAGCTCCAGCCAGGTCTGTTCATCATACAACCTCGCTTCCCTCACAGGTCAATCGATTCTCTATCATCAACCAGGCAGTTATGCTGGGGAAAAAACCCCAGTATGTGGTAATGTAATTTAAAGACTTTGCCAAATGCTCAAGGGATCAAAAATTAGGATTGCACATACGTTTTGTAATTTTTGATGGTTTCAATCCTAGTAATTTTTGTTTAACAGTGTTAAACAAAACAGCTCACCTTACTTTAATTCCAAAATATAATTTCATGCTAAAGTTCACATAAGCATAAACAAGATAAAAACCTCTACACAGCAAGAAGTCCCTGCCACTCCATGGAATAATTCGCAGCAGTAACAAGTTGTCATGCTCTAATGTCACACATATTTAGACAGAAGTAAATACTTACAAATGGGGAGAGCTTGCTTTCCAGATGCTTCTATCCCATGCCTGCCTCTATGATTTAGTCTTGTCACACCAGTTTATAACCTCTGCTCTTTTGTATAGCCTAATCTTAGCCTTCACATATCCATTTGAAAGACTGCAAATATTTTTAACATGAACATCTTCCATCAAATTCGTATCTGAGATATTTCATATCCTTGAGTCACAGTAAAACACGATGACCAAAGACCTGTCGGCTTTCTCGCCTAAACCCAAGGGGCTCAGTTCAAAGTACATAGAAATTTTAATCCCATATTTGTGCTTATACCTATGTTTTCACGAGCGCTCATGTTCAAGCTGATGCACAGCAATACCCAGCTATATTTTTTATAGATAACTTCATATCCAAAAAGGTAGTTGGTATCTTATATCAACCAAAACTGCAGCCACCTCATTGGAGGGAAACAGAAAAGTCAGAACTAGAAAGAGCACTGAGAGGGTTACATTATTTTTTTCCTTCATTTTTACTGTATCTCATGAGAATTGATTAATTTTGTGACATTTTCTGCTCTTTTTTATTATCTATGCCATGAGAATGATTTGTCAAGACCATAATGCGTAATACTTTTAGTATGCTGCACTACTGTGACCTTTACCACCTTCTGCATATTTGATTGACTGACCACTCCACTTTTGATCTACGGGTTTCAGGGGATGGAAGCCAACACGAGACAGACGCGTGAGCCACTGAATTATTGCTGAAAAGATCACAATCGCTTTATACAGATAATTTATATGTTCTTCGGTGCGTAACCGATACACTTCTAGTCACATCACTGAAAACTTTCAACACAAAATGAAAACTCTTACTCGATGTGGTGCAGTTAAAAAAGTGTTTTCATACATCACAAGAGTGAGAAATTCATGCGTTAGGACTCAGATTTTGGTAAGGATAAGACAAGGTAAACTAATGCTCATAATCACCTAAATTCTCAAACTACTGCTTATGCTTTCATAACGCTATCATAGACTAAAGATTACAGTTCTTTGAGATAAGGACTTGAAAAATTAAAAACTAAAGCAGAAATGTGTTAAACTACCTCCCTGAGAGCAACATATAAAATAAATTGCATGTATAGGAAAAAAATGTTAACTCCAGAGCACTGAATTTTCAGAAGCCACGGGAAAGAATACAAAGGTGGCTGTCATCAGCCCCAAAAGGAAAACAGACCTTTGAGACAGGTCTCACAGCCAGCAGAGCAGGAATTCTTTGCTTTTGGAAAGAAGGAATTCTTTCAGTCTAGTGAAACAGCCCAGGTGAGCAACGTGAGTTCAGTCAAATTCAAAACAACCTGGACTGCTCAACAGCCTGGAAAGCTCAGACACAGCCAGGGCCCTGGATGCACTCACAGGGCTTAACGACCACCTTCTCTTGGGCTCCAGAGCTCACTGCGCTTCTTTCTGAAGCAGGACTCAGTTATCCATTTCAGAATATGTTTGGGTTCATGAGAAGCTAAAATTATGTTATAAATACCTTTAAACCTAACAGCCCTCATATCCACCATGGCCATTATGTAACTTCTCTACAATCACAAATGTCTGTCATGGGGTGTGTGCTGCCACCTGGAATTACAATTAGTCGTTATTTTTTCTCCACGTTTATTCCTTTTCCGTTAAATCCACTTCTGTGGGTATAAAGCACTTGGCCATAATTGGTAACAACGGGGAAACTGTTGTTTTGGAGGTCCTTTCAGTTAAGTACCAAAAAGTCTGCAAGCTTATCTGGAGTTGGCACAAATCTCTTGAGTTTGTAAAATTAATTGGGCTGGAAAGTCTTCTGAGAATAAGGATATCTTTGTGAGTGATTTCAAGCTACTTCCTGCTTGTGACTGGAAACCACCATACAAATATTGTTTTTCTATCAGATGGCACAGCTCAGCTACATCCAAACTGTCTGAGACCCCAGTTTAAAGTGCAAATTCATCGTGCTTCAGTAGTTCAGATGAAACCTCAATATATTGTCAAGATCAGCTCTGCTGTTAGAGACTGGACCACTAACATAGTACCCCTGCAAACTACCGTCCACTTCAGCTGGACCAGCCTGACCAACACAGACTCGTGAAGCAGTAATTTCTCTGGCAAGAAAGGAGAATAGTTGAGTGACAATTCAGCAGATCAACGTTGCAGGCTCCAAGCAGATCTCCAGCTTTCAGGTAGAACCTACCACATTTACAATTACTATCAATCTGACAAAAGATGTATAACGTAGTACAGAAACATGACTTAAATACTTGGAATAGCTGATTCATAGTGTTCCCAGATGAATTTTCCATGTATTGTTCAATGTAAAATAAAGTAACACATGGGGGAGCAAGGATTAGCCTCTAGGTCTCTACCGCCTCAAATGAAGACTCTACCTACGTTACGTTATGATCTCTCTCCAGAAACGCTTGGGGCACAACAAAACCTGAAGGGTTGTGGTTTTTTCTTTTTTAAATTTAAGGAGCAGAAATACGCATCCATCTCAAAACTTGATGCTTCACACAGCCATCAGTGAAGTAGCTTTTGCCAAAAAGTCCCATTCCTCAGTATGGATTATTTCAGGTAGGATTCTGGGGCGAGCTGGCATTAGTGGAGTGTCATGGCACGTACACGCCATGTATTTCTAGTTTATAAGAAAATTAGATAACTGAGATTCATTTATTTTTATTTCAGTTTGGGCAGCAATCCAACTGCCGCACTTGGGAAAGGACAAGCGTTCATGGAACTTTCCAGCAAATTTCTGTGAGGCAAGAACCACCAGATCAGGCGGCAAATGCTCCCCAAATAATGCCTTGGGTCAAAGCTGAGGTGCTGCTTGGGCACTTTCTGCAAGCAGGCGACGGATATGTGAATTTCTCATACTGCAGAGGAAAAAGAAGAGGCAGCCCACAGCCTGGAGAAAGCAGATTTAACTTCTGGCTATGTTTTGGACTATAGGCGAAGAAATACCAAGAGCTGTATTTTCTTCTGGGGCATAAATTAATGACTATTGATCAACAGCCAGCGCCTGTGTGGAACACGGTTACAGGAGCGTGGACCTTACTTTTTCCTTTTTTTAAGCATTTTTGATTTCTGGTTGCTCTGATCTCTCTCTATTTTTAAGTTATTTTCATATAGTTTTTTGAAGATTATTCATGCACATTTACTTACACAAAACCCAGAGGAGACAAATAATTTAGTCCCAATAAGTTAATATCTTCTTTGTTAATAAGGTTGTAACAGAATAGCTATTTCCATTTTATGCTACGCAAGGTAAAGAACATTTTTCAAAGCTGAAACACAGACTGGAAACTAATTTTTTTGTTCCAGGTGGTGAATAAAAATAACTCGTAGAAGATAAACCACACCATTTTTAAAATCTTAAAGGATGTGTCCCTACTTATTGGTCAAGCTGAATTAACTTGCAGCCTCCAAGCCAAATGTAGGCTCAAGAGGGAGAGGAATGATTTAGTCACTGAACTGAAACACTTAGTAATCTAAAATTATGCAAATACTCTCTTTGCCCTTGCAAATCTTTGCAGATAAACTCTGTCGTGTTTCCTCCCGAGTTTGCAACAGTAGAGCAGTTTCACTTCTTCTAAAACTATGGCAACAAACATTTTTAGCTTAGGTTTTGTGCAACTACTGCAGCAGTCAACATATATTCAGATCTTAAAGTAGATTATTGGATTTTTAAAATTCAAATTAATTACATTTACTTTAAAAATTAAAATGTTTAATATAAATGACACTCAAGATGTACTGAAAATTTTTAACCACTTCAGAAAAATATTGATCTTACTTTTCCAGACGTCTACATTACATAAGTAACGCCTTGCTAGCATTCCCTTTTAAAACTATTCTACTCTATGGTCCTCAACCTTTTTTCAATATTAATATTCTACTTTTAGCAGCTATCTTTTTAGATCTGAGGGGTTAAAGCCTATTTTAAAGCTTTTTCCCACATTGATAGATTGAGTATTATATATTATTATAAATCTATATAGGTAATATTTAAATGTGTTTCCAGTAAACATTTAGCTCTGGTTTTAGAAGTTTAATATGTGATATATCTGTCACTTGAATAGTTTATTAAAAATATACATTCTGTTCCATCTCTAGATATTGATTTTTAATAAATCTTTTCAGTATTTATCTCCTATATCCTTTAACTGAGATCTCCCTAACGGAGGCACTACATTGAGAAGAGTAGGTTTAATAGGAGAGCTATTACGGATTAATTAATAATTGACCAGTTCACAATGTTAAATACAAATCTTAACCGTAATTTTATTTCTCTATACAGTTTTAGGAACTGGTATATATTTTAAGAAGGACTACTCCTTTCACTTAAACCAAGAGGTGAATGTGAGACAGTTAAGCTGCCCAATGTGTAGGAACTTATAAGTGACCAAAAACCATCTTTATAACTCTATTCAGGAAATAAAGGATGTAACAGCCACAATCCCGTCCGTCCTTATTTCTTTCATAAAGCCACTAAACTGCTCATACTTGAAGAAAATTAACCTTTTTACTGATTAATCACTAAGCAGCTTTGACTGGTGAAGAGAAAATTGTATTACAAATGAACAGCTACCTGTTATCAAATTACAAGGCGTTTTCATCAAAGGACCAAAAAATGCAGCCCGCTGACCAGCGAACATGCTTCTGCTGACCTGGGGGGGATTTTTCCAGTTAACAGCTTCTGAAGAATGCTTCCTTTTGATTCTTGTCGCTGACACAAAAATGATTGTCCCATTTAACCACTGTTCTATCACATACATCAGAGAATCCTATTTACTCACACCCTGCTGGAACATTAAAACACAATAGTGTGATTGTCTCTGCAAGAAAATTTTAAAGATTGAGTTTTTTTTCTTTTTTGTAAAAAAGGGAGTAAGATCAAAAGCGAACTTTAATAGATGTTTGACTAAGGTCATACTCCTAGGAAATGGAACACTGAAGATGAAAGAGAACAAATAGATTTGGCTTTTGATCTCGGCCAAATGCATTTGGCATTGTTTAGCTTTTATAAAATACTTCAACTTTAGGCCATATCATGACTAAAATGAATTGGTTGGAGCCCTGAAGTTTTAATAGTTCAGTAAGACTTTAACATGTAACAATATTTGGAAAAACATTTCTCAAGTATTTGGCTAGTTTTTTCCTTACAGGAATGAAGTCAGGTCAAACCCGGCTAAAGTTGCTAAGCTGGATAAGTAAAAAGAATTTTAAGAATATATTTTCCTAATCATAGACAAATTTATCCACCAGTGCCGTTAATCTGGGACCACGGTTATTCCCAGCAAGAAATTTTAGCTGGAAGTGCAGAGCATTGAGAAAAGCTATGGGAATTACTCAAATAAACCAAATAACTGCATCCCTAGCCAAAAACCCGTATCGGATCACTTTACCAAATTATTTGACAGATCTAATCCTTTTTAAGTATTGTGGAGATGTAAATTTGTAAAGTAAATAGTGTGGGAAGAATGGCTCACAATCTACAAGCCATTACTTTTGGATTCTTCAGTAATAATGGTGTTTGCTGACTGAAGACAACTTGGCTAATTAAGCAAAAAGACGAGGTAACATTCATTAAAGCAATATGCTTAAATTATTACTGTTGTTCTAAATATTATCATTAGCCACCAGAAGAACTGCAAAACACTATAAACCACTTAGCAGGCTTCACAGTCAAAACTGACAATGGAGTTCCATCAGCCCAGCCATCTCAGCTCTCCGATAGACAACAGCAATGGCAAGAAACATCCCAGCCCCAAGCTGAAGTTTTGATAAGAATTAATGATTTATACCACCGAATATATATATGTATATCTATATATCTTACATGTTTGTTGTGCAAACATTTGGCCTTGGAACTATACAGAAACCATACACAAGGAAAGAACTTCCTGATGTTACTTTCAAATTATTATATTTGTATAACACCGATAAAGAACTGATAAGAGCTGAAAAACCCCAAAGATGCAAAGCCAAGTATTTATCATCATTAAAGGAGACTTATCTGACCACAAACCTTAAAAGTAACCTAGGGAACGAAGAGGTGTTTTCCCATAGACTCCTCCACTCATCACAGTACCTTTCTCAAGGGCCACTTCAAACAAAAAGGCACAAGAAGCCTCAGCCATTTGCCCTCCAATGTCTAGCCACAAGTTAACCACACGAAGCAATACTTCATTCACTCCTTCTCTATAATGTTTATCTCTTAAAAAGAGAAAATATCACAGGCTTGCCCTCTTTTTTTAAACAAACAGCATGGTTTATTAGTCCTTTCAATAATTATTACTTTATGTACCACATTTCTGCTGAGGAGGCAACACATAGGATTTGCTGAACCCACCTTGACCCTGAAGTTCTCTGCACACCAGAAGCCAAATAAGCTTTAGCTCTGACTCTCCCAGATACACAACACCTGCAGCCAGCAATATTTTACCTCTGTCATTCTCAAATATTACAAATACACACCTTCCTTTACGTACTAAACCTACCTACCAGCGAGACTCTGCCATCCGTCTCACACCTTTAGCCAAACTGGAACCTCACGATTCATCTTCTACTCAATGTCAAATGCAAGCCAGTATTGATCTACGCTACTGCAATATTTACTGTATACACACACACACTTGTGTGTACATATAATCAAAGCATTTTTAATGTATCATATATATATATTTAAAACCAAATACACATGCTTACATTCTCAACAGTTTCTGTTGATCAAAACCCAGCACAGAACATAGAATCCATTCCCTGTTTCTCTTCAAGCACTGAAAACTTTCTATCCTTCTTGAAGCTGGGATTATTTTCCCTTCTCTACTCTTACGGCGTTAAGCCAACAGAGCTCCAATAGATAATTTCCTTTGTTTCATGAGCCAGATGCTTGCAGCCTTGCTTTTCTTGAAGGTTACAAAACTCACAACAGAAGTAACACAGCAGATGTAGTCGTCACCACAGTAGGTGCTGGTCACATCCTTTTCACTGTCCAGCAGCACAAATCTACATCCTGCATTTTATACATTTCCCAAAGAAGAAGTATCTGCTGATTAAACTATTGAATTTGTTGCTATTGGAATTTCCACAGAAATCAGCTCAAAATCAGAAAGGGCTTCTTTATATGTAATTTATAGAAATTTGCTGAGTGACAGAAAAAAATTAGCATTAAACCAACTAGAGAATACCATGCAAATATTTCAGATGCACAGTCAATAAAGTTATCTTTTGAGTCTTTCAACTGCTCTGCTGGGGGGCTCAAGTTTCAAAATACCTCGCTTCTTAAATAATGAAATAAACTCTTCACAGCCTTCTGTGTCTGGTTCTGCGCAAGTAAAGGAATTCATGAAAAAACAAGAGTATACTTATGGATAAAAAAGAACACCTACCAAATAAACTACACAGGAATTTAAAGCAAAATTTAAGCAAAAGAGTGCTTGATTAATTTGGTCCTTAGTAGGAATACAAAAGGACCTTCCTTATTTGCTGGAACACATCACAAGACAGATTTATATTACGAACACTGAACTATTGAGGTACACGCTTATATATCACATCCTCGAAGAGGCACCATGGGATCACGCCATCTGGTATGGAGACATCAATAACTGCACCTTTTAAAAAATAACAGCCAGAAACCAAAAATTATCACTATGAGGATTTCTTTTGTTTTCTTTTTAAATACAGAAGTTTTCCAAAGGAAAACAGGAGCACAGAAAGGTGGAACAGAACTAAACCCAAGCCCAACCAGCAGCGGATTGAGGAAAAGTGCCAGCCGTCTTAAAAGAACAATTCGCATTAGATAAGAGTGTAGGCAAAAATAATTAAAATACATTAACTAGCTCCGTGATTAAAATATCCCATACAACTGTCTTCTCCTAAATAACCTAAAATCTAGTAAACAAATTGTGTGGTATTTTGCTTATTTCTGAAAAAATCCCACAACACTGAAGGACGCAGCCTCACATTATATGCATGTCTAGACATAGGCTGAATTTGATTTTCAGGATATTCACTCCAAACAGCGGTGGAACACAACTGTACCCAGTGAATTTCACTGCTGTTCTGAGGTGCTTGGCAGTAACCCCTCTACGAACTACAGCCTTCATTTCTGTGCTATGACGACGTATGTGTGACAAAAGCAGGCACAAACTTTTTGGCCAATTCTTAACACAGCGAATTTGACTGGAAGCCCTTAGAGCTCCCAAACCTCTGGAATTAGAACCGAGTCATGCATGTGTTGGTGAAGAATAATGCTTCTTTATCTACCATCTGTGAAACCCTTTAGGTCAAACAAAGAGAGAAAGGGATAGCACACGTGCCAACTTCACACACAACTTCTGCTGTCACAAGCAAAACACCAGAAGACTAAAAAAATATAATCTGTAACCAATTTAACATTTGTTGTTATTTACTATAAATTAAATTAAGGTACATTGTGGATTCCAAGAGGGAACTAAACTAAGTAAATGCCGCAGGCTCCCAACTTGGGAAAAAAATTGCCTCAACAATTGTAACCAACAGACACATTCCTACGTACTCATGAATAAAACTAGATCTCGTTCTATCTATTGCACCTGTGACTGGGGCCCAGATTTAATGAAGTCAGCACTACTTTAATGTTGTCCACAAGATGGAATATTTTTGTTCTTGAGCAAAAACATTTAGTCTCTAGTTGAAAGTGCAGAAAACAAACCCCCTCCAGGAAATGAGTTATTTTTCCCTTCCTGAAAGAGATCATAACATGATGAGCACGAAACCACCAATAATGAGATGAAATGGTATTGTAAACCACTGTAGAAATAACAAATCCATTATGACTAATTCCCACCAGAAACACTGGAAATTGGACAACCTACTGTCTATTCTTATTTTATTCAGTCAAAACAGAAAATGAGAGGGAGATCTGTACGACTGGATTTCAAATGGCTTTACTCACAATTTCCAGTAGCATTCCCTCGCACGTGACTAATTGTTGTCTTCCGTTCTTGTCTTTCCTACTTGGCCAAACTGAACAGAAGGCAAAGACGTCTCTTGTCCCCTGACACATTAGTATTCATTACAGTGAAAAGTAAATGAGAACTATTTCATCTTCAGAGCACTATCTGAAGACATTAACATCTAATAACAATATTAAAGTCACATTACAGGTCTTTAATCTGTGGCAGTAATAATGCTGTCTAGTTTAATAAAAATACACATTAAAATAAATATTTTGGCTACCCACTTTTAGGAGTTTGCAAACATTGTGACCAAGTTGAAGAGACTTCGGGATAGTTAGAACTAAACTTTGAGAGAGTGGAACTGTTGCAATTACAGCAACTTGCTTCCTTTTCCTTGCTTAACCATACTCTCAGAGCAAAATGAAAGCTATTTTATCAGGATTTGTCCTGTCAATACTCTTAAAAACAAGAAACGAAGACAGAAAAGAAATCAGTAATTAAGTAAACAATGATGATAATGCAGAATTCTGCACATCTCCTGCAGACGTCGTCCACAGGACAGCCAGCACCTTGCTCACTCCTGAGATATTCTTTACCAAATTTTTATTGCAACTCCACCAGAGGGACCAACTCTAAGAGAGAGCTTTTCATGCATTTCAGCAAATTGTAATACGATGATTGTTTAAGCAGGGAAGTTATCTTTGAAGCAGGAGCCTTTCATGTCACAGACTTTTAGCCAAAGCAGACTGGCACTGGTTATCTGTTACCGAATTGCCAGGCACAGCTGGAGGTACTCAGGATACGCTGCCGTCTTCCCCGAAACGATTTACTGGTGAGTATATTTAGAAGTTAATAAATAATCTTTATGGCTGTAAGAGCTGCCTTTTTAATTTGCTAAGGAGTTTGAAAATCTATCATGCTAAGTTCTTGCTGGTTTACATTTACAAAATTGAGTGCCAGCTTCAAAGTTTTGGGAGCCCTGACAGTCCAACATGAACATATCCATTTGCAATGCTGCAGGCACAGCATTAGCCAATGACATATTCATTAATTAAGCTGTTTACCAAAAGTAAGAAATAAAATCAGCACGTTTTTGCTGTTGGCTTCACAGAAAGTGCAATCAGCATTTTCAGATCGCAAGGTAGTCTCTCTTTGTGTTTGTTCTTGGCTGACTGATGACATTCTCTCGTCAATAATGTCTTACTGCTTGCTCTTTTTTTCACAAATTGCTAGACTGAAATAATCAAAAGGCTTCTAAATATCCCAGCACTCTCTTAACAGCACACGGAACACCCGAGAAATAGAATTCCCCTGATTTTATTTTATAAACTCTATGGCTCCTCTTTACCGCCTTTTCCCCGGCTGCTCTCACAGTGGCGGATGATAAACTAGATAATATCAATTCCATGTGATGGCAGACGAGGTGAGCTGGTACAAAGAACAACGCCTCCCATTTGAAATTTCTGCTCTTTATCTTTCGTGGAGACATCATTCCGGTTGGCCTGGACTTGTGCATTTGATGAATGGGTCAGCAGCCAGGATCTGTATGAGCAAATGAGTAAGATGCACATCTCATCCCTCAAACCATAATGAAAATCTTTACGAGATTGGATTCATGCATTGAGATGACCTAACAATATGTTCCTGGCTTTTTACATATTAGAATTTAGTTATCAAGTGACACTATGAAGACGAACCAGCACCAGCCATTCTTGGAAGCTGAGGCAGTAACTCATACGGGGATGGTGCTACCTTAAACAGATATTTAACATTAAATGAATTAAAAAAATATCTAAACCAGCAGTCACACAAACTTGTCTCATCATATATGTTCCGATAATCTTTTTGAGGAAAAAACTGCTGACAAACCCACTAAAAATGAAGTTTCATGGGCAGAAAAACTTTCTAAATTGCAAAGAGTTACTCAGTCCTACCACTGGTTGAAGCTGTCATGTAAATTCACCCAAAAAGTTTCTGCTTTCACAAAAAAAAAGTATTTTAGAAATTCTTGGTGAGATTTTCAAAGATGTTTACTACCTCTAGAAGCCGCCAGTTGATGGTTTAGTGGCATGAACTAAAAATTACTCAGGAAAACCATTCACTTTCTTTGCCCAACCCATGTCAAGTTTGCTCAAGCTTGTGTTTCCTCAGCAAGGCCATTAACAGATATAAATGATATTTAGCAGGTAGAGATTCATTCTTTCATTCTCTCTTTTTCATGATGGAAAAAGATTGAATTTTCTTTCAATTATTAAAAGCCAAGAATAATGAAACCCTAAAGAAGGTGAAAAAGTACAACAAAAATATATATCAACTCTTACAGTCTGGACAATGAAATACAAAAATATGATGAAGAATATCCACAATCAGCACATAATTTATTGATTGCCCTTTCTCAAATGAAGGGCCATCAGCTAGTTTAAAAGTAAAATTACATACTAAAATAACAGCAGAGTGAGATAAAAATTATGAGGGTCATGCAAGGGGAAAAAGATGTATTTTCAGCAAAGATTTTTAAATGAGATGGAGAGTCAATGAGGCAGAGAAATACAGGAAAGCCCTTCCATGCCAGAAAGAATTGCAGAAAAGCAAGTTCTTTCAGCATTAGTTGTGAAATGTTGAGTGGCAGCATGGGAAAGCAAATGAAAAAAAGCCAAGTAGACAATCCTGGAATAAACTGCTGCAATCCTGCTTTTTAGAATGTATATTAATTACATTAGCATAATGGAAGTTGTCTAAAGGGCCAGACAAACTGGGTAGAAGAAAATAAATGACTTGCTAAAAATGTGCTAACAAGTTATATGACTGTAAACACGAGTTTGAATTGTGTATAAGTCATGGATTGCAGCACCTCACTTTCCTCTGAACACACAGCTTTGAAATTCTCCTTCCCATGGCCCATCCCAATCCTTGCCCCCACGGCTTGCGGCCGTACCCAACACCAACTTCTCTTACCAACATCACTGACGCCATTTCTCTTTCCGTGTCAGGGACCGCGCTTTCCCGGTCACTAGGTACATCTGCTCACTGAATTCAGGGTCGAGTGAGGGGAAGAAGACACAGGTGAAAGAAAAACGGCGAGCACTTGACCATGGAGATCAAGTTCACTGGATTCGCAGCAACAGGCATGAAGTTTAACATAAACTGGAAAAGAAGGGTCAACTTGCCACAGGACAAATAAATGAACACTGGGACAGTTTCCCAGAGCATGGGATGAATTCTCCATCACTTGAATCTTTGAGCTGGGACTGGATGTGCTGCTCAGATACAGATGTAGTTTAGTTAGAAGCTGCAGGTTTGCACAGGAATAGTTTGGTGACATTTCACGGCCCAGATTACACCAGAGGCTTATACAGACTATCAACACGGTCCTCTAACACATCTCTCTTTACTCACGCATGCAATCCAAGAGTAATCCAGGTCCACAAGTTCCTACTTGCACTGTAAATTTACCCTAATGAGCACAAAATTCTTTGTGGAAGTGTCAGAATCATTTCAAACGGTGAATTCCTTGGAATACGGCATAACTTTGATTTTGTGTACCACAGACACGAACAGTTTGCACTCAATAATTATGTACACAGTTACTTTGGTTTTTAAATATTTTGATGAAATTTAAACTTTTTTAAGAAAAATTACCCCATAGTTTGTGGGGTTTAGTTGCACATGTCCTCTCCAACGTATCTGTTCTTTAGAAATGTATGTTATCACAGGGAAGAAACACAGAATCATAGCATCACCTGAGCTGGAAGGGACCCAAAAGGATTATCGAGACCAACTCCTGTCCCTACAGAGGACACTCCCAACACTCACATTGTGTGACTGAGGGCGTTGTCCAAATGCTTTTTGAATGCTGGCAAACTCAGTGCCGTGTCTGCTTCCCTGGGCAGCTGTTCCAGTGCTCCACCACCCGCTGGGTGAAGAACCTCCCGCTAATACCCAACCTAACCCTCCCCTTGGTTAAAACCTGGGTCCCTGATGGCTGGGCTTTCTTCCACATTGATCCATGATGATTAACAAGTTTAAGTACGCCTCACACAGAAATCAGGTAGTGTTCTTGAGGTTATTTTCATGCACCTTGAGATTGACAACCAGCTGAAGAGAGTTTATGTCTGGATCCTGTGCACAGGTGCGTTCCTTGTCTGCCTGCTTGGTGCTCCAGGTGTCTGTGCAGGGGATGTGACTAATGGCACATATTCTCACCACGTGAGGATGAAGCAGAATGGGATTCTTGTTCTTAGAACATAAAATAATCACACTACCCGTGTCACCTCACAGGTAGCGACAAAACTCCCCTGCCTCAACAGGTATGGAAAAGGAGAGCTCGCACCACCAGAGGACTGCCCACCCCAGCAGTGTCTGTTCATTTTAACCTGTCAATCTGTAAATTACAGCACTTCTGAAGCACACAGGTAGGTCTTCTGGCCCTCTCCACACAGCAGACACCACACACAGCTCAGGAGGAGCCTCCTCACTTAGCTCTCCATCACCAGGCACACAAGGCGACACCCCAAGTCTCTCAGCCCTCCACAGTTACCCCTACACAGCTTAAATGCTGAACACTAAGGAAGTATTAAATCTGTCAGTGTATCATAAACTTGCAGACTATTGTGTTAATTCATACACAATCTTTCATAATAACAGTGCAGATAAGTCTGAAGAACAGACAATGCAATTATCAAATGTCATTTTTTCTGACTATTTCTTGAATGTTTTTCCCCTGAATTGCTGAATACCATTAAACAACAAAACCAAACGGTTCAATTGTGAAATCACATTTAAATCTAAGACTTTATCTGGCTGTTAGAACACCTCAGCCCAAGCTGCACTGCGGAGCTGTTCCCTAACCTTTGCAATTTAGGACTGATCGTAATTCAGCTCAAGCTGCTGTGCTAGAACTGCTTGAAGTTTGCCCCGGCTCTGCTATGGCTCTGATAGCGCAGGCACAATGATTGCAATGCAAGCACAGAGGACTGCATTAGCAAGGATGAGCAGCTGATGAGGTGTGCTAATTCATTTCTAGGTCTATCTAGTTTGAGCATCCACAATGATTGAGTTTCCATCCTTGACCTACAGAATTTTAAGGCTCACTTCACTCATACTTGAGATTTTGTACATAGACAAAATTCAGATTATGGATGACTTCTATGCCAGCAGGAAAGAAAACCCTTTATAGTCAAGATTATTTATTTTACTGAAGATTTGTTTAACAACAAAAAATAAAACCTTCCAAACTCAGAACTGTAAATTAAGTTTAAAGTTAGCCAACACGACAGTTGCTAAGTACATAAATAAATGAAGCGGGAGTGGGTAGCATAGTTTAAGTCAGACCCTAAGAGTTTCTCCTAAGAGTTATCATTGTTACCAGAAACAAAAAATATCGTCTCATGTATTCAGTTTACTCCTCTCACCTACGTTTCTTCCAGTTAACAGCTCCCACCTTTCCTATTTGATGGAAAAAACCCTTAATATTTTAAATAAGGAAGAACCAGATTTATGTAAAAAGTGCTAACCAGCACTACCAAAAAACCAGCAGCGTGCAGACTATTCTACCAGATCTGACACACTGAAAGTGTTAGTTCAGTTCTAAACACGTGTCTGTCTCTGCAGCAACCCAAGAAAATTCAAATTTCTTGAAGAAAATGCGGGGAAGAATATTGTATCTGTAACTGAACTCTCACTATAGTTGCTGTCTTCATCTTTGCCACTGGCTCTGACACCTTTTTAATGCCATCAGCACACAACGCTGGAACCCTCCCTTTGTGTTTTCAAAGTTAGCCTTTAAATTTAATTTTTTCTCTTCTTTCACTGCTTAGAATAATTTTAAACCCCTGCACAACTACAGTATTTGTTAGCAATTGCTATCCAGTGGAGCACGCCTCAGCAGGCATTTTATTTCTGAGAAATCCATCAAAGCCCCAGAAGGAAGTTACTCAAGTACATCGATATCGTAAACAAATGTTTCTGGTGACACGAGAAAATCAAACCCACTCACTCCTCGTTAATAACCAATGGGTTAAAATAACGCCATACATGCCTTATTTCAAGTATCAGTAATTATATGATAAAACAGGTCATTTAATTTCACATACTAACTTACTTTTACTATGGCATCTCTAAATCAGTGACAGTGCAAAAGTCCTAAGAATCCATGATGCAAGCAAACCTTGGGATCTACCTGACACTCAGAAACCAAACCAAAAACCTGGCAACGGTT
Organism: Neomorphus geoffroyi; assembly: GCA_033558235.1. Lineage (NCBI taxonomy): Eukaryota > Metazoa > Chordata > Aves > Cuculiformes > Neomorphidae > Neomorphus > Neomorphus geoffroyi. Next base: position 20,006,448 of record JAUMJM010000045.1, read on the forward strand.
AAATAAAGTCTGAGTTCCCTACCGACAGACGGTCCTGATTGCTCAAGAGCCAATCAAAATAATTATCAGAAAATATGATCCTGGGACTAAATGAGAAAATTTCCAATACAACATATTTCTCATATATTTATGTAGATGTTTGTGAATGTGCACGTGCGTACGCACATCCATATCAAGGATAAAACCTGATCCTTGGTTTTAGCCCCACGAAAAAAGAAAAGGAAGGAAAACAGACTTCAATATAGCTGAGGTCAAATGAACCGCACTGAATTTATGACCCTAGTATGATATTTCAGGTCAAAAGCTACAAACTTTATATTTCATTTGCATAGTAGAGAAAGTAATAAAACCACATCCACACTGTTTTTCTCCAAACAGGCAGACCTGCTTGTAACCTGCATCCTGTCATCTCCTCAGTGCATTTATTAGAACTTGCTGCACCAGAATAACCCGGGTGGATGAAAGGCACACCCGGATATTGGAACTAGGGACAACGACGCGACGTGACTCACTCCGTTCAAACTGCACCGCCAGGCTGCTCCGCAATACATGATTGTTGCAGTTTCAAGATTTCAGGTTACATCTCTAATTGTGGGCATTTAGCAGACTGCCTCTTATTATTAAGATAGTGCTGACACTTATTGTCAGTGTGGCCACGGGACAAGGCTAATAATTACTCGCACCAGAAGCAGCTTGTGGTTTTATATTACATTGAGGTAAATTACACTGGAATTAGAGTGGATTACTTTTATCAAATGGGGAATAAGCTGTTAATTAACTCCCCGCTGTAGCAATCTTTTTCTGAGCTTGCAACTGTTATTAGCTCTAGATTAAACTGTTGAATTAATTTCCCACTTACTTACTATTTCAAGAGTTTTTAATTTACCTGGCAGCAGTTTTAATGGGAAATTGTATTAGTGAGCATAAATTGTTTTTGGGAAGGGTAAACAGTTTGTGATAATGTTTATTAAGTCGTTTTGTTTGAGCAAAAATATAATTGCAGTTTTAATTAGTGCATGGTTGTTGGAGTATTAGGTTTGAGATTACATTATGGCATTCAGAGAAAACAATCGCCCAGGTAATCCCAGCATTTATCACTGCTAGCAAACAGAAAAGCTATGTCAACACTTCTCTGGCTTGGGTGGGAATACACGTACACCCACGCACACGTGCACAAGCATGTTCAGAAAAACCAGGGTAGCACACGTAGGAAAGAGAACACAGCAATTCCCTCTGGAGCGAGGGGAAGGCACAGGGAGCACTGCGCTGCGTGTGGGCACGGCTGTATAAGTGCATGCGAGATGTCCATCAAGTAGCAGAAGTTTGTGTATGCTAAGTGGACACATCTCTGATTTTTCATACTTAGAATGTAAAAAGTTCAGATCTTTTAACAGGACAAAACTTGCCCTAATGCCCTGGATTTTCTAGCCCTGCTACGGCTGTGTCAATGCAAGCTGAAGAGACGGCACTAAGCAATAAGAAGAAAATTTTAAAAGAGATAACAAGAAGGCAAAACAATTAATCCACTATAATAAATTGCTATAGATCATTTACTTTGTTACTTATTGGTTGAATACATACCAGCTCATTAATTGCAGTCTGCTGGTTTCCGATGTTTGTAAAATTCCGGATGAGCCTCTTTAAAGACAATTGTAATATACTTTTGGGTAGCAATATGTACAAACTATTTCCATTCTATAGGCTATTTATTGACTAAGATGATGAAAATTCCAGTAGTTTGGTATGTTCTAACACATCCTACTCAGAACAGCTGCCACTCCAGAAGACGCGGTCTTGTGCCGTATCTGCTTAGCCTGTATATTGTCCCAGGGAGCAAAAGGGCATCAGAAACAGGACTGGGTACCCACCCTCACGAAACATCCAACATCACAAGTCCCCACAAGTGAAACAAGGCAACAGGACTGCACTCACACACTGAAATGAGAGAGCAGAGACTGATTTTAAGAGAGTTTAACTCTACTTTACCCTTCCCAGCCGCAGTGTTTCTGACCGTGGAAGTCACCACCTCGAAACCCACCAGGGACACATTGCCAACATGTACAGGACATTCCTGTCGGATGTGGCAGCTGTGCAGCTCCTGCAGTAGCTCTGGTAAATTGTTAAACCAGCCTGACCGATGCTGTAAACCATGCAAACTGTTTCCAAAGATCCAGCATCAGCTCAAGATGTAGCTGCACGCAAAAGCTGTTTAAAGCATCACACACTGTTGCAAAAGGAGTTAACGAGCACCAGTTATTCGGTAGCCTTGAACAGATATGAGTATTGATCTACAGAATACAATAAACATCAACAGGAAATAAACAGTTTAGATAATTCTAATTGCCATACAAATGTCCCAATTTGCACCTTGCAATTTAGTATAATATAAGATTTGCTAATGGAAACCTTTTACTTAAAGATTCAAAGTCTTTTTAATGCTTTGAGAAACTGGTGCTGATCCACTTTAGGTCCTGCTGAGACCAAGTCTTCAGATCAAGAATGTCAGGAATCGGTTTTGATGAATTCTAGTATTATTTAAGTCCCTGTAATTAGCAAATAACAGGTTTTTGATACAAACAGTTGTCCTGTTTATATTCATATACTCATATGAAAATACATTGTCTCTTGTTCTTACTAAACTATATCTTCTACATTTTTTCCTACAGTCATTTATACTTTTAAATTGATGTTAGACTTCCTGAAAAATATACTATTTTTGGCAGTTACAGGGTAGCTAAAAGAACATAGAATCATAGAATGATTATTAGTACTTCAACACAACACTTTTTCAATATTAGAAACAATGACTGAAAGGTAATATCGTTGATTTCTCTGTCCTCTGCCTAATTTATTTGGGTTGGTTTGTGATTTAGACTATACTAAACTGATCGTAGCCATTTTCAGCTTCAGATATAAAGGAGATTTTAGAGTTCCCCATCCATTAACAATCAAGACACACCGGGAGAAGTAAATAACATTTAACCCACAGTATTGGCCCAGAAATTGCAGGTAACATTGCTTCCAGCTCAGGGACTGGGGAAAAAACCAAACAGCCCTCTTGCTGTTTCAAGAAGCATCTGATACCTGCCAGAGGTGTAGGAAAGTTGCTTTTGTTCTGCCTTCCTCTGTGGTTTGCATTGTCACAGCCCGGTTCCACCTTATCTTGTGCTGTAAAGCCCACTGTGTACAACGAGAGCTCAGTCCTACAGCGTAAGAGGTACAACAAAACCCAAACAGGTGAGGAGAATCCACCTCCTTCTACATGGGTGGTGGGATGCTCACCTCTCTCTCCACCCAGCCTTAGCGCACAGACCTGCCCTGCAACGCACACCCCAGCACTCCCGCGCATCGTTAATGCTCCCCAAAGCCAGAAACAGCCTTGTACAAAAAAAAAAAAAAAAAAAAAAAGCCAAAAAAAGGGGGTTGTAGGAACCAGATGGAGAAACCAATTCAGCTTAAACATGACCTGGCAAAAAATATTCTCTGGGTTGAGCCCACAGTCCATCCCTCCAGGTAGGCGTCTACGCTGAACCCCTGCGACTCGCTGGCTGTAAGGCTGGAAAAAGCAGTTGCTGATAATTTTCCTTTGCTGGCTGCAGAACTATGATCGAGCAATAGACACGGTGCCAGCAACTATACTGTAGCTCTAAACACGGCTGTAAATCACTGAATGCTAATTAACATTTGTTCTTGGGTTTTGTTTCCCTCCATCAGCACTTTTTTCCTGAGCGTTTTCGAGGTGTGGTCAATGTTAGAAACCATTAAACGTTCTTGAAGAAGTCTACAATATGCTTTTTTTAATCCAAACAGAAACATAAAAATGTTCAACCGAACTTTATTCAATTAATTTTAGTTCTCAATTTATAAAGATTTTACTATTCATGCCAAGGAAAATGAGAATTAAGATGCAATGTGCTGACATCCAGTGTAGTTTTACAGCCTTTTTAATACAGAAGTAATTTTAAAAATAATAGGCTTAAAATAGTAAAAAACCAAAAACTAATAGTTTTGCTAAATTACCTTTTTATTACTTGGTTTCAATTAGCATTCCCTCATCCTCCCACCCAACACACATTGTTCTCTCTTTTCTCTGAAGGAAATTATGAGATGATGGAAGTGCAGAAGACACTTCAGCCAAATGTTGGAACCTCAATTGAAAACACAAGCATGCAGCCTTCCCAGAATGATTTGTTCCAGCAAATTCTATAAAAGTTAACAGTTCTTAAAGATGTGTATAACTGATGAGGCATGTTTCTCGCATATGGTAAGAGAGCTTATTCTACTAAACTCATCAGTTATTACATTTAATATGCACTCTGCTAAAATTACAAACAACAAAATGCTTTCAACCTGAATGTGGTTTCTCATTTCTTTGAAGTCATTAGAACGCGGCTGTGGTTCCAGTTAAGGTTTTACTCTGTAGCATAAGGAAAACATTATACTACAGGTGCAGAGAAGATTTAATCCACATGTTGCAAAGTTACACATGGATATAAACAATGGATTAATCGTCAGTTCCTTTCAATTTTGAATCTCACAGGTCAGATGAAAAATGGCCGAATTCTAAAGTTGTATGGTTCCCTGTACCATCAACACCTTCTATTTCATCTGCAGAAGGTTCTGTGAGACAGACCCTGATTACAATTTCATCATCATTTATAAAACTAACAATCACAAAATAGGTAGAAATACCCATACTGAGAGAAATAAGAGAGGTCACCCGGGCAGATATTATATGCGAGCCTGGCACCATAAAAACCACTCAGCCTTGTCTACGCCGCTGTAACAACAGCATGTGGACCAACTCCAACCAGACTACCCACAGCTGAGGTGTTCGAACATGCAAGCAACCAGTATCGCAGGGACGAGACCCAAACCCTGTTCAAGAACGCTGTAAATCAAATTTCAAGATGTTCTAATAAGATCAACTGTAATATCTGCTTGGGTACAGTAAGCATTAATTGTCTCCCCTGATTTAATGAGCAAAGCTTTTAATGTCTGAGGTTCTGTAGTGGAAGTTCACCTTTGGAAATTCCAAATGCCTTCTCAATATCTTTTTCATTTATTTTCCTCTTAAGGCATAAATATTTTACCCTAATCAAATCAGTTCTATTTCCAAAAAGATTATTTTATAAGCATGCTGATATATAAAACTAGAGAGCTTAAGAATTCCACAAAAAAATCTGGATGTCCCTTCCTGCTATTTTATCTCTAAAACAGAAAAGGACAGTTATGCCAAAAAGCAACCGGAAAAAAACTGGCCCATGACCACAATATATGTAGAACTGGTATTCCATTTCCAAAACCAACTTACTCAGGGATTCAATCCATCTAAACACTAAAGATCTGTTTGTTCTGTTTTTTAAGATAAAAGGGCAGCCTAATTAGAGCAAATACCTTAAAGCTTTCTTTGGAGAATCTCATCTTTATCCATCAGCAATACGTATCATTTATACTGCCTTCATATCTTATTCTCTGTGATGCCATTCCTTATAAAGGATATTTGTCAAATATAAAACTGTCAGCCTACAGTAGATCGGTGTTAATTTAAAACTAGTTTTCTACTTGATATCAAGTTCCTTGACCTGAATCTGCTGGACACACCTACGATAGGACAGAAGGTAAGAACACAAGCAGGTTCCACGATATTGTCTAGAACACAAACTCAAATGGTTTGTAGATGGAAAAGACTTCTGGGGTTTTTTTTCCCTCAAGAACTGCCAAGAACAGAAATCTATTGAGAGATTTATGGGAATATACAGAGCTCAATTTAAAGTAATGCTTTTTAGGTATGAACAATCACACATACAAATCAATGGAAATCAATGTATATCTTTCAATTAAGTTAGACAGCAATTTTATAGTTGTGTTTCTTATGTCTAAAAGAGCCCATTTCAGCCAGCTGTGTGAAACAACAGGTAAATACAGCTCAGATCAGAGCCAAATACAGTCATTCATTCACAGGAGATATAAATAGTAGCATCTGAAGTGTCTTAAGCTTGCAAAGTTCTTAAATTGAGAAAAAAAGAACACTATTAAAAGCACATGCACGCTACTAAACTGAATTCCATCCTTTAACAATGCAAATTTCTATTTAACGCTAAATAGGGCGAAAAGTGATCATCCTCAAATCCCCCAAAAAAGGTAAACAAGCAACAAAGGTTCGGCTGGTTTTCAGTCCAATCATCCAGGGAAGCTTATGAAGTACCATGTGTGCATAACATCATCTCCACGTGTGTGCAACTGTTCTGTCTGTCTCCAGGTGGAACATTCAAGCACGGGAATGTCACACAGAGAAGTGAACGTTCTCCAAGGAGAGACCACAAGAGTGCAGCGCTATAAGACTTTGTCTCTTCTGAACGATGGCTGGGGATCAGGCCAACTCAGAATGACTCCCTGGGACAGGTAATCACGACGCGGAGCCGATATGCTGCTACCGTCGCTCGGTACCAGCCCTGTGCGGCTCAGTCAGGTCTGCTGTAAAATTTCAGTGACGCCTTTAAATTCTAATGGTTTCAAGCTGCTGTAAACTTCTGCAGCAATCAAAAATAATCTGTCATGGGACTAAGGGGTATGAACATCATGTCACAGCCACTCTGCTACCAGATTTATTGGAGGGTAAAGCATGTCATTTATGCATCAACTCACAGGAGAAAAAAGCAATCCCTATGAAGTTAATCTAATAATAGACTGGAAAGCAATGATTACTGTTTCATGTGCAGGAGCTATTTGTAGCACTGGCTGGCCTAATTCAGCAGGCCTTGCCAGTCAGAACTCTGGGATTAGCAAGTGTTTAGAGGAAAATGTACCGGGAAACATCAAGAAATGGTTTAATGAGGAACAAAAGTCTCCATTGTTACTTTTAATATTTGCTGAAACTTCTCCGTTTGCACTACTGTGTTTTTAAAAAGCTTACTGGAAGTGACGACCCAAATAGGTCACAAATGTTGGGGGACTGTAACTTCAGTTAATCTATGATAGCCTTCCACAATTTCACCACGAAAGTCTGCACTCATTATTCCTATGCAGAGAATGACCACAAACTGAGAGCTAGATTTTTTAAAGACATGTCTAAATAAGCATGGCTGCACTCTATATATTTTCCATCAACTAAGTATTTCACATATATTGTCGTAACAAACCTCCTCCCTCCTCATGGAATAATCCAACTGCTGGCATAATTTTAGAGGATTGGAAGCAAGAAGACAGACACTTGATATTTAGAAACTGAACACATGGTAAAATGGCACAATGGGGCCTGAATGCCAGAAGACCCTAAGCGTGTCTCCAGATCGCTCTTGCTACAGGGGCCATGCACAACCCACTAGGAGGTGCCTTGGACATACCAGTTGTTCAGAAACAGTTCAATTTTTAATGTGGGATTTCACATTAATACTAAGAGGAGGTTATTTATATTTTATTTCAAGTTCTTGTTGAAAGAATCTCATTAAAACAGCTCAGATAAAAACCTAACGCATTCAGGGCAACGAGGCTGGGGAGGGGCTGGAGAACAAGTCCCATGAGGAGCGGCTGAGGGAGCTGGGGTTGTTCAGCCTGGAGAAGAGAAGGCGGACGGGAGACCTCATCCCTGTCTGCACCTGCCTGAAAGGAGGCTGTGACGGGGTGGGGGCTGGGCTCTTCTCACAAGTGACAGTGATAGGATGAGAGGAAATGGCTGCAAGTTGCGCCAGGGGAGGTTTAGACTGGACATTAGGAAGAATTTCTTCACTGAAAGGGTGGTCAGGGATTGGCACAGCTGCCCAGGGAGGGGGTGGAGTCACCATCCCTGGAGGTCTTTAAAAGACCGGTAGATGAGTTTCTTAGCGATGTGGTTTAGTAAGGAGACAGGACTCAGTGATCTCAGAGGTCTCTTCCAACCTTATGATTCTATGATTCTATGAAACAACTCTGATCTTGATAACTGATTTTAGACACATAAAAGCAACATATTTTATAAAATAAAAGTAAAAAACCCCCCATAAAGTTGAAAAAACTTAAATTGTTAAAGATGTGGCTGAAGCAATTTACTGGTTTTTGAGCACATTTTAAAAGAGATGCTTATAACCCCTTAGCCCGTATTTGTTAAAAACTAATTCATCACAATGTTTAACTGCCTTCCAATCGCAACTGAATGGCATCTCACAGAATCCATTGCAATATTTCCATTTGTTACTTCGCAGGAGATGTATAAAACACAATGCCATAACGCAGAACATACAAGCATTGGAGTTACATTACCAGATGTCATCCAGCAAAAATACACGTGTGACACGTACGTGATAACATGAGATGTCACAGTTCACCCATTCTTCAGCTGGAAAACAGAAAACAAGCTCACTACTAAGACCGCTAGTTCCTCAATTGACACAGTGGTTCATCATCTCAGCCTTTAAAAATACACAGGCAGTAAATCCTGAAACTAAGCAATATTTTACTATCTAGTAAACTACTTTGATCTCATTGTTATTTTTACTGTATTAGCAAAAATAGTCAGATCATTGCTGCATACTAGAGCAGCATCTGAAAAATGGAAAAATACTTGATGAATAAGATAAAGAGGTAAAAAAGAACGGAAGGAGATCAAAGGCCATCCTTTGATCACAGCACATCTTTCATGATAACGACACAGACTATCCTCATCTCTGTCTACTCAAACGCCAAAACCCAGCCATTAGACAGCAAGGTTTGGTGCTGTCAGTACAGAGCTTTGGCCACAGAACAAATTCCAATGCGGAATGGGGACAGCCAAAGACAACTGGCCAACGTTGGCTTTCCACACACAGGGCATGCAAGTGTAGGCATGGGAGGAGACGTACAAGGAGGGTCTTGAGGTGTTCTGTCATCAAGAGCAGCGCAAAGAACCCCGACCGTACTGCAAATCGGCCACCCTAACACCCTCCTCCTATTTAGAGCCAAACATGGGGCCAGTCCAGCCTGCTGTCCAACCATTACTCATCAAATTCTCAGTCTCGATCCCTGGCAGCCATCCTTTGGATCCTCAGAGGTTTGTTGAACTTTCAGGGATAAGATTTATCTCCCTCATCCAAACCTTTCCTAATCGTCCTCCCTTTGCAGGTAGCACAGACACCACAGGCATGAGCACAGGGAACCTACCAGAAGCGATCCTATGATTTATTGCTTCTGATTTCTATCTCTTTTGTATCACTCCTTCTCTTTATTGCCTGGAAATAAACACTAACTTGAAAAGAAAAGAAAAATGGTCACAGACCCGCTTCTAGGATGGCTCTGCTGTTCAAATCAGAAGTACATTGCGGTGGATTTTGGTGTGGGCCATGATACTGAAATGGCTCAGCTAATTGAGGGCAACCTCAAGGTCAACACAAATGGTAGTGTAGACATAAAAGTCAAGGGCAAAAAAATAAAGAGGAAAGGCAGAGTAATATGATGCAATGAAAAATGAAGATCAAGAGAGACACATCAGGAAGGGAAGGACACGTCCATATCAACAGGTAAAAAACCCATTCTCAGGGTATTTTCCTAGGCACAATCAACCATGAAAACTTCCAATGAACGAACACAAATGCTCAAGAGGATCAGGACTCATGCTTAGCTAATATATATAGGACTGGTAAGCTACTGTGAAGAAATTTTCATGAAGAACCCTTAATGAAACAGTTCCAAAACAGGAAGGCCAAAACAATTTATGGTACATTTCCCCGATGTTTAATAGGTTTAAAAAAAGAGATTCTGGTGACAAGTTTTCACAATCTAATCCAGCTGCAAGTATGAAATAGCCATCTGAAGCCTTCTACAGACTAATCTAATACATTTCGGGAAAAACTACTGACATCAATATATCCATATGTCATATGAGCCTACACAGAACAATTCTGAACTGGGAAATACCAAAAATCTCTATCAAAATGGCAAAGCCCTCCAAATTGCCATTGAAAGATGGCCTGCCTTTCTGGGTCAGCTGAATTTGAATAATAGGGTGTTCTTAGCCCAAATAACCTATTGACTTCCAGATATAACAAAATAGAGAGACTCTTTCAAGTGCCTCCCAGATTTAGCAGCCACTGCTCTGACACTGTCAGCAACGCATCCATCTTAATCACAGTATAATCCTTTCAACCTTTGTTTTGGAGGCTCTGCTCACTTCCTTCCACCCGTCAGGTCCCCTCATCTGCTCAAGACGTACTGTCAGCCCAATGCACTGTGCGAATATGAGTTAAAACAATATATCTGGTTTCTCCTGAATCATGTCTCTGTTTTAGCATATGATACAGATACTTCTACATATATTTTACTTGTGCAGATAGGAAACCTATATTTAGATGCCTACAGGAGGTGCCTTCTGGCTACTTCTGGTTTTCAGTTCTGATGCGCTCTGCTGTAGCAACTCCACTGTAACTTCTCTTGCCCATCACCACAGGCATTTTACTTATTCTCATCATTCTTTTTGATTTTTCTTTGCTTGAAATAAAAGACTCCATATGTTTTGCTCTTCTTTTATTGGAAAATGTTAATGCTGCGTACCAGAGGGCACAGTCAAATGAGGGATTGCCATTTGGACAGAATTATATACCCCAGTGTTGCCTAGGGTGTATCACCTGTATGAGTGCTTAAAGCAGATCTCAGCTTTATTTCTGCCAGAATTTAAGGCAATATTTTAATGTTTAAAACAATATTCAGTGCTTTCCAAGGGAATATTTGTTCCGTCAAACTCTTTCAAATTAACTGGCACTTGATGGCCTACAAGTCATTCTAGATTTGTTTCTAGTTCTTAAAAATGTGACCCAATTGAATTATATCTGCTTAAAGAAAGCTCAACCATAAGCACTTTTAGTTAATTTTAAAGCATATTCAACCTCTTCTCCTCATTTGAGTTCTCATCTGAAAACTGAAATATTACTTTAACTGTATAGGTCATAACAGAGTCAGGAGTGCCTTAAAAGGAGAGCAGACCTCGTATTTCAGCACTAAGGCATGAGAAGGCTGCACATCTGAAACAGCTTTAGCATACTGGGTAATTCACATTCACTAAGTAGATTAGCTGAAATAAGCATAATAAATGAAAGAGAATAAAATAAAAAACAATTTCACACTAAGTGAAGGCTTGACTTATAGGAAGTGGCAGCTCTGATGGCCCAAGGCACAGAATTAGTTTTGCCACTCGATAATTCGCCCGATTCACTCGAGTGGCCAGAAGAGGACATTTTCTGCCTGATTTCAGTGTAATCAAGTCACCTGCTCTGCGACTGCCAGGGCCAAGTCAACTGCCCTTCACCGCACGCCGCCTGCGTGCCGTGAGTAGCAAGAACGGCGCTTTCTGCATATGCGAGCAGAACTGCTGGGCTGTTAACGACAGCGAGATTCAGCTGCATCTGTACATTAGCTTATTTTCCGTTGAAACCAGATATGCGAAATGGAAATGATCTACTCCATTATCTCCTTTATTTACACAAAGTTTGGGGCAATTCTGATGGGATGTTCTCTCAGTCCTGTTCCATATATCAGCAAAGAGCTTATGCACTACTTTTATTTAGGACGTAAGAGGTAACAGATGCAAATACAAAAAAAACCCCAACATAATTCCAAGAGACTGGAAATATAAATGACATTTTCTGTCTTAATTAGACATGATTATGAAATTCTTTAAAAACAACTATAGCAAGGTTTTGTGTTAGATTTATGTAACAAGCTTTAAATATAATTCTCCTCCTCATATATATATTATATAAAGACTATAACATCCATGCAGTGATTTGGGAATGCACATGGACAACTTGCATGACATGATATCAGTTTTATTCCTGTTTGCTGAACTGGGGTCAGAGTGATAAATGCAATATATGTGTCCATCTTTATGCACATGATCAGTCTCACTGGTTATTAGCTACAGGTAACCTTTCAAAGTAATGCCTGTACACTGCATGTCAAAAGAACAGAATTTGATATTACTATTGAAAAGAATATTTTCTTCCCTTTATGCAAATATTAGATTGAGACTGCCCCAGTCAGGATAATTAATCCACTTAGAATTATGATTATTATTATTATAGCACATCCAATCAATATGCAAATGTGAAAAACAGTAATTAAGCATTTTATTTTTTACAATTGCACAATGGTAAAAACAAGGATTTAATGTGTATCTAAATGATTTAACATTTTATAACCAATTTTCTACTTGACATATGTTACTGCATGATTCATCCACATTTTTCCGAATCAAAGTCCATGATCTGGCAAACTAAATCTGTTAATAAAATGAAAAGGTGACCTTGCTTAATTTAATAAGCCTGTGTAGAAATACTCTTTCAACATGTTAAAGAATTACCAAAAGGTTATCACAGCTCGCTTTCATGGGAGAGTACTCTACCTTTTCCAGCTCATTTCTCAGGCTTTTACTGTAATTCATTAGATTACATAAAAACAATGTAGATCATTATACTTTAATAAAGGCTTTCCCTTCCTAATAAAATGTCTGTCATTTACATTCAGGCATGTATTATATAAAAAGCTTCTCTTTCTGAAGTAAAGGTTGAGAGATAACGGCCTCAAGTTGTGCCAGGGTAACTTCAGATTAGACATTAGGAAAACTTTCTTCCACAGAGGGTTCTCAGAGGCTGCCCAGGGAGGTGGTTGAGTCACCATCCCCGAAGGGATTTAAAAGACAGGCAGATGAGGTGCTCAGGGATCTGGTTTGGCAGTGGGTTGGTATGGTTGGACTCAATGATCTCAAAGGTCTTTTCCAAACAAGCGATTCTATGATTCCATAAAGCCTTCCGTATTCAAGTCACAGGAGGTTGGTAGCACTAGGAATTCTTTTTCTTTGCAAAGGATTATCGGGATGAAACCAGCTTCTAGACCGAATCCTCTCCAACTCTGCTCTTACACGAATCTTTAAAATAGGTACAACAGGACAGCAGCAACGCCACTTGCTGTCAGTGTATCCCTCTGCAAACTGAAGAGGTCTCTCTTCAGCAAATGGATGGTGTGTAATACTATACTCACTAAGTCAGCTTGCTTTTCTTTACACCAATTAATGTTGATTGTGACAAAATAGTTTATACAATCCAAATACATTTGCAGTGAAATCTTAATACGGTCCCAGTCACTTAATGAGAACGATCAGACACTGAAATCTATTTTAGTTACGCTAGCTTCAAAATAAAAATGTGTGCTTCTTCAAAATGCTCTGTAAGAGATGTTTCCTTTTCATCATGCATCCTAATTTGTTGCCAGCACTTGGCATCATGTTTTATTACTCGGGAAGGGCTGACAGAAGAGCACATTCTTCTTGCGCAGGAGGAAACACCGACTGCAGCCGCTGTACTTTCTACGTGGCAAAGGGCTGCTCCTTGGGAGATCAGCTATCCAAGCTGCTCCAGAAAGGACAAGGAGGCAGCCTCCATCGCTAACTTCTCTTAATTGTCTGCACACACATTAAAAATATGCCAAAATCTCTCCCAGATTAGCTGGGCAGGTTTCACTTCTTCACACAGAGATTCAAACTGTGCTCCCCAATGACAAACAGGATGCTTTCAGCATGCCAAGCTCTGCAAAACCAATGCAAAGGCTAATCCTGAAATCAGCAGCAAATGAGAAATTTCTCCTATTTGTTATCATTGCCTCAACTCTGGGAGAAATTTCCAGAAGGGAGAACAAGAACCAGTGTTTTGCAAATCTCTGTCCTCAGCAAGCAGGATTTCCATCTATCACCTTTGGCTCCAAGTGCACCCACTCCCATCACTCTGAGCTGCTCAGTTGGGTCAAAAAATAAGAGTAACCGTCACCTTTCAGGGGATGTCCCCACCAGCATCCATTGTGTTAAAATTCTCTCCAACATTTTTTCAAAAACCACGTTATTCTTTTCACAAGCCCCACTCCACACAAGGCAGAAGACAGAGAGCACGAGGACAATCAGCAAGGAGTTATCATTTTGACACAGACACTCACCGAACTCACAATTGTGCAAAAGAATCCTTATAGAATATTTGCTCTATAAAACACTACATTAAGTAGTAAAACACTTGCATTTAAGCAAACACATAATCCAATCTAAATCAATGGGATTATTTGTTTGCCTAATCTTAAAAACCTACTTCAGTAGTTCACTGCTTGAGGACTTCAGGGGTCTGTAGGACGGGGACCGAAGCACAACAGCTGTTAAATTACATTGAAAGTACTTAATACCCGACCAGAACTGTAACTATGGAAATACGTGGATTTAAGAATACGTGTATACTTTGTAATCCACTGAAATTTATTCCCTGTTTTTTCTGACCAATTTGCAGCAGTGCTGTTATACCAAGAATTTTTACCCTTTAGGAAACCACACTACCTAAAGCTAATACAGAATTGAATGCTGCATTTTAAGAGAGTATCATTTACGTAATTGCAGTTGATTTTAGCATCGCAAAGAGATGATGGATCAACATTGTTCTGCAATCAGAGGTGTATTAACCTCTGCATCGATTTAAAGAGTTACAGACAGTTGCCTCTCAAAGTCATAGGAATAAAAATTTAAGTTTGTGCAGATACCTTGAGCTTAACAGGTCTTCTGAAATACTGCGGGATAAGTCTAAAGCAGAGTAGAGGTATTAGTGAGGATTTACATTCCTGGTCTCTGATGTTGCATGCCATAATATCCCAATTTCTGTTGTTATCATAAAATATGCTTCTTTCAAAATAGAGAATCCTGAATAAGCCTTTTGCCATCCAAAGTAACAGTCCAGAATCTGAAGATGCTTGGATTGCCTATCACAGGATTATCACCCCACAGTGCATTTGATGAGGCTCGTAACCACCTAAATCAATATGCCGTGCCCTGTCAGCAGCAACGTAAAAACACTTCAATGACAATGTAACTTCAGTGAAGCCAAAAAACTGTATTAAAATACAAGACTCTGCAATAGGCAGTCAGTCTGGGGTTCTTACACAACCACTCCTCAGGCATTTAAGTGCAGTTGCCACGATACTGGTTAAAGGGACCAAATGGAAAACATTTCAGGCTGTAACTATTTATTCAACCTAATCACGTTACTGTAAAGGAAAATAAAACCAAACTAAATCTATTCAATTACCGTGGTGGTGACTATAAGACATTTCTTAACTATGACTTAAAAGAGCTAAACTAGTTTTAAAGCCAGTTGAAGATGCAGCAGAGAGAATAGACAGGTACTATGATCACTACAGACCTCAATGCCTTTGGACACCACGCTAACAGAAAAGCTGGCAGGAAAGAACATCACAGGTTATAAACACGGACAGATGGAAACTTACTGATTTTGTTAACTCTGTCATACTTGGACCAACTTCTTCAAATGGTTCCCATCTCATCCAAATCAAGATAAATTCGGGACAGACCTGCCCTGAGTGTTAAGACAATACAGTCCTCTCAGTGTGGCTGCTTCAGTTGGACTTTGTCACCTCCAAAGGCACAGGAACTCAGCAGGATCAAATTTTCAAAACTATTTGTCCAAATGCTTAGAAATGAAAGTATATTACTGAGTTTCACGCTTCTCGGACAATACTTAGTAACCGAGGCTATGTGTAAATTAAATTTACAACAAGGTTAACCATTCAGTAAATTCTCAACAGCTTTAACTGTTCGTTTGTCAAAAATGTAATGTCTTACCCGGATAAAGCAGACACTAAAATTGGATCCCTGAAGAAAGATAATATTAAAAGAGAAAAGGGGAGAGAGGAACCGAGTGACTCATAGGCACCAAGTATAGTTCTTAGATTATCAGAACTGTACCGAATGGCTGTATTTTAAAGAGTAATGATATGATCCTGCATTCCTCATTCACTCAAATTCATGCTCCCTTCAGCACAGAAATTTGCTGGCATGAGATGGGGTGGTACTCAATCATGCAGCATACATGGTCTTTAATTTTAAAATCCAGTTAAATAGATGTTCTAACATCATTTTTTATCTAAGAACATTTCACGATAAAATAAAAGAGTGAGCATGTAACTTATTTGTCAGCTTTACTGTGCAGCGGATAACTTTCCCATGTTACTCACACGAGCCTTCATTTCCCAACGCTATCTGCATTCATTATGACAGTAAAAATGAAGAGTTGCTAAAGAGATGTATGCATTTTTATTATTGTTTGAAAAAATAGATCTTTCTACAGTCCTTTGAGCTTCTGAGTGTGTGATCTGTATAAAATATTTCTCATTTTGGGGACACAGCAGATGGAGTGCAGGGCACTGTGGGATATGCCATTTATCACAATGACAGTGCGTAGGTAGCACTGATCCTCTCACCACAGGGGGAAGCTAGAGCTGCAAATGTGGAGCAGCACTAAAAGCCCGTCGAGTGGAGTTTGGCAACACTTGTACTACTCATTAACTTAATCATATTAATTTATTAGCCATATATATCAAAGTAATTCACTACTGAATTGTCACCAAGAACAATTTATAAACTGTTAACGTTCCCCACAGGCAGAGGAGTGTTGTGGCATCCTTAATAAGTATGTTTGCCTTTGATTAAAACTAATAATTCCTACCAAGCCAGGTAATGCCAAAAATGACAAAGCCATGCATATGTTTCTCACTATAAATGGAACTTTAAAATGACATCGATGACAACTGAAAAAAAAAAGGATAATCGTAAACAGTGAAATGAGCCACCAAAATAGGATATAAACATACAAACACATTCAGTCATATGTGCTGAGAAAAGAAAGAGTTCCCTTAATGCTACAATCATCTGCTCCCTGCTCTGGAAGGCTCCAGGACTCCTGCCAGCAGCTGGAGCCACAACAGCCCCACATCAAACACCCCAAGCGGTGAAATCGGTCAGCAGACGTTCTGTAACGCGACCCTGAGTGACTGTGTATTCCTCAAATAACAGCTCTTTCTTGGAAGCAGGCCTTACAACGCAGAGGAACAAGCGTGCAGAGCCTGGGTTTGGCCATCCCAGTCTTTGAGCCAATGCCACATGAGAAGCAAGATTCACTGCCTACAGCCCCACCGTGACCCTTCGTAACCCAATGGCCCTGCTGCTCTTGCAGCTCCGCTCTTGTAACTCTGAGCGCATCTTCCAGCTCCTCACCCAGGAGAGGCTGGTGGCACTGGAGCAGCACCACGCTCAGATGGAAACGGGGAGGATCCACGGGGACGACTGCACCAGGGAGCTCCCGCAAGCAGCAGAGCTGTGCTGGCTGACCGCCTGCCCACCCTGATAAAGAGCAACTGGATACCAAAACCGTGAAAGCCTCTAGTTCCATTCATCCCTCTAACAAGGACGAACCAAACTAAAGCACCTAAAGACTGCAGCAAATACTGGTTTATCCTCTCTTTCCCGTGGGAAGGCTAAGTGGCTGCTGCTATCACTGTACAACTGAAGTAACACGTGAAGTTACCGTACTCCCGTGAGCTACACTGTTTATTTCCTTGAGTCGTGCAATGATGTGACTTGGTAAACCTATTCAAATATTAATTTCACTAAAATATTAATTGTATGAAACTGTTCAGTTCACAAGAGCTTCTCTTAACTATTAATAAGACAAATCTCTACTGAAATAGTATTTGCATCTGCAGAAACAGTTCAACATTTTCATCATTACATTCTTAAAAACTCTAGGCAAACAACTAATGAGACACTGGCTGTTTTACCTGTCAGTTTATGAAATAAAAAAGGACCACTTCAAGAGAGATTAAATTAATGGAGCTGACAATGAAAACAACAGTTTATCTTACATGTTTGGAAATTCAGGTGGTTTGCTTCTGTCACCTGGGAAGAGTAACATAAGAAAAGAGCAGAGACCTGATGATAACGGTGTGGGTTCAATCAGGAGGTATGAACACCAGGGAGGACCCCAGGCATCCTGCCCACTCCTGGCAGTGCCAGCCGCAGCCTCTGCACGTAGCACACACCACAGGTTTTCCCTACCGAACAATCCTCAGCCAGGGCGAACCTCTGTTTAACCTCTGCTGAGTCCTCCTGCCTCCCACCCAGCGAAAGCCACCAAAGCCGCGGGTATCCACTTGAAAATGCCTTGTTTTCCTTTTCTAACACACTATTGCCCATCAGACAGGTTTCATCCCAGCTCCTGTCCTAACACTTGAACAAAACTTGGCCCCAAAAGCAGCTTTGTGCCCTGTACCTCCATCTAACAAAGTTCTAGTGGCAAAACGATTTTCCTCATGAGCCACTGTCTCCAACACCTTGAAAATACAACGGAGGAGCCCTCAAAAAGTTTTATTGAAATAAAAGTAACCATTGTACAAATCAAATACAGAAAAATTGCCATTAAGATTTCCTGTATTGGTTTTCTAACTCTTTTTGGGGACGACGTAAATGAAGGGCAGGAAGACTGAAGTTGGCGTGGGTAACTATCAAAAGATCCAACTACTCTTTCAGCTTCATTCCTTCTTATCAGCTTTCAGAACCACTGTCTTAAATCATGTAACAGACTCCACTTTCTCTCCACTCAGCGAACTGCTACTTCAGACCCTAAAACCTCCTTGAAAATATATCCCATAAATTAGTCCCAACTGTCTTGTTAAGATACACTGATGACAAAGACTCGTACGTTAATAGGAGTGAAAGCCTTTTTTTGTTAATGTCAGTTCATCATAGCGCACTGTTTGAAGAACGGAGCCTTTGATGACCATCCCTCTGTGACACACAGGATTTTCCCTCTGCCCTCACAGCAGGCAAGGGCACCACGCTGATTTCCACATTTCCTACACAAGAAGGAAAACACTTTCTCCTAAGCTGACACAAAATGGACAGTACTTCACCACCAGCTCCTGAAGGATGCAGTTTGGGCACGGCTACTGTGCTGTGTACACAAGCCCATCCCGGTGGCACCTATCCCAGACACACCACCTCATCCTTCTCAATCACAGCAGTTTTAACCACCCTGCTCTCTAGTCTCATCCTAACTGAAATACTTCCAACTCCTCAAAGGTGGAAGGTACCTACATACATTTAAAAAGGTTAAGGCTTCACTTACAGCTCCTTCACAAATTATTTCTGCATAAGAGCAGCTGTAGTCTGCTTTGCCAAGAGGTTAAGAACTTACACTCTGCACCGGGAAATGCTGCACTGCCTAATTTAACTACCTGTTTATTACGTGAAAATGACCATGTAAACTGAGCTGACACAAACCAAATGGGTGATGAAAATAACAGCACATTTCAAGGAATGGAAACACAGATGGCTCGCTCAAGTCTGCAGGAAGTTACTAATCATCACTCCGTAATACCCTCTACAGACAAGTCTGCGAGGTCTGCAGCCACAACAGCAACTTTTTGAGACCAACCCGTCTCACCAACAGCAAGCCTGGATGCAAACTCCCTCGCTGTAACTGGAGAGAGGACTGCAGATGAGGTAAAGCTGCAAAAATGCAACGGAGGGATGCATCATGATGCACCTGCTGATGAGCAGTCTGTTACTAGAATGAGTTTATCTGAAGAAGAAAATAACTCAGATGCTAAGTTGGTCACATTAGAAAATGAGGTAGCCACTTAAGAAGATTGAGTGTCATTTTTTTTTTCCTTAGAACACTGTAGGCAGATTAACACAACCATCTGTGCATCTGTGCTGTAGGAAGAAGGGGCAAGATCAGACACGGGAATTATCAAGGAGTGGACAAGAAGACATCCAAAAGAAATGCTTTGGGCAACAACACAGCAGTAAGAGAAAGCAAACAAGTCACTGGGATGTAAAGAGTCCTTCTCGCCTCCGCATTTGCTCTACTGGAAGGGATGGATCCAGCCCTACCCTGCTGCAAAGTCTTCTCAGACTCTTGCCCAGCCCTGCTCCTGCTCCCATCCCACAGTCACCTGAAACACGGTGCTGCAGCGGGCAGCGGGCTTCAGTTTTACATACAAATTCTGCAGGTCAAACCTGTCAGAACCAGAGCAAGTTACATGCAAGTGAGATCATAAATAACCAAATTAGAACTTAGCCAGTAGACAACAGGTTAATACCCTTGCAACTTCCTTTCCAGTCTATCATCCAGCACTCAGAAGTCTGGAAGAAAAACCTCTGTTCTGTGAGAAGTGTTAAAGCCCATTTTGTCCTTAGCTCAGTCAAAAGGAAAGACTCCGACTGCAAAAGTGTTGAAGGCAACCAGAGCAAAGCAGTCACTAATTAAGCGTAAAGAGGTATAAATAAAGCTAATGGAGGCTTTATATCCTGGGTGCCCCATCAAGTTTACAACAGCCCAAACTCCCACTGAGTTTACAAGTGGCTCTTTTGGCACCCTTCCTTACTCAGCAATTCCCCCGACTTTTACACTGTTCTTTATGAACGAGATAAAACTACGCAACAGCTTTAGGAGCTCTGACTCCTGAGAAACAGGACTATGGAGTCCATCAGTGTGGATCTCTCTGCTGTGGGTTGGTGGCAGGGCTGCTTCATCCACAGGGACCCTGCTCATCCAGAGTCCTCAACAAGACTGCAGTGCTCTGCAAATGCGCATTTTCTCCTACCTACAAGCTGCTCACAAAAATCCCTTTCAGCTACCTGCAGCACTGCCTGTGACTTCTGATCCTTGGTCATACAAAGGTTGTCACAGACAGCTCCCAAGGTCACGAAGGTGCCCAGCCTGGGCCTCGGCTGCAAAGACAGCCCCCGGGGCTGATCTTCACACGCAACCCTCTGTGTGTTCAATAAAGCAGGACGTGTAACAGTCTCCACTACAGACTCCAAACAACCTAGAACAGTCCAGAAACTGAACTTAAAAATATGTTTATGCAAACTGTGCGATACTCAACATATTTGTGAGACACAGAACGTGTCTGTGACATTATGAGCACACTCGGTGCACGGCATCCTAAAATATTTCCCAATTTAAAGCAATACAGTAGTTGCATATGATGTCCTGTTTGCCAACACACGCAGAGTAGAAAGGTCAAGATGGAATTCTAGATTTCCGACAAGAAATTATCACTGCAAAGTGGCTTTTTGTCCTTTCTTGTCCATGGATAACAACAGAACACCAAATCAATGGAATTCCTGAGCTGACGACATGACAGAGCCACTAGAAAAGCCCCTCATTTATGAACTGCTCATAGGAGTAATAACACAGTTCTTGATCCCTGCCACACATAAGGACACTCCATCAAGTTCCACCAGCTTCAACTGGGGCACTTGGCTCTACCAAAAGGTTTTCAGGCTTTATTAACTACTTCAGTTAAGGTTACTGGGACTACTGCTTAACAGTGTTCCTTCCCACTTCCACCATGACACAGGGTACTGGTTCACTGTGAAGCCCTCGTGATGCTTGGAGATGTAGGAGAAGTCGAAGATCTCAGCTTTCTTACTCCCCTGAACACTGAGACCCATAGAGCCACTCAGCTGCAGAGGTCACTAAACTCCTATCAATGAATTATTTAACTCTGCTTTTCCTGTAAGATGTTCTGTGTCTTTATACTCAGCTAAAGACTTGTCTAAATTTGGTTATTATGGAGATACAATACATTTAGATTGGACTTTGTTAGTAATCCTAAAACTGCTGAAGTCTGTTGAATATTTAAACAATTACACTTATGATTATAGTCTGTTAATATAGCTTTATTACCAAAATAAACTTACCTTTAGCACATACCAATTAATAAAAAATTAAAACACTCATCAGGATAGCATAAGATTTAATTTAAACTCTATTAATAAATTAATGAAGTGAAAGGAAGTACTAAGGATTTAATTATGTTTAGGGCTTGTTTACAATTTCACATATTTTCATGCTGGTTTTTGCATATTACGATACTGAATGCAGATTATTAAAGTACAATCCGCTGTGGCAATGTGGACTTATCTGCTTTTCAAGTGTTTCTTCTATAATTCGTACAAGCATTTCTCTATCTTCCCAGCATACATTAATGATGTTACAATACAATACGCATTAGCCACGCGGTTCATGTCCCATGAGAACTAAAATACACACGCATTTCAAAGACAGAAATGCACGCTACCGGGTTCTCAGAGACAATAGTTCATTTTCTCAGGTTTTTTTCTTTTACTAAAATAACAGATTTAATGGAATTTCCTGTAAGGAAATTACAATTAATAAGGAACTAAATTACAAATCCATTAGATTTCAGTCGCCGCAGCAACAAAACAGAATTTTCATGAACACTCAAAAAATCCAATAATGTAACCTCTGGTAAAGCTTGAAAAAGCCCTGAAGGACAAGGCAGTTAGATCAATATTAGTTTATTTTAACTGCTGTGCAGTATGAAGAGATGAGGCTGATCATCTGATGGATTTTATTACCTGTCGGAGAGATAAGTCCTGGTGATAAGAGGCCTGGAACTCCATGGGGCAGAAGACGTGCATTTTCTTGTATCGCAACTCCTAGAGAACGCTTGGGGGGTCTTCCTGGTCGTGAGCTGATGGAGTAAGAGGATAAATGAAAACGTTATTTTCTTTTTGAAATATTTGCTAACTACACATGATATTGATTTGTATAAAACAGATGAACCATACACAGAAATACATTATAAGTTCTTGCCTAGGAAAAAAAGAAAACCAAGTTGATTAAACATTCAAGAACTTTATGTTTCAAGTAAAAAATAAAAAATCCTGAAAGTTGTGCTGCCAAAATATGAGAAGTTGAACCCCTGAATGCAACACAATATTAAACCTTGCCTTTCAACTCATGGCAGATAACTGCCTACTTCTGAATAATAGTAATATAGTAATAATAGTAATATAGTAACAATAACAGTAATAATTTAACACCGAGCTTTTGCAAAACTGACTACTACTCTTTATGGATTAACCGGTGTTTTTAATTATTAGACACGTTAAAACAAGAATGTTAACCCAGCCCATCAAATATCTCGCCATCCCTTGACCAGCTTGTGAATTATCACTACAGTTTTCAAGCCAATGTGTTTAAGGTCTGTTTACAGACCTGTTATATTTGGCCTTTGTTTCCAACTACCACATTTATTCCTTATATCAGTGTGAGTACGTGAAATCAAATTACACAGTTATTATACTACAGAGATTTACAGACCCCAAAACCATTTGAATCAGCCCTTTCCCAAGCCAGCTATTAAAAATGCAACCTCCTCACGTTTGGAGAAGTACTGCTGCCTCTTTTTGGTCAAAACACACTCTACTTTGTTGAATAATAGAGCTTTTGACAAAATATAGTGTATAAAATAACTGTATAAAATAACCAAGCTGCAACAACGAATGAGGTTTGAACTGAAAGCATTTCCAAAATGACTGCTAGTTCACAAAGAAATTTAAGTTAAACCTCACTCTATCAACTCACAGTGGCAAAGCCCTCCATCAGTGCAAGACAAACTCTGGGTTTAAATGAAGACAACTTCCAGTAACACTGCACAGAGGAACCACTCACCTGCTCATTTTTCACAGTGTGCTAGAGTTATTCTGTTTTACTGTACATCAAAGTAGCACAAAATCTTTTATTTTGTTTATTATTTTATCTCTATAAAACCATCCCCTGCCTCTCTTTAGCTTCAGGTTGGTGCGTTTTGTACTTCATTTCATTCAGTACTTATTCCATTTTTCTTTTTTATGCTCTAAGTTGTCTGTCATACTATGATGGCTACGTAGTAAAACCTTCTCCAAGAAGGCTACAATAAAGTCAACCCAAAATAGGAGTGTTTGAGTTTCACAGGAAGTTGGATGCGCACATGCGTTCTCTATTAAAATCACCTGCTGAAATCATCCCCAGCACAGGAAAACTGTCCAACAGACAGTATTAGGCTGGTATGTGGGGGTTTTAAACAAAAAAGAACGGTTACTCTTTTGATTTAGAGAAGTCTGTGCTTACACACACGCATGTGTAAGTTCTTAGTCGGCACTTACTGTCTCAAAAAAACCCTACAAAACAGCTAAAATTAGCAGTTTTCTCCAGCAGAAGAGCTCAATCAACAAATCTACAAAATATTCCCTTCCCAAGCTCAATTACTAACAAATCTTTTGCATAAAACTCCATATGTTCACAGTAATCCAAGAAATACATTTTAAAAATTAAATAAACAGTTCTACAAGATTTTACGAAGAGACATTTTATTCATGATTTGGGTTTTCAGAGGAGGAGCAGGGGGAACTGGAGTTTCACTCCTATTTATGCCCAGACAACAGTTTGTTGATGACTGCTGCCTCTGAGGAGACAACTGGTCGCCCACAGGCTCTCCAGATCAGATCTTTAGGTGTTTCCCAGCACATACGACAAGCAGAAGCAGAACTGCCCGATCTGTGGTTACGCACTGACAGAATGCCCAGGATAAGAAAAACCTTGAGGGATGAAAGAGAAGTTCACGCCAAAACTCACTCAGCTCCCTTCCAGAGTTCTGCTGATGACATTCACACCCTGCCTACTCACCCAAGCACGGCAAGCACCACTGGCAAAACAGAGCACTGGTTTTTGTGGAGTTTGGTGTCTTTGGGATCGCAGGTTTTGGGGGGAAGGGATTTGACGGGCTCTGAAGAAAAAAGCAATGCATGCTTCTAGCTGAGATCTTCGGGAGAAATGTTTTCCTGTGAGGGTGGGGAGGCCCTGGCACAGGTTGCCCAGAGCAGTGGTGGCTGCCCCATACCTGGGGTGTTCATGGCCAGGTTGGATGGGGCTTGGAGCCCCCTGATCCAGTGGGAGGTGTCCCTGCCCACGGCAGGGGTGGGACTGGATGGGATTTAAGATCCCTTCCAACCCAAACCATTCTGTGATTTTACGATCTGTGATTCTAACCTACCCATGCCCTTTCAGTGAATGTTACTATAAAGCAGCAACTACCATGGGCCAGATTCTGGGTTTGCACAGCTGTAGCCATAATAATTTGGATGGAATTGTTCCCGGCTGAACCTGTTCAAATAAAATCAAAGGCCTTTGTCTCTAATTTAATGTCAGCTTTTAACTAAACAGCTCAGGGCTGGATGCTGCCTCCAGCTCACTGACTGCCATTTATACAACACCTGCAAAAGAACCACTTGGGTCTTTAACACCGTGTTCTGCCGTTTACACGGGAACACCATTAATGCTTTATTTCTGGTTCAGAACTAAGGGCACAACACAAAGAGCCACCCAGCACTCTGACACAGATACCTCAACTTCCCACCAGGTTACCTGGAGAGGAGCAGAGACCACATCTCCCATCATGAAGCAACATCTTCTGCTTAGGAGGACACCACAACTCACAGAAAGCGCCTCGGTAGCAAGGCTGAACCCAAATACTGCCAGCCCCGTTTTGACAAGAAACAAACCTTCTGGCATTTTTGTTTAAATAAGAAACAAGAAATTTCATCGAGACAGGTCACAAATGCTTGTGTTTATCTTATTAAAAAATAAGATTTAGAGCAAAGGAAACAAAAAGGCCAGGTTGGATGGAGTTTTGAGCAGCCCAGTCTGGTGGGAGGTGTCCTTGCCCATGGCACAAGGGTTGGAACTGGATGACCTTTAAGGTCCCTTCCAACCCAAACCATTCTACGATTCTATGATTCGATGAGTCTAAAACATCAGTATTCAAAATTTTCATGGGATTTACTTTAAGCTGTGAATATGCTGCTGCCAGGGCTGGGGCTGACATCCCCAAGCAATGACATCCCACTGGTCTGCCTCAACACTTCCAGTCGTCTTACCAGGTCTAGAATTCTGACACATTTCCCATTCATTATTTAAAACATATCTAACCTTCACAATTCAGAGAAAATTGCTAACACATGCCTTGAAGAGAAATCATAAGGCAAGCAGAGTTATCAGTTGGGGAGAGTAAGACATCATTTGTGATTATGTAAGTATTAGCATATAAATGCTACTAGCATTAGCATAAAAATATTAACTTTATTTAATATTATTTCTCCTAACCTTTTGTCACTCTGCTCTTTAATTGCATTTTCTTCTCCACCTTTTCCTTTATCTCATTCATGGAAGTTATACATTCAAGAAGTGCAGAAAAATCTTTTTCTCATTGATAATGAAGCATAAACAGGAACAATCAGCTTCAAACAATTTTATATGCATTTTTTTGAGATCCTAAAATCCCTACATAAATTTTATGATTGCCATTCACGGATCTTTCTGAATGGCAAATGACTCAATTCTCCATTAGATGTTATTTCAGTTCGAAACTGCTG